>CM042024.1:2608500-3906500 GCA_023525975.1 Smallanthus sonchifolius | reverse complement strand
TTTCTAACCCTAATCAGCCGCCACCCTCTTTTTTTTTTTCCGATCAGCCATCACCAAAACAACCGATCACACTTATCAACCACAAAACCAATGGCGTTGCTGGCCTCATTCACCGCAGCCGAGAAAACCAATCACAACTCTCACAAGTTTGGTTTTACCCTTTCTTCCACCAACTATGGCTATTGGAAGACTATGATGCAACCTTTTCTTGTAACCAATAGACTATTTGGTTATATTGATGGATCTATCCCTTGTCCCGATCCCACTATCACAATTCCCTCTGCTGCCAAAAGCAACGATCCCACCATCTAGTCAAATCCCAATCATGAAACTTGGGTTTCCAACGATACTCATGTGCGTATGCTGCTTCTTTCTACAATCTCTGAAGGTGCTTTTCAGCATGTTCAAGGCACTACTTCCCGTGACCTATGGCTAGCCTTGGAAAGAGCCTTTGCCCCCAATACATCTTCTCGGGAATACACCCTAAAACAGCAGTTACAACGCATCCAGATGGCAGATGATGAAACTGTCACCACCTATCTCACACGTGCACAAGAGTATGCTGATTCTTTAACAAACATTGGAGAACCTGTTAAGGAAAAAGATCTTGTCATGCATGTGTTAACCGGTCTTCGTGAAGAATACAACAGTCTGAAATCCACCATCTTGGCCCGTCAATTTCCTACTGCATTTGCTGAATTATATGGTCTTATCTCGGATCATGATTACATGGTTAAGAAACCCGCAACGGCTTCTCCTCAAGCCTTCACCGCCACCACCACTGGACCGCCACCTGCTGCCACTTCTTCAATACCTAATGAGACCCTTAATGCACTTCAACAGCTACTGTCTTCAGTGGGTCTTAATGTCCAGCCACAATCTCCACAACCGCAAGCCATGTATGCCTCTCGTGGTCGCGGTCGTGGCTATTCCAACCGTGGTCGTGGTGGCCGAAGCAATTTTCGTTCTTTCAATACCAACAATGGAGGCAACCGAGGTCAATTTAGTTGGGCAACTAATCAGCATATGATTCATGGTACATGTAACAGGTGTGGAATCGCGCACATACCGTCTCCTTGCCCCAATCGTGACCCCAACACATTGAGGTCAAGGCAGCCCACTGCTAACTATGCTGATCATCGCTCGCAATCTTCAAACGCATGGCTGCCCGACACTGGCTCCAACAACCATGTTGCTTCAGATCTCCACAGTTTTGATAATTCAGAACCCTATTACGGTGAGGACTCTCTTCATGTTGGCAACGGTGAGGGTTTACCTATTTTACACATCGGTTCCACTACACTTCACTCTCCCACAAAAACCTTTTCAATATCCAATATACTTCATGTTCCACAAATTAAAAGAAACCTTCTTTCTGTTCAAAAATTTTGTCTTGATAATAATGTTTTCTTTGAATTTCACTCCACTTTTTTTGCTGTGAAGGACATGTTTACACGCAATACCCTCCTCACGGGTCCAAGTGACAACGGGCTCTACTCCATCCATCTTCCATCACTTCGTCCACTTCGCAAAGTTGCTTTTTCTGCTGTTCGTGCATCCGCTGATACATGGCATCGAAGACTCGGGCATCCACATCCTGATCTTTTGAAGTCAATGTTTTTAGAATTTTCACTTCCTGTTAGTAATAAAAGTTTGAGTACCTCTTGTACTTCTTGTCACATGGGGAAATCCTCAAAACTTCATTTGTTTTCTTCAACTTTTACAAGTCAGAATGTTTTGGATTTATTATTTTGCGATGTTTGGGGGCCAGCACCTGTTAAATCTTTTAATGGTGATACTTATTTTTTACTTTGTGTTGATCATTTTACTCGTTATATGTGGATTTACCCCTTAAAACACAAATCTGATGTATGTATTATTTTTCAACACTTTCATGCTATGGTTGAGAGACAATTTCAAACAAAATTAAAATCTGTCCAAACAGATTGGGGTGGGGAATTTCGACCTCTCTCCTCATTCTTCTCTTCACTCGGCATCATTCATCGTCTCTCATGCCCTCACACCAGTGAACAAAATGGGTTTGTTGAGAGACGCCATAGACATGTTGTGGAAACTGGCCTCACCCTTCTCGCTCAATCCGGTGTACCTCAACATTTTTGGCATTTTGCCTTTGACACGGCGGTATATCTCATTAATCGGATGCCTTCTCGTACCGCCTCAAAAATCTCTCCTTTTGAACACATCTTTCACCATTCACCTGATCTCTCCTTCTTACGTGTATTTGGATGCCAATGCTATCCTCACTTGCGTCCTTACAACAAACACAAAATGGATTTTCGTTCTTTCCCATGTGTCTTCCTTGGGTATAGTACATCTCATCATGGTTACCGCTGTCTTGATCCCAAAACAAATCGTCTTTACATTGCATGACATGTGCGTTTCGACGAACATTTTTTCCCATTCTCTCAACCACCTCCTCTCACACCTCTCTTCCGTACACCTGATCCTTATGTTTCATCATTTCCTATACCTCCGAATCAACCACCCCTTCCCAAAATCCTTCCTATACACCTCCCACCTCCGAACCATCATCCGCATCCATCTCAGCCCCACCACCTGTCCCTCCACAACCGCAACCAGCCACTTCGCATCCGGACCTCACCCCTATCACTCAACAACCTACCTCTCCTTTTCAAACCTATCATTGCCGACACAAACAACCCATTTTCACTGAAACCAGCCCCCCACTGCCTATTCCCACTCAAACAACCTACACTCAACCATCCACTCCACCACCTCCTACCCACAACTGTCCAACCAACCTTCGCCAAAATCCTCCCCAAACCAAACCCTATAACCCATCAGCCTACACTACCATTACCCAATCCACCCATACCGAGCCCACAACCTTCACTGTTGCTAACAAGAGTCCTCAATGGCGGGACGCCATGACTGCAGAATACAATGCTCTCATGAAAAATGGTACATGGACCTTAGTTCCATCGGTTTCAAATGCTAATATAGTTGATTGCAAATGGGTTTACAGGATCAAACGGGATCAAAATGGTGCTATCACGAGATACAAGGCTCGTCTCGTTGCTAAAGGCTTTAACCAACAAGCTGGTGTTGATTATCATGAAACCTTCAGTCCCGTTGTAAAAGCCACCACAATTCGAGTGGTTCTTTCCTTAGCCGTTACCCGGGGTTGGTCTCTAAGGCAGTTGGATGTTCAAAATGCCTTTTTAAATGGGGATTTACATGAGACCGTTTATCTACGACAACCCCCTGGCTTTATTGATCCTGCCAAACCGAACCATTTATGCTTGTTACACAAATCCTTATATGGCTTAAAACAAGCACCTCGAGCATGGTTCCAACGATTATCTGGTGCTCTTCAGAATCTGGGGTTCAAGGGGTCCAATACTGACCCGTCACTCTTTATTTACTCATATGCAGGTACTCTTTTATATATGCTCGTGTATGTTGATGACATTATTTTAACAGGCAACAATCAGGCTACTATAGACACCGTGGTTAAACACTTGAGTAAGACTTTTGCATTGCAAGATCTGGGCCCGCTCACTTATTTCTTGGAAATTGAAGTTACCTCCAAAGAGTCAAATTTACTGCCTTCTCAGAAAAAGTACACATTGGAAATTTTACGCAAGGCAGATCTCTCGCAATCCAAACCCGTTTCATCGCCGTGCTCCACTTCGGCCAATTTGGCCCTTGGCGACAGTTAACTTTTTGACAACCCGGTTCGATATCGACAAATTGTCGGGGCTCTACAATATCTTACTCTCACACGGCCGGACATCGCTTTTGCTGTTAACAAAGTATGTCAGTTTATGCATTCGCCCACCGACAATCATTGGTCTGCGGTCAAACGCATTCTCAGATATCTTCAGGGCACGTTAGATCATGGTCTTTTCTTCAAACAAGCTTCTGGTTCTACGTTACATGCTTATACAGACGCTCATTATCGACCTATCACTGCCTACTCAGATGCTGACTGGGCTGGTTGTCCCGATGACCGTCGATCCACTGGGGGTTTTGCCATTTATCTTGGGAATAATCTTGTCTCTTGGTCAGCGAGAAAACAACGGACCGTATCTCGATCTTCAACCGAATCTGAATACAAAGCCTTAGCCGATACAGTTGCCTAGCTTACTTGGCTTGAAGCCCTTCTGCGTGAACTCAACATTCCAGTCAAGTCTGCTCCAGTCTTATGGTGTGATAATCTTGGTGCCACATACTTATCAGCTAATCCCGTTTTCCGAGCTCGCACAAAGCATGTAGAAGTCGACTTTCATTTTGTCCGAGAAAAGGTCGCTCAAGGAAAACTCTCTGTTCAATTTATCTCTACACATGATCAAATCGCTGATATCTTTACCAAGCCTTTACCATCAAAAAGATTCGTGATTCTACGGGACAAGCTATAGCTCGATTCTCGGTTAGTTTGAGGGAGACTATTAGACAGTTAGATAATACTTTGTATATTAGTATACTAGAAGGGATTAATGTGTAATTATGTTCTCTATTTATACTCATTGTAATCTCTCATTATGATTCACAATAATACAATACATTTACCAAGATTAACTTGCCCATCTTTCCACCTCTAATCCAATGTTGACTTACAGGAGATCTTGGTCAAACTTTTGACTCAAATGCCACACTTACTCATTATGAAATGAATCCCATAGAAGGGAAAACCGTATTGTTTATGGGAGACATTTCTTATGCTGATGCCTATCCTGGTCATGATAACACGAGATGGGATTCATGGGGTCGGTTTGCTGAGAGAAGTACAGCTTATCAACCGTGGATATGGACAGCTGGAAATCATGAAATTGATTTTGCTCCCAAACTTGTATGCTTTCTTTCACTTTTTTATAGTGATGTCAATTTTGACCCTTTATTTTTTTAGTGGGTTGACTTGGGTTGTGTTTTTTTTTTCTCAAATGGGTCAAATAAAAGAAATAGACTTAAAAGGTGGTGAATGGTTCCAATGGGTCAAGGCAGGTCAAATAGATTGAAAGTCACCTAGAGTCTATTTTTAATCCATACAATTTTCTAAATCATTTTATTTTAAGATTTAGATCATTCTTGTAGTAATGTTGTTTATGTAAACACAATAAATGTATTAATTACTTTAAAAAGTGTAAAATTTTACAAAAAAAAGTGTTTATTGGGTCAACCAAACCAATCCAACTCGTACCAAAAATGACACTTTTCAACTCAACCCGAGAAGGTCAAGAAGAAAGTCACCTAGAGCCCTAGAGTCTATTTTTAATGTATAGAACCTTGTAAATAATTTTATTAAAAAATTTAGATCATTATTATGACAACATTATATTTTTAATCGTAATTAGCTTATTAATTAATTTTAAAAAGTTACAAAAACCTGTTTGAATTGAGGGTCAACCCGGCCCGACCGGTTTCGACCAATACTAAGTGATGACCCATTTCATCCCAACCCCGTTTGACCCGTCTTGCCACCTCTAACTTTTTAGTTGATCTTAGTTGAAATTGAATTTGTTATGAACTCTGAAACTTGATAGTGTTTTAATCATGTTGTCCAAATATGAAATATTTCTTAAAAGATTCAAGATTTGAGCATCATTTTAGAAGTTGAAAATGAATCTATTTGACTTCAAAGTCAAACTTTACATTTGTTTAAATTTGGGTAATTTTGTTGCAGGGAGAGACTGAACCTTTTAAGCCTTATACTCACAGGTACCAAGTCCCTTTTGAGGCATCAGAAAGCACTTCACCTTTTTGGTACTCCATTAAGAGGGCTTCAGCATACATCATTGTTTTGTCTTCATATTCTGCTTATGGTGATCAAATTTTAATCTTTAGTACTCCCAAAATCAACTGCAAGTTAAATGCTCTAACTTTTTTATAATTTGTTTAGGTAAATACACTCCTCAATATGAATGGCTTGAGAAAGAGTTATATAAAGTTGATAGAACTGAAACACCATGGTTGATTATCATGATACATTCACCATTGTATAATAGCTACATGTATCATTACATGGAAGGTGAATCTATGAGAGTTCTGTTCGAGCCATGGTTTGTGAAGTTTAAGGTCGATGTCGTGTTTTCTGGTCATGTACATGCCTATGAACGTTCGGTGAGTCTTTTTGCATAATCCTTTTTGTTATATTTTGCCAAAAAAAATGTTTTCTAAAAAACCCAGAAAGCCACATTAAAAGAGTATGAAATTTGTAGTTTGTCCCCTAATTACACATCCATGGTAATTAATCGAGTCATAATGATTCTGTAATTCCAACCTAGGAATTATAAATTACCTTGCCCTATCCCTAGAGGTGGTAGGATGAACGTGACAGTTGGGTAATGGGTCAACGGGCAGGTTGAAACGTGTCATTTTTAGTTTGGGCCAAAAGGTTAAATGACCCGTAAACAATTTTTTGTCCAAACTTTTTGAAATAATTAGCATGTTGACTATTATTGCCTAAACAATATTATTACAATAATAGTATACATCTTGAAAAGAAATGATTTATGAAGTTTTATGCATTAGAAACAGACATTTCCCATTAGGCAACTTTCAACTGAGCTATATGTTCTGATTTGATCCGTTTGAGATGAAACAAAGCCCAAACGAGCATATTTTAAATAAATGGATTAAAATTGCTACCTCTAGGCCCGGCCCACTTGGGTATTTAAATAAAATTTGATTTTGTTACTTCAATGATCCGAAATTAGGAATAGTTAGCTTATTGTCATTTTAAAACCTTCCCTAAACAGAAATTAACACATTTTTTGTGAAAAAATTGTTGGCACAGGAGCGCATATCAAACATCGGTTACAATATTGTTAACGGGAACTGTAGTCCTGTAAAAGACGAATCTGCCCCTGTATACATAACCATTGGGGACGGAGGAAATCTTGAGGGTTTGGCAGTCAAGTAAGTAATAACATCTATTGCTTTATCTTACAACACTATTTTCTTGTTTTTACCAATAATTAACTCAAATTTTGTTTAATGATGATGTAGCATGACTGAACCACAACCAATGTACTCAGCTTTCAGAGAAGCAAGCTATGGTCATGCAATTTTCGACATCAAGAACCGAACACATGCGTACCATAGTTGGCATAGGAATCAAGATGGATATGCTGTGACTGCTGATTCAACGTGGTTTTATAACCGGTATTGGTATCATCATGAACAAGAGCAGCATGCATCATCATAATCACATGTTTGGTTATACATTTTCAGGTAATATTACTGTTATAAACTTTAGGACAAGTTTTGGTTTCTTGTGGGAAGTTATATGAAGGTGATTTTTGTAGGAGTGGAATTGAGAGGCATGTATTGTATTGCCAATTTTGAGATAATAGAATTCAACTAGTCCCAATATTGCAAATTAAGCCATTTAACATAATTTCAGAAGCTGCTGGAATATGGAAAAGTGCAAACTAAAAAGAATAAGGATACATCTTACACGTAAAAGTAGCATCTTCTCCCATCATAAATACCTCAATGTTAACTATGTTTCTAAGACAAGCACTCACGACACCTTGTTAAAGGTCAACCATCATCGTCTTATGTTACGTTGAGTATGCTGGCAGCCCATGGCCTGGTGGCATTGGCGAATGTCCCCCCATAAAAAATGGCGTGGATTCAAATCCTGCAAATGTAAGTTTATGTGGTATTTAGGCGAAAAAAATTGTTCAAAAAAAAGTTCAGTATGCTCGCAACTAGTTCTAACTTAATAATTTAGCTACCAATTTTAATAAAATAATGCAACCTAGGCAACACCACATAGCTTGAATGTGTTGCATATTTTACCAAAAGAGAGGTGTTGCAGGGAGAAGACCTGATGTAAACACCTTATTAGATGTTTGTACCAGCCTAATTTGACAAGGTATAAATTACTAACGTGATTATTTCTGGTCTTCTCCCCCTATGTACATCTCTAATGAGAAATCATGTATTACAAACATGCATTGTATGCTCCCAATATTGCATTATATTATTAGCATTGACCGCTAAATTATTAAGTCGAGAATGTGTGAACCCTAACGTGTTCAACGTAATGTTAACAAGGTACGACCCGTTAGAAACATATGGTGGTTAAATTAGAATGATGTTTCTATGGCGACAAAGTGCAAATTGAGGACAACTTTTAGACACCAATCCCTACAATTTGTGCTCTCACCATTTGCTTAAGTGGTTAAGACAATAACAAGGGCTAGACGAACAACCATTTACAAAAAAATATGATGGAAATATATGTCAATACCTTATCGGTTTTAAGTCATGAGCGTTGTAAATATGAGGATGATGGAATTTTGAAGTCATTAAGATTGTCAGACGACACAACCTTTTTAAAACAAACAATGAACTAGGTATAGACCCCACCCTTTTCTACATGCGTCATGAATACCTACAACTACGGCGTGACACCACTAATACTCTCATCTTTTTGATAAATTGAGGATGTTGCACAACACCACTCACATGAGTAGTTGGTCCACACATTATGAACCGACCACATACTATCTAAAGACCTCAGGTATGTTTGCATCATCGTCTTTAAGAAAAAAAAACATGTGATACATAACAATCTCTCTTTGTATGTGTTTAAGTACTCATTGTCTAAACTTCTACCTCACATACATGAAGAAAACAGATAACATGTGAGTTCGTTTCACTTATATTGAGTTTTGTCAGCTAAGTACAACTGAAGGAACATTTGTTGAAGATACATGACTGTCATTCAAGTATCACATGTATTTAAGACATTAAAACATGTTATGTGAGCAAGATATATGTGTAATTGTATTTTGACGTGTCTATATAGATATAATACACCCTAGTAAATGATTGTTTTAAAGATTTTATCTTTACAAAATACAAACTATAGTTGAACCAACCCATCTAACATAATATAAAAAAAAATAAAAAATGACACCTTTGTGATTTTAGATGATCCAAGTAACAACCATGATTTCTTATTTTTCTTGTAACTCTACATCATATGATATTAAAGTTGCTTGTAATATCGAGGATAAAAAAAAATGAAATAGGCATATGATATTTTATTACAAAGGCTTAAATTTGGGCATAGTTAAGTACCATTATCTTTTTATCATTTAAAATATTTAAATCTTATTACGTAATTCACCTACTATAATCAAGGAAAACATGTGACATAACACTCATTTTTTTTACCTATTATAATTGATAATTGGGACGGCTAAACCATTTTAGAGGCTAAGGCAAGTAAAAACATGGGGCCCTCTTCAAAGGTCATCATTATTTAAGAAAGGTGGATCTAAGATTATTTATGAGTGGGGGCAAAATACTAAATTAATAGAGTAGGATTGGGATACGTATATAAAAAAATCAGGTCAAAAAAAAATATTTTTTTAAAGTAGAGTCGGACTAGGATTAGACATTTTTAAGCTCAAAACAAAAAATATAGATGATATATATATATATATATATATATATATATATATATATATTCTTTTTTTTAAACTGGCCCAATAATTTGTGACCCTTAGGTGTCAAAGCCTAAAAAAACAAAAAACATAGAATCGCCCATGACCTAGTAAAAATAAAGTCATACGTTTTTCTATCAAATATTATTAGATTTGTATAAAAACGATAATAAAATAAGAATGTGTGATATAAAAATAGTTTACTATGGTCTTCATAAACGTAAAAATTAGTTACATTATCATTACTCTTAAAGAGAAGTGTTGGTGGCCTTTGTCACCGACCACTTCCCCCCCCTTTTCAAATGATAAAACTCATCTCGAACTTTGTAAAATGTTAATTTGATCCCTCAAGTTTTTAAAGTTTCATGTTTACCCCTTCTAGTATATAATCTGATTTTTTCCTTAATAACTTTTGCGTTTGTTTGTTTATTTTTTTTCTTGACATACCGGTATATATTTTTTTTCAAAAACGGGGTCGTATTTTTTAGGTATCGTGGGTTATATCGACTGATGGTGACGTGTTGGTACCATGAACAATGAGACCGACACCGACTGAAAAACATCGGTACTGTTATCTAACTGTCTTTTATATATGCTTCGATCTTCACAACCGACTCGCCGTAACTTCATACGTTTCTTTTATGTATTTAACTACTATTTTTTTGTGCTTAGCCACGTTAATGTCACCGCCTCAACCGTTTAACAGTCCGCCTCCCGCTGCGGAGCGCGTGACAAAATTTATTTAACCACGTTTCTTTTTGTGCTTAGCCACGTTAATGTCACCACCTCAATCGTTTAAGATCCGCTTTCCGTTACAGAGCGCGGGGCAAAATTTCTATTTTTAATGAAAGATGAAATTTAATTAATGGCAACCTTAGTGGATTTTAAACCGAATTAATGAATACTACAAGGACCAAACATTCATTGTGTTATAAGTTGAGAGGGAAAACTGTAACTATACCTTCACCGAAAGTCGATGCTGCACGTGGTCGTCGTCAACACCAATTTCAAACCCGCGAATCCTGAAATTTTTTATTTGCTCTCCGAAAACTACATTTGCATTGTAACGAATTAGAAAGAGCAGGTTTATCGGTTTTGCTATTGCAGCGCAACTTGTTGCCCGTTTATCTGTCACTTTATTGTAATCGTCCTATTTTAATTAAAAGAATTAAAGTCCCAAAGAGACATTATGGTGAAAAAAAAAAAATTTGAAGTGTGATGAAGGATTCGTAGAGATGGCGGATCAGACGATCGAGAAATGTTCGTCTGAACTGGATGATCATGAGAAAAACCAGAGGAAAAAGGACGTTACCGAAGATCCAGAAACCTTCAGCTGTATGCTTCAGCCCTGTCCGGCCGGCTCCGATCCTAATTACATCGGAATTCGCCGTCTTCTTCTTTTTCGCAAGGCTCAATCAGGCGTTCTTCGCTTGAAGGTACTCCGATAAGTCATTCATTTCATATATAAAACCTCACCGAATTGGTTAAATTCACAAATACCTAGTCGCAGTTAGGCAAATAATTTTGTGAAATGCTGCCTCCTTTTGATGATTAATGAATACAGCTGTTGTTTGTTTTTAGGGCTGGAGATGCGATGGAAAGGGTTATGTAGCGTATCGTAATTTCATCAACAGGCCAGCGAATTGGTTGAATTCACAAATACCTAGTAGAGGGAGCACTCCTGGAACCAGGTAGCTGAGATTTTCACTTGCTACTGGTTCAATTTTTTATTTGATTTATGTGATAATAAGATGCACAATGAAAAACTTGCTTACACTCTAATAGGAACTGCTAATGTTAATGTGGTTGGATTAGATGCTCAGCTTGCTCACTAGTTTAAATATGGTTTGAGAATTAGCATGTGGATTATCATGAATTTGCAATGATTATTAGACATTTAGACTAATTTGTCAATTTTCATATAATTCTGAAGTCTGGCTAATCTACTGTCTGGTTTATCAGTGGCCGATGGATATCTTCTCCAAGTCAACTCTCCCTTCTCCTAGAGGGGGAAAGCTGGGCTGGTAGCAAGGTATGCTTCACTCCTTTCATTACCCTAAATACATATGTATTGGGATAGTAAGGAGGTGTTTGGGATTTCTTATTAAAACTGCTTATCTACTTGTTGCCGTTTTGATACAACAGATAAGCAGGTTTGAGGATGATTGCCTATCCAAATTGGTTATTTGATCATTTGTGAATAAAATAAGCACCTTTGAATAGTCAAAGGGTTAATACCATAAAAGAAACCAACATACTTTCTGACTTTACATGAAAAGCCCCTCAACCAGATTTTGACATGTTAAATTTATACAAACCTGCAAAATTAATGGTAAGTGCCAGTTACTAGCTTTTTGCTTATGTGGATACCTCATGTATTCTTTTTGCTGACTTGGATCATTTTTTGATGTCATCATTTTAAGAAATGTTAGTTTGTTAAGAGTCAGCAAAAGTTTACGTGACATGACTTCTACTTATGTTCTTACTGTGCAATTAACTGGCATTTACTATAAAACTTGAGAATTTTGTATAATTTTAACATGTAAACGAACTTGAATATGTCAAAATTCGGTTGGAAGGATTTTTTTTCTTGCAAAATGATAAAGTATGTTGGTTTTTTATGGTATTAACTGTTAACCTGGCAGAACTTCTAGGGCTTGATGTGCGACACTCAGATTTGCATAAAACGATTATGCGACTCTTTTTATTTAATAATAAATTTCTGAATACAAATTAAATAAACAAAACAAAACAAGTTTTTATACTACTCTAAACTTGCGCAGCAAGCATCCTATTTTATCTCAACTAGGACTCAATTAAAAAAATAGAGAAACAATTCAAATTAAATAAATACTCCAAGTATATCTATCTGCTGACTCTTCAAGCTAATGGGCTGACTTAATTTTAAGTTGGGTTTGGGCTTCTGTTGACCGACATATTTCAGGTCAATGTTGTCAGCTTTGACTCTTCACACTCCCTCTCAATGCCGACTTCTTCCATTCCCAAGTATGAACGAAATTCTACCAGCTTTGCCTTTGTCAGTCTTTTCGTTAACACATCAGCTACTTGCAAGTTCGTATCAACATAAACAGCATCAATTTCTGAAGTCCAGGATCTTTTCAATCAGTCATAACCAGAAACAAGACAGAAAAGGATGGAAACTTGCGATAAAAATAAAGAAAAGAAAAAACCACGACTCCAATTATGTAATCTCCATATTTTATTCAATACTAAAACTGATTACATCGACACTTTAAATAGGAAAACCCAAACCTATTCTAAACATACTCAAAGACCTCCTAGATAAACCAAACTAATTAATAAATAAATAAATATAACTCTAACTAACTTAAGATAAACATAATAATTAAATAATAATAAAAGACTCCAAACTTTCGAAACCCATCAGGACCTTCCAACCTAAATCTCGCAGCCATTATTGACTTCTAATCAAATCCAAACACCAAACTTTCAAATATTCCAAAAACCACCCCTCGACTTTGTGAACAATACGATTAAGTCCAACAATCACCCCCTTAATCGTTGTGTTCACAATCTCCTTCACAGTAAGGTTAACCGATCACCAATTTGAGCAAGATTAGCTACTTCCTCCTTTTCTTTCTCCTTGTCTTTCCACTTGGTGCACTCATATGCAAAGTGACCAAACTCACCACATTCAAAACATCTATAGTCACTTTTGTTTCCTCTTCCACGTCCTCTCCCAAAACCTCGACCACGACTTTGATTTCCATCACCTCGCCCCTTACCATAATGCCAACTGTCTTGATCTTCCACTTTCTGACTACTTGCACTTGCCATAAGCAACTTACATTGATCATTCTCTTCCGGTTCTTCAAACGCTTTAAGGCGTTCTTCAAATGCCTTCACCCTACCCACTGCATCTTCAAAGAGAATCTTGTCAATATCACAATACTGCTCCATCGAGGCTATAAGGGGTAGAAACTTCTTTGGAACTGAACTAAGTAACTTTCTCACGATCACCCTGTCTTTTAGAACAGATCCAAGAGATCTGAACTTGGCTCTCACCCCATTCAGTTTTCCGGCAAAGGCATCCACCGTTTCATTCTCTTTCATCTTCATAGCTTCTAGTTCACTCCTCAGCGTTTGCAACCGTGCTTTCTGAACCATCTCTGCTCCTAGATGTAGGACCTTGATCGAATCCCACACCTCTTTCGCGCTTTGGTATTGAGCTACCTGCATCAAAATATCTTCAGGCAATGTCTGAAAGATCATTGCCTTTGTAGTAGCCACTTTCTTCTCATCCACTTCTGTACCTACTGCTGCATTCACCACCTCCCAAAGGCCATAGGCCCTCAAGATCTGCTCCATGAGAATCGACCACGTGGTGTAGTTCGATTCAGTCAACTTCGGGCATTGAAGTGACACATTCCCTTGCTCACGTAATGGACCCACCGCTCGGTCTCCCATTCTTTTTCTCTCTTTTCTTTCTTTTCTTTCTTTCCGCTTCTTTCTTTCTTCTTTCTTTCTGATTCTTTCTTTCTTCTTTCTTTCTCTCTTTCTGCTTTCTTTCTTACTTTCTGCTTTCTTTCTTTCTCTTTCTGCTTTCTTTCTTTCTCTTTCTGCTTTCTTTCTTTCTCTTTCTTCTTTCTCTTTCTGCTTTCTTTCTTCTTTCTTCTTTCTCTACTTTCTTTCTGAAAATTCAATCTTCCTTTCAGTTCATCAAGAATTCTGTTCTTGATTACTACTCACCCAGAAACTCGAAAAAACAGAAAAACAGACTTGCTGCTGCTGTTCTCGGCTCAAAGAAAGCCAAAAACCCGTGATCTTGCTTCCCCTTGCTCTGACTGCTCTCGGCCAGGTCAAACGAACCAGCAAAAACCAAGAAAACTTGATTGTTTGCTGCTACACACCTTCGATTCTTCCTGCTTTGTTCTTCAGCCAAAACACAGATCCAGAAAGCAAAGATTGCCTTCTGTTACTGGTGCTACACCCTTCGATTGTTGCTGCTCCTACAAACCCTACTTGCTGCTTCTTGCTTTGACAGCCTCCTTCCTTCAATCTCAGCACCAAGAGCTTATAGCTCTGATACCAACTGAAGTCCAGGATCTTTTCAATCAGTCATAACCAGAAACAAGACAGAAAAGGATGGAAACTTGCGATAAAAATAAAGAAAAGAAAAAACCACGACTCCAATTATGTAATCTCCATATTTTATTCAATACTAAAACTGATTACATCGACACTTTAAATAGGAAAACCCAAACCTATTCTAAACATACTCAAAGACCTCCTAGATAAACCAAACTAATTAATAAATAAATAAATATAACTCTAACTAACTTAAGATAAACATAATAATTAAATAATAATAAAAGACTCCAAACTTTCGAAACCCATCAGGACCTTCCAACCTAAATCTCGCAGCCATTATTGACTTCTAATCAAATCCAAACACCAAACTTTCAAATATTCCAAAAACCACCCCTTGACTTTGTGAACAATACGATTAAGTCCAACAATTTCACCCTTCAAAACTTTCTCTCGTATGAAGTGATAGTGCACTTCTATATGCTTAGTCCGTGCATGAAATGTAGGATTCTCTGCTAGTTGTATGGCTGACTTGTTGTCACAAAACAACTTCACTTTGTAATCAACCGGTTGATTCAACTCTTGCATTAACCGGACCAGCCACACTAATTCTTGAGCATCTACTGCCATAGCTCTATATTCAGCCTCGGTTGTCGAGAGTGACACCGTGGGCTGTCGTTTACTGCACCACGAAACTGAGCTGTCTCCTATGAAGAATACACACCCGGTAGTAGACCTTCTTCCATTAGGATCACCCGCATAGTCAGCATCACAGAATCCCCTTAGTTCAAGCTTTGACTCCCTCTTGAACTTTACACCATGCTTCATCGTATCTTTAACATACCGTAGCACCCGTTTAGCTGCATACCAATGAGCCTTTCTTGGTTGGTGCATGAACCTGCTAAGAACTCCAACTGAGAAGGCTATATCCGGTCTAGTCAATGTTAAGTAGATTAGACTTCCAACCATTTGACGGTACTCGGTTGTATTCTCCAAAATAGATCCCTCATCCGAGTATAACTTCACATTTGTGTCAATTGGAGTGGCTGCCATTTTTGCTTCTTTCATATTAAACCTTCGAAGCAAGTTGCTGCAGTAACTTTGCTGATGTAACAGCAAACCGTCACTGTAATACTCTATTTCCAGCCCCAAAAATCTGCTCAATCTGCCCAAATCTTTAATTCTGAATCGGGTGTTTAAATTCTCTTTTAACAGTGATATTTCTTCGTCACAATCCCCGGTTATGATCAAATCATCCACATAACAACCACCACTTTGCTGTTTCGAATCTTCACAAACAGGCTTGCATCTGCACTTGTACTAACAAAACCATTGTGCTCAAGAAATTCACCAATTTTCCCATACCACGCTCGTGGAGATTGCTTTAGACCATATAGCGCCTTCTTGAGTTTGCAAACATATCCAAGGTGAGTTTTTTCCTCAAAACCAACAGGTTGTTCCATAAATATGGAATGACTTAAGTCTCCATATAGGAACGCGTTATCCACGTCCATTTGCCAAAGATTCAAGCCTTTGATTACCGCAAGAGCTAAGACAACTCGAACAGTTGTTAGTTTGGCAACGGGACTAAAAGTCTCGTCATAATCAAGGCCATACTCTTGTGTGAACCCCCATGCCGCGAGTCGGGCTTTGTACCAATCGATTGTACCATCCGGCTTTCGCTTCAATTAGTACACCCATTTACATGAAACCAATTTTGTGTTTTCTGGTTTGGGTACAAGTTCCCAAGTTTCATTCTTTTTCAAAGCTTCTAACTCTTTTCTCATTGCCTCGACCCATTCTTGCTTCACACACGCCTCTTGGTACGTTTCGGGCTCTCCCTCATCTTCCTCAACAACCGCTATATGGGCAGCGATGGTATTGATGAACTTGGGGTTCTGTTTTCGCACCCGATCAGACCTTCTAAGGGGCTGATTCTGTTCTGCAGCTGCTGTTTCAGCCTCTGTTATTACAGATTCTTCCTGTTGTTCGACCGGTTCAGGTTCCAATTCATCAAATATGTCAAGTCTTACTCTTGTAGCTTCGAGATCTACTTTTAAGTCTTCTGAATCAGGTAGAACTTCCTCATTTGGTGCCCACCATGATGAGTTTTCATCAAACACCACGTTTCTTGATGTGTAGCATCTCCCGGTGTTTGGATCACAACACTTCCATCCTTTCCTTTCTTCATCATACCCCACAAAAATACATCTCACGGCTTTCTTCTCTAACTTGTGTCTCAAGTGTCCCGGTATGAACACATAACACACACTTCCAAAGACTCTAAAGTAACTCACACTAGGCCTGGTGTTGTGTAAAAGCTGATACGGTGTTACAAACCCAAGGCCTTGTTGTGGTAGTCTGTTACTCACATATGCTGCAGTTGTCATTGCTTCAGCCCAAAACCTCCCGGGTACATTTTTATCATGTAACATGCTGCCACATATTTCTGCCAGATGCCTATTCTTGCGTTCCGACACACCGTTTTGTTGGGGTGTGTTGGGACACGTCAGCTGTCGTTGAATCTTCAGTTCTTTTAGAAAATTATCAAATTCTCGAGAGGTATATTCCCCCCCATTATCTGATCGTAACATCTTGATGCGTACTCCGGTTTCTCGTTCGGCTATCAGTTTGAACTGCTTGATTTTGATAAAGCCTCTGACTTTTCCTTCATGAATGCTACCCAAAGAAAGCGGGAGTAGTCATCAATAAAGGTGATCATATACTCCATGCCGGTGAGTGACTTTTGTTTGACGGGACCAAATACATCCGTGTGGATCAACTCGAGTGGTCCTGTTGTCTTTTGTTTGGATCTATCAAACGGCTGCTGATGTGATTTGCCATATTGACATCCTGCACACACATTCTCATTAGAAACTTCAATGTTAGGCAAACCGTTTACGATACCTTTCTTGGTCATCAAGCTGAGTTTGTCATAAGCAACGTGCCCTAGGCGTAGATGCCATAAATCTGTGCTGGTGGTGTGTCTGGTGCGCTCCACATAGGCTGATTCAGCTGATAGCACATAGACGGCTTCTTTTCTTCTTCCTTCCAAGACCGGTGTCGACTTGGTTTCAAATTTCTCGAACACTTGGCCCTTTTCTGGTCCAAACAGCACATATTTACCAGTTTCAGTGATCTGGGGGACTGAAATCAGGTTCTTTTTCATCCCCGGTACATGGTAAACCTGCTCTAGTTTTAGCTCTTTGCTCTCCGGTTTGTTTGAGAACACCACATCACCGATACTTGAGATAGAATGCCTTGAGTTATCTGCTATTACCACCACCCTACTCCCTTCATATTTCTTTGCGTTAGAGAGTTTCTCCTTGTCACCTGTCAGGTGGTTCGAGCAACCCGAGTCAACGATCCATTCGTCTAGGCTGTTTGACTGGGGTTCGACTGTGGCGGTAAAGGCGTTTACTTCCTCTAGCTGAGCCACGTGTGCTTCAGCATCCCAGCCTTCCTCGTCTTTCACTTCGGCACTATTTCCTTCATCCTCTTGCTTGGATCGACAGTCCCTGGCGACGTGGCCTTTCCTGCCACACTTGTGGCACCTGTACGGAAATCTTTTTGAATTAAACTTTGTCTTCTTCTCAGGCTCAGATTCTGGTTCTTTGTTTTTCTTTTCCCAGCCTGAATTCTTTGACTTGTTTCCATACTTTTGGCCTTTGCTGTACCTTTGCTTTTCCTTTGATCTTCCAGCATATAAAGCCTCTGTTTCTGACTTCATTGACACACCTGCCATCTGTATAGCCAAGGCTTCTTGCCCGGCTAACAGATTCTCGAACTCGGTTAGTGTAGGTTGATTTTGCCAGCCTTGAATGGCAGTAATAAAACTTCTGGATTCAGGTTTTAAACAATGAATGATTATTCTTTTCATTCGTGGCTCCCCGATCTTCGATTGTGGGTCTAGTTCTCCAATCTCCCGGCATAGTGTCTTAACCTTTCTGAAGTATAACGGAATGGGTTGATCTCCTTGAGACAACGACATTAATTCGCTCTCAAGTAATTGTAGTCTAGTGTCATTCTTCTTGGAGAAAAGGTTTACTATTCGGCTTCTTGAAAATACTCTAGCATCTCTTCTTCAACTGTTGTCTTCAAGATAAACATGGCACGCCCTGCTTTGACGTTCCACTTGTGCACAGCTCCATTCGTATCAATTCTGGGTGCTTGTGTTTCAGATCCGTTTGTGACTTCCCACAGATCTTGTCCTTGCAAATAGGACTTCATACACGTGACCCATGTTGCATAATTCGTTTGGTTTAACTTCCTTATGCCACCCACAGCCTGGAATTCTGCCATTAGTCTGATTCGAGTTTTCTGATTGAACTGGGACTGCTTCAAACAACCGTAAGTCTGCCTTGATCGGTTCTGCCTTCTTCTTCTGTCTTGGATCTTCTTTCAACACCAAACTGCAAACCGAGACTAAACACAGTCTTGATCTGGTTCCTGATGTTGACTGCGATTGGAATCTGCCTTCTCTTCTTCAATCGGAAACTGCTTCCCTTGATCGGATTTCTTGGCATGCTGCAATTGGAAACTTCCAAGCTCTGATACCAGATGTTAACCTGGCAGAACTTCCAGGGCTTGATGTGCGACACTCAGATTTGCATAAAACGATTATGCGACTCTTTTTATTTAATAATAAATTTCTGAATACAAATTAAATAAACAAAACAAGAATTTAAACTACTCGCGCAGCAAGCATCCTATTTTATATCAACTAGGACTCAATTAAAAAAATAGAGAAACAATTCAAATTAAATAAATACTCTAAGTATATCTATCTGCTGACTCTTCAAGCTAATGGGCTGACTTAATTTTAAGTTGAGTTTGGGTTTCTGTTGACCGACATATTTCAGGTCAATGTTGTCGGCTTTGACTTCACATTAACCCTGTTTCATAGAGCAGTAAGCAGATAAACAGTTTTAATAAGCAATCCCATACACCTGTTTAAATCTAGATAGGCTTTATATATAATTTCTTTAATATTTGTTCAGGATATACGTGAAAGTCAAACACTAAGTCGTGCTGTTAGCCTTGGTGCAAATTCAAGTGATTTTGAATATCCACGCCAAAAGGCTGAACTTGCATATTCTTTTGTGGGAATGCATTGCATATTTGATGAATGCAAATCCATGGGTAACTATCAAGAATAACTTATGATGGTAATTTTATATTAAAGTTCTTTTTTTATAGAGCGAGTGTTTTAATTTTATTTGCAGTTACTGTTATAAAGTTTGGGCATATGAGTTCTGATATACTTGCCTATGGAGCAACAGATGGAACAATAACAGTTTGCACCTTCTCTGAACCACCATCGATCATGAAGAAATTGATCGGGCACTCTAAAGATGTCACAGGTTGGATCAACTGGTACTCACTCTTTAGTCTTTCCTTTAATGTCTTTTCATGGATTTTATATATTTGATTTTTTAATTTCTAAATATCCTTGTGATCCATTTGTGTCGATCATCTTTTTTTATCGGGGCAAATTTTACAAAATCGAAACGAATTGTACACTTTTTCCTGATTTTAGCAACCAACTTTTAGTTAGCACACAATAGAATTTAACTTGCAATTTGTTACGTATTTTAGCTAAAACTTTACAATCTCTGATGTGTCACTGGTTGATGACTTGTCAAGCGCCACATGTGTAAAAAATCGTTATATGCAAAAAAGAAATTAATTACATGTTTGGAATTTGATTTTTAAACAAAATTTTGTAAAAATAAATATTACATCAAAAGCCACGTGGCGTATACATATACCCTGTAATGACAAGAGATTCAAGAGCATCATTTTTTGGATCAAAAGAATGACTTGCTACCGTCATTTGTTGCTACATTCGGTAACTAAATGCAACTTGGTTGCTAAACTTTATAATAGAATGCAAGGTCAAGGTGGTTTCATTTTTTACATAATTTAAAGCTGGTTTCTAAAATCAGGGAAAAGTATAAAGTTTGTCTTTCTATTTCATGCAGTTTGCTTATTTAGTTATGATTATTTTCTTTCTATTGAAGTGTCAGTCTGCAGACACCTTGTACTTGACAATTGAACAAACCTTTATTAGCTCATTTAGGGCGGATAAACGATTGATGAAATGCCGTGTTGTTGGAAACTTTATTATATAAAATTAATGTAGAAGAAGACATGATGAAAACAAAAGAATTATGCGATGCTATACGTTTGTCACTGAATGAAGTTCAAGGTGGAAAAGTATGCATTTAGTAGGAACACATTATTGTATTATACATTTAATGAAAAAAAACTAACAATAACAGTCATCTTGGAAATATCAGGATGTATTATCTCTTGAGGATGTAATAAGACATTATTACCTACACTTTTTATCTAATATGAATGCATGATCTTTAAGGGTGAATTAATCTTTATATCAAAATATAATCCATTAATTAAAAAAGTGCACTTGATAATTTCTTAATTTCATTTATATTCTAATCCTTTTTTCCAGATTTCGACTTCTCATTAAACAACCAATACATTGCATCTTCTTCATTGGATAAAACTGTAAGGGTATGGGATATACCAAAGGGCCTTTGCATTCGAGTAATATATGGAGTTACCTCCAAGCTTTGTATTCGATTTCATCCTGTAAGTTTGCATCAAAGTTTTACAGTTTTAGTTTAGTTATTTGTTATTAATTATGGCAAAATAACATAAAATACCTATGAACATTTTCGTTTGCCACATATTAGTCATTGTACTTGGGTAAAGTACCCACATGGGTCATTAAAAGATGACTTTCTGTTTCACTTAGGTCATTCTGTAACCTGATACCGGTTGAGATGCTGACATGTCAGTAACCTGATGACTTGGCCCTTATCTTTGTTTACTTTTGTTCCACTTAAACGATTTTTTGTTCCACTAATTGGTCATCAGATTATTGAATGACCTAAGTGGAACAAAAAGTCATTTTTAGTTATCCAAGTGGTAACTTATATTAATAAGTAGTTTGTGGTACATTAGCAAAATTTAAAGCTGCATACTGTGTTACATTGGCTATCTTTTGCCTTTAGAGTATGTACCATTGTTTTTAGTACATAATACACTTAAATTGGTTTTGATATCCAAAAGGGGGTTGCGGCGCAGCTTGTTGCCCGTTTACCTGCCACTCTATTGTAATCGTCCTTATAAATATTATTAGTTTATGAATTGTAAAATATATATATATATATATATATATATATATATAACTGATTATATGCTAATTCTAATCAATGTAACTAATTGCAGGTGAATAATAACTTTCTTACAGTTGGTAATACAAACAAAGAAGTCTCAGTAAGTAATTCAAATCTTCTGCTTGTTTTTTAAATAAAATACTTCTCAATGAAATTGCATGGTAAAAAAATCAAGTTTCTCCATCTCACAGGCAGGTTTGCTTCACATTCCAGGTATTCAATTTTAGTACTGGGAGATTAATAAGCAAGCTAGTCTTTGATGGTGAGGTTCCTGCCCTAGATTATGACCACACGGGTCAGTTTATTTTCTGTGGGGATTCACAGGTGAGCCTGTTCAAAGTCAATAAGTCAACTTTATCCTGAAAACTCCCATTAAATTATCTCCTCACCCAGAGTTAGCAATTTTGATGGATCGACTTGGGTAGTTGGGTTGTGTTTTATCATAGACAGGTCAAATAAATATTTTAAGGTAAATGTGGACCGGTCAAACAGGTTGAAAGCCGCCTAAATCTATTTTTAACGCGTACAATCACTTAAATCGTTTTAATTCAAATTAGATTATTATTGTAAAAAAAATATTTTTCTATAATCATTATCAGCGCATGAATTATTTGTAAAAATGGACAAAGAGTGTTTGCGGTTTAATCCAACCTGGCCTGTTTTGACCCGCACAACAATGACTCATTTTGGCCCAGACCATTTGACCGCTACCCAGCTGGCCCGACCCGCCCATCTTGCTACCTCTACCCCACCATCACCTCCCTTAAAGTTGTTGCTTTCGATTTCTGTAGGGATCTATATATACAATTAAAGTAAACTCTCATCAAGGTACATTCTCACGGTCTCATCGCACAAGAATTAGCAGCAAGAATAAATCTGAATTTACAACCATACAATATAGAACATTTTCTTTGATGACACAAGGTCCTGTGTTACTTTCTCTTACTCGAGATGGAAGTTTGTCTTTCTTCAGGTATCCGTTTGAACTGAATTTATTTTTTATTTTTTTATTATTACTATTATTATTATTATTATTAATTAATTAACGTGTTGTTGCAGCGTTTCTTTGGAGCTAAAAGGGTATCTGACTCTGTGATGCTCCCTCAAACTGGACCCGCGACTTCATAGTATATGTGCTTCTTTTTGTCCTTTGCTTTCCCTTGAAAAAGGAGAATATATAGGTTTATATTCATAGCTCACTATTTCATATTTTCATTTCACTGACTTTTTAGCTTACTTGAATATGGGTCAGACGCTTGGACCGGGTTGGCTTGACCCACCAACATTCTTATTCCTTTTTCCTTAAGTTTTATAAATATTAATGTTTCAAGGGTTAATTTTGAAGGAAAAGAAAATATATATTTACTTTAATGTTGTGAGCGTGAAGTCCCTCAACTTTTTTGCGATTGATCAAGTCCTCAAAGTTTGTTCTTTGGGTCAAAGATATATACAACTGATTATTTTTAGGGACTTAATTGATAAATCAAACAAACTACTTGATCAATAAGAAAAGGTCAGGGGACTTCACGTATGGTTTTTTTAGAATCAACCCATGTTTTAAATATGCTTGATAACTATAATATTAAGATTTTATATTAATAATTTTCAATAAAGAGATTTAGGAGATCTTAAACATTTAAACTGAACAACCTCTTTTTGGACCAACAATTAACTTTATTTTTTTAAATAATTAAAAAAAAATCTTACAAAAACAACAGGTATGACTATTTACTGTCTTACTGATACAAGTGTTTATGTTGATTTTTGAAGTTATTGGAAGTGAGGACGCGGCTGTCTATTTCTATGACTTGACCCGACCCAAGAATACATGTGTCAACAAGTTACAGGTTTGTTCCTTCCATCCCATAAAATATTAAAATTACATCCTTTGTAAAATTACCTATTTGCCCATCATCGTCAATATGACTAAACCAATGACATTGAGTTGGGTTCACATTATATTCCGTCTTTATCGAATGGTGGTTTTAGATATTTGACAAATAACCGAACAGCATTTTACTTAAAAATGTTGTAACGCAAACATTGAAAATTTCTACAAATAACCACCTGTTCAATGTTTTCAACAAAAAGGTGACATAAAGTTGTCAAATTTAACCTTCAAGGGGGGCATACTAGTAAGTACATGAGCTAGCAGAGATTTCAGGTTCGAATCCAGTTTCCACCAGTCTTTTGCAGGGTATTGGAGGGTCCTGCGGAAAAAGTTGTCAAATTTGTGGTAATTTTTTTTTTATTATTTTGTTTTGTTATTATATATAAATGCAGGGACATGGATACCCGGTTATCGCTGTTGCATGGAATCATGGTGAGAACCTGTTGGCATCCTCTGATTTTGGTGGCACTGTAATTGTTTGGAAGAGAGAAAAAACAAAGCAAAGAAGGTAAACTTCAATAACCTAGAGGTTCATATCATATTCTGAATTTGCCCCTCCAGTTCAAATTTCAGACCAAACCATCTTTAGATTGACCCTGTTCACCTACAGTCCAAATTTCATTATTGTTTTATATTTTACGGTTAAACGAATGGGTCGAGTGTAGATGATTAAGCTCATCTCGTTGGTTAGGAACTTAGGATGTTCAGATGACCTGAGTTTCAAGTCCAATCAAAATTTTCAAAATCTCCCAAATTAATTATATTTTTATTTTACCTTTTTTCTTTGTTTCCTATTTGTAATTACATTTTAAAATTAATCAACACATATATAATATTAGATTCATCAAACGTATTAAACATGAATCTTTAAGTATAACAACTTGTGTTCATGAAGGAGAAAGCTGGGAGGACATTAAATGTCCTCATTGGGTACATCCAGGTGGTAAATTGTGTATTTCCCTTACCAACTAGTGAGGATTCAAATCCTACAGTGTCCATGTTTGATGGGTTTAATTAATAGGAGTAGATTATGTGTCGTTCAAAAAAGTTTTGACATCAAATACTATTAGTGTGTTTTGTTTGTGAGCAAGAAAAGACTTTTATAGTTAACCGCAAGGGCGGCTGATGGCTCAAGCTTTTTGAAGACATAAAGCGAAATGAAAATTTTATAATTTTTTTGAATTTCATTATTCTAAAGACGCGTCCTTTATTCGGGCTCTAGACCGAAGGTGATAAACTAAAAGGTCTAAACTCTAAACTGGGATTCAATTGAGATTTTAATTGTTTTTCATTCATATAAACTAATAAACATTGTGAAATAATAGACTAGTGTAGGTTCATAAGCTAATTCATAAAAGGAAACAAGTCTATATGGGAAACAAATATCTAAATCTAGTGTTGACATTATGAAAAAGGTAAAAAAAAAAAAAAAAGAATCCAATTTTGTATTAATAAATCTACATTTTTATTTAGAAGAATGGCATTGGTAACTTACATCTGCTACTTGAATCGGAGGATAAGTTGATCGGTGTTCCTTTAATCCAGATGTTTAAATGACTAGTCATTTGACCTAGCCAAACATGAATCTTCTATATATACTAAAAAATATCAATTATTTTTAAAAAATTGCATGTACAACAAATGTGGGGTTTATAACCCTAGTGGCTACTGCACCCATCAGGCCAGGATGAAACCAGTTGTGACCAGCATGGCCATGACCAACGTTTGTTGCCCATACAGGACAAGAGACTAGTCTGATAGGCGAGTGAGCCATTTGGGTTATAAACCTCACATTTGTTGCCTATACAACCAATGTGGGACTAGTTTCATACATTGCAATGGTTTCAGTCCATAAGGATTACTATAGAATTATAGACAACAAGATGGCAAAAAAAAACCTGACTACAGAAAAACCCGAAACATTCGGGACAGGTATTCGGTATGGAACTAGGTATAGAATTCACGTTCGAAATTTTCACTGGTTTGGACGTGGATAGGATTAAGTGATATATGCCCGATTACCCCGAATCGTTTACCCGAATATATTAAGTATATCATATAATTTTAAAATATATGTATAGCATATATTATGTTAAAGATGGTAGAAACTTGACATTATTAAAATTATAAAACTGTTAGAGATGTACATATTTAATATTTCAAGTCGGTTGTTGTGATGAATTAAATATGGTTTCGAGTAAACATGTATATCCAACACCCACCGGTATAACCGTGTACTCGATGGGCATTGAGTAACGGGTATACGACGGGTATGGGATCGAGGGTGAGACATGGTTTTGTAATCGGGTATGGGACTGAGATTATCAATACTCGTCCCATACTCAACTCATCACCATCTTTACAGTAGAATCTATGAATTTCACCCGAAACGAGCAACACACGTTTCTTGAGCAAAATTGAAAACCTATACCGGTCATCTTTGATGTACTAAACGACAACAAAAGACTACGAGATTGGATTTTCTTTCTTACGAACAAGATTTATACAATACAAAAGGGTCTCTTGATCATCCCCATCACTTTTCGATTCTCAATCTCCTGTTTGAGTTAAAAACTTGGGCCAATACTCCAATATAAATATAAAAAACTCACTTGGGGGGGGCAGTTTTTAGGGCATAAATTCTTTACTTTTTTTAAAAAAAACTTACGGCGTTGGTTAACCGTGTTTGGGTGAGAGTAGCGTCATGATAGTGACGTTCTTGCAAGTATCCATATGGGAAACAAAAACAAAGTGGTTATCTTTAGTGGACGAAACACGGATAATACTGACTAGTATGATGGATCGAGTTAGAGCAAATTTACAAGCAGAGAACTGGTGTCACATGACGACGATAAAAAAATTTTACGTGTTAAGTTTTTATCCGACATTTGAGTAACACCATATATTTGTATCTGACATTTGAGTAACACCATATATTTTCATACGTTGACTCAAAATCAATCGTAGTGACTTGCGGCATCGTAATTCTGTAAGCTAAAAGAAAAATAAATGTTAACATGAGCATAGGGGTTCATAGAATGAGTCGAATATATGTGATTATCACTTGGTTGTAAGTTATTATTAGAATTTTAGTTAATTTCGGTAACGGGTCGAAACAAATTCTACCTGATTTGGCTATCATTTCTTATAAAATTACAGTACTTTCCAACATGATGATTTTAAATAATAACGTACATAGCACACGAGATAAATAATCTTTTTTTAAAAAATCATATATTTTTCAACGTCTTCTGCAATGTAGAGATTGTGATGAACTCATCATGTATTTTCCTTCTATATACACTCCTCACTTTAACGATCTTCTCACGATAGAAATCGTTGATGCGTCACCACCTATTTCCTCAAAAACAACTATCAAATTTCGAGTCGGTTTTAACCAAGACCGAGGGACGTGGTACCTACAAAACCGAAATAAAAACTATATAAAAATCTAAAATTTTGTAGAAAGTGTGTTGACACTTGGCGGGTCGAAATATTAACTATACCATCTTTGAGTTGGTTTCCCGCACCGAGTTTGACACTTGGCGGGTCGAAATGTACCAGCATAGTTGCAGCCCGTACAACTACCTTTTGCATGAACGGTCCAATATCTCCCAATGCTCTGACCATTGATCCATACTTGACCCTTTCCCATGCTCTTCATGTCAATAGCCAAAGGCTCAACCCCTTGTGGTGCATTGAAATAAGCCTACAAGTTTACAAGTGGCTATTATATCTATGGCACTATAAACAACTAGAAATCTTACATAAAAACGGGTTGATTTTGATTATGTTAATATTTAACGGGTCAAATGAGTTAAGTTAAACGATTTAAATTAAAAAAAAGGTAAACATATTGAAAGTCATCCAAAGTGTTTTCAAAGGCATGAATGATGAAAACCTACGGACTTTTAAAGATTGATTAGTTTTATAGTTATATAGTTTTTATTCATATTTAAAACGTTTATTATTTAAAGATTTTATAAAATGGATAAAGTACGTGTTTGCATGCGGCCCAACCCGTTCTAATCCTAAAAAAACCTACTCTTTTGACCCGACCCTTTTCAACGTGTTTCTAAACCTGCCTGAGTGGCCTGACTCACTCATTTTACCACCTCAAACAAAAAACCGTACCTTGTACCATGTAAGTGGCCTATGTACTTGTAATAAGGACGATTCTGTCCAATCTACCGATGAAACCCCCATTGACGATGCTATGTTTTTGGATTCTCCTTTCAGGCCAACCTATAAAAACAAACACATCGGAAGAATAAAATGACGAAATTGACCCTCTGTTTGATACGACAAAATAGTTAAAATTAAACGGGCTAACTTTGAAAAGAAACAAACCTGGTATGACCATTTCTGATGAGATATCTCCCTCGAACCACGACCTACCCCGTGCAGCACTACGGGCCCAAAAACTCCCGTCTTCCATTGCTCAAAACGCGGCCCGTTGTTCTTTAGTCACAAAAAATCGTCATATTTAGACTCATTTAAATAGTTTTTGTTTGCATGATTAAATCTCTAGACTTTTTAAAATTAATCAAAAGTCCCTAAATTCTAATAAAAGGATTTTTTTTGTTAAATTTTAGAAGTCTAGGGATTTAATCATTCTATTAAAAAAGAAATAATAATAATAATATATTTGCTGAAAATAAATGGCTCACTTGTAACCCAACTGCAACACTAAGCAATTGAATCTTGTTCATTCCGGCCCTTAAATTGGCGTTTCCGGTGAATGTTACTTTCTTAGTTTCTTCATTTCCAAATGCTGAACCTGTTCATTTTGTGACAGAATAATAATAATAATAATAAGTTTAGCCCATTGAGTTGTGCATTGTGCTTATTGGAGTTGTACCTGCGAGCTCCCCGTTAACAAAAACATGTAGAGCGTGGCCTTCGGATTCCACGGTTAGAGTAGGTACCACGTTCCGGTGTAATTCAGATGGGTTTATCGCAACACTATAAACCAAGTTAAAGAACATGAGTGCATAATGTATAAGTTTTACAGTGTAATGTACACATTTTAATGCAGGATATACAAGTTGAATCATAAAAAGATGGGTTTATCCATAGTTGTTAATAGCGAATAGCGATAAATAGCGACAAGTGACCTATATGCTATGTACAGAATAGCGATAAATAGCGACTGCTATTTCATTTTGTAGCGATAAAGTAGTAGAAAAGCTGAGAATTGTTTTACATTCAACATAGCTAAAATACTTGGCACAAATCATCTAAATCTTCATATTCCGGCTCATCATCATCGCGTTCTTTTTTCAATCGGGATACAAAAAAAACCCTAATGGGCTCCCTTTTATATTTATCAAGATAAATTAAAAAAAAAACAAACAAACAAAAATGCCGCTATTTATCGCTACACCCCTTGTAGCGACACTTAACCGCTTCACTTCGCTATTCGCTATAGCGACCGCTACGGTCGCTATCGACAACTATGGGTTTATCACAACACTATAAACTAGGTTGAATAAAATGAGTGCATAATGTACAAGTTTTAATGCGTAATGTACACATTTTAATGCAGGATGTACAAGTTGAATGATATTGTACAAGTTCTAATGCAGAATGTACAAGTTCTAATTCAGAATGTAAAACTTGTATGAAATAAATGTAAAATGTACAAGTGCTAATGCAGAATGTACAACTAGTATGAGAAGTTCAAGAACAATGGGGACAAGTCCTACTGCATGATGTACAACTTGTATGCAATTCAGATGAATATATCACTACACTAGAAACCATGTTCAAGAAAATAAGTTACAAATTCTACTGCATAATGTACAAGTTTTAATGCATAATGTATCGTTAGTATGCAATTCAGATGACTTTATCACAACACCAGAAACCAAGTTCAACAATATAAGTTACAAGCTCTTCCGCACGATGTACAAGTTATAAAGCAGAATGTACCACTTTTCTCACCTGGTTGAATACCAAAGATAGTCACTTGCATCTCTAGTCACACTCAATTGATCCAACAGCCCAGAAACTGTCATCTTTGATTCAGAATCAACGGTTGAAACATCTTCACTGAAAGTTTGCCATGCAAGTCTATTCACATTTGTTGGCAACCAATTAACCAACGATGTTTTTGACCCGACCTGGAAACCCGGAAATGCAATTAGGGGTATGCTTTAGGTGCTTGTACCTCATGCAGGATTAGTTGTACTAACCTGGGCTGTGTTAAAAGCAACATTTTTGCAATCAGGAAGAATGCTGATGGACCATGGTGGGAGATCATAACGCTTGTTTCTGAATCTAACGGTCGTCGATGAATTGATATGGTAGTTGGCTAG
This sequence comes from Smallanthus sonchifolius, assembly GCA_023525975.1. Taxonomy (NCBI): domain Eukaryota; kingdom Viridiplantae; phylum Streptophyta; class Magnoliopsida; order Asterales; family Asteraceae; genus Smallanthus; species Smallanthus sonchifolius. The sequence goes on along the minus strand of CM042024.1, from coordinate 3,876,568 downwards.
AAATGCAGCACAACCTCCTGTTTTTGAAGAAAACACGTGTGCCTGTATAACAATGTGATTATTCATTATTGTTATCGGTTTTATTATGTGTTATACTGTATCTGATATTAATTTTTTTTTTATTTGTAATTTTTGAAAGGTGACACTAGTAAAAAAATCAAATTATATAAAAATATATTGTCAGTTTGCTTGGTTGTTTGGAAAATTCTGATTATTTACTAAAGTAATAGTTAAAATGACCAAGAAGGATTTTTTTTTTGTAACATAGAAATTAGAAGTCTCTCAATTTATGTTGAAAGAAAGGGTAAATAAGTAATTTTGTTTTACTTTTGATGTAGCTTTGAGGTATAAACGAGCCGAGTTGAGCTTGAACTCGTTTAAGCTTGAGCTCAGTTAGTTTAATTTAAGAGAGCTAGAGCCTGTGGTCGTTTCAAGTTCTATGGCTAAAGCTCAAGTTCGCTCGTTAATAATATTTCAAACTCGAGTTGCCTCACCTTGACTCGTTTGTTGTTTGTTTAATATTTAATTATTTTACTTCTAAGCATATTATTTACATGTATATTTATAATTATAATTTTATATATACTTGCAACAAATTATATATTATGTAGTTAAATTTATCATAGTTTTATATATAGTAATTTTTATTATATAAAATGTATTATATTTATATATACATTCATTTAGGCTCGCGAGCCTAGTCAAGCCCGGGCTCGTTTATTAAATGAGATTCAATTTTGGCTCAAGCTTGCGCTTAAGCTTGTTTAAGCACTGCTTGATTCGAGCTCCATCGAGCCGATCACGAGCAGCTTGGCTCATTTACACCCCTGGTTGTGGCTAATATGTAACTTACTACTTTTATCAAATAATCTTAAGCAGAATCTGTTTTTGAAAACAATAAAATCCAATAACGCAAAACCAAACACTCCACTTACTAATCGAAGAACAGTTTTTTCGTTCATAAGATTTATTCTACATACCTGTTCATAGGATCCTAAGGAAATGAAAGCAGGATCAGCAGAAACAATAGCTCGCTCGCTTAATTTAATAGCTCTATGAAGCGCCTTTAGGTGATCATATTTGGGTTGTCTAAGCAAACCTGTAAAATACAAAAATAAATGACTTTAAAACGGGCCCACTTATATAGCCCAAACTCTGGACTGGCGGTAGGGGAGTGGCCCAACAACCAAGATGATGCGGGCTCAAAGCCCATTAGGGGAATGGTCCAACAACCAAGATGATGTGGGCTCAAAGCCCATTAGGGGAATGGTCCAACAACCAAGATGATGTGGGCTCAAAGCCCATTAGGGGCGTACCATATTCATCTATAGGAGCATCATAGTCATAGCTGGTAGTGATGAACGGGCCTCCAGCTGTCCTTCCGAAGTTCGTTCCACCATGATACTATTTACGATAAAAATAAGTTTTTTAGTTTATTATCAAACTTTAAACGTTTTTTTTAGTAATTAAATGACATGCTAACCATGTAATAGTTAGTGAATGAGCCTCCCTTTTGGATGAACCGGGCCACTGCGAAGGCCAAATCTTGAACGGGCCGATGGGGTAGAGGTCCACCGAAATCCGAGAACCTTATATGATAACTTTCAAGTCAATGAAAAGATTCATGATTTTGACTTTAAAAGTCAAAACTGTTCTATAAACATGTTAGTATCAAATTTGAAAAGTCAAAATCTTGAAGTTTGACTTACCAGCCACTCCAAGCCTCGGTCCACATTGTGGGTTTGGTTTCTTTGTTATTTGGAGTGAAATAATCACAATAAAACCCATTGCAAGTATTTATCTATCAAAATATCCAAAATAAATAAATAAAAACTCTTTAGCATTAGTCATATTGCTAATTGACACTACTCAACTAGAAGTGGTAATTTTGACCGATTTACATATAAATGGGTTGGTTCGGGTTATTTTTAACTGATAAAAATAAGTAAAACTTAAAACATAACAATTCAAATAGGTTGAAAATTGCTGTGTATTTCTAAAACATAAAACCTAAATAAATCATTGTATTCAAAACATAAGATTATTGTTGAATAATATAGTATGTTGTCATATTAGACACTTATTAAATATGAAAAGTAATAAAATAAAATTTGGAAAAAAGTGTCTCGGGTCAGCCCAACCCGTTTCAGCCCGAACAAAAATTTACCTGTTTTAAAGCAAAAAAACCTCATAAATCATTTTTCTAAAATAGATTATTATTAAGATGATATAATGTTTGTAATCATATTTGACACTCTAATTTTTATTAAGGATTTAAAGTTTTGGATAAAAGATGTTTGAAATCAACCCAACCCGTTTCAGCCTGAACAAAAATTACTCCTTTTCACCCACTACTCGCCCATTTTAACAGTGTAGGGTTTGATGCCAAAATGGATTATCGACATGAATCCCGACACCATAATTCTAGGTAATAAATAACAAAGTACATACAATAGGGTCAGGAGCATCATCTTGCTTGCACATAACCCAAGGGACACCGGTGTTTAAACCAACAGCCATTTTAGCAGCCCAAGTCATGTAAGCGTGACCAGCTGCACCATATGCTTGAGTATCTGCCCCGTATTCGTTCTCTATCTGTCCCGTTTACCAAATCATATGTTAGAAGCGTACACATTTGTATTTTTTACATGATTTATTCATTTTATGTGGGTTCTCATCTTAAAAATTGGTAAATGAATGGAATCTTGATTTCTAAGAAATGAAATCTTGCAAGAAACCAAATTCTAAATAAGAAACATACCCATTTGTTTTTTAACAATATTTCATTAGTTTATACCATTTTATCATGTCTTGATGACACCCATATTGTAAAATTGGTAAATTTTATAAACAAATGAAGGAATCTTGATTTCTGAAAATGGAATCTTGATTTCTAAGAAAATGAAATCTTGCAGAAAGCAGAAATGAGTAACCTGAGAAAGGATGATTGGGCCACCTTGGGACTCAAACAACTTCTCATATTTCATCATTTGCACTATTTTTGTGGTGAACTTTTGCATTGCCATCTGCATTCACCAATCAACTATGTCAACAAAGTGTAATTACCAAGTTTACTAGTTGGTTATAATTTATACATTATTGTAAAAAAAGAAATTATTTATTATTAAATATTAAAAATTTAAACTCTTATATTAACTGTAAAAGTTTTAAAAAAAAATAAATAAATATCTCTCTTAACTAAAAAATAATTAACTGCAAGTGTACTCAAACTTTTACAAACTCTTGTAATGTTTTTATTAAAAAAAATAGATTATTATTTTAAAAGTATATTTTTAGAAACATTTTAATACATAAACTTATTCACAGATAAAAGTAAAAAAATGTTGTAGTTGAACCTAACCCAGACTAAAAATACTTGATCCGTTACCCGACCCGTATCCATTTTAAGATGGATTTCTTTTTTATGGGTTCTCCAAGACCCAATACCCATTAAAAATTCATGATTTGAAGGCAATAAAACAGAGGATTTGGAGGTAGAAGATGACCTTGAAAGGTTCATTATCAGTTCTGAAGCTGACTCCAGGAACATACTTCAACCAAACAGGAAAACCCCTTTAAAAACATCAAAATCATTATTAAAAAAACATTAAAAAAATCATCAAAAATGCATAAAATAAAGTGTTTCAAAGATTAAATTACCCAAAATTCCACTCTGCACATACAAATGGTCCAATTCTAAGATGCATATACATCCCAGCTTTCTGAACCAGCTTTACAAACCTCACTAAATCATATCTTCCTTCAAAATTATACTGTAAATATATAAAATAAACCAACATAAAATTATTTACCAAAAAAATTTAAAAAATAAATAAAAATATGAAATTCAGAACAGAGTACATTGCCAGGTGAAGGTTCATGGCCATTCCAAAACACGTAAGTGTCAATAACATCCAAGCCTCCATCTTTAGCCTTTTGAATGAGATCTTCCCACATCTGCATCAAGATTCCAATTGGGTTTTTTTTTTTTTTTTTTTTTTTACCAAAAAGGGTAAAAAAAAAATTTTAAAAACAAGAAGAAGAAGAAATAAAATTGGGGGGGAAATGTGAAGAGGAGATGGATATTACTTCAGGGGTACTTCTGGGATAATGTATGGAACCAGAAAGAAGGATTCTTCTGTGGCCATTGATGATGAGAGATTTCTTGTCATAAGTGACAGTACATTCAGTAAGCTCAATGCATATTATCAATGAAGTGAACAATAGATAAACCCATTTGGTTGCTGAGCTAGCTGCCATTTTTTTCTTCAAACTATAGCTAGACACACAAGGATATATATATATACACTAAACCTTTTAATAGTTTATGATTTTATTTTATCTTTTTAACAGCGATTTTTTTTTAAGACAAGGTTAGAACCCACAACCTATTGGTCGTCAGATAAGGTGATTTTACTTAATTTACATCAACACTTTGTAGTAATAGTTAAATAGGGGAGGGTTCAATTCAGAACACTAAATATTACGAGAATATGGGGAACAAAATGAATCATTCAATTTTTTAATCTTAAAAAAAATTAAAATATAAGAAAATAGTTGAAATGTAATGTTTATTCATTTCTCTTGAAATTAAAAAAATATATATAAACAAATTTATTTAATTACAGTACCTACATATGTGCAAGTGATGTGTAGGTTATATCACCTACACATAATATGTGCATAATGCAAGTCAAATTTAAAAGTTAAAAAAACATATAAACAAGTTAATTTAATGGTTTTTTTTATGTAGATAACATACACATTTGTATGTAAAAAGTAAAATTATTAAAAAATATGAACCATTAATATAAAAAATAAACTATTAGGTTTGTTCCCCTTGTTCTCGCAATATTTAAGTGTTCTGAAATGAACTTCTCTCTAATTAAATATGTATAAACTGATTTCTTCATAAATAGTAAGATAATCGCTTCTTTCGTACTTGATGTTTCTCATATAACTTCTTTTATTTGTGTTTGATGATAATTACAATTTTTATATATATTTAAAAAAATTTAAAAATTATATCATAAAATCAAGAATTACATTCTTTTTAATATGAGTATAATATTGCTTATTTCTTAAAAGAACATTTTTTTTAAGTTAGAAATGCATTGTGCAACAAATAGTGTGGTTAACTCATTTACACGGTATACTTATCTCATCTTATGGAGTGTGAATATGTGTCTAACCCATTTTATACGGCGCAAATGTGTTCCCATGTTTGAGATAGGTTTTGATTATGTATTACAAGGTGTTGTTATTTCATTTTACATGGTGTGGTTTTGTGTGTCAGAAATCTATGTACATAATTGGACACATATATCTCTCACCTATAAAGTTCATGTACGTATTCTCGTAACTTCTTCTTATGTTTTAAAAGAAATGACTTTATACAAAAGCCGGTCCATAAATACTATAAGATTTAATAAAAAGAGAAATTTACATGGAAATATTGCAGTTTAAAAATATGCAATTAGTGTTGTTTAGTAATTAAAGGTAGAACAGAAAACTACAAGTATACTTTTAAGGCTTAACTAAAATAAAATAATAATAATAATTAATATTTAAGGTGGATGGAGTAACAAATAAGATACCCATCTCTAACGGTTTAATAAAAACCTAAATGACCAGACCATAAAACAAAATTGTTGGTTAAGCACATGGTTTCATAGGCTAAAAGGGCACCTAAGAAAAATTTAATGACATGCATAATGCATATCTAAAATATATGTTTAAAAGTATGTTTGAATTATTCAATATTTAACATGTGAGGAATATATTTTTTCTCATTTTTTTCTATGATTTCTTTATGCATCTAATTATTTTGTTAGATATATTTTTAAACATAAGTCTTAAAATATAAATTAATTTCAACATTAAATCAAAATATAGTCTTATATTTTATCTATAAATAAGTAAAATCCCTAATCAATAACCAAACCACAAACACCTAATCTCCAAAATGGATCACTCAAGATCCTCTTGGGTATGTAAATTAGTTGATATTTTCTACCAACCCCACATAATTAAAATACATTAAATATAAAGTTTAATAATAATAATAACTACATTAATAAAGCAATGACAACTGTAAACAAAATAAGATTATGCATGGGATGCTTCTGTTTCCTTTGTGACTTTATTATTTCGATTTTTTTTCAAGAGTTTCCCATTTAGTTTGAAGAAAATTAAATACAACTAGGTAATTGAACGGATGAGGTACGATTCATGATTTGGCACGGTTGTGCCTTAAGTCTATGCACGAACGTGCTTCATGCTCTGGCACGGTCGTGTCAATCCTTGACACGGCTGTGCCTCGGGTCTTGGCACGGTTGTGCCTCATGGCTAGGCACGGTCGTGCCTTTTGCTGTGGCGCGGCCGTGTGTTACTGTTCAATTCCTAAGGTCTTTCAATAAGAAGGAGAATATTGTGTTTTATATATAAGACCGGTGTTATGACCCGGTCCGGAGTGTAGTGTTTAAACTGTTTTTCAAAGTCATTCTAGACCGGTGTTAGGACCTAGTCTAGAGTGTTGTGCTTAAATTGTTTCGCGAAGCTATTCTGGACCAGTACTATGACCTAATCCGGAGTGCTAACATGGGTTTGTGGGGTATTACCGCTTTAATATATGTTGATCAACGGGGAAATTTTTAATCAAAAAAATATTACATATAATTATTCATTAGTGTTATTATCAACTTATTAACTATAGGATCATGAAAATCACTAAAAAAATCTCACATATGTACTTCATTTTCGTGATTTATCAAATTTTTCTTTATCATTTGAGCTGGTACTCCAGTGGTGAAAGTCAAAGACTCTTTGAAAAATATTAGGGTTTAAATCCTTGCATGGAGTAAATTAGGATTTGAAGTAGTTTAGGAGTACGAGTAGATGGGTGTGTAAGTCGTCGTTCTAAAAAAATTCAAACTTTTCTTGAAAAATACAATGTTGGACCCATATTTTTTTTATTTATTTATTTTCCCATGTGAGAATATTTTTAGAGAATCAATTTTTTTAAAAGTAAAGGGTTTGTTTAATTTGTGTTTTCAAAGGAAATTCTAATGATTCGTGAAACACATTTTTATGACTATATAAGATAAAATCTTTTGTGACATAAAGAATAACTAATTATGGATATATCCTATATATAAACAAAAATATTATTATTTTCTTTTTTAATATTTAATGGATAATAAAAATTGAACTACAAAGAAGATGCTCCAATCCTGCACATATGACACATGGTAAAGTGTGTGTACTTGTAGTCAATTTGTTTGTACCTTTGTCTCATATTAAATGTTAACTGGATCATGTCACATGAAATAAAAAATTACTGGATATATAATATTAATATTATATATATATATATATATATATATATATATAATATTAATATTATATATATATATATGTGTGTATGCATTCATACAGCATATATATATAAATGTATGTATGTATGTATGTATGTATGAGACCGATTTTAATGAAGTTGTCTAGCATTAATTAGGGGTATCCGTGGCAGTGAAGGTGTAGAATAAAAAATAGTGGTGTTGAATTTCTTGTTTTTGGTATTCAAGAAACACGACTTAACACGCAAGTTTATAATAAAGTTTTAACTATCTCATCACATCTTCTTTTTTTTTCTTTTTCTTTTTAATGGCAAAGGCCCGGACATCCGGGATCACTTTGGTAAACGGATTACCCTTTCGTCCGAAAAACAGAAGAGTGGTGACCCGGCTTCACACCACCCAGGAGGAAACCCACAACCGAAAAAACCTATTGACTCAGACCGGAACATTTTGTCCCAAACGAGACTCGAACCTATGACCTTTAATTTGAAAAGTTATGGAGCTACCACTCAACCAGGTTATGTGTTTTCATCACATATCTAGATTATATCTCATTCACAAGAAAAAAAAAATTAATAATTAATTTGCTAAATATTACCATAAAAATGTTTTAAGCAATATAGTTATGAAATAATAAAATTATTTCATGGATGTGTATATGTATTTGTTTTTACTTTTCACTCTATGTGATTTTTATCTATTTTTTGTGTATCTTCTTTATTTTCATATAGCTAATTTATTTTGTTAAAAAGTGTCAAATTCGTATATGAGTAAAGATGTTTTTGGATGATATGTGAAAATAAAATAAATATGTGAAATTTGTTTACGTATTTCATAACTATAGAGCTAAATTTTATCTGACTTTGTGATGTTGTTGTAGAAATATATCTAAATTAAATTATTCTAGTGATTTTATCTATGTTTAAACAGGATTGTAACGTTTTAATAAATGAGAAATGTAAATTTTAAACAGAAGATTTTTGGACAAGATAACATAAAAGTATGGCAAAAATGGAAATGGAAGCCAAAATGAGACAAAGTCATAATGTTGTGTCCAAGAAGTGGTTAATACTTCATAGGGCATGGGCACTAAAGGAGCTCGTTTTGAGCATCATTCATCTTATATCATCTTTTTCTATGTCTTCTTATACAATTCCCTTCTATTTTTCTTTTTCTTTTTTTAAATTTTCTTTATGCAATCAATGTTTTAAACCCTGGACCAGAAATCAAACTAGACGACCTACTGGTCTAATGGTTCAACCCACATGACCAGTAAGACAGATTAATTTTAAATCAAACTGGATTTTAATAATCCAAACTATGACTCATTGTCCGATAATAATCTATACTAACAGTTTGGATGGTGATAATCCTAACTTTCACTTGTGTTGTCAAGGGCAGTCCTACTAGCATAATCAACATAGATTTACACTCGGTTCCCACTTGATTTCGCTAGTACGTTTCTCCATTTCATTCAAAATCTTCATTTTGAGCGAAATCAAGTGTAAATGTACTATGATTATACAATTAGGACTGCCATTTAACAACAAAAATGAAAGTTAGGATTATCATCAAACAAACTGTTAGTATAAATTATTATCAACCAATGGGTTATAGTTTATATTATTAAAATCTAATTTGCCTAATTTTAATGGTGTATAGATTATCACTAATTCAGAAAATTTTGATTTTACTATTGCCGACATAAAGATATATCGTTATTTGTTGTTAGATGATATTATTATAGGTCCCATCTTGAAAACTCACCCTAAAGAAAACGAGTTTAGGGATAAATTTAAAATAATAAATAATTAAGAAAAACATCATTATGACTCTAATCAAGGAGACCATTGACCAATCGTTTGTACCATCTTTTTCTACTTTTTATATCAAGATGTGTATTAAGTTTCAAGTTTTATTTGATACAATGAAGAATTTAAAGTATGTACAAAACACAAGCATTTTAATGTGTTTAAAGGAAAAATCATTAAAATTTTAACCATAAAAATTACTAAAATGAACATGGACTAAATTAATTACCTTTCTAAATATTGACTTTCTGAAATAAATTAGAAGATAGACATGTCGTTATTAGTGGGACAAGAGGCAAAATATGAATTATTGTGCACTCTCATAAGAAGTCGTTGGCGTATTATACACTCGGGCTGGTTTTGATGACGACGTTATGTTGAGAACCGTATTAACCCTTACACTATTTATTACATAAATTGACTAGAATTCATGTAGATTTTAATATATTTAAGGTTTGGTTTTAAAAAAATATGGTATTTATAACCATTTGGCAAAATGAATATATGCACATTTTTATACTTTTTTTAAATCAGGAAAGATGAGATAAAATCAAACTAAGAGTGGGGAGAGATAAATAAAACATTATTTTTCAATTTTTTCTTTTTTCACTAAAACGATATGTACACGTTTTATACGGTTCTCTCGGTTTTCAACATATGATTAGTTCTCAAAAGAACGTATCCCTATATTTAATAAATTTTAATTATATTTAATACATTATTTTCTAATGAGATTCATTAATCAATAATATAAAACATGCAAATGAGAAAGTCGGTGTTGATAAGAAGAAAAGTTTAAAGGAATAAAGCAAACCGAAAATGATGCAATTATTAATTATTTGAGTGCAAGAAATGACAAAAGAAGAACATGTGTCATGTGGTGTCACAATTAGCATACCCTCCTGTCTCAAACTCCTATCCTTTCTAGTCTTCATTAATACATCTTATTACCCTAACCCTTTGTGCTGGAAGGTGTTTCCACAGCTTGAACCTATAATCCTAAGGTCACAAAGCAGCAACCTCACCATTACTAATATATTATAATAAATTTGATAAATTACCCGCAACAAATTTCGTTTTCATTAATTTTAGAAATTACAACTCTTGATTCGTTTCACCTATTTTTCAGTGATAATTTAAAGAATGAAACTATAAAAATAAAAAAAGACGACGAAACTGATACCTGATACCTCTGCTGATAAAAAGATTTGATCTATTAGAATTTCAATGCAGTCGCTCTAAAGTAAAGATTAGTATGTTGTACAATAATTTTCTTTTTTCCACCATAACATCAATAATTATTGCAAGTCTTATCGAACCTAATTTAGTTTTCGTAACCAAGATGATGAGCCAAAAGAGAAATGGCTTGTAGGTGATCCAAGGGCCATGTATTTGTGCCCCATGTTCATTCGTTTCCAAATATGAATATGCCCATATTCCCACAAACATAAATGATTGAGAACCTAGAGACATGTGAATAACACCAATATGACTTTGCTTGTACTCTTATCTTTGAGCTCTTAGTTACATCATAATAAGAAAACATATGTTACGACCCGACCAGAATTTCCCCGTATAACGCTTAGATAACATTCACGAGGTTTTAGTGGCGTCATAGTATGAAAATAGAACTTAACACTACATTCAAGAAACTTTTAATTTGGCTGGTATTCAAGTTTAGGGTTTTGTGATGACCATAGTTGAGTTGTTTATACAAGTTATGGTAGTATTTTAGTAAAAATAGTTATAGATGTAATTGAAAATATAAAAAAGTTATTTATATAAATTATCATCAAACATATGATTATTAAGAAGGGTATTTGTGTAATTTTATGAGAAAAAGCCTACGGCTATAATAAATAGTCTACCAACTACCACATTTAGTGCAACTTAAGCCACAGCACATGGCTGCACATACAATGTCAACCTCATTGGCATTCATTTCAAACCAATTTCATCAAAGCTAACTACACATTATATGTGCATTAAAGACTTGTACGTTACACATTCCAATTCAGGCCATTGGGGGTGGGCCCCACCATTTATGCTATTTAAAAAGACTTGCCCAACCAAATGGTCCCAAATCTAAACCAAACCTCATTTCAAGAATCATCAATGGTTCTCTTTTTCTTTCTTGCACAAGAAAAATAGTCACTAAATGGTGTTTAATTTGTGTACATAACCAATAAATTGTCCACAAAAAGTTTATAACTTGTAATAAGCCAAATTTTGAGTTAAAAGTTGCACAACATACCAAAACTATGACTCGAACCACTGTCCCTGGAACCATGAACCCATGACTCGAACCACTGTTCAAGCCGTCTGAAACCGTGAACCAAACCTATCACTCTAACCACCATCTGAGCCGTCTGAAACCGTTAGCCTAAGACTGGAACCACCGTCCGAGCCGTCTGGAACCGTGAGCCTAAGACTGGAACCACCGTCCGAGCCGTCTGGAACCTTGGTTTTCACCTTCACTTTTGTTGGTTCGGTTTCCAGAGAATTTGGATCGATATTGTTCGATAAGCATGTCAAGTTTATCCACTGTGTCTTGCCCCAGCGGGTCTTTATTTTGTTTATTTTTCCTTCTCTTGACCGAACCCGTATCTTCATTCTGTAATTCTTTTTTATCTCTTGGCCTCTTTTTACTGGGTGCATCTACTACACCCATGGGGCCGGGCCGGGTTGCAAAACGGCCCTTTAACTCTTTTCCTTCTTGTTGGGCCTCCAACGCTTTGTTAGAGCCTGTAAGCTTTTTCTTGGCGGGTTTAGTTTCATTTCCTGCTATCTTATCATTCGTGTTTTCTTGGGTTTTACGTTTTCTTGACGAGTCGTTTGACCGGTCAACGGATTTGTGAAAATCAGTTTTGTTCTCGGTGTTTTCAGCATCGTTACTGAATCCTTTCTGTTGAGCTTCGATCTTATCATTGCGTTGCCTCAATGTTTGAATATTATCGAGAGCGAATTCCACAATTGGACGATGCTCAGTAGTGAAAGTTTCTGTGTTCCATGAAAGACGTGTAAAAAAATTTTAAAAAGAAAAGAAATAAAACCCACACCTCAAATATTGAAAAATAAAACTATAGATTAAAACAAATTGATTAATGAAGATTACACGAATCAATTTCAACCCATTTAATTATAAATTGCTCAAACCAGCAGGACACGCAAGATCATAAAGTTATCTTAACAAAGAAACAGATCAAAAGAAGACTCGTAAAACCTTTTATCAAAAGAAATTAGATTATTATAGAAATAATTTAACGCTTGACGAATTTGACGCACTAATATTTTATTAAAAAAATTTGGGGTTCGACCCGACCCCACCCAAACAAAAACTCATCCATTTTGACCTGCATAGAAAGTGCATTTTTAATCGCATAAAACCTGGTACTTTAATTAAAAAAATTAGGTTATGATTGAAATTACATCTTTTGTAATCGTATTGACACACTAACGTTTATAAATGTTGTTTCGGGTCAACACAACCTGCCCATAAAATTAGCCAATTTTGACCTGAGCCTATTTTTGACATGTTCCCCAACCCACCCATTTTGCCACCTCTATTAATGACAATCTGTTAAGATAAAAACATACCAGGATTATTATTAAGAACTCTAAGCGCCACAAGCGCGTGTTGATGTTCTGTAAACTCGATGAAAGCAACCCCACGTGAATGATTCTTTGAGATCTCCTTTCCTTTGATAGAATCCTTCAATAACTTAATCTACACAAAGCATTACTAAAATAAAGAAAAGCAATGTGGAGAAACTCCAAAAAAAACTTATAGGTGGCAAATTTGACCCATTAACTTGTAAATAGGTCAACTGCAGTTAATTTTATCTCAAACAGTTGAAATTTTTTTTTTAGCAAAACAGAGAACAGGTCAAACAGGTTGAAAGTCGCATGAAATCTATTGTTAACCTTTTAATATGTTGCTTAACTTTAAAAAACCCTACTTCCACAATGTATGCAGTTAATGAAGGCTTTTAATCCTAATGTTGAAGAGTCAAGAAAGTTGAAGGACTAAACCGAAAGTTTTGTATGTTTGAAAATGTCTGATTTGGTTGATCAAATTAAGTCCACTTAGTATGGTAAGAATATTAGGGGTGATTTAGTTTCATAGTTTAAGGAGTCTTAATTATCAAGTTATTTTAGTATAAATAGATTGGTAGGGTTATTGTAATTTGCAAGAGGGTTGTGATTAATAAAATCGTCCTAGTGGCTTTTTGTGTGTTTTTTATCCAATTAGGGCCAAAAGTTAAGTCCCTCAAACTCTCTTGTGATTGATCAAGTCCTAAAAGTTCGTTTTTCGGATAAAGCATACGTAAAAATGGATTTTTAGGGATTTGAGCTATAAATCAAACAAAGTTTGAGGACTTCACCACTCATGTTATATATCTTTAACCCAAAAACAACTTTGAGCACTTGATCAATAAAAGAAGTTGAGCAGCTTAGTTAATAAAAAAAACTTCTTGACGCGTTATTATTTATTCATACCAAAGAAAACAGAGAAAAAGGTGTTATGTGGTCAGACAGGCCCGGCCTTGACCCATACTAAAAGGACCGGCCCATCTTGCCACAGGATGTAAGTTACCTGTCGGATCATAGGCTTTTGTTTTGTAGCACGAGACGTAACCGCATCCAAGCAAAGTTTTTTAAGATGTTTTTCATTCATCGACTTTGGTACATTGTACATAATAAGTCTCGTTTTTGAAACATGAAAATTTGGGGATTTAAGTTTAGTTTCCTTTTTCTGCTCCAACCTGCAATTCATATTTGCCAAAAAAAGGTGAAAGTTTAGCAAAAAGAAAGTGATTATGCGATACCAAACAATCAAAAGAAGATAATCAGTTGTAATAAAATGGGTCATAGAAGATGGTGTTTAAGGGTGTTTCTGGTGCTTGAAATTTAATAATCAGAAAATCGCATATGTTTGAGTGTTAAGTGGATTCTCATTATTTTAAGAAAGTAATAAAAGAAATGACTAGAAAGAAAATTTTTTTTAGTAAAAAGAGAAGTTTTGTGACATAGGTAAATTTTCAGTTTACCTATAGATAATCAGTTTTGTCTCAACTGGTATGAACTGATTATTTGATTTAGAGAACCAGAACCAAAATTTGTTTATCCAAACATAAAAAACTGAGTATTGCAACTTTAAGCTGCAATAATCCAATGATAAGTTCCAAAACACAAATCCAAGCATCCACTTACTTTTCAATGGTAAAAATGCAACAAAGCAATATGGTTACTCAAACAAGTTAATAAGTATAATTTGTATTTTGTAAGGGACCATGTAGCAGATTAAGAAAACAATTATCCATCTCCTGGTACTAAATGTCTTGACCTACTTATCAACTTTTTTATTTTCCTTTATTCCCTGGAATTTACTATTTTACAAATCTTTTTTAATACTTACGATCGACGTTTCGACATGTCGCTCTCTGAAACTCCTTCAGCAGCTGGAGTACCCTCAAGAATAAGACCTTCCTATTAAAACAAAGATGACATTCACTAGTCAGGCATGAATCTCCTGACCATGTTTAAAGGCTGAACCAAATTTAAAGATTTTACTTATGATTTAAAAGTGGGTCAATTCGGGTTATATGAAATCTCTAAATGGTAAATAATAATAAATAGCCAAAAAAGAAATGGGTCAAACGGACCAACTATGACAAATGGTCGAAAGTCGGCTAAAGTGTACTTTTAGCACAGTGATTAATAAACAAATATAAAAAAATTTAACCTGAACTGACCCGCCCATTTTGCCACCTCTTCAAAACAGGCAATAAAAATTTTAAAACCAACCTTAGCTAAATAGAGGTTGCGATGGTCAGTCTCTTCCTTATTTTTCTTTTCTGCTTCCTTATCATGAGCTGCTTTTTTATTTAAAGCCTTCAAAACTTTTAATTGCCTGCCTTTGAGTATAATACCCAAACCAGCTACAGCAGTTGCTGCTTCAAATGCAGCATCAGCAGCATCAATTGTTTTAAATTTGAGAAATCCAGTTCCCTTTGGTCTCCTGAAAATCAATTTAACATTTTTTAATAAAATGAAGATAAAGGGTAAGCAGAATAGATAAATTACTAATCTAGACTGGTCATTACTTGGTGACTTGATGAAGAACAGGAACAAACGACTGGATTTCACCAAAACCTATGAAACGTTGTTTTACTTCCTCATTTGTAATATCAAAAGGAAGATTAGAGATAAAAAGTGTTCTCTCCACTTCTTCTTCTGTCTCAGCTGTTTCAAAATTTGTCTTTTCAGATTTGGTCAAAGTTTCGGTTTTGGTCAAACTTTCAGATATCTTGTTTACATCCACGGTTTCATCACCCAGCTTGGCAGATGCAACATTATCATTAGATGAAAGGAAGTTATTTAAAACTTTTCTTGCAACATCTGCTTCTTCATCAAAATTGACTTCTTTTACTAAATCAGAGTCATCTGACACATCAGCGTCTTTATTAGAACGTTGTGAGTTTTTGTCCATTTCCACATGGTCATCTTCCACATCACTATCAGAATCCTCTTCATCACTTACTTTCTCTCCTGTAAATACCTTGAACTCAGATTATGTAAAGTTTAAATAAAGCTAAAAAAATAAAGCCAAATAAGCAAACACAAATTTCATAGAAAGAAAAGAAAAAAAAAGATTTGCAAAGGAGCAGGCCATAAACGCCTATGCATCAGAAAGTGTTGATTTCCTGTGATTTACCTAATGTATGAAAAAGATATTATCAAGATTTAAAAAAAGGAAATGGTAAATTGAAAATGCGGATGAAGGAATTTGGGCCCAATCGACATACGTTTATGATCAAGAGATATAATTAACTTTAAGAATTCTTCAGTAATCCATCAATAAAAAAACAATTGAAGGCGAATAAAAAAACAAAATATCTAAGAAATGAAGACAAGTGCAAAGAGCAAAGTTACCATCTTCTAGAGCAACTTGAGAACCAGCTGTGTAAATTTTCTTCGGAACAGCCCAATCAACAGCAATGGGCCTTTTACCAAAACTTTTCCCATTAAACTTCTGGATTGCCTGAAAAAAAAATTTAGAAATCCATTAAAAACAATTTCATAAGAGTAGAAGGAAAAGTTTGCAACTTAAGTATATCATTATCCTTACATTTTCTGCGTCCTGCTTGCATGTGAATTTAACAAATGCAAATCCCTTTGACAACCTAAAAAAATTAAAATAGTTTTAAATGCATATGATATGAAATCAAAGGAAGCATAACAGAAGGAATGATGATGAACCCTGAATGCTGTTCTAGCAATAAAAACATATAAAAAAATGTACCCTGAATCAGGTTTTTTGGGAATAAATACATCCCATACAAGGCCTGCTGCTGAAAACATATCTTTTATCTCATTAACATTTGCCTGCATATATTTTTCATAAGTTAGCACCTGAGTTAGAACTCACCTGCTGTAAACAAACAGTTAGTATAAGATAACTCGGTAAGAATTTAGTTTACCGTAAAAGGAAGGTTTCTTATTATAAGCTTCCATTTTTGTACCTTGGAACCCTAGTATCAGTTGTAAAAAATATTAGGCAATCACAGATTTGAATATGAACGTTCTAAGATAAACAAGTGAGGGTAAAAGGTTAGGCCTCAACTATTCATGATTCCTAATCGCTCTCTAGATAGGTCATAGGATGCCTTTCATTATTCATGCATAAAGCCTTTATTATTTATAAATAAAATTCGCATAAAGTGATACAAAATTCATAAATTTGGTTGGATGGAAACAAAAAGTTGTCATTTTTTAAACTTCTATAAAAGGAAGCAAGATGTGTCAGGTTGACTAACGGGAAAATATTGGTCGGACTAGGTTGGGTCAATTTAAGATAAAACGTAACCTAGATTGACCCACTCATAAAAAATTGAGTCAAAACTGCCAGCACTATTTCCATTGTTTCTAATAACAAGTGAATGAAGCAAATTTGTGCACATAGAAACTTGGGCTTTTTTCAATGGAACTTTTTAAAAAATTATATAGTCCTAAATCTTAAAATGGGCTTACTTCTCCACCTAACTGACGGGCCCAAACCGTGCCCCCGCTTAGATTCTTCTGATGCAACTTTGCAACACAAGCCCGAGCCGATTTGACACTTGCGTAGACTATAGATGAGGCACCTAATCTGCATCCATCTTGAAGAAGCCCTGCAGTAGGCAACATCATAATAAGCTTCCTCGAAGAATTATATGAAGATTAAAATTCATATATGAATCGATATATTCGAAATTTCATATATATATCCCTTTGAAATTTCATAATATCATATTTTCCATTTAAAAGGCTAAAAATATTAAATATCATATTTATCAATTTCATGGTAAAGTAAAACAAAATCAGTTACAACAATTTGGTTCACTGAATAAAGGAACTAGAGGGAAAAAAAAACATTTATCACCGTGAATGTCTCGGACGCATAATGTTCTCTTTGTTTATTCAGAGAAACATAATGTTATAGGTAACTGATTTTATCTTATTTACTAAGAAATTGGTAGTGTTTTGAAAATGTTAATATTAAATTATATTTGAAATTTTGAACTCTTAAAAAGATATATATATATATATATATATAAATATATATATATACACACACGCACACACACATTATATATATATAGGGAACGGTTCCACTAAGAAGTGGTTTTTCGCTAAGAAATTCTAAGAAGTGGGTCAAACGAACTCCGATTGAGCTCATTCCAGCGGCGTTGGAACCGTCTCATCGAACCCTAACCCGGACCCAAAAACCTAAACCCCCCTCCACACGCACCCCCAGAAACCTAAACCCCCCCTCCAACCCTACCCCGAAAAGCCTAAAACCACCACCCCCACCCCCACCCCCCCAAAAACCTAAACCCACCCCCACCCACACCCAAAAACCTAAACCCCCACCCCCACCCTCAAAAAAACCAAAACCATAAAATCTAAACCCTAAGGCTAAACCATAAGGCTAAAACCCTAAAATTCAAACGTAAAATCTAAACCTTAAAAGCTAAACCCTAAAAGCTAAGATGGTAGAGTTCGACAAGACGGTTTCAACGCCGCTGAAATGAGCTCAATCGGAGTTCGTTTGATATCGTTTTTTAAGGTTTTTGTCATTTCTTAGATTTCTTAGCGAAAAACTACTTCTTATTTGATCCTCCCCCTATATATATATATATATATATATATATATATATATATATATATATATATATATATATATATATATATATATATATATATATATTATACACACTCACGCATATATATACATATATATATATATATATATTTATAAAATTGCCCCGTTAAATAAAACCACGTTAACCTCTTACAGTGCTATTTTAAACTGAAACTAAATGAATAGCATAGTAAAAGAAACATATGTTTATATAAGCAAATTCAAAACATGTAATATGCATTGCAGCTCAAAGCATGGAGCAAGGAAATGAAATCAATATACATTCATCCCATGACTATTACATCTGTGAAAGCTCTTATAACGTTATATTTTAGTTTAAATGATTAAATGATATTCAAGTAATCTACAGGTGCATAAATAGACACCTAACTTAAATTCATGCTTACTGCCTTTGAACACAAATGTTCATTTAATTTTAAGAACAGGGTTTATTTAATTTTAAGAACGGAGTTTGTGCAATGCATAACATGCAATGTCCATTTAGTTATCGAAAAGTAAAGGTAGCAATTATGACCTGTAAATGGGTTGATTCAGGTTATGTTTTATGTCAAACATGTCAAAGGTTAAGCTAAAAAAATTGAAGTGAAAAAGAAACACATCAAAAGTCAACCAGAGTTTATTCAAATGATAGAACCTCCTAAATAGCTTTATTTAAAAAAAAAGTTAGATTCTTGTTCTAATAAACATATTTAGCACATTAATTGATAGCAATATGCCATATAGATGTGTGTGGGTCGGCCAGACCCGCTTTGACGTGCACTAAAATACTGATTTTAACCTGTCACCTTGGCCTCCCATTTTTTTGCTTCTATCAAAAGTAAAAGCATAATTTATTTTACATTGCAGAATTTATCTATTAAAAAAGGTAGATTGTTGTGGATCATAAAAAAAGAAAGGTGAAATATGTCCTTACCATGATGTGTGATTTCTTCTTTTGGAAGAGGGTAAGTTATTGAAGACACTGACCCACACTCCCTAGCATGACTGTGAACAGCCTCTGCCATGTCTTCATTGAGAAGTCCACCAATTACAACTGTCCTAGCAACCCTGTTTATAACAACGATAACCGTATTAGAGTATTTAGTCATATTGCAGTTAGTATCATGCCTAATGGTATCATCCAACCAGGTTATGCTAGAGTAAAAACTTTTAATAGAACATTAGACATTTACAGTACAAAACTTGTGAAAGATATATATGTATGCCAAAGGAGAGAAATAGAAATATGTTACAAACAAATTCATACAAGTACAAGACTTCAAAAATTTATACAACTTATAAGTAAATATCATAAACAAACACATATATCATAGATTTCAGTAGAAATTACTCTATTGCTGGGTAATTATCTGCTCAAATTTCAGAAACTGTATGTACCACACATTTACAACAAATTCATGAAAATACTCCCATCCAAAGCATATGCCAACAAAGTGTACCAGTAACTCACAAGCATCAAGATGAAATCCAACGAATAAATTGATATTGAAATACCTTTGCTTTTCTGAAGAAATCCCCTCTACTCGTTCAGTCTTCAAGGGACCTACTACTTTCTTTGGCTTATCAATTTTTCCTGCATATTTAAGAAACGGGGTTGGGGGTGGGGTGTCACTTTAATGATAGTAGAAGATTCCAGTGGCAGTAGTTAAACAATATGTGATTGTTGCAACCTTTTTCTTGAGAATCAGACTGCTTATGCTTTACTATTGGTTCTAATAAATCATCCACTACATATTCGGTCTTCAACGGGGTCACTGCTTTCTTCGGCTTCCCCTTCTTTCCTGGATATTTAAGAGAGGTCACTTTAGTACTTTAATGATGGTAGAATGTTCCAAAGGTAATTCAAAATATGTGCAACTAATGAAACCTTTTTCTTGAGTATCAGATGTTGGTTCATGCTTTACTATTGGTGATGAGGAATCACCCTCTATATGTTCGGTCTTCAACTGGGTCACTGGTTTCTTCTGCTTCGCTTTTTTTCCTGGATATTTAAGAGAGGTCACTTTAGTACTAAAATGATAGGAGAATGTTCCAAATGTATTAATTAAAAAAATGTGTAATTATCAAACCTTTTTCTTGAGTATCAGGTGCTGGTTTAAGCTTTACTAGTGGTGTTGATGAATCACCCTTGTCATCCTTTGTCTTGACGTCATTAGCAATATCATCACTGTCATGCTTTGCCTTGATAGTATCATCAGGTGGAATCACTGAAGTTGAAAAATTATGCATAAAAATCAAGGGGTTAAACAAACATGCCTATTTAAAAATTATACATAAAAACAGAAAATGTTGATAAACCTTCATTTCCTTTAGATCGCCTTTGCTCAAGTGGTGCCCTATGCATTGCATGTTTAACTCCAATAGTGCGACCTCCAACTGAAGAACCACTTTTCAGTTCAATAGCACGCTTGGCATCTTCAGTCACGGCACTGTTAATTAAAATATAAACCAAAAGTAAAAGAGAAGCCTATTTACATATATATGAAAAAGAAGAAAAAATACAAACTTAATTGCTTGTATGAATTAGCTTGGATACAACTAAAATTTGGGAGGAAAAAATATCAATCCTTCTACACTAAGCTACCGTTCAGGTTGCACTATGTTTCACATATTTTAAATATGAAATGAGAAAACTTTAATCCCTTTACACTAGGCCAAAGTTCAAGTTGCATTAATTTCAAGCCATAAACGACTAGAAAAATGGATGAAATAACTGGTTAACACGAGTTTTCATCAGCTGCGTGTGCGTGATGCATATGCATCCCTGTAAAAGTGACATGTCGACGTTACTAAAGCTTGTACAATGATTTGATAAAAAAAACAATTAAATAAGCACAATAAAAATGTAGTTACATGCCAACTATATAATGGATGAATAAATTTTAACTTATATTAGGAAAATAAGTAAGTAAAAAGAATCTAAAAAAGAACAATATCGCCCTTACAGACTTACAATTGAACAAAACCAAAGCCACGGTGTTCGGTCGACCCTGTAAAATAATGTTCAACAAATGTGGAATTTTCAGTTTCTAATAAATATAAACAAGGCTCTAAGTTTCAGACGGAAATAATAGGTATAGAAAGTGAGAAACAAGAACAGTCATTGATCTTCCTTTAGAAAAATTGCATCTCAATTTAAAGGTGCCCCTAGTACCCCATATTGTAAAACTGGAATGGGCTTGTTTGCAAATTATATAAACATATTACTCTATTCTTAGCACCCCATTTATAAAAATTACAACAATTTCATGCAGAATGTTTTGTATTAATCATAGGATTTCCTTTTTTGGTCAAATTTCCTGAAACTGTATATTGACAATTATCATAGTTAAGAGTCATGTATAAAATTTCTATCCAGTAGTCAAACATATTTATTGCTCTATACATAGAGTCGAACGTCAACTTCTATTAACCAACGGAAATAGCTCTTATAAACACAACAGTAGTTAGCAGCTTTTTTGGAGAGCCTAAACTCTAAGTCAACTTTCAGCCCTTAAAATCAAAATGTAACTATTCTTTAGATAATAAGGCAAAATAATCATATTGTGCTTTTTTTCCTAAATTTATTCTATCATTTCTTCCTGCTTCTCGATTCAATTCAAATTAGACAGCATTAGCTCTTGTAAATCCTACACAGTTGGCAATTTTATTGTATAGTCTAATGAATATCTAACTGTTATTCTGAAACAAGGATTTACAAGGTCCAATAATCAAATTGCACAGTTTGCTTCATGATCACACTAACATTAAAGTAAATACACAAAAAATTAAACAAAGCAACCTACAATACATATTAAACCTAGAAACTTACCTTTCTGTGTAACCATAAAGCATCGCCTAACTGGTCCGACATCGCTGAATGTTTCTTCCAGCTGAAATTTTAGGTCAAATTTACATTTAAAATCACAGTAATACAGCCTAAACGACAATAAATTTCACACGGATACGCATAAATACATCGAAAAGCTTGCCTGAGAATTAGTAAAAGTGTAAGGCAAATTGGAGACGAAGACGGTGGCCGGACTGTGCTGGCTTCCACCTGCTTCTTGCTTCATCTTCTTGTTCTTCCCCATGGATCTGTGATTACGGAATTGAAGCTGAAAATTCGCAGGGTTCAACTCGCGGCGAGGTTTTGGCCTCTGGGTTTTCTGGAGTGCGGCCGTTTGATATTTAACCAGCCTTGACCTTATTATTAATTTTTCAATTTACCCCCCGTACTTATGTTTGTTTTAATAATTCCCCTTCTCAAGGAAAATTGCAAAAATGAGCAACATTCCATAGGGTTCACGTTAGGATTGGTATATATACCGTATCCTTAAATTATAAGGGAAACTAATAAGATTTAAGTTACGGTTCACATTAGGATTGGTATATATACCATATCCTTAAATTATAAGGGAAACTAATAAGATTTAAGTTAAAATTGTCTTACATCAGGTTTTTTAAACCTTATCTTTATCCTTAAAATTATAAGGAAATTAATACTAGAATCTTAAATATACCAATTCCTTAACAATTTCTTTAAAATTATAAGGATAATGAATGAGATGTGAGAGATTTTTAAAAAATAAACAATTTTTTTATAGAATGATGGTTTTTAGTTAATTTATAAAGAACCTGATGTGAATGCTCTTAAGCAAAGAAACTAATCTTTATACTAATAAAAAAATCTTAATGGGACATTTGTCACTTTCTAATGCATTCTCAACACGTTTTTCCCGCATCTCTCTCCAATTAAATAATGATATTAAAACAATATATTTTTAAATTTTTATACTAATAAATAAAAATCTTAGGGGGACACGTGTCACTTTTTTATGCATACTCAACACGTTTTTCCCGTCTCTCTCTCCAATTAAATAATGATATTAAAACAACATATTTTTAAATATTTAATATATATCTAATTATGGATACTTATTATTTAATTATGGATAGTTATTATATCATTAACCAAATAAATTTAATATAAATTGACATTTACCAATTACATAAAAAATTAATACACAGTTGAAAAAAATGTTTTAAAATTAACTAATATAATTTATAGTTGTCACGTAAAAGTACATTTTTATAAAGACATATTTTGACGAGTGTATGTGTTAACAGATTACGTTATATTTTATTCAACCCGTGTAATATACCGGATTCTAATCTAGTTAGTTGAATAAATAGCAATACTTACATTCAACTAATCTATACTAATAAATAAAGGTTTAAGGTGGACACTTGTCACTTCCTCGTGCTTTTTTACAATGGTTTTCCCGTCTCTCTCTCTCTCCTAATAAATGCGTCTCTATCTTACTAAATAATAATGATATTATAAATATATTATTAAAGAATAATACTAATTATGTTAAATAAGAATATACATAATATGAAATCAAAATATAACTAATAAAAGAAAAATATTAATTTGTTATATACACACATATTTCCATTTGATATATCTTGAGACGATCATAATAGTCTGACAAGTTAGGACGTATTTACAAATTTATACGTTTTATGTTTTTTAATATGCAATCCCGTGTAATACACGAGATTCTAACCTAGCTATATAATAAATAAAGGTTTTTGCATGTCACGTGTCGCCTCCGTATTCATTCTCACCATTTTTTTTCCGTCTCTCTCTCCTATTTAATGCACTTTTATCTTTTAATAATAATATATATTTAAAGAAAAAATAGTAATTATACTAATAAAACACATTTATTTTAAATTATCTCTTATCATAAGAAACTTTAAAATTTAATTATATAAGTTTTATATTCAATCAAATACTAAATAAAATTCAAATTATATTAAAAAATAGTAATTAACATATTTTCGAAACCCAATTATATAGTAATTTTTACATATTTTGAATTTGTTTTCTATCCTTACTATATGTAATAAATTTTTACATATGTAAAATATATACATAAAAAATTAAAATTTTTATGTATTGTTATATTTCACTCGTGTGTAGACACAAGATCTAAACTAGTTAGTTGAATAAATAGCAACTACTTACAACCAAAAATGGATAAATGATATAAAAAACAAAATGTCTTCCTTGCTTTACAAAATACAAAAGGCAATTTTACCATTTGCGTTTAAAATATTGTATTTTGAGTATAGGGTCAAACAAACCTTTTAGTAAAATTAAAATCAGTTTACATAAGTGGGAATGATTTTGAAGTGTAAAACTAGACAAGGTTTAATGTTCAAAATTTGCAACAAAATCCGGATATAACCATCACGGTCGATGGTCGGTCGACCGTGAGTTGGCCTGTCATATTTACTTTTTCGTTATTGATTTTGTCTATAAATTGAAGTCATTGTCTAACCTTTACACTCATCATTTTTGTTCTAATACTTTTAAATACACATCTGATATACCTCTCTCTAGTTTTCATCATGTTCTAACATCTTTCAAGAGAGATTAAAGATCAAGTGAAGATTAAAGAGCAAAATAGAATAAGTTATGCTTCAACTTTCATCATCTACATTATTCTTGTGTTGTAACTTTGTGGTAGTGTGTTACCACTTTACTGTGAGATATTTGTAAGGGCACTCACTACACTTGTGTGTGTGAGTTAGTTCATATCATCACTATCTTGATATAGTGTACGATTAAGTTGGGTGGCACTATCTTGATATAGCGTTAAGTTGTGAGGATACACACTATCTTGACATAGTGTATAGTTGTGTGAGAGTGCAATTACCACTATCTTGGCATTATCTTTATTTAGTGAGATGTAGTACAAAGTGATCACTTCCTTTGATTAGTGAAATGTTTGGTGTACGGGTGATCTCTTCCGCTCAAGATAAATGTTTTGTGGAGCAAATCTCGATTGGAGAATTGGGTAGAGGACGTATAATGGATTAGTTAACTTCCACTTGAACCTCTATATAAATTCGGTTTTTTCTTTCCACTAAAATCTTTACTTTATTGTTTGTTTAAGTTATCAAGTTTTAACAAGTCTTAACCATACTAATTAGCTTTTAATATAGTTAAAGTGAAAGAAAATGTAACACCCCAACTTTTAAAAGAAATCTAAGTGGAGGAACTAAAGTTGTCATTTGATCAAACCATAGGAGGTTAAAAGACATTATATTAAAGTATAAGGGGTTAAAGTGCTAAATAAGTCTAAGTCCAGAGACTGAAAATGAAAAATTTGAAGTTCTAGACCGGTGACGGACCGTCACAGACAGGTAACGGTCCGTTATGGACTGTGACGGACCGTCACAATATATAACGGTCTGTTACGGCTTGACCACGGCAATGACTGAGAGGATGACACATGTTAGCTGACGAGGATACACGTGTTAGACCGCTCAACCGGGTGAGGACGCGTGGCGGATGACTCATACCGTGACGGTCTGTTACGGAGGCCGCTTAAAATTGGGTGACGAACCGTCACCAATGGTAACGGTCCGTTACGGGACCCGGACTTGTCTACAAATAGAAAGGTCGGGATTTCGGTTCTAGGCACTCTCACACAGCAAAACACACTTAGAAATCACACACTTAACCTCGGTAAGTGTGCTAAGGAGCCCCGGTTAGCGTAGAGAAGTCAGGTTTCCAGCTTTTCAACACCAATACGCAGGAGATAGTTCTAAGGTAAGGTTCCGCCTAGTTCTTAATGACTTGGTTAAGCTAGGAACTTATGATTAAGTAATGTTCTAATGACTTAGGACCCTGATCCGAGTCGTTGTGCTGTTTACATTAGCACGGAAGAATTGTGTGAAGAAGAAAGAAGTTAGAGGTGAGTTCTATAAGGCCCTTTTTAAATGTTTTACTTAAATGTTTTGGCCCGGTATGCATGCTAGAAAGTTTTACATAAATGCTATATACATTGATTTAATATTTGGGATAGCATTCATGTTGCAAGAGGTTATGTATGAAAGATGATTAAATCTTAAAACTAAGTAACGGAGTACTCATGAAACATCAAAGAAGTGTTGGGTAACCATCCGACCAGTATGTAGTTATCTGGAAAACAGAGTGTTCTGTCTAAGGAAAGAGTGGCGTATAAATCCCTCATTGACCCGTCATTCTTTCCTGGGAACATCTCTGTTGGAGGTACTACTCTGGGAGGATAACCACCTTGTCTTCTTTGATATATCATGGAGAAACCTTTACGAGGATTTAAGATAAGTAATGGTTTTGAAAGAAATGGTTAGAATGGAAGCTTGCCTTTTGGCATGATTTCACATTATTAAGACTATGGAAAGAAAATGGTTTTGACACGTAAAAAGTTTTAGAACTTATCATGGTGTGCCCAGATAAGTAATGGCAGAGAGGTCATGGTTTTACCTTGACTTGCAGAGGTCTTGACATTTAATGTATTGACAAAGAGTAAAGAGAAAGAGATAGAGTTTTTGGCATGTTTGGCCATGTCAAACATTTTGACCATATTGGTCTGTAAAGAAAGAAAAGATTTTTGCCACGTCTGGCCAAATGCCACATGACATCTTGCAACTTAAGATGTAGAGATGTAATACATTTATTTGTGGGATGTAGTATAGACACCTTGTGCAAGGGTATGTATAAGTGGTGGCGACCACTTGGAGGTTAACGTGACCTCAGGAAAAACAAGTGTGCAAGTTTAAAGTATTATGTTTGGGAAAGAAGTTAATATGATGTTTTGAATACGTGTCATATAAATCCATTTACGAATGAGACAAATGTCAAAGATATTTGGGCTAAAACCTAGAACTCACCGGCGTAAGCTGACAGATGTTTAAGCATGTGTATCAGGTAAAGATGTAGCTTCCAGCAGTAAAGGCAGGGGGCTAGAATAGAGGCATCCGGCGGGCTATCTGGCATATTTGGCAATTGGCATTAGAATAGTTATGTGACCAACCTGACCCGATCACCTGAACCGAACCGAACCAAACCAAAAAAATCTTATGTCGGGTACTTAGAAAATGAGCATCGAAAAAGTGACCCCCATAGCAAAATTTCATAGCTTCGCCAATAATTCTATGTTCACCGAACATTTCACGGATGGGAGTAGTTTAATGAAGTGGTGGAATCAAACTTGAACTTGTTCAAAGCGAGAATTAGATTTCAGTTGATGAAACTTGGTGTTTTGGATGATATGAACGATCAAAGTGAGAAAACGAAGGAAAACATTAAGTTCATTAAAAGCGAGAATGCTTATAAGCTTGGCAAAATGCTAAACAACATGAAGATAAGTTTGACATATATGGAATGGTATATAAAGACAAGGGAATCAAAAGGGGTTACTACGATAGCTACAAGAATCACAAAATGATATATGAAGTTATGAGCCAAAAAAAAATTGTGAAGCATCAACGTTATTTTAACCACTTTTGAAAGAAGACCGTTGAAGATAATGATCGAGTGCCACAAAAAAAGGTGCCAAGTTGCATAAGCGTTGACTCTTTGGAGGGACCAACTACAAAAGTATAGTGGAGCCACTAGAAATAACCGCTACAACAAAATGGGCAACACAAACTACATAGATAATAGACCGGACCACTACAGGGTGTTAGAGAAGTGGTTGGATGAAGACAAGAAGGATTCGAGAGCGAGTGAAGAAAAAAGGAGTAAGGCTGCTAGTTTTACCAAAGATTCTTGTTTTTGGGCATTGTTTTTGGGGCATAAGTAGAGGATGCATTGATTTCACTAAAAGAGTTGATAAACGGAGGAACAAGCCACATTGAGAAGAATCTAGAGCAATTTGAGGTTTATGTGATGTGTGCGATCAACGGTTGTTCTATGCGGTGGCGGAGGTACCCTTGTGCTACCGGGGTCAACCGAACCCAGTCGGTTTCAAACTCTTTTAGCGGGTATATTACGCGAGTGTCGAACGACCATAATCTTTTTTCGACGTTGACCCTTTTGATTTAAAAAAAATATATTCGTCCCCAAGCCTTGAAAAAAAATACATATAAAATCTAAACTCAATAAAAAAATTGAACCCACTTAAAAAATTTGAGTAGGTTCTAAGTACGTTAGATATATTTTAATAATATTAAGCCTTATATGGACTTTTATTTAACTTTAGTTTGTAAGCCTATTAATCCATGAGTCCAAACCCATTAATATTTATTTAAAATTATTTAACCCAAGCCTTGAAAAAATATATATGAAATTTAAACTTGATAAACAAAAATTGAGCCTACTTAAAAAATGTGAGTATGTTCAAGGTAAATTAGTTCCATTTTAATAAGATTAAGCATAATACCGACATGTATTTAACTTTATTTTGTAAGCCCGTTAATCAATGAATCCATAAACATTAACCAAAATACCATTTTATTTTACATCAAACCTAATTAGAAAAAAAAAGAACAAATTGCGACAGACGACAAAGGCATTCAAATCGGCATTCTGGCCTCGGCATTCGACAAGCGACTCACGACAAATGCATTCGACTTACGACATCTTCTAATTGACAATTTAATATTTCAACTGGTAACCAAAGATATAAATTAAACATCTTAATGAAGAGTGTGAGGACGGATTTGCGTAACCGAATAGGCGACGAATATATGAACGATTGTTGCACTTGTTACATTTAAAAGGAATTATTTGCCAAAATCATAAGGGTGTTACTACGATAGCTACAAGAATGACAAAATGATATATAAAGTCATGAGCAAAAATAAAATTGTGAAACATCAACGTTATTTCACAAAAAGAAGTTTCCAAGTTGCGTAAGCGTTTGCTATATGGAGGGACCAACTATAGATGGATAGTGGAGCCACTAGAATTTGGCCGCTACTACAAATGGGCAACACAAACTACATAGATAATCGACGTGATGCTATAGGTTGTTAGAGAAGTGGTTGGATGAAGACAAAAGGGATTCGGGAGCGAGTGAAGTAACAAGGAATAAGGCTGCTAGTCTTACCGAAGATTCTTGTTTCTCGGCACAAGTGGAGGAGGCATTGATTTCACTAAAAGAGTTGATCAATTGAGGAACAAGCCACACTAGGGGCGGCAATTCCGGACACGACCCGAACCCGACACGAAAAAAAAATACGTTTCGGGTTGGTTGACATGACCCGTTTAAAAATATGGGTCAACCCGAACACGAACCGTTTAAAAATATGGGTCACCCCGAACGACCCGTTTAAAAAGTGGGTCAACCCGAACACGAGCCCCTTAATAAGTGGGTTGACCTGTTAACCCGTTTAAGGGTTTTTTTAAAATAGTATTTATATTTTAGAGATGAAAAGTGTTTATATTTAAAGTTAAAGTTTTGATTTTTAATTTTTTACTCTAAATATTAACTTTTAAAGTTGAAATTAAGTTTCTAGTTTGAACCATTTCATCTACTTTTCACTTTCAACAATTTTATTTTATTAGTTTTAACTACCCATTCTCGATTCTTTTCATTCGTTTCTTCTAATCTCAAGCTAAATTTTTAAACCCGAGTTTGTTCATTGGGAATGAAAGATAAAGAAGCAAAGACAATAAAAAAGACATCAATTATAAAAATGTTTCATTTGAGTTGGAGTATTAATTGTTCAAATCGTTACTAAGTCGCTAGCTATTACTCATATTCATGAATGAACACAAAATGGGTCGACCTGAAACACGACCCGAATACGACTCGATTTTATGTGGGTTGACACAATACGACACGAATAAATATATGTATTGAGTTAGGGTTGAAGAAATCAACCCGACAACCTGAAACCCATCAACCCGTTAACCCATCAACCTGCTAACCTGACACGGTTGACACCCATAAGCCACACTAAGAAGAGTCTAGAGCAATTTGAGGTTTATGTGATGTGTGCAATCAACAGTTATTCTATCAATGACGTAGGTACCCATGTGATATTAAGGTCAATCGAACCTAGTTGATTTCAATTTTTTTAGTGGGTATATTACGTGAGTGCTGATCGACTCGAATCTTTTTTTGAGATTGAACCCAATCTTTTTTCGAGGTTGACCCAATTGATTTAAAAAAAAATTTGACCCCAAGCCTTGAAAAAATATATAAAATTTAATCTCGATAAAAAAATTAAACATACTCTAAAAAGTTTGAGTAGGCTCTAAATAAGTTATATCCATTTTAATAAGATTAAACCCAATATCAAAGTTTACTTAACTTTATTTTGTAAGCCCATGAATTAATGAGTTTATAACTGTAACATCTCAAAAATAATAATAATAATAAATTAGAAGTTACGAACGAGACATGTAAAATAAAAGAAAATAAATGAGGAAGACGAGGGGGTTAACGTGACAAAAGGTGAAAGACGAAAGGAGAGGGGAGGCTAAACCTAGCTGCCACCAATTGTTTTTCACACTTCCCTTTCATTTGCAAAACTAGAGAGAGAAAGGGCTAGAGAGGGTTTAGAGAGAGAAAGTCGGGAATCGAATCGAGGAGCTTTAGGATCGTTCACCATCATCAACAACAACTTAGGATCAACCTTATTTGAATCTGAGTTTTTGTGGAAATGGGTTTCTGGTCCGTTTTCACGTAAAGGTTGGGGTTTTACGTGTGTTTTTTAAAAAAATAATCATAGATCTAGCCTCATGGATGTAAAATGAGAGAAACACTAAAGCCCCGTTACAGAACTTTGTTGAAGCAAAACATATCAATAGTTGAATTTTAGGCCAGTGCGGGTTAAAGAATTTGAAACGAAGAACAACCCAAATGGGAGGCTGCATTGAAGATTTTAGGCATTGTTTACAGATGACCGATAGATATTAAAGGAAAGAAATCGAGGTTGATGTATCATGTATTATGATGAATATGATTTACTTCCAATTATACACAACTTCTACTAAAAATCCTTTAAATTGATACAAGTCATTGATCAAATATGATCACCGGCTGAAAGTTTTCTAAAGGGTAGACAGAGTGCCTTCGGGAAGGGGCGAGAGGTGTTGCGAGACCGGTGAGAACTCCCCGCCCCTTCAGTACGATAAATTATCAATCTCAAATCGATGTGTGTTGTTTCACGATGTAAATTTAAAAATCAAATCCAAATTTATAATCTTGGAATTAAACTATTCTCGAATGCAATTCGAAAACACTAGTATAGGTTTCGAGTGTATTTTACGAATTGGGAATCGAAAGGCCCAACACACAAACCATTCACTTTCGTTTGCTTCTTTTCTCTCTAGAAGACGAGATACGAGAGAGCAGAGTGGGCAGATCCTTTTGGCGCCTTTCTTTTAACTTTCGGCCGTCCCTCACTTTCCAGATTCTAACCTTTTTCTCCTACACGCAATTCAACACCCTGCCGATTCAATGGCGTCCGGCGAACAGTTACCCGCAATTAAAGTATCTAATCTCACTATATCATCGTTTGATTCAACTAATACGTTCAATTTCTCGCTAATTCTGTGTATTTTCGTTGTTTTTAGGGTGCGAAAGTGCTTATGGTCGGTGCTGGTGGTATCGGCTGCGAGCTTCTCAAAACCCTAGCTCTATCAGGTTTTCAGGATATCCATATCGTAAGTCAACTATGCGCTAATGCGACTTGTATTTGTTATTATTATATTGTTTAAAGAGGAATTGGTGCTTAGGGTGTACTAACTGTTTGGTTTTAGAGTTCTAGGGTTTTGTTTCGTCGTTAATTTTTGGTAAAATTGGTAGCGTTTTTACTGTTTGTTTATAACAAAATCTAATGAGAAGATTCATCTGTCACATGCTTGACGGTTGATAATCGTATCAGTTACATCATTTTTGTCCGGTTCAATGATGTTACCTACCATATCTCGTCATTGTTGAGATGATTAACGTTATTTCTATGTTCAGATGGGTTTTCTCCTTGTCTTTTTCGTCTCAGTTTAACGATTTATGTCAGGCAACTTGACTGAATTTGGATGAAGATTATGTACTGATTTGCTTGTGGTTTGTGAGTAGGAGTATGTTTTTGATAAATATTGAATGTTGGAGTATGTAATCGAGAAAGTGAAAGTGTTATGACTACTTTATCAGTTTTCTAGCACGGTTTGGTGATTTTAGCTCTCTTCTTGTGTGAAGAAGGTGTTTTTTAAGGGGAGGGGGTGTTGCCTTTTGTTCATATGTATAGGTAAATCACCAAGTGCACATGCAACTTAATTCATGGGATGTTTAGTCAGAGCAACGTACTGTTTATTCTAGATTTGCATTCTTACCCTAAAGTAACCATGGATTTTCCAGGTATGCAGCAGTGTCTGATAATGCAGTATGAGATCTGGCCTTTTTGTTCTGAATATGTTCATTATTTCTTATGTAACAATCTATAATTTTTGGTGATTCAGTTACTGTTAGGAGCTAGACCCCATGTATTTAATAAAAAAGTGATTTGCAGATATAACTTAATTACCAATTGTGAGATGTATTTGAAAGGCACATGGGCAGACAGTGCATTATGCTTCTATTGCTTCTTAACATCTGTCACCATGTAGTCATTAAATTTGAGCTAACATTTTTTAAACACTTTAAATATGTGCTCATAAACAAGCCTGAAGCGAGTGCTCTTAATTGTATAAAATATCTATGGCTTCACGCTACTGTTGGTTTTGTCTATACAAAACCTCTCTAAATTATAATGAAAATCCACACAAGTATAATTTTATCCTTGGTTCTTGTTTGGTTGTAGATAAAGTGATAAACATGTATCAACTAGTTTGATATTAGTTGATATGCTGGTTGGACCATGATCGTTAGGATTTTATGTGTTTGTTCTATGTCGAGTCTGCAGGAAATCCCTTAAAATTTTGTTCCTTTGTTTGAGAAGCCTTTTGGTGCTGATCATATCCTCTTGCTATGTGGACTTTCTATTTGGAATTTTATAAACAGCTTATCTTTATCCTTATAAGCAGTAAAAGATAATCAGCTTATTGAAAACAACTTATTTCACCCTAAGGGTAAACTTGTAATCTTAAAATTGTGAAGGATAATGATAATCAGTTTAACATAAGCAATTTCAAACTACTTACTGTAACAACTTATTTTACCCTAAAATAAGCAGATAAGCACAAACACTTGTCTTCATTCAAACTCTCAAAATGCTTCTAGAAAGCAGATATGCTGTTTAAACAACCTAATCCCAAATACCCCCTGAACCATGACAGTTTTTCCTGCTTATGCATTTGATATGATGTGGTTTTGGGTTTTAATTTTTTAACTTTTCTTTTTCAAATTGATTTTTAATTAATTGCAGATTGATATGGACACAATAGAAGTGAGCAACCTAAATAGGCAATTCTTATTTCGTCAATCACATGTTGGCCAATCCAAGGCAAAAGTGAGTAGATACCTGTGTTCTTAATCTTTACCGCTTGATGATTGCATATTTTATTATGTGTTTTTTCTTGGTTTTATTAGGTAGCTCGTGATGCTGTGCTAAGATTTAGGCCTCAGATTAGCATTACACCTTACCATGCTAATGTCAAAGATTCCAACTTCAATGTTGACTTTTTCAAGCAATTCAGTGTAGTTTTAAATGGGCTTGACAACTTGGATGCTAGGCGGCATGTGAACCGCCTATGCTTGGCGGCTGATGTTCCCTTGGTGGAAAGTGGTACTACGGGTTTTTTGGGTCAGGTAACTGCTTAAATCTTTGTCTTGAACTTTGTAGTGGTCAAAGCTTTGACTTACTGCTAGGCTGTCCCAAGTTCATTTGGTTCTTTGTTTAGCTGTCAATGATCCTTTTTTTGTATCTCGTTACCATTACGGTTTCCCACTCGACATGCTTGACAATTTTATTGGCCTTAATGACGAGCATAATATCAGACCGGTATTTTGAAGGGTTAAATCATGGGCTTCTTGTCTGGTATACACGTGACTAGTATGTTTCTTAAGCAGTCTGTGTTTCAATTGTTTTGTAATTCATTTCAGGTGACTGTGCACATCAAGGGTCAGACAGAATGCTATGAATGCCAGCCCAAACCAGCTCCAAAGACATATCCTGTGTGTACTATTACAAGTACTCCATCAAAGGTATTAACATGACCCTCACAAATATATCTTACTGGGATATGAATGCAATTGCCAGGATACTAGCCCATATTTTCTGAAATAACATGTTATCATGGCTCTAAATCCCAATAGATAGAACACTTCTTAGTTGTTTGTGGCATTTGAGTAAAATCTCTATACCCAGCTCCTATAATGGGGGCTAGTTTATCACAAAACATGTTAAGATTATAACTTAGCTACTTGCCTAATATATAAAAGCACATGGGGTTTCACTCTAAAACCAATTGGGAATAGAGGGAGTAACCCATGGACTTATATATAGGCATTCATTTTCTTCTTAGACCGAAGTGGGATTGGGTTTGCACTTTGCACCCTAATCCTCTCCTCAAACCCAAATCCATTGGGCCTCCTTTCTTATGATAATCTATCTGATCCAACGTTCTCTTCTACCGTCATATTTTATTCTCGAGACACGCTACCTCGCTCACATCAGGAAGTCTTTGGATACAGGCACCCAGATCATATTTTTAAAATACAGGATTCACCTTATCGGATGAAAGGGCTGGTCGTCAAGGATCATCATCTACTGTCCATTGTCAAAATAGGATCGATTGCTCAGCCCACTTGCCTAATATACAAGACCACGTGGGGTTCATCTCTAAAACCAATTGGCAATAGAGGGGGTAGCTCATGGACTTATATATAGCATTCATTTCTTCTTAGACTGACGTGGGATTGGGTTTGCACCCATCAACACACAATTTTTAGAGGTGGCAAAATTGGCAGCTTGGGTAACAAAATGGGTAGTTTATTGGTTGACCCAAAGGCCAAAACACATTTTGTCCAAAATTTTAATTTTTTATATACTAGTGTAGTAGTGTTTCAATTATGTTTATAAAAATGTATTATTTAATAATATTTTGGATAGAATGATTTAGGAGGTATTGTAATGTGCATTGAAATGCACCTTGGGTAACTTTTAGCCCATTTGACTGATTTCCTTTTAAACTGTTATTTTTTGATGTTACATGTTTGACCTGTTAGTGATAAATAATAATCCTAATCGATCATCATACTAAATGGGTCGAAATTGTCATGAGTAACTTATTTTTACCCTAATGTTATGAATTTTTAATGGACTCTTACATTCTTGCAGTTTGTTCATTGCATTGTATGGGCAAAAGACCTGCTATTTGCAAAGCTTTTTGGAGATAAAAATCAAGATAACGATCTCAACGTGCGTTCTAATGACACTACCACCTCATCAGATCATTCAGAAGATATTTTTGAACGTAGGAAAGATGAAGACATCCAACAGTATGCAAACAGAATTTATGATCATGTTTTTGGTCACAATATTCAAACTGCTTTGTCCAATGAGGAAACATGGAAAAACCGCAACAAACCTAGGCCTATCTATGTGAAGGATGTCTTATCTGATGAACCAATT
The DNA here is from genome assembly GCA_023525975.1 of Smallanthus sonchifolius. Taxonomy (NCBI): domain Eukaryota; kingdom Viridiplantae; phylum Streptophyta; class Magnoliopsida; order Asterales; family Asteraceae; genus Smallanthus; species Smallanthus sonchifolius. The sequence continues at coordinate 3,840,848 of CM042024.1, read as the reverse complement.
CAACAGAATGGAAACGCAGACAAAATGTTGGACAATGATAATTTGTCCTCACTGTCTGCAATGGCGTTTTTGGGTTTGAAGAATCCACAAGATATTTGGAGCCTTAAGGAGAATTCTAGGGTTTTCTTTGCTGCACTGAAGTTATTTTTTTCCAAGAGGCAGAAGGTTTGAACCAGTAGTTTAATTCTCAATAGGGATGGTTGGGGGGTAACATGTTTATTGAGTACAGGTGGAAAGGGTTCGGGTCAGGTTGAATTGAACAACAAACACATTTGTCCATTTCTTATAAATAATTAATGCGTTGAGCAAGTTCGATACATACACTAAACTTTAGTACAAGTTGAAACATTCCCAGGTCAGGTTGGGTTGACCAGCAAACATCTTCTGTCCATTTTCTAATTGTTTTATAAATGCTTTGTGTGTCTTTTTATGATTAGTACTACAACTTTACAACAATAATCTGAATTTATTTAATGAAAGGATACGTGAGGTTGTAGGCAGACTTTGGGCAACTTCTAACCCGTTTGATCTGTTTGACTCCTTCCCCTTTTAGCTAGATTTTTTTTGTTTGACCCGTTTGAGATTAAACGCAACCTAATTCGACCTGTTTTTTAGTAAAGGGGTCGGAATTGTCACCTTTCTGGAGCTAGTTTAATATATCGTTATTTACTATTTTCTCTTTTTCTTTCTCCTTTTTCTTTTTTGACAGGAGATTGGGAACTTGACCTTTGACAAGGATGACCCCCTAGCTGTTGAATTTGTCACTGCTGCTGCGAACATTCGAGCAACTTCTTTTAATATTCCTTTGCATAGCCTTTTTGAAGCTAAGGGTATTGCTGGAAATATTGTTCACGCAGTTGCAACAACAAATGCCATTATTGCAGGATTGATTGTGATAGAAGCAATCAAGGTGCTGCAGAATGATACAAAGAGTTGTAGGTAAGTAGTCTTTCATGCAATTCAAGTCAGACATGTTTCCAATAAACATTTTACATTTCTTAGTCATACTTAGATGTTGCAATAACAGGTTAAAAATGTTTTGGATGAAATGGGCGAGTTTTAGTGCGGCTGAAACCGGACGGGTTGGGTTTACCGAGAAATGTTTTTGTCCACCACTCCACTTTTTAAGTTTTAAATAAATAATTTATGTGTTAAAAAATTATGAAGATGTGACCTCTGTGACCTATTCAATTATTTATTCAGCTAAAGGGGTCAAATATTTATTTTAGCACTTTGCAGAATGATTTTTTTTAACATACTTTGCAGAATGACATATTGTCTTGAACATCCATCAAGGAAGATGCTTCTTATGCCTGTGGAGCCATTTGAGCCTAATAAATCTTGCTATGTTTGTTCTGAGGTAAGTTTTAACATTATCATTTTCATATATTTACTTTTCTCGCGAGGGGGCATTGGTCTCTTATATAATATTATGTGGCAAACTGCATAAATAGAAACAAAGTTTACAAATTTCCTGATTTAGCTACAAACTTTAAATCATGTGGAAAGTAGAAACCGTCTTACAATCGGATGCCACATATGAAAATATGGCTATCGGAATAAAAATAAAATTATTGTATATACCAGTTTGAAAAGGTAATTTTTCTGAAATGATGTATTTTAAAATATTTATCATGTCACATTAGATTAGGGATGACAAGGGGCCGGTTTTGGGACTGGTTTAGTTTTGCTAGCCCCAACGCCCATTGTAAAATTGTTATCAAAATTCGCCGCATCCCTGTCGGGTTCGCCATTACTTGATAACCATCTGGTTAGCGGCTTTTCCCTTGGCGATTGGAGATCCAAAATTTACCTATTGGAATTCTTGTTGCCCAAAACCTGTACTCGACACTAAAATTGACTTGAAATCTCTAAGAAATTAAGAAGGAATTATAACAATTCCAAATTTCCAGCAATTCCAAGTTCCTGACCACTTTGACAAGTTTTAAATATCACATATACATCATCAACACCACAAAATTCCAAAACTAACATTCCATGGTCCAGACATAAAAAAATACTATTACTATAATAAAAAGTTTAAATATAAAACATTACACACATACGTACCTGTATTTACATACATGCATACGATACATGCATAAGTTCATATTTTTAAAATAAAAGATTTTGGTACGGGGTAATCGGTCTTCAAATATGTAGTGCGGGGCTACACCAAAACTGTTCTGTAAAAAGTACTATCACTGTAATAAAAAGTTCAAATATAAAATATTACACACATACGTACCTGTAGTTACATACACGCTTACGTACATATTTTTAAATTAAAAGATTTTGGTACTGGGTAATCGGTCTTCAAATATGTAATGTGGGGCTACACCAAAACTGTCCTGGTGGCGGCCTCGGAAATTGCACCTTGACCCAGCTTAAGTAGTTTGGTTTTCAGTTTTTTTCGCCGGTTTCACTTCTTTTGTCATCTTTACATAAAATGCCACATGCAAAAAACGCTAGTGTAAAAAACTTCAAAAAGAATCTATATACAAGCTTGAAAAAATTATATTTTTTTGAAACTTGTTATAATTTATTAAATTTCACACATGTAGACTAAAGTGACAAATAAGATGCCATGTTAGCAGTCCTTTTTCTTTTCCCAAAATGCAGCAACAAAAAATGGTCGGGCATTTGTTGCTACTTGGTAGTAAAGGTGAAAACAGAACTAAAATTAATCAATATCAAGAAAAAATTGGTAATAAGATCAAGAAAAGTAGTTGCTTTATAGTTTGTGCCTAAAATTAGTAATGAAATGTAAGTTGGTTTCTAGTTTCCGCCTAGTCTAAAGGTGGTTGCTAAAAGTGTAAAGTTCATTTCTATTTTGTGCAGCTTGCCCTAAAGTCTATGGGTTAAACTCATTGCAGTCTTTGTTCTTCATGTATCTTTTACTAGAACTAAATTCATCTAATTTGGGAAACAGACACCATTATTGCTTGAAGTGAATACCCACCGTGCAAAGCTGAGGGATTTGGTGGAGAAAATTGTTACATCAAAACTTGGTATGAGTTTGCCATTAATTACTCATGGGTCAAGTCTTCTTTATGAAGTTGGTGATGATTTGGAAGAAGACATGGTTGCTAATTATGCAGCAAATCTTGAAAAGGTATGCATTTTACTTGTTCCTTTTGGGAGGTGGTTGGTAGCTTTCATTTTTTTTGAATTTAATAAAAAAAATTTATTTTATTTTTTAGGGATAATATATTATGTATGAGGACTCCACCCAAGGTTACCCATATATTAATGCTACTTTATAGGCCAACCCAATATGTATCCAGTTTGTCGAATGATGAAAATGACCTTGAAATATTGGAAAAGGCAAAATTACCTTTTATGATGTGATGACGCGTATAGGTTAAAGTTGTTTTTTTGAAAAGAATCTGAGGGCATTTTCAGCATGACATGTTTCTGTCAAAGAATAGGTATAAATGTAACCAAACACATGCTTGGGTTTGCGTAAGTAGTTTATATATATATGGGATGGCTTTATTTAAAAAAACTTAAATACATGGTGACCCCAACATACATTATCTTCTTTTTTTGTTTTAATCTAAATGAAGTGTTGTAGAAGGTTGTAAACTTCACAGTTCGGTTAGTTTTGACGAAAAATCTGATTCAAATCTCAAATTACAGTTTTGAAAACAACAAACCAAACTGGCCTGTTAGTTGGGTTGGCTGAAACAGTTTTTTAAAATGATAGACTAGTCATTAATATAATACACTTACATAAATGCTTGTTTCAAGAATAAAAAAAAATAAAGGTTAAACAGTAATTCAATGTTCGGTTTACACGGTCTGTGCCAGGTTCCAAACCGTCAACCGAATGGTTAAACCGCAAAACTGGCCGATTTGCTTACTCATTTGACCTATTTCATTTTTAGCTAAGTTTTTTAATCTCAAAAACCAACTTTCTTGGCCTTTTGAGATAAAATATAACCCAAGACATCCTTTAAGGTAACGAGCTGAAATTGCCAAATGTATTAAGTTTGTAATTTATGTGTCATTAAATTCATCTCTATAGGTGTTATCTGAGCTTCCATATGCAATCACTGGGGGAACAATTATTACAGTTGAGGATCTTCAACAAGAGCTTGTATGCAACATTAATATCAAGCACAGGTTTGTGTCGATTTAACTGATTATCTATCTCCATTGCTGTTGGGTACACAATATTTTTTTTTATCTCGCATTGAACATTTTGAATTAGAGGCGGTAAAACAAGCGAGTCAGGTCGGTTGGGGAACATGTCAAAAAACTTTTTGGTACAAGTTGGATTGAACTGGCCTGAATTTATTTTTGTATAAAATAGTTTTTGGTACCTGTAAAGTGTCAAATATTTTACAGAAGTTAAATACTATCACTTATAATATAGTTAGTTGGATATAGCTATTAGAAGTTCTTATGCATTAAAAATACACTTTAGGTGACTTTTGACCCGTTCAATCCATTTGATTTGTTTTTTTAGTCTAGTTTTTCGTAACCCGTTAAAGATTAAACGAATCGCCACCTAAATTTTGAATAATTTATACATTTCTCAGGGAGGAATTTGATGAAGAGAAAGAACCTGATGGAATGGTTCTTCATGGATGGACACCGGCTCCTGCAGCAGAAAACAATAAGGATGCTACCGACAACAATGGTGCCAGTACATCATCTACATCCAAGTCAGCACCTGATGTCATGGAAGACGATGATGAGCTGTTAATAATAGAAACAGGAATCGAAACCATTCCCGCAGGAGGAAAGAAAAGAAAGCTGTCTGATGTGTCGAATTCTGACACCGCAGTTGACGAAAAACGGTCTAAAAAAATACCCGAGCAACCTGAAAACAATGGTGATGTCTTCGTTATGCTTGATGACGGGAATGATGACATCAGCGAGAGAGTTTCACAGTAGTGTGAGACTTATTTACGCCATCGTGGAAGCAGCCATAGGTCAAACATTTTGTTGCGGTTCAGTGAAATTGCTCAGTATCAGATAAAAGGTTCGGTTTTTTTGACTCGTTTTTATTGGTAGTTTTATGCGTATGAAACTTAGGATCTGGTTTTTGTGTAAGTAGAACCGAACCTGAAGGCTGTAACAACAGGGACCATTTTTTTTAAACTTTTTCTTAAAAAAACTGGTGTGACTAAATCCAGACCGTCGGTTAGTGATTCTATACTTCTATTGCTGTTGATTCTCAATCAGTGAGAAGAGAAAGAGACAGGTAACATAGGCATCTAGGGTTTATGTTATTATGCATGTATTTCATGACAATATTGTGTGAATTTATTCGTCAAAGATAATTTATCTCGTAAACCGTTGTTTGTATCGTTTTATCGATACAAATTTGTGTTTGTATGTGCTTCTGGTTAATGTCTTGATGGTTGCTATTATATCTTTATTTACTTACAAATGGGTTGATTTGAGATGCGTATAGGATTTTGGAGTAAAATAAAAGAAAAGCTTGAAAGGAAAGATGTTATTGTTTGCCAACAGATCAGAGGCGATCCTGCGGAAGTAAACAAACATACGCACACAATTGACAGAAAATAAAAGTACACGAGAGATTTATAGTGGTTCGTCAAGGTGACCTATATCCACTGTTACAGCTAGGGTTTATTACAATTACATTGTAGGGATATATGTAATACCAAGTTTAGGGTGCCACCCCCTCTTGCGCAGCCCTATAGTCCAACAGCAAGCAGCCTAGGCACGGCCCAGCCCAGCCCAGCCCAAAGGCTTTCAACCCAATAGTTATAAATACATCTTTAGGGCATATTCATTTTAGAATAAGTAATATGTTGAGAACCGTAAAAATTATATATTACACTTGTATTATAAAAGATGAGCAGAATTGGTGGGAGGGAAACAAAGGTGGTTAAATAACCGTTTTATATGTATGCATGTTGATATGATGGTTTAAATTGGTTTTGCAACGGCTAAACGAACAAATAAATGTACCTAATAGAATCTCACTCGTAGCAGAGTTATTGGTAGGGTATGGGAAGATGGGACGAGGACAGAGCTTTCCTCTAACCTAGCCCCTAGGGGTAGAGACGTGGTTTCCAGTAAAATTCTCGACTTTCAAAAACCTTTTTCTTTCGACTAGTACATATCATTGGTTGTCTGGAAAATGATTACAAGCAAGTATCTCAGAATGAAACCGCTTAAACAAATCAAAACTGGGTTGAAGATCCCCAAAATGTTTTTAAATGCTTTCATCACAAATCATGTACTTAAAAAATCATGTTGCTACTTTAATAACCAATGTTATTAAAATCGGACCGGACCAGACCGGCCGGTTGAATCGTGAACCGGGTGGGGGCACCGGTCGGTTCTCATGCGGTTAAACCGTTTCTAATGATGTGTAGCACATTAAGTTGAAAGAATTCATGAATTTTATGATGCCGTCAATAATTTTTTGTATCATGTAGGACATATATTTAAAACGATCATTTTAATAAGGTGATACAAGCACCTACATAAATTCCACATACATGATTATTATACTAGCAATCAATTTTTAACAGGGCCGGCCCTGGGGTAGGCCGAGCCGAGCCGGGCCGCCGGCCAGGGCCCATTTTTTTAGGGGGCCAAAAATTTTATATATATATATGTTATTTTATAAAATTTTATATACCGGTTTATATATTGGGACATTTTTATAAAAAAACTTAAAAATATATTGTGTCATTTTTATAATGGTTAACCCTCTTTAATCATTATAATGGTTGGGCCCTTTTTAATTTTTATAACGTAATGGTTGGGTCCTAATCCGTTTAATCTTTATAATGTAAATATGTAATGGTTGATTGGTTGGGCCCAATCCAGTAATCCATTTAATCTTTATAATGTAAAGAGTAAATTGCAGTTTTCGTCCCTGTGGTTTGCCCCTATTAATAGGTTCAGTCCAGTCTTAACACTTTGGGACCCTGACGTTTGATGTTTTAACAGTATTAGTCCCTGAGGCTAACGACAGTTACCTTTTCAGTTAGTTTTTGTGTGAAGTTACCGATATACCCCACCACCACCACACCCCTCTCTTTCAATTATAATTTTGCAAGTTATATTGGTATCTTTGTTTCTGAACTCACCATTGACAAACTCAAACCCGATACGGACAGGAAAACGAATAATGAAATTTGTTGAAGGATCTCATAATTACAAAAATATATTTGCATTTATCATCCGGTACTGACCGGAAAACAGAAATCACCGGTCCAAACGATCGGAGAAATTGGAAGCGAGACGCGATTGCGGAGTGATACATCGCATCGTGAAACGATTCCGTCTCCATTGTCAACATCCGGAGCTTCCTCGCCTTTTCGTCGGTGAAATTCGCCGGAGATACACGAGATCTGACCGGTTTATGATCTAGATCTGATTCAGATTTAGCGCCGAATCTCGCAGAGGAAGTAGTATTGTTCGCCGTGATTTTATCGGAGTTTTTGGAGTCAATGTAGTCAGGTTCGGAGGACCAGCCGAAGAGCGGAGTCCACCAGCTCTTGCGTTGTGGATCTGACTTCTGGCTGCCGGCGGTTGAGGAGGTGGAGGCGAAGGCTCGGACGATGAGTGGCGGCTGAACAGGTCTGAGGTATGAGAGGGGTGTGGTGGTGGTGGTGGGGGTGGGGGTGGGGGTATATTGGTAACTTCACACAAAAACTAACCGAAAAGTTAACCGTGGTTAGCCTCAGGGACTAATACTGTTAAAACATCAAACGTTAGGGACCCAAAGTTTTAAGACTGGACTAAACCTGTTAATAGGGGCAAACCAAAGGGACGAAAACTGCAATTTACTCTAATGTAAATATGTAATGGTTGGGTCCTAATCTTTATAAAAAAATTAGAAACCATCGGCTGTTTAAAAAAAAGGACGAATTGAATAACAGAAGAAGCAGGAAACGAAGAGTCGAAAAAAAATTGCTATAACGTTAATCGTCGTTTAAAAAAAATTTAGTTTATATATTTTGTTCGTTGGGTCTTTTTTTTTCCTGCTCGGCCGAGGCACTTAAATCCTCATGACCGGCCCTGATGTTTAACGATTAATTTCACAGGTTTATGTATTCTAAATAAGTATTGAATTAAAGTGACTTTTTTATATAATTAAGAAAATACGTTAGGTTTTTTTTAATTTTTATATTAACCCATTTTCTAATCATTTGTAGCACATTCCCTTAATGCTCAAATAGCAAAGTCGGTAACAAGTAAAAAAATTTCCTTTTTTTTCGGTGGCAAGTAAAAAAATTTCCTTTTTTTTTTTATATACACCCCTTCAATTTTCACATTTTCAAATAATACCTCTCATCTTTTTAAAAATTAAAATATAACTCCAAAAAAAATTTAATTTGTTGTTATGTTTAATATTTTTTTTGCGTCCCGTTATAAATTTTGTTATACCCACTAGAAATCATGTCCCACGCGTTGCGGGGGGTTTGTACAACTTTGTAAAATGTCAGAATTATTTGTTTTTCCCCAATGCCACGTCACATGTCACCTATCTTTTGGACCATAAATTTTTTTGGGTTTTTTTACATTTCTTTTTATTGGATTAACCGACTCGTCATAACTTCATACATTTCTTTGATGTACTTAATCACGTTTCTTTTTTGTGCTTAGCCACGTTATTGTCACTGCCTCAACCGTTTAGAGTCCGATTCCCACCGCATAGCGTAGGGTGCTAATGTCAATGTACTTAACGACGTTAATGTCACAGCTGTAACACGTGTAGCGAGATTCACAAACGCGTAGACTTAATCGTGTACTTAACGACGTTACTTTCATTGTACGACCCCGCCGCAACGCGCGGGTCATAATATCTAGTTATATTGTAAAATGTATTTAAATGATATTTTTGACATATCCGTTCTAGAATGTAAGTAGGCTGGCCCGTTATATAATTTTATATTAACCCAAGTGAACCCATATGTAAACCTTTGAGCAAATTACATTTTAGTCAAATTGATCAAATATAAGTATACATCATTTAACTAAGGTAATTATAACATATGTCTTTTATGTTTAAAAAAGTTTGCACATTTCATCATTTAGATTAACGAGCTTCAATTTTTTCCGTTAAGTTAGGTTATGTGCAAGGCACACTCTCTCCCTACACCATTTCCCTTCCTAATCGTCTTTCATCCCCTAACCCTAGCACCACCCCTACTCCAACATCAAAAGCACCACCGCCACCAAAAGTCCGGTCGTCGGAACTGTCGCCATCATCGATGCACCACATTCACACAGTGGAACTCAAACTCTAACTCATGATTTTGTGGATCAAAAGCATGCTAAACCTACGGGTTGGGCCGGGTTCCAAACCGGTTTTGTCTTACACTTGGGTCGGGTTTGACACTAGTTTTTTTACCCCTCTATAATGCCACCCCATAAGCATCCGTACTCAAAAGCACAAATATATTAAGCAACATATTTATAAACTGAGTGCAATACATGCACACTATTCCCCATTTCAACTCCATTCCATTCAATTCAAGAATAAACACATATTAACCATAATACTTTACAACATACAAATTAAAATGAAAAGAAAATGAATAAATCTAAATTCATATTATTTTTCCAGCTGTATATATATTCATATTCATTCTCACCTATTTTCAACCGTCCTTTGGAGCTAAGGTGGATGAAGGAAACATTATGTCTTGATTAAGAATATCAATCGTCTACCTAAACAAAAAAATCACCAAAATTAGTCGTAGTTACCCAGAACACGCACAAAATAAGTTGAAAATAACAAAATTACCATGGCAACAATTTCGACCTGTTCACTAATATGCGGGTCGGTTTGGGTTACGTTTAAAAAGTTCTTTAAAACTAAATACAAAATGAGTCGAATGGGTCAAAAGTCCTAAGCACATTTTTAATGCATAAAAAACCCAGCTAGATAACTTTATACAAAAACTAGATAAAATATTGAATACAAAAACCAGCTACCAATTTTCTATTTCCAATTATTATAAGGATTCTTAAGTTACTTTTGTCCTTCAGAGTTATCAATTCGGGTTCGGTTAAACCTCTTATAGGATCACCTATATGAGTATTCGGTTGTTTTTAGATATTCATTCAGTTTTGAGATTTATGAAATATAAAGAATATCCCCCACAGGGAATTCGTATCATTCTCATCAATTCGTTTGTGATAGGCAATCAAACGATATCAATCCGTATCACTTTTAAAGTGTTCTAATAGAGTCAAAATGATTTGTTAGCTAAACAAGGAATGGGTGACAAAACTCTATTTTTAAGGCATATAACCCCTAGGTAATTTTTTTCAAAGATTTAGATTATTACTATAATACAACTATTTTATAATCATAATTAAAGCATTCGTTATTTATAAAGGAAAATATTTAAAATGGGCAAATAAGCGTTGGCAGGTCAACCAACCCGACTTGGACCGTACCATGAAATAGCCCAGTTTAAACCTAATGTCTAGATGTGTTGCCCAATCCTCCACCCACCCATCTTGCCACCTCTATGTTTTATGATAAAAAAAGACATAATTTATTAAAAGATTAAGACTGTTATTGTAGTAAAGTTAATTTAATAATCATAATTAACACATTCATTACTTATAAAAGGTCTAAAAATGGACAAAAGAGTTAAGTGGATCAACCTGAGCCAACTTGGCCCGTGACACAATGACATGTTTTAATCCCCGACCAATTTTAATCAATTACCTAATCTGCCCGACCCATCCATTTTGCCACCTCTATGTTTTAGGATCAAAATAAATCTCATGCAGGAAAGTGAAACCACCATACCCAATTGGTCACATTTCTATTTTTATTTGTCTCAAAATAATTGTCCACTTCTAAAATGAATAGTTATAATTTACTAATTTTCTCATTAAAATTTGCAAGTTTTCCAAGTTAACTAGTATCTTAAATGCATTAAGGGGTAAAATTAGCATTCTACCAATAAAAACATCACAAGATGCACATATCTTAAATTGTACAGTTTTTCTTTGGTTGTATAGAATCATTTTCGGAATGGAATAATTATTTATAAATGAGCAAGGTAACAAAGAAACGTTCATATGTGCAATAGGAAATTATTTGTACACTACCCAATTTACTTCACACATCATCAGGTGCAGTGGCATAGGTGTAGGAAGTAATTTGTGTTGCATACAAAACTACAAAACAGTTTGTATTTATAACAATAATAATAACAATATAATAATAAAAAGACAAGATGTGTACCTTTTTAAAAGTGAAAAGCCTCACTCCTTGCTTGATTTGGACCAGAAAAATCTCTTTTTCCTATGACTGTTGTCTGAAAAAGATCTATTAGGTTTGTATCCGAAAGAAAAATGTTTCCTTAAAAACGGTTTTCCAGTGCTTGTAGAGCTTTTCATGCTGGAACTTGACCCCATCATGGGACCCCTACCACTTGTAAACCGATTAAAAATAACAGAACTGCCACCATCCACCACCCGACGACTTAATTTCTTTCCCATTTTACCTTTGAAATCCATTTCACCTGACAACTTAATAACCTTTTTTTCTCCCAGAGTACAAACGGGGCACGCTGGGTCATACTTATTAACCTCGGGTGTCATATTTTCCAAACACTCTGCATGATAAACATGCCCACAAATCAGAACAGAAACAACGGGAAGTCCGTTAGTAGCCATGATTTTATGGCTGCTCCACGAGGACCGTTCGGTTAAAAGCTTGGAGCAGATGCCACATGTCATAATCTCAACAGTTGGAGAGGAAGAAACCCTGACACTAGATCGGCTAATTCTATCACGACTAAAACTCATGGCCTCACTATCAAAAGACCATCTATCCCTATTTGACCAACCATCTGAAGACCCACCGTGGGACCCAAAGTTTGACTTATTATTCAATCCAGGGTGATGCATAAAAGGAGAACCATCTTCAGATATTGAAAAATTTGGTGACATCATGCCTCGAATTCGGCTATCAGATACTTGACGGAGTAGATGGTGGTGACCTGGAGAGCGGCGTGCCCATCTTGATGGGGTCAAACTTGACATGGGCATGAGTTGACTTTGGGAAGAAGACAAAGGAGATGCTGACAAGGATGAAACTGAATGTGTTGGGGTTAAAATTTTGGTTGGAGACAGTTCCAAAGCTACTAGAGTTTGGGTTCCCCTTGAATCTTTCACCTAAGTAATGCATAAAGAGTAAAGGAAAAAGGCCGAAGGGAAATGAGAAATTTACAATTTTTATAGAAGGATTAATTTCATATATATCCTTCCAAAAGTTCAAAATTTCATAATATCATATCAACCCTTTCAAAACACTAAAAATATCATATCTATCAATTTCATAGAAAATAAAACAAAACTGATTACTTCAAACAGTCCGTTTCACGTAAAAAACTATTAGGAAAACAATTTTAGTATTGTAATTAATCTCCTGGCATAATTTTCTCTTAGTTGATTCAAGTAACTGAGTTTATAAAATTTACAATGGAATGGGCAACTATGATATTTTTAGTGTTTTGAAAGGGTAGATATGTACAAAGAAATTTAAAATAATTATATATATATATATATATATATATATATATATATATATATATATATATGTATGTGTGTGTGTGTGTGAACGCGCGCGCGTGTAAGGTTGGGTTTTGTTGAGAACAAATCTTCACAGCTTGTCTTTCACCGTATGAAATTTAACTTTTTTTGGCAATCCATAGATTTTAACAAACACAGTAACACACGGTGATGTGAAAATTGCTTTTGTAGGGAAAAAAATATTTCAATATGAAGGTGAACGCTGTGAAGGCTCACAATAACCTTCACAGTGAAGATTTCGTTAACTTCATAGCTAAATTTGGCGGTCCAAAATAACTTTTCTTAAACAAAATTGAAAGTATATTCTGAAGCTAAAAATAGTGAATGCAAAAAAAAAATAACCTTTTTATAGTGTTCTCACACCAAAAGGGGTTGTCCTCACACGAACCCAAGTCTGTCTCTCCACACACACACACACACACACACACACATATATATATATATATATATATATATATATATATATATATATATATATATATATATATATATATATATATATATATATATATGAAGTTTTGAACTTTTAAGAGGGATATACATGAAATCAAACCTTCATAAATTCCCAAATTGTTTTGTAACTCACCTCATGAAGATTCTTGGAACTTAACGTATCTGCAAGGACAAGTAGATGAATTATTTTTACAAAATAAAATATAACGTCAATTAATTTTATAAAATGGTGACTTTCTTATAATTAATGATAATAAGAGAAACTAAGTTATAAACACAAGGTAGACAACCGTTTGGCCTAAGATATCTACATATTTGTATCACATAACCATTCAAGAGGCTTGAGTCATGTAGTCATTTACTTTCTCTAGGAAATTTAAAAATTCCCATTTTCCATAAAATCTAAACTTGATTCGTTAATTACACCACCAAACCTGTTGATATGAAACTAATAAACATGCATAAACCATGACTATGTAGTTAGATTTCTAGCCATATGGGCAAGTAGTACATCTTTACAAAACAATTTCACATATGGAAAAATTCAGTGAAGTCTTGATGCCACAATATTGTATAGATTATCTTCATATGTCATCACCTATAAGATTAAATCTCACTATATACCTTTGAAATATATTTGATTCCGATCCAAAATATCATTTGTTTAGATGGGTTTTGAAAAGGGAAAAAATCATAAATGCATATGCTTCAATATTTGTTTTCTTATGCTTAATCGGTCTAAAAAAAGAAACAGTTATATATAAAAAAGAACAGTTGCATTTCCATGTAACAGTATTTGTTTCAACCTATCTTTTTCAACCCGCTCCGAATTGCAAAGTTACTGGCAATAACATAAATAAGACAACTTTCATGCATGAGTTCAGCAAACCAGTGAAGCCTAACAATGTTTTAAGTGGGCCCATCAACGGAATCAGGGTATTTTGGCCCAAAGCAAGGCCAACCAACTTCACAAAGGAGCTCAAATGGGTCAAACAAGGAACTACTTACAATAACACTTGAAACTTAAAATCCAAAATCATTCCTTAGTTGTAACAGATAACTAAAAGAAGACTCACCAAAGTAACTAACTGTAACATGGCAACAGGATCAAGATTCTAACAATCCTTGTAACACCACCAAATACATTACACATGAGATGCATTTTTTATTAAGATAAACTCACCTAATTGAGGAAACCCAATTTCTTCAGATAGTGGTGATTTTTGCCACGTCAGACTTCTAGAACTGTCCAATGGACTGCCTTCTGTTGCATAAGCAGTATCTACAGTTGTATGAGATTTACTGTCCAACCTGTCATTAACGGAAGACTCCTCACCTGCCACACGTCCCCGGTTATCCCACCTAAAGCTCCATGATGGCGAATACCGATCATTTCTTGTAATAATATCATTACTAGATCGATCTGTTATAGTTCTATCTCTAGCAGCAACACAACAGGCGGATCCCATCTTCACTCACATGAAAATTCGGAACAATAACCAACAGTCCCGCTAGAGATAATAACACGTTCTCACCTGTACCAACTATTGCTTTCCTCTGAAACCTGAATATTCATTATTTTTACATTAAAGATTAGAGCTTGCAACAGATATAAAATAAATGCACATGTAAACCTGCAACTAAAAAGGACATAAAATCTACTTTTGCAGCTTTACAAAAAATCAACAAACTGACACAATGCAAAAGGAGTAAGCAAAGATACAAAAGCTAGATGCATTTCTCCCCATGGAAGGAAGGTTTAGAAAACCTTAAATGAAATTAACCGGAACCAATAAGACACAATATTGAAACATAAATATGTCTTTCCATAAATAAGTAAAGAATTAAACACAGTCTATTGAAGAAATGTATATATTCTCCTCAATATTTTATGCCAAAGTATCATTTCAGCCATCAGTACAATCAAAAGGTTTAAACTCCTAAATGCCCCTAGAACAACTGCCAATTATGAGATGGTTGTTACAGTGGTGAAATAGTCAATTGAGTGCCCTAAGATAACACAACAATACACCACCAAATTACTATTTCCAGTCATGTTTTATATTCAACAGTAATTACAAATTCATCACGGTGAATCTAAAAAAAACCTAATTACTCCAACAATAAGATTAAACGATCCTATACCTCACATCACAGTAAATTTCTGGCTAATTTTCTTGTTCACAATCAATATTACAAAAATCTACACCGCAGAAAGCTACATAAAATTCAAAAAAAATTAACGATAAATCACCTGAAGTCTATTCAACTGGTGATTTGCAGAATGAAAGAGAGCTTCGAGTCTTCAGTCGAAGAAAACCTAGAAATTATACAATACGAACACTTCAGAGCGAGCTGAGATCCGAAATAATTGCCGACAAACGATTAATTAACGCAAAATTACACACCTAATCATCTTAACCACAAAATTCAATATAAGTATATAAAATCTGCAAACCTGATATGATGAAACCCTAGCTTTTAACCGCTCGGTGCCACATGAAGATGTGTGTGTGTGTGAGTGAGAGAGAATCAGATTCTCTTATTACAGAGGAAATGGTGGAGCGAAAGTCGTTTTTAGATGGTTAACGTCGTTAGTGATCTGCCGTTTGATTAGAAGTTATTTTCATGGTAGACCCTCAACTTTTCGATTGTTACAAATATTGCTACCTTGTCACTTAAATGAGTATTGTAATACGGTATGTGTAGGTGGTTTAAAAAAGAGTGAATTATATTAAATATTTGAAACTCGATGCATGTACGTTAAACTATTAATTAACAATGATCATGGAGTTTTATAGAATAAAAAAACTTAACAATACTTTAACATCTTCAAGCCCACTATCGACGTTGCATATATGTTTCAATTAAGTTGTTAACATTAATTAAAATAGAAAAAGACATTTTCATCTCTCTCTTTAAACTTATAAAACATAATATATTTACATAAATAATGTTTTAAATATAGGGTTGAGTTATAGTAAAAATGGTATTTAATCTAAAAATGGTAAGAAGGATTTTGGGCTTGATATATGTCTTTTTATTGTTTTTGAAATATTGGTCATTGTGTCAAATACGTCAGGTCATTGTGTCTAACGTCAGATCTGGTCATTGTATCTAATGTCAGGTCTGGTCATTGTGTCTAATGACAGGTCATTGTAGAGGTGCACAAACCGGATTTTTTTCGGATCCGGACTGGATCCGAAAACGTTGGTCAACGACCGGACACGAGGGAACCGGTTCCAGATCGGTTCCGGTTTTGGGAGTGGAGAGGTGGAACCTATTTGGAACCGGATCCGACTAAATATCCGATTTTATCCGGTTTTGTCCAATTGGATCCGGATTTTTTCCGGATTTTTTGTGTCCGATTTTGTTCAGTTCCATTTTGTCCGATTTTTATCCGGTCCGCATAAATCCTTGGAACCGGTTCTAGATCCGGCGGATCCTAAAAAATCCGGTCCGGTTCTTTTTTATCCAGTTAGGGTCAGACCGGTTTAGGATTATCTTTCGGATCGGATCCGGATCCGGTTAGGGTCGGATCCGGTTTCGAACTTAGCAATGACCGTCATTGTGTCAAATATTTTTTATCATTGTGTTATATGTATTCGTCATTGTGTTTTACATTTTAGATAATTTCGTGTTATTTTTGTCACTGTTTTTTATGTATATTATATATAACACAGTGATGAAAAATATTTGACACAATGACCTGACATTAGAAAAATATTTGACATTAGACACAATTATGAAAAATATTTGACACAATGACTTCACATTAGACACAATGACCTGGCATTAGACGTAGTGACGAGCAATAATCACAATGAGTTGGAAAACGTATTTTTTGTTTTTGTATATAATGACACTATACTCGTTTTAAAAATAAAAAACGCTCGTTTTCATCATTGTGTTTTACGTTTTAGATAATTTCGTGTCATTTTTGACACTGTTTTTTTATATATTATATATAACACAGTGTCTGAAAAAAATATTTGACACAATTACCTGACGTTAGAAAAATATTTAACATTATATACAATGAGAAAAAATATTTGACACAATGACTTCACATTAGACACAATGTCGTGACATTAAACACAATAACGAGCAATTATCACAATGAGCTGGAAACCGTATTTTTTCGTTTTTGTATATAACGATACTATACTCGTTTTAAAGATAAAAAATGCTCGTTTTCATCATTGTGTTTTACGTTTTAGATAATTTCGTGTTATTTTTGTCGCTGTTTTTTATGTATTATATATAACACAGTGATAAAAAAATATTTGACACGATGACCTGATATTAGAAAAATACTTGACATTAGACACAATGATGAAAAATATTTGACACAATGACTTGACATTAGACACAATGACCTGACATTAGACACCACGAGCAATAATCACAATGAGCTGGAAAACGTAATTTTTTTCGTTTTTGTATATAACGACTATACTCGTTTTAAAGATAAAAAATGCTCATTTTGATAGTGTATTTTTTTTTTAAATAATGTCGTATGTAAAAGTTTTGAATGTTTAAAGGGGAGGGGGGCTTGATAAAAAGTCAACAAAAGTGGTCATGACTAAAATACCTTTCCAACAACTTTTTCTCCTATAATTTGATCTCAACCATTAAAAATATATTAAGAGTATTCACAACAGGTTCTGTATATGTTTGTGATTGGGTTCTGCATATTTTAGGAAGTGGTTTAAAGTGGTTGTGAGTGGAGGAGATATAAAATGTTACTGTTCATCTGTATATTTGTGAAAACACTGTTCAACTCTATTAATTTTTTTAATATTTTTTAAAAATGGTTGTGAGTGGAGGAGAGAGAAAAGGTAATGATAAAGGTATAAAAAGTATTAGTTAATTGAAAAGGAGAGAGAAAATGTAGTGATTTTTAGTATAATTATAGAGATGTTGGTAGAGAAGCTGATGATAATGCTCAAATGGTACTAAAGCATTCTCACCATTTTTAGTTTAAAACCCCTTTTTATTTAAAATTTTTCCTTAAATATAACTTTTTTTAAATAAAAAATAAATATATGATCATTATGAATAAATATGTATCGGTGATAAATAGTTAATTATAGTTCTAACATGTGTAAATTGAATATTTTTTTGTTAAAAAGAATGATTATTATAAACATGATTTTACAAAAAATATTTTTAATATTTATATTAGCTTTATCTTTGTCTTAATGGCTTATTTCTTTATAGATCTGTGATGATTCTATGCATGTTGCCTTCTTGACTAAGTATACTTATGATGTTACCTATATTTTTTTCCACTTTTCTCTGCTTACACTTTTTCACCTCGTTTTATGTTATTGATAACTGACTAATAATTTATTATTAGAGTATTTTCTTGTTTGTTGTTTAACTTTTATATGTAGAACTCTATTGGGTTTGGTTATTGTTGTTGTATGTAATTATACTATTTTGTTACTTTTTGTATATTAAAACACATGATTAGCAATTGACTACATAAGATCTTAATAACAATTATTAGTATTTTCTTTCAGTTGGAAAACAATCAAAGTTAACGTGAATTATTAAAGATTCTTGGACCATAGAATATCAACTATCTACCGTTGGTCATTTGGTGCAATGATAGCCCCAAGACTTCTCATAGTGGAGGTCTTGGGTTTGAATCCGGGCCACAGCAAAAAAAAGGGTCTGTGGCCAGGTCAGTAGGTTTACCCAGTTGGGGGATTCCTCCTGGGGTGGGCTGCCCTGGATGTTCTAAGTGTTGCCCCGAAGAAACCCAATTATCCTATAATATCTAGGTGTTACCGTTTAAAAAAAAAAAGAAAAAAAAACTATCTTTGGCAAAAATCGGAGGCGATGAATTGAATGTTATAACGTGTAGTTATAACAAAAACTCAAATAGGACTAAAAGTTCAAGGGCTTAAACTGCAAATAACTATTAACGAGGGGACTAAAAGAAGAAATACAAGATTTAACGGAGCTATGTGAGACGTTTTATAATAATATACACGAATTGACATAAAGTGGGTAATCCTCTTCTCCAAACAATAGTTTCTAAATTCAGGAATGCCCTCTTATTATAACTGTATATTATGCATTAAAAATCTCACACAAAATATGAGAATTTCAAACTCTACGTTTGGACACATTATCAGGGACGACTCAACGTATTTGATGGTCCTAAGCGATCAAAAAATTCGGAGCCCTTTTTCAAAAGTCATGTTATAAAATTCACAGTTTCATAGATAAAACTAATTATCTAAATTTAAATGAGCAAATCAAATAACAATTTATCAACACTTAAATCACTAAATTAGCAAATTAAAATTCAAATGAACCGGAACTATATGTGACTATGTGAGATTGCAGACTATGAAACGAACCTGCTAATTTGCAAATAATGAAATGAGATTGCAAAATTGATTAGATCTAGAACTTGGTGTCGTATCATGGAGTTATGCTAATTTGCAAACCCAATTGAAACAACAAGATTAAAGATTGGCATATTGCAATTTACAAACCCGATTGGAACAACAAGATTGAAACAGGTCAACAATCAGTGTCGTATTTTGGTGTTCTGCTAGTATTTTCTCAGTAGGAACGATAATCGATTGGAACTCTAGAATCAATTGAAGAATGATTAGAAGTTGTTGTTTCAATCGATTGAAGTGAGCAAGTCCTAGAATCGATTAACACGTCCTATAACCAATTTGTAATCTTGATTAAAACCATTGATTGAAGTATGAAGAAATCGATTGAAGACTACCCGATTGAACAAGACGAAGAGATTTATAATTTTTTTTTGAAAATTACCAATTTGAAGAAATCGAATGAAGACTACCGATTAAAGAAGACGATTGATCTTCCCAATTCCCGAATCCCCTGTCATCGCCTCATCGGTGATCGCAATCGTCGCCCTAAATCCCGAATCCCTTTTATTCCCACTCCACGTCTCCAGCGTTATTGCTAAGATCCCATACCAAAAGTCCAAAAAATAAGGCCCTATTTTTCTGGTGACACCAAGCCCTACCTTGGGTCATCTACACTATTGAGCCACCCATGAATATTATAAAACTATTTTTTTAAACAATCAAGTCACAAACCCAATACGTAATGAGGTGTTTGGATAGATTATAAAACTAGTTTTATAATGTTCATGGATGGCTCAATAGTGTAGGTGGCACAAGGTAGGGCTTGATGTCTCCCACCAGAAAAAAAAACTAGTTTTATAATGTTTATGAGGAGCAGTTTTCCCGTGTACACACTCTATTGGTCTATGTTATAGTATATATATATATATATATTTATATTTTTATTCTATTTTTTTTTGTCTTAGATGAGGTTAGAACCCATAACCTTTTAGTTATGAGACTCTCCTCTTACCACTACACCCCACCCCCACCCCTATGCTATAGTATATTAGTTAGCAATATTTCTTTTCTTACACCTATGTGGGATGAAAGCTATCACTCTTTAGAAAGAATGTACAGTGACATATGCTAGCATCAAATTCGTTATTACTCTATTATTTGATCATATTCTGTCCAACCGAACCCATATATAAAAAAACTAATTTTATTAAAAGCATAAAGTTAAGAGTTAATATAAATCATCTTTATGGTATATATATAGAGGACGGTTCCACTAAAAAGTGGTTTTTCGCTAAGAAATCCTAAGAAGTGGGTCAAACGAACTCCGATTGAGCTCATTATAGCGGCGTTGGAACCGTCTCATTGAACCCTAACCCGGACCCAAAAACCTAAACCCCCTCCACCTGCACCCCCAAAAACCTAAACCCCCCTCCTAACCAACCCCGAAAAGCCAAAAACCTAAACCCCCCCATCCCACCCCCCCCAAAAACCTAAACCCCCCCTACCCCACCCCCCCCCAAAAACCTAAACCCCCCACCCCCACAAAAAAAAAACCTAAACCATAAAATCTAAACCCTAAAATTCAAACGTAAAATCTAAACCTTAAAAGCTAAACCCTAAAAACTAAGATGGTAGAGTTCGACGAGACGGTTCCAACGCCGCTGAAATTAGCTCAATCGGAGTTCGTTTGATATCGTTTCTTAAGGTTTTTATCATTTCTTAGCGAAAAACTAGTTCTTATTTGATCCTCCCCTATATATATATATATATATATATATATATATATATATATATGTATATATGGGTGAGTTCACTAGAAAAATCATTTAATTAAGAAAACCAAAAAACTCCTCATTAAATTTAAAGGTACTGCATATGTGTAGTACACCCAAAAACCTAAACCCCCCACCCCACCCCCACCCCCACCCAAAAACCTAAACCCCCCACCCACCCCTTCCAAAACCTAATCTAAAAACTAAACTAAACCCAAAAGCTAACCTTACTACACATATGCAGTATTACTGGTTTTTTTTTTAACGAGGACGACGTGAGGAACAAGATCTCCGAAGCAGTTTTTTAGTTTTTGATTTATATTTTGAGTTATGATTTTATTATTATTATTTTTTACCTTTAATAACTAGTTTTTTAATTTTCTCATGAATAATGAGTTTTTTTATGATTCTTCCCTATATATATATATATATATATATATATATATATATATATATATATATATATATATATATATATAATTATCCAACTCTAATTATATCATCGAAGCAGAAGTCCAAATCATAACACTACTTAAAAAGTAGCTATGTTGATAAGCCATTTGCGGGTAAGAGCGTTTATACTCTATCAAAATCGTTGAAATCAACAAACCGAATTAAAACCATATAATTTTTATGTACCATTTGATTCTTGATAATCTAGATTGATATATGTCTGATTCAGGTTTAATCTAGTCTTGCTTTAAATTTGTTTTTTTTTTGTTGAAACAACAAGTGAGAAATTGGACATGAGATTTCAACCATTAGCCGAGAAGTTTAAGTCCTATTTGGTCCGATTTAGAACCCAAATAGTTGGGTTCTAAATCGAAACTGGACTAATAACAAATCAACAGTATATGAATCATATTCTTGATTCCAATATTTTAAATTCTTTTTATTTAGATCCATCCTTATCTTTTAGCAGGGGCGGCCCTGGGGTAGGCCGAGCCGGGCCGCCGGCCAGGGCCCGTTTTTTCGGGGGCCTAAATTTTTTACGGGGCCTGTATATATATATGTTTTTTTATAAAATTTTAAATACCGGTTTTATATATTGAGTATTTTTTATGAAAACTTAAAATATATTGGGCCCTTTTTATAATGGTTGGACCCTTTTTATAATGATTGAGTCCTTTACATAACCTTCCCCATCCAATTTACCTTTCTGAACGCCTTTTCTAAACACTTTACAACAGAAGCAAAATAATTTGTCTATTTCTTTCGAATATACTAGCCATGGCCGATCAACCTTCTCCATATTTGATAAAGTTCTTGTATAAAAAGCTACGGAAAATCGTCTTCTATTTGTATCATACGGATCATAAACTATATTATTATCTCTTTTAGGACCTTTCTCGACTAAAAGTTTAATCTCATCAGAATTAAGTCCTTCCCACCTTCGTGGATCAAATATATCAATAGGATTATGTTCTTCCTCTTCCGACTTTTCAAGTTCTACTTCCACATGATCTTGTTCTTCAACATGTTCTTACTCGTCCGCCTCTTCTACTTGTACATGCTCTTCAACATTCTTTTTAACAGGCGGTTTAGGCAAAAACGTGGAAGAGTTCGACCCAATTATCAAAGAGCATGTTCGACGGATCACAAATGATGAGATTCAGGTGCATTATCTTGGACACAAGATCCAAAATGAGATAATTTTTATGCTAGCTCAAGAAATTAAGAAAAAAATAATCAAGGACATAAAGGAAGCAAAGTACTACTCCATAATACTTGATTGTACTCCCGATTCAAGTCACCAAGAACAGATGATTATAATAGTGAGGTATTTAAAATTCTCATCTAATTTTGTTACTGTCGAGGAGTCTTTTTTAGGGTTTTTAAATGTTAATGATACCACCGGAAAAGGACTATTTGAAATTACACTTGAGGAGTTAAAGTCTCTTGGTCTTGAACTAGATGATATGCGTGGTCAAGGATATGACAATGGAGCAAATATGAAAGGAAAACACCAAGGAGTGCAAACTAGATTTTTAAAGGAGAATCCTAGAGCATTTTACACTCCTTGTGGTTGTCATTCTCTTAATCTTATATTATGTGATATGGCTAACAGTTAAAGGAAAGAGTTTTTTTGGAAAGATCCAACGCATTTATACTATCTTTGCAAATTCGATTAATCGGTGGCAAATTTTGAAAGATAATCTCAAATCTTGGAGTCTTAAGTCACTTTCTCAAACTCGTTGGGAAAGTCGTATCGAGAGTGTTAAGGCTATTAAAATGCAACTTGTTGAAGTACGAGAAACTTTACTTGAAGTTGGGGAAAAAGATAATGATGCTGCAATTGCAAGTGAAGCAAATTCAATAGCAGAAAAAGAAATTGGTGAATTTGACTTTTTGGTTTCAATTGTTATCTGGTATGAAGTATTAGACAAGGTGAATGAAGTGAGCAAAAAGTTACAATCAAATGATATGCATCTCGAGACTGCTATTAAAGCAATAAACAAATTGATTGAATACTTCAAAGGATATAGAGAAACTGGTTTTTCAAAAGCAATTGATGAAGCTAAGGAGATTGCTATTGAAATGGACATTGATCCGAAATTTCTAGAAAAACGTTTGATTAAAAGGAAAAAAACATTTGGTGAGAGTTCAACTAGCCAAGAAGCTTCATTTACACCCGAAGAGAATTTCAGAGTAAATTATTTCTTATTTATTATTGATCAAGCTATTGCTTCTATTGAGACTAGATTTGATCAATTTAAAAACTATGAGAATTTATTTGGTTTTTTGTTTCCACACAACTTGAAGGGAATTGAAGATAAAGATCTTAAGTTGTCTTGTCGTTTTCTTGAAAATGCACTCAAGTTTGAAGGAAGATCGGATATTGATTGTGATGAACTTTATATGGAGTTGAAGTCATTTGACACCTTAGAAATCAGTGAATTTAACAACCCTATAGATGTTTTGAAACATTTGAATGAGTTACAAGAAAATTTCCCAAATGCAAGGATTGCATATAGAATAATGTTGACTATTCCAGTCACGGTGGCATCAGCAGAAAGGAGTTTTTCGAAATTGAAGTTATTGAAATCATACTTACGATCTACAATGATCCAAGAAAGACTTAGTGGATTGGCGATGATAGCTATCGAGAACGAAATTTTAGAGAGTATAAATTGCGAAGAGATGATCAAAGAGTTTGCTGTCAAGAATGCTAGGAGAGCTTCGCGAATCATCCGTTAGCTATTACGGTATGTAATATAACATACTATATTTTTTTCTATATTTATTGCTATAACGTTAATCGTCGTTTAAAAAATTTTTAGTTTATATATTTTGTTCGTATGGGCCTTTTTTTCGGCTTCGGCCAAGGCACTTAAATCCTCGGGACCGGCCCTGTCTTTTAGAATAATACACACCCTGAATTAGTTTCTTAGTTAAGAAATCATATTAAAGAAAATACTTTATTTAACATAGTTAATCAACATCTATTTAAGGCTTTCTTTTTGAAAACTCCCATATACTTTATTGACGAAATCAGAACTTCTTTACACCTTCATTACCAAATTATATATAAACGTAACATGTTTGGTCCATGGAGTGAATGACAATTAACTTTTATGTTAAATATTTTAAAAATGACCAAAATACCCCTAGAATAAAAAACAAAAAAATAAAAAAAGTATTTAAAAAAAAGCGGTGGTGACGCCTAAGAACTAGGGGTATAAATATATGTTTTTATAATTTATATTTT
The DNA here is from genome assembly GCA_023525975.1 of Smallanthus sonchifolius. NCBI lineage: Eukaryota > Viridiplantae > Streptophyta > Magnoliopsida > Asterales > Asteraceae > Smallanthus > Smallanthus sonchifolius. The sequence goes on along the minus strand of CM042024.1, from coordinate 3,815,985 downwards.
TTTAATTTAGAGGTATTTTAGTCATTTTCAAAATATTTAATAGAAAAGTTAAGTGTCATCTACTCTAAGAACCAAACATGTTACATTATGCGTAATTTAAGACCGAAAATGTAATTTTTCAAGCGTAAGAACCAAATTCTAAATTTGAAGATATCAGAGAACCATCCTGTGTACTTTAAGTCTTAAAATTATGACACTAGATAAAATCAAATAAAATGGAGTCATGTTCTTTTATAAAACAAGAAGACAAACACGCATGAAAACGTGATGCCATTGTTATTGAAATTAATAAATTGAAGTCGGTGAGAATCAACGCATCTATGTGTTGTACTTTGTACATTAGAGATTGTACGTTAGCGTGGATAGTGTGAACAATTATTCTGGTTTAGACTGTCACTTTCAGTCCATTTATACTGAACTCGTATTTTGTTTTTAAACGATTAATTTATTCACGAAAAATATTAAATAATATTATGTTCCAACTTAATACATCTAATTGACCAAAATCCAACATCTTGTGGGATTTTGTTTTTATTAAGCCACTTTTATATTAAATAAATTATCAACCATTTTTATATTATTAAAATTATAATAGTTTACGTGTGAATGTTATCATAAAACCATTTAGTATAGTTCTAATATTGAAAATATTTTTTTAAATAAAAAGGACGGGTTAGCCTCATGGAGGCTAAAATAATAAAACAATAAAAAAGAAGTTGTGCGTAAAATATTAAGCCATCAACTGTGAATTGTACTTTTTACTTTTTAGCGTGACAATAGTATAAGCCTTTTCAATGATTTGAACGAGTTTTATAATCAGTAACTAAGTTTAAAATAGAACGTGAGTTAACAGTAATTTAATAATTTATTTATTTTTATTTTCAACCCTCATACTATATATAATATACAATTTTAACCCGTCTACTTTTCTAATAATTTCGTTTCTCTGTTATAACTTTCATTTTTTACCTTTTCATTAGAAACGGAAAGCGCAATTTTCTTTAGTTTTATTTTGTCAATGTTCTGATATAAATTTTATTAAAAACAGAATTTTATTCAAAAACGAGTATTTTTTTTTCGTACGCTATAGCGACTGTACGTAAGTTTTTGCCCCTAAAACGAGCCGAACAAAATTCGACAATGTCCCCGCCGTGTTGTGAGGGGAATCGTTTTAGCCCCCCATATTATATATAATATACGCTTTTAACCCGTTTAGTTTTTATTAATTTTGTTTCCTTTTCTAATTTCCGTTCGTTTATTTTTTTTAAACGGAATGCGCGGTTTTTTCCCAACGTTCAGTTATAACTTTTTTTTAAAACGGAGTTATGTTAAAATTTGAGGTTTTTTTTCGTACGTTATAGCGAGTCTGCATTTCGACATAAGTTTTATCCACCCAAATTAGCCGACCCCGATAACAACCAAACTCCCGCAGCGAAGCGCGGGTGAAAGAAAATGTAGTTAGTATTACTTACAATTTGAAACCAACTTCATCAATTAGATTTAATCACGTGTATAAGTAGCGGCGGAGCCATGATTTTTTTTCTATGGGTCGTTATTTTTCGTTGCTCGCTTTTCTAACAAGCAGACATAAGATTTTTTTTTCCGGTTCGGTTCGGTGCGGTTGATTGGGTCGGGTCGGTCACATTATAAAATGTGATACCATAATAAAAATACATCGTCATTAGAAACAAATAGTAAAAATACAATGTTATTTGAAATGAAAAAAACATTAGATTATGTAGTCGTTTCATACGGTTTTCATCTTTTAAAAATGGTCCATTAAAATGATTGTCAAGTTCTTGAATTTTCATTAAAATGATTGGTGTTGTTAGTTTTTCTTGGCGATGTTTTGGGTCAATGTACTCTATGTTAACCATTTCAATATCATATTTTTGGCAAAAAAAGTTGTGGCATCTTTCAAAAGTGACCAAAACCTTCAAGTCTATATTTTTATAATTCTTGCTTGGTTGCTTTACCCATCTCATTACATAAACATCAATAATCCTTAAAAGCACTAATCATTCAATAATCAAGAATAAGAATCAGTAATCCCTAAAATCATATGCATTCAAGAATAAGAATCACTAATACCTAAAATTTCAAATTTGAATTCACATTTCAACTATAAATACAAATAATAATCAACATTCGACATCCTATAATGTTAAACAAGAAGAAAAAAAATGGAAACTAACCTTATTTTAGAATTAGGTTTAAATTAAAAGAAATTGGGCATTTGGGTTAATGGTTATGGGCTTATAGGCTTACTAAAATTAAATAAACTATCAACCAGATGTCGAATGTTGATTATTATTTGTTATTTAGTGTTGAAATTTGAATACAAACTTGAAATTTTAGGTATTAGTAATTCTTATTTTTGAATGCATAATCATTTTAGGGGTTATTGATTCTTATTCTTGATTTTTTAATGATTAGTGTTTTTAAGGATTATTGATGTTTATGTAATGAGATGGCTAAAGCAACCAAGCAAGAATTATAAAAATATAGACTTGATGGTTTTGGTTCACTTTTAGAAGATGCCACATTTTTTTGTCAAAAATATGAGATAGAAATGGTTAACATGGAGTACATTTACCCGAAATATCGAAGAGAAAAACTAACATCACCAATCATTTTAATGGAAATTCAAGAACTTGACAATATTTTAATGGACCATTTTCAAAAGATGAAAACCGTAGAAAGAGTCGTGAACCTGGGGTTCCCGGCTTCCCTTTTCTCCCGGAGAATTCCAGCCGTGAAACCTTACCTGGCCATGAACACTACCCAGGCATCCCCAGCCGTGAACTTACCCGGGAACCTTAATCGTGAACCTACACGAGAACCTTAACCGTGAACCTTCAGTTCTTACCTAAAACCCTAGTTTTGCATGGATTCAGATCTGGATCGATGGATTCGTCAAGTTTGGAACTTTTTACGTTCAAAAGGTGTATTTTCCCTTCGTGATTCCAAATCTGAAGTGTGACGTCGTTTGACCCATAAAAACCCGACCTTTATGAGTCAAAACCGTAAAAACCCATTTTCGAGAAAAAACATATAAAAACGAGAGTTTCTTACCTCAAAACGACTCATTCCTTCAGAAAATCCTCTCTCGAGTAGTGTAGTAAGGTAGAGGATCGATCGTTAGCCAAATCCAAAGTTTTCTCTCTCTAGAAATGGAGTGAAGTTTGAAGGTGATTATGGAGAATGTGTGTGGAGGCTAGGGTTTAAACCCCAACCTCCCTTCCCTTCTCGGCCCATTGGAAGCGGCCTAACTAGCGGCCCACGAGCCCCCATCCTTTCACACCCCATTATTTCATCTTCGACCCGCTTATTATCTTGACGTTATTTTTGGGATGTTACAATTTAAAAAATGCTTCCATGGCAATTTGTAAACAACCCAAACCACCCGAACAACCCGCACCGCCCGAACCACCCGAACCACCTGAGCAACCCGATGGGGGATACGTTCCACAACCCCCGGAGGCGAACCCGTTGTTAATGTTTGCAAATTGAAGTCATTATCCGACTCATTTCCCGACTTCAAATCCGTCTACACCCGATTTTTTATCTGACTATATACAAGACTACGTAACCCCACAACCGTCACCCGACATTGTACCCGAGACTCAACCGTCACCCGACATTGTACCCGAAATTCAACCGCTACCACAAACAAAAAGAAGAACACATAAAAAGAAAGTCACTACTTCTACACTCGAAGCGGGTACGATTAAAGGGCGTTCCGAAAAGTGGTCGTCGGATGAGGAGCTAGATATGGTGAAAGCGTGGATCAACGTGTCGGAGGATCCAATAGTTGGTACGCATTATTATTATAGAAGGATTATTATTTTTGTAATGCTTTTTTTATGAAATGGTATGTTATTTTGGAAAAAAATATATGAACAATTTTGTGAAGCTATGGGTAAAGGCGGATACCGTACGGAGGACATGGTAAGCGGCAAGTGGAGGGATATCTGGTTGAAGGTTTGACAAGTTTTATGGGAACTACAAAAATAAGTTAAACAACCGCCAGAGTGGTCAAAGTGACCTTGAAATCTTTCAAGACGCGTTAGAAGCCTATAAAGAAGATAATAATGAGTCGGTGTTTAAAATGGTTCCACTTTGGGAATTATTGAGAAAGTACACGAAGTTTGAACAAGTTCCGTTAATGGGACAATCATCGTCAAAACGATCAAAAAGCTCATCTGGCCATGACGTTAGCCAATCTGATTTGGATAGGCGTAGCATTAATCTCAACGACTCGGGCGATGAGCTTGAGTTTCCGGAAGAAGCCGCCCGCCCTATCGGAAGAGACAAAGCAAAACGATCCGCATCATCGTCATCAACCCAAACCAACGAGTATAAGGAGAGTTTAGACACTATATCCGACCGGATGACCAAGTTCAACGAGATATCCGATAGGAAGATCAAAATAAATGAGGCAAAACAAAGGCGAGCGATATGAGACTTTATTTCATGAACATCGATCATTTGGTCGGCGACGAGCGTGAGAAATTCCTTAAATTGAAGAAAAATATAATATGTAGTTTAGTAGTTTTTTTAGTATTATGTTGTTTTTTCTTTTTAATATTATGTTATTTTTTTTAATATTTCGTTTTAATTTTAATATTATGTTGTTTATTAAATGTTATATTGTTTTTTTAATATTACGTTTTAATTTTAGTATTTAAAATAAAATAAATAATAATTATGTAATTATTATAAAACTGGTCACCTTCGCCCCACCATTACACACCTGGGTGAAGGTGAGGATGAGTTCTGGCATTATCTACGTGGCGACTACGTGACACAGGATGTACTCTTATCTTCACCCTAACATTACTCATACTCTAAGCGTGTTAAATCAATCATTATTTTCTTTTAACATTTATGTAACATATTATCCTCTTAATATGTTAAATCAAATACTTTAACACTTTAATTTTTATTTATTTCATCTTTTTGTTGTCTTTTTACTTTTATAATAATAATATTATTAGTATTTAGTAGTATTAATGTTATTATTATTAATTGATAATTCCTGTCTCATACATGATTATAAAATCGTGTCTTATACCCAGTCCGATACCCGTCATGTATTCGTTACTAAATACCCGCCGGACACACAAATATACCCACGGGTATCAGATATCCTCATTTATGATATTATGTGGTTAAAAATACCCGTTGTGATACTCATTATTCGAAAACACGATCTTAAATTCATTTTAACAACCGACTTGAAAAATTAAATACTCATCTATATTTCTAATAACTTTTAATAATTTCAAGTTCATAACAACTTTAATAAACTATATATTATATATATTTTTAAATATATATTAATATATTTAGTAAACGGTTCGGGTAATTAGACTAGAATCACCTAATCCCATATACATCCTCAACCCATAAAGTTCTTAAAATTAATCTCATACTTGGTCTCATACCCGAATACCTGTCCCCAATGTTTTGGGTTTTTTCGCAGGGCTCGGGGTTTTTTCCATCTCTATAAACAAGCATGTGTCGGTTCAAGTTTAACCCGCTAACACATTTTGCTAAACGTATTGGGTCAACCTGAAGGGTTAATGAGTTGACCCATTTGTTTTAATGATTTTTAAGGGTACAAGTGGCACAACCCTAAGTACCCAAAGTAATCCCACTAATGAGGGTGTGCCACCTCATTTTACCCAAAGTACCCGAATTAGTAAGGGCACAACCCAAAGTACTTTAGGGGTACCCGATGGCTTTGCACAACAGCTCCCTCCCTTTGTCTCATGGGTACTTATACCCGAAACGGTGCAAGGGTACCCGATGGCTTTACGGCGGTGTACCCGCACTCCCGATGGCCTTACCCGAGATACGCCCCAAGCACCCTAAGAGGTTTTTAGGTTAAATATTAATTAGTTTTTATGATTAGAAAATACCGACACGGAGTTAACGACTTAATGTGGATCCCTCGAAGATCTTAATTGAGGATAGTTGAAGATTTGATAACGGATATGTCACGTGTATCTTAATAAGTTCCTATAGATTTTTTAAATTTAATAGAAATTCTATTAATAGATCATTAAAATTGAAACCCGTGAATGTTCTATTTTTTTAGACATCCAAATCCAACTACTTATCGACCCTCGACTCCTCGAGTGGTTAGATGTAACTAATTTTGTAATCGGGTTGAGCTGAACGTGTGTTCGTCTAGACTTGAGTGAGCTGAACTTGTGTTCATCTAGACTTGAGTGTGGCTTCTTTTGAGTTTTACGTCTAAAGCTCGAACTCGGCTTATGAGTGATTTTTTAAGTTCCGGTTCGACGTGTTATTATTTAGATTTATTTATATATTTACAATTATATAATTATATAACATTCTATATACTTTTATTATAATTAGTAACTCTATTAAAGAGCAAATCACGTGCAGACTCTGACATCTTCTTATTTTTTATTATTATTTTTTGTTAATTTTATTTATAATTTACGCTTTTAACCCTTATTTTATTTCTAATTTACGCTTTTAACCCGTTTAATTATTTATTAATTTAATTTTTCAATAATAACTTTCGTTTGTTAACTTTTTTAAAAAATGGAATGCGCCGTTGTTTTTATATTTTTTTTCCAACGCTTCGATATAGTTTTTTTTTAAACGTTAAAGAGCAAATCACGTGCAGACTCTGACATCTTCTTATTTTTTATTATTATTTTTTTAATTTTGTTTATAATTTACGCTTTTAACCCTTTTAATTATTTATTAATTTAATTTTTCTATAATAACTTTCGTTTGTTAACTTTTTTAAAAAAACTGGAATACGCCGTTTTTATATATTTTTTTCAACGTTTCGATATAATTATTTTTTAAAACGGGAGTTGTATTCAAAATCGAGTGTTTTTTTTTATCATAGCCCATTGTGAGTGCCGTTGTTGTTATATTACCGTTACGACCCGAACCTATTATGAGCGAACATTATTGCATGTATTGGTGATATCGGAATCGATGTCGGTATTCGCTTTTATGTTCTTCGACGACCTGAACCGATAACTACCAAACTTCTGCTGCGGGGTGTTAGCGAAAAACAACCATACTCCCGCGATGATGTGCGAGTGTTCGTTTATACAAGCTTATTCAACTCTTTTCGTTCTACGTCGATACATCCCGCCGCGAAGAGCGGGGTCGAGAACCAAACTAGTTATAATTATATACAAAAGTAATATTTATTATGTAATTATATATTTATTATATTATATAAAACTTATTTTATTTATATAAATAGTACTGGTTTAGGCTCGCGACCTATTTAAGCTCGGCTTATGAAAATAAGTTTTAAGCTTGTTTATTAAATGAGTTTCAAATTTTGAGCTCGAGCTTGTTTAAGCTCAACTCGATTCAAGCTTCAGCAAACTGATATCGAGTAGTTCATGAGCAGCTCGATGTTTACACCCCTAGGTGTATCTTTAATTGTTATATTTTCAACAAAATTGTATTTTGAGATAAAATATTCTAATATTATCACATCATCTTTTAGTCTACACACATGATTTGTTTCGTAATTTAATTAATTTCATAATTATTTAAATCTTTTAGGTTTTCTTGTATTATATAGGATTCCCTTTTTGGTAGAGTTCGAATAAATCACCATCACCCACCACTACTCTGTTTATCTGTGATATTACAAATTACAAACACATTATGGAACTTGGGCCTAATGGGCTAGTGGGCTCTAGATAATCATAAATGATTATACTTTTTCGGTTTTCTTTAACAAACTAACACCAATGTATATTTAGAGGTGCACAAAAAAAACCGATTTTAAATCGACCCAAATTGATTATTGAACCGGCTTAAAACTGGTTCAAACCGTCGGTGAAACTGGTTTGTAAACCTATGGTTTGAAACCGGTTTAAGTCGAACCGAACCGATCTGATCCAAAACTCAAAAACGAGTTTGAAACCCATTTGAAACTGGTCAAACCTCCCTCTCAAATCGGTTCGGTTTGAAAAACCCATTTGTGCACCTCCATGCATATTTTTTAGGGCCAGGCAATTGATTTGTAAGCAACTTTTTTTTTTAATTTACACAATAAAAAATTAAGAGTAATTTGTAGTTTTCGTCCCTGAGGTTTGTTGTTATTAACAGGTTCAGTACCTTCTTAACAGTATGAGTCCCTGATGTTACATTTCTTAACAGTTACCATCCCTGGCTCTAACGTCCGTTCAAAGTCCCGTTAGTTTCCCCCCACTCGCCCCTCACGTGAGGGGTATTTTCGTCATTTCGTCAAAATAAAGTCAAAATGATAAGATCTTCACATAAGGCAGAAAAAATTTCTTGGAAGATATAGATCGTCAACCCTTCTGATCCTCTCCCCCACCACCCCACACACACATTCCAACGAATCAAAGCTAGTTCTTCACTTCTTCTAGATTCTCACTCAAAGCTATCAAAGGGTTTTGAGTCCTGCACCTGTAACCATACAACAACTTTGCATCAGCGAGTGAGTCGGATTAAAATTGCTCACAAGAATAAAAAAATTGCTCACAAATAAACAAAACCGATCTTGGTTTTGTGTACTGAAAGGGTGTACCAAGAATCAAAAATTGCTCACAAATAAACTCCGTTTGATAGTCAAAATTTAAAATCGTCGGCCACCATCTGTCCATCCATCTCCGGCAGTGACCGCCACCATCTCCTGCGGAGGCCGCCACCACCACCACTATTCGACCCGTTTTTCCGACCGTCTTTCAGGAGGTGTTCGTGTGGGTTCACATCCGTCTTCATCTCCCTCTTTCTTTTTGATTCCGGTCAAAATCCACCTTCTCCGGTCATAACCCAAGTTAATACAACCTGATAGTGGTGGTGGAAGATAATCGGAATAATAATCCCCCAAATTTCTCTCTTAATAGAACTGAAACTTACCTTCGTCTTCGTTTTGGTATCCGTTAGACCGTTGACTCCATATTACGATTCTCGGATGGGTAATCTTGACAGTGTTAACGAGCGTCGACATCCGCTCTCTCTCTCGGCACGTTCCCTAGTTAGGGCTTGTATGTTGATGGATTTGTGCAGATCTTGAACTCGACGGTCGAAAATGGAGTCGGAATTTGAAGATGATGAAGATGAGTTCCGAAGTTGTTGTGGAGACGAGGAGGAATCGGAACTTGGAAGAGATTGTGAAATTAGAGAAAGAGGATGGTGATGGTGATGGTGATGGTGAATTTTGTGTTCGGATGTTGTTCAAGGGTGTACCAGTTCCCAGATCTTATTTGATTATGTGGGTTTATTATTTTGGCTAATTCAAAAACAAGAAAGAATAATAAATAGAGACGAAATGACGAAAATACCCCTCACGTGAGGGGCACGTGGGGGGAAACTAACGGGACTTTGGACGGATGTTAGGGCCAGGGATGGTAACTGTTAAGAAATGTAACATCAGGGACCCATACTGCTAAAAATGAACCGAACCTGTTAATAGCAACAAAACTCAGGGACGAAAAGTGCACTTTACTCAAAAATTAAACTATGTTACTGATATAAAATTATATAAATCAATTTTATTGGTGTACAAAGAGCCTCCTATTTTATTATTGATACAAACTATGACTTTCTCTTAATTGATTTATAAGCAACTATTTAGTCATTATCTCTTTTTGTAATATGTCTAAGTCTAAGTGTCTAACTATATAATTACACCTTATAATTTTTATAATTAACAAATACTTCAAATTTTCAAGAGGGGAATTTGGTTTAGTGGTAGTAACATTGAGAGATATAAATCATCATGGGGTCTATGATGATAATAGTACTGATCTATATCGACATTAGAAAAAAATATTAACGATATCTATCATATTAGAAAAAAAGTGTTGTCTCTAAATAGTGATAATAACTCTGGTTAAATACCAAATAGTTGGCGTAAGATGGGTTAGTTAATATCCGGTTGTCCCGCTATTGTAGTGATATATCTCTTGCTTTAAAATCTCTACTTATTGTTAAGATATGAAATCTAAAGGATTTCACAAGAAATACATTTTTAACAGAGAAAAAGTTATAAAAAGTCGTCGTTAGATTAAAAAGAAGATACTCATCCTCTCTAAAGTTATTAGAGACTTTTTATGACACAAAATCTAAAACTTAAAATAGGTTTAACCACTAAATTTACTTATGTAATCCGATGTATTATTCAAAATAATCCAAAAACTCTAGAAAGATATTTGTAAAACAAACACCAAATTACATAAATAATTTATATAATTAATTACTCGTATTAGTCCATACAACCTAATTGAAGACCAATAGCATAAAATTTTGTTATGATATAAAAATAAAAAAGAATGATAAAAGTATGATTATATAGAAAATGATATACCTAATTGTTATGTGGTGCCTCTGTTAAAATATCGATTAAAGTGTGCAAATGGTTTTGTATAATGTGGTTATTTTGTATTCAGGGTATAAGCATCAAAAGGAAGAGTGTAGATGATGTTCTGGAAATGATGCAATTTAGAAGGGTCACAAGGTTAAAGAATGAAAGTTGGAAGATCAGAAGTGATTCTTTGTGAAGGACTAAATCTGGAACAAATAGAAAGCTCGAGGGGCTTATTGAAACAAGTCTTACAGTTAATTTGTTTTTAGAGTAAATTGTCATTTTCGTCCCCGTGCTTTAGTCATTGAGGAATTAGGGACGATCGTAATGATGAATTATGGTTAATAAGGTTTAAGGAGAGGGGGGATACATGATCGTAATCAAGGGTTTAAAAAATAATAAAATAAAAAATATATATAAAAAACTTAAATACCCCTCATTTAATGTTAAAATATGGATGAAGTTAACTTATTGAATAAAAATGACAAATTTTGTAAACCACGTGGATACATATGAGAAAAACAAACTTTTTGGATGAAACTGTCAAAATAACTAAACCACATGAACAAAAATGACAGTTTACTCTTGTTTTTAAAATATAAAGTCCCTTTGAGCCGATATTAATTTGCTCGGTGTCACGACCTAAATTCTATAAATATGTTACTTTTAGTTGATTCTTATTGATACAAATCTTGTCCTAAGGTATTTTAACTACCCCTGATTTGACTTTGCAACGAAGGTTGCCCACTTGAAACAAATGGATCTATGATGGTATCCGATTGTTTTTAGAATAAATCTTCAATTTAACTTCAACAAACGGTCACTCTATAAAAAAATAATAAAGAGTATAAGTATATATACGTGTACACCACTAGGAATCATTTACCCGTAATTATTCAATACCCCTATGGGGCTGAGCCTTGAAGAAACGGTAAGGTCGTTGTTATCATGTGTTAAGGTTATGGGTTCAAGGCGTGAAAACACTCTCTTACAAAAATGCATCGTAATGACGTGTACATCAAGCCTAAGTTGGCCCGAGACCCCCGAACCCAAGGCATGCGGGAGACTCGTACAACATGTTTGCCCTTTTTATTCAACACTCATATGAAAAATTGATCTCATTCACATGTGCAAGTTTCCTCTTTATCCAAATTAATCATCGATTCAAAATTCTAAAGATGCTACATAAATATTAGTCTCAATTTAATTCCTCATTTCATCCAATCAGAAACCCTCATTTAGGCCTGACTTCTGTATCATTCTAAAGACTAACATGCAGTTCAGAATTCCTATTTCGATTTTTTTAATATTAAAATTTTTGAAAACAATAAGTTAAAATCAGGCATGTCATGCAAAGATTACACGTTCAAGCAAAAAGGCCCAAATAAAACATGCACATATGCATAATTACACAAACTTGTGTGCACTACCAAAAAAAATTGACCATTACCGACGAAACATCATCGACGGCTCCATCCATCGGTAATTACCCACACCCTGTTTTCCGACGGCTACCACTTCTACTGAGGGACTTCTGACGGATGCCCTCATTTACAAACCCTAACCGCACATAGATGGCGGCTAGGAGTAGTATTAAGTTAATTAACATGCCTTATATTTATAATCATACTTCATAGACTTAGTTAATACGAAACACACATCCATAATTTCAAAATGTTTAACATGCATGATGCATGCTTGCTGTGGAGCATAAACCCTAGCTACAACACGCATAATTACATATACATATACGTATATATTATACATAGAGAGTATTACCACGAAAACTTATAGGATAACACATATGTAATGCTCCCGATGGATCCTAATTTAATCGATAAACATGATACGCGCTAGTTTGGTATGAGTTTAAACGGGGGCTTGACGAACGTTGGTGCAGGATCTGATCGTCCATAATCTTTTGTATTAGCCTTAAGCAGCCTCTCGTGAATTATATCATCATCCCTCTTTAAACTTTGATCATCTTCTGAATATAAAGATTCCTGTATATACATACATGATTACACATAACTTTATATGATCAAAAACCCATGAAAATAAAACAGTTTATGTTCAATAAACACGGATTTAAACCTGATCTTGATCGCTGGCACCAAGATTCATCATTGGAATGGACGATTCGCAACGGGCTGTTTATCATGAAAATCATGAATGATTCATAGACAACTCAAAAGGGTTTTAACATGTGTTCATAAAGATTACTTTAAAGAAGAAAAGTTAAGGAATTGATGAATTATTAACCTGCAAATGATGATGATATAAGTGAGGTTGCAATGAGAAAACTTAGGATATAAGTCTTCAAAACCATCATTAGCTTGATTGGTTCTTCTTTCTTGAGAGCTTCTTTTTGGATATGTTGTATACAAGGGGTATGATGGGGTGGCGGGTTACAGATAATTAATTAATAGTGGTTGGGGATAAGACCTAATTAAGAAATGATAGTTTAATGTAGGGGTGTTCGTAAAAACCGATGAAACTGTTTGAACCGTCTAAACTGAAGCAAGTCAGTCGGTTTCGTCGGTTTAAGATCCAAACTATTCGGTTCATAGTTTAGAGGTTTAACGGTCTGGTCCGGATTGAAACTGGTCGTGTAAACCGGACTGTTTAACCTTTATTGTAATTATATATTTTTTATATTTGAAATATGTAGTAATGATATGTATTATAATCATGTATCACTTTTATTATTTTAAAATTTTTAATACAAACTAATGATTTTGAAAAACTAATAAAAAATTTGTTCAAATTGTCAAACCGGTAAAACTAGTCGGTTCTTCAATCGACCAACCCGACCGGTTTGTTTTGTCGTATCTCGAAGCCGTAGTTAGGGTGCAAGGGGCGTAACACGGGTACCACCATCGGGTATTTCGGGTACCACGGGTACACCACCGCAAGCCATGCGGGTACCCGTGGCGGGTAGCATTCTCGGATATATGTATCTGTGTGTTTATGTGTTCGGCAATTGTGTGGAGTAAATGTTGGATCCGTTGGGTTGGTTCAGGGTATTAGGGTTGTGCCCTCACCTCTTTGGGTACTTGGGGTTGGATTTGGGTAAAAATAATGTGGTACTCGCTTATTGAACAAATTCAATAGGGTACTTGGGGGTATTAGGGTTGTGCCCCTTCCTCCCTTAGCGGGTTGGATTAATTTTTTTTATTAAAACCTAGTGAATCATATCAAAACATGTATAGTTTAATTAATGCAAAGAATTCTATCACAATGCAATGCTTTTTCTTATGCTTAACTTTTAGATTAAATATAAAACCTAAAAGGTGAGAGGAAACCACTTTGTTGTTGTTGGGGCACTAAGTCTATAGGGATTAGTGGAAATTTGAATCTTTAAATGATTAATTTAATGTGTTAATGGGTAATGGACCCCTAATTCAAATATTAACCAATAATATTGTGTCCTTTTTTGTCTTTTTATCGGTTAAAGAGGTGAGACTTGGAACCTAAAAATGCGTGGACTTGAAGTCTAAAGTAGCCACATATATGTTGCTGGTAGGAGTTTCTTTCTTTCTTGATTTATTTGATTGATTGATCTCATTACATTGGATCTCTAAATATAGGTAAGTAATCCATATTTTAAGGCCATTTGTGTTTTTTACCCTTTAAAATAGTCAATTTTACATATCATATGATGTAGATTGTATTATTTACCACATTTGGTGTAAGTTAAAAATTAGTTGATTGCAAGCCCTTGTATTGCGACGGGATCGTATTCTTTCAATCCCGACACGCATTGCGGCGTGAATTTGCCACGATTCCAACCAAACCACAATTTTGTTTTACTGCTAACAAATTCTATATAACAACACATCAGAATGACCTTAAAAAAATAAATCGTATAGTGCCACGTGTCTTGGCGGTCCACTCACAAGCAACCATTGTTTCCTAAGGTGTTCCTCTTTAAACTAGCTGTATAATACTTGGTATAACTCAAAAAATCATTCGACCTATATTCTTGCTTAATGTAAACCAGTTTTAAGTAAAAAACATGATTTTATTTAATGATATAGAACCTGATTCTTTTAGTTTCTTTATAATAGAACTCGGTTTCCTTACTATAAACCGAGTCCTATTCCTTAATTAAGCACGCCAAAATGTTATATAGCCTGTCTTTTTAGAAATCCAATGACTTTTTTGAATTAAAGTTTTTTTGTGTGTGTTTTTGTAGTAGTATTAGAGCATAATTGCAATCATTTTGATAATCTTTGAGACAAAATGAGATATTTTTAGGATTAACTTATGAAACAAACCACTTGAAAGTGAACCTTTCCCTAATTGGTACTTAATGACACATTTTTAACTAACTAGTCAGAGTATGTGATAGTAATCAAGTGCATGTTATATATACAGGGGCACATTTTTCTTAGAACAAATAATATGTTAAGAATCGTGAGAACCGGTTCTCAACATTCATAGCTATAGATACAAATATATTACGCGGTTATTAACCGTAAATGTGTCTTTTTTTTTTAACGGTGATGGCAATTCGGGCTCTGTGGCATGCCTCTTCATGGCCCAGGTATGTCCATACCTCAGACGAGATTTCAACCGTATATCATTAGTTTGACGCTCGAGGATGGCGCCAACCCGTTTGCAGGAGGAAACCGACTAGCTCGTAAAACCCCCTGAGTTGCCTATGTCTGGAGAGCTCATTGGCAACCCCTGTTAATGACAGCAAGATTTTTGTGCTGAAGTGGGATTTGAACTTGTGATATTTATTTGCATCATTGACAAACCCCTGTTATGACATTTATTTGCATCATTAAATTTCCAAACTTAGGTCATGGTTCTTACGAAATTTGCGGTCAATAAAAGTATCACAAAATTAGCAACCAAAACTAATGGTCAGAGAATTAACAACAAAAACATAAACCAGTCGCAGAATTATCACTGAAAATAAAACCAGTCGCTAAAACAGTGGCTAATTTCAAAAAAATAAATAAAAAAAAGCTTGTCACAAAATCGGTCCCATTTCTTTTATAAGAAATACAATGACAAAATAAAAATAATTCCTTTACAAAAAGGTCCGGTCGCTAATTTTGATATGGGAATTTCAAATTTGGTCGCAAAAATTTTTCAGTCCCAAAAAAATGTCAAAAAACCAGTTGCGACCCTGGTTTAATCGAGAAATTCGGTCGTAAAATGGTCGCAAGAGCGCATTTGCAACCGTTTTGTAGTGATGCCAATATCACACTCAGGCAAACTCAAAGCTTTACATAAAGAAGCAAAGCAAGCCAAAATACACCATCTTGAAAAAATTAGGGCTTTTATTTTGTAAATTGATTATCTAGGTTCCAAAAAGATTCAAAATGATTTGTGGGATTTTAAAAGGGTTCAATCTTGGATGGTTAGTGCTTTCAATTCAATCATACATATGGACAAAGACTTTGTACCAAACACCATTGAAAGGATAGTGATGGGGAATAAAGATACCACTCACTTCATTATTTTTTTTCATCTTTAGTTTCTTTTTATATTAAAGCATTTTAGATGGCTCCCAATAAATGAAAAGACTATTCTTGAAAGAAACACTTGATTTGTCATATATATATATATTAAAAAACGGGTTAAGTTTTTTAGGATGATTATATGATATTTAACTATCATAATTACATAGTAATTCATAATGAAATATCTTACAAGATCACATATGTTTTAAGTTATATAATTATACGGTAGGTTGTTTAAGAGTTTGACGGAATCTGGTTATTTAAAGAATTTAATAAAAAGACTGGACTCTGACTATCGTAGATTATATAAATTCGTAAACCCTAACAAGTGATATAGGACTCAGATTTGAACCTGAATCCTTCGTCTTTACATTTAAGTATCTATTCAACTATTCAACCTTTATTTAAAGTACAAATCAACTCCCTCAATGTTTTAACTCATTGTACCTCAATGACATCATGTTCAAATCTCCTGCTCATTGATCTTGATCAAGTAAGAAGCCGGTATGGTTGATAAATGAATAACGAATGGTGAACGTTTTAAATTATTATGATGAAGACGACGGTTTGGCCACGTTGGTTTCCTCTCGCAAACTGTTATCTCTCCGGTAATTTGATTTCGCTCCCTGAAAACCAGATCAAGAAGAATAATGAATAAATATACAAAAATCATATATTGCACTCATCAAATACTAGGAAGGATTTTCTGAAAATAATAATTTAAATATTAAAAAATTCACCAACTTGTAGCTGCATAACACATAACTTTAATAATTTCTTGTTAGTCATGGCTTAAAACATTTCACCAACATGTCATCATCAACACCAACCATAAATTTTAGTTTTATATGTAAAGTTAACCTGTTTCTATTGGATATAGAAAGAAAAGGCCAATTACCCTTTATTTTCTTGGGTCTCCATGAGTACCGGGCTTAGGCCCGGTCCTAGCTCGCTTTGGGAAAAGGGACTGATTTGGGCCCAAAGGTCCCAACAAGTCCTAACCTGACCCGTTCCTTTTTTATTATTATTTTTGCGTTTTGAGTATTTCAATACTCATAATAAAAGTTATAAATACAAAATGTTTTAATTAAAACAAGATATTTTATGTTCTAAAAATAAAGACTTTATCAATTTAATATAATGAAGAATAATATGTGTTTTTTTATTTACGTCTTACATTACATCTGTAAATAATAATTCAATTAATTAAAACAGAGAGATTAGTATAAGAAAATCAGAAAATTACATGCACCGATATTCGGGCCTAACCGGTTCTATAACCAGGCTTACTTAGGACCACACACATTACCCAGTTTTTTAATCAGATACTAGTACTGTTATGCATCTTCCGGGCTTAATCGGGCCCAGGCCCGTTATGCAAAGTACCAAAAAACAAAGTACTTTATTTCATATAGGATGCAAAAACTAGTGAACTCACACAAAAGGGTATCAATGACATGATACTTACTTGGAATATGGTTCCAAGCTTCTTCATTGCTCTAGCCCGTTGCTTGAGCATATCCTTTGACACACTAGGATTGCTCAGTACCTGTGAATCAGAAACAAGTATTTCTTGCTAGACCCATTTGTTTGATTTGACCCGTTTGATATCACAGCTAAACGGGTCGAAATTTGTTTGTTTTAACCCGTTTGATATCAAAGCCTAATGGGTCGAAATTTGACATTTCTAAAGAAAATAGATGAGCTCACCACTTGAGAAACATGGGATAAAGTTGTCTCAATATCTATAACATTAAGATGCCACAGGGAATTAAACATCACATCTATTTTACTCTCAATGGCTTTTATCATCTCCTCTTCCTCGGCATTTGATTCGTTCAACTTCTTTAGCTCCTCCATTGTATTAATTAACTGAACCGCGCCTATATAAACCAAAAATTATAAACTTTTAGGTTCATTTAGTATATTAAGTTGTAAACAAAATTTTAAAAACTACTTTTTAGTTTCAATATATTGAACCTGCAGCAGCTGAAACTTGTGATTTAATTTGGTGTCCTTTGTCCCTAACCCATTCTGCTATAAATGGGACCTTCATATATTTTTTATCTTTTCCTAATTCTTTTGCAGCCCGCCTTGTGTAAATGTAGCCAATTGTATGCAGCATAGGCTCACCAAAAGCTGACAGAAAACAAGAAATCTTCGTTAAATGTAAATCCGTTTCTAGCAGCAAAACGACACATGTTTGGCCCAAAAACACTTTGTCCATTTTTTTAAAACTTTTTTAATGAATGATTATGTGTTAAATATGATTACAGAAACACTGTTATTAGAATAATAATCTCATCCTTTGAATAACGTGATTATGGAGGTTATTTGCATTAAAAATACACTTTGGGCGACTTTCAAGCCATCAAGCTCGTTCCCCTTTAAGTTATCTTTTTTATTTGACCCGTTTGGTCAATTTAGATTAAAAGAACCACATCAACCATTCATAAGTAAACGGGTTGAAATTGTGTCTAGAACTATTTGAAAATGAGGGATTTAGGAGATCAAATTCAGAACTATCAAATAAATCATTTTAATTTCTCGAGTTAGCCTGATTTTTATAACTGATATATAGGGAATGTAACCAAGAATATACTTGCTGGTGAAAGACGTTGAGCTTCTGATTTAGCCCAAGCTACAAACTCCTCTGTTTGACCTTCAACAAACGGTTGAAGGCGGTCTTCTAAAATTGTTATAAGCTTAGTTTCCCTCTCCTTCTGTAACACCTGTGCAACAAAAAGAAAATGAAGTTGTTAACATTATAAGACCTTGAGTAACACAGTAAAAAACTAGAGGTGGCAAGATGAGCGGGTTAGGTAACGGGTCATCTTTTGGACGAGCCTAAATGGGCTGGGACGAGATGAGATGACCCAGTTTTTTAATTTCTACTTTTATATACTACTAATGGTTAATTATGATTACCAAATAATATTCTATAGCAATAATCTAAATCCTTGAATAAAACAATTTAAGAGGTTGTAAGAATAGATTTTGGCCATATTTTAGCCCGTTTGACACGTTCACTTTTAGCTATTTTTTTTTAATTTGACCCGTTTGACGTGTAAATGAGACCGGAATTAAATAATATCTTAACTGAACGCTGTATTACAATGAAGGGGGAACCCTCAATATATATGAAAACTAGAAACCCTAGACTAACTTGGGCCCGTGGGCTAAACATAACTAAACCCTAATATTTAACTAATAAGATATTTAACGCTGCATAAAATACCTTCATTCTCTCCTGAATGTTTGCTCGGCGAACTTCAGGAATCTTCGATTCTTCTTCAAGCTCTACAGTCTGTACAGAAGCCACATAAAGCTCCCCAATATAATCCTCAAACATATCACTACCAAATACCATACCAAAAACAGCTGCAGGATCCACCATTATGTCCCTGTGAAATATTGCATTTGATAGATATTATAAGAAAAAGTAAAAAAATGACCTTCTGTGTGTGAAAGTTGATGAAAGACATTTCAGTGTGTATAATCATGAGAAGATAACAAAAATGCCATTTTGCTTGAAAAGTGGAAAAAAACAGGACTTGTATAACTTGACAGGACGAGTATTTCTTTTTCAATATTTTAGCGACATAATCATGCTATTTGCTATTGTTCATGGGGTCATAACTCATAAGTCATCACACTTCTAAAAGATATGAGTTTATAAGAATACTGGATATCACTTAAACAAACATTATCAGACCCTATCTATTCGAATTTTTTACAGAAATGGGCCGTAGGGGAGCCCTTAATCACCTTAGGGTCTGTTTTTAATTTAGTGTTACAAAAGGGGTTGTCGCCATTTGAATTGGCGACAGGTTTCAAATTTATAGGTGTGTCATTGAATGAAACAGAGTTGTCAGGTACGACCGTACGAGGTTAGTTGTCGCCAACTGAATTGGCGACAGCTTCTACATGTCAACACCCCTTCAAACCATGTCACTCACTCAAAAAGTTGTCGCCATTTGAATTGGCAACAACTTCTACATGTCAACACCCCCTTCAAGCCATGTCACTCGCTCAAAAAGTTGTTGCCATTTGAATTGGCGACAGCTTTTTCATCCGTCAAATCAAGTCACAAGTGTTTGCAGGGAGAAGTCAAGGACACACCTATAAATTTGAAACCTGTCTTCAATTCAAATGGCGACAACCCCTTTTTGTAACACTAATTAAAAACAGCCCCTAAGGTGCTTAAGGGCTCCCCTACGGCCCATTTCTGTAAAAAAATTCTATAGATTCATATTGCTGGTCCAAAGCATTGTATATAAAAAGAAAAAAAAACACTTCTGAATAAAAAGTTAATGAATAAACTTACCGCGGTATCCCTTCTTTTCCGTTTTTATCATATGCTTCACGTTTCTCAGCATCGCTTAGAACCTGGTAAGCTTCTCCAAGCACCTTCATGATGAAGCAATTTTATCTATAATGCTTCAAAATTAAGTATTTGATATTATCTAATTCAAAAGTCCAAAGATAATAATAACAATAATAATAGTAACTTAACAAACTCCACACCTGGAAATTATGGGCTGCTTTTGGATCCCCACTGTTTTTATCAGGGTGAACCATCTTGGCCTAAAATATAACAAAAGAATGTATAACAACACAGTGTTAAATGTAATCAAGCAATTATAATTGGCATGAAACTAAATGCATCTAGAGTTCCAAAAAGTGTCCAATATTCAAGAAACCATGATCTAAACATCTCAATAATTCAAAAGAGTTTCCAATATTCACAAGCAGCATAAGATCTATAGTCTGAATGAAATAGGGGCACAAGCTCTTTTCATAATCAATAGTACGCTGAGAACCGCATAAGCACGCGTACATATCGCTTCAATGAATAGGGTAAACAACAACAACCATACCCAGCAAAATCCCACCCATAGCAAAGCTATTGGTAGGGTCTAGGGAGGGTGGGATGTAGGCAAGCCATACCCA
The DNA here is from genome assembly GCA_023525975.1 of Smallanthus sonchifolius. Taxonomy (NCBI): domain Eukaryota; kingdom Viridiplantae; phylum Streptophyta; class Magnoliopsida; order Asterales; family Asteraceae; genus Smallanthus; species Smallanthus sonchifolius. Next base: position 3,795,198 of record CM042024.1, on the reverse strand, counting down.
TATCTTATAGGATAGAGAGGCTGCTTCTAGGGAGACCCCAGCTCCAAAAACTTGTCAGGACCTGAAAAAGTATATTAGTACCATAGCGTTCACCACATTGCATCTACACAACAAATAATAAGTGCGCTGATAAAAAAAGTATTAATAAAGCCAAGAAAAGGTGAAAAAGTGTAAGTAGTGAGAGAGTGAATATACATACACGGCCAAGAAATGACAACATGCTTAGGCCACCACAAATCTAGATAGATCTAAGACCCTTTGATAAAGTTAAGACTCATCTGTTACCGTCCCCCTAAAAGTCCTTAACCTTAATCATACGTCTCCACGAAGTCCTATCCTCGACCATGTCCTCGGAAAAGGGTAAGATTGAAATACAACGCTTTATATATCTCTCCACACTCTTTCTTTGATTTTATCTCCCATCTCCTGAAACTTTTTTTAAGTATAAAAATATGCGCATATGCATATACATGTGCATACACGCATTAAGACAAAAGACTACTGATACCATATCTTTTAAAAATAAATCTTAAACATATTGAAATCTTCATACATTTTAGTCAATTCATATAATATACTATACAAGGGTTAATACAGTTCTCACAATTCTCAACACCCTGTCGGTTCTGAAAAGAACGCACTCATAATGAAATATATATTGTATTATATTATTATTTTAGCATTTTGCATGAAGCATGAGCAATGAGTAAACATACTTTGAGGTAGTAAGCCTTTTTAATTTCAGATCCAGATGCTTCAGGATCAACTCCCAAAATGTCATAATATTCAGTCTCCTTCACCATAATTCAGTAATAAATAAACCTACAAAAAATCCCAAAATCAATCAAGCCTTTTTAATATATATGTTTCTTATCAGTTATCGCCATTAGAACACAAATTAGGAAGGAAAGCTCGTCGATAGCAAAAATTCATGAAATCCAACATCAAATGAAAGAGGAAGCTTACGATTTACGCAAGAAATTGAAACGATGAATGTGTGAATGTATGAAAAACGGATGGAATTATCGTTTGATTCTCTCGAAATGTGTCTTCTCCGATCTCTCACATACAATTGTCATGAAAAATACTTTTATTTTTTATAAGTTCTTGATTTAAAGTACTTTTTTATTGTTTAAGTATGTTAAAATCCTGTGTATTACACGGGTTGATAAAATATAATATTATATACTTGATAATAAAAAAATTATATTTTAAAAAACCCGTGTATTACCTGGGTTGATAAAATGTAATGTTATATACTTAGTAATAAAAAGTTTATATATTTAAAAACACGTATATTACAGGGTTTGAATACATTAATTTCTATTTAATATAATTTGACTTACATCACTATTTAGTTAAATAAAAAGTTATATAATTAAATTTTAAATTTTCTTAAAATAAGAGATAATTTAAAATAAATGTGTTTTATTAGTATAATTAATATTTTTCTTTAAATATACATCATTATTAAAAAAAAAAGAGGTGTATTTAATAAGAGAGAGAGACGGGAAAAAAAATGACGAAAAGAGATGTGTACGCGACACGTGACATAAATGATTTTTATTTATTATATAGTATAGATGAAAAAGAATTTTATCAATTATCAATATAGGAGATCCACGTATGGAGAACATAAAATATTATGAAATATGTAAAACAAAATAAACCGTTTATTTTTTAATTTGAAAAATTTTAAAATAAAAAAATGATAGAAACACAATGTATGTTCGTCTCTCCTGTCAGATCGAACAACTATTATATAAACTAAACTTTATGTTGTTGTTATTATTATTATTATTATTATTATTATTATTATGTGACACTAGGTACTTAGGATAGATAATCGACGGCTAGGAGGTTAATAACTCCATCGTTACCATTAACGGTTTGGCGGGAGTTTCCCTCCAAAAACTGTTTATGAACTATGTATATATAGGTCCTATGCCTGGTTAGAATCCTGTAACGAACCAACTTTCGCGTTATTATTATAATATGTTTTCATATTATTAGGGGTGTAATTAAATAAAATGGAAGTTGAGGGTTGGTTGCTAAAGGTGGATTATACCTAGTTTTGAAAGAAGGGGTCAATTATGAGAGTTGAAGGGGCTAATGTGAAAATTCAAAAATCCATGGCTTCTTGTGTGTGTGGGTTACGCAGAACACACACATTTGTGTGTGTTCTTGCGATTTGAGAACTTGCATGTGTAATCACTTGGATTTGATGCATTCCTCTCCTTTCAAACATCAAAGTAAGCATCCATTCTTCTCTAAATCACCATTTAAAGTGTTCTTGGTGGATTTTGGTAGAAAATCTGAATTGGGTCAATGGGTGTGGGGATTTTGGTTTATTGTTGGTTATAAACCTTAATCTAGTGTTGAAAATGGTGGAGAATCATAATTAACATGATTCTAATATCCAATTTTTTGATTTCAAATTAGGGTTCTTGAGGTGAAAATTAGGGGTTTTCAATATGATGAAGTTAAATGATGAATTGGTGGTTAATAAGTGTTTATGGTGTTAATAAACACAATTTTAGTAAAAGCCCTCAATCAATTTGATGAATCAATAACCTTGGAGAATTAGGTGAAAATTGGATAAAACCTTAACGGGTCAAAATGGGTGAATGATTGTGTAGGGAGGTTAAAACTTGCTTAAGGTGTAATTAATCAAGTTTAGAATGGGTGTAATCCATAAGGTGGATGTTAGACCTCAATTGAAAATGGTGAATTGGTGGATTGGAAATTTGACTATAATGAGTCAAACGTGTCATTTGGATTGAAATGTGATATTTAGGTGTTGGGGGTTTGATTAAGTTCATGTTAATCAAACTAAGTTAGGGTTTTGATCTTTAGATCATTAAGATGCGTTTGGTGTCAATTGGTGATCAATGGATTACTAATTGTAATTAGGTTGTAGTGGTGATCAAATTGTAAGGAAGCTAGCTTGGAGGATCAAGCGGGATAATCTTTGACAAAAGTAAGTGCTTTACACTTACTTAGTAGTAGATAAGTAGTGGTTACATGTAAATAGATGTGTTGTTATTTCTATTTATGTGTTATATGTTGATTTTGACTTATGTGGTAAATAGTCAAAGTAAAGTGTGAATATGGTAGGATTGTTGTAGTTGACATAAAATGGAAATTAGTCAAACTAATGAATGTCACTTGGTAAAAGTGGTGTAGTTAAACTATGTGGAATATTGTTAGAACTAAACGTGGTAAATTGGTGTAGTTGACTAGTGTGGTATGTAGTCAATCCGAACTATAGAATGTGGTGATTTATTGTAAATTGACTTAGCATGGTATAAGTCAAACCATTTGTGGATAAATGGTGGAATTGATATATATATAAAATTGACTTAATATGGTATAAGTCAAACCATGGTGGATAATGGTGAAATTGGTGTAATTTGACCTTAGTGGTATAGGGTCAAACTATTATGTTGAAATTAGTATAATTAGACTATATGGTTAATAATCAAACTTGAATGTGCAAATGTGGTAAATATGTGTAATTAGACTATGTGGTTAATAGTCAAAATTGAATGTGCAAAAGTGGTAATTAGGTGTAATTAGACTATGTGCTTAATAGTCAAACTTGAATGTGCAAATGTGGTAAATATGTGTAATTAGACTATGTGGTTAATAGTTAAAATTGAATGTGCAAATGTGGTAAATAGATGTAAATTGACTCATGTGGTTAATGGTCAAACTAATGGGTGATATGTGGTTAAATGGTGTAAATGACTCAATGTGGTCAAGAGTCAACTAAAATGTTGAATGTGGTAATAATAGACTAAAATTGACTTAATATGGTAAAAGTCAAACGTTGGTGTAAAACGGTAAATTAATTGATTACATGAAGTGTGGATACTTCATGGAGGTGTTTACATGAAGTGTGGATACTTCATGGAGGTGTTTACATGAAGTGTGGATACTTCATGGAAGTGTTACGTGTAGTCAAGTACTTTACGGGTGACATGAAGTGTGGATACTTCATGGGTCGGCATGGAGTCAAATACTCCATGTGAGAAAGCGAGAGGTGAATCTCTCGTTAGACATGTGGATATGTCAAGTTGAAGGAATGGTAAAATATACAATGAGTGTGGATCGTTATGTGTTTAAAGTTGTAGGTTATTGTGTACCTAAACTAACGAATTTTTAGAACTTATGTTAAACTCTTAATGAGTGAGAAACGAGTAGTGGTACTCGGTTTTGGGTATGAAAAACTAACAAATATATGTTAGTATATGAGGGTAGACTTATATGGAGTATAAATATGAGTTTATGTATAAAAATGGCTTAAAAATGTAAACGGGCCGAGTCGGGAGGGTCGAAAATGCCAAAACTGCAGTTAAATACCCATCAGCCCAGCCCCCGCAGTAAGCTACGGCCTAGTAGTAGGCTACGGCCCCCCTCAAGATGGCCTACGGCTGGATTGGACCTTACGGCCTAGAAGTTCTGCCTTACGGCCACACCTTATAGTCTGGTGTACATTGGAATTTCCGGATTTTGGGATTTTGTCATGTCGTTGTTATAGGGACTTGTGGGGAGGTTCCTAGGGCTGCTTATCTTTACTAACCATATACAAATTGATGTTTTGTTTGTAGGAAAGCTCCGAAGTGATTCTCGGGTCCCGCATCAGGTGGATTGGATTCTCGTGGACATGTTTCATGATTGTTTTGTTCACTTCTCGTGGGGAGTCTTTGCAAACATTTTGGAGTCATTAAAAGTTGTGGATAACTTGTTGTGGTTAAGTTTTGTTAAAACTACTTTCGTGGAATTAGAGTAGTTAATTCGTGTTTGTAAAATGAAAACGTGTGGATACGTTAAATGTTGTAATTGGGACCGCTTACGCGTCGTTTTAAAAAATTTTAATCGGTTTAAATTTTCGGGTGTTACAAATCCCGTGTATTACACGGTTTGAATAATGGTAATGTTATATACTTAGTATTAAAAAATTATGTCTTTAAAAACCCGTGTATTACACGGTTTGAATAAAATATTACGTGACAGTTATAGATTCTGTTAAGTTAAATTTTAAATCATTTTTTAGCTGAGTATTAATTTTGTTTATATAACTAATAAATGTTAATTCATATTAAACTTTAGAACCCCGGTTGGTTGAATACAGAGCCGGTTCCGAGGATTCGAATGCCCTACACGAGCCCAAAAAAAGGCCCATGGGCCTAAACACATTTAACATTTTTTTTAAGAATATAATTTTTTTTAAGCCTAATACAAAATTACAAAGTGTTGAATTGGATTCATGGGCCTAAACACATTTAACATTTTTAAGCCTAACATACTTTTAAAACGGCCCAATTGTTTTTTCTTGATATATTTGATCCAATAATTTTTTTTTATAAAAAGCCTCGAAAATTACTTCTTTAAAAAGGCCCAATAATTTTTTTTAATTTTTTTTGGGCCCCTCGAAATGTTAGGCCCACTACGGGTGTGTTGCCCGCAGGCCCTGGTTGAATATGCAATGTTATATATACTTAGTAATAAAGATTTACATATTACATATTTATGAAAAACGTTTTTTTTAAATAATTATAGAAATCATTATTATTTAATATGAGAGAGGCGGGAAACAAAAAATTATAAAACAATAAAAAAAATTTGTATAGTTAATAGGAGAGAGAGACGGGGAAAAAAAGTTGAGAATGCATGAGAGAGTGACAAGTGTCCCATCAAAACTTTTATTTATTATATAGTATAGAATAGATTAGTATTTTTAAAGAAAAAATATAATTATTATTAAAAGATAGAGGTGTATTTAATAAGAAAGAGACGCGGGAAAAAAATGATGAGAATGAATATGGTGGCGACACGTGACATGAAATTTTATTTATTTATTATATAGTATAGATATAGATATCAATATTGCCTGCGATTCAATTATCTTTTACTAGTGCCTATAATCTATAAAAGATCACCCATTGATCCTTCGTGTTTTTCTGTTGTTAAGATCATGTGCAAAGACATCAAGAAGGATTACCGCTGCTAACATAATGGTATCAGAGCCAGCCACTTGGATACTTCCCCGTCGATACCACGAAGAAGAAAAAAATGGAGTTTTTAGCGAAGAAACCAAAGAAAGAACGACGACACTGTTTTTATTGCCGACAACCCGGTCATCTAAGAATTCTTTTGGGATCGAGACATGGACAGGGGAAAACAATTTCTTGTTTATGCGAGTTATTCGTAATATTGAATTGAATTTGAATGGTAATATACTACGAGTCCCTAGCATTTTCTATAACCCAGATTTAAACAAAAATGTTCTAAGTATAGAACAACTACTTTTACAAGGCTTCATGGTTAAAACCGAAGGAACCGTATGTTTTGTAGTTCGTATCATTAAAGCATTGATGTTCGTTGTAATACTTAGTAAACCATCATATGTATGATTTTAGATATTCGTTTTGATTTAAAATCTAAGTATTATGTTGTTTTGAAATGAAAAAGTTGGGACCTAATTCTCGCTGCAACGTTTTCAAATCTTATTGGTCCATTTAGATTTTCGATGTTACATTAATAGCTTCATCTTGTTGAAAATGAACTTTTCTTTTGAGATTTGTAATTGATGATATTTTTTATATTTTATGTGCTATGTACCATAAACTAATCTTTTAGGATATATGTCATCATGAAATTAAAATATTTTAAATATTTCAAATTGGTGATAATGATATGCATATAATTTATCGTATTTGTTAAAAACAATAAAATTGTATAAAATTAGAATGATAAGTAAAAGAAATGTACTTGAAAATCTTAACATGCATCTTTTAACAAATTAATGGTTATACTCAATACTCACATGTATGCCCAATACCCAACGGGTGATTACCCAACAGATATTGAGCTAGGTGTAGCTCATGGTTTTACAATCTAGTATGAGACTATGATTAACCAATATTCGTCTCATTACCATCCCTACCATGTAACTTGTTGACCAGAACTATTCAATGTACAATATACAAAAATTGGTTGATAGAACCCATAAAATCAAAGGAACAAAAGATGGAATTAAGAACTACTCGACTACATATTTTAATCCAATTCGAGAAGGATTAAGTCTAAAAAAACATAATACAATTCTGAATTATCAAAACATAAAAACTAGACCCCCTAAACAAAGCAGCAAATGAGAATATTTAAACATAAATGAAAGCAGTTACTATCCCTAAACTTCAGCAAACCCCCCCCCTTATCCGCTAACCCCACTAATCTTTCTGCATTATTTCTGGAATGGCTGGGTCAAGTGGATCACCCATAAGCTCGTTCACCCAGCTGGGTCGCCCCGCCCAGTAAATCCTCACCAACTCTTATTCGTTTCCTCTTTCTCCTTGATTGTACGTTCATAGGGAACGTGTCAATACTTCCCGCTCGAAAAAAAAACGACTTGTCCTCAAGTCGAAAATAAGGGAATTGATGCGCCAACAAGTCATCATTTTTCTGAGTTGCTTCTTTCAGCGGATGGTTGCACCAAACAATAAACCATTCAATTGTAGGTTGACCCTCTTCATAGACCACGACAGCCTGCTTGCAAGTCTCCGTTTTACCACAATGTCTCGGACCATGTTTCTCCCCTTCTCTAAAACATTCCCCCCGAAAGAACTGGCCCTGTTTTTCCGTCTCAGAAATACAGATTGTTGGTGGTTTCTGTGTGGTAAAAGCCTTGATTGCCGAATTTGAGGGTGATGGAATTGGGTTGATTTTGCTGCCTACCTTTCGATCACTGCTCGTCTTACTGTAAAGGACTGTTAGTGCCGAAGATGTGACTTCGATGTTCTTAACCTGAACTGTCAATGAACCTTGAAGTTCATCCTCCGGTTCTGCTTCATCCAAGCCTTGATCTCTGCAATATCCTCCTTTAGGGTTATCAGAGAATCTAATCGTGCTGCAATGGCTGCTAATTGAGCAGCGAGCACAACCGTCTGATATGGTGGTAATGAATTTCGGATCATCTTCTCTTAGGTTTCCCGACAATGGAACCAAATGATAGAACCCAGAAAATTAAAGGAACAAAAGATGGAACTATAATTAGTCGGCTACAAATTTTAATCCAATTCGAGAAGGGATTAAGTCTCCAAAAAAACAGAATACAATTTTAAATTATCAAAACATAAAAACTAGACCCCCCAACCAAAGCAGCAAATGAGAATATTTAAACGTAAATGAAAGCAGTACTATTCCTATACTTCAAACCCCCCCCCCCCCACTTATCCACTAACCCCACTAATCTTTCTACATTATTTCTGGAATGACTAGGTCAAGTGGATTACCCATCAGCTCGTTCACCCAGCTGGGTCGCCCCGCCCAGTAAATCCTCACCAACTCTGATCCGTTTCCGCTTTCTCCTTACGTTCATAGGGAACGTATCATCGGTTCATATCAAACATTCAAACCTCTTTATAGAACCAATATAACTGGTTGCTTGGACCGATCCTCACAACATTGTTAATAATTCACGTGACATGCCCAATCACCTGACATGCCCAATCACAATATTTATAGTTGTAAGTTGTAACCTCCAAATTAGAGTAACTATTTGAATAGCCAATGTATGATAGCATAGTTATATAGATCCAACAAGAAGCAAAAAAGTGAATTTAGCCAACAAAAAATAAAAAACAAAACCAAAAATAATGTCTAGGGTCGTATGAGCTTTAAAAAGCCAACAAGTGACCAGCAGAGATGGTTTCTGTTTATCTGATTAAAAGCTGGATTACAAAAAAAGAAGGTAAAGTGGGTGCATTAGCCTTCACTTCCATTTCCACCACCATATTTACACTTGTGCCCTCAACAACCAAGTCAAACCCTAAAGTCAACTTTCACCACCATTTCATCCATCTCAAGAATCTGCACCAAAAACACCACATTATCTCATGAATTTACAGATTCATGAATACAGTCACTCTTGCTTCCATGATGTTTTTCTGCATCATTGCATCTATAAATTTACAAACTTTGACCGCCATGGTCCAAAAGAAAGTCAAAATTTTACTAGCACATGCTTAAATCCACCAACTGCTTCTAGAAAGGGTTATTTCAACCAAATTTTGAAAATATGTTGTTGATCTGGCCTATATTTTATTGGCAGTTTAAAAGTTTAGCTAACAAGAAAATTGGTCAAACAGTTTAAAAGTCAACCAGGGTACACTCAAGTATTTGCAAACTCTTGAATTCTCTTATTAAAAAAAATTAGATCATTATTTTCGTTTGTAAGGTCAAATGTCCAATAACCCCTATGGACTTTTGCTGAAATTGCACAAAATTATTGATTCCTTTTAACTTAAAAAAACTCAAGAAAATCATCCCTACACTTTATTTTTAACAAATAGTCGTTATTTGCATGATTAAGTCCCTAAACTTATAAAACGCAGTTAATAGTTATAGGTCCATTTTTGCATGATCAAGTCCCTTAACTTCAAACAAAAGATCTTTTCATTGAGTTTTTACAAGTTAAGGAATTTAATCATACAAAAATGAAGTCCAGGGACTTACATGCAAATACAAAAAATGCCCATAGGATTTTTATGACATTTTCCCTTTCATGCAACACAAAGAAACAAGAAGAAACAATGATGGTGAGTCAACCCCCACCTACCCAACCCGTTTTGACACGACCCAAAATTTTACACGTTATGACCCGTTCCAACCCACCCGACCCGCATGTTTCGCTGCCTATACTAGATTCCATGGGTGTATGATGAGGACATACCACTGTTGATTCTTTCTGAATTCAGTAAGGACGGGATATATGTTCTCAAAGGCAGTATACGTCTCATCTCTGACCTGAAAAGTCAAAATACATTAGGACTAATGTCAAACTAAAACGACATCTGGAATTTAAAGTTTAAGACGTTAAAAGGTCAACACACCTTGGCTCCTGTAAGAACAATTTTCCCAGAAACAAAAATTAGGAGAACGATTTTTGGTTGTTTCATTCGATATATAAGTCCCGGGAATAGTTCTGGTTCATACTGTATGAAGAAATAGAAATAAGTGTGAATTAGCTAATTTGGGATTATGCTCAAAATTATAGAGGATAGAGAGCAATGGGTCAATTAAGGTTGTGTTTTATGTCAAAAGTGCGAACCAAAAAATTTCAAAAACAGAATGGGTCGAATGAGTTGAAAGTCATCGAATGTCTATTTTTATGGCATAGAACACTCTAAAATTCAGATTATTAATATACCGACGTTCTTTGGGTTAGTCACATATATCCTTCTAGAAGTTCAAATTTTCTTATACAACCCTCTAAATTTTATTATTTCATATTTTTCCTTTCAAAACACACACAAAAGTTAATATTTACCCATTTCTTGGTAAATAAAACAATAAAACATGATCTTCTAACAGCCGTTTGCACTGCATAAACAAGGTAAACAGTATGAACTTAGATGATTCACAGTCATAGCATTGTTTTCCTATTTGTTTATTCAGTGAAACGAATTGTTATATGTAAATTTTATTTTGTTACTATGAAAAGATAAATATGATAATTTTTAGTGCTTAGAAAGGGTAGATAATAGATTATTATTATAAAATTTAGATGAATAGATATGAAATTCTGAACTTTTTTAAGGATGCATATGAAGTTAAATCATAATTAGTGCAATAATTAACTTTTAAAAAAATGGGCAAAAAAAGTATTTGCAGGTCAACCCAACCTGATTCGGCTTGTTACAAACAAAACATGTTTTGACCCGTTACCCAACCCACCCAACACGTTCATCTTGCCACCTTAATAGAAGACTATGAACTCACACTTGAAAAGGCACCGTGAGAATAAGCAAGGCCTTCAAGTCTAATGGGAAATTTTACATCACATGAACCAACGATATTCTGAATCTTGAAATCCTACAAAATACCATAAAAAAGATGGTTGTGTTAAAATGACCAAAAAATTATAATATATATATATATATATCAAGAACAATGATGAAACTTATGAGAGATAAGATATATGAATAAGGTTACCTTAAATTTGGCTGGGAAACCAAGTTTCTGAATAATTCTGGCATACTGAGGAACCAACATTGTGCACAAGATGATAAGGACAAAATACAAAAGGAAATTGATGGTGTCATATGAAGATTAACAAGTTAATTTGATGAAATTTGGAGCTAGAATGACCAATTTGCCCATTTTAATTTGTACAAAAAAAATGACGCTCATTTGGTGAACAAGGGCATTTAAGGCATTAACTGTGTAAACAATTTTATGAAACTATGTGCCAAGTCACATGTTCAAGTTTATTTAAGTAAAAAAATAACAAAAGTATAATATAACACATAAAAATTATGCTCTTGAAGGACCTTTCGTGCTGCCAGTTTGGATTGCTGTTCACTCTTGGCTCCTGTACAAACCTGCAGCGGCAAGGTTAAAATTAGAGTTGGAAATGGGTAGGTTTGTAACGGGTCAAAAAAGATTGGGTCAAGTCGGTTGAGTGGTTGACCCTCCACAAAATTTTCTTTCCTTTTTCCTTCAATTTTATAACTAGTTATAATTATTAATGCATTAAATATGATCATAGAACTTTACTATGATGTTAATATACTTTTTTGGATGAAGTGATTTAAGGGCTTATAAGCATCTAAATTCACTAGAGGTCACCTTCAACCCATTTGACCCCTTCAATTTAAATGCACTTGGAGGTCAATTTTGAGTTTTGACCCATGTATCAGGCACATTATTTTCTACACTAATCATAATTATCTTCTAGACATATCTATAAATAAACAACAGGGCAGGAAGCTTTAAGTTTATAAAACCATGTACAACTGATCTTGTAAGACTTAAAATCTTTCACAAAATCGGAACTATTAGCCGATATATATTGTGTAGAATATATATATTTATTGTATTCATTATTTGTATCTTTGCTATATTTAGTCTTGCCTAGAATAGCTCAGTTTGTAAGGGTTATTGTTGTATATATTGTACTCTCCGTTTAATGAACAGATTGATCAGTAATTTTCTCCGTTTAGGGTTATTCTCCGTTTAATGAATAAATTTCTTAAGCCTTTAAACTGCCTGATCAATATCACATTTTGAAAGATGATGCGGCTCAAATTTCTATTATTAAAAAATCGGATTATGACAAAATCAGCATAGTCACATGGTAAAAAAAAGGACTGTCGCTAATTTATCTTGATTGATTTCATATAGAAAGTAAAGAACAGTTCTTTTGCATAAAAAAGGCAAAAAAACAAATAATACTATTCATACAAACCAGGGGTAAAAAGGGTACTTGCCATTTTCCCAGAAGCAAAGATTAAGGCAGTTGTTTTTGGTTCTCTTATCCTCATGATTACAGCAGCAAAACGCTGAATAACAATAAATAAATATATCATCAACCACCAATATTTTCCATTATAGAGAAACAAAACTAACAGTTTTTAAAGGAAGAGTTTTTACAAAATACATATTATTGCAGAACTTATACCTTTGGGTTATACTCTGCATTACGAGCTTGTAGAGCAATCGCCTTAAGGTCTAGCTTGCAATCAAGATTCACAGTGGACACAATATTCCTAAAAGTATCAAGAAAACAAAACATATCACAATTAGAAAGTGCAAAACTAATCTTGCGATATAGCAGCAGAAATTCAGAAGTGTTAACTCATCAAAGGCCAAAATAAATTCTAGCAGCATATATACATTTTGAATTTTGAGGTCAAAATTGGGCATATCTTGAATCCAAATTTCAAGTATAGTTATCAACAATTGAAGCTAATCAACGATCCCTAAAAAAATTCTATGAGTCGAGCACTGCAAGCAAATTGATTGAATTGTATAAATGCTTCAATATTGTAAAAGTTCTGTAGAAAAACATGAATATAAAACACATGCAATATTCAAGTGATGTACAAATCAGAACATGCTTAACCAACCACAATCACAATCACAATCATACTTATAGTTATATATGACAAAAAAAGAAATCCTTCATATTTCATGAATAAATTCTACACCTAAATCCCCAAAAATAACAAAAAGTAACAAATTTAGGGTATAAATGTCTGAATATTCAAATGATTTAACATAGTTTCAGTTTCACCTCACCACAATACAAAATTTACCAATTTACAATTCTACACCCAAACATGCTAAATTATCAAAACATATACGAAACCGATTTAATAAAAAAATGTTCTTCTATGATGATGGTATTAAAAGGTATAACAAAACTACTTACTGAAGAGTAGGAACAATTCCAGATGGGTGCTTAGAGAGATCAACTGGTTGGCTACCCTCCAACACTTGATCTGCCATAAATCTCTCACTGTTCTGTTTTACAAAAATTAAGGAAAAAAAAAGTCTACAAACTTTTTGTAAAATATTCATGAAATTGATCAAGAAAATTAGGGTTTTTTCTGAAAACTGTTCTGTTTTACAAAAATTAAGAAAAAAAAAATTTACAAACTTTTTGATAATATTCATGAAATTGATCATGAAAATCAGAATTTTTTTCTGAAAACTAAGAGCTACAATACCAACTGATCACTCCAGTTGACATAAATCACTACAATTAAACTTCGATTCATAAGAAAATAAAACCCTAAATCTGAATAACAACCTTTTAGAGTTTCCTCCGGATTTGCAACAAGAAGCTGAATCAACACTAAGATTGGATCCCAATCGGTGCGGATCAAGAAAACAGATTAAATTAAAGAAAAAGCGGTAAAAATTTTGAAACGGTGATCTTTTATATGAAGAGATGATGATTTATAGGTTTTTGTGGAGAGAGATTTGAGACAAGGAGGAGGAGTTTATGTGGAAAGAAGTAGAGGCGGTGAAGACTCTGTGCGGTGGATGATATTTGCTTTTGGGGTGATGTAATATTTATAGATTTCTGAAAATACCCTTGTTGAGATTTGTCGGTAGCCGTTGAGTCGTGGGTATAAATGTAAATTGAAATCGGGGTGAGATGTGGGTTAGGCCTTTAGGGTGTTTGTGATGATGGCCCAATTTAGATTGATAATGTAGACTCGGATTTGGGCTTGTAAAGATATATATCTGGATTGAAGAATTTGGGCTTTTGGTGCAATAAGATGGACCTAGGCCCAAATGAAGTTGGGCTATGCTTAAAAATGAAATTTTTCTAAAGTATGAGTTAATCCAGCAAAGGAATCAAAAAACCCTTCATGTGAATCATATTTGTTGTTGCCTCATGCATGTGTCAATCTATATTTGTGTGGTGGTGGATCTAGAAAAATATTTTATAGGGTTAAACTAGATCGGGTTAATTTTTTTTTGAACGTCAACACCTAGATGTTCTAGGATAATTGGGTTTTCCCGGGGCAACACCTAGAACATCTAGGGCAGCCCACCCCAGGAAGAACCCCCCAACTGGGTAAACCCTCTGAACTGGCCACAGACCCCTTTTTTGCTGTGGCCAGGATTCGAACCCAAGACCTCCACTATGGGAAGTCTTGGGGCTACCATTACACCAAATGACCAACGATGATCGGGTTAAATAAAATAACAATTCAACATGAATTGATTTAATATAGCTTAAAGTATGATAGAACAAATTGCATTTTATATTTGTTCTTTACGAGTTTTCATAATTTTTAAATTACTCGGTTACATTTTCATTACTAACATTTGGTATGTTCCTCTTTTTCTTATACGAACGTTCAAAAAACCATCGCCAATTTGATTGTGCAAACACAATTTTACAAGCTTTGTCGTTGAAATATATCTCAATTGTTAGGGTCGCAACTGACATAAACCAATGCTAACTTTAATATCAATTATCAAATAATAAGATGGATGTTTTCTTGTTTCCAACATCGCTCTAGCAAGGTTAGCGATACCATTAAAGTTAAGAAAAATTTTGATCTTTTAGCACATTGTGATGATATGAGGCAAGTTGAAACTCAAGAAAAATCTATTCCATATAATCGTAAGTGGCGGAACTTAAACAATTAAATTGGAGGGTCGAAAATATTACACGTAGAAAAACCAAAAATTTTTCACCAAATAAAAACCATAAATCCCAAAAATGATGCGATTGTCTGGATTTGTGGAATAAATTTGAGCTTTTAGTCTGGATTAGGAGGGGCTCAAAAACTATAACTAATATAAAATAAACTTAGTGGGCCGAAATCAGTACTTATGACTTCTAAGCAAAAAAAAAAAATGTGTGTGTGGTGGGGGGGCTTGGGCCCCTCTGGCCCTTAATTGTTCCGCCCATGATCATAAGGATACAACTCACTTACACCTCATTAATTTTGATGCGTCAAAGGCTTGAAAATGAGTCACGCAAATTCGAAGTCGTCATATACTTATATTAATACTATAAAAATTAAATATTTTTATAAATATCCAACCATAATTGTTATAAATTATGATATGATAAAAATAATAATAATCTATATCTATACTATATAATAAATAAAGGTTTCCTATACCACGTGTCGCCTTAATATTCATCAAAATCATTTTTTTTCCGCCTCTCTCTCTTATTAAATACACTTCTATCTTTTCAGTAATAATATATTTTTAAAGAAATTACTAATTATAGTAATAAAGCACATTTATTTTAAATAATCTATTATTATAAGAAACTTTGAAATCTAATTAACTAGCTTATGTTTTCAATCAAATAGTAAATGAAAGTCAAATTACAATAAACAGTAATTAAAGTATTTTCGAAACCCAATTATATATTAAATTTTACATATTTTTGGATTTTGTTTTCTATTGTTAGTATATATAATAGATTTTTCCACCTATAAGACATAAAATTTTAAGGATTTTATGTATTGAAATTTTTTCACACTGTGTAGTATATAAGTTCTAAGCTAGTAATAATAATAAAGATAAGAAAATAAAAGGCAAAACCCAAAAAAAATGAGAAAGAAGAAAAAGTCATTTTCATTAAACTCGGACAAAAACATTAAATTTGATGTATACCACATGATATTTAGTATAGGGGTAGGGGTCATATTGTAAACACAAAAGGGTGGGAAAACCCTCAATTCTTGAATAAGAAATTAGATTTTTTTTTAATGGCAACACCTAAATATTCTAGAATAATTCGGTTTCTTCGGGGCAACACCTACAACATCCAGGGCAGCCCACTCTAGGAGGAACCCTCCAACTAGGTAAACCCCCTGACCTGACCACAAACCCTTTTTTACTGTGGCCAGGATTCGAACCTAAAACCTCCACTATGGGAAGTCTTGGGGCTATCATTGCACCAAATAGCAAAACGGTAAGAAATTAGATTATATGTCGAGTTGTGGGGTTTGATTTCATACAACCACCTTGGCAATCGAGGGCCATTGAAAGAAAAGTTAGATCATAGACTTGACCCATATGGATATTTTGGTCTAATTAATTACTTATCATATGGATATTTTGGTTTTGTAATCTAAATTTTCACAAAATGTATAGGACTAGCTCATTGCGCTACCACGGGCGTGTAGTGGTAGAACTGAGATTCGTCGGAAGGACCGGATCTAGGTTCGATCGTTAATGTTGAAACAAGTGGGTAAACATGAAGAACAAGGAAGAAGAGATGAGCCAATGAAGAGGTACGGGAAAGGAAAAACCTAGCTACTCATTAGTTTATTGTTTATTATTAAATAAATGGTTTCATTAAAAGAAAATCATGAAAGTATGTGTGAAATACCTCTATAGTCATGTCAAAACAATTTACTTATGTAGTCAGGACTTACGCGACCACACGTTCGTGTACCAATTAACTTTTACTCGGGTATTATTTAATATGGAAAGATGAAAACACAATTTGTAGGAATACAAGAATCTAATAGTCCGATTCTTGATTCGAGTATCATTTAATATGTGAAGATGAAACCCATGGGAGTCTTACGAAGAAAGAGATTCATGGAAGCATGTAAGTCATTTATCGCATTCGATATAAATAGGGACTACTAACTTTTATTGAAACCCTTCAAAAATTTTATGGTTAGACTGTTTCATACTTGGGACTATCGTATCTACAAAAGGATTTTCAGCATACCAAAGGAAAATTCAAGCAATAATCTAATGATGACAACCCATGCCCACAAAAGGGTAATGAGGTTTTCTTGCCCTAACGACTAGCGAGATACTATCATAAGTTTTTAAAAGATTAGGGGAAGATTGTTGCTCTTTTAAACGTAATTGCTTAAGGAACTTTCTTTTCATGACTACGCTCGTGACTACTGCATTTGAACAATTATCAGTTGCCATGATCACATCTTCGGTTCTTGACTTAATTACCTGAATTTTGACAATCGTTCTAGGTTGAATGTGATGCTTCAGTTAGTGGAATAGGGGGTTGTCTTGCAAAGTGCGAAGATGAGTTGCTCTCCTCTGAAGGGACTCTAATGACTTTTCATTTTCACATATTAAATGATATACGAATCAGATTCACGTATTTAAAAATTAGAATCGTGTATCTTTAAAAGTATATTATGATAATAGAAGTTAGTATGTGAAATTGATTACAAACTTTTAATTACCCGAATATCAGGTTTACAACACAATTGATCACCACTAAACAAACCCATGAAAAAGACACCTTTTCCCAACCTCACATGAACCATCCATAGTTCCAAACTAGCATAGCTGGCCACATGTTCCACAATCAATAAAGATATAAGAAAAAAAAACATGACAAGTGACTTCTTGATCTTCATCATCTTTGTCCCCTCTTATTATGCTCCTCTCTTTCCAATAAAATAGGAAGAAAACCATCAAAGTATTATTTTATTTTTGATATCTAATTATCTATACGCGTCCTCAAGGGACCCACCGGTGGTTAAGTGCGTATCTCACAACCAAAGATTAAAGGTTCAAATTTTGCAAGTTGCATGTATAATGTATTTATCCTAGAAAATGTAGGTGTTGCTATTCAAAAAATAAAATTATCTATGCAGGTTAAACAAGTGAAATTAAACTATTTCATGTGTCAAGATAAATACTTAAAAAATTATTAGAAAATTGATTAACCTTTTATATTTTTTATATACACATATTTTTTTATATACATTTTAGTTTTTTTTTGTTAGGTATCTATATTTTTTAGGTGTTAACTTTTCGTAATCATGTATATACTCTTTGTTTATCCATTTTTTTCTTAAAAAATAAAAAGTATGTTAGCTAGGTTTGTAAATTACAAACACATTTGTGATGATAGGTCAAATTTAACGTGACAATGTCAATCTAAATGCAATACTTAATGGTTTTTCTCTATTTTTTTTATCCCTTTTCACATCTTTTGTTATAATTTTCAGTTCATTTTCTTTTAAAAGTTTAGAATTTATAATAAATTTGAAATAAAAGTATATCTATAGTTTTAAGGAAACAATAAACCAAGTGTACCCCCTGCATTTTGTTATTTTACTTTAAAAACTTTTCCTCTTTTTATATTCTATCTTTTTATAGAAGTGGTATGATGGGTTTGTTGGATAACGAATTAAAACAAGTGCTTGAGTTAAATAAAACAATATATTTGAGTCGAAATTTGTTAGGTCAAGTTAGGTTAGGTTTTAAGCCTCAAACACTTCTTTATCCAAACCTTTTTTTTGTTTTTTAAGTAGTTAATGTGCTATTTATAAATTAAAAATTATTATCATGATAATAAACCAAAAATACAACGACAATAAGGTTATATGCATACTATAGACAAGTTTTTACCAACTTTTTTTTCTTTTGAAAAGCTTAGAATAATATAAAATTAATAGAGTCGTCTACAAGAACATAGACGGGAAGCAAAATACAACTTTCAAATTAGATAGTTTTTTCTTAAACTTCTCGATCACCGTACAACTTTTTACCAATTTGATATGCTTAAACCGTTATCCTCATGGCTAATTTGTCCTTTTTAGCCTAATTGACCTTTTACGAAAAAACTATTTAAATCGATTCATTCATAAGGAAATTAATTTGTATCCTTTATATATAAACTTTGAATAACTTTTATCCCCACCTATTGAGCAAATTAAACCATTCTCCTTTTAGTCAGTTATTTATGCTTCACCTATTTGACCCTTCTATAGCATTCATAATAGTCTTTATCTTTATTATTTAGAGATTTTTTTATATTTTGCACCTGTATTAGAATCTTCATCTTTAAAAATTTAAAGTTTAGTAAATATTGGTTCTCTAAATATAAATATCCATTTTTATCAATCTCTTTATTTTTTTTAGTGTCTAAGAAAAAGAAAAGATAATAAAATAAATGTTTATGAATAATATAGAGACGGAGAATGAGATGTTGAGGTTAAACTAAATTTAAAAAAAATGATATTTAGTTAAATTATAGAGATAAAGATTGATATATTACTATGAATACTCATCGATCAATTTATAAATAAGCAAATCAAATTTCATATAAAAGTCTTTCCTATTCTTTCTCAAATATATGTTGATTTATTGTGACATTTAATTTAGTGTACCTTTTATTTATAATATATTACGGCTTACATGTCAATGTTTAATCATGTTGAAAGCACAATGACAAGGACAAAAGAATCACCCACCATCCAACTTTCCCACCAACAAGTTGCATATTGTTGGTTGAGTACGGTAGATTTGTTTCTCAATCATAAAGATTATGTTTTTGTTGGTATATAAAACTATTAGGTTAGAATACCGTGTTTTACACGAGTTGAATAAATATAATGTTATATACTTAGTAACAAAAAAATTATGTTTTTAAAAACCCGTGTATTACACGGTTTGAATAAATACAATGTTATATATACTTAGTAATTAAAATTTACATATTACATATTTATAACATATTACATAGTTTTTTAATACAATTTTTAGAAACGTTATATAGTTATTTTTTTAAAATATTTTATAAAAAGAATGAAATAAATGTTCAATTTATAAAAATGTTTTATGAACAAACCTTTTTTTTAATAAAAAACATTTTATAAAAATAATTATAGAAATCATTATTATTTGATAGGAGAGAAAGACGGGAAAAAAAATTATAAAAACAATTAAAGAAATTTGTATAATTAATAGGAGAGAGAGGCGAGAAAAAATGTTAAAAATGTATAGAAGAGTGACAAATGTCCTAGCAAAACCTTTATTTATTATATAGTATAGATTTATTTTATTAGTTTTTAGCATTCATTGATATTTTTCATGATTTTTATGACTATGAAGGGTTTTAATCAATTCAAAGTGGTGACGGTGGTCGGGGGTAGAAGTCGAATATTTCAAAACGTCCATCGCATATATACTTGAAATCAAAAGAGAGATTAAGCGTATAATCTATTCTAATAATGTTTTTATATATTTTTATTAGGTCAGAAACTAGTGTTTTATACGACTGAATAAAGGAAATATTAAATATTTAGTAATGAAGATTTAAGAATTATTAAAAGAAATATTAAATAGTTAGTAATGAAGAAAATGTAAGCGGGAAAAAAGATATTGGACTCACATAACTGTGACACGTGACGTAACCAGTTATTGTTATCAGCTTTTGCTAATGATATGCATTTAAGGTGATATGTACAACCTTTGATGCATGATGCACGACGAGAATGATTATTCGCTCTTGAACAATGTACAACTTATATTGCATAAAAATACATGTTATTGATATGTTAAAACAATTTACCTATGCATGGAAAAAAGTGAATGACTTGTACTTATTTCCTCTTATGTCAAAGGCTAGGCTCTTTAAGAATTTAGAACAATATACGGATTTTATTACTTATAAACATATTAACATGTGTTAGAGATAAATATTTGTGAATTATAGTTATGCAATCAGAACCTTTGGGTCACAATAATTTTGTATATTCACTTAAGTTATACTAACAACGACTACTTAGATCATATTACAAGAAAGCAACGGTGTTGTAATTTGCCGGCTTAAGGCTATGTGTATTGGGTTGGTGATAATGATGAAAAAGTGGTGTCACGTAGGCGCCACATAGATAGTGTTGTGATCACTATAAAGGTGTGTAATGACGTTTGTAGGAATGTGAACTTTAATTAAAAAAGTGATGATGAGGTGTAGGATTATAATTGGTGGAAAAGATTAAAAAAAAACCCATAAACCTTGCCTCATGTCAGTCAAAGCCATCATGAAGAGCCCCAAATAAGTGGAACTGACGGCCATTAAACATTTAAGTAAACTCATTTGAAATAAATAAAAATAAGGTTTTGTTGCTTTGATCATTGGATTTTAGGTTTTGTAAAGAATACAAGTTTTGTGTTTACTTTCAATTTGACCATAAACCGTTTGTTACCTCTAGGGGTAAATCTGCCATAACGACGCTCATCGCACCAAACCCCTCCAGGTAAGATACGGTTTATGGACAAAAAGAATTCAACGCAAGCATTGTATTCTTTACAAAACCTAGAAATCTAATGACCAGAGCAAAATGAAACCTCATTTTATCTATTTCGAATGAGTTTACTCAAATGTTCAATTGAAACCCCTTGTTTTTTTTCTATTTTCAATCGTTGGAGCAAATCGAAGCCCCTTTTTTTATCTAACCAGAGACAATATGGACGGAGGTTGGCCGACAATTACAAGTTTTTGGTGAGGGGTGCATGGCTGCATTTAACACAAAAATAGATGAGTGTTAGTGTATACGACACTTCTTGATATCATTAGGCCAAATGCTATTTCATTTTTTTTATTCTATCTTTGAATTTAGAAATATGGGTACTAAGGACCCTCCGGAGATGCACGATTGTCCTGACGCAATCATTCCTTTCAAAAATTTCAATGAACCAATCATAACCCTTCATTTTAGTCAATTTCCGTCAAAATTGGATCAAGTTTATAAATCATAACCAGTATAAAATCAATTCATTTAATTCCTTTCGCCGATGAGTCTAAGATCGATTGGTTTAGAAGGAGGAACCCTCATGGCCTTCCAATGTGAAGATTATGGGTTCAAGACTCACTTGGTGTAAAATGTTCAGGTGGGCCAGAGGTTTTTCCACAGTGGGTCTTCGGGTGATTGGTGTCCCTTAGAATGGTGGGCGGGCATGGGTGGCCTTTCCCCAATGGGTTTACTCGGATGACCGGACTTATAGTATTCGTTGGGCGTTAGAAAAAAAATTTAATCCCTTTCATTCTAAATAAAAACCTTAAACCGTAACCTTTAGATATTTTGATTTTGACTCACCGACTAAAATAAATGAAAAGTACATACAACTAATCATTTTATGTTATATATAAAAATTAAAAACATAATATGTAAATAGATTTAGTTTTATCATCTATATGTTAATTTATACAGGTCTATCGTTAGTATAATATTAAGGTTGCGTTTAATACATCACCAATTTTAAGTAGATAATCACGGAAACTATATAAATAGTTGTATGCAATGCATGAAAGATAATTAAATATAGTAGAAGCGGTTAAAAATTGTGTTATGTATCGTATTTGTAAGAAATGTGGGTCTCTTTTTATTAAAATAATAATAATGATACTCTCGTTACACGTGGAAAATACACGAGTATAAAACCGTATACAAAACTCCATGAAAAGGAGAAATATAAATACAAATTTATACAACAAAATTGATTTTAACCGGAGTCTTCAACGAGTTTGAGTATTTATCTGCAAAACGAACGAACTAATATTTAGCGCTGGTTTAGGATTCGTGTTCAACACGTATCTCTTAAAACAGATTTTGCGCCTCCTCTAAGATGAACGCGTCTGTCTCCCAAGGTACAACAACCGAAAAAATATGTGTACTATCAGAGAAGTCCATGCGCTCAAAGTTGCATAGGGCAAAATAGTGTTTCGTGTTTATGGAAAAAGAAAAGAAATGAAGTTGGTGAATAAAGATTTAGAAAGTACTCCTGTTTAATTTTTCTTGGAACAAAAACGTGAGAGTTCTCCTCTCTACTTGGTTACAACAATTTGCTAGTATCTCTCAATTTCTAATGTGCGATCTTTTGCACTCGTAGTTAACATGAATCTTAAAGTTCATTTTATATTCACACAAAATAAAAACCACAACTTCAATTTTTAATTTGTATTAACTATGATTAAACTATTTTAATATGACATAACTCCATATTTTAATTTATATTAACCACAAATAAAGTAGTTTAATATAGATTTATGAGACAAATCAAAACCTCTATTTAAGGGAAATTTTAGAGACACCGTCTACTTTTTGAACTACACCTGCCCTAACCGTCACGTATAGGGCTAAATGTGACGTTTAGGGCACCAAATGTCACGTATAGGGCAATCCGTCACCCTTATCCACCAGACTTTGGAATCAGCGCGCCAGAGAATGTCACATATAGGGCTAAACGTCACCCCTTATTTTTTTTAAAATTATATATGTATGTTTTTATCACGTTAAGAGTTTGAAAAAATCGATAGTTTTTATAGTTTTTAAAATATGGTCACCTTCAATATCGGTTTGTGATGTAAAAAGTGAATAACGACTTATTTTTTTCCTTTTGATTTTTGTTTTTATCACGTTAAGAGTTTGTAAATATTGGTAGTTATAGTTTTTAAAATCCGGTTACCCCGATTATCGGTTTGAGATGTAAAAAATGAATAATGATTTTTTTTCTTTTGGCTTTATCACATTAAGAGTTTGTAAAAATCGGTAGTTATAGTTTTTAAAATCCGGTCACGTTGATTATCGGTTTGAGATATAAAAAATGAATAACGATTTATTTTTTTTTCTTTTGGTTTTATCACGTTTAAAGTTTGTAAAAATCGGTAGTTATAGTTTTTAAAATCCGGTCACGTCTTTTTTATTATAAAACTAGCTTTTGTTTTAATTTTTTGTTTGAGATGTAAAACTAAGAGTTTTTTTCCCGTGTTAAACTACTCGTAAATAAAATCACATATATAAACATCATATACAACCATTACAAACAACCAAACAAACACAACAAAACCATCAAAAACCCAACTGCATAC
The DNA here is from genome assembly GCA_023525975.1 of Smallanthus sonchifolius. NCBI lineage: Eukaryota > Viridiplantae > Streptophyta > Magnoliopsida > Asterales > Asteraceae > Smallanthus > Smallanthus sonchifolius. The sequence goes on along the minus strand of CM042024.1, from coordinate 3,771,272 downwards.
ATAAATACAATGATTTTGTATATATAAAACAAAAGTACAAATCTATCTAAACAATCTATGTAACATCCCGAGTTTTTAAGAGTGCGAAAGAATTCACGAGAAATTAAAACTTAAATAGAAAAGAAGGGAAGCGGGCTTGGGCCGGGGTGTATGGGCCGAAAGGGGCAAGTTTGGGCCCTTATAAACCTCAAGACCTGCTCAAAAGCCCCATTTCCATCCAGATTTTCGAATTCTAGAGAGAGAAAGTGAGAGAGAGAGTCTAGAGAGAGAAAGTCCCGGTTTTCGGATTAGAGCTTCAAGGATCGTTAGCAAGAGTCTCGTGAGTGTTTAGCAACGAAAAGGAAGTGATTACAGGTAACCGATTCTCCTAGATATGAGTTTTAGTTCGTTTTTGGGTTTTTCGGGTTTTGGGTGAAAAGGTTATGTTTAATCGGATGAAACTGAAGGATAAGCATAGATTTGAGTTCCTTAAAGGAAAACGAACGTTTTGAATGCAAACAGGTTCGGATCTTGAAGTGATAAGACCCGAATGCGAAAGTTAGGGTTTTTCGCCAAGAACAGGTCGTGCGCACTTGCTAAGTGCGCACAGAGCAGGTCCTGCGCACTTGCTAAGTGCGCAGGAAGAGGAGCCTACGCACTTGCTAAGTGCGCAGGAAGAGGGACCTGCGCACTTGCTAAGTGCACAGGAAGGGAAGTCTGCGCACTTGCTAAGTGCGCAGGAAGGAGAGTCTGCGCACTTGCTAAGTGCGCAGGCATCAGGACTGATTAAGTAAAGTCAGTATGTTAGAGTGGTTAAACCGTTTAGCGTCGAGTTAAGTCTGATAAGTGTCAAATTGTTATGATTGTTCAGATTGTGTGAGATCCAGTAGACCGTTGCAGCTTAGATACCAGGTGAGTTCTAATCCCCTTTTTGCCTTCTTTAGGGGTGGTGTGCATACTTAGTGTAAAGTGTTTATTATATTTTATATATTATAAACTGAAGAGAAAAGCTATGTTTTAGTGAAAGGTTTAAAAGAGGCAAAAGTATGTTTTCAGTAAAGTAAGATATATCATTTGGCAAGCGTTTAATATATTTTCATATACATAAACAAAGGCATGATATATGTGCAAGTATGTTTTCAGTAAAGTAAGATATATCATTTGGCAAGCGTTTACTATATTTTCATATACATAAACAAAGGCATGATATATGTGCTAGTATGTTTTCAGTAAAGTAAGATATATCATTTGGCAAGCGTTTACTATATTTTATATACATAAACAAAGGCATGATATATATGATAAGCTATGTTTCAGAAAGTAAGATGTATTTTATGATAAGCTATGTTTCAGTAAAAGCAAAGATATATCATTTGGCAAGCGTTTACTATATTTTTATATACATAAACAAAGGCATGATATGAGTGTTAAGATATATTTCAGTAAAAGCAAAGGTATTTATGGCAAGCGTTTACTGTATTTTTATATACATAAACAAAGGCATAATACACGTTAAGTTATGAACAAGATGTACAGAAAGTTTTATGAACAGTAAAGTGAACAGTTTTCCTTCAGGAATATGTACCAGCTATAAAGGTCCTTGGGACAGATGTTACTTGTACAAGATGTCAGATATGGGTTCTACCCATTAGTAAGAACCTTTGGGTTCGTTAACTGTTGTACAACTGGGATGAGTGACGGCGGTTGCTCGGGAGGTCCACGCAACCTCCCCTTAGCGTTAAGCGGTATTGTCGGTTCATGGATGTAAGCCATGGGGGCATTGACCAGGGTATTGTCGGTTCATGGATGTAAGCCATGGGGGAATTGACCAGGTACTCGTCGGTTCATGGACGTTAGCCATGGGGGCGGTACAGTAGTGACAAGGAATTGACGGATAAACGGTATTGTCGGTTCATGATCGTTGATCATGGGGGCATTGACCAGGTACTCGTCGGTTCATGGTCGTTGACCATGGGGGCGGTACAGTAGTGACAAAGGAAATTGACGGTTAAGCGGTATTGTCGGTTCATGGTCCTTGATCATGGGGGCATTGACCAGGTATTTGTCGGTTCATGGATGTAAGCCATGATGGCAGTACAGTAAAGAGGAATTGACGGTTTATTATACGTTTTAAACTGTTTGAAAAAGTAAAGTGTGTTAAGTTTAGCCTTAATGGCAGTATATATGTTTGAAAAGTAAAGTTTAGCCTTATGGGCAATATATATATGTTTTAGTAAATCTTTTGTATAATTGATTTAAAGTAAACGTTAGAACTCACTCAGCGTTGCTGATTTTTAGTATGCACGTCAGTTAAGTGTAGGTGGCAGTAGATGGAAGTGGATGCTTGGCTTGGCAAGAAGAGTTACCCGAAGACCAGCAGTGGCATCCTGTTTATGTTTTCTTTTGATTATGTTGATTAAGACAAGTTTCAGTTGTATTTGACAAGTTATGTTTAGACATGTTATGTTTCCGCTGCGTATGTTGAAGTTTAAGTTGTTTCCGCTGTGTTAATGAATGTGTTATGTTTAAAGTGCTATGTGTTGATGAGTAAATCCAATACGTGAGGCCTCTCGGGTTTTGGGGCCTCACAAGTTGGTATCAGAGCCATAGTTTGAGAGATTTGGACATCTCCGATGTTCAGACTTAAACTGAGAATGGGACATGTAGCGGATGCCAGTAACAGGTAACTCAAGCCAAAGCATCAGAAGCGTATAGTAAGTAAAGTTTACCTTTTAGAGTGTCAAGATAAGAATAGAGGCTTTAGTGGAATCATGAAAGCGAATAAATGGAAAACGAGAAGTGATGTAATGGTTAATTACAGATGGCCAGTGTATATTAACATCTTACCTTACTTATTGTGTTCTACATATTCCCTAGCATGATGAAATTAAATCTTTTGTTCTCTATCTTTCAGTTAGAAATGGCTAGACGTGGAGGAACTAGAGGGGGTGGAGGAGGAAGACGTGGTGGGCGTACAGGCCGCCACGGTGGAGCTAGCACAAACCAAGTGATTGAGGGGAGTGTTCACACTACCCATACTAAGACAGAGATTAGTCAGCACAATGCTGAACATGTGGAAGGAGATGACCCACCGTTTGAGTTTGAACCAGTAGTACAAGCAGCTATTAGCCGCGAGTTTACCCGATTGCTGAAAGAAACCTTACCGGCTATACTAGACAAAGCGTTGAGGAAGGCTAAGGAGAACTCCAATGTAATCCTAGCCACTGAAGGGCTAGTGGTGCATCCAGCTGCGGGAGGACCAATCCTGGTGGAGAATGTTGCACCGCCTACTCGCGGATGCGATTACAAGGCATTTCGTGGTTGTGATCCCCCTGAGCTAACTGGGGAGAAAGAAGCAGCAGATACTTTAGATTGGATCAATGGCATGGAATCCACCATCAGCCTCAGTGAATGTCGACCGAAACAAGCAGTAATGTTCGCTGCGAAGTCATTGAAAGGAGAAGCAGCGCACTGGTGGGAAACTGTGAAACAGGCTAAGGGTGACCAAGCGGTCGGATTGATGAGGTGGAGTGACTTGAAAGCGTTGGTAACTGAAAAGTTTTGTCCTAAGAATGAGGTCCACAAGGTGGAAAGGGAATTCTTGACTCTACAAGCCGGACTCATGACTCACCGGCAATATACTTCAAAGTACAACGAGTTGGCACGCCTGGTGCCTCATCTTGTAACGACTGAGGAAAGGAGAATTCACTACTATGTTCAAGGGTTTGTGAAGGCCAACACACCGAGTAACTTTGAGTCGGTGGTTGTTCTGAGCGGAGTTGTCTATGATGACATTGCCTCTGAAGTCATTTCTGAAGCGCCCAAGAAACAATCAGCTAAGCGAACTGCTGAGGAACTCCAGGGTCCTAACGATAGGAGGGCAAGGGTAGAAGCTAAGGGTCTATGCGGAAAATGTGGAAGGAGACATGGAGGTGAATGTAAAGCGGGTCAGGTGGGATGTTTCAAGTGTGGCAGGTTTGGACACCAATCGCAGGACTGCCCGGAAAGGCCTAGATGCCACAATTGTGGGGAACAGGGACACAGGAGCCGAGATTGCAGGAAACCCAAGAAAGCGGAAGCGGGAGGATCCGGAAAGGGTAAGGCTGCAGAGAAGGAACCTTACATCAACAAGGCCACAACAAGGGTTTACCAGATGACTCAGTAAGGTACGTTGCAAGCTCTTATTTGTTATATGGTAAGTTTATGTTATTATTTCCTTACTAAATTAGTTAGCCCATTAGTCTAGATGCCTTAGAATTTGAGATAGCCCAAGGTCAAGCTCCCAGTGGTAGTTGATCACAATGGCCTTCATGACCAAGCTGCCTTACATAGCTACGGTTTATGCCACCCATTATGTGATTAGCTATCAGTTTAGCTTATGTCAGGTTTCGAGGACGAAACCTATTGTAAGGAGGGTAGACTTGTAACATCCCGAGTTTTTAAGAGTGCGAAAGAATTCACGAGGAATTAAAACTTAAATAGAAAAGAAGGGAAGCGGGCTTGGGCCGGGGTGTATGGGCCGAAAGGGGCAAGTTTGGGCCCTTATAAACCTCAAGACCTGCCCAAAAGCCCCATTCCCATCCAGATTTTTGGATTCTAGTGAGAGAGAGTCTAGAGAGAGAAAGTCCCGGTTTTCGGATTAGAGCTTCAAGGATCGTTAGCAAGAGTCTCGTGAGTGTTTAGCAACGAAAAGGAAGTGATTACAGGTAACCGATTCTCCTAGATCTGAGTTTTAGTTCGTTTTTGGGTTTTTCTGGTTTTGGGTGAAAAGGTTATATTTAATCGGATGAAACTGAAGGATAAGCATAGATTTGATTTCCTTAATGGAAAACGAACGTTTTGAATGCAAACAGGTTTGGGATCTTGAAGTGATCAGACCCGAATGCGAAAGTTAGGGTTTTTCGCCAAGAACAGGTCGTGCGCCATTGCTAAGTGCGCACAGAGCAGGTCCTGCGCACTTGCTAAGTGCGCAGGAAGAGGAGCCTGCGCACTTGCTAAGTGCGCAGGAAGAGGGACCTACGCACTTGCTAAGTGCGCAGGAAGGGAAGTCTGCGCACTTGCTAAGTGCGCAGGAAGCAGAGTCTGCGCACTTGCTAAGTGCGCAGGCATCAGGACTGATTAAGTAAAGTCAGTATGTTAGAGTGGTTAAACCGTTTAGCGTCGAGTTAAGTCTGATAAGTGTCAAATTGTTATGATTGTTCAGATTGTATGAGATCCAGTAGACCGTTGCAGCTTAGATACCAGGTGAGTTCTAATCCCCTTTTTGCCTTCTTTAGGGGTGGTGTGCATACTTAGTGTAAAGTGTTTATTATATTTTATATATTATAAACTGAAGAGAAAAGCTATGTTTTAGTGAAAGGTTTAAAAGAGGCAAAAGTATGTTTTCAGTAAAGTAAGATATATCATTTGGCAAACGTTTACTATATTTTCATATACATAAACAAAGGCATGATATATGTGCAAGTATGTTTTCAGTAAAGTAAGATATATCATTTGGCAAGCGTTTACTATATTTTCATATACATAAACAAAGGCATGATATATGTGCTAGTATGTTTTCAGGAAAGTAAGATATATCATTTGGCAAGCGCTTACTATATTTTATATACATAAACAAAGGCATGATATATATGATAAGCTATGTTTCAGATAGAGGATGCTGCGGCGGCACCGGATCGGCCTCCGTCTGGACCGGCGGCTGAACCGGCTCATCCCCTCCGCCGGCCACCTCCTGAAGCTGCTCAAGCTGGACCTCTTGCGCAACCAGTGGGTTGGGGTCCACCAACGGCTCGGTCACCCAAGCATCCAAAACATCATATCTTCTCACCAAACGTCACTGCTCATCCACGAACTTTCAGGAGATCCTCTTCTCGGTCGCCGTGGCTCGGCCGCGCACCGTAGGCATAGGTAGCCCTGCCATCATATGAGCGTATCCCAGGCCTCTGGCGATCTACGACACGATGTTTCCGCCGACCAACGCCCCTCGTGCCTGCCTGAGATGGTAACCGACAAAGTAATCTGCCAACCAACGAGCGAGGTGGCTGGGTGTGTGTGTGAGCAGACACCGAAGATAGAAGATGTCTATGGTGGTGACCCTATCGGTGCCCCTGCCACGTCCAGCGATGGATGTGGCGATCAGCCGGTGCATGTAACGATAAAGAGGGTCTCATATGTGAGAGACCCTGCTATCGGCCCCAAACTCATGGTCACCAATCGCAGGCCACTAGACCCGGTGTGCGTCATCTGGCCCCATATAGATAGCCGTGGTGTAGATCGGCTCCCGAGTCTCCTGCTCGGTAAAGAGGTTGCTGACAACAGCAAACCGTCTAAGGGACATACTATGCTAAACCCCGAATATGTGGAAAGTAACCTCCGCCTCCACCCGTTCCTCCTTAATATCAGTCTCATCCAGCTCTGGCAATCCCGGCTCACTCGACCGGAACACAAATGTAGAGTAAACCTCGATGGTAAGCTCTCGGTGTGCGGGCCAGCCCATAGTAAATAGACTCACCCACAGACCATCATCTCCAATAATCGTTGTGGCCCTCTGTAACATCCATAATTTTTCAATCATATTTTAGTTATTTTTACAATGGTAAGACTACATTAAATCATGAATTTGTTCAAGCACATTATGTCACATAAATGTTTATTTTAATTAATATTCTTATTCAAAATTTAGACTTTGTGTTCCATAACACATTTTGTGTATATACATATATATAAAAAAAATATATATATACATATATATTCAACATTTTTTTTCTTTTTTTTTCTTTTTCTCCCTTCTTTTTATTATTCATCATAAAGTTTCTAACATAAATATTTTTATAAATTTTTATAATATTAAAACGAAATAATCAATTTTTGAATACCTAAATATAAATATTTACGAACTTGCTTTGAACCCCTTCGACACACGTGAACTCCCACCTTGAACTCACACATTCGAAATTGAACAGTTTGACCCCATTCACCACATTTTAACCTATTTAACCTAATTTGACCTTCAGAAAGTCAAACATCATCAAATCCCTTGCAATTCAAGGCCAAAATCAATCAAACCCGAATGGTTCGGACTTTCCCCGGAAAATGAAACCAATTGAAACCATATGCAGGAAACAACCCTCTGTGCAACACATGCAACTATCACCACTTCCCAAACATGTCATGCCGTCTATGTGCCAATTGTGGAAGGTATGGTCATGCAGCAAGCACTTGTCAATCCAGACCACCTGTTAGCCAAACCCACCAAGGGAACCGAGCTAATTAACAAGTTGCCAATCAAGTCGTACCAGCCATTACTAATGGGCGTGCATGTTATGAATGTGGTAATCCAAACCACTTCAAAAACCAATGCCCAAGGATAGCCAATGCAAACCAAGGTGGTGCTCGTGGGCGTGCCTTCAACATAAACGCTAATGAAACTCAAGACAATGCCGAGGCAGAAAATGAAACCAATTGAAGCTAATGCAAGATGGAGTCGAATAAGGATCTAGCCTGGAATAAATTATGTATTGAAATCCTTTATGTTATTTATGTCGTTATCAGAACTATTTACATCTACTACGATTTGTCACTATAAACTTGAACTTGCTAGCCAACTTCAGAAAGTGAATCATTTCGCCATTAACCGTCCATATAAACACTAATGAATTTAAAAGATAAAACTCATCTACCTACATCGTGCATGAACGCCGAGTAACACACCCGATCGCCTACAAAATTCGATAGTTTTTGATACGCATGAGACTCAATAAACATTCACAAAATACATAATACTAGAGTGATCACATTATACATATTTGCTTATACATGATATCAAATTGTTCACACTATACTTGAAACCTATTCGCTTACAATTAGATTATACATGAAACATGAGTGTTTACATTATACACGGAATTAGATTGTCTACATTGTTGCAATTGATTAAGTACATCATACACAAAGCATGATTATTCACCTTATCCATGAAAACTACTTGGGTTTTGACGTATTCTCATCCAAACACGAGGAAGCTATGAAAACCCTAAACTATGCCACGCTATTACTCTTTAGTACCTGATCGACTCTACTATCTATGAACATAGTTATTTGTTAGCAACACATACATGAAAACAATAGTTACGAATTATGTGATTTTGTGTTACCCCCTGGACCCCACACACAATGGGATGAACTATGTGGACCATGCGACGATTTGGATAATTACGGGTGCACACGTAATTATAAAAATCAGCGCATGAAAAACATAGCAAATTCTATCATGTGTTATGACATGAAACCTGTCATGATATATAATAACAAAACTAATGAGATATGACAAGGGCATGGTGGATACGCCGCTGGTACTTCCTATATATAAGTGTTCCTATCATATTATCAGAAGTAGCGTTATTCGTGTCACGTAAAGTTTTATGTTGTCTGACGGGCCAATGTTTGTGAAATCTCTTACCCATTGACAATTCTTGAGCAGATTAGACTACATCTAAAAACAAACCCTGATCGTCAAATTCCCATCAAATCCATTCCATGTAATACATTTCACCTTAGATTCTTTGGCAATTTTCTCCTTAAATCTCTTAAACTAAATCCACTATCATCATTCGTGCCTGATCTTGAGAAACAGACATGAAAGTTTATCAAATGTACTCTTCAAACCCTCAGTCAAAACGTATTGGGAATCCAAACCCTCATTTTTTTATGATCCAGTAGCCTCCACTAGTTAAATTTCGGGACGAAATTTCCTTAACATGGGGAGACTGTAACATCCATAATTTTTCAATCATATTTTAGTTATTTTTACAATGGTAAGACTACATTAAATCATGAATTTGTTCAAGCATATTATGTCACATAAATGTTTATTTTAATTAATATTCTTATTCAAAATTTAGACTTTGTGTTCCATAACACATTTTGTGTATATACATATATATAAAATATATATATATATATACATATATATTCAACATTTTTTTTCTTTTTTTTCTTTTTCTCCCTTCTTTTTATTGTTCATCATAAAGTTTCTAACATAAATATTTTTATAAATTTTTATAATATTAAAACGAAATAATCAATTTTTGAATACCTAAATATAAATATTTACGAACTTGCTTTGAACCCCTTCGACACACGTGAACTCCCACCTTGAACTCACACATTCGAAATTGAACAGTTTGACCCCATTCACCACATTTTAACCTATTTAACCTAATTTGACCTTCAGAAAGTCAAACATCATCAAATCCCTTGCAATTCAAGGCCAAAATCAATCAAACCCGAATGGTTCGAACTTTCCCCGGATACCTGAACGAGTATCGACCAATGCTCAACCCTTGTATCAACCCAATTCAAACTATTACGCATTTTATTTGAAATTCAAATGGTTTGACCTATTCAAGGTCAAACTGAGCCAATTCAACCACGAAATCAGGAAATTAACGCGTTCTGAAGCCCTGAAATCACGCACAATCAATCCTATCAAAAATACAGACCGGATTCGTGACCCAATCCATCGCGCAATCGACGAATTTACGCGTTTTTGAGGTAGACAGCCGTCACAGTCAAACCTGTCCCCAAATCCTATAAATTAGGCGGAATTGGACGATGGAATGCACTCACTCACCATCGCACAAACCTCCTACACCTCTGCAACCACCACATTCCTCCTCCCAAAACTCGGCAAGCACAAGAACTTTCGAGTCGGTGGCTCCGGTCGTTCTCCCTCAATCCGCAACCATTCGAGGTAAAAATAGTATCTTTAGTTTCATTTTGATTCGGGGATTAAAAGCCCCATGAACCCGTGGTCGATCTGTATCAAATCGGGTGAGATTGTAGTTAGGGCTTGAAACGGAGACGATTGGGGAGGGAGACGATCGTGGTCTGGGTATTAAAACCATTTCACGTATGTAAAACAGCAACAGAACATGCCCAGGTCCACCGGTTAAATCGTCGTCCATATAGAGATGAGGTCGCAGGTTCGGGTCTAGCCCCACACCTCATTTCTCCTTTTTCGCGTGTCACTGAACCCAGGTCCCGTCCCTCTGGTTTAAAACATTTCAAACAGACTATAATAGCACTACCGGACCACTGGTCCGGTGGTTAGTTCGCTTGGCTGTTGCAGAAGAGGCCAGGGTTCTAGTCCCGTGGTCAGTTTCCATTTTTAAACTATATTTTTAAAGACATTTTTTACCCCACTTTTCTTTATAAACGTTATCTATTAAAACCCTAAGACTCGGGGGGGGGGGGGGGGGTATCTTATGAACCAAATAATTAACCTACTAATTTAAAACAATTATTTAAATATTTTAGGGATTTAAAAACTAACAGTTTTTAATTGAATTTTTTTTATTATTTTTATTTAAAAATTCCCTACTAATTATTCTCTAATACCAATTTTTTTTGTATAAATTACGTCCTCCTTACTTCTCATTCAAGTTAATAAAGAATTCACTTAAACCGTTATATTGATTGAAACATACAACTTATTGATATACTCAAGTAAATTTTAGTTAAACATTTATCCATTTAATTATAAATAAATCATTCACATATATACATATATATACATGTATATATTCAATTTCTTAATAAACAAACGTATCACTTACTACAAGTAGATACACATTCAAACCAACCAAACTCATTCCGTTATACCTTAGTCTTTTGAGCATATCATTGATACACATACCCATTTCTAACATAGGTTAACACTGTGGTTAGCAAAACAACTTATGCAACCACCCACACTTGTGGTTACAAGCTACAAATACAATGTGAGTTTACATAGCCCCTTTTTCTTATTTACACATTTGGGGTGAAACATGATTACATTCAAACACTATTTGCAATTATACACGTACAATTCTACAATATGATCATATGTGTTTATTGTGCTTTATGCTTGAATGCTAATTGTTAAGGCTACATATACATGATGTACACGTGCAAATACAAATACATAACTTCAGGCTAACATGTGTTGTTATGCCCTACATTAGGATAACATGTGTTGTTATGCCCTACATTTACATCAGGATAACATGTGTTGTTATGCCCTACATTAGGATAACATGTGTTATTATGCCCTTCAATTTCAAGGTCTCTTTTGTGCATTTATCTTAACTTAGATTCTCCATAAATGCTTTATAAACCATGCATCATATGAATTGTACACAAAACATTTGAACTTTACTTGTGGTGCCAAAACCTATGTATACTCACCAACTATTTATAGTTGACCCTCTCGTTTTATCATGTTTCAGGTACAGTTGTTTGAGTTATGATTCAAGCTACATTACTTAGGGTTGAGGACCTAGTCTTAAATTTTAATACGGAGCTTCATGTATTCTTAAATTCTTGTAAATGATGTAAATGGTTACTTGAGTTATGAAATGAAAATTTACTGTTTAATTATTTCAACTTTCGCAAACCATGAGCTTATGAACAGTCTACATGTCCCGCCCCGACGTTTCCGCCGTCGGTTGGGGTGTGACACCCTCGCTAGCTCGCCAAACTCATCAAACCACTCCCGTGACAAAACGGTGTTGGGCTCCACCGTCCTCCCTCTAAGAGTCATAAACCGCTGGTGTGCCATCGAACACGCCTAAAAAAGAAGGTGCGGGTTGTCGTCAATCCCTAAAATAAACTCCTGCTCATCCTCGGAACCAGACATATCTGCGCATAAATACGTATTTATAATTAATTAAAATATTTGTTAAACTAACGTTTAAGGTTTACGGTTTAAGGTTTAGGTTTACGGTTTAAAGTTTATTAATATTATTATTATTATTACACACATACATACACATATACAACACATATACACACATATACCACACAAACATACATACACATATACAACACACATACACACACATACATACACATATACAACAAATTCATACACATATATCACAAATACACACACACATATACACATACATACACATATACAACACACATATATACATATATACCACCGTAAACCGCCGTAACCCGTCATAAACCTACACTAGGTTTAAGGGCAAACCTAACAAATCTAAGTTATTAATCGGTGAAACCCATAAAATTACTTACTTGGTTGCGGTAATTGTCTACGGCGCTCTTCTTCTCTGGCGGTCCTCGTCTCCGGTGGTTGCGGTGGTGTGTGAGAGAGACGGTGGTAGCGGTGGACGGTGAGAAAGACGATGAAGGTGGTGCAGGAAGACGGTGGTAGCGGTGGACGGTGGTTGCGGTGGTAGTGGGAGGAAGCGTTGACGTGTGGTTGATCGTGGTGACGGTTCTGTCGTAGTGAGGTATATATGTAACGGATACGAATCAACCGTCACGTATGGGTCTACCCGTGATCGGTATCCCTTTATTGGGAGTCAAGTAACGGTCATGTATGGGTCTACCCGTGACCGTTCACCTCTTTATTAGTACAATAAAGTCAATAACTTTTAAAATAAAAAAGTTGTGGTCAGATATGATGGAGTCTCCATCGGAATTTTTTGAGATTCAACAATGGAACCAACCGTGAATGTGAACGGAAGAAAAACGTTGATAATAAGCGTAATAATTGTAAGGGTGTGGATTTCGAGTACGGATCAGAAGAAGATATGCCAGTGTGGTTTGCAGCGGCAACAGCCGGCTCCGGTGATATTTGTTCCAGGATGTTCAACAGGTCACGTATAGGGCGATCCGTGACCCTTATACGTTCGCATATACATACATATGTCACGTATAGGGCGATCAGTCACCCTTATACCTTCGTATATACATACATGTATGTAACCGTCACGTGTAGGGCGATACGTCACTGTTATGCATGCATAATATGTGACGTATAGGGCGAACTGTCACCCTTATACGTTCGTACATACATGCATGCATGCATGTAATATGTCACGTTGGTGGGTATGGTTGAGTTGGGTTTTAGGGTTTTGGTGGTGTATATGTCACATATAGGGCAAACCGTCACCCCTTCCTTTATATATATATATATATATATATGTATGTGTTGACACTTTTGATATATGATGTGTTTATACTTTAAATATTATACATTGTAAGATTTTATAGCCACTACAAAGATACATTAATACATAGGCTATCCTGATATAGTAATACAGGGGACGGGCTGGTGGCCTCGTAGGCGATCCATCATTGTAACGTATTGGTTTATACGATCCTAGTACATAACTTGCCATTCCAGTGCGTTTGTAAATGCATATCTCGGTCAATAGAATATCACATTCGACACTGGGTAATCCCCAACCAATTTTAGGGTGATAAAGTGATCGTGGTTAACAACGGCTAGTGCTACAACTGGATACTCAAACCACGGTTCTGGTCATTTTCTCACCGGGAAAAAAGACTGGCTGCCAAATAAACCTATAAGATGTACAACACAATTGAATGTTTTAGCAATTATGAGTCCACTGGCGGGAAAGCTCAGCCAACGATTCTCGGGTGCGGGTTCAACCGTGTAAAACCAATCTATGCTGTTACGAACAATGTCTTAGAATCCAGGCATCTCGCGGTTCAAATTAGGCTGCCAATACGAAATGTTATTGTCCATTTCCATCAGCATTTTTTGCCTAACCCACGCCCACTCATTTTGGTCCCTTCCTAAAGCCACAGCGATCCCCTGAAAACTGCAGTTACCATCTGGCCGCACATCTTTTATTTTTGAAACGTACTGGTGAATCCATTGGGGGAGGCTATCCTTAAACCGCATAATTTTCAACACGTGGTTAGGTTTCAACATTAAAGGAAACCCTAGGTCAGCTCCTGTCTGATGTACCTTTGAAGCAGCCTTTAACCTATTAGGACGATTGTTGGGCGTCTTAAACTGTGACTGGGGGGTATATGAGTTGTGCCTCGTCGATTCAGGCATAGTTTTTTCTATCGTAGTATACGAGCTGTGTCTCGCGGTGTCAGGCATCATTTTCTTTGATGTCTTGGCGTCCGATTTTCTCTGTTGCTGATTAAGATTTGGACTACCACGAGGGTCCTGACGTACCTCAGGCTCTTTCTTTTTTGTTTTGCCTGTAAACACACTTTCATACATTTTCTTAAACAAACTTCTTTTCACGTGGGGGTTGGGTGACAACATAACCTTTTGTTTCACGTCGTGAAACTTCTTTTCATAGTCGGGTTCTTGCGCCTAGGCGTACGCCGGCTTGAAATCAAGCTTCCTCCAGTGTGTATTTAAAGTATAGATAACCTTAGTTGACAATAGGCAATCATATGACAACGGTAAAAAAAATGTATTTAAAGTATAGATAACCTTAGTTGATGTGTTCCTCCAAACGACAAGCACATGGCAAGCCCATGGACGTGGACAACTGGTGTCCACACGTACCTCCTGTATCCAGCATCCTTTCCATTATCGCCATCTCTTTTTCAAGAAGTTCAAGACACCTAATAGACACCTTCTAATGAAATCCGGAAAACACTTGCAGTCGATGGACCTTTAATATCTTAATGCGGGACTCCTCGAAGGTTTTGGAGATTTCAATCTCCTGGCCCCGTACAACTTTACTGACATATCCAACAAGTGTGTGCAACATATTGTTGGTCCCTGTAAGGTAACTCTTAAAGTTGGCGTGTTGGCCCTCGACTCTATTAGTTGTATGTTCACCAAAGTTGAGGCGGTCGTACATCCAACAAGAAACAAAATTTTGTTTGTACGGACCCAACCAACTATTACAAATATATTCCCAGACCTCTGAAACAAAGAAAAAATAAAAATTATGAAATGAAAAAATAGATTTTTATATAAACATTAAGTATGAAAATCTTACCCTGTTTACCGTCTTCATTTAATTTTTCCTCCATCTTCCTGCAATTATAATCGTATAACGCATCCGTGGGAGACTCACATAGAACTTTCCACCAGTATGAAAAATATTTCCAAATGTTGACTTTGAAAATGCCTTTCCACCTTATGGTGATATTCTCCATGATGTGCCACCTGCATAGGTTTTTAGAATCACCCGGGAAGACCATGTCACATGAACTCATCAGGGCTAGGTCCCTATCTGTGACAATGACGCATGGCTCCACACACCCATCGAGCATATATTTGATCCGCTCAAGGACCCATGTGAAGTTGTCTTATCGTTCCCTCGATATAAATGCGTGCGCAATACAAAACGACTTCGATGTCGACGTCACACCAATAAACTGAACAAAAGGAATGTCGTACATGTTGGTTTTGTACGTCGTGTCTACCAACATCAAGTGCGGGAAGAAGCGCCACATTTTATAGGAGGTAGGATGACAAAAGAAAATATCTTCCACGACATTAGTGGAGAGATTGTCCCGGGTGTGATTCACGAACTCTTCAGATTGCAGTAAGTTTTCAAGTTCCTGCATTGGTGTCAGGCCTATTTTACTTTCGCCTCTAATCTTCGTTGGGGCGTTGTATATGTCCTGAACAACACATATGTTACCGGGAAACTCTTCTCGTACGGCTGCAAGAATGTGACGTGCACGCACGTGCTGCCGGTGTAACCTCTCAACCAGATCAATTTCCCCGGCGGACATCTTCCTAAGCTGCGCGTGGCCCTCCTCAAATACAACAGGATCATGGTTGTGTGTCTCGTCTGTCACGTCCAACCTCCAACTATTACTCTTTCTGATGTACCTCCCTACGAGCTTAAAGGGACATGATTTTTTTATGCTCCCAGTATGCCTGACTGTGCCCCTGCATTTAGGTTCCCCACCACGATTGCATCCGAGTTCCACATCTTTTTTCCTTGACCGACTGACCACAATGACGCACCCATGCCCGCGTCCTCTCTTCTTAGTCCAATCCACCAAATCCTCACAAGAATTAAAATACTGAAATAGTTACAAGGTCATACTTAAAACGTAGTACATAAAACAAATAAATAAACAATTTAAACGAACGAAAGAGTTGTTGTCATACTTTGTCTGTTTTATATGAAACTGTCGCCTTGCGTATGCGATCATCGTCCAATGCATTCTTCGCATCCCCATCGTTTCCTTTCAAATGAACGGAAGACTCACTGTCATCTGTGTCATTCCTATGGAAACTATCCGACACGTGTGTATGTTCTGGTTGTGACCGATACGAGAAATGTTCATAATCCGGTTCTGGTTGTGACCGGCACATATGTACGTAATCCGGTTCTGGTTGTGACCGGTTTGAGAGATGTCCATAATCCGGTTCTGGTTGTGGCCAGTACGACCCTTGACCGTAATCCGTCGGTCTAAATAGTGACATGTACGCCTCTTGACTGTAATTCGGTAATGGTTGCTGCTGCGACGACTCTTGACCGTATGTATTCAACGGGTTGGTTCCCCCCCCCCCCACGAAGGGTGACTCCCGCATACGAAATACTCCTGAAAACATAATGGCCGATTAGATACCCGACGTAAAATAAAGACTTGCACACCCTTAAGTTTACCCGTCCCAGTATAACCCTTAATAAAATAAAGACTTGTTAAACCTGGTTCAGATCTTCGAAGGTTGGCTCCTCATTCAAATCTTGAAGCTTCGACTTCTGATAAGGATCTCCGGAACTCGACATCGGTGTCAGGCGTGAAACAAAAAAAAACAGCGGTGTCCCAACAACAAATAACCACAACCAAGAACTCAAACACGCACTTTCGTCTATACTTTATGTTCTTTTTTAATTATGGTAGTGTCGGGTTTGTGTATGATGGTGGGTTTAGTGTGATGAAAGTGAGTGGTGAGAGTTGTGGATTATGGGTTTAGTGTGATGAGAGTCGTGTTTGATTTTTGGTTTAGTGTGTGAGTGAGTGGTGAGAGTTGTGTTAATATAAGCTGAATCTGCAACCTAACTGTCACGTATTGGTCCAACGGTGATGGTAAACACGCACTTTCGTCTATACTTTCTGTTCTTTTTAATTATGGTGAAAATGGTAGTGTCGGGTTTGTGTATGATGGTGGGTTTAGTGTGATGAAAGTGAGTGGTGATAGTTGTGGATTGTGGGTTTATTGTGATAAGAGTTGTGTTTGATTTTGGGTTTAGTGTGTGAGTGAGTGGTGAGAGTTGTGTTAATATAAGCTGAATCTGCAACCTAACCGTCACGTATAGGTCCAACGGTGACGGTTAGGTCAGGTGTCCGACAACATTGTCAACGTTAACTTTCTGTCAAAACAACCTCGTACACAACCGTCACGTATTGGCCTATACATGACCGTTAGGGTGCCTTTTTTGATGACTGCAAAACCTCGTATCAACCTCGTATCACCAGTATCCTTTTTATTCCCGGACTCACGAGAGACATACCGCCACGTTTAGGCCGATACGTGACGGTTTGGGTCACAACCGTCACGTATAAACCTATACGTGACGGGTAGGTCAGGTGTGAAAAAAAAAACCAGCGGTGTCCCCAGCACAACCCCTATTTAATTCATGTCAATAATTAAAGAGTAAAAAACAAACATCCAAATTGTTTTATGAAAAAGATTTGTTAGCATTAACCAAGAAGATGTAACAAATTACTACTAGAGTTACCCAAGTTTAGCAATACTTATTCCATCCACTCAACTTCAACCATCGATATCTCATTTATCTTAGCTCCGTTTTAAACACGGTTTGGTTAATTGTGAAGCTCTCAAATGGTAGAACACAAACCCATAACTAAATTCATTATAACACACACACACACACACACATATATATATATATATATATATATATATATATATATATATATATAGGGGTATGTTCTTTTGAGAACCAACAATATGTTAAGAACCGTGAGAACCGCATTAACTCTTCCTCTATTTATAATATAAATTGACTAGAATTCATGTACATGTCAATATATTTAAGGTTTGGTTTTAAAAGACCTCGAATTTATAGTCGTTTTTTTAAATGCATATATGCACTCACACTATATGCACAAATGAATGCATATATGCATATTTTTATACTTTTTTTAAAAAAATTCAGGAGAGATGAGATAAACTCAAACTAAGAGTGGGAAGAGATAAATAAAACATTGTTGTTAAATTTTATTTTTTTCACTAAAGCGATATGTACACGTTTTGTGCGGTTCTTTCAGTTCTCAACATATGGTTGGTTCTCAAAAGAACATGCCCCTATATATATATATAAATATATTTATTTGTGTCAAAGTTAATGAAACCACTTTTTTACTAATTTTTCCAACATTATTTACACATGTATAAAAGGTTTATGTTGGTTCTTGTATTTATGTAATTATAATTTTTTTTGTTGTGTAATATTGTATAAATAATATAAAGTAGCTAGCGTCAGAAATTTGGTATTTTGACAATGCACTATCTTTTATACGCTTAAAAATTGTAGTAGTTCAAGAGTTGTGAAATTTCAACGAATATTATATATATTTTTATATTTTCTCTAAGGAATCTTATGATTCTTAAAAGATTCCCTGGCTCTTTATGTTTCCTGCACGTGCTACTTGCCTTAGTATTTGCATGTAATAAAATTATGTTTTCCATTTACAAAATAATTTGATAAAAATATATTAAATAATGCATTAATACAGCATTGCATTATTTAAATGAAAAAAATATCTTTTTTCGCATTTCAATGTATGAAGTAACAATGGGCTCGCTGGTTTTTTTAATCTTTTTCTTTTGCATTTAATTTTTAAGATAAAATTAAAAAATGGACAAAATTAATAAAAAACTTGAATTTTGTATAACTAATTATGGGTGGAAAAAATCGGTTTAGGCCCTTCTGATCAAGCACAAACATTATGATTATGGTTATAGGTATTTAAATTTGAAAGAAATCAATCTTCTGGTCATGTCCGCTCTAAAACAAGAAATAATGGATCAAAACCCAGATCGACTGACATATACCGTCTACCATACGTTCATTGTTGAGTAAAACTACGTGGTTATGAGTAGGGTAGATGATAACCAGTCTAGGCCGGTCGAACAAACAACCCGAACTCTGACCAAGCACATAAGGACCGGTCATCATCGACACCCGGTCTAGCCTGGTACTGAATTTTGCTACTACTTTGAGGAAGCAATTTCATCAAATCAACACTTAGCAACAATAATTCGGTCTAGATTGGTTTTAAGCTATAACAGGCTAAACAAAACCAGTATCGACCCAATATAGACCAACCACTGGCGGTATGATTCTCCATTTCGCCTTTCCTCACTTTCGGTTTCCGTTTAGTCTGATTCAGATTCGTTCCAATCTAATAGGGGTGAGCAGAAAATTAAATAACAAAACCATAGCAAATAATAATAATAATAAATAACTAAAAATTTGATAAACTGGTGATTGGTCACGCTTTTATTCATAGCCAAGTTGTATAGACAAGTCTTATAGTTACATGTGTATAAATAACAAAACCAAATCAACTTTTGTATATTTTTTATTTTTTATAAGAACATATTATTTTCTCTCTAGTTCTTATTTATAAGCTGTTATGCTTGTTAATTTTTATTTGTTACTAAAACTGAAATAAGCTTGAATTAACTCAGATGTTGATTGAATTAACCGAATCTTTTTTCTAGTAATCAAATCATTCATAACCAAAACATCCACTTATATAAATTTAAAAAACCAAACCCATTAACATAAAACTTCATTATAAATTATAATACTTGCTTAGAACCCGTGTGATACACACGGGGTGAAAAATATCAATACATAAAATTCTTAAATCTTTATGTATATATTTTATAGGTATAAAAATGTATTACATATACTAAAGATAGAAAACAACATTCAAAATATGTAAAAATTAATATACAATTGGATTTCAAAAATACGTTAATTACTATTTAATGTAATTTGACTTTCATTTACTATTTGATTGAAAATAAAAGTTACATAATTAGATTTCAAAGTTTTTTATAATAAGAGATAATTTAAAATAAATGTGTTTTATTGGTATAATTAATATTTTCTTTAAAAATATATTATTATTAAAATATAGAGGTGTATTTAATAAGAGAGAGACGAGAAAAAATAATGAGAATGAATATGGAGACAACACGTGACATGAAAAAACGTTAATATATTATATAGAATAGATTATTTAAGAATCTTATAACTAGAGAAACACATTACGATCACCACCAAGGCATCAACATCCCAAAACCAAATAATGTTATTTTCTAAACATCTTGAAAATATTACCATAGTGGTCCTACAACTTTAGGAAAGTTACCACTTCCACCCCTTCCTCTCAAACTTCTTTCAACTCAGTACATAATCATGTCATTAGAAGCCAGTATAGGTTGACAAGCATAAAGATAACTCAGTGAGTCATCAGGAAACCAACTTCCGGCATCAACGGGTTGCTTCATAAAGGCGATGATCTCGTTGAGCAACCACAGGCGGTTGCTGAGCTCCATCACCTGAGCCGCCAGCACCGAGTTCTCAGCCTCCACACTCATACAATGCTGAGTGGTCATGCTGATACTAGCCGTGACTCGGTCATTCTCACTCCTGAGTTGACTCAGCTGAGTCATGAGATCGTTCAAGTGCTTTTGCTTCCTCATTCTTGACCTCCTTGCTGACTCCCTATTTGAAATCATTCTTCTTCTTTTCCTCAGATTCAATTCTTCTACCAGATCAGAACCACCGGACGACGTCGTTGTGACACTACATGAAGCCATGAAAATTGAAAGTACCAAAAATAACAACTTTTTTTCAAGAATCTTGAAATTGGAGATTTTTAGAGAGAAATTAGCAGAACCCAGATGGTAAATTAGTAAATTAAGCTTTAATTTGGTTTTAATTAAGATAATTTATAGATCGGAAAACAGGGGAAGAAGAATCAAGAAAGTACCAAAAATAGATTTTTTTTCAAGAAACTTGAAATTTGAGATTTTTAGAGAGAAATTAGCAGGACCCAGATAGTGAATTACTAAATTAAGGTTTAATTTTGATTTTAATTAAGTGATTAAAAGATTATATTTGGATAATTTATGGATTGGAAAACAGGGGAAGAAGAATCATGAAATGTAATAAAACCAGTAGAGGAAGACAACTGAGAAAGATTGAACTAAATGGGTCCTGCGCCAATAAGTGGAATTGATCATACACCCACTAACAAACAGTTCACTAAGAATCTGAGACATCTACTTCGAACATTAAGAACGGTAAATCGAACATGGGTATGGTGAAAATCGTCGCATGATAAGTGAAAAAGGGGGAAAAACAGGGGATTTTGCTGGTGAGGAAGCTTGAATTTGTAGGAAAACAGAGCAGATCTTGAAGAACAGATGGAGCTTAAGGATGCTATGAAGGGGGAAGAGAAAAGGGAAGGTTTGTAGGTTGTATATATAGAGGGTGATTGTATACTCTCACTTTATTTTAAGTGGAAAACTAGGAGAACGATTTAACACTTATATATTTTGTTTAATTGTGATATATGAGGCGGTTTTGTAACCTGCTAACCGTTTATCTTATTCTCTTTCTAACTTCGATTACATTTGTCAAGCATTATGGACAAACAAGGGTTTAAATCGTATCGGGTTGTCATGCTGAGTTGTTTAACCTGAACACGGCCTATACATTTAAGTGTTTAATTGGCACACATTTAAAATGGTGTAACCCAAACATGACTTATTTAACCCCATTTACCTAAATGTGTCAAACGGGTAAATGGGTCAAGTTGTAAACGTATTAATCAGTTTGACGGGTTGTATAAATGAGCTAGCACGTCGATCTGTTTAATTCAACAGGTTGGCGGGTCGACTTGTTTGATTAAACGGGTTATACATGTCAACCCGAACATGACCTGTTTAATTAAACATGTCAACCTAACACGAGTCTTATTTTAAACGGGTTAGATATGACTACCCAAGTCCTGATTATTTTAATATTGTGTTTTGGGTCGTGTTGGAAATTATCATCCCTATGAGTAAATGCATTATCTTGTCTTTTTTTTCTCTACTTAAAACATATGAGTTTTTTTATCTTTAAAAAATGATAGAATTACATATATCCTTATATTTTCAACCCTAATTACATATATATCCAACCCAAAACTTAAATTACATATATCCCTCTCTTTTATAAAATTACTCTTTTAATCTTACAAGAAATACAACTACTCTTATTCCATCGATCCCAACCCTAACCTTCTGATTCCCGTTTTCGATTGATTCCAACATCCAGCTTCGCTTCTGATCGATTCCATCATCCAGTTTGCTATATATGTAATTAATGAAGGGGATATACATAAATAAAATTTTCAACTAAGTATATATGCAATTAATGAAGTTCTAACCGACGCGAAATCGCCTTCTCCGGTCACCTAGTGCTCCTTTCTCCTTGCTTGCGGCTGTCACACACCTCCTAGGCTGAATGGCCTAGGGTTTTCGTCTTAATTCTTATTAAAACCTACAAGGTTTACATTCGGGTCCCTATGTTTCCTGCTAACGCGTGTTTAGATCTCAATTTCTCATTAAACTACTAACCTGTCCCCTAGTTTTGATAATCCGAGCATTACGTGAAACCACATAGCCAATGCTAATAGAATGAGGCCAGGTTCGACTACTAACCCGATTCATTTAGTTCATGGATTTCCGGGATGTTACATTTATATACCAATTAAATTTGCGTTAAAATAAGTCAAAAACAGTTATCGTGTTTGTATTACATGGATTGTTAAAAAAAATTCACCAACATACGCTTGTAAATGTAAAATAGAATTATATTAAGACCCGGGGTCGTCTCTAAGATTTTGAATGATCTGTGCGACTAGTAAAAATGAGTCCCTAAAATACAAACTTATATATATATATATATATATATAATTCATTATTACGACGATAATTATTATGACAATAAACAAAACAAAAATATTGTAACATAATGATATATCTAACATACTTAAACGTAAGGCTCTCTTGTCATTTATAGAAGCAAAGTTGTTGATCAACTGTTTATAATCTATAATCTCTAAATAATTGTTCTAAATAATCAATTATAAACCTAAATAAAATAAATATTTAATTTTTTAAACATAACTGGTTAATTGGACCCATTCAAAATATGTTATTGGGTTAATAGGTTTTAATAAGTTTATTAATTGACTAGAAGCCTAGAACATAAAATTAGTAATAAGTTTATATATTTTTTAATTTTTAAATATTTTAATCGACACCCAATACACAAATGAAAAAAAATTGGGCTCTGAGCGGTCGCCCACCCGTCACTTGCTTAGGGTCGGCCCTGTTCGGACCCCCACAGTTAAAATGTCCTGGTTCCGCCACTGGTTTGGTTGTCCAACATGACAGTTACCGAGACAAATTGTTTTAAACATTACCGCCGGGTCTTCTGTTGATAAATTTAATTAGTTTATAAAAATAAAATATTTAATTTTATAAAATTGCCTGAATAATAATAATAAATTCTGAAAATTAAAATGTACATATAACAAAAAATCTATAGTAAACCAAATAAAATTTCCATTACAATAAGGAGTTAAAAATTTTTAACAGCAATATCTAGATTTTCTAGGATAAATATACGATACATGCACCCTGTAAAATTTGAACCCAACCTTTTGGTTGTGGGCACTCCATTTAACCATCATGATGTCCCTTTGAGGACACAATAAAGAGTTAAATACATCAAATACCAGCACATCAAATCTAAGATTGTAGACTTTATTCAAATCTAATCTCGTAACTTGTATTTCTAAAAATATGATCATAACAGGGAGTTAAATACATCATAATAGGGTATTTCTAATAACTTAAGGGTTTGGTACATGGAAGGTTGGGGATTTGACAAAAAAATGAAATGCTACATATCAACTCAATTTCACGAGTATGTGTTGTTACTGATGGTACATGGAAGGTTGGGGAATTGACTGATATGTAAAGGTCGTCAAAGATTTTATCCTCGTGAAGAAGTTTGCTGCGAAGTTTATTACATTCACACATACGCAATATATGTGACCAAGGTAGATAGCAGAACAAAATTGAAGAGGAAAGTTGCCGGTACCCACGGTAATTACCGACGGGATTAGTCCACCGGTGACAATTAATCGATGATACTCATTTGTTTAGTAGTGTAGTAACTTTAGATATATTATAACACAATTCAAAAGTTTAGGGGTAACATTAACAATAAAAAAATGGCCATATTGGTACCTTAAGCAAGATTATATTATATAACCCAAGATTGTATTATATAACCTAAACCTAAAATAAAAAGAGGAAAATGAGAAAAATCTAAAGGGCTATATATAAATTGTTGTATAAAATCAGTAACTTTTCATGATTGACGAGCTAGACCGATCTTGATTAGAATTTAAAAGATGGTGGTTTTTAGTTATAAAATAGTTGGTTTGATACAAATATTTTTGTTAGTTTGGTGGATGTTTAATCTTTTATAAAGTTTAGGTTCGATAATAGGGTATGAGAAAGATGAGAATATATTGTTTTGAGCTTACTTGATGGAAATAGTGAACACAAGGGTGTTCACTAATGAAACTTTTTATCCATGTTATATGATCATATATTTAACATAAACTTCATCTTAGTTGAGGTGCCAAACCACAAACATCTTTAATAACTACTTTGAAGGGTCCTAAGTTCAAAACTCACCACTTAAGTTTTACTTAAATTTTCATTTCAATGCATTAAGCAGTCTTACATCTCTGAAGTTCAAATGCTTGAACCGTTTCCGGTCTAACCGGTTAGACCTGCTAAACGGGTAACCGGGGGGGGGGGTCGTCCACTTGGCACGTGAATGAGCGTAGAACACCGCCCCCGGGGCGTGAAGCGCGCAAGTGAGCAGATCCACGGGGCATGGGGGTGGAGATGTGTGTGTATATGTGTGTGGATAGTGAAACCATTACCCACCTTAGTGATTCGGTTTAGTAATTGCCCTTCTGCTGACGTGGCGATAACGTAGTGGGACGTTTTTCACATTTTAATAATTCCACAACACATAGCCTAATGGGCGATGACAGTTTCCGGGCAAAGCTGATATGGAGGTCCATGAGGCTCACCAAGAGTCCGACTATGGATGCTCAAAACTGTTTTAAAATACTAATTTATCAAACGCACAAGCTAAACCGAACCTGAGTCTATGATGGGCCGGACCTAGTGTAGGTCCAAGCGGGCCTACCTATTTTGTCATTTGGTCCATCTTTTACCATTGTAACAAAACAACTTATGACATCTTTGGGACCCATTGTACAAATAGGGCTTCCTTTACAAAAATCCAGCCCAACATTTTAAACTTTCATTTCGACCCCTCAACTTCACTATTAAACGCTAAAAGTCCTTTAACTACCATATGATTTATTTTTAGATCCAGAAAGATGCTATAATCAGTTAAATGTTACCAAATAAGGGATTTCTATACAAGCTTTTACGTTTAATTCAAATACTAGAGGGGTGCCCACGCGATTCGGTGAGAAACCAACACACTAACACAGACACTGGTAAAACGTATAATCACATATTCTTATTTTTTTTAAATAAAAAAAAGTATATCAATACAATACTCAAATTAAAGAGAATAAAATGCTCGATTTTATGGTGTATTTTAAAAAAAATATTAACATATGAAAAAGTTATGGCCGTCTAAAAATCGTGGGGGAAGTTGGTTTAAAAGTCAACCATACATTTTAAAAGGTTGTACCTTGTGTTTAAAACTTGTATTTAAGTAAAACTTTTAAATTCTGATGAAATTACTTTTTTGTCATTTCAATATGTATTATATTATAGTATAGATAATAACAACGAAAACTCTTATTGTCTCTATATAAGCATGAGGTGTTATTCTCATGTTTAGAGCAAACGTATAAGTCCAAGCCATTAAGGTCTGCTCTATAGATTTATAGATGCATATGTTATTGTAAATGTTAGACAAATCTATCTCTATAGTCATCAAATACGCGAATAAATTTCACATATTCACACAAATAAGCAAAATCAAAGTGAATACGCCAAAAAAGTAGATATTTGACAAAAAAATGCATATAAATATAAAACTAAAAAGCGAATATAAAGTAGATACGTGAAATAATTTCACGTATTATGAGGTAAAAGTTTTTTCTGAACATATGAATATACTAAAAATG
Source organism: Smallanthus sonchifolius (assembly GCA_023525975.1). Taxonomy (NCBI): domain Eukaryota; kingdom Viridiplantae; phylum Streptophyta; class Magnoliopsida; order Asterales; family Asteraceae; genus Smallanthus; species Smallanthus sonchifolius. Next base: position 3,745,232 of record CM042024.1, on the reverse strand, counting down.
ATTATTTTTATGATTTTATGTATCCTTTTACATATGCATAATCTAATGTGATGTGTTTTATTAGGTTAGAAAATATGTGAAACAAGATGTATTCATGAACAATCAACTTTAATAGTCTAATTTATATAAAAACAATCTCAAACTTTATTCAAAATGGTACACAAACCGTATAAAGAAATTGCAAACAACGTTGATTGATATATAATAATAATTGTACACAAAATCTGAAATCATGACAAAACAAACCTTCACAATTTGATTTCCTTCTCTTCCTCTAATTGGTTTAGAAACCGAAAAATCTCTTCTTTTTCTTCTTCTTTTTCTCAAGGTACGCCATGAACTCTCTTTGTTGAGAAAGGGATTCCTCAAGAGACTGCATTAAATTATATTATTATTTAAATAATGTATTTTCTGTATTCATATCTAATGCAAAAATTATTTATAAAACATCAAAAAATTTCCAATGTGCCTTTTTGATATATTTAAGGTCCAATCCTGTTTCCTAGACTTCTTTATTCACAAAATTACATTATTATTATTTTAATAATGTAAATTCTGTAATTATATCTAATACAAAAAATATTTATAAAATATAAAAAAAACTGTTTATGGCCAACCCGACCCTCCAGTTTCAACATGCACCAAAAGTTACCCCTTTTGACCCGTAACCCAACATATTTTGCACACAATTTTTTTGGAGCAAAGTGTTTCTGGTCAACCCAGCTCGGCCCGACCCGTTTTAACCTGTATAATAAGGGTGTTAATTCCTGACACGATATGAAAATAATCAAGTTTTGGATTGTCATATCTAACCCGCTTAATAAACATGTCGTGTTCGTGTTGACCTGTTTAACTCGCTTAATTTAACGGGTCGTGTTTGGGTTGACATATTTAACCTGTCTAAATACACATGCCTACCTGGTCAACATGCAACCCGTTTAACCCACTTATCACAATATGCCAATTGCCAACCCATTCTACCCATTCTACCCATTCAACCCATTTATTACAATAAGCCAACCCGTTTAACACGTTTACAACTTGATTGCAACCCATTTACAAACCGTCAACTCGTTTGACTTGTTTAGATAAATGGGTCGTGTTCAGGTTACAAGAATTTAAGTGTGCCAGGTTAGGTTGATATCTTTGACATGAATAAATATATAGACCGTGTTTATGCTCTACAATTCAACCCGCCAACCCAACACGATTGACACCTTAATTTAAGAAATGGCTAGTTAATTTGACCCGTTACCCAACCCACCCGTTATGAACTTTTTTGAAGTGGTACCTTCTTGGTAGCAGCAAGCTCAAGCTCCAATGCTTCAACACGAGACAAAGCCTTATTAAGCATATCCTCTTTCGCAGGGGGCATCTCAATTGGTTGAGTTTCAAGAATAATAACCTTTTCCTCCAACTCTCCCATGCGTTTCACCATTGCGAGATACTCAGCAGTTGAGACAGCTGGCAGTTGCCCGTTGTACGGTCTAGATTTATGTTTTTTAACTATATCATCATCATCATGGATGCCGCTAGAGTAAAGTGTGGCATCTGTAAGCCTTTTGGGCATCATATTGTTTGTCATACGGACCATGGTCATAATTCCCATCACTAATGTCATCATGCCAGATAATAGATGGTTTCCTAGCTTATCTTGGATCGGATAATAATCCGTTTCTTTAGCAATGGCTAATTTTTGCTTTGGTTTAGGACGATCTACAGTCTTGTCAACCACGGGCGCGTGGTTGGTTTTCACAATGGTGGTTGGGTGGTGGTTATTTACTGAAGCCTACAAAATATATTTAAAGCAAACTTACAACAAGGCAAAACTTGCAACAATAATAATTCAATTTGGAAAAGAATGATGCCAAGATTTTTAAAGAACTTACTTCTTCGAATACTGAAGGGAGATTAATAACTACTCGTTTAGTCGTTTTTCAGTCTGCTCATTTTATCTATCGACTTCTTGAATAGTTAGAATTTTCCAAACATTCAAACTTATTATTATCAAACCGCATAAACACATCCAGACACTATTTTTTTTCACCTGTTGTTTTATTCTAATAATATAATGCAAATAATCACTTCCAAAATGCACATTCAAACAATCCCTAAATGCTTAGAAACCACTAAAAGAAGTGACGACTAGTCTCAACCGGGCTTTCTCAAAGATCCTGAGTTTGAACTTTGACCTTTATATTGTTTAATGAGTTACAAGGAGTGCATCATTATGTCTCAAAACGAAAATGATCCTACATGTAGCTGAGAGAAAATACCATATTTGCAGATAAGTCCTCAGAAATTGTCTTTTCTTCTGGGATTGGATTCTTTGAACATTTGTGTTGACCACTGCGGACCATCTGCCGTACCGAATCAAAATAGGATATCTAAAATGTATATTATATTTACAAAAATTGAAATTGCAGAAGTAATACCTTCATGATCTCTGGGTCTTGCCATGGGCCCTTATCTGACCGCAAGCAGCCGCCTTTATCAGCACAAGTGCAGGTACCACCCAAAAAGGTTGGAAGTTGACTACCCACAGATAAAAAATGTTAAGAGGTGGCAAAATGGGCGGTTGGACGGATTTAGATAAAGTTTCGAAACAAACATAGGTCAGAATGGGCAAATTTTTGGTAGGGTTCGGGTCAGGTTGGGTTGACATGCTGACACTTCTTTTTCCCAAAAATTCTAAACTCCTTGTAAACAATTAGTGTGTCAATTATGAACACATAAATTATATTATTGAATAATAATCTTGTTTTCTGAATAAAATGATTTAGGATGTTTTATACATCCAAAATACACTTTGGGCGTCTTTCGACTCGTTATCCATTAAAAAGTAAATGGGTCAATCCTGACGTATTAATATATAGATGATTTGAGGTTAAAGGTTGGTTATTTAAAATTTTCATTACCTAGCAATTGCAACCAATAAATCTTGACAAAAGGAGAAACAAAAACCAATAAATGTTAGATCAAATATTTTGTAGGAGTACCTGGCATCAATCATTTCCAGGAGCTGATTTTGGTATTTGTTGCCCAAAACCTATATGTAAATAGGGCCATAGACTAGTCAACTCAACGAGTTCAATAATGGAGTCTTTTTTTAGGTAAAAGATGGGATAGACTTACATGAATCTTAGAAGTAGTCTTTGGATCCAGGAAGGATTTTACCGTGCTCCACAAAAGCCTAAACCCGGACCCCGCGTTGATAATGTACATGCGGCATAAAGTCTATAAGGGAGAAGAAGTTTTAAAGAAAAAAAGAGTTTTGGTAAAATATTTAAGACTGAGAAAATATAAACCAATTACCTCAGGGTAATTGTTACCATCAATGTTCTGGAGATGCTGGATGAGTTCCCTAGCAGATTTGTTCATGTTTTTTAATCCCTGATTCACAAACCGGGTAAAAAGTATGCATTGTTTGCCAATTTTTGATTTTGAAAAGGTAAATCTTAATAATACAAGTAGTTTAGGCATATGTTGTACATCTGGCAATTTCAACCCATTATGGGTTGTGTTTGATCTCAAACGGGTTAAATAAAAAAAACTAGCTAAACGGTGAACCGGGTCAAACACATTAAAATTCGCTCATAGTCTATTAAAAAATTTAGCTTATTATTGTAATAAGGGGATAGCATAGGTGATGTTAACATCACTTAAGTTAAATGCTTCAAAGGCAAAAAAAAAAAAAAAAAAAAATTAACTCTCAAACTTTATTACACACACATAATGACCACCTCATTTACCTTAACATAGCGTGATGTTGACATCACATTTTATTTTCCATTGTGATAATATTGTCTTTGTTTAAAAGTGGACCAAAAAGTGTTTAAAGGTCAACTCAACTGTTTTGACCCGGTTCCCAGCCCGCTGATCCTGCCACATCTGATATGTTAACATGTATTATGTATAGTTCTACTCACAACTCCTTGTACATCAAGGATGGTGGTACTTTGATCAATGTGTTTTTTTGCAGCAATTGAACAAGCTGGGAACTTATCAATAAATGTTCTTTCAAACTCCATCACATGGTACTTAAGATAACGTTCTAGGGTTGTGGCTTGCATGAGCTTGGTAGCATCAACTTTACCAAGTTGCTCAATATATACCGGCCTTCCATCTTTATCAACCCCATGGTGTCCTTGAGGATAGTATTTGACCACATCCTCTTTTTCCTTGAAATCAAAATCCTTAAAACAAGGAAAAAATCAATGGACTGTAGCATATGTATACATTATACCATATTCTTTATAAGATGTCTTCACACAAATACCTCCATAATGGTGTCTGTACCATAATCCCTCCTCCATTTGATCATATCAGACCACATTTGTTTGGTCTTCTCAATATCAAATTTCCTAGCCTTCAAAAATCTGTTTCATCATTGCCAAAAGGTCAGTCTTCTTATGTATACTATGTTGTGTTGAAGAAAAAGTTTTTAAGTTCATCTTTTTGTTAGCCATAGTGGGTTTGTGTTTCATGCTTATGTTGCATGAAGAGGTCCAATATCAAAGTAATTCACAGCTTTTCGAAAAAAAATTATTATTTTCTTTTAGCCAAAAAAATGAGGTGCAAAATAAATTATGTGGGACCGCGGATAGTGGAGATATGTTTATAAAAGAAAAGTTTGAGTTGTTGATGTGGCATGACATGGAAAATATATAAACCTTTAAAAAGGTCTATGATAGTAAATGACCAAATCTTGTTTTTTAATAAAGCGATTTTGAGCTTGTTATGTATTTGAATACATATGAATAACTCTTGATCCTTTTGACCCGTTAGAGATAACTTATAACCCAAACCAACCCAACCCATTTATAGGTAAATCTAGAAAATAGATTTACAGAAAAGCTATGACCTTAGCATCATGTGGTAATCATCATGCTTTGCAGGTAATAATTCTTCCAAAATCAAAGCTTGACGTAAAGCATCAACTGCCTTCAATTCATCAGCATCGTGTACATCTTCAACAACAGACACAATTTTACCATTTTTCCTGCTTTTTTTGCCAAATGAACTCCTCAATTTGTTGGATGCTTTTATAGCCCTCTGTTTAAAAGATAGCTTATATTTCTTCTCTTCAAAAGTTTCTGTGTCGGTTTTTTCTAAACCTGTTCAAAACCAATTACATTGAAATTATATACCAGTTATTGATACGCAAAACAGGATGGTGATCTTCAGACTTAATAGTGGGTGGATAATGATAGCTTTGTTTTATACATATGATCAAAATGAACGAACCATTTCTTGATATGATTTACTTTAGCTCTAACAAAGTTAACATAACTATGCTTGATTTTTCTATTCACAGTCATAAATCAAGTCCCTACTTTCATCTATAACTTCATTACCCAGTTTTCCAGTTGTATGCCACTGAAAATTTGTGTTTATGTGATTGAGAATTCAAAGAGTATGTGAAGAAAAATCGAAAAGGGGTGTTTGGGAATAACTTAAAAATACAAGAACCTGTATTTGGATCAACGGGATAAAAGCAAGTTGGCTAGAAAGGGGCCCAATTAACATTTGATCAATCAGGAGTTACGGGCCGTGAAATAGGTGATTTGCCCGACTTTTGGATCCAAGTTCCTTCATCAGGAGCCCAGATTTTGACTGGCTTTATGAGATTTTCTTATTTTCTTTGATTCTATTTTGATTGTAAAAACGCGTGATGCAACTAATTCAAGCATTTAATTAGCTACTTAATTTCAATTGTATTCCATCATTTTTAATTTCTGAAAATTTGATAATACATGTCAAATTTAGAATTCTCCTACAAAAACTGTTGATGTGTAAGGGTTTTATTAATTTAGAATATGAATATAGAACAGAGAACAATAATATCACTGAAACAAATATACATACCGCTAGGAGGTCCAGACATTACGGCACTCATGATTACGCTTAACGTTTGATCGTCGTGATGAAGTTGAGGCCCGTATCAAATGCCTATAAGAATTGCAGATATTCAATAAACCGATTTTCTGGAATTTCAAAATTTTAAAACCTAGGGTTTTGAAGCGCAATCGACAATCCACAATGTTGCAATCATCACGATGCATAAATCGAACTTATGATCATAATCGATTAACAAATTATCATCGACTAAACATATAAAATCCAAACAAATTCATCCAAACACTTAGGGTTTTGAAGCGCAATCGAGAATTACAAACCATACACCAAATCAGGTAGAAATTAAAGCTTAATTTCATATCAAAATTGCAGAAATTAAAGCTTAATTTACGAAAAAAAAACCTAGAAGGAAGTTTGTATAAACGGAAGTTAGGATCATAATCGATACACATTTTCACCGACTAAACTGATATAAATTCACACAAATTGATACAAAAACCTAGGGTTTTGAACTATGATCACGAAAACAAATTAAGCATACACACGATTACAAAAACCCTAGGAAGACGTAATCGAACAGTTGCGATTATGAGCTACAAATTTCAGAGAATTAAGAGAGGATTACCAGTGAGAAAGCTATGGCAGGACAGTTGATTAGGAAGAACAGATGCTGTTTTAATATCTCATCATCCAAAAAAACAAATCCCTAAATATCGAGAACCGTTGATCTGTGAGAAGAATTATATTTAATTTGAAGAGGTCTCAATCGCCATTATCTTATCTGTAATTGACCAAATTCAGACATGGCTGCCACTATTAATCAATGTGATGTATACATTTTACAAGAGTGCTGCACCACACAACAAGCGGGATGAAACTCTCTCTACGCAGTAACTAACTTAACTACTTTATGCAACAGAAAATTTGAAAATAATTTAACGGAGAACCTAACGAACTCAGATCTTTTGGGGTCATAAAAATAAAGAGAGTAAAGTGTTATTTTCGTTTTTGTGGTTTGGCCATTTTAGCCAGTTTCATCAAAAAACCTTTTTAGCTTTTTCGTCCCTGAGTTTTCAAAATCTAGCCATTTTCATTGAACTGACTAACTTCGTCTACATTTTAACCTTTTTTATGTACATAAACATTAAACATGCACAATAGTGTATAAAAATATAAAATTTAAAAACTGTGAATTATTGATAGGAGTTCTCGTAGTTTTCAAGATATCTACAAGTTCTCAAATGATCCTAACCCTATATACGTGTATGTAAACCTAGTCATCGAAAAAGAATAATAGATGGTTTAATTGAAATTCAATTACAACCACTAGCTTAGCCTAGTGGCAAAAGTGTATGCCAAGACTTCACTAAAATGGGGAGGTCTTGGGTTCAAGTCCCACTTGTGACAAAAAAAGAAGATCCATGTTCGGCCAGGAGTTTTCTCACTTATGGTGGGTTTCCTCTTAAGGGAGGTGGAGATGATCGGGTGGGTCATTGGCCCGTCAGTGATCCAAATCGTCGTTCAAAAAAAATTTGAAATTCAATTATTTTAGTTAACTTGTGATTATGATGATTAATTGATGATTGAAAAAATTAGTAAAGAAACAACTTATTGATTGAATTAGATAATTTCATATTACTTGATAAATTATGGGGACTACTAACAAGACACCGAAAATGCTATTCAGACCGGGCTCTATACGCATCGTATAGGGCAATACGATGCGTATTGCCCTTCACATATTCCCATGTTAGACAACATCGTACTACCTTGTCATTCGAACCCTTATACGCATCGTATTGAGCCATACGATGCTGTTTAGGGCACAAGGTAAAGTCTGACCAGTTGCAGAAGGTACGTTGTACGCTATACACAGCGTATTACTCCATACGATTCGTATAGTGGTTCGAATGACTAGTTAGTACGATGTTGTCGGTTTGACCAGATCCTATACGCATCGTATAGGCCTATACAATGCGTATAGTGGATAAATTTTTTGTATTTAAGGATGCACAATTCTCATACGAAAGTATCATTCAAAAATTATTCAAACAATTTCTCAAACAAATTATAGCCATGTCTTGGTGGTGGGATGGTAACTACGGTTTTCAGGTATATTCTAACGAGTTGCTGGAAAACAACCCGCAAAGTTCTGGCGGTCAAGGTGTGAACCAGGAGGAGGCCTCGTCCGACGTTTATTCTAAGCAACGGGTAATGCTTCCAGATTTGAACGAGCCACTAAGCAATCCTGAGTTCCTATACGGTGAACCCTCTTACCAAACACAACCCACTGACGACTTCGTATACGGTGAAGTCTTTTACCCGACACAACACACGGATGACTTCGTACACGCGGGTGAACAATCTTACCCAACACAAAACACCGACGACCTAGTATACGCGAGTGAATTAGCTTACTCGACACAACAAAGCGACGGATTCGTATACGCGGGGAACAAACCGGCTAACGAGTCCGAAGACGAGGAACAAACCCATTCAACCGTGTCCTATAAAACTGATCAGGTTTAACGTTACTATGTATATATACCTACAATTAGTTTGTTGTTTATTAACTTTCACCATACCGTCGTTGCAAAATTTTCACACTTGTGAACAATTGGTGGATTGGGTTGTCTGCAGGGGACGTGATAATGGTTACGTCATTGTCACCCGACCATCTAGGAGAAAAGGCGACGACCTGTCAACACCGATTATCAAGGCGTGGCTTGTGTGTGACCGACACGGCGAACGTACGTCTACGGCCATAATTAGATGTGCTGGTAGCAAGAAAATAGATTGTCCCTTTAAATTGGAAGGAGTATACGACGAAAACACTGGTCATTGGAAGTTAACTGTGATAGATGGCAGTCATAACCATGATCCTAGTCTACATCTTGAGGCGCACGCGTTTGCCCGGAAACTGTCTTAGTCGGAACAACTTCTTGTGGCGAAGTTGTATTCGTAAAACATGCCGCCACGTAACATTCTGGCAACCATACGGGAGCAAAACCCCGAGAGTCGGTGTATTAAAAAGGACATTTATAATTTGATACAAAAGATAAAGAACGAAACGAGAGTCGGTGAAACTCCAATGCAGGTTCTAGAGCACCTGCTTTCTTCTAAAGACTATGTCTACTATACTCGGGAGGATCCTGCCATAAATTTCGTGGAGGAGATATTTTTTGTTCATCCGAAATCGTACGAGATATGGCGGGCGTTCCCGCACGTGATAATGATTGACGTGACATACAAAACAAACATGTATAAGCTTCCATTTGTCCAAGTCGTCGGTGTGACCTCCACAAACCAGTCGTTCTGCGTCGCTCATGCATTTATATCTAAAGAACGGGAGGAAAACTTCGTCTGGGTGCTACAGCAAATCAAAGGTATGTTGCAAAAGTGTATGGAGTCGCGTGTGATAGTAACAGACAGAGACAAAGCTCTTATGAACGCGTGTGATAAAATATTCCCAGACGCTTCCAAGTACCTATGCAGGTGGCACATACATGAGAATATCTCAAAACATTGCAAGGCATCGTTCACAGACGAAGATTGGTCAAAATTCAAGTACTCATGGTGGGTTTTCTGTGAGTCTCCCACGCCAGATGTGTACCAATACAACTTCAACCGACTATACGAACGACTGTATTCAGCTAGACGAGGAAGTAACTTTTTATTTTTACCTTATACATATTGTTTATAATTTAATATATTTATTACGATTTACATTATACATATTATTTTTCAGAAGTTATAGACTATGTGACCAAAAATTGGTTGGACCCATATAAAGAAAAGTTTGTATCAGCCTGGTCTAACAGAAATCTCAATTTTAGTCAATGTACAACGAACCAAGTTGAGAGCCAGCATTCGCTACTCAAGAGATATCTAAGAAATGCTAACAGCTCGCTGGATAGACTTGTTGGGTTTATTGATGAAATTGTTACAGACCAGTATGTACAATTACAACATGGGTTTGGGACAAGCTTGATAAGAAAAATAGACAACCACACAGCTATTGTATTGTTTGATAACTTACACGGTAAAGTTTCACATAAAGCTCTAGATTTGTTAGAAAACGAGTGGTATAAGTTATCAACTTTATGGAAACAAAAGGCATCGTGTGGTTACCAGCTTTTCAGTAGCTGTGGGTTACCGTGTGCTTGTCCTCTAGCAAAGATCGAAGCTATAGGTCATAAATACCACCGTTTAAGATTTTTCATGCCTTTTCTAATTCCAAAATGTTCTGAATATCTCGTTTTAAAACAGGTGGTAGAATCCCGTTAGATGCGGTGGATGTATTATAGAGGAAGCTCGATTTAAAACCGTCGTTTGTCGAGCATGAAAATGTAGACGTGGATAAAGTACTTGGTGTTGTGAGAAACAAAATTATGTCACAACCCGATCAGGTAGAAAAAAGTCTGTTGTCGAGAATCACAGGGGTGGTCTTTCCCGGCAAAACTAATAAGAAAGCGCATGTGGTACAAGAAGATACTCGCGGTCGTCCAACGTTGAAAAAGCAACAACAAAGGAAACAGGATCTCGCGAGAAACAATTTGTTCACAGAATCACAAGAAAGCAGATTTGAACCTGCGAGACATAGCTCGTATACTCCGTCACAGGACTCTCGACACCGTCGTTCAACGACTAGTAAAGGAAAGCAACCACAACCTGATAACGGGTTTCCATTGATGATGGGGGGAGGATACAGTTAACAATATAAATTGTTTTAAGGATTCCATACCATCTCTGTTTCGTCCATACGTTTCACATATACATGATGTAATGCCCGACGATAACTGTGGTTTTCGATCAGTAGCTGTGGGATTAGGGTTTGATGAAAATAAGTGGTTTTTCGTTCGCCAACAGCTTCTCCAGGAGATGGAAGGTAAAGAAGATTGGTGGAGATCTGTATTCGACAGAGTCGCCTTTCAAGAGTATGATAAGCTACGTCTCACTATAGATTGGCAGAATGTGAAATCCGCACCCGTTAGCCGTTGGATGTGGATGCCATACACAGGACTCTTAATTGCTCAAAGATTTGGCGTGATTGTTCACCTATTAAGCATCAACGGTAACCAAACCTTTTTCCCATTATGGTACGGTCCTAACCTTCACGAACAACATCAAATCGTATCTTTCGTTCATGTAAAAAATGCTCATTTCATCCACATCAAGTTAGAGGGAGATTATCCAATGCCCGTACCGAATGTTCTGTGGAATTTACACAGAAATGAGGTTGCAGCAGAATGGGAAAATATATATACAGCGATCGTATGGAACGGTTTAAGAAGATAATGGCAACTAGTACACAGAACTGTACACAATATGTCACGAATTTTGGATACTGTAATTATAAAACATTTTATTATTAATTTCTATATTACTTAATTTAAATATCAATTTTATTATTAATTTTAAAAATATTAAAAAAAATTGATTAAGAAAAACATTTAAATTATTTATATTTTAAAAACATTTAAATAATAAAAAACACAAAAAATACAATATAATACGCCACGTATTGCCTTTAAAAAGAGGGAAAATATATGAAAATTTTAAATTTTAGATATTTTGAGCTAATGCGTATAGATCCATACGTACCGTATAGAATTCCAAAGGTCATGGACTATACGCTACGTATTGCCCTATACGACTCGTATAGTTCTAAGATATAGGCAGAAATCCCTTCGTATAGGGCCAAACGCACCCAATTTTTTTACACACAAACATATACGAAGGCGACCGAGATTAAGATTGTCGGCTCCAAAAACCTCGATTATACTCTTAAAGGTACGTAATCTACACTCCCGGTACATAATATAGGTTTAATTTAGCTTATTAGCCGTTTAAATTGCGTAGAAATAGGATTTTATAAAATTATATCAATGAACTATACTCAGCGTATAGACCTATACGTGGCGTATAGTTCACCTAAGGAAGATGATGAAACCATACGCCATGTATAAATCTATACATTGCGTATGGCTTGGATTCCCGGTAACAGACCCGCGCATGGTCTTCAGACGCCGCATATGGGTTGGGTTGCCCGGTAACTTGTAGCGTTTGGCTCGAGATGTGGCCTCGTATGGCTTGGTTTCCCCGGACACAACCTATACTTAGGCTATACGTGGCGTATAACTTTAAAAAAAATAAAAATTTTCTTAAAATATTATTTTATTAAAATACATTTTAATGTTATTTTCAGATATGGCGGATCACGATGATGACGTTGATATGATCGAGTTAGATGATCTTGCGCACTACCCGTATTTGCATTTTGCTCCGACTCGGATGCTTTTGGCCGATGCTAGAAGCTACGAGAGGTGAGGATGGGGCCGGGGACGACGATCGACTGGGATCTTCTTGAGGAGGTCCAGGAGGCAGCGCGTGCCAGGGGCATCATCGGCGAGGACACTCCGTGGGACCGTCTGTTCGATCTTGCATACACATAGACATACCGAGAGATCGTCGTCGAGTTTCTTTCAAAGTTCGTGTATTCAGAGTAGGGGCTGGTGCCTCTAGAGGGGGAGGAGCAGGGAGAGGACCCGCTACATGTCTCATTTCGTATCTTTAGGCACGTTTACCGTCTGACCCTCCGTCAGTGGGCCGTCGTGACGGGCTTGTATTTCGAACCCGAGACGGTCACGCCACTTTACGCCGAGGCGGTGTTGGAGATGGACAAGGAGGATCTCCTTGTTTTTTTGGGGTTTGATTTCAGATAGCCCTTGGTTGGGTACCAAGGGTAGGGTCTCAAGGATTAGAGACCCCCTATATAGATATTTGCACCGGCTTATCTCGACGTCGATCGCACCGCGTCAGAAAAGCCGTGAGTGGTGCACTGATAGAGACCTCTTCTTTCTCTATTGCCTCCTTACCGGCACTCAGTGCGCCCTGTCCACATGCCTAGCGGTTTATTTTGCATCTGCCTATATGCGGCAGAAGCGCGGGCTTTTGTATGGCGGCGCTTTCATCACTCATATCATGCGTGTTCTTACACCGTGGCATGATCACGAGCATGAGATGTTAGCGCCCATCCCCCGTGTCCGATTAGACCGACGCACGGCGAGCGGTATGCGCATCCCGCATCGATTCCCGGGGCTTGGCCTTCGTTTCGTAGGGGCCGACCACGACCAGGTTTGGGTCCCTGTGCCGTTGCCACCGATGCTTAGAAAGGGGGACCAGCCCATCCCTGATCCGATACAGTCGTAGCCGCACGTTGAGCATGTTCACGACCACTCGCCTCAGCATCCCCGACACGCACGTCAGTCGGTTAGGCTGGATAGGGCCACCCAGGCATTGCTTGACGGACTTGTGGCCGACTCCCGATGACAGGCTCGTCATAGCGAGCGGATGGAGGATCTCATGATGTGGGCAGTGGTTGTGTGGTGGAGTTGTCACGAGCCGCCGGGATCGAGCCACCACTACTACATCCGCCACGTCAGTATCTGGGCGACCCCGTTCCGGATGCGGGCGGGGCATGACGACGGCGGGGCGGGTCAGGCTTAATTGTTTTTATTTGTATTCAGTAGTATTTCCTGTTGTATATGTAAAAACATTTGGATGTATATATTTAATTTTTTGATGTAATGTATATAATGTTATGGTTGTTTGTTTGTAATGTTTAATTTGTTTGTTTGTAATGATATATTATAAACGTAAAAAAATAATTAATGTTTAAAAAAAGATAAAATAGATATATAAATTAAAAATATATATATAAAAATTATATAAAATAAAAAAATATTATATATATTAAAAATAAACATAAAAATTATATAAATTAAATAAAATACCAAACTTATACGTGGCGTATAGACCAATACGCCACGTATAGGCTTCTTAAACCCCCAAATTTGCCAAGTTTTGAAGCAAAAATATAACCCGTGACACATACGTTGCGTATTGTTCAATACGCCACGTATGGTCCCAGACGCCAGACATAGAATGACACGTGGCATTCAATGTCAGAAGACTTAAACCCTATACGCTTCATATTGCCCTATACGAAGCGTATAAGGTTACGGGTGTCCAATTAGTAATATTCTGTGTGTGGTTAGAATCCCCCTAAATTATTCGCAAAGCTTTCGATATAATAATTTAAGTTATTATAATCTGTCATGACTTTTCAGGTAGAGGTGTGTAAAAAAACCGGTTTTTTTTTCTGCCCGGTCCAAACCGGCAAACCGGTTTGGGGCAAACCGGTTTGGGTTAACCTAAAACCGCCGGTTATGAACCGGTTTAAAGCAATCTGAAGTCGACCGGGTTGAGGACCGGTTTGTGTGAACCGGTTCGGAAAACCGGTTTTTCGCTGAACCCAAAACTAGCCGTTAAGGTCGAATTTGACCGTGTTTTTTTGCCTTTTTTCACTTATAAGTCACTATAAATATGTGGGGGGTGTTTAGGTTTAATCACAACTCTTTCTACACTCTCTAATCTCTAAAACCGCTCTTTAAACGCTCAAAAACGCTCTCTAAACTCACTCAAAGAAAATAACCATGTCAAGTGTTGGTGGTTCCTCAAACGAAATTATCGTTGTGGAAATTCGACCAACAACGAGAAATCCGGCAATTTGGTGCAATTACGATTTATGTTTGTTGTCAAACGGGAAGGAACGTGCTCGGTGCAAGATGTGTGGTGCGTTTTTGGGGAAAGGTTCAAACACTAGTTTGAAAACGCATAAAGAAAAATCTTGCCCGTCCTTGAAGGGAATTCCAAGTGAAGGTCAAGCCTCGATGACAAGCGAAGGAGGAATTTGAAACTTTGATCCAAATATTGTTCAAGATCGAATGACGAGGTTAGTGATTCAAGAAGGATTGCCGTTCAACCACTTTGACAATCCGCGCTTGACAAGGATGATTCAAGAGACACTCCAACCACGTTATCATCAAGTAAGTCGCACCACCCTTAGACGAGATTGTATAAAAATGTGGAAAAAAGCAAAAAAAGAATTAATTTTGGGTTTTGAAAATTTGAAAACCGGTGTAAACTTAACCATCGATGTTTGGTCGGCTCCACATGGCATACCAGATTCGTACCTTTGCGTTACCGCGCATTGGGTTGATCCCAAAACGTGGCAAATGATGAAGCGTACAATCACGTTTGATTTGTTTGAATATCCACACACCGGCGAAAATTTATTTTATATATTAGATGGTGTTATAACCGAATTTAAATTACAAAATAAACTTTTTTCAATGTCTTTTGATAATGCATCTAATAATACAAATGCGGTTCAAAAACTAAAAATTAAATATAAACCGGTTTGCAACGGCGTTTTTTTCCATAGTCGATGTGTTGCACACATCATTAACTTAGCGGTACAAGCCGGGCTTGCAATTGAAGAGGTTTCAAACCTAACATATGCTTTTCGACTAATGCTTAAAGATATTTTTAGTAACAAAAAAAGATACCATGATTATATTAGATTTTGTCGTGAAACGAATAATCTTTGCTTAGGTCCGAATTGGGACGTCGAGACAAGATGGAACTCGACTTATAATATGTTTTATAGCGCTTTACGACAAAGAGAAACTTTAGAACTACTTCATGAAATGCTTGCCTCAAAACCTCGTCGTAAAATTCTAAAGTTTCCGTCTACGAGTTGGGACATTTTAAAAGACGTAACCGAATTGCTTGAAGTTTTCAAAACCGCCACCACTTTTTTATCCGGTGTTTATTATCCCACAAGTCCATTAACTCTAAAACAAATATATTTAATGGCTAACAAGTTGTATGAACTTGAAAATAAAAGCACTCTTTTTACAAATATGATAGAACCGATGAAAGAAAAATTAGTAATATATTTTAAAGAAATGCCTCCCGTTATAACTTGTGCTGCCGCGTTAAACCCTACCATAAATGTTTTCTGGGTTGAAACGTTGATTGATAGAATTACTTACGCTTTGAATTTGGATAGTGAAGACATCCATTTTGCACAAGGCACAAAAACATATTTTAACAAATGTTTACAAGATTTATTTGATGTTTATTTACATAAATATGGTACAACTCCTACTCCACATAATACAATGAGTACATCATCAAGTGGTAGCTCGAGAGATGTTAATTTGAATTTATATAACGAAATGTTAAATGAATTTAGTAAACGCGCTCGAGGTACCACCCCGAGTAGCGAACTAGGAAGGTATATTGGCACAAACTTTTTAGCGTTTATGCCTCCTACCGTTTTTGAAGAATTTGATATTTTGGCTTGGTGGAAAAAAAACGAAGCTTCGTTTCCGATTCTTTCCGCCATGGCCCGTGATGTACTAACCGTCCAAGCTTCCACGGTAGCTTCGGAATCTGCGTTTTCTTTTAGTGGCAGGGTCTTATCGATACGAAGGACTAGACTCACCCCCCTAGCGATGGAAATGTGCATTTGCTTGAAGGACCATTTGGATGCAATTGATAGGATACAAGACCAAACTTCTCTCGAAGACGAAATTCAAGCCGAAGAAATCATACACAACAACGAGGTTGATCTTGGAATATCCGAACCAGTCACCGATGAAGAACTAGCCGAAGATGCAAGGCTACGAAGTTCCAGTTCCGAAGACAACGCACAAGAATAATCAATTAATATTTCAAAAAATAAAAATATATATTGTCATTTGTAATGTTTTACAATTTTATAATTTTATCTTCTCATGTTTTTTAATTTTCGAACTTTCTAAATATTAATAAACGTTGCACTTTATGTTTTATATTAGTTATTTTTTTATTAAAAATATCAAATTTATTTGAATTTATTCGATTTTTTATTTAAAACCGGTTTAACAGACAAACCGGTTTCAACCCAACCCTAACCGGTTTAATAGGTTAGGAATTTCCTTGCCTCCAAACCGGATTAACCCGAACCGGTTTAGGGCCAAACCGGTTTTGACTTTTCGTTGACCAAACCGGTTCGGGTTGGGTTCAAACCGGTTCGGGTAAAAAAACCGTTTTGTTCACCTCTATTTTCAGGTATCTTGTATTGTATAAACTAATATTTTCTATATTAACACTCGTTACTGATAATGTTTGAATTTTAAAGATTCAGAAAAGAAAAAACCATCTTAAAAACATATTTTTTAAAAGATTTTATGGTTGATTCTCACAATAAGTTGTTGATTTCTGAAGGTGGAGCTTTTTCTATCATAATTGGAGAATATGTTATCTTTAACGATTACAAAAATTAGAATAAACATTCTAAGAATTATATACTCACATATAAGCATATGTATGATTTTATAATCTAGACAAATATGTAAATGAGGACACACAACAATAGGTGAAAACTAGAGGTGTATTAAATAACCGTTTATTAACCCGTACCCGAGTTTTACCCGGTTTTACTATACCCGGTTTGTAAAAATTTTATGGGGGACGTTCGAGATTTTAGCTCGTATATAGCACTAAACTTTTTTTTTTCATGGAGGGCCCTTTAATGGTTCTAGGCTTGTAGTTCATGACGCAGGTGCGTACTGCATGAGCAGGGGTGTCTCGCAGCCCAAGCTGGCATCCGCGGTCGCTAGGGGCCCGTTTTCGCGGGAAATTTAAAAAAAAATTATGTGTATATATATAAATAATTTTTTTTTAAAATTAGAACCAAAATAAGTAGATGAAAATTTTTGTTGAGAGGCCCATATATAAAAACGCTGACTTTTTTTGATCAATTGTGAAGAATTGATCAACAACTTTGCTTCGAAAAATGCTAGGAGAGTCTCTCGATTCGTTTAACTTTGTTCTGTTTATTGTTTAACTTTGTTTTGTATTTGTTTATCGCTACAATAACGTTTTTTTTGTTTATTGTTATTACAATATTCATCGATCTTTGGGAAAAAAGTTATATTTAAGGGCCCATGTTTAAATATTCGTCAGGGACACCTGAAATCTTAAAGACGTCCTTGTGCATGAGTATGGCGTCAACTTACAACCTCAAGAGTCAAGATGCGCTCCCCTGAATACTAGGTATGTTTTCTTGAACTTTGACTTTTGAAGTCAAACCAACGAATTTCAATTTGTGATTATTTATCCGATTCGGAATTCTCGTAGTAACACCAATGGTTGATGAAATTCTGCCGATCTTTCATTAGAGTTTGCATCTTTTTCTTTCAAGAAGGAAGTAAAAAAGATATGGAATTTTGAACTTGGACAATTCCTAATTTGACCTTTGAAAGTCAACACGGTTAAAAAACTTTAATTTATGTCAATGAAGGTTGAAGAAGATGGATCCAAAATCAGGCATGGGGAGACTTTTGAGGATCATATAAGGATTTGTATTTCCTTTTGATGAATTATAAAATCTCATTATGGCGAAATATTTTTCGTTATCGAATGATCAGTTTTAATTCTTATAATGTAGGTTTTGCTTGCCTATTAATGTAGTTAAACAATTAACTCGAGCTAGTTGGCTTGTATAAACTATCAAGCCAAATTTGAGTCAAGGTTGTTGGATGGTATAAATTTTCAAATTTCACTTTCTTTAGGGTGATTTTGGTTTGATTTCTCATCGACATCTTATTATAATTTATATATTAATTTTCTAATAATATATATTGTCAATTGCGTAAAATAAATAGGGGAACTCATTCCTCTCCAAGATTAAGACCCATTTTTCAACATGTCTATATCTACTTTACCGTTTTATAGGTAGAATGATGCTTTGACATCTTTTTAGCTTTTAAGTTTAGTTAAAAGAAATTCACCTTTGAAATGGTTAAAGAAGAATCATTTGATTCTTTACTTCTCAAGGTTATTTATATGTTTTTTCAATTATTTATATGTCTCTTATTTAAATAAAAAAATCCATAACAAGGATACGGTAGTTGGCCCGTTTAGTACTTGAAAATTTAAATAGACTCAATATTAGAGGTGATAAATGGATCGTGTTCACAAGTCAAATCCGAACCTTACATGAAATTGAGAATTGTACTAGACACATGAATTCGAACACGACATAAACACATTTAATAAGTTTTAATAAATAAACTAGTTAACCCACAAACCCAATAGGTCGATCCGAACCCATCCTATTTATCTAAACATGTGCGCGGATTTGACCCGAAACTATTAATAAATAATTTGCTATTCTATAGAGTTGACAAAACTTGTGTTTTATAAAAAAATCATGTTTTGTAAATGTAAATTGTTTATAAAAAATGATACTTTCATAAAATTTAATTACTTATTAAAAAATGGTCATATCATAAAAAAACACCGCTTGGATGCCACAGATGCTCCGTATTAGCACTTAAGAGTTTAGAGTGGTAAGATCGAGTTATAATTTTTAGAGTAAACTGTAGTTTTGTGTTGGGTTTATTTTACCCATGAGAAGTTTTAAAATTCAGCCCTCATATTAGCCTAAATAGCCTAATTAGAAAAAAAAAAGTTTCTTTGTTCTTTGAATGCTCCTACCGAAACAAACACAAAAGTCAAATGGGATTTGGTGAGAGTGCATTAAATTGGCCATCCGCCATCTTTTCTTTTGAAGACAACAACAACAAAGTAGTGTGGTTTGTTCTATGCTTGTTATCTCGAACAGAAGAACACATAAACAAAGAAAAAGGGTTCTGGGAGCTTTGCCTTTCTGTCATCTTTTGGAGACACAATTGTGTGTGGTTTTGTTTGACAGAAAGAAAAAAAGGGGTACTCGAGATCGAACCTTGGAGTAACTTCATTTGGTGATTTCTTTCCTTTATCTTTGTTTATGTTTTCATATGCTTGATGTTAGTGATTCAAAGTATATGATGTTTATTGTATGCCTCTAGTTTACCTAGAGAAGACTTTATATTGCTTTTGATTTGGTGATAGTGGATTTGAAACGGCTCTAGCAGTCCCGTGGTTTTTACTCTCTCGTTTGAGGGGTTTTTCACGTTAAAAATTTCGGTGTCTCTCTATTTTATTTGCATAGTGATTTGGGGCTGCTTTGATTATTTTTAGCGTACCATATTTGTTTGCATCCTAACAGGTTCATTCGGGTCGGGAAAGTTTTGACCAAACGAAGATTAATTCAGCATTTGTTGTTTACCGTTTGTGGTCGGTTGCGTTTTTTCCATCAGACTGGAATCAGAGCCATTGACTCTTGTTATTGGGTTAAGACTTGTTTGAAAAATGGAAGCTAATACAAGTAGGATTGTAAATCTGAATGGTTCTAATTATCATGTTTGGAAAGGCAAGATAGAAGATCTTCTTTATGTGAAGGATTACTATTATCATGTTTGGAAATGTAAGATAGAAGATCTTCTTTATGTGAAAGATTATTATTTGCCTGTGGTTACCACTGATAAACCTGAAAGTAAAACAGATGAAGAATGTAATATTTTACATAGAAAGGTTTGCGGGTATATCCGACAGTGGGTTGATGATAATGCTTTGAACCATATTAACGGGGAGACTCATGCTCGTACATTGTGGAACAAGCTTGAGGAATTGTATGCTCGGAAGACTAGGAACAATAACTTGTTCTTAATTAAACAATTGATAAACTTGAAATACCATGATGTTACTGATCACTTGAATGTTTTTCAGGGAATTGTTAATCAGCTTGCAGGAATGGGTATCAAGTTTGAAGACGAGTTACAAGGTTTATGGCTCCTTGGCACTTTACCAGATTCTTGGGAGACTTTTAGGACATCATTTTCCAACTCTGCAATAAATGGTGTTATTACTATGGAATTGGCTAAAAGTAGTATTTTAAATGAAGAGATGAGAAGAAAGTCACAAGGTTCCTCTTCACATTAAGATGTTTTAGTCATAGAAAATAGGGGGAGAAGTCAGAGTAGAGGTCCTAGTAACAGAGGGAAGCATCGTAGTAAGTCTCAAGGGAAGTTTGCTAATTTTGAGTGTTATCATTGTGGTCGGAAAGGACACACAATTCGATTCTACAGACAATTGAAAAAGGAGAACAAGAAATCCAATTACAACAACCATAAGAAAGATGATGGTGGTAATGACACTACTGAAGTTAATACTGCTACCAAAGAGTTCTTTATTTGTTCTGATTATGATATGGTTAACCTTGCACATGATGATTCGAGTTGGGTTGTTGACAGTGGTGCTACCTGTCATGTGACATCACAAAGGGATTTTTATTCATCTTATACTCCTGGTGACTTTGGGAGTGTTAAAATGGGTAATAATAGGCTATCTAAGATTGTTGGTGTTGGGGATATTTGCTTGAATTTTGATACTGGGATGGAGTTGGTTTTACACAATGTAAAACATGTTCCAGATATTAGATTTAATTTGATCTCCGCAGGCCTACTTGACGATAATGGCTACCACAGTAACCTTGGTGATGGAATGTGGAAACTCACTCGTGGTTCTTTGATCGTGGCAAGAGGTAAAAGAAGTTCAAAGTTATACATGACACATCCGAAGATCTCTAGAGACTTGATCCACTCATTGATGAATTCTGATATGACTGGCTTGTGGCACAAGAGTCACATGAGTGAAAAGGGGATGTCTCTATTGTTGAAGAAAAATGTCTTGTCCGGTGTGCATGATGTTTGAAGAAGTGTTCTCATTGTCTGGAAGGTATGCAAACTAGAGTTTCCTTTAAGAGTCATCCTCCCTCTAGAAAAGAAAGTATACTTGATTTGGTGCATTCCGATGTATGTGGTCCCATGAAGACTAGATCACTTGGTGGTTGTTTATACTTTGTCACATTCATCGATGATCATTCAAGGAAGGTTTGGGCTTATTCTTTGAAATCTAAAGATTAAGTATTAGATGTGTTTAAGCAATTTCATGCCCTAGTTGAGAGACAAACTGGGAAGAAGCTTAAGTGTTTTCGGACAGATAATGGAGGTGAGTATATTGGTCCTTTCGATGCTTATTGTAGAGAGAAAGGTATTCGACACCAAAAGGCTCCTCCAAAGACACCACATTTGAATGGTTTAGCAGAACAGTTGAATAGAACATTGGTTGTGAGGGTTAGATGTCTGCTCTCGCATGCAGGGTTGCCTAATTCCTTTTGGGGTGAATCTTTGAATACGGCGGTATATGTTATTAATCTAACTCCTTGTGTTCCTTTGTCTTTTAATGTTCCTGACAGGGTTTGGAGTAACAAAGATGTTTCGTATCGTCATTTGCTGGTCTTTGGATGCAAGGCTTTTGTGCATATTCCCAAAGATGAAAGATCAAAGTTTGATGTGAAGACCAAGCCTTGTATATTCCTTGGTTATGGGCAAGATGAGTTTGGATACATGTTATATGATCCAGTTCTGAAGAAACTCTAAAAGAAGTCGTGATGTGGTGTTCATGGAAGATCAGGGTATGAAAGATATTGAGAAGACAAAGATAGTTCCTCAACAAACTGATGATCTTACTGATTTGAATCCGGTTCCTCCTCAGCAAACCGAGACACATAATGGAGATGGTGTTCAAAATGATGAACAACATGGTACTGATAACATTGATATTCCAGAGCAGTTAGAGCCGGGTGAGGATTTCCACCCTAAACTACTAGTACCAGATATGCCAACATTTGTCCCACTCAGGCGGCCTACAAGAGATCGCCATCCTTCCACCCGTTTTTCCGCTGATGAGTATGTGTTACTCATTGATGGGGGAGACCCCGGGTGTTATACAGAGGCCATGGAAGATGAACATAAAAGGGAGTGGGTTGAAGCCATGCAAGATGAGATGAATTCCTTGTATGAGAATAATACCTTTGAGTTGGTAAAACCGCCTAAGGGCAAGAGAGCTCTGAAAAACAAGTGGGTTTACAAAATGAAGACTGAATAACATACCTCACGGCCTAGGTACAAGGCTAGATTGGTTGTCAAAGGGTTTAGTCAAAGAAAGGGTAATGATTTTGATGAGATTTTCTCTCCAGTCGTGAAGATGAATTCCATTCGGGTGATTCTTGGTTTGGTAGCTAGTCTTGATCTTGAGGTTGAGCAAATGGATGTCAAGACAACATTCCTTCATGGTGACTTAGATAAGGAAATCTATATGGAGTAACCTGAAGATTTTCAGGTTAAGGGTAAAGAAGACTATTTCTGTAAACTGCAGAAAAGTCTTAATGGGTTGAAGCAAGCACCAAGACAGTGGTACAAGAAATTTGAGTCAGTCATGGGGGAACAAGGCTACCGAAATACTACTTCAGACCACTGTGTTTTCTTTCAGAGGTTTGGTGATGATGATTTTATCATCTTATTACTCTATGTTATGACATGTTGATTGTTGGCAAGAATGCAAAGAGAATTGTTCAGTTGAAGAAAGAATTGAGAAAGTCATTTTCTATTAAAGACTTGGGGCCAACAAAACAGATTCTTGGCATTCGGATTACTAGAGATAAAGCTTCAAAGAAGCTACACATGTCACAAGAGCAATACATTGAGAAGGTGCTTTGTAGATTCAACATGGCTAAAGCCAAAGAGGCCAGTTCACATCTTACTCCCAACTTTAAGCTAACTGATAAAGATTGCCCTTCTTTTAAGGAGGAGATTGAAGAAATGGATTGAGTTCCATACGCCTCAGCTGTTGGAAGCTTGATGTATGCAATGGTGTGTACCAGACCTAACATTGCCCATGGAGTAGGTGTTGTTAGTCGGTTTTTATCAAATCCAGGTAAGAAGCATTGAGAAGCAGTTAAGTGGATCCTTAGATATCTACGTGGTACTTCCTAATTGGGTATAACATTTAGAAATGGAGAGCCGATGCTTGTTGGTTATACAGATTCTGATATGGCAGGAAATAAGGACAACATGAAATCCACTTTTGGATATTTAATGACATTTGCAGGGGGAGCCGTGTCATGGCAATCAAGGATTCAAAAGTGTGTTGCTTTGTCCACCACCGAGGCTGAGTATATGGAAGCAACAGAAGCTTGCAAAGAACTATTGTGGTTGAAAAGATTTCTGTAAGAGCTTGGCTTTATGCAATAGCGCTACGTGGTTCTTTGTGATAATAAAAGCGTTATTCACCTTGCTAAGAATTCTATGTTCCATAAAAGAACAAAGCATATTGATGTGAGGTATCATTGGATTAGAGATGGTCTTGAAGACAAGTTGTTTGAACTTGATAAAGTTCACACCGATGATAATTGTTTCGATATGTTGACTAAAGCTTTGACAAAGGAAAAATTGAAGAAATGTTGCTCGATCGTCGGGATGACGAACTCTTCCTCATATGCCAAAAAAAAGGAGATTTGTTGGGCTTATTTTTGACCAATGAGGAGTTTTAACATTTAGCCCTCATATTAGCCCAAATAAATAAAAAAAGAAAGGAAAGTTTCTTTGGTCTTTGAATGCTCCTACCGAAACAAACACAAAAGTCAAATGGGATTTGGTGAGATATCATTAAATTGGCCATCTGCCATCTTTTCTTTTGAAGAAAACAACAACAAAGTAGTGTCGTTTGTTCTGTGCTTGTTATCTCGAACAGAAAAACACATAAACAAAGAAAAAGGGTTTGGGAGCTTTACCTTTCTGCCATCTTTTCGAGGCACAATTGTGTGTGGGTTTGTTTAACAGAAAGAAGAAAAATGGTACTTAAGATCGAGCCTTGAAGTAACTTCATTTGGTGATTTCTTTCCTTTATCTTTGTTTATGTTTTCATATGCTTGATATTAGTGATTTCATGTATATGACGTTTATTGTATGCCTTTAGTTTACCTAGAGAAGACTTTGTATTGCTCTTGATTTGATGATAGTGGATTTGAAGCGGCTCTAGTAGTCATGTGGTTTTTACTCTCTCGTTTGAGGGGTTTTCCAAGCTAAAAATTTCGGTGTCTCTCTATTTTATTTGCATAGTGATTTGGGGCTGCTTTGGTTATTTTTAGCGTACCCTATTTGTTTGCATCCTAACAGGTTCATTCGAGTCGGGAAAGTTTTGACCAAACGAAGATTAATTCCACATTTTGTTGTTTACCGTTTGTGGTCGGTTGTGTTTTTTCCATCATTTTCGTCCCTAAGGTTTAAACAAAACATCAGGTTTCGTCCACCTATAACAAATTTTATCCCCGACGTTTGAAGTTTTAACACTTTGCGTCCTTGATACTTAACTCCGTTAACTTTTCTGTTAATTTTTTGATGAAATTACTTATATACCCCTAACTCATCTTCTTTATCAGACCCCTTCAATTTTCCCTTAACACTAGGGGTGTTCAAAGTCGGATATCTGAAAATTCGGATATCCGAAATTTTCGGATAGTGGATTTCACTATCCGAATCCGAAATTTCGGATATCCGAATTTCGGATATCCGAAAA
This sequence comes from Smallanthus sonchifolius, assembly GCA_023525975.1. Lineage (NCBI taxonomy): Eukaryota > Viridiplantae > Streptophyta > Magnoliopsida > Asterales > Asteraceae > Smallanthus > Smallanthus sonchifolius. Next base: position 3,720,173 of record CM042024.1, on the reverse strand, counting down.
TTCGGATACGGATTCGGATAGTGAAACGGATATCCGAAAATATAAAAAAAAATAAAAATATATATAAAAATAATATTTTTAAATTACAAAAACAATTAAAAACCTTAAAAACATTAGAAAATATACATATAAAAATATATAAATATAATATATCAGGTTTTGATTCAAATTTTCTTATTTTTAAATAATAAAAGCAATTAAAAAAAATATATAAATATAATATTTCGGATATTCGGATATCCGAACTATCCAAAATATCTGAAAATCACTATCCGAATCCGAAAATTCGGATATCCGAATTTTTGCATAATTCGGGTTCGAATTTTCGGATAATTCGGGTTTGGTTTCGGATTCGGATTTTTTTGAACACCCCTACTTAACACCACCACCCACTACCACTCCCATCTTCTCTCTGTCGACTAACCAACCCTAACATCAAAATTTCCATTAAACTCACACCACCTCCTATCGCCACCACCAGCCACCACCTCCTACCAGCACAACCCACCACCACCAACAACCCACACCTCTCCCAAATTAGGGTTCCGTTCAAACCCATCTCTACCTCCATTCGATCTAACAACCATATTTGTTGACTGTATGCCACCATGAGGCAAATTACCACCTCTGATCGTTTGATTTTCACCTCTGATTGTTCAACTTCCACCATGATACGGACCAGAGTTGCCATTGTTGTGCCCCGTCTTCGTCCACTGGTTTCTAGCGCCACTGAATACCATATTTGGTGATTTTATCTCCGATTCACAGGTTAGTGATGTTGACAGATTGAAATTAGGGTTACTATGATTATAAGAAGGTTATTGATTTTATCTCCGATTCACCGCCCCAAACAAACCTGCGACAATAATAATTGTGAGATTCTTCTTGCTCAGGCTACCACACTTAGTAAGCGGCTTGCCGTAGATTCCATTATTTCCATCGAAATCTGACGAATCAAAGTTCGATAAACTCGTCGGAATAGAACCGGATAGGTCATTGTTTGCTACTGAAAACATATTTAACCTGCCTAAATTGGAGAACTGAGCCGGAATACTACCGAACAACTTGTAATCCGAAAGGATTATAGTATTCAGAAACGAACAGTTACCTAGGGCAGCCGGAATTCCTCCGGTGAATTCGTTGTTTGACAAATCTAGGGTTACCAAATAAGGCAACAAGCTGCAAATTTCGCTAGGAATAGAACCAGTGAGCTAATTACCTGAGAGATCCAGGTTCTGTAAGCTCTCACAAAACTGTATGTCCGACGGAATTGTTCCGACGAGTACAAAATTTTGAAGTGTGAGCGAAATTAAATGATTTTCCTGATCGTTCCAGCAGGCGACGCCGGAGAAAGTGCAGATGAATCCTCTGGTGCTGTTGGAGAAGTTCCACGTCGAGAAATCCGATCGTGGATCCTGATTTTTAGGGTTTATAAGAAGGGGAGGGGTATATCGGTAATTTTACATAAAACTAACAGAAATTTTAACGGAGTTAAGGAGCAGGGACGCAAAGTGTTAAAACATCAAACATCGGGGATCAAATGTGTTACAAGTGGACGAAACCTGATGTTTTGTTCAAACCTCAGGGACGAAAACTGCAGTTTACTCTAATTTTTAAAATATTTTATTTTTATACAGTCCGAATATACTGTTACGACATGCTTATTTTTATCTACGTTTTGATATAAATTTTGTTTTTAACAGAGCCCGTCTACGTTTCGAAATTCAAAACCGAGCCGAGTCAAATATAATATATTTTTACTTCCTTTTTTTAAAATACGCTTTCATGTTTCTTAACGATTACTTTACAACGACGTGACCTTTTTTTATCAATGTACATTTCATTTAAAAACCGAGCTGATTCAAATATAATATATTTTTACTTTCTTTTTTTAAGTACGCCTTCGTATTTCCTAACACTTACTTTACGTTGACATGAACATTTCTTGTTTCCAAATGTACTGATGCGACATGATTTTTTTTATCTACGTTTTAATCTTCGGAATCGTGCCTCTACAGCTTCATAAAATTCTCTTTATGTGCTTAATCACATCAACGCGGCAACCTTCACTAGTTTATATTACTACATAAAGGTAAAATAATAAAATATATGACCTAAATACATAAATATAATATTGTATTAAAGTTATATCATCCCTAAAACAAATACCCAGACTAGGATTTTTAGGATAATAAACAAAAGCCAAAATTACAAAAATATTTTTTACTTTATGCACCGACGTATGGTACCGGAGCCAACTCTTCATCTCTTAGAGATCGTTGTTGCCTCGCAATAAACGCCTCCACCGTTCGCCGGAACGCTTCGCTGCTAAGTCCATCCACTCCGCAACTCTCCGCCGCCGCCGGCTCGCCGCCGCAACAATCAACATTCTTCAACATTTTTTTCTCAACCTTCTCCGATTCGCTCCGGCAAATCTCCGGCGACGGCTTCTCACCGCCGCAACAATCAACATTCTTCAATAGTTTTCTCTCAGTAACAGACCTCGCCAATTTCCTGCGCCTCTGACTGTCGTTGCATTCTACTCTCATTACCTTCTCCGATTGACTCCGGCGAATTCTTCTTTTCTGAATCGCAACAATATCACGAGTTGCACACCGTTTAACGTACTCATCGTAAACATCTATTTTTCCGTACGGATCTCCATTTTCAGCAGCTCGAGATTTGAACAACAGAATTAAGATAATCATGTTTCCGATAACGAACACAAATTTAGGGCTAAAACCGGCAAATGAGATTCCTCTGAAATGATCAGCGGAAATTCGAACGGAGAACGGTAATTGAACGGAAAACGTTGAAATTACAACGAGAAAAACACATATCTCAATGAATCGGAACAGAATCGTGATTCTCTGAATACTCCAGTACCGGAAGACCGCGTTGGCCTTTTCCGTTCTGACGTCGATAGAACTCATCGTTCAGTTAGTCTAGTGATTCGTGTGAGATCTTATTAGATTGTTGACGGATTTTTCAGTCGATTGAGTAGAGTTTACGATCAAGAGCTTCGAGTCTCCGATCATCGGAACTGTTTTGAGAGTGGCAGTGGTGGTGGTGGTGGTGGCGGAGTGTCTGTTTTATGGTGGGGGTGTGGGATTTATAGCGCAAAGAAATGGATTATTCGAATATAAATGATTTTTTGTATTATTAAAGAACAAACTATATTATATTCGAATATAAATAATGTTTTTGTATTATTAAAGAATAAACTCCCGACCTAATATTTAATTTCTTTTTAAGTAATTAAATCCTTAACTAATAAATAAGTAAAGCTAAGTGTCATAATTTTATGAGTTTAAAATAGGTTTTCTCACTTATTTTTTTATTATCAGTGATTATGTAATATATTTTTTTATTAATTGTTAAATCTTTATTGCTATTTAATATTTGTTTTACAAAATTTTAAATCTTCATTATTAACTATTTAATATTTTTTTTTATTTAATCGGTGTAAAAAGTGGGTTTCAAACCTAATTCTTTAATATATTAACACTTAATGGGTTATATGAAGAAAATTATAAATATGTTGTTATATACTATTTTTCTCATAAAAGTTATTAATAAATTCTAGTATGTATTTTATTTTCATGAAAATAAAAGCTTATACGTGAAATTTGTCTATGATTTTCATATGAAAACCGATATTGCAAACCACTTGATCGTTTTGAGGGAACCACTCAACCTGTGCCTCTAGTTCAGTTACTTGCTAATAGACTGGACACATATGAACTGATCAGTTTTGTTTGAGTGAACAAGACAAAACCGACGAAACAAGGGAAAATAGGTGTGAAACCGTCGATTTTGCCTTCTCTATTTGTTGTGGGCCGGTTTTTAGGACCAAGGTGACAACAGAGTTATTTGTTAAAGCTTCTAGTTTTCAAAAATTCAATACAATCCAACACAAATATTCCTAGAACGGTCAGTAACAATACATAAAGGTTCAACGGTGAATCCCGACATTGTTGCATTTAGGTCTGTCCCTGAGATTTCAGATGCCTAGTGCGACTATAAGAATGGGCCCATAAAATATAAACGTATATGTATAAAAACTCCAATAAAACAACAATAATTGTTATAACAATTAACAAAACAAAATTAACATAGCAAATGGTCTATTTTACGTAGTTAAACCAATCGTGATGCTCTTCTAACATTTTTGAAAACAAAGTTGTTGATCAGCTCTTCATAATTCATACTCTGTAAATAATCATTTTTCATAGCTACCATTGCCAATATATTAAGTTCTTCTTTGGAGATTGTGGATCTAAGTATACTTCAACAACTTCAATTTAAAAAAAAGTTATTTTTGTAGATGTCAACGTTAATACAATAATCAACAAGACGCTATATACAATTAATACATTAGGAAAACAATCGGCTTGTTTCAAATATTTAAAAACGCCAGTATGGGTTTTTTATGTATCGAACAATCTTCAATCGCCTATTGCAATCAACCTGGGTTTTTTTATTTATTGGTAATCGACAATCGTGGTTTTTTTTATGTATCGAGTATCGACTATCGTCAAACGCTAATCGCAATCGCCAATCTCGTAGTCTATCACCTTTTTGTTTTAAAAAAATAAAGAATAAAGAATATATGTATTTTAACCTAATTGGTAAACACTTTGACTTATTGAGCCTCTCTAAAATACCCTTTTAGCAAAAAAAAAATAGACTTAATGTACCCCATATACAACATGTAATTACTAATAAGTTTATAATGTTTTTATATATGTTAATTGATCCGCAGTATTTAAACAAGAAATTTTTTTTGGCCCCCTTTAGAACGTGGGTTCTATGCAATCGTCCATCCTATACACCTTGAATGCTCTACTTGTTGCATCTAATTTCTCCTAGGAAGATAGATTTACTTGATAGTTGGATTAAAAAAAGGTTGTTTTGTGTGTTCAAGAAGCTTGGTTTAAATGTTTAATGGCTTATTAAATGCAATCGCAGTCGAAGGGGCATGGATCAAATTGTTTTCTTTGCAGCCTTTGAAGTCTCTAAATTGCATGAAGATGTCAAAAGAACGGGTAACTTTATAGAATAGTAAATAAGTTTCAAAAGTTTTCTAATTAGGTCACTCAATACGTATTTTACACGGTATACACCCTCGGGTATACTATAGTGAGTGACCTAATTGGGTTACTATTCTGTGATGTTTTCCCTCAAAAGAAAGAGAAGCGAAGAGTAGAAATGATTTTGCCAAAAAAGACGTGACAAAATGTTTACTTGATGAAATAAAGGAGTTGATCTAGTAGAAAAATGGTGAAGTTTGATGTCTTTTGACGCTAGACTAACGTCTACCGCACTAGCATTTGTTTTAACGATTGCTCATTCATTAAAGAGCTAGAGAAAGGTTAGGCGGTCATTCTATTTTTAGCTTGTGTATATCTTTATATATAGGATCAAATACAAAACAATTTACGTCTAAAAATAATAAGAAACAATCTTGACCTTTCATTAAACTAATTTAATGGTTAACATGCATACGATAATGTAAAGCTACACTTCTAATTGGACCAATCCCAATCTCAGCAGACCCACGTTGAAGGCCCACTAGGGTTTAGTATTACCCCCTCTATAAATAGAAGGGTCTCCTCCAGCATAACCATGTTGTTCTCTCTCTCTTTATCTCAAACTCTATACTCACACACTGATTACATTATGAGGCCCCGACTTGACTTACTAATCGGAGTGTCCTCGGAGCCTATGGCTTATTGGGCCCTCTAACGAGCTTTGCCATCCGGCTTTTAACCACGTGGTCGTGGGTTCGAGTCCCACGGATGGCGCCAATGAAGAAGAAAATTTCATCACTCAGGGTTACAACTAGATGCTTCATGAGTATAGAGAAGACAACTCATCTCATATCCATGTTGGAGTTGATTTCTTCTTCTTGGATCATCATGCTTGCTGCAACCACATGCAAAGCTCGTTAGAGGGCCCAAGGAGCTATAGGCTCCGAGAACACTTTGACGCTCAAGTTAAGTCATAATATAATCAATGTGTGTAAAGAAAGTGTGAGCTAAAGAGAGAGAACAACCTTGTTATGTTGGAGGGGACTCTTCTATTTATAGAGGGGGTAAGACTAAACCTTAATAGGTCTGCTGAGATTGGGTTTGGTCCAATTAGGACGTCACTTTTTCTAGTTGTGTTATGTAGTGTCGATTTAATTAAAAAGAATTTATTTGAATTTTATTTGTTCATTTCAAGCATGAACACTAACACATTTGATCGAACCTGTCCACAAGATTTATATAAAAATATCATTGATGATGTGTGAATAGTTTATACATTCACTACAAATTAACTTACTTTCATTGACGAACAAATCAATCGGTTATCCCTCAATGAAGTTATGATTGTCGTTAATGAAGTTCCATAGGGAAACCGGATGAGTCTAAAGACATAACTGATGGATCAACAATCGATATTGCCAATGGATCACTAGTGATCACACACACCATGGCAATATCTCCAACGGGTTACCAACGAATATTACGGGGGGATCACTAACGGCTCGTTCGCCACAAAGTCAAACTCACCAAGAACGGCGCGCTAAAAAGCTTGGAACGAAATCTTATCTAAAATATAATCCTTAAGTCCGCCACTAATCACTTAGAAATTATAGACTGACATTGTAAATTTTTTCACTGTTGTCAATACATTCGCCGGAGACCCGTTTGTAATCACGAGGGTAAGCATGAACTATTAAAAAAATTGTTTTTTTTTAATACTTTTTAGATATTGACCTATTTGTTGATGATTTTTTCAATCGCTAAAAGTTATATATACCAGTAGCGATGAATATAACATTACCTATAATAAAGTTTTTAACACTTGTAAGATTGAACTTTAAGATTTATGATATCAATTTTACTCTCCAAAGCCAACCCTTTTTCCTTTTTCTGTCTTTATCTACCTTAATTCTTAATTGCAGCCCATGCATGCCTTGCTTTATCGCACTTGCAGTTGAGATGATTCATCAACACGATGGACATTGATTCCTTGTGTTTTCGAATACTTGAGCTCGGGGGCGAAGGATAGTGAGGCTCTTCCCCGATTTTTCGCTTAATAGTGTTAATTTATACGTATTCGGCCGATTTTTCGCTCAGTAGTGTTAATTTATACGTATTCGGCCGAAATTTTTATAGTTCCGGCCCCCCTGATAGGGAAAAAAAATCCTGGCCCTTCTTGCGTTTGTCTTCAAGCTTGAGCTTAGTTATACAACGACCAAAAATAATACTATCAACACGTCAATGTAACAATGTTATAAAAATGTTGCACCAATGTATAAAATAATGGGTCACTTTCAACACCCAAAAATGATATATCATATCACATTTTACGGGATCCAAAAAAAAAACATTTACTAATTTGATGTAGCGTCGTTACACATGTGTGAAAAATATGACCTGGATAATTTTTTCATATGACATATTTTATTTAAAGCGATTAAAAAATGATTCACGTCTAAGAATCTACATATAATATGTAACTAGAAATGTTGCCCCGCGCTCCGCAGCGGGAAGCGTACATTAAACGGTTGAGGCGGTGACATTAACGTGGCTAAGCAAAAAAAGAAACGTGGTTAAATAAATTTTGCCCCACGCTGCACGGCGGGAGGCGACGGTTGAGGCAGTGACATTAACGTGGCAAAGCACAAAAAGAAGCGTGGTCAAATACATATAAAGAAACATATGAAGAAGTTACGACGACTCGATCGGTTGTGGAGATCGAAACATAGATAAAAGGCAACGGTACCAATGTTTTTCAGTCGGTGTTGACCTTATTTTTCACGGTACTAACATGTCACTGTCATTCGATATAACCCACGATACCATAAAAATATTCTATTTTGAATACGACTTCGTTTTTAACAAAATTTATACTGGGACGTTAAAAAAAGATTAAACAAATAAACAAAAATAATTAAGAAAAAATCAGATTATATATACTATAGGGAGTAAAATTAAAATTTTAAAAACTTAAAGGGATCAAAATGATATTTTATAAATTTGAGGTACTATTTTTTCATTTCACCAAAATTGAAGGTTGAAGTGGTCGTTGACATTCAGTTCTCTTTTAAGTAACAGTGTAATGTGAACAAAAAAACCACTTACATAATATCCATATGAAATAATTGTTTTAGTAATCAACTTTTATCATTAAAATTAACGTATAATGTATTATAAATAAATTAAGAAGTTCAATATATTTTGATTGAATGACTTTCATGTATAAATAAATGCAATTTTATTATTTATAAGAAATCAAAGGATTTATTGAAGATATTTGTTGGGTTGGTTCCTATATAAAAAGATGGTCTGAAAATGGTAACACGGTCGACACACGGCGTGGAAGGAAGCATCTTTGAGTCGGACTCCACTTTCATTTCGATTTTCTATCATCATTTATTCTCCTTGTCTCAGAATTCTAATTTCCTTATATTTTATTATTATCCACAACTAATATTCTTTAGATAAAAAAATATACAATATATTTAAAGTTACATGATATTAAAGAACAAAAATACAAATATAATTCAAATTAGTGTAAACAAATCATTTTTAAATTTTAGAGTTAATTACTCAGATAGTCTATGTGTTTTGCAAAAATTAACATGTTTGGGTAAAGGGTTTAAATTAACAAGTTGTAGTTTTATGCTTTCAATTTTGTAATGAGATTGGGTATTACGGCTAAGTTCCGTTAACTTTTCCATTTACTTGGGGTGAAATGACTAAAATACACTTTGAGGAAAGTAATTGGTTTAGGTACTAAAAGTTTAAAGTAAAAGGGTATTTTGGTCATTTCACCCCAAGTTAACGGAAATTAGCCTTAATCCTCAAACCCGTTACAAAATTGAAAGCATAAACCCCAAACATTTTACTTTAAACCCTTAGTACCTAAACTTGTTACTTTTCATAAACCAGGTAAACTAATTGTGTAATTAACTCTCAAATTTATATAGGAAAATATAAAACATTAATTCATTGCCATCATTACTATCAGTCATTTGACTTTTATTTGTATATCTTTTTAAATATAACTAGTATTATCATGACGCGCGATGCGGCGATGGGATCATGAGGCTTGGATGGTGAACAATAGTTCGGGGATAAAAAGAACTTAAACCCACTACGTCTGCACGGAACTTAAACAGTATAATATTGTTGGATAGTGAAGAAGTCTACCTAATGGAATTTTTTGAAACTTTAAGTGTTCTTAAAAAAATTAGTAAGTACCTAATGGATAGTGCAGTAGGCCGTCTACTTAATGGATAGTGCAGCAGTAATTACTAAATTTTCAAAAAAATTTGGTATTATAATTTTATAAGGGGGCGCCCTCGGGTAGAGGGTGCGGGTACACCGCAGCCAATGATTCGGGTTCCCCTTGCGGGTATTGTTTTCGGGTATAACTACCCTTGTGTGAAAGAAGGAATCTTTAGTAAATGAGAACAAATAAATGGGAATAAATGGTTTAGGGTATTAGGGTTGTGGGCCCCATCTCTTTGGGTATTAAGGTCGAATTTAGTAAAAGTGAGGTGACACACTCTCATTAGATATTTTTGTTAGGATAGTTTTTGGGTGATGGTTGTGCCCCTTCACCCTAAGCATAAAGGAACATCTAATCGAAGGCTGACTCCGCATCAATTGCCGGCCGATTGCCACTTGCCTGTGAATAAACGATTCATCGAAGACATAAACACAAACAAATACCTAACGGAAACCTGACACTGCATCAATTGCTGGGGGAGGACCGAGGAAAAAAAAAGAAAAAGAAAAAACAGATGAAAAATGTTTCGAACCCAGAGCAACCAAGAGTAAATCACAAGTCTTACCACTAGGACAAGAGGGATGACCTTTCCCGATGGGCAAACTCCTGACTTTTATCTAACAGACTCACGGGCTCCATAAAAATTACCTATTCACTCCCTGGACTTTAAAGAAAGAGTTAGTAATATAATTTTAATTATATATATATTTTTTGAACAGCAACTTAATTATATATATATATATATATATATATATATATATATATATTTTAAAACTTATTTTTTGTATATCTTTTTAAATATAATATAATTTTAATTATATATATAATAGATATGAGAAATCTTGTTGTTAAATACATATAACAAAAAAATAAAAAATAAATAAAAACGATGTGAAATAATTTGTTTGTCATCAAAGGTATATGCCAATTTCCGGTAACAAAATCCAAAATTCGTCGACTTTATCAAGGGAGGGCTGAGGTTGGTTTCATTGACATTTTGTTGAATACTTAGTGGGCATCCAAAAAATATCTATTCGATCTTCAAAATCAATACTTACATGATTACATCATAGGCTTACACTGACAACAAATTTTTTTGTAGTTCTAATGAGTAGGTTATGTTTGCGTGCTGTGACGGTTTAGTTTTGAATAAAATTTATATAAATACAAATAAAAATAAGCACATCAAATGGTATAGTCAAAATTTTATAAAATATTATATTTGAAAAGAAACAAAATATGTTACATCGATCGAAAACCATACAAACAAATATCGTTATCAGTTCCGATAATACCGATAACAGCACCGATGGTGTTCAGTTCGTATCGATTTCGTTCATCACGGTTCCACAAATAACGGTACTGATGTTGTTTGGTCGGTATTGGTTCCGTTTGTCACGGTTCTGTTGTGATACAAAAAAGACTCTAGTTCAAGTACAATTCCGTTTTAAACAAAACTTATACCATAATATGGAGAGAAAAAATTTAATACAACTGCAATTTAATTGTTTACAAAAAAAGCCAAAAAATGAAAGTTATCAGCGAAAAATCAAATTTGTAAAAAATTAAATGAGTTAAAGGTGTATGCTACATACAGTATAAGGGTTGAAATTGAAAGTAAAAAAAAAGGAGTAAATTACAATTTGTGTCCCTGGCGTTTGTCCAGTTTAACCATCTGAATCCCTTATGTTTTAAAACCTTGATTTGTACCCTGACTTTTCATTTTCTTAACCATTTGAGTCTAAATGGTCAACGCCGTTAGATTTAGCTGTTAACTTTTTTTTTTTTTTTTTTCTGAAAAGAACAAAAAAACCCTCGCGGACTCAAATGCGTAAAATTGTTCGTTCATTAAACTTCTTTATTTTAATCTTTCGTTTCATAAAAAAAAATGGAGAGAGAGAGAGAGTCGGCCACCTTTCCGGTCGCACATCCGGAGGGTCTCCGATGGCAGCCATCGACGGTAACAGTGACGTCCGACCACTTGGACACCTTCAACATCACCCCACCTTAGTCTAACCTCGTCTCTAGGGACAGTGTCGGCGGTAGCACTGGATTCCGACCTAGCAACTGTGACTGATGGTGGCATGAGCCACGAAGAAGGTAACATAGCAGGGACGGCTTCAAGAGAAGAGATCCCGGCGAGAGTCGTTTTTCCGGCGAGGTTAAGTGGCGGCTACGACGAAGGATTTTTTTGGTGTTTGGCCACAATCGACGGTGGTTGTGGTAAGGTTTAACTATTAATGGCGGTGATGATGGAGTGGGTGCAGTGCAACAAGCTAGTTTTCCAGTGATTCACGTGTTTCCGACGAAGGGAAATTAGGGTTCCGGCGAGTCACGGTTATGAAAACCGGATATTCTTTGAGGAAAATGGAGTTACGGGCTGTTGATAGTGAACTAGGACGACGTTTGAATCGGTTTTACAGCTAGGTATTTCGGTTTAAGGTCGTTTTTTCAGCAAACCAGCTTTTCCGGTAACAGCCGCAAGCGGTGGTGACATTGGTCTGATGTGCTCCCAGTCTAGATTGGAGAAGATGATGTTAGCAACCTCAAGGCCGCCTCCGGGGAAGGTATTACTGGCGACGGTGGGGTGGTGGTCGGCGGCTGGAACTAGGGTTGTGTGAGAGGGAGAGCAGAGAAGGGAGAGTGTAGAGAAAGAAAGAAGAGAGTGGGTATATAAAAATAATTATATTGCCTAACCAAAGATTTGGGTATGTGAGTTTTTGGTGTATTTTGATAAATTTTGACAATGAGTGAGTTTTATGTTTGTGTTATGAGTATCAATTATTGATTAACATTGACAAAAGTCAATATTATAGTTTATTTGGATGAATTCCAGTAATTCTGATAAAAATAGATATTTTGAAAAAGTTGTCACGAAGCGACAATGAATTAACTGATCACAGTGGATAAAATGATTTCCAATAATCAATTATACTCTCATAAGTATCTTCAAACATAATAAATGACATGTAAGATGATCAAACTCATTTTTGAGGGTTTTGAAGCAATCGAGTCTCGTTGGATCGGTTTGAAATCGACCAATTTCAGATCAAATCCACTCTTAGGTGCCTAAATATTACAAAATGGATGCTAGTAGCTAATTTTGGTTAAATAAAGTTGAATTAGTCATGTAAATGGTAAAAATTCTCATAAAGCCATTAAGTTGTAATTACTATCAAAATTAGCATATTTACTAAAATTAGAATGAATTACCATAGGTGTTCAAGTGCTTTTGGGAAAGAATTGACTAGTTGAGAACCTAAATTTGCCAATGCAAGTGTACATAGTTTTCAAAATAGAGGGTATGCTAAAATGTTTTCTTGCAAAGAAAGGTGTAATTTAATTACCCAAATTCTTCAACTTTTATGCAAATATCCAACTTGGTAAATTGTTGGTTTGAATAAGCTCTATACATTATATGTACATCATAGCTCTATACATTATATGTTAGAAATCTTATGAAAAAGTGTTGACTTGCTAACTAATATTGAATTGAAATAATCCAAAGGTGAGAACTTTCTTGCACATAGCTAGAACTAGACACATTTTAATGGTCTTAGGTGACAACTTGCTTTCACAAAGCTGAAAATTGGAAACATTTAGTTCTCTTGGATGAGGAGTTCGCTTTCCAAAGTGATACCCTTGGCTTTCAAAGACTTAAGGGCTTGATGTCATGAATTGTGATGAATATTGATGGTTCTCACAAACTCGAGGCCTACTTGTTGATCAAGAAGAATTTATTTCATTTACAAAAAAGTATATGTGGTATTGTGTAATTTGACTTGGTAGGTTAAATTTATATGTATGTACATGAATATCTTTCTAATACTATACTGATAACTTAGAGTATGGGGTATACTCTCACTTGGGAGAGCCAAGTGAGAGTACCTTTTCTGTCACGTTGGGGCCACATCAGCATGATAAGTTCCCCATTTGGGTATCATTTGGCAAGGAAAATACCCAAATGAGTGAAATACCACATATTTGACCATGAGGGACCTATCCAACACCCACAATCCCTCCCCTTTCTCCCCTGAAGCCGCTCACATGGACTCCCTGGGGCTTCATGCCATGGGGGGGGGGGGTTCCCTTGGTGCTCACGGCGTGAAATCCATCACCCGGGGGGTGGGTGGGTATACCAGATACCCTTATTCAGTTCAAATTACATTGAGTTTGTATATAGATTAACTCACTTTAGTGTAACTTAGGTTTTGAATTATTCTAAGTGGTTTGGTAAAAAGTACCATTTATATTTGTGCAAAAGTTGAAACCGTTAAATCAAATAAGTTGGATTTGAAGATGCATAAAGAGGTAAATCGAATAGATCTAGTGGGTAAAATTTTTGAACCGGGAAAAGGGGCTGAATTTTGGATAAATAAGGTCACACAACTATATAATTATGTTCACATAGGTTCAAACGGCTATGCATGAATGTTTACGTAGTTTTGGCCTTAGTAAACCATCAATTAAAATTTCATAGAATATTACACGACTATGCACTATTGTTCATATATTACAAAATAATAGTTTATAAAGTTGTAAACTTGTTGGACTCATAAATTTTATTTATTTAGTTTTGTTATTCTAATTTTAATCAGGTTGACCCGTTTAATTTTATTAGAACCCCCATGATGATTTTATCTATAAAACCTATCGAAAAAAGAAAAAAAATGTTTATGTAATCAGGTTAGACAATTAAAACTTTATAAACTATTATTTTGTAAAAGTTTATTTATAAAAATTATGGTATTTGAAAATAGAGTAAATTATAGAAATCGTCATTTATGTTTATACCATTTTTCATATTGTCCTTTAGCCCAAAAAATGTCAGAGATCATCCTTTACGTTTAAATTTGTTGCGGTTTACGTCCTTTAGCTTAACGGGCGTTAAATTTTTTAGTTAACTCCAGTCATGTGCCTTGCATATGAGGGTGTTTTGGTCTTTTTACCCACAAATATATATATATATATATATATATACTATATAATAAATAAAAATCATTTATGCGTTCACATCTCTTCTCACCATTTTTTTCTCGTCTCTCTCTTATTAAATACACCTCTTTTTTTTAATAATGATTTATATTTACAGAAAAATATTAATTATACTAATAAAACATATTTATTTTAAATTATCTCTTACTTTAAGAAACTTTAAAACTTAATTATGTAACGTTTGTTTTTAACTAAATAGTGATGTGCTCTTTGAAAAAAAAAACTAAATAGTGATGTAAGTCAAATTATATTAAATAGAAATTAATGTATTCAAACCGTGTAATATACGAGTTTTTAAAGATATAAATTTTTTATTATTAAGTATATAACATTACATTTTATCAACCCGTGTAATACACGGGTTTTTAAAAATACAAAATTTTTATTACTTATTATATAATATTACATTTTATCAACCCGTGTAATACACGAGATTTTAACCTAGTATATATATAAACAAAAATAATAAACACTCTCTCATCTATTTCACTCTCTCAACTTTTTCTCTCTAAAATCAGGTGCCCACCACCACCACCACCTGACCACCGCACAACCACCTCCGATTTGAGCACCACCACTGTCCTAGCACCACCACTGTTAGTGCTCGTTCGTCTACTTGACTCCGGATCTTCGTAGGAAATCAGAGAGAACGTCACGACAATCGCTAGGGTTTCAACCGTCGATTCGAGCAAACACGCGTTAATCGTCGAAGGTCTGTTACTCCTCCATTACCTCATCAAAATTCTCGAATCCGGCAGCGGATGCGCGAAGGAAAAAGCATGTATCACGCTTCAAACCCTAACTCTCTCCAAAGAAAACGCAAGAGCAATCGAATCAAAAGGCGAAATCTCATCGTTATTAGAGATTTGTCAGTCCAGCACTCCGACGTCACAAGCCTCCACCGCCGCCGTTCTCCGAAACCTAATCGCATTTTCCGGCACCAGAGAGAATTTCATCGAAGAACACGCGATTTCGGTATTTCTAACCCTAGCTCGCTCAGGAACTAAATTAGCACAAGAACATTCAATTGCTTGTTTAAGTAATCAAGTTAAAGAAGATGATGGATTGAAACTGTTAATTGCTAGAAAAGGAGGATTCAATATTTTGAAAAACTTTTTGGGACTCTGCTCCTGTTATGATGGATTGAAACTGTTAATTGCTAGAAAAGGAGGATTCAATATTTTGAACTAAACTTTTCGGGTTAAACCCAACGGCGGCGGTGGTCGTATTTGTGGTTTCTGGTGGAGGGTGGGGGCAGGTGGGGGGGTGGTGGTGGCGGCAACGATGGTGGTGGTGGCAACGATGGTGGTGGTGTTGATGGTGGGTTTGAGTGGGTAGATATGGAGGATTTGTGGTAGTGGATAAATATAAAATTAGGGGTTTAAATTTTAATTTGTGGGTAAAAAGACCAAAACACTCTCATGTGCAAGGCACATGACTGGAGTTAACTGAAAAATTTAACGCTTGTTAGGCTAAAGAACGTAATCCGAAACAAATTTAAACGTAAAGGATGACCACTAATATTTTTTGAACTAAAGAACATAAAGTGAAAAATGGTATAAAAATAAAAGACGATTTCTGTAATTTACTATTGAAAATATGATGTGAGTAGCACTTTTAAGCATGTGTCATCGTTGATGCCATAAGAATCATGTGACAAGGGGTTTTTTTAGGATGTGATGTGAACATATGTAGATGCTTAGTCATAATCTTTTAAAATGTTCCATTTCTTATTCGGATAAGATAATTGTGAACTATACTTTATGCTTTTGCGAGCTTTGTTCCCACTCTTTATATTGCTATCAATATTCGTGACACAAACATAAGTTATTTAAGCGAGTACTATTTTTTAATTACTAAATGTTTGTTTCTTTATGCTTCTAACGTAAAAATTATCGCTAAATCATAAATAAACAATATTGACAATAATGAGTTAAAACATTAAATCTCTATGTTTATGTTTGTGTTTATATGTTGATCCCTCATGACCCGTTATTTATAATCTTCGCTTGTTCATAAGATATACGTTGTACACACCGATAGATTTATAATCTTCGCTTGTTCATAAGATATACGTTGTACACACCGATCGATTGGCAAAACGATCATTACCTATAATATTTAAGTAAACATATGGTGTTTATCATAAATAAACTTTAACATAGCTCATAAAGATCATGTCATATTTACGCGCATCATGTCACAATCATTTTATCACTGTCTAAAGCCATGTCAATCATGTTATTCGTGATACATTATCTTTATCATCAAGTTTATCTTTATGTTATAGCATTTATCCAGAAAATATTATCTTTTACTTGTCATTAATGTATCATAAAGCAATGGGAGGTTAGTCCACTGATCTAAGGTTGTTCAACGAGCGAGCCGAGTCAATTTAACATCAGCTCGAAGACGATATCTTAACAATATGATTTTAGTTGGCCCATCTCTTAATCTCAGATCTGAGCTTAAAGCGAAGATCGTATTCAACTCGAGCAAGCTCGTGGCTTTGTGAATTAGCTCATTTTTCTAATTTTGATATATATATATATGTGTGTGTGTGTCGGTTTTATATAAGTATCAAATAACAAGCTAAGAATAATTTCAAATTATACAAGTTAAATATAACATAATCCAAACTACTAATTATAATACAAAAGAAAAATCAAATACATGAATTTAGTTGAACGAGCTACCTCCAGTTCAAATTTGGATAAGAAATTTATACGAGCCAACTAGGTTAAGTTGAATTTTATCGCTTTTTAACAAGCTAAGTATGAGCGAGTTGTGAACCACGAGTTAATTGCCTAACCTGATGTTAGTCGACTGAATTTCACATTGTTATTGCAAGGATCTCGATAAAACCATCTTGGGAAAGGACCACTCCTATCGACAATGCGAAAGATCAATTAAGATGTTAACTGTCGTCATTACAGATTATATCCACTTACACGCCAACACATGAACTACTAGTGTGTGACACCACTTATGTCATGTATTG
The DNA here is from genome assembly GCA_023525975.1 of Smallanthus sonchifolius. Classification (NCBI taxonomy): domain Eukaryota; kingdom Viridiplantae; phylum Streptophyta; class Magnoliopsida; order Asterales; family Asteraceae; genus Smallanthus; species Smallanthus sonchifolius. The sequence goes on along the minus strand of CM042024.1, from coordinate 3,702,886 downwards.
CCCTTTATGCATGTGTGACTAATAACCTTTATGTCACTGATGTGTCATTAATTATACATATTTTACATACATAATTATCTCCATATTTGATTATTTTAGGGCAATTTCATTGGAATTGATGCTTAATTAGTTTCTTTGTGAATTTATAGGTGAATGTGACGTCCCGGTGAAAAACAAGCAAAAAAGATGAAGAAAATCAAGAAATTCACCAGGCTATGCACCACCCTTGATGTACGGCTATGCACCCAGGCACATGGGCAGAGGCACAACCGTGCCTGTACCAGCCAACAGATTCTGAAAAAGCTGAAAGATTCGTGCAAGTACAGCAGAGAGGCACGATCGTGCCTCAATACACACGGACGTGCCTTTTCACCATTTCAGCCTATAAAAGTCGGCTAAAGCCTCATTTGTTGGTGTGCACTTCTAGGGGCGAAAAACCTTAAGTTCTAGCCCATTTTCGGTAAATAGTAAGTGTACCAAGTAATGTAGAAGGATATCGATGGAGTAGTATGAGAGACTTCTGTCTTTTGAACCGAACCTTCAAAAACAAAAGGTGGTTCTCGAGCGGCGAGAGTATGCAAAGTGCAAAGTGCGCCATCAAAGCGCAACATTGTACCCATCGCCCACATTGAAACTTCCCAAACCGGGTACATCTCATAGTCGGTGCAAAACAAACATTCATAGTTCTTAAACTAATTAATCAGAATCTATTACTATGAAAGTCTTGTCTAAAACATCCAAAATCCACAAGGAATTAAAACTTTAAACATCATTGTTTCATAAACTATCAAATTAAGGGAATGTCAGTCTTCAGAGTAGAGCAGCCCGTCGGTCCATGCTATCCAAGCGCTCGCAGCTTCTCTGATCAATCATTCTCTATCCTGATGCGCATACTCAAAGTCAGATATACTGAGTGAGTTATATCTTTACTTCATGGTCAACTTTACTAGTCATCAGTTTTCTTTCATTATATGTATTATGTATACTTTCAAAAACTCTTTCTTTTACTTAATTTCAAAAATGTCACTTTACTTTACTTTCAAAATATAACTTTATAATTATAAAGTTTCTTTCATTTATACTATCACAATATATACGAGCCTTTCTCTTTTGACAAGGCTCCTTTATACATGCACGAAACAAGACTCCTTTCTACTATCAATGCTTTCGTGAAAGCAAGACTTCTATCACTGCTTGGACGAATCTAAAACTCCTGTCAATGCTTGGACGAGGCCAATACTCTTGTTAATGCTTGGACAAAGCCAAGACTCTTGTCAGGGCTTGGACAAGCCAAGACTCATGTCAACGCTTGGACAAACCAATACTCCTGTCAACGCTTGGACAAGACAAGACAACTGTTAATGCTTGGACGAAATCTAAGGCTCCTGTCAATGCTTGCAAGACTCCTATCTGTGCTTGTATAACACAAGACTTCTATCTACATTCTATCACTATCAGTCACTTTACATTTACATTATAAAATACATAACATTCAATTGTACATATAAGCAAACAATTCAATTAACACATATTATCACATAAGTTCATAACATGGCGTCTGTCACTATTGTTCAGTATTATCATACTGCTTTCATTATAAGTTTATTCTTTACCTTCTATCAACACTGTCATAAAACATTTTTTTTTATTAATTTACTGTCAGTCTTTCTTTATCTTTCGTTTAACAAGTGTTTTCTTTCTGCTATCAAACGTGCAATAGAAATTCATCAAATCTGCTATCACTATCAAACTGTGAGACTGTCAAGCTAGGCGGAGTGCTATATGATATGTACGAAATCAACACGTGAAATCTAACAACTTTCAGCTATTGTCGCCTGGACACTTAGTTCATCGTCCATAGTGTTGATCTTAATTAGTGTCGTTGATGAGTGATTGATTTACACGTGCTAGTTGTATATATTCATATGTTTTTAGCCATAGTTATGTGAGAAATAATTTACTTTACATCGTTTTTATATTTTATAGGTTATTATATATAATAGGTTAAAAACAATAAAACTCACATCAACTAAATAAGAAAATGAGTAAACAATTCATAAACCACAATAAATAAACTCAAATGATTAAATTATTATGTAGTTCATGATTTAATTTCAAATTGGCAAACATGAAACAGGAAATCACGTGGAGGTGGAGGAGCTTACTAAAGTCATGTGGGCTTTATTAAAATCAAGAATTTGAATCAGTATCTTGGGCCAAAGAATTAACCGATCAATAATAATCAATTGGGTTACCAAATAAATCTTGCGGCTAAATAGAATGCTATTGGGCTTCTCATATGGAATGAAAAAAAAGAATAAAAGGCAATCACTCAAAGAATCGAGGGAATTAGAAGTGTTACCGACAATGTTTTCAGAACCGGACCGGGCATTGAACCGTTCGTTTTAGAGGTTCATTGGTCAGAACGGTCGGACCGGATTTAAGAACCGGATGACTTAATAAATAATATAAAAATTAAATACATATAATATAAAATAAAATATGGAAATAGTATGTTTTGATGTCAATTTACAATATTAATTTGTATTTCTTTTATTTTCGGTTCATAATGTTAAATTGAATGAACATTAGGGGCCTTTATGAAAAGTCTTTAAACCCTATATTCACATTTTGAAAGAATTCTACTCATCTTCTGCCGTCATCCCATCATCTTTCCCACTCTACTATCTCACTCTAGTAATCTCTGTACTTTTTCTTGAAAAAAATCGTTCAAGGCAATAGTGAAACAACGACTCCGGCCACCAAGCTTTCAAGGGATGCAATCAAGGCAACATTCAAGGCCGGAAAGCGTTCAAGGCAAAAGCCGGCAACAAATCCGGCCACATTGGCAGATCTAAAAATGCTCTTTTTCCGGCGTTTTTCTCATGCAAACCGATACAACCGTTGGCTGCCGGTTCACGGTCCGATCGCCCAACCGGTAGAACAGGCCGGTTTTGAGGGAAACGGCTCAAATATGCGTGACCGAACCGCCGGTGACACCGTTTCCCGGTCCGGCCGGTAGGTCCGGTTTTAACAACATTGGTTTTAGGGCACGTGTTCCAACGCAGCCTTAGAGGCTGCAGGCGTTGACCGAGAAGATAAAAAACGGCAGAAAGGGTTTAAGAGGCTGGTATGATTTTCGAGGACGAGAATTTTGAGGTTTATTTATTTTGATCAGTTTTTAATGAGAATTTTATAGTGATAGTATTTGATTTATTTGTTATTATGATTGGTTAGTTTTTATGTAATCATTTCTGGGTGTAAGGTTTTGTAAGCTTTTAGGGTTTTACTCTGTTTTAGATTTGAGATAATAATTCTTGTAATCGTTCGGTTTGAACTACTTGAATCATTCCCGGGTGTAGGGTTATGCACATACACTCAACACTACGGTTATCTTCATAAGCTATCAATAGTTCACCTATCATTGCCGTGTTGCATCAACAGCCCACTATTTGTTTTGATCAATGCTCCACATGAGCCCGCCTTAACTAGTCATATGTTTACCGGTGTAGGCATTTCATTCTCAAGAACTCATATGTAATCCTACACTTATCCTCCCTTCGTTTCACTTTCCTCGTTATTGCTCAATCATTACCCCGTGACCACCCACCGCGTCTCATTCATCAGGCACGAACATGAAGTCCGCCCTATAATACGCCTCAGCTATCCGTCATCTCGTTTGGACAGAGCATTCCCATTCTTGTATCATACATCGACAAAATTCTTCGTATGGAACGTATTCCATGAAGACCCTTTCGTCACCTCGTTCACTCTATGTTGGAATCTTCAGCGTCGTCATCTCGATCACATCATAACTATCGCCGATTAAGCGTCCAAGTAAACACTTTCAGCATCAACTCTCACAACTCCACCCTTTGGCTTCGTGCTCCGAATTCCCGAGATATAAGCATAGGCATCTCATAAGAGCACCTCACCGATCGTCTTGAAAAACGTCAAAACTCCTCGCAACACCTCGATGTATCGACGTTGAGAAAAACGTCAAGATAGAATTACTATGCCCAAGCTCACCAACCACCCGTCCTATGCACAACTAAGCGTGTACTATAAGGACACATGCCGACACAACATAACGACAGAACACACAAGGTTCTACATACGTACTAGTAACCTAACTTTCTAGCTCGCACAAAGTGCACATACAACTAGCTAGACCTGAGCAAATCTACGTGTATACGATATGACCTCGTCATTTGTAGACACACAAGTTCCTGAACTTCATCTTCTATTCATCACAACGGTGGCCCCTGCCACACATCATCACATACTCACACAAAGTTCACGCGGTCGTACCCCATACGGGCCGTACCAATGGTTCAGGACGACACACTACTCATACACTAGACATCATCCTAAACATTCATACACACACAAGATATATAGCCACAATTTCCCACAGGACCCCGTCTTGAACATTCATACGTACAAGAAATGTATACCTATAACTTCTCACAGGACCCCGTCCTGAACATTCATACAAAAGTGCAATACACTACTGCACTTAGGATACCACCTAACCAATAGCTCCTAGGTGACTACCTTCAGACCGTAGACACAGACAAATTCAAATTCATGTCTATAAAAGTCTACCCGCACAACCTACCCAACCAATATCACATTATAGGTCCGCCTCGCCAGTCGCATGTTACCGTAAAAAAATTTGTTTACATGAAAGTACGATAAACAAAAAATTGTTTACATGAAAGTAGCGACAAATTTTTTTTTTGTTTCATTTACATGAAAGTACGGTAAAAAAAAATTCGTTACCCCTGAACTTTTGTTCTAGATCCGCCACTGTAAAAAAAATTCATTTGGCCCTAACCCAGTTAAATTTCTCAGTTAAGTCTAGTCATGTGCAAGGCACATGATGATACTTTTGTAATTTTACTCATTTAATTAAAAAATATGTTAATTAAAATATCTATAAACCCACTCTTTCAATCTCTCTCTCTCCTCACTCACTCTCTCTCTCTTTCTCTCCTCTCTATCTCTTCTCTCTCTCTCTCAGAGAAAGGAGATAGAGGGGAGGGAGAGAGAGAGAGATGTGAGAGAGGAGAGAGAGAGGAGAGAGTGGGAAAGGAGAGAGAGGTGAGAGAAAGAGAGAGGTGAGAGAAAAAGAGAGGAGAGAGAGATATTGAAAGAGTGGGTTTATAGATATTTTAATTAACATATTTTTTAATTAAATAGGTAAAATTACAAAAGTACCCTCATGTGCCTTGCACATGACTATACTTAACTGAGAAATTTAACTGAGTTAGGGCTAAAGGACGTAACATGCAAAATTTGTAAACATAAAGGACGATCTCTGACAATTTTTTGAACAATATTTGAAAACGGTTATAAACATAAATGACGATTTCTGTAATTTACTCAATAATTAATTTACATATCGTATGAGGTTGTAGAGTGATTGATTGGTATAAAAAGTTTTATATATATATATATATATATATATATATATATATATATATATATACATACAGGGGCGGACCTACCCTAGGGCCAGGGGTAGCCCGCGCTACCCTCAACTTTTTACGCGCAGTGCAATTTTTTTTTTACGGTTTTAGGTATCCAGTTATAAATTACGTTACCCCTCAAATTTTTTTAAAAGCTTAACACTTAATAAAAAGTTTAAAATTTTATAAAAAACCCAATACGTTACCCCAAGTCCCCACATTTTATTAAAAGTTTTGAGGTATTAAGTTTTAATAAAACATTTGGGCTTTAGCCAGCCCAAATGTTTTATTAAAACCCAATAACTCAAAGTCTCAATTTTCAAACCCAACTTATCCAAGCGGCCGCCCAAGAAAAAAGACAGAGAGAGCGGGAACTGTGAGACTGTGAGAGCCAGAGACCGACCACTCGACCAGCCGCTCGACCTGAGCTGAGACTACCGCCCGGTGCCGCCTCCGCCAAACCCAAGTCCTCTGCCTTCGATGTCCGCCTCGCCGGTCGCATGTTACCGTAAAAAAATTTGTTTACATGAAAGTACGGTAAAAAAAAATTGTTTACATGAAAGTACCGACAAATTTTTTTTTGTTTCATTAAGATGAATGTATGGTAAAAAAATTTGTTACTCCTGAACTTTTGTTCTATATCCGCCACTATATATATGTGTAGGGTTGGGGGGTTAAGGTTTTTCGGGGTAGGTTTGGGGGGTTTTAGGTTTTTGGGGGTGGGGTGGGGGGTTTAGGCTTTTCGAGGTAGGGTTGGGGGGGTTTAGGTTTTTGGGGGTGCAGGTGGAGGGGGGTTTAGGTTTTTGAGTCCGAGTTAGGGTTCGATGAAACGGTTCCAACGCCGCTAGAATGAGCTCAATCAGAGTTCGTTTGACCCACTTCTTAGTATTTTTTAGCGAAAAACCACTTTTTAATGGAATCGTTCTCTCTCTCTCTATGTATGTATATATATATATATAGGGAGTGGTTTCTATCAAAACCCACTCCTCATGTCAAAACCCTAAAACTACACAAGATTCTTTGATCAACTTTTATACAATAGATCCAATGGTTCATAATTTATTAGAATTTTTATTTATTATTTTTAATAAATATGTGGCTGGAAGGGTATTTTCGTCCATTAACTCCATTCCTTTTATCTATGTTGTCAGACTCTCTCTCTTACCTACATCACACACAAATCCCCAATTTTCCTCTACAGACCCCCTCTTCCTCCTTATCCTTGCCCTAAATCTTCTCTATGGACGACTCCATCCCTGCAAATCTATCAAACCCCATATCTTGCAGATCCAAGGGTTGTCAAACCCTAGGTTTGGCAACGAAGACCGGCGCGAGTGCAAATCCAACAACCCCAAAAATCGTGTCGGAGTCACCGTCACTTCACCTCCTACAGAGCATCGACGTCTAAACCCAAAAGTTCGTCAGCCCATTACCGTCACTTCACCTCCAACAGACCACCGCCGATGAGGTAGCGGCGCTTGTGGACGGTGATGAGGTAGCGGCGCTCGTGGACGGCGATGAGGTGGTGGCGTTCTATTCTCTAGTTTGGTAAAACTACTCTCTTTTTATAGTTTTTCTTAATTAATGTTTGAAGTCTTGAATTGGATTTATGCTGCAATGATTTAGTGTCTCAAATTGTGAATTTAGTTGCTGTGGTTTAGTGATTCAATTTTGATTTGTGATTTTTGTTTCCGATGTCCTAGGAGACATCTTTTTTTTTGTATTATTTGCATTGTGATTAGCTAAGAGCTCCTTTCAAGTACAAAAGATTGAAATATTTTCCCACCACTTCTTTGAAAAGTAAATACTAATTCTTTAAGCAACAGGGTGATATGATATGTTGATCCCTCTCTGATTACTGTTATACCAACTTGGATAATTGAGTATCAGGTGGTAAATGCTCTACTGACCCAGATGAAAATTGAAATCCTCACCAAATGTGATTATTCTGACCACATCCAACAGCTGCTATTGGTAGGTTTTATTTATTTTTAAATTTTAAATCCTTAAAAATTTGACCATTTTGTGACATTTTTACTCTTTCTTCCTTATCTCATATGTTATAACGCGAATGCTATTTTTTGTTGTTTTTGTTCGTGACACTAATGTAACTAGGTTATTACACTAATGTAATCATTTGTTTACAATGATGCAATTACGAAGACCTTAACTGTTTTAAATGTAATTAGAGTATTAAACCAATGTTGTGGTGGTAAATGGCGTATGATTTAATTCATGTTCCTTACAACAGTGTAACTGCTAGCTATATTGATGTCATTTAAAGACGCCTGATTTACACTTGTGTAACTAGTAGTTACAGTGATGATATATTTCGTCACTAATCTTTTTTTAATAACTGCTAATTTGCATTTATGTAAACCATGTTCGTTACATTAATGTAATAAACGACGCCCGAAAAAAAAATTCGAAACTGTAATGGAATTAAAGAGAAAAATGTGATGAGTTTAATGGTATAATTTTTATAAAAAAATAACAAAGTATAAAAAAGTTATGAATGTTTAAAAAAAATAGAGAGAATCTTTAAAAAAAAGGTAATTGAATTGTATTTTAAATGTCACACTTATCAGCTTCATATTAAACCTGACTTTTTGGTGATGAGTAAAAAGTCTGATTTACCCTTCCAGTCTTTTTTTATTAAAATAATATAGGTGACATGTCACCATCTTATTAAATCTAAATAATCATCCACCATTGAGATAGGGTTTTAGGGTTTTGACATGGGGAGTTGGTTTTGATAGGAACCACACCATATATATATATATATATATATATGTATATATATGAAAGGGTTCAAATACTAACCAACTTTTTATGTGATAACCGTGCTAACCACTATAAAACAATCACATAATTTATAAATTATTTTTTCTTTTAATTGTTAAAATAATATTTAAGTATCCTGAATAAATATTTTGAACGTAAATACGGAAATGATGAGTCTTACGTATAGTGTTTACATATATGTAACATTAACATAATGATAATTGTTACATATACGTAACACTATGTTTGAGAGTGGTTATTATGGTTATCACATAAATATTGGTTAGCATTTGAATCTCACCATATATATATATATATATATATATATATATATATATAGGGGGAGGTTCAAATAAGAAGTGCAATTTGGCTAAGAAGCAATCTCATCCATTCAATTGGATGATCAAGGGTAGAGATTTAAGTGTAAGAAAAATATGGGGTGGAAGGGTATACCCAATGCCGTCAAGCCCTTTAGAACTATGGTACAACATGCATTTAAGAGCCGAGAAAGATGGATGGCTAAATGATCATTCACGTATTCAATATGTAAGCATCTTTTTGTTAAAAGCTTTTGACTATGAATTTTATTTTTTTTCAAATGTTGATTTTGGGTTGCTACTAGTTTTAAGTGTTCTTCTTGTACATTCTATTATGTTAGGAAAATATTCTTCAGCATAAAAAGGCGGCCATGGATGAATCCAATTCTGAAGGAACCACCATTGATGCTGCTATGGAACACAAGTTTGAGAAAGCAACAATAAAAAGTGTTTGTGGAAGGCAGAAAACAATACAATCAGGATGGGAGATAGGTGTTGGGCTTGTGTTGAAGAAAAAAGATAATTGTATGAAACCGCCGGCCTAATCATCTCAGCGGGATTCAAGTGAGACCAACGAAGATATGAGAAATTAGGTTATTGCATTCCAGGAGAAACTCAAACATAATGACGAGAAAATCAAACAGAATGAAGAGAAAACGGAAAGGATGTCAGAGTTCATAAACACAAAATTTCCAGAATTCGAGGGCACAACATCCAACACACATGCGAGAGATGTTTCAGATGATCCATTTAGCGATAGTGACAGCTAGACCTAGTACCATGTTAAGACGTTTATTACATTTTTTGGACATCTAACTCTCTTTTAAACTTTAGAATTTATGAATTGGTATTATTTTAAACTTCGTTATTATTATGATATTAATGCTTGAAAGATTTTCGAGAAGCAAGAAACAGATTTATGAATGATATTACTGTTGTTTAGTGAGTGGAATTTAATATATGCGAGAGATGTTTAGTGAGTGAAATTTAATATATGTTTAGTGAGTGAAAATTTCTAGAATTCGAGGGCACAACATCCAACACACATGTGAGAGATGTTTCAGATGATCTATTTAGCGATAGTGACAGCTAGACCTAGTACCATGTTAAGACGTTTATTACATTTTAGTGAGTGATATTACTGTTTAGTGAGTGAAATTTAATATATGTTTAGTGAGTGAAAATTTCCAGAATTCGAGGGCACAACATCCAACACACATGCGAGAGATGTTTCAGATGATCCATTTAGTGATAGTGACAGCTAGACCTAGTACCATGTTAAGACGTTTATTACATTTTAGTGAGTGATATTACTGTTGTTTAGTGAGTGAAATTTAATATATGTTTAGTGAGTGAAAGTTTCCAGAATTCGAGGGCACAACATCCAACACACATGCGAGAGATGTTTCAGATGATCCATTTAGCGATAGTGACAGCTAGACCTAGTACCGTGTTAAGACGTTTATTACATTTTAGTTAGTGATATTACTGTTGTTTAGTGAGTGAAATTTAATATATGTTTGGTGAGTGAAAATTTCCAGAATTCGAGGGCACAACATCCAACACACATGCGAGAGATGTTTCAGATGATCTATTTAGCGATAGTGACAGCTAGACCTAGTACCATGTTAAGACGTTTATTACATTTTTTGGACATCTAACTCTCTTTTAAACTTTAGAATTTATGAATTGGTATTATTTTGAACTTCGTTATTATTATGATATTAATGCTTGAAAGATTTTCGGGAAGCAAGAAACAGATTTATGAATGATATTACTGTTGCTTAGTGAGTGAAATTTAATATATAAAACTATAAATCAGTTATATAACACTTGCATTGGGACTACTTTTCAGTCCTTAAAGAAATTTGTTACGGGTTTTGAATACATGTTCGGGATTGAATTAAATTCTATCGGAAGCCAATTTTCAGTTTGTAAAAGATAAACATTTTGAGACTAAAAAATAGTCACTGATAATACATAATAAGGATTAGTTTCTGACACTGATTTTCAGTCCCTAAAGAAACACTTTAAAGACTGATTATCAGACTTTAAAAAACCATATTAGGGACTAAAATAATATGCTATTTGAGACTGATTTTCAGTCCCGAAAACAAGGATATTAACGACTAAAATCGCGTGTCACCGGGACTAATCCTCAGTCGTTAAAACATCTTATTAGAGACTGATTTGATATGGAATCACGAATCTAACGAAACATATCAGTGACAATATAGATATTTTTTAGGACTGAGTTTCAGTCCCTAAAATTACACATTAGGGATTGAAATATCTTATTATCCGAGACTGATTTTCAGTCGCTAAATAAATGTACTGGGGACGGAAATAACGTGGTATTCAGGAGACAAATTAAGGACTGATTTTTTGTATCAGAGACTAACTATTAGTCCCTGTTGGTGACATACAATGGGGACTGATTTTCAGTTACTAACCTCATTATTTAGGACTAAGTATCCGTCACTGACTGGGGACTTGCGAAATCAGTCCCTGATAACCATTAAGTACTGATACGGGGGTATTAGAGACTAAAATTTTAGTCCCAAATACTCTTTTTTTTGTAGTGGTATTTAAGTAATAGTCACTTTTGTTGACTTTTTTCAACTTTCCCCACTTTTTTTAAACGTTCATAACTTTTTCATAGGACATTTTTTTTTAAATTACACAATAAAATCGAGCTTTTTTTTATCTTTAATTTGAGTATACTATTGCTATATTTTTTTGTAAAAACAAAATCGACACTTAATGAAATTGTGCTACTTTACTTAAATGTGTTGGTTTCTAGTAAAACAGCATAATTTAGCACATTAAAATTTTGATGGTTTCTAGTAAAACAGCACAATTTACGTAAATGTGCTGGTTTCTTTAATTTGTGCTACTTTTAGCCAATTATTATGTGCCTAATTTGGTAGCATTCTTTAAAAATAAAACATTAAAGCATCCATACACCAACAAAACGGTTCAGTGGTAGGCAACAAAAAGCTTATATATCAAAATGTTGTTTTGTGCTGGTTTGATATACTAGTTTTGTTGTGCTGGTTTTGTTTATGCTTGGTTAGCTAAGAAGAGCAAGTTACAAAATTAACCGTGTTGTTTTGGTGTTGTTTTATAGTAAAACAACACAATTAATTATTATGTTTGGTGTTGTTTTATGATAAAGCAGCACAGTTAATTGTGCTGTTTTACAATGCATCACAGGTAATTGTGCTGTTTTACTAGAAACCAACACATTTACGTAAAGTAACACAATTTCATTAAGTGTTGATTTTGTTTTTACAAAAAAATAGCAAAACTATACTCGAATTAAAGGTAAAAAAACGCTCGATTTTATGGTGTAATTTAAAAAAAAAATAAGTTCGTATGAAAAAGTTTTGTACGTTTAAAAAAAGTCAACAATTGTGGGTTTTCCAAAAATGCCCCTTCATCCCTTAGTTTTCCTATACTTAAATCTCTACCCTTGATCATCCAATTGAATGGATGAGATTGCTTCTTAGGCTTATTAGCCAAATTGCACTTTTTAGGGGAACCAACCCATATATATATATATATATATATATATGTATATACATACTAGGTTAAAATTCCATGTATTACACGAGTTAAATATATGTAATGTTATATACTTATATATATATATATATATATATTTATTAGGTTAAAATTCCGTGTATTACATGGGTTAAATAGATGTACTGTTATGTACTTACTATTAAAAAGGTTAAAAAAATACGTGTATTATACGGGTTGAATAAACATGTGTATTACACGGGTTGAATAAAATATAATGTAATCCGTAAACAAATACAATCGTCAAGACATGTCTTTAAAAATTAAATTTGCATGACAGTTATAAATTCTATTAAGTTCATATTTAGAATATTTTTTTCTCAATTAGGTATTAATTCTTTTATATAATTGATAATTGTTAATTCAGTTATAGTGTACTTAGTTTCTTTAAATGTTCTTTTAGCACAGATAAGTTTACTTAAATTACAATTATAAATATATAAATATATAAATACATATAAAAAATAAGAAAAAAGCATGGATTACACCGCCTATTCTTTCTTTTTATTATTTAGCATATTGTACTTTTACCATTCAAATCATCCAACCATATTAATTTTTTTAAAAGTTATAGAAATCACTTATAAAAAATAATTATTTATCATTATTCTTCCTTTTTTAATATTCTAACGAATATAATTTTAAATTAATATGAAATTTCAGAAATTATAACTATTCATAATTAATTTTATAGTATATTTATTTGGTTATTAATACAATAACTATCAATAATTAAATAATAAGTATCAATAATTAAATTTATATTAAATATCCAAAAATATATTCTTTTAATATCATCATTGTTTAATAAGAGAGAGAGACAGGAAAATAAAATTTTAGATAGCCTGTAATTGTGCAATGTGTTATTTGGGATTTTTATTTATTAGGTAGTATAGATATAGGTAATTGGTAAAACAAGTAATTACTTTACAATCACTAGTACAAAATCCATTTTTTAAACCGGTTAATTTGTTTTCATAAAGCGGTTTTAGACCGCCATAAAAAATACCGCATTAAAAAAATCAATCTATTTTTTAGGCGGTTTGAAAACCTCTCTAAAAAATGTCTTAAAACCGCTCCAAAGCTTAAAGTCATTTAAAAAAAAAGGATCATATGAATAACCCAAAATCATATGCAAGCAAAATTAACATGAATCTCTCTCCAAAATCAAATGTAAGCAAAACATGAAGAAAAAAAGACTATATCATCCATACAACTAAACCATAAACACGGATCTACACATACACAAAATTTAGATCTATAAACATATGAATAACCCTTGATAGGTGTTGTTAAAATTAGCCCGAAATTAGGGCAAAATCGAACCGAGAAAACTTAAAAGTACTAGGAGGGTTCCACCACCGTCTTCATCTTCGTTCCCCAAATCCGTAGGTTGAGGCAGGTGGGTTCACCACCACTTACCCCCCACCGCTGCTCTTCCATCACCACTGATAGCCGACGCGAATGCAAGATTAGGCTGAAATTAGGGCAAAATCATACTGAGGAAGTTTAAAACTACCAGGAAGCTGCCATCGTCTTCATCTTCGTTCCCCAGCGTCTTTATCCGATATCTCGTCCACCACCACCGATAGCCGGTGTCTCATCTCTTCTTTGATTCAACCATCGTCTTCATCTTTGAGGCAGGAGGGTGAGTGGAGAAGTTGAGGCAAGAGTGTGTTTAACGAGGGTGGAGAGGTTGAGGCAGGAGAGACGTCTTCATATTTTATACTAGGGTTTCTTGTGTGGGGTTTTTTTAGGGCGGTTTTTGCAAAAACCGAACCGCTCGCGAAACCCAAATTAAATCGTTCTAAAAAATGCATACCATTGTTTTTTAGGGCGGTTTTTGTGTTTTAATTTGTTTTTAAGGCGTTTTTTCTTAAAAAACTAGTGAATGTAACGTAAAATTCTCTATTGCAAAACCCGCTTAAAAAACTCTAGTTTCCCTCCATTTGTTTTTTAAAATATAACTAGAAGGAGGCCCCACGCGTTGCGGCAGCTTCCGGGCGAGAATGCTACCTTTTACCCTACGAGTGTTGCAGCGTATTAAACGGCGTAAGAAAATTAACGTCCCCGAAATCTTTTAAAATAAAGCAAAAACCAATAGGTAAACTCAACTTGCGCGAAAAAAATGTATAAGATTTATAGTTATAAATTAAAATATAAGAAAAAAAACATAAAAGCCCATAAAATTCGACCAAGTGATGGGTTGCAGCCGTGTCAATTTCTTGAGCAGTAAACACAAATACCACAACACCAAATCAACACTTTGGTTTCATTTGCTGAAACAGTTTTTTAAACATAAACTTGAGCTGAGAGGAAAAAAGAGAATAAAGAAAAGAAAAGCATGCAATAAAGGCTTGTATCATATGCCTAACCACTTGTAAATTTGCTACTGTAAACTTAGCTCAAATACCAATGTTGCCTTTTAATTTTTATTTAAATATCTCATAGAAATATCACTATTTTTCTAGAAATATAAAATAGCTAATTTTATTATAACAATCTTACTGAATATCTTTCCCTTAAATTATAAAATATAATTATTTAGATTTTTTTCATCTTTTTCTTGAAGCTTACTTCTTCTCCTATATATACCTCTCTATCGTCGTAACCTTCACTTCACCCAACACGATCATAGCTGAGTGCTCTTCAGCTTCGTGATAACTCAAAAATGGCTGAATGTTCATTTGTTCTCTCTACAATCCTTTTGCTTGCTTTCGTTGTTGCTATGTCAGGTGCATGCTTGATCTTCTATGGCAACTAATATTACATTTCAGTGTTAGATAATTGTAGTTACGAAGATGAAAGTAGAAATATAAGTGTGATTTGTGGAGTTGGTACTTATTAAATTATTTGACAAGAAGTACGTGAATGATCATAATATGTGTTTTTTTATTGAGAGATTGGTTTCTTTGCATGTTAGATAATTGTAGTTACGAAGATGAAAGTAGAAATATAAGTGTGATTTGTGGAGTTGGTACTTATTAAATTATTTGACAAGAAGTACGTGAATGATCGTAATATGTGTTTCCGTGAACAGAAATCGGAAGGGTGAATGGACAATTATGTGAAAGGATGAGCCTAACGTATTCGGGGAACTGCTACAACAAGCAGTGCGACGATAAGTGCAAAGGATGGGAGAAAGCAACCCATGGAGCTTGCCACTCCCGTGAAGGGAAGAATAACTGCTACTGCTACTATGACAACTGTGCCAAGGCGCCGCCTGTTTCCGGTGGTGGAAAAGGGGGTGGCAGTGGTGGTGGAGCCGGTGGGGGAGGTGGAGCTGGCGGAGCTGGTGGTAGCGGCGGAGCCGGTGGTAGCGGTGGAGCTGGCAGTGGCGGAGGCGCCGGTGGAGGAAGTGGTAGTGGTGGTGGTAAAGGAGCCGGCGGTGGCAGTGGTGCTGGTGGTGGCGCGGGTAGTGGTGGTGGCACTGGTGGGGGCACAGGTAGTGGTGGTGGTGGTGCTGGTGCTGGTGGTGGTAGTGGAAAAGGCGACGGTGGAGGAAAAGGAGCTGGTGGGGGTGGTGGCGAAGGCGACGGTGGTGGTAAAGGAGCCGGTGGGGGTGATGGCAAAGGCGACGGTGGTGGTAAAGGAGCTGGTGGGGGTGATGGCAAAGGCGACGGTGGTGGTAAAGGAGCTGGTGGGAGTGATGGCAAAGGCGATGGTGGTGATAAAGGAGCCGGTGGGGGTGGTGGCAAAGGCGACGGCGGTGGTAAAGGAGCCGGTGGGGGTGGTGGCAAAGGCGTCGGTGGTGGTAAAGGAACTGGTGCGGGTGGTGGCAAAGGCGACGGTGGTGGTAAAGGTGCTGGTGGGGGTGGTGGTAAAGGTGACAGTGGTGGTAGTGGTGGTGGTAGTGGCAGCGGCGGCGGCGGTGGAGGAGGTGGCGGTGGAGGCGGTGGTGATAATCCATGTAAGCATATTACCGACGAGGATTAAATTAGATGTAAGCCAAGAAAATACAGCATTCTTGAATAACAATATTTAAATGATTATGAATAAAGAGATGATGCTTTCTACTCAACGTTTTCCACATTGTAATTGTTTTCCATATGTAATCAAGAGCTTATGATTCCATGTATAATTGTTTCAATAATATATTAAATTTCTTTCATAATTGATTCTCATGATTAAACAGAAAACTTAATATTCTAATCTGGTTACTATTTTTATGTTCAATTTTGCATACATATGTGAATTATAAAAGCCCAATAATCTCTAGCGTAGTACACTTAAAAGTATGAACTTTTACATAAGTACGTTACTAATTTAATATTTTAGTGTATATATATTAAATGTGTTTATAAATCAAACGTCGTAAAAGTAAGAGGACTCATATTTATATGAAGTGGAAGGTTAACTAATTGCTAATAAACTCACCTTAACTATCAATTAACAAATTAACTTAACTAACTTTATATATTATTCTCTAAGTTTTGCTTGAAACAAGTTTCAAAATCAAGGCTTGCAAGAATTATTTTACAAAAAATATGAGAGAATTTACTTAGATTCTTTGTATTAGATAAGCTCTTTGTGTAGCCACATATTTTGAGATTAGTAACACTAAAATTACAAAGGGATTTTTATCGAAAGTATAATCATCTATCTCTACTTCATAAATTGAAAACCACTTTAATACCCTCGTCATCGTTGATTAACACCCCCTCCCTCTCCTCTCCTCTCCTCTCCTCTCCCCTGTTTATCTCACATCACAACCCTCTTGGTCGAACGCCATCACTGGCGTTCACCATCACCCTCTTTCCCCTGACTACGCACTACCCTTTTCTATAGTTCCATTTGTGTACACCCTCGATCATGAGCAATGGTCCTCATTTCGATTGTGAGATATATGAGAATAAATAAAGTTCGATAAATACGAGATTATTGGATTAACATAAATTTAACTAGGTGGTAATTAAATTAGTTTCCTTGCATTGCATCAATTCTTAGTAGTCATCTATTTGGAACGTGTTTAAAGTGAAATATCTAATAGTAAGGTAGTGTTAGGTTTTAAAATAAAAAAAATTATTAAAAGAAGTTTCAAATAAAATTACATACTACTCAAAAGTGCCATCTCGCAAGCCCCGTCTCAAGCCTGTCTAGTGATGGAGATCGAAAAGTGAAATGGATAATTTTATGATCTTTCATGACTTTAGTACTTTACTAATGTGTTATGTGATGTTTACAAGAGACCTCGCATATTAGATTTACTAATCAACACATAAATCTTTAACATAAGAGTTCATTCAAGTAGGAAAAAATCATACTAAATTACATAACTTGTTCGTAATAATGATAGAAAACAGTGTCTTAACATAGTACTTTAAAACATAAAAACAACAGGATGCCAGATCTCTTTAAAACATAAACATAACAGGATGTCAGATCTCTTTAAAACATAAACATAACAGGATGTCAGATCTCTTTGCCCGGGTAAAGAGATTTGGCATCTCGTTATATTTATGTTTTAAAGTACTACGTTAAGACACTGTTTTCTATCATTGTTACGAACAAGTTATGTAATTTAGTATGATTTTTTGCTTGAATGAACTCTTATGTTAAAAAAATTGTGTGATCATGAATAAATCTAACGCGTGAGGTCTCTTAAGAACAGGGCCTTACAAATTGATATCAGAGCCATAGTTTAAGAGATTCGGACATTCCAAAGTCTGAACTTAATCTGAGAATGAAACCAAGTAACAGATGCCAGTACGGGTAACTCGAAGCCAAGAGCATTAGTGTCACGTAGAACATAGATTTCCCTTTTTAACCTAGGAATAAAATGGTAAGTGTTAAAACTTCAACGCTACTCATAAAAGGGAACCCTTAGAACACAACAAGTAGCGTAATGGTTGATTACAAATGGTCAATGTAATTAACAACTTAAATACTTACTGCATTCTAAATGTTGCCTGGTATGCTAACATGAATTTTCTTTTTTACTTATCTTCCAGTCAGACGCAAATGGCTGGTAGAAGAGGTGGTGGATGTACCGGATGTCATGTTAGGCCACCCGATAACCAAAGGCTTAATGATGAGGAAAGTGTGCATACGGGTCCAGTGACCCTCAGAATGAAACAACCAAGACTCCATCGATTGAGGACCACAGAGAGCAGTTTAGCTTCGAGCGCTAGAAGTCAAGGCGACCCTGGCGCATGAGGTTAATCAACTGCTGCAAACCTCTCTATATGCTCTCTTAACTGAAGCCATGAGGGCAGCAAACAGGGAAAATGTTAGGAACTCTGGTGCTAAGCCATCGAATGTCAGTGATGGTGAGGAGATGAAGGAGGACCCGCTTATGATTTCTCCAACAAATCATTCCGAGACTGTGACCCTCCAATTTCGGATGTCAAGAAGGATACTATCGCCACTCTCACCTGGCTAACAAGGATGGAAGCCACTATCAACATGAGTGAATGTTGCGGGGATCAAACGGTCAAGTTTTCCGCACATTCATTCAGGGATGAGGCTCTGCACTTGTGGGAGTCGATAAAGAAAGCTAAAGGAAACCGGGAGATGAAGCTAATGAAATGGGAAGGGATGAAGGAAATGGTGATCAAGAAGTTATGCCCCCATAACGATGTTGACAAAGTGGAGAGAGAGAGTTCCTGAAACTGAAGGCGGGATGCATGACCCATTGTCAGTACACTTCTAAGTTTGACGAAATGGCAAGGTTGGTTCCTCATCTTGTTACTCCCGAGGAACAAAGGATTAAGTGTATATCCAAGGATTGCCTTTAAAATTTTGCACCATCGTAAAATCTATCAAACAAAAGACCTTTGATTCAGTTGTGGAACTTAGTGGAATTGTGTATGAAGATCTGGATATGGAGGATCCAACTCCCGCTGAACCCAAGAAGAAGACAACTTGGCCTAGTAAGCGATTAGGGGGCAATGTGTCTGGACAAAAGGATAAGAAAGTAAGGGTGGAAACCGAAGGTCCGTGTTGAAAGTGTGGGAAAAGACACTAGGGCGAGTGTAGGGCAGGGTCGAACCTATACTTAAAATATGGGGGAACAGGGCACTACTCCCGTGACTACCCGCGAGCCCTTAAATGCCACAACTGTGGAAACTCTTGCACCTAGCAAAGGATTGTTGTCAACCCAAAATGGGAGGATCGGGAAAGGGAAAGGAAATAGAGAAACCCAGAATAAGAGCCAGAGCCTACACCATGATACAAGAGGAAGTAAGAGGGAGCCTTGACGTCATGTCAGGTATGTTCCTAGAATAGTACATATGCATCAATTCTTTTTTATTCTAGCGCAACTAAGATTTTCACAGCTACTACGTTTTGTTCTCGATGAAAAGCACGGTTAAAATGATAGAACGGACCTTTGATGTAGAAACTGTTGTTGGAAAAACCACAAAGGTGATATATGTTATAGATGACTGTTTGATAAGAATAAAATACCATAGATTTCCTGCTAGGTTATTATTGATAGCCTTAGGAGGATTTGATATAGTACCGGGAATGGTTGGCTCACTGCCAATGAAGCACAAACAGTACGTAAACGAAAGATGATTTATCTCAAAGCTCTCGATGGTAGTATACTCACGGTTTATGCGGATAAAAATTGCACGATGTCGTAAGTCATTTATGTTGGGAATCAAGTACCAGTTTTTAACTTTTAAAATACAATAATTATTTAAACGTTTTAAATAAATAAATCAGATATATTTAGCGGAAGCGATTCAGAGTACAATTACAGATCAGATTTGAGTTCCTGACAGTGATCCGATTACATGCGTATAAACAATATAATATAAACCAACCATAGGGTGTTCAAAGATTATAACTTTGACGATAACCAAATCAGAACACCTCGGATCAACGAACGTCACGCTAGATGACACGATTATGAAAACCCGCAAAACACGTCACATGAGTTTGCTCGAAACAGAACCGGACAGCGGCGGCTCGCGATGGTAGCGGCGACGTGCGGTGCACGGTGGTGGCTGGTGACGGTTGGCCCGTGACGGCCAGCGGCTGCGTACGATAGTGGTTGTCGGCGTCGGACTCGCAAGGGGAGAGGAGGGGGCGCCGATTTTGGGTTGGGTAGATTAGGGTTTTGGTTTTTAATTATAATGTTATATTTATAACCATTATGATTACACACCAGTCTCCTGAGGTATTAACAATTAATACACTAGTAATAATTAACCATTAATTATTAAACCCTTGAATTTTACTAATTATAATTAATCAGTAAAAATCTAATTTTTAAATGTTAACAGTTTAAACATTTATTCCCTGTAAATAATTATTTCACTAAATAATTAATTAACTCAACCACCGATAAATATTTCTCTAAGTATTAGTCCACCGTTTATTAAAATCCCTCTTTCGTGAATGATAATATTTAACAATTAAATATTATATATTTGTTCGTTGTCCAAAGTGTAACTCTTTGGATCGTACCTCGTTAGTAACGTTGACTTAATTAACGATCGGACATCATATCTCCAACAATTTCTATGATTAAGGATGAAAGTTTCATGAGGCGCGGATGTGAGGCCTACCTGGCATATATCATTGATGATAGAGTTAAAGATGCATAACTGAAAGATGTACACAGGGTGTGAAACTTTCCGGATGTGTTTCACGAGGAATTGCCTAAAGTTCCACCTGATCAGGAGATAGAGTTTCGGGTAGATTTGATGCCATGAGTCTAGCCCATTGTCAAAGCACCATACTGGTTAGTTCCATCGGAGATGAAAGAGAGCTGATGACTCGGTTAGAAGAGCTTACGGATAAAGGCTTCATCATGCCGATGATTTCACCTTGGGGCACTCCGGTGCTGTTTGTAAAGAAGAAAGATGGTAGCATGCGTATTTTTTAATTTCAACTCGATAGCCGACACATTTAAAAGTCAATGCATATTTTGTTAATTTTCTTGGTCAATTTACCTATTTCAATGATTTTCCCTTTTCTATTTGTATTTATAGTGTAAAGGCGTTTTCGAAATAAAAAACTAAATTCTTTAGCCATGATTGGATGGGGAGGCCATAACTATCATCTCTAACTCGTATATATTTTTATTACAATTACAAGGTTAGAAACTTATGTTTTTACGTGTTGAATAAAGAAAATATTAATTAGTTAGTGATTAGGATTTAGGAATTAGTAAAGGAAATAGTTAATAATTACTAATAAATGAATGAAAATAAGCTGAAAAAAGAATATTTATCTCACATAATTTTACCATTCGACTCTCCGAGTTACTTGTTGTGAATGTTTATATTTTTGAGTTTATAAATGTAACCATATTGTACATGTTTATTAGTGTAAACAACTAGATGAAAAAACTATGTATGTTCTAAAAGGAGTTTGAGCCAATAACATATTTGTTATGGTACAAAAAATTTAAAAATGCAGCGTTAATGTAAGGCCTTAAACTTGAAAAATCTCACTTATTGGATTTACTCATAAACACATAGTGAATTAAACTTTGGAATAGAAATAAAGCAGCGGAATCATCATTCAAGTTACAAACTGTCTTAAACGTAGTGGAAGCATTGTTTTAAACATAAATATCCATAACATGATTAAACGGGATGCCAGTGTCATCGCTTGGGTAATCTCTCGGCGCAAGCTCCGCATCCATCGTCTAAAGCATCTACACTCAACCTGAAAGCATACTAAAAGTCAGCTTTGTTGATAAGCTCTAATTTTTCATAAAACATTATAGATTAAAAACGTTTTGCTTGAATCATTCCATTCATCAATCATAAATAAAATCGTACATCATATGCAATAACATTGAACATAATTCATCCACGTCAAATCTGCGCCTTATCGTAACCGTCAATTCCTTGAGGCATTACTCGACATTAATCGAGGCCCAGTATCTGTCCAGTATGCCCAGTCTCGTCTGGAATCCTAACATAGACAGAATCACGCCCCACCGTGATAGTAATATTAAAGTCCGTGTGCATTCACACAGCATTTACAGGTTAGATGATCTTGTCGGATGGCTAATCCTGCCGTTCATTCTAGTTGCACAACCATTTGCTAGCCACAAAGGCTCCTGTATAGGTATAGCAAATCTCCATTTCTAGGACGCCCAGCCTCGTCTGGACTCCTAACCTAGACACGGTTTCATTCATTGCTTTTGTTCCCGAAAGAACAGTTGACAGATTTGACTTACATCATAACAATCGTTCATTCATAAAGTCGTTTAGTTAAAACATTGTACGTTTTATTAAAACACTTTTCATTCAAAACCTTTCTTAAACCTTTTAAGGCAAAATATTTCATAAATCCTTTCGTAAACGTTCATTTCGTAAATATTTCATAAGCATGCGATTAGTCACGAAAACATAGCAGAACTCATAAGAAGGGACATCTAAAACTCACTTGACTGTCGATTAAATAACTCCAAACAACAAGTCTAAGCTAGGTCACTAAACAATGATATGCATAATAGTTAACATACGAAAGCTATCAAATCGAGCTACTGTCGCTAACACCTAGTGTCGTCTGACACTCCTCAGTGTCGCCTGACACTCCTCAGTGTCGCCTGACACTCCTCAGTGTCGCCTGACACTCCTCAGTGTCGCTAGGCACACAATGGTTGCCAGAACTTGCGTTCTCAACTTAAGGTTGCTTACTCAGTGTCGCTAGGGAATGCCACGTGTCCCAATCATTGAAACCTTGGGCCCCACGCCACTCCCTCTCCCCCAACAGCCCATCAAGTGTCGCCATAAGCAAGAGGCGACACTCCCAATGTCGCCTGATGAACACGAGTTCCCAACATGTTTGTTTTCGATCCAAGTTTATAACTTTCTACGTAAAAAACGTTTGTTTAACATCCATGAAGTCAGATCTAGGCTTTAAACAACTCCATTTTACATGTAAAAATCCTTACTTTGAGTTCAAAACCTTAGTTTTATCCATAAACCCATTTAAACAGAAAATCAAAGGTTTTGGTTCGATTTTTACCTGAAATCAGACGTTTCTTCGCAGAATCTTCCTCACAAACACTGGAGATACAACTTGTAGCAGATCTAGAGCACAACTTGAAGCTTCTTACGCTTTCTCTCTCTAAAGAGCCACTTTCTCTCTCTAGCTCAAGGATGGAGATGGTGCAAATGAGGAGGTTTGGGGGCTGATTAGGGTTTTATCCCTTCCCCCCTTGCGCAGCCCAAGGCCCAAGCCCGCAAGCCCATCTCATTCCTTCTTTCCCTCGATCCGACTAGTGTGTCGGTTTTGTGGATGTTACGGTTAACACCGTGTTACCTTACCAACTCCATATAGCTTAAAATGTATAAAAGCATATATTTATTAGAAAAAATATTTTAGTTAGGGTTTATTGTAAAAATCTTTATTTTAGGAGATATGATTTGATTAGGTTTTCATTGTAATTATCCTCATTGGATTTCTATAAATTTTTAGTTGATAATACACAATACTTACGGAGTTTTCATTATTATATATGGTATCAAACAGTTAGCGTTCTTACCTTCTGTTATTCTCTGCCTTTCTATCTCTCTCCGCCACTTTTGCCACCCAATATCGGTTCACGGTCAATTTCTTTCACTTCTCTCGAGGATGCATTGTAGAAATATATTGATTAGGATTTATTTATTTTTCTCTTGTCGTCACAGTCATAGCTCTTATCGTTATAGTCGTAATCATATCTCATGTTTTATAGTTCTGCTGTCGGGTCTCTTGCCGCCACTGCTATGGCTTTATTTCCATCATAGCTACAAAGTGTTCTTACTATTTAAGTTTTAAGATTTTCTTATTATTTTTTTTCGTCCCGCTCCGACTGAGATGGTGGATTAAAGAGAATATATTAGTTATGTTTATTATAACTATTTTTACCATAACTAAGAGTTGTGATTTAGATAGGTTACCATTATAATTATTTTCATTGATAGCCCTATAAATAATTATTTATTAATAATACAAAAATACCTTACGAACTATTCTAAGAACTATACATTTTGGGAAGACATCGTGAGTGATTGGTTTTGCCGGCGTAGACACGTGTCGTTTGATGAGAGTTTTTTTTGTTTTTTTTAGTTTCACCACGCTTTTTCTGTCTATATAAAGGATTATATGACGCACCTTAAACACGAATGGTCTCCTAGCCCAGAAGCAAGGCGACGCGCTGCTTCCCATCTACCCGGGTTCGAACCCTGGGTGTAGCGTTTTTTGTGTTTTAATTTTTATTTTTTGTTACTTCTTAATCCAGTTTTTTGGATGTCTTCTCGCTTATCTTTTGGTTCGAGCACGCGACCCCGCTGCGTAGCGCGGCCATCAAATGATAGTTAATATATAAAATAGTAAAAAAAAATACATTGGTTGTTTGAAAAGGTAGATCTGATGCCAAACTTTTGAATCGCGGCCATCTTTGGCCTACTTTTGAAGGTCTATGAATTTCATTCGTTTAATTCATATTAGTTGGGTAATTATCCGAACATTCTCCATCAGCATCAATCTCATGTCACTTACTCACTTAATTTAAATATATAATTGATTTATGATGTTTTAAAACATAACAACATTATTGATTTAGGAAAAATAATAATGTTTTTAGAGTTAAGATCGGGTCGACTTGCTAGTTTCAACTTCTTGTTGTATTTTTAGAAAAAGACAAATCACCAAAATTAATATGTTTAGCATCTTACTACAAAAAAATGGTATTTTGACCTAAACTTTTGTAATATAGTTTTTGCTTGTGTTCCTACATGCATATTCATTAAAGGCCAACAAAAACTTGAAATATTACGTTGAGATTTTAAATTTTTTAAATTATTTTTCACATGTTTTGATAAACTTGAAACACTACATATGTGTAATTTTTTTTACCAAAGTATATTACTAATAAAGTTTCAATCTAAACGCGAAAAACCGACTAATTCCTTAGCAAAATTACGTGTGTGACATTGTACGTGTGGCATGTGACGCGTGATTTTACTAAGACAGCACGTTTTGACGACGCATCGGCTTTTAGCATTCAAATCATGATGGGTTCAAAGTAATTGATTCTCAAGTTTATACACAAAAAAAAGAAAAAAAAAAAAAAGAAAAAGTAAAAGTAAACCCTTCAATATCATGCAATTTTTTTTTCTTGTTCGTCTGTTTTTTACATTTTGGGTTATCGTTTTTTCCCCATATTAACCATTTTAATTTCAACTTTTTCAAAAAAAAAAAAAGAATTGATTTTTTCTAAAGTGAATAAAAAGTCTTTAACTCTAAACTTTTGCAATTCTCGCTTAGTTGATTTCACTTACGAAATTGCACTCAAGATATCTTTGAAGCGCTTATGACAATACATGGTAACACACCAAGTGTAACTAAACACAATCAAATGACAAAGTATACAAAGATCATTATTGCACCTTCTTTTTTAACATTATATTTAAGCACTTCAACAACAACGCATAAGTGTTTTATAATGGGAACTCTAACGTGTATTTCGAACTCACGTATACGAAATTTCATGGTTTAACCCACTTCACCTAAAGAACGACCGTTTATATCTTTCAATTTCTCGTTTTCATTTACTAAAACAATATCTTTTTATTTGTAAATGCACAAACTACATGTAACATCTGGAATTTTATCATATCGGGTGCGAGTTTTAGCTTTAGAGAATGGTGGGACTAGATAAGCTCTCGTGGGCCGAGATCGGGCCTAGCAGGCCTGAGGTGGAGGAGGAGCCTTCAAGACTCTAACCCTCCTTCCCCACACCTCATTCTTCACTCCATCTTCTTCCCCCATTCTAGAGAGAGAAACACATAGAGAGAGAAAGTATCGTTTTGCTCCAAGATCGATCCATTCTTTTTCTCTAGTGATTTCACGAAGCTTTGTTGAAGAAACGAGCCGATTAGAGGTAAGAAACTTGTCCAGATCTGAGATTTTTGTTGAAAATGGGTTTTAGGGTTTTAACTTAAAGGTCGGACTTTTACGTTTAAAAACATCTAAAAAGTATAGAACTAGCTTCATGAAAGTTGGAGAAAATGATTTAGACGTAAAAGTTATGGTTTTGGATCGAAAACGGGCCTGTATGCAATTCGTGTTCTTCGGCCGACACTCTAGTGTCAACCACCTTCATGTGGTGACACTCGACGAGGAAGAAGACACTGAGTATCGGCCTCAGAGTGTTGACACTTCTATAGCATGACCCAAAGCCATGAACGCAAGTTCAGACGACTCTCGGAAGTATCAGTCGACTCTCAGAAGTGTCAGTCGACACTATCAGCGACTCTTAGAAGTGTCAGCCGACACTATCAGCCGAATCTCGGACTCTCGAGAGTGTCAGCCGACACTATCAGCCAACTCTCGGGAGTGTCAGCCGGTTCTATCAGCTGACTCTTAGGAGTGTCACCCGGCACTATCAGCCGACCCTCGAGAGTGTCAGCCGACACTAGCAAGTTTAACCGATTTCATGTATTGTATTTGTACAGTTCATGTAGCACTTATGTAGCCCAAAGCTTTTTAGTTTTCAACGTAGCCTGTATATCAGGTGAGTTCTAATCCCCTTTTTGTCTGCTTTAGTGGTAGTGTGCATACTTAGTGAAAAACGTTTATTATATATTTTATATTTATATTAGTAAACGAAAGCGAAAATTCTAATCCCCTTTTTGTCTACTTTAGTGGTAGTGTGCATACTTAGAGAAATGTTTAAAAGAGACATAAGTACGATTTATGTAAAGAATAGCTATATTCATGGCAAACGTTTATTATATTTTCATATACATAAACAAAGACATAATATATGTGCAAGTGTGTTTTCAGTAAATCAAGTTATATTTATGACAAGCTTTTATTATATTTTCATATACATAAACAAAGGCATGATACATGTGCAAAGTATGTTTTAAGTAAAGTAAAGTTATATTTATGGCAAGTGTTTATTATATTTTTATATATGTAAACAAAGACATGATATATACGTTAAGTTATGTTTCAGTAAAGCAAAGATATTTTATGACAAGCGTTTATTATATTTTATATACATAAACAAAGGCATATCATGTGTTAAAGTTTGAATTAGTTAAAGAAAGTTTTATGAAAAGAAAGTGAACAACTATGAGAATGTGTACCGTCTTGATAAGATTCCTTCGGGGACAGATGTTACTTGTACAAGATGTCAGTTATGGGTTCTGCCCATTAGTAAGAACCTTTGTGGTTCGTTAACGGTTGTACAACTTGGATGGGTGACGGCGGTTGCTCGGGAGGTCCACGCAACCTCCCCTTAGCGTTAAGCGGTATTGTCGGTTCATAGCCGTTGGCCATGGAGGCATTGACTAGGTACTTGTCGGTTCATGGTTGTTGATCATGAGGGCAGTACAAGTACTCGTCGGCTCATGGTCGTTGATCATGGGGGCGGTACAATAGTGACAAGAGAATTGACAGTTAAGCAGTACTTGTCGGTTCATGGTCATTGCCCATAGGGGCAGTACAGTATAAAGGAATTGACTATTACAGTGACCGGGTTTAACATATGATGCATGATTTAAACTATTTTAAAAAGTAAAGTATGTGAAGTTTTGCCTCAATGGCGTCAAGTATGTTTTGGTAAATCCTTCCTTTATATTATGTATGAAAAGTTTTATATAAGCGTTAGAACTCACTCGGCATTGTTGATTTTAGTATGCACATCAGTTAAGTGTAGGTTGATGCAGATGGATGTGGATGCTTGGCTTGACGAGAAGAGTTACCCCAAAGATCAGTGTCTGACATCCCGTTTATGTTATTTCAGGACAAGTTTTATTGTATATTTGACAAGTTATGCTTCCGTTATTTATGTTAAAGTTTAAATCATTTCCGATGTGATTTGTTGAATGTCTCATGTTTATGTGCTATATGTTGATGAGTAAATCTAATAAGTGAGGCCTCCCGGGATTAGGGCTTTACACTACATTCACACAAACCTCCATTATTTCAATGAAGTTTCAAACACTAGTATGATTTCTCTAAACCTCCACTATATATTCAATGAAGTTTCAATTATAACTTGTCACAATGTTACTCTGTAACATAATCAGATGCATTAAGTAAAAGAAAGACTGTTAAATATAACCTTTAAGTGAGAGCAAATTTTTTTTGTAAAAACACTATGTGGCATTTGGAAAATTTGAGATTCGTGAAAGTGTCATGTAGCATTGGAAAATAAGAAATTAGGGTTTCCCATTGAAACCATGGTTGGAACATGGGTATTAAGAAAAACCGTGTTTGGGAACATGGGTATTGAGTCAAACCATGGTTAGTAACCACTGTTTCAAATAAAGATAAGCTAAACCGTGCTTGGGAAGTGGGCATTGAGTCAAACCGTGGTTGGTAACCATGGTTTTAATGAAAGAATTACCAAACCGTGGTTGGTAAGTTGGTGTTGAGCCAAAGGGCTCGACTCGAGCCGGTACTTGACAGCGGTGGCCGGTTGGCGACTGCGGGCGGTAGTGGCTGAGGACCCATGGGCAGATTTGGAGTGTAAGGGTGAAGAGTATATCTTGGTGATTTAGGACTAAACAATCTTATTACAATCACCATCTCAATGTGTATGAATAAGTACCCTCTTAACCATAACACTATAATAACTGACAACACCCTTAATTTAAAAATATTAA
This sequence comes from Smallanthus sonchifolius, assembly GCA_023525975.1. Taxonomy (NCBI): domain Eukaryota; kingdom Viridiplantae; phylum Streptophyta; class Magnoliopsida; order Asterales; family Asteraceae; genus Smallanthus; species Smallanthus sonchifolius. The sequence goes on along the minus strand of CM042024.1, from coordinate 3,674,149 downwards.
TAATATCTTTACAGAAATATCATCTTTTTTTTCTGAGAAAAAATATAAAAGTTGTATTTTTATGATAGCAATGTATGTTATTGAAATTTCTGTCCGTTATATTGTTTTTTTATTATAATAAAAAGTAACATAAAACAATATAATTTTTTTAGAATTTTGTTTCTCTTTTTCTTGAAAGCTCATTTCTTCTCCTATATATATCGTTTTAACCTTTACTTCACCCAACTCGATCACATGTGAGTGTAACTTAAGCTTTGTCACAACTCAAAAATAGCTAAAAGTTCCGTTGTTTTATCTTTAATCCTTCTGCTCATTTTCGCACTTGCTATCTCAGGTTCTTAACCAAACTTATATAGTCCAATTTCTATCGGTCTTCGGATTATTATCTAGCCCTGATATATTTTTAATTATGTGATCGTTTTCTTACGAGCGATATCAATAGTCTATGGGACTTATATTCTATTGCTAATAAACATATTAGTGTTACCTTTTAATCCAGTCACTACAAAGAATTGGGCCAATAGTGGCGACAAATGTCGCCGCTAATGCCCCCAAATGTCGCCGCTAATACTAATAGCGGTGACAGTCGCCGCTAATACTCCGCATGTCGCCGCTATTACCCGTAGTCGCCGCTAATAGCTGTCGTCGCTAATACCTAACAGTCGCCGCTAATACTCCTGTTGTCGCCGCTAATACTCCTGTCCGTTTTTGTGTGTTTTTTCTGCATTTTCATTATTTCCAGTTTTTCTAAAACATACATAATTACAAAACCTGCATTTTTTTGCCGAATATAACATAAACATAACCATAAAATTACTAATATATAAAGTTAAAACATAATGTAAAGGTTTTTGACCCATTTAAGTTATTCCGAATGTTAATACAACATAAAAACTAAACAATTAATCTTCATCCATATTGTCGTCGCCCTCGTTGTTGCCCCGGTTACTTTGTCCCATTTGTGAAAGATTAAACTTGTTAAGTTTATCTCTAAAAGTCGGGTCGTCGAACAACATGTTAGTTCCTACAATTACATACAAATTTAGTTATTACATATATATGTCTACATAAAAGTTTCAAGTCAAAACAATTCATTTTACATATATATATACATGCATACAAGTTTTCCGGTCAAAACGGGTCAAATGATTCATTTTACATATATATGTCTACATACATAGAACTTTAAGTCTAAACGGGTCAAATGATTCATTTTACACATATATGTCTACATACATAGAACTTTCAAGTCTAAACGGGTCAAGTTGATTCATTTTACACATATATGTCTACATACATAGAACTTTTCAAGTCTAAACGGGTCAAACAATTCGTTCAGTCCAGATGAAGAAGTCCTTTGATTTGTTTGAGTTTGGGACTCTATCTCCATCTTTAATTGGGACTGTTTTTAATTTCACAAAGATGATTTAATACACATACAAATACATATTGAAAATTATACTTTAAATAAATACTTACAATTAGTTGCTCTGCTTCGCTGTCAACCGTCCCATCTTTACGTGTATGAGCAGCGCGGTACGTATCTAGTCGACTCTGAGCCTGTTTAACATTAAATATTAATTATTTTATAACAATAACTACTATATATAATACAAATAATACATGTATATAGATATATATACATAGATATATATATATATATATATAATATAACATTACTTTTTTATAACAAGAACTACTATATGTCGACGTTCCTTCACGGTTTACGCATACTTGCTGTTTACGATTGGCTTGGTTAACTTTTGAACGTTTTTTATGTTTATCCGAACAAAAATGTTCAATAGCTCTCTGCCAATTATCCGGGTGCATCCCCTTTGGGACGTTGACCAACGCTCTCGGGACATCATCAAACCCTCCAACCTTTTTAAATTGATTTGATGCATTGGATTTGCGATCTCTGTATCGCTTTTGATAGATTGAATGAATGCCCAACTTTAACTTTGTACGGTCGGTGCTCTCATGAATCCGATTAAGATCGAATGATTTCTATAAATTAAACAAGAGAAGTTAGTCAAGTAAAATAAATAAATCATTTACCGAAAGATGTTGGTACATCGCATTCTTCTCGGCGTCTGAAACTTCATTCCAAGAAAATCGATCAAACGCGATGTTCCGCCACATATACAACCCCACTTCACGAGTGAATAAATCATTATCAATACCAACTGGGGTAAATGTAGCTTGCGTATCAAAGGTCATAGATAAAGGCCCCTTGTTCTTTTCTACTTCGGCTCGAAGGCGAAGGTTTTTGGCCATCCCTCGAGTATTCCGTCGTCGGCCCTCTGCCGCTGCAATTATAATTAAAAAATTATTAGTCACAATTTTTATAATAAATGAATGAATTTAGTAAATAAATAAGTTATAATAATACTTACTGTCCTCCTCATAATGGCCATGCCAGGCACCAAAGCCGCCGGGAGACGGTGGATCCTGGCCTGCGCCATCTCCTCCATGGCCCATCACATCGGCCATGACGTACAGTAGCAAATACTGAAAATTTATAAGATATAAAATACAAAAATACATAATGAATAAAGTTTTCTATTACAACATGAAAATACAAATACACATTACAAATTTTCTTTTAATCAAACCCCTAAGTTGGCCCCTACCCCTCAGACAGCTCTCCCTCAGATACTTCAGTATCACTGTCAGACCCCTCAGTGTAATACTCTGATTCGTTCTCAAAAACTTCATCGGGCTCGACCTGAGTAGCTTCATCAGTATCATTCTCAGAAACTTCTTCGGGCTCGACCTGAGTAACAGAATTGTTTGGAAAGAATTGCCTAAAGTCAACAAACAATTTTATACCCGATGAAGAGTTGTTGTGAACGACGTCAAGATCTTCGGTTAAGTCATTGTTAACATTTTGAACATCCGGATCAACATCTTGTACATTCTCGACGCGCCCATCATGTAATGGTAGATCCCAAATTCTTCGATGATTAACATGCTCGACGACCCAGCGATGGTTATTGTTTTGGTTTCCTCGAGAAGTTTCTTTGATGTAGAACACTTGTTTTGCTTGCGAAGCAAATATGAGTTGGTCTTCTTTGTCCCATTCTTGTTCTGTGTTGATACTGGTGATATTATTTTCATATCTAACACCCCTTCGAGTATCAAACCACTTACACCGAAATAGGACAGTTGAATACCCATTTGGATAATGCATCTCAATAATCTCTTCTAATTGGCCGTAATATTTCTCACCGTCCTGTCCATCCACTGAACCCCAGAGTTTTGCGTCATGCGCCGTGCGTCATGATTAAATACCATAAACCTAAGACCGTTGACTATACAACTAGTGTAAGTAGAGGCGTTGATCGCAGTCGAAGGTACAACCAAATTAAAACCTAAATACCTTTAGTAAATGGTAAGTAGGGTATCGATTCTCGAGGAGCTCGTGGAAGGTTAACTGTTGCAACTAATTAAACTAGGCGATAAAAGTAAAACCGAATTTTGGATTTGATTAATTTTTAAGAACAACCGATTATGCACTTACTGAATTTAAAATTAAGAAATCAAAAATAAATGAGAGTAAACTTGAAAACGAATAACATTGATTAAAAATAGTAACCAACCCTAGACTTCAGACTTGATATGGATTTGAAACTGTTTAATTTAATTGCACGACAATTTGCCAACAATTCAACCAATAACAATTAAAATTCATTCGGTGTGTTAACCCAACGATCTGAGATCGGACAATGGAACACAATCACGAACTAATCTAACAGTTATCACTTTGACAAAAACCTGATTAACAACTCGATATGCTAGCGGCTGTAAAAGTCGAATGACAATCGAATAATTGCAAATTAGATTGATTCAAATCTATTTGTGAATCTGGAGGAAAATTATAAACATACAAATGAAAGATTATCCAATCCCATGTTTACATTCATGCAATCAAAACAGTTAAAAATCCAAATATCAAAGTCTTACATCTAAGATTGGTTACCGGGTGCTTAGCCTGACATCACGCACGTCGATTTTTCAAAGTTCTTCCATGAATCCATGCTTGAATCCCTGATTTTGGGTGAAAAAGCTTCAATCTTGATGATCCAAATGCCCCAAAATCGCCTCAACACTTCTGCCTGTTCGTCTCTTCCAAAAAAACTGACTTTCCATGCATATTTCTCCTCAGAATCGAAGCTCCCGTCTTTCTGTTTTCCCGACCACCGTAAGTTACGTTTTCTTGGCCGTAACTTACGGCCAGCCCTTTTTCACTTCTTCATTTCTTCGTTCCGATTCCCGTAACCTGCATTTCCACGTGCTCTAACATCTATGTTTTAACCCCTCTTACCTACAAACACAAAAGCTCGTAGTAATTGCTATCCATGCATATGTAATAAGAGAAAAACATATAAAATCGCGGGGTTAAAACACTATAAACACACAAAATCCACATCCCATCACATTCCCACACTTAACCTTTGCTTGTCCCTAAGCAAACCTTTATTTTTCACTTATTTCACCAATAACCCACATCCAAAGCCCTTTTATTTCTCAACAAGTTAAGGTCTAGAATCATACCCGTCCCATAGACTGACACAGTCGAGATTGACAAACCGACGAGCAAGTGATAAACAGTTAGAACAAAACGCGGTTTGCTTAATCAAACGCAACATGCTTTTATTTCTATGCAATTGCTACATATCCCTCACAAGATGCACTCCTCTCGGTTTAATTTCTGGACTAGCATAAATAATGTGCTAGTATAAGTATTCACTCCAAAACCGAATGTGAGACCATATAAGCATATGCTTGTAAAGCAATCAAATCTCCACTACTGCTATAGACACTGCACAAATCGAAGGACTTTGGGTTTTTGGCTTAGGCTCGGGTAAGGAATTTAGGCTTTTTGGTGGCTAGTGTGATGAGAAATTCTACAATTTTTTTTTTAATTGCAAAGTCACATTTGACTTGCTTTATTTCTTTCACAACTTGAATCATTGTGATTCACTTCTCATACTCCATGCTATTTTTGTATTTTTCACCTTTTTTTATTTTTTTATTTTTTTTATTTTTATCTAGAATTCTCATCAAAATTTTCAAGAAAATATACACTTTCTACTCGGGCTTATGGGGTGGACAAACGACGGGTATAATGATTTTATTCAATGTCATCTATCAGGCTCAACAATGGCTTCTAAGGAATTATAGCAACAAAATGGATTAACGGGGAATATGGGGAATCCTAATGCCTTGTCATCTTTGTGCACATGTCTAATATGTAGTCTCGAAATGTATCAACCATACAAGTTCTACCATATCATATCACATTGGTCACTCTCAGCAATTGAAACAAATTTTTCAGTGACCTATCAATCTATAGCAAGTATGGCTCAAAAACTCACATATGACGGACAAATGGTTACCGACATGTAGCATTAGCAATCAATTCAAAGCATGTTACACCTAATTAAGCATCCCTTCCCATTTTTCTTAAAACACCCATCGAAAATACTCTCCTGAAACTTAAAGGGACAACCATGATTCAAGATCTAGATTAGTCAATCAGAAATGACCTTTTCCATGAGTTTAAAAATTGGTTTGCTTTGCAAAAAAATTTCAATTTTTCAATTTCGACGATTTTTAGCAAAATTCAGCAAAGTTAAGTGTGTCAAAATTCAGCAAAGTTAAGTGTGTTTCTCCCCCCATCCCCACACTTGAGACACATTGTCCCCAATGTGTGGTTTTGTCAATTTCTCATCCTTGGAACTCATGATGAGGGCTGCTAATCCACCCTTATGCACCCGATGACACTAACCTAACTACTACTAACTAACAAAACAACTTAAGCACACAATATCAAATTAAACACACCCTACACAAATGTCCACACCACCAAAACAGAAAATAAAAGAAAATAAAAGTAGTTCTTCCCAATCCAACCACCCACCACCCTTAGTTACAGATCATTGTTCACAAATAATAGAGGAGCCAAGCACATGGACCTGATGTTTATCAGAGAATGCTCAGAAGTACCGCGGCTGTTGTGGTCCAAAAATAGATGTCATGGTCTCCTCAATTGCACTAAAATCGAACACACTCGGTGTTCCATCACCTCTATCCTGCTGTTGCTGTTGGTCTTGGTAGGGATTAAGCCATTCCGAGTGATGCACCTGTGGTGGCGGGTATCGAATTGAACCATCGTACGGGTCCAACGCAGTGTAATCAATAACCGGTGGATGTTGTACCACCTGTTCACCCCTGTGCCACTCATCGTGCATTCTCCGCTGCTGAGCATCATCAAAATTATGGTTAATCTCACGCTGAGTGTTGTAAGCGTGCAACCTGTTCCAATGCTCACTTCTATCGTACAACCGTTGCGTCTCCCTTCTTTGCAGCTCAGAATTTTGGGTGTCCTGATCAAACATCACCCGTGCATAGGGTGGCCAATCCCGCCACCCCGCAGGCCTAGCATCATTTAGGATCCTTCCCATATCATCATCAACCACACCCCTAGGTGTCCCCCTATCCTGGAATGTGTACTGCGGTGGTTGGTGTGATCTCTGACTCGATCCTTCCCCCTTGACCTTCTAACAATCCGTGCGATTGTTTGATCATCATCGTCGGACTCCTCATTCTCACCCCCCATATGAACATCCTCCATGGCTCCCTCGGAATTAAATACATCTCTCTCTCCTCTCCTCAAAGGCCGAGCATCTGCTTTCAATACATCCCAAACTCGGTTTGTCGCCATGTCCACCAACCTATGATATCGCTTGGATTGTTTATAATCCCATTGCAACCTTTTTAACTTGAAATTTCATAAGTGACTTCTCGCTTGGACGTATACTCCCAATCAAACTCTCCATCAAACAATTCATTCCATCGAAAAAGTGCTTGGATCAACTTGCAATGTGGGATTACCTTTTTCTCCTTATTATTACGAGCCTCCCAAATATTCATCATCGCCAAATGTCTAAATGAGATCTTTGGCTTTCCCATCAAAAGAGAATACAAAATCGGCACCTCTGAGTGTCTCACACTTGTTTTATCGCCTCGCCTAGGCATCACATTTGTATTCAAAAACATCAAAAACAGCTTCGCCTCTTTCTTAAGATCATTCCTTGACATCACTGATCCTCTACCTGGTTCAAAAATCGCCTCAACCATGCGATTCCAAGAAGGGTGTTCCATGGGTCTCTCATAAATCATATCAAAAGCAGGGTAAATATACTGGTTGCTAGCTTTAGTATCAAACCGAGCAACATGCTTCAACGTGTCCCTTGACATGGTTACAGTCACCCCACCGACCGTGCCAACCAGGCTCATAGACTTCGGATAATTATTACCTTTAACCAACTGCAGAGTACCCATCCACTCTTCAATGGGATCCATGTACACCTTGTTTATCTTCATCTCATCAAATCCCATCACTGCCTCCCATCCTACATCCTGAAAGTATTTAACGATCCCAAACGGTTCAAAGTCCCTACGGGTGATCACCCGTTCACAGATAAACCCTAGATGTTTTGATGCTAATTCATTCATCTTATCCTGAAATAACTCCAATTGCCACTCCCTCGGCATACCTGACAACGGACCACTTCCCCAGATGGGCTTCTGTTCTCTCTCAGGTGAGTCCTCTTCACATGAATCATCTGTCCTTTGGCGTCGCATTGGTGGTTCTTCAGAATGTGAAGAAGAACCACGCTCACCAACCTTTCCCTTTCCTTTGCCAGACACGTGTTTAGTACGAACCATCTGCATAATCACCAACAACAACAAAGGCTAAATCAATCCATGAGGGAAAACTTCTAAAAACCAAACCAACCTCCCCACACTTGTTTATCACTATGGCTACTTGATTACTGAATGTTTAACTTTCTTAAAACAAAGTTTCCATGTACCAATTAAACTTGAAGCTTGAAACTTCCGCAACATTCATGCATATACCCATAACTCATTATTTGCTTAGTATCCATATTAAATATTAACATGAAATCAAAATCATACTAAGAACAAACAATATCACAGCCCTAAACAGGTGTGGTTCCCAAATACCTGCTATTCCTAATTATCATCCAAGTATATCCACATAGTCATGAAGGAACAATACCTTAACAATCCATGAAAGTTGCATAATGAACACAAAGAACATACCTTTTCAGCTTAAGGATAGTAATTAGAAGTTAGGACTCAAAAAGCCCCAAATTTTTGAAACTTAGGGTTAACGGGTCGGTTCCAATGTGCCCAAATTAGCTGCGATTCCTTCAAAACTGACACTTGGGTGATGTTCCTCGCTCAAAAACAAGCGGAATAGACTCAAAAATCGTTGGATTTGATTGAGATTTAAGGAAGTTAGGGTTTGAAAGCTTGAGGAAGATGAAGATGAAGATGGAGATGAAAAGAGAGAGATATGGGTGTTTAAGTGCAGGTGTAAGAGTAGGTGAGGCATTAAAAACTGAAATTGCGGGCTTTTAATCAATTTGGCTCGAGTAATTTGTACAAAAAAAAAACGACCAATTTTTTCTTTCTGCAGCCGTCGTAAGTTACGGTGGATGCACCGTAAGTTACGGCTCCACTGTTCTTTATTTTTCTCCATTTTTAATCACCGTAAAACAGGTCCTAAGGGCCGTAAAGTAGAACCACCGTAAGTTACGTTTGCCTGGCCGTAAGTTACGGTCACCCTTTTTTTTTTTTTTTTTTTTGACTACTCAATTGTGACCTGGTTTACACTTAACTTATTTTTAACCAATTTACCCATTTTTATCCTCACCCCCTCTCGAAAGTTGTGTTGCCCCCAACACAATTCTCAAATCAAAACGTACCTGGTGATCGATCTTCCCCACACTTAGCCTCGTAGAAGAACGCATGACAAACAAACACATCAAACACACAAAAAGAAAACAAACGAAAGTAACAAATGGCTAATGAACAATTTGAAATACAAACTCTACAACCCGAGGTTTCCCTCGAGATTACCTGGACCTCAGACGTCCTCATAAGTTGGTGAGCCTTCGACAAAGCTCACCACTTCCATTGATTCCTTGTTAATATCGGTCGCATCCAAATATGGCTTCAGTCGGTGACCATTAACCACTTGCTTTGTCTGATCTTTCTGTGAGGACCCAAACCCGGGAGGCCTCACTTATTGGATTTACTCATTCACAAGCAGTTCTTAAAAATGAATATCAGATAACGCAGCGGAAATTTCATTTAAACATAACTTAATCGTTATTCATACATGCGGAAGCGTAAACATAATTACATCATAACTAAACATAACGGGATGCCAGTCTTCAAAAGCAGTCGGATAACTCTTCATCTCTAGCCAAGCATCACCGTCCATCCTCATAACCTGCCTTAACCTGAATGTGTACACTTAAAAATGTCAGCTACGCTGGTGAGTTCTAGTTTTCGTTCGTTTTAAGAAATGGTTCATCATTCAAACATTCAATAGGGTTTAATATTCATATAAGAAAACAGGGCCTTTCATTCGTAAACCTTCGCATATTTAAACACAATCATTTGTTTAAAACATTAACATTCATTTAAGTCATACATTATTATCTAAATCTGTATCGTTACGCGTCTCTATGTCCCCGTATGAACTTTTAATGTTGTGGGCAACCGTTACGTATCGCCGTCATTGCCACAACCATACCACTACGTTGGGTCAACCGTTACGTATCGCCGTCATTGCCCAACCCTTCAATGCGTGGGGTCAACCGTTACGTATCGCCGTCATTGCCCAACACGCATCTTTCCTTTGGAAATCAACCGTTACGTATCGCCGTCATTGATTTCCCATTACCTCGTTCGCTTAGGATGATCGTCATCACCCGAGTAACCGTCGTTACTCCCTTTACCAGTTGTACAACATCAAAACCATTGACATGCCACAAAGACATTGCCCATGTTGTTCTTGTGGTAACTATGGCTCACTGTCCATAATCTACCACAAGGCTGGGAATCACATTCCCAGACTTCATTCGTCAATTCCATTCATTCGACAGATTAGATTTGTAATGACTTCTTTAAAACATTTGCCCCTTTTTGTTTTCTTTTCATAAAACCTTTCCTTCACTTTCAAAACCCTTTACCTTTTCATTAAACCATTTCTTTATAACATTCGTTCGTAAGCATTCCGTTCATAAACTTTCTTTCCATAAATCCTTCGTTCCAAATCATTTCCTTTCGTAAACGAAGTTTCATAAAAATCATTTTATAAAACATCATTTCATAAAACATCATTTCATACGTGTACACACCAGCCCGAAAACATTATATAAAAACATTTAAAAGAGGGCTTCTAGAACTCACCTTATAAGCTAGTCTCGGTTGTCCTAAACAAAGGTCCAACAACGTCACTTCCGATCTGAATTGATTAATTAAATACACATCAGACCTAAATCCCGACTCTAACGGTTTACTCGTTCTGTTACAGGTGAATACACTGACTTCACTTACTGATGCAGACCTATCGAAACTACTTAGTTTCGACAGGTGCAGGCCCATCGAAACTTCTAGTTTCGATACCTGCAGGCCCCTCGAAACTTCTAGTTTCGACACCTGCAGGCCGCTCGAAACTTCTAGTTTCGACACCTGCAGGCCGCTCGAAACTCTAGTTTCGATACCTGCAGAACTCAGCTATCTTCCCCGTGAAAAACCCTAACTTTCGCAATGCAGGTCCGACCTGGTCAAGATCCGGAATTTTTACATTCAAAACGTGTATTTTCCCTTCGTGATTCCAGATTTATAACCCTTTCCTCATTTGGTTTATAAAAACCCGTCATTTTCCCGAAAATACCCGAAAACCCAAAAACGAACAAAAACTCAGATTTGGTTCGGGTGTTACCTGATTTCGAGATTCTGATCCGGAGGTTTTGCTCACGAGCTCAGTAGCAACAAGCTCCTTCAATCTCGGGTCGATCCGCCAACTTTCTCTCTCTACGGTTTCTCTCTCTAGATTCTTGCAAATGAGAGAAATGGTGTGTGTGTTGGCTATTTAAAGGGAGGAAACCCCCCCTTCCTTCAAGTTTGCCGGCCCAACCGGCCCGGCCCGTTACGCCTCGTTCTTTTATCCCGTTCGTCCCGGTTCAACCCGTTATTTAAAATCCTCATTTATTTTGGGATGTTACAAGTCTACCCCCCTTACAATAGGTTTCGTCCCCGAAACCTATCATAAGTCAAACAGTTGAGGGTACGACTCCTTCATTTCCGTCTCCGTTTCCCATGTAGCTTCCGATCCTTTCCGGTGCTTCCACTGGACTTTAACCAACTGGATAACTTTGTTACGTAAACGTTTCTCTTTCCTGTCTAGGATGGCCACAGGTTCTTCGATGTAGTTAAAGCTGTTGTCGACCTCGATGTCCGTAAGTGGTACGTGAGCCGATTCATCCGCCAAACACTTTCGCAAGTGTGATACATGGAAGGTAGGATGAATCCCACTTAACTCATCAGGCAATTCCAACCGATATGCGACTTCACCAACCCGTGCCATAATCCTGAATGGTCCGATAAACCTCGGACTTAACTTTCCTCTCTTTCTGAATCGTATGATTCCCTTCCAAGGTGACACTTTCAACATTACTCTATCCCCAACATTAAACTCAATAGGCCTTCGTCGTTTATCCGCATAGGATTTCTGACGATCTTGGGCGGCCTTCATTCGTGCTTTGATCTGATCAAACCTTTCCGACGTCTCTCTTACGACTTCGAGACTTCCTAATTCCTTCTGTCCAATCTCACCCCAACAAACCGGGGTTCTACATCTTCTCCCATACAACATTTCGTAAGGCGGCATGCCTATCGTCGTGTGATGACTATTGTTGTAGGAGAACTCGGCTAACGGCAGATGGCTGTCCCAACTGCCACCGAAGTCAATAATACAAGCACGGAGCATATCCTCCAATGTCTGAATGGTCCTTTCAGACTGACCATCCGTTTGTGGGTGGTATGCCGTGCTGATATTCAGCCTCGTGCCCATCGACTCGTGAAATCTTTTCCAGAACCTCGATGTGAATCGTGTGTCCCGGTCAGATACGATCGTCAAGGGCATCCCATGCCGCGCTACTACTTCGTTGATAAATACCTCTGCTAACCTTTCCGACGAGAACGCCTCGCGAATAGGTAGGAAATGAGCACTCTTCGTTAAACGGTCCACAATTACCCAAATGGCGTCATGACCTTTAGCTGTGCGAGGTAGCTTGGTTATGAAGTCCATGGTAATGTGTTCCCACTTCCATTCTGGTATGTCAAGTGGTTGAATCTTTCCATACGGTTTCTGGTGTTCAGCCTTTACTTGCGAGCAAGTCAAGCACTTGCTTACATACTTCGTCACATCACATTTCATTCCAGGCCACCAATATTCCCTCTTCAGATCTTGGTACATTTTATTGGTACCGGGATGGATAGAGTAACGAGACTTATGAGCCTCATCTTGGGTCGAACCCCATTCGTACTTTACTTCTTTCCAAGTCAACTTTGTCAATGGCGAAGCTATTTTCGAGAAATCCTGGATGAATCTCCGATAGTAGCCCGCCAATCCCAAGAAACTGCGGATTTCAGTTGGCGTCTTAGGAATGTCCCATTCACTTACCGTTACTATCTTTGCTGGGTCAACCATAATGCCGTTCGGGCCAATGACGTGACCTAGGAATTGGACTTCCCTAAGCCAGAACGCGCATTTGGAGAACTTAGCATACAACTTCTCCTTCTTTAGAGCTTCCAACACTTCCTTTAAGTGACATGCGTGATCACCCTCATTCTTGGAGTAGATAAGGATGTCATCGATGAACACTATTACCGATCGATCCAGCATCGGTCGACACACCCTATTCATTAAATCCATGAACGCTGCGGGGGCGTTCGTCAATCCGAAAGACATTACGCGGAACTCGAAATGTCCATAACGCGTGCGAAATGCAGTTTTCGGTATGTCTTCTTCCCTCACCTTCAAATGATGGTACCCGGACCGAAGGTCGATTTTCGAAAACCAACTTGCGCCTTGCAACTGGTCGAACAGGTCATCGATCCTTGGTAAAGGGTACTTGTTCTTCACCGTTCGTTTATTCAACTCGCGATAATCGATACACATTCTCATCGAACCATCTTTCTTCTTTACAAACAACACCGGAGCACCCCACGACGAGATGCTCGGTTGAATAAATCCTTTCTCAAGTAACTCGTCTAGTTGGACCATAAGTTCCTTCATTTCCAATGGTGCTAGTCGATATGGAGCCTTAGCCACGGGCTGGGCATCTGGTACTAAGTCAATTCGGAACTCAATTTCTCTATCGCGTGGTATCCCAGGCAAATCCTCTGGAAACACCTCCGGGTACTCGCGTACCACGGGTACATCGTCTAGTTCCTTCACTTCCTTACACTTATCAATTACATATACCAGATAAGCCTCGCATCCGCGCCTCAAATAATTCGTTGCCTTAATCATTGAGATGACATTTGGCATCGGGGCGTCACGATCTCCAAAAACCTCGACTTTGCTACCATCCGGAGCCTTGAGTCGGATTATCTTTCGTTTACATATGATTTGTGCTTCGTTGGCAGTTAACCAATCCATACCCAGCACGACATCGAACCCTCCCAAAACCATAACAAACAATCTGACAGGGAACCTATGACCTTCTATTTTTTATCGTGGAGTTGTCAACTACATCGGTCACTCTCGCAATTCTACCCTCAGCGGTCTCTACGCTAAAGGCCCTTTCTAGCTTACTCACAGCATACTTCACTCTTTTACAAAAAGTCGCCGATATAAAACTCTTACTGGCGCCCGAATCAAATAACACAGAAACAAGAGTGTTGTCAAGGATGAACGTACCTGACGCCACATCGGGATCCTTCCTAGCCTGATCCTGCGTCAGTGCGTACGCCCGCGTCTTCGCACGAGATCCCTCTCCCTTCTTTTCCGGGCCCTTTCCCATCCCGGTTTCCCCCATCCTGGGCTTGGTACATTCTCGGCTCATATGGCCGAAATCCCCACAGTTGTAGCATTTGTAACCTTGCGGGCATTCACGGGAGTAGTGCCCCGTCTTGCCACACTTAAAGCACAAGCTAGATCCCACTCTGCATTCACCTACATGCTCCCTTCCACACTTCTTACAAACAGTCGGCTCACCCACCCGAGCCCTCTTATCACATCTTTCCCCCAGTTCGCTTGTTTGAGAAGCTCGGTCTCTTCTTTTGCTCTTCAACGGCAATAGCATTCAGTGCCAGATCGTCAAATACTACGCCACTTAGCTCTACTGCCAAATCATAGGTAGTAGGGGCGCTTGCCTTAACATAGGTGCGGACCTGGTCCGACAACCCTTGAATATAACAGGCAATCTTTCTCTCTTCAGTAGTGGCGAGGTGTGGCACCAGACGTGCCAGTTCATTAAATCGGGTTGTGTATTGCCGGTGCGTCATGTTCCCGGCCTTCAAACCCAGAAATTCCCTTTCCACCTTCTCAATCTCGTTCCTTGGGCAGAAATTCTTAATCACTAAAGTTTTCAAGTCAGCCCACATCATTGCATCCACAATCTCGCTCCCTTTAGCTTGACGTACACCTTCCCACCAGTGGGATGCTTCCTCCCTCAAGGAGTTAGCAGCAAATTTTACCACTTGATCCGTTCGGCACTCGCTCAGACGAATAGCAGCTTCCATACGGATCACCCAATCAAATGTAGCCACCGCGTCCTTCTTTCCAGTGAGTATCGGCGGGTCACATGCCTTAAACGACTTATAATCACATCCGCGACAGGCGGTGCATTGTCGGTCTCATTGTTCTGAGCACCAATTGCCGCGCTAGACCCACCCGCCCCATTGACCTGCTTCAACGCTTCAGCCAACAGACCTGGCAGAGAATTCTTCATCAATTCTGTGAATTCTCGAGCTATAGCTGCTCTCACTTCTGGTTCAAAAGTGAAAGGTTGTTCTTCAACCTGTGTCTGCTCAGCTTCATGCACACTAACCGCCGGTTCAGTGTGAACACTTCCTTCTTCACTGTGTTCTTGGCGCGCAGGAATCCTGCCACGCCCACCATTTCGACCGCCGGTACGACCACCGGTACAGCCACCACGCCTTCCGTTCCCTCTCCTTGCCATTTCGTTCTATAAGACGAGAAATCCAATGTCATCACGCTAGTTAACAAATAGAATTCAATAAGTACTGTAAGATGTTAATATACACTGGCCATCTGTAATTAACCATTACACTACCTTTCGATTTCTATTTGACCACCTTTGTGATTCCATCAGAACACAAGTCCTTTCCTAACTCTTCCTAAGGCATACTACATACACATACTCTACTTTTCATACCTGATGCTGTGGCTCGAGTTACCCGTACTGGCATCCGCTTTTCTGTCCCATTCAAAGTTTAAGTTCAGACACTGGGAGTGTCCGAATCTCTCAAACTATTGCTCTGATACCAACTTGTGAGGACCCAAACCCGGGAGGCCTCACTTATTGGATTTACTCATTCACAAGCAGTTCTTAAACATGAATATCAGATAACGCAGCGGAAATTTCATTTAAACATAACTTAATCGTTATTCATACATGCGGAAGCGTAAACATAATTACATCATAACTAAACATAACGGGATGCCAGTCTTCAAAAGCAGTCGGATAACTCTTCATCTCTAGCCAAGCATCACCGTCCATCCTCATAACCTGCCTTAACCTGAATGTGTACACTTAAAAACGTCAGCTACGCTGGTGAGTTCTAGTTTTCGTTCGTTTTAAGAAATGGTTCATCATTCAAACATTCAATAGGGTTTAACATTCGTATAAGAAAACAGGGCCTTTCATTCGTAAACCTTCGCATATTTAAACACAATCATTTGTTTAAAACATTAACATTCATTTAAGTCATACATTATTATCTAAATCTGTATCGTTACGCGTCTCTATGTCCCCGTAGGAACTTTTAATGTTGTGGGCAACCGTTACGTATCGCCGTCATTGCCACAACCATACCACTACGTTGGGTCAACCGTTACGTATCGCCGTCATTGCCCAACCCTTCAATGCGTGGGGTCAACCGTTACGTATCGCCGTCATTGCCCAACACGCATCTTTCCTTTGGAAATCAACCGTTACGTATCGCCGTCATTGATTTCCCATTACCTCGTTCGCTTAGGATGATCGTCATCACCCGAGTAACCGTCGTTACTCCCTTTACCAGTTGTACAACATCAAAACCATTGACATGCCACAAAGACATTGCCCATGTTGTTCTTGTGGTAACTATGGCTCACTGTCCATAATCTACCACAAGGCTGGGAATCACATTCCCAGACTTCATTCGTCAATTCCATTCATTCGACATATTAGATTTGTAATGACTTCTTTAAAACATTTGCCCCTTTTTGTTTTCTTTTCATAAAACCTTTCCTTCACTTTCAAAACCCTTTACCTTTTCATTAAACCATTTCTTTATAACATTCGTTCGTAAGCATTCCGTTCATAAACTTTCTTTCCATAAATCCTTCGTTCCAAATCATTTCCTTTCGTAAACGTAGTTTCATAAAAATCATTTTATAAAACATCATTTCATAAAACATCATTTCATACGTGTACACACCAGCCCGAAAACATTATATAAAAACATTTAAAAGAGGGCTTCTAGAACTCACCTTATAAGCTAGTCTCGGTTGTCCTAAACAAAGGTCCAACAACGTCACTTCCGATCTGAATTGATTAATTAAATACACATCAGACCTAAATCCCGACTCTAACGGTTTACTCGTTCTGTTACAGGTGAATACACTGACTTCACTTACTGATGCAGACCTATCGAAACTACTTAGTTTCGACAGGTGCAGGCCCATCGAAACTTCTAGTTTCGATACCTGCAGGCCCCTCGAAACTTCTAGTTTCGACACCTGCAGGCCGCTCGAAACTTCTAGTTTCGACACCTGCAGGCCGCTCGAAACTCTAGTTTCGATACCTGCAGAACTCAGCTATCTTCCCCGTGAAAAACCCTAACTTTCGCAATGCAGGTCCGACCTGGTCAAGATCCGGACTTTTTACATTCAAAACGTGTATTTTCCCTTCGTGATTCCAGATTTATAACCCTTTCCTCATTTGGTTTATAAAAACCCGTCATTTTCCCGAAAATACCCGAAAACCCAAAAACGAACAAAAACTCAGATTTGGTTCGGGTGTTACCTGATTTCGAGATTCTGATCCGGAGGTTTTGCTCACGAGCTCAGTAGCAACAAGCTCCTTCAATCTCGGGTCGATCCGCCAACTTTCTCTCTCTACGGTTTCTCTCTCTAGATTCTTGCAAATGAGAGAAATGGTGTGTGTGTTGGCTATTTAAAGGGAGGAAACCCCCCCTTCCTTCAAGTTTGCCGGCCCAACCGGCCCGGCCCGTTACGCCTCGTTCTTTTATCCCGTTCGTCCCGGTTCAACCCGTTATTTAAAATCCTCATTTATTTTGGGATGTTACACTTTCACGCTTTCAATTTCAATGTCACCGTAGTGACCAATCCTCACAATCACAAATGGTCCGGACCACTTGCTCTTCAACTTTCCTGGAAATAACTTCAACCGTGAATTAAACAACCATACCTTTTGACCAACTTCGAAGCTCCTTTTCCTTAGCTTCGCATCATGCACCGCTTTCATCTTTGTCTTGTATGCGGCTGCTGTGTCATACGCCTCTTCACGCAACTCCTCCAATTCACAAAGCTCTAACCGACGTTCTTTCCCTGCATCATCATATTCCAAATTAAGTGTGGTCATCGCCCACAAAGCACGGTGGGCGATTTCCAATGGTAGATGACAACCTTTTCCATAAACCAAACGGTAAGGAGTCGTTCCAATCGGCGTTTTGTACGCCGTCCGATATGCCCATAAAGCATCATCTAATTTCTTAGACCAATCTTTTCGATCAGCTCGGACGGTCTTTTGCAAAATTTCCTTAATCTGCCGATTAGAAACCTCAACTTGACCACTAGTTTGGGGGTGGTAAGGTGTAGCAATGCGATGATCCACGCCATACTTTTTAAGTAATTTCCCAAAATTAAAATTTTTGAAATGGGTTCCCCCATCACTAATGATGACCCGAGGTACCCCAAATCTAGAAAAAATGTGGGTTCTTACAAATTCACAAACAACTGCGTGATCATTCGTCTTAGTGGCAATGGCTTCAACCCATTTAGACACGTAATCCACTGCCACTAAGATATATACCTTACCAAACGAAACCGGGAATGGGCCCATGAAATCAATTCCCCATACATAAAAAATGTTAACAATTAAAATTGGGTTCATGGGTATCTCATCCCGTTTTGCAATTCCCCCCAGTTGTTGACACCTAACACAGCATTTAACATAATTCATAGCATCTTTAAACAAAGTGGGCCAGAAAAGACCACATGATAGAACCCTATACGTCGTTTTCTTCCCACTTAGATGGCCTCCACACGCAGACGAATGTGCATGAGCCAGCACACTATGCACCTCTTCTTCTGGGATGCACCTTCTCAAAATTTGATCTGCACCTACCTTGAACAAATCAGGTGCATCCCACACATAATGTCTAACCTGAACAAGAAAGTGGCGTCTTTTCTATGCTGACCAAAAACTTGGAATTACACCTGCATCCAAATAATTCACCAAATCAGCAAACCATGGCAATTTAGTAACCGAAAAGAGTTGTTCATCGGGAAATGTGTCATTAATTTCCGAGGGGATCCCATTATTGAGAGTCGGTAGGCGTGACAAATGATCTGCCACCACATTTTCACTCCCTTTCTTATCTTGGATCTCCAAATTGAATTCTTGAAGAAGCAGTATCCACCGAATCAGCCTCGGCTTCGCATCCTTCTTTTCCATCAAGTACCTGACAGCATAATGATCAGTATAAATAATAACTTTGCTGCCCCAAAGATAAGAACGAAATTTGTCTAAGGCATAGACAACTGCTAGGAATTCCTTTTCAGTTGTTGTATAATTCAATTGTGCCTCTGAAAGGGTTTTACTAGCATAATAAATAACCACCGGTTTCTTGTTTATCCTTTGACCTAACACTGCCCCTAATGTCACATCACTCGCATCACACATGATTTCAAACGGTGATGACCAATCGGGTGACTGTAACACTAGGGCTTCAACCAACAACTTTTTCAATGTTTCAAAGGATTTTATGCATTCGTCATCAAAGGTAAAGGTCGTGTCTTTTAAAATCAAGTTACATAATGGTTTTGAAATGACGCTAAAACTTTTGATGAACCGACGATAAAACCCAGCGTGCCCTAAGAATGATCGCACGCCTTTCACATTCGTGGGAGGAGGCAAAGTTGAAATTACATTAACTTTTGCCCTATCAACCTCCATCCCACGTTCAGACACAACATGTCCTAACACTACCCCCTCTCGAACCATGAAGTGGCTCTTTTCCCAACTTAGTACCAAATTTTTTTCAACACAACGTTTAAGTACCTTGGTAAGTTGATCTAGACATTTTTCAAATGACATTCCGAAAATAGAAAAATCATCCATGAAGATCTCAAGATTCTCCCCCACCATATCTGAGAAGATACTCATCATGCACCTTTGGAAAGTGGTGGGGGCATTGCACAAACCGAATGGCATTCGCCTGAAAGAGAATGTACCATACGGGCATGTGAATGTAGTCTTGTGCTGATCGTCTGGATGTATGGGAATTTGATTATGCCCAGAATATCCATCAAGAAAACAAAAGAATTTCTGACATGAAAGTCGCTCTATTATCTGATCAATAAAAGGTAATGGAAAGTGGTCTTTCGAGGTAGCTGCGTTCAGCTTCCTGTAATCTATGCACATTCGCCACCCGGTTACTGGGCGGGTAGCAAGTTCCTCACCATTTTCTTTTTTAATTACCTGGATACCTGCTTTTTTCGGAACTGTCTGAGTGGGGCTCACCCACGTACTGTCTGAAATGGGGTAGACAATACCTGCATCAAGCCACTTAAGCACCTCTTTCTTCACGACTTCTCTCATGTTCGGATTGAGTCGCCTCTGTGTGTCGCGAGCGGGTTTTGCGTCCGACTCGGTTATGATCTTGTGCATTACAACAGAGGGTCTAATCCCCTTCAAATCTGTTATCGTCCATCCAATTGCTGATTTGTGAGCAACCAGTACCTTCAACAATTCTTTCTCCTGATCCTCGGTCAAATCTGATGCAACAATGACTAGTAAGGTTTTCTCCTTTCCTAGAAATGCATACTTCAAATGTGATGGTAATTCTTTCAGCTCCAGCTGCGGTGGCTCAACCAAGGATGGCTTTAACTCCTTGTTCCATTTATCTGGAAGTTTCTCTTGATGACAAGACCACGGTGGCCTGTTTTCTTGCACTGCTTTAAGTTCAACTTCCCTTTCCGCCTCAATCAATTCCTGCATATGTTCTCTCTCCACCCTGTCAAACACAGAACAATCGTCTGATATGTTATCCTTGCTCACCAAAGGCTCATAGCAAGGAACACATCGGTCAACAATATCTGCCATAAAACAAGTATCACAAACAGGTGGGTTAGTAACGTTAGTGAACATATTCAACCTCATTTTCCGATTGCCAAATGTCATGTCGATTGTTCCTGAAACACAATCAATTATGGCATGTGCAGTGGCCAAAAATGGCCTCCCCAATATGACATCTGGTTGTCTCCCTTGTATCCCCGACACATAATCCAAAACCAAAAAGTCCACAGGGTAATAAAATTCTCCCACCTTAACAAGGACATCAGTTAACACTCCCCTAGGAAGCTTAGGAGTCAAGTCAGCTAACACCACAGTAGTGTCAGCCTTCTTGAGGGGACCAAAATCAAATTGATCATACAAGCTTCCCGGGAGAATGCTAATGCTAGCTCCCAAATCCAGTAACGCCCGTTCACTTTTAAAATCACCGATTTGAATTGAAATTAAAGGCGTTCCTGGGTCATCAAGCTTTGGTGGAAGTGCACCCGACAAAATAGCACTGACTTGCACATTTACATCTAACTTCTTAGGCAACCTTGGTTGTCTTTTCTGTGTGCAAAGGTCCTTCAAATACCGAGCATAAGCAGGTACCTGTTTAATTGCATCTAGAAGAGGCAGATTGATTTTTACTTGTTTAAAAACTTCCCACAACTCATCTTGTTGTGGGCCTCTTTTTGACTTGTTTGATTTGTCTGGTTTGACCAAGGCTGATGGAAATGGAGCCTTGTTAACAACATTTTCAGATGGTGAGTTATTATTTAAAACCGGTTTAGATGCAATAACAGATTCCTCACTATCACTCTCTTCACTCTCATTTACATCCTCCACAATCCCTTCGACGAAAGGAGGTGGAGGAGTGACATTATTATTCACTTCTTTACCACTTCTGAGAGTAATTACCTGATTTACCTGAGCATTCTTTTGGCTAGAACTCTGATGAGCTGGATTTACCTGTGTATCGCTGGGAAGTGTTCCAGGAGGTCTCTGTGAAAGTTGCTCTGCTATCTGTCCCACTTGCTTGTTCAATGCAACAAAAGCCTTGTCCCTTATGTCATTTTCCTTCCTCATCTCTTTCATCATCTCAACGAGTTGATCAATTTTTGAGCCTTCAGAATTGGTGGATGATCCAGCTTGTTGATTTGCAGGCGGAGCTTGTTTCCTGTTGTTCTGACCACCTCCTTGTTGCTGATTCCCATAATAAGGTCTCTGATAATTGGCTTGTTGGTACTGTTGACGATCAAAAGCTTGAGGATAACTTCTGTTGTTTGCAAGTTGGAAATTCGGGTTCATCTGATTTGAAGCATTACCATACCTAAAATTAGGATGGTTTCGAAGCCCTAGATGGTAGGTGTTCGAGTTCATATCTCCATGCACTTGATTAACCTCTTCAGTTGGGCCCCCTTGTTGTCCACCTTGTTGTTGCTGACACTGACTAGATTTGTGCCCAAGATCACCACATACCCCACACACATGATAGACCGAACCCGATCCAAAATTCGGTTTTACTTTTATCGCCTAGTTTAATTAGTTGCAACAGTTAACCTTCCACGAGCTCCTCGAGAATCGATACCCTACTTACCCTTTATTAAAGGTATTTAGGTTTTAATTTGGTTGTACCCGGCAACGGCGCCAAAATTTGATCGCAGTCGAAGGTACAACCAAATTAAAACCTAAATACCTTTAGTAAAGGGTAAGTAGGGTATCGATTCTCGAGGAGCTCGTGGAAGGTTAACTGTTGCAACTAATTAAACTAGGCGATAAAAGTAAAACCGAATTTTGGATTTGATTAATTTTTAAGAACAACCGATTATGCACTTACTGAATTTAAAATTAAGAAATCAAAAATAAATGAGAGTAAACTTGAAAACGAATAACAATTGATTAAAAATAGTAACCAACCCTAGACATCAGACTTGATATGGATTTGAAACTGTTTAATTTAATTGCACGACAATTTGCCAACAATTCAACCAATAACAATTAAAATTCATTCGGTGTGTTAACCCAACGATCTGAGATCGGACAATGGAACACAATCACGAACTAATCTAACAGTTATCACTTTGACAAAAACCTGATTAACAACTCGATATGCTAGCGGCTGTAAAAGTCGAATGACAATCGAATAATTGCAAATTAGATTGATTCAAATCTATTTGTGAATCTGGAGGACAATTATAAACATACAAATGAAAGATTATCCAATCCCATGTTTACATTCATGCAATCAAAACAGTTAAAAATCCAAATATCAAAGTCTTACATCTAAGATTGGTTACCGGGTGCTTAGCCTGACATCACGCACGTCGATTTTTCAAAGTTCTTCCATGAATCCAGGCTTGAATCCCTGATTTTGGGTGAAAAAGCTTCAATCTTGATGATCCAAATGCCCCAAAATCGCTTCAACACTTCTGCCTGTTCGTCTCTTCCAAAAAAACTGACTTTCCATGCATATTTCTCCTCAGAATCGAAGCTCCCGTCTTTCTGTTTTCCCGACCACCGTAAGTTACGTTTTCCTAGCCGTAACTTACGGCCAGCCCTTTTTCACTTCTTCGTTTCTTCGTTCCGATTCCCGTAACCTGCATTTTCACGTGCTCTAACATCTATGTTTTAACCCCTCTTACCTACAAACACAAAAGCTCGTAGTAATTGCTATCCATGCATATGTAATAAGAGAAAAACATATAAAATCGCGGGGTTAAAACACTATAAACACACAAAATCCACATCCCATCAGGCGTTTATATCCGCACCCATTGAAAGAGCATACAACTCTGAGTGAAATTCTGGAGAATTTTGTTTTTTCATTGAATAGACCTAACAAATATAGAAATGTGTGTTATATGTGTATTACCTAACAAATATCTAGTAATGTGTGTAATATGTGTATTACCTTCTCGAGAAACCACCTCGGAAATTTGGTTTTAACATCATCCTGGGGTTGTTCAATTTTGAATTCACTAAATTGATGAAAAAAATATAAAAGATGTAAGGAAGGGAAAAATACTTAAACTAAAAAGAAAACTTAAAGATAGGAACACTTACTTCATGTAGTTCCTGACTTCTTCACAGTTATCAAAAACAAACCATTCTATGTTGAGTTTTTCGCTTACAGAAAGATGTTTGATCTTCGTTGCGCTAGACGGACGACATTTAGACTCAAACACCCATAACTTTCTTTTTTCGACAACGACATCTTCGTTTCTGTCGGGGCGATTGAACTGAGTCTGAACATCTCGAAGGTACCTCGAACAAAATAATAGAGCTTCTTCCGCAACATAGCCTTCGGCTATACATCCTTCCGGCCTAGCCTTGTTTCTCACATAATTTTTTAGTTTTTTCATATACCTTTCAAACGGATACATCCATCTCATACATACTGGACCTCCACGAATCGCTTCATCAGGTAAATGCAAAACTAAATGAACCATAATGTCAAAAAATGCTGGAGGATAGATCAACTCTAACTGGCACAAGAATTCATATCCTCCACCAATAGTGTCCTAGAGCAAAGTTGCTTAAAGAAAGTACAAAGGTCTACTATTGGTGTATAAGTATCTTTTGCCAAAAACCCTCTAACCCCAATCGGTATCAAACGTTGCATGAGAATATGACAGTCATGAGATTTCAACCCAGTAATGTTTGTAATGTTATCTGTCACTCTCTTGCTGATATTATATCCGAACCCATCCGGCAGTTTAACATCTTTTATAAACTTGCAGAAAAGCTTTCGATCAGTGACCTGGAATGAGTACTTTGGGTGCGGCTTACATAACTTGCCACTCGCATTTTTTTTCAACCACAACGTCTTCCGAATTTTTAGCTTTTCCAAGTCGATTCGTGCGTTTGTCGTGTCTTTGGTCTTATCGTTCATTAGAAGAGTACCCAACAAACTGTCGCACACATTTCTCTCAATATGCATTACATCTAAGTTGTGCTTCAGTTGTAGAGAGGACCAATACTCAAGTTCAAAAAATATGCTTCGTTTGGACCAGTTCAACTCGAACTCCTCCCGCTTTCTCATAACACCTCCAAAATCTCGATGCTTGCCCGGTAGACGATGTAGTAGACGATCGAGTTGAGCTTCTATGTCAGCAGAACTAAATTGTTTCGGAGGGGCTCTTGTCTCGGGTTCCCCGTTAAAGTCCAAACTTGTTCTCCACGGATGGTTAGCATCTAAAAACCGGTGATGACCGACGTATACGACTTTATTTGTTACACGTATTGAAGGAGTGTCTTCATTGCAAGTCGGGCATGCTTTGTAGCCCTGTCCGCTCCAACCCGATAGACTATTACGAGCTGGAAAGTCGTTTATGGTCCATAACAACGCCGCCTTCATTGTAAAGAATGTGTTTGTCGCTGCGTCTTTAGTACGTACGCCCAAATGCCACAAGTTTTTAAGCTCATCCACTAACGGTCTAAGGAATCAACAAAGACAACATGAATGAGGACTCTTTCATACATAGCCATGGAGGCAGGTTGTATGTGGTGAGTACAACCGGCCACGTGCTATGAGCCGAACTCATGTTACCAAATGGATTAAAACCGTCAGCTACAACCCCTAGGCAAAAATTTCGAGGTTCCCTCGAGAAGTAAGGGAACTTTATGTCAAATTCTTTCCATGAAGATCCATCAACAGGATGACGCATCGTACCTTCTTCTGATCGCCCAGTACTGTGCCAGGTCATATCTTTTTCCGTGTGCCTTGAACAATACAAACGCCGTAGTCTAGGGGTCAAAGGAAAGTATCGTAAAACCTTGTGAGCTACCTTCTTGCCCTTTGTGTTTGTATCGACCCACCGACTCTCATTACAAACAGGACAATTATGCAATGAGTGGTGTTCTTTCCAGAAGAGAGCACAATCATTTTTGCACACGTGTATCGACTCATATCCCAAACCAATTTTCTTTAGTGTCTTTTTGGCTACGTAATGCGAAGCGGGGATCTTATTGCCTTCTGGATGTGAAGATCGCAACAACTCGAGTAGTTCATCAAATGAACCATTAGTCCATTTATTCTTCACCTTGATATGCATAAGCTTTGCTAAAAAGTCAAGGGAAGAAAAATTAGTACATCCGGGATATAATTCTGATTAGACTTCCTTTAACAGGTCTTAAAAATCATCACAGACACCGCTACTCTCTGTACCCGAGTTCCCTTCGTCGAGGTTGGTATCCTCCTCCATAATATCTTCAATAACGCCGGCCATATTGTTTCCTGGCACAACATCATCTACAACTACAACTTGAGGAATTAAACTTTCACCGTGATAGATCCAATCTGTGTACGTCCGACAGAAACCCCATGCATACAAATGAAACTTCACTTTTACCCAGGATAGCATTACCGAATTCTGACATTTGGTACACGGACAAAACACAAAGCCTCTTTTGTCGACATGATCTTTGCACATCTCGATAAAAGACTTGATTCCTTTTTCATACTCCTCTGAGCTACGGTTTAAATTTTTAAGCCAACTTTTATCGACAACCATGACGAAGCTGAAACATAATTTAAGGTAATCAAAATGATGTGAACTTTGCATCTTCTATACAAGGGGTGGGTAGGGTGGGGTGGGGGTATTAGATAAAGTTAATTAATTAATAATAACAGTAGTGGTGTTGGGGATAAGACCTAATTAAGAAATTATAGTTTAATGTAAAGAATTCTGTAATAATGCAATGCTTTTTCCTATGCTTAGCTTTAAAATTAAATTTATACAAACCAATACATACATATACATGTATACACATTTTAGGTCAAACAGTGTGTGTTCATATTACTAATATACATACATATACACACACATACATACATACACACATACCAATAGATACATAATACATAAACATATATACATACATATACACACACATACATACATACATGCATACAAATAGATACATAATACATAAACATATATACATACATATACACACACACACAAAAATATACAACATACATACATGCATACATACAAAATACATTTAAATTAAAAAAACCTATATATATTAATTTTTATACAACCCTATATATACAAACATAACCATATTCAAGATATATGCATACATACAAACATACAAATACATACATAATACATAAACATATATACATACATACAAAATACATTTAATTTAAAATAAATTAAAACCACATATGTCAAACCTAGCATCCATGTCTAGAATAAGAGAACTAATATGTTTTATGCAAATGGTTATTGAATTATGTCTGGTTCCAATTTCGATTCGAATAGCTTATTTTGAGTTCGGTAATTTCTCATAAAACAATTGACAAATCTGGGTTTCTATTAATAATCGGTCATATATATAATGAGATTTTAAGTTGGTAATGTTACCTAAAGTACCAAGTTGATGTTGATTGAAACTATCGAAATCGGCGGCAGTCTTGCGACGGTTGACAGCAGCGGCAGATAGGTGGGGTGACGGTGTTGGTGATCGGAGCAATCTTCGTCGGCAAATCGTTCGAGGCTGGTCGCCGGCAAATCGTTCGAGGCTGTGATCTGAGCAGTCTTCACAGCAGGGAGGGGGTGGTCGTAGCAGTCGTCGGAGCTGGGAGGGGTGTCGGAGCATGGAGGGGCGGTCGGAGCCGGGAGGGTTGGTCGCCAGAGAATAAGAGATCGTCGGCTTGAGATAAGTGAGAAAGAGAGGGTGAGAATGGAGGGAAAGCAGGGACTGATCGAGTTATTCCCGCTATAGAGCAATAGCGGCGACGGTCGCCGCTAATAACGTCGCCGCTATTGCTAAAACAACATTGGCCGTCCGATTAAATTCTTGGTAACCGTCAGATCTTGGAGACACAGATCACCATCAATAGCGGCGACATTTCTGGGTGTCGCCGCTAATGCCTAGTTTTCTTGTAGTGAGTGCTAGAAAACTAGAAATTTCAGACATGAAATTTGGTCGGAAATTTATTGTAAATAAACGTTTCCGACCAATTTTCCAACGAAACCTTATTTTAAATCATTTTAGTAAGAATTCCGACAATTTTCTGACATATGTATTTTTTAAATAAGTTTGTTTAAATCATTTTTGTCGGAAATTTCTGACAATTTACCGACGAACTTATCTTTTGTCGGTATTTTGTCGCTAACATTAGGGTTCCCTTCTGGTCGGAAGTTGGTTGGTTTATTGTAGGAAATTCCGACAAATTACTTTTGGTGTGAAAACCAACACTTTTCTAGTAGTGATTATTATAAGAAAATATATATTTTTAATAATGTTTAACTTATTTGGTTGTTATAAACTCCATGAACTGCAGAAATTGCAAGGGTGAATGGATTTTTATGTGAAAGGGAGAGCCAAACGTATTCGGGATTGTTCGACTTCGTCTGCCACAACCACAGGTGCGACCGAAAGTGCATAGGATGGGAGCATGCAGCCCATGGAGCCTGTCACTTTCGTAATTGGAAGAACGCTTGCTACTGCTATTATGATTATGATTGTGCCAAGGTGCCGCCTCCTTCTGGTAGGCTTCATGATGGCAGTGACGGTGGACCTGGCGGTGGCGGCAAAGGCGAAGGTGGTGGAAGTGGAAAAGGTGACGGTGGTGGCAAAGGTGATGGTGGTAGCAAAGGTGGTGGTGGTGGCGGCACCGGAGGCGGCAAGGGTGGTGGAGGTGGAGCAGATAATCCCTGTAAGCATTATGTGGATAGCTTACTAGGGATAAAAGTGTAAGCCAAGAAAGCAATGCAATCTTCAATAACAAAAGTTGATATGATTATGAATAAAGAAAGAATGTTTTCTACATGATTTATAATTCAGCATTTTTCCAAATTGTTATAGTTTTGCATGTGTAATCAAGAGCTTATATATGATTTCCAGGGCCGGCCCCCAAGGCGGGATAAAATGGGCTACGGCTCCAGGCCCGATAACCCTCGAGGCTCGAAGTTAAATTTTATTTATATATATATATATATGTGTTTTTTTCAAAAAAATTCAATATATATTGTAAGCAAAAAAAATTCAATATATAGAGGCCCAGATTTTTTTTACATGTCCCATACCTAAAACGTTTTGAAAATTCTCGGGACCGGGACTAATGATTTTCATGCATATATAAGTTGCTTTTAAAATTAATCCTAATGATTATTTAACAGAACAGTTGAATACTCTAATATGGCTAACATTTTGGTGTTTACTTTTGCATACCAAAATATATAGAGAGAAATACAACTACGAAAATAATATAACTAATTAACCTTTAAATTGTTCATAATCAGGTGGGCCGGGGGACAATTCCTGGCCGCTTCAACATCGTCATAACCACCAACTTTAATGAAATATTTTTTCAATTTTGTTTTCCGTTGCGCATATGCTGCTTGACACGCGACATTGATTGCAGCCTGAATTCCGTCCCAGTCGCTCGTGCCTCTAAAGGAATCTAGATCGAAATATTGCTGCAAAAAGAAGTAATTAGAAACCATATAAAAATAAAATACAAATTAAACATTACATTATATACTTACAAAAAGTGAGGATATACATACGATCTGTTTTCTTGAAGAACATTGTCTCAACTTGTATAACATAAAGGAACTTCATCCCAAATCTTACTAGAAATCAATCTTACAATATCCGATTGGTTCAGTCCAACGAACCTACAATGGCCTTGAACGTCATGAATTTGAATAGGTACGCTTTTCACATTTTTTTTTATTTTTAAATAATTTGAGGTTTTTTCCTCTTAATCGTGTTTTCTTGGCTTCAGCTACATTTATATATGAAATTGAAAAGTTAGCAAATTAAAAAAGATATTAAACATGAAGATATATATTTAACTGTAAAAAGTAACTTACAAGACTCGTAACCCGTATGGATCCTAGATGGATGCCCATGGGGAGGTTGATCCCTGCCGTCCCACACCCTCCACCCTGTGTCCTCGTGTGATGTAGGCGCATAAACCCCAAACTCAGAAGAGTAGAAGAAATAACTATCGATTTTTTCTTAAATGTCAACCCGTTAAAATGTATACATATCTTAGATGAGATAAAATATATTCAAAAATTAGTCCCAAATTAAGGGACAATCCAAAATTTATCTTTATTAGATAAATTTCAGACGAGTATATTCTAAAAGGTATATTACATCACCCGCGAACTTGTTAAGGTAAACGAGTTGTGTTCGGGTCGACCGGTTTAACCCATTTGTTTTTTCTTTTATTTTTTAAAATATATTTTATGTAATAAATCAAATTGGTTAGGTATCTTATGTTAAATTAAAGTATATATACATACATTGGTTTAGGTAAAGGAGTCGTGTTTGGGTCAAACGGGTCAAACGTTTAGATTAACGGGTCTTGTTCGGGTATGTGTCTCATACAAACAATTTTTGTTGTATTAAAAAAATGTTACCTTCTATCTAGAAAATCTTATCTAAATTTTATGATGCATCATCAACGGATTTTCAGATAGATACTGAAAAAAGTTAAGGAAATCTTATTTGAAATATTCCATCTGCTAATTATCGACTAGATACTGAAAAAAGTTAAGTCTTTAAGTTGTTGACACTCGTAAATTTGTTTTTATAATTACATATAAAATAAAACTTGTATGTACACGTAAAACTTGTCTATGCTTGAGATTATTTTGTGTCAATAACTTCCTTACGTTTCTTCTTGAGTAAGGCAAACATAGACATATCGTGTATATTTTTAAAAGTTAATTTCTACACCAGTTAGGGAGGTGGGAGTGGTAGCGGGTTCGAATGCAGGTTGGTGGCGGGTTCGCGGGTACACCACCCCAACCATAGCAAAGTTCGGCAGGTAGTGGGTGGCGGGTTGGGTTAGCGGGTATAAGAAGCCGTTGAGTTGGTGGCTATATAGCCGTTTAAAAAAAATTATTTACTTTACCCCTATAAATACATAGTCAATCATTTTATTCACTACACAAAAAAATACATTCTTTCTAAATATAAACCATTTCTTTTGTATCCACTCAACCAAAATATGAATCGTACATTATACTTCCCACCCGAATCATCGTAAGAATCGCTCGACTTCGTGTTCAGCGGCGATAGTAAGCAATTTCTATGTGATATTGCCGCTCAAGCCGAAGAGGAAGACACAGCTATATCATCAAGGACGTATGTATGCCGTGATCGTGAACAGGCTCTACAGATTCTAAAAAGATATTATTTTGACGAAAACCCAACACACGGGGAAGCGACGTTTCGAGATAGATTTCGAATGTCGAAGAGGTTATTTTTAAAAATAGTTGGCAACGTAGAGGTTAAGTTTGAATATTTTCAAGAGGGTGAAGACGCTAGGAACAAGAAGAGTTTCACGGCGCTACAAAAATGCACATCGACGATTAAACAACTAACAACCGGTAATCCTCCAGACGAATTCGACGACTATTTAAGTATAGCTAGGAGAACCTTAAGTGAATGTCTAGAGTATTTTTGTAATGCCATAATTCAAATATACGGCAAAGAGTTCTTACGCAAACCGACAAGCCACGACATTGCACTTTTGTACAACGCGCATGAAGTAAAACATGGTATTCCGGGTATGGTCGGTAGCATCGATTGTACACATTTTGTTTAGCGAACCTGTCCGACAACTTTGGGCGGACAATATATGAGAGGTGATCACCAATACCCGACGATCATGTTAGAAGCTGTGGCTTCAAATGATTTGTGGTTTTGGCATGCGTTTTGTGGTACACTCGGCTCTAACAATGACATAAATGTTCTCCAACAATCGCCACTTTTTACCAACGAGGAGCTTGGAACCGCACCTAAGTGTCCATTTGTAGTTAATGGTCGACTATACAAACGTGGATACTATCTTATGGATGGGATATACCCTACTTGGTCTACGTTTGTTAAATCGTTCCCATATCCCACAATCTGTAAAGAAAAGGCATTTAAGAAGGTGTAAGAGTCGGCAAGAAAAGATGTCGAGAGAGCTTTCGGTGTATTAAAAGGGAAATGGGGTATACTTCATCGACCAAACCGGCATTTAAAATTGGCGAACATTAGGAACGATGTATATACGTGCATGATATTGCACAATATGATTTTAAAGGATGACGAGAACGCAATATCACCTGTCTAAATACGGGATGCTCCAGTCGAACCAGTTATTGACGATAACGTCCTTTCGGAGTTGCACGATGTAGCTACACATATTAGTTTTCGATTTGATCTCGTGGAACATATTGCGAGAAACACCCTGGATTTGGACGAGAACGAAAACGAAGACGAGATGAATTTTTATTTAATAATTACTTTTTTGTATTATCTTTTTATTTATTGTTATGTATTTTTATTTATTGTCTTTTAATTTATTATGTATTTTTAATTAATTAATTAAAGTTTTAGTTTATTAATTTGATTTGTTTTATTTTTTTTAAATAAGAGGGTTGAAGGGTACCACTCCCACCTAAGAGAGTAGTTTGGGAGGGCAGTTTGTATAAATGAAGTGACATATTGTGATTGGTAGGTTTGAGAGGTTACTTTGAAGTGGGAGGGTACCACTCCCACCTCCCTTAACAACATAGACATATCAACGTGTATATTTTTATTATAATTATACGCGTAATAACTATTATGAATGTTTATATGTTTATATTTTTATTATAATTATACTAGTATATATAAGCATATTATACATGTTTATTATTGCAAACAACTTTTTATTTTCAAAAACAATGGAGAAAGATTTGAGCAATGATAAGCATCGCGTTACTTTGCCAACTCCACATATTTACCTAATACCTACCAAACCGAAAGTTACTAGGTAGCTTAAAATGTATAAAAATAATTTTTAACCGCTCATTAACATATAAAATAGTAAATTATATATCTCTATTATAATAAAAGACTAAATAAATGGACACATGTTATAACCACATTCCACCTTACAAGTTTTTTCCCTCCAAAACAACATTTATATCCACTATTCAATATTTTCATATTTAGTTTAACTTTTTTGCGGTGGCGGATCCAGAAAGTTTACTCAGTTGGTGCAAAAAAATCGGGTAAAATAAACTACATAAAGATTTAAAAACAACCCGTAAAATAAATTTGATTCAAACTTCGATTGTGATTGCGATTGCGTCGTTGGCTCGTTGCTATTTGATTGGAACTTCGATCACTTGATTTTGGATTATTGGAACTTCGATTTTTAATTTTGAAACCTGTACGATCGAATAGAAGCGTCGACCAGGTGACCTCTATTAGAACTTTGATTTTTGATTTTGAATTTGTTTGGAATTTGGATAGATGCTTACGTAGGTTTTTACTTACAGTAGGGTTTTACTTTTCAATCATTTTTTTTCACTTAAAATGTGGATGAGCTTTAAATTGGGTTGGAGAAACATGGGGTCAGATGGGTGTCTAAATTTTTTGAATTGAATTCTTATACTAATTTTTTTATAAATGTCCAAGCTCATAACAGATTCAGTGGGTGCCTACACCCCCCTAGGCCCAACTTAAATTCGCCCATGCTTTTTGAAAGGTTATATAAATAAACATTTTATCAAATCAATTTATCATTATTACATTGACTCAATTTTTTTTAAACTATCATCAAAAGTAAATATTTTAAAAAACTCAAGAATAAAAAAATAGGAGGTTTAAAAAAAAGTGAGTTTTTAAAGTTTCATTATTAAAAAAACAAGTTTTAAATTTTATTATTAGAAAGCAAGATTTTTTAGTTTTACACAAAAAAATTTGAAAATACTACTTTTGTATTTTAAATATATATGTGTTACAATAAAGTTTACTAATACTTAATTAATAGTTTTTTAATTATGTTTGATATTTAAAAATAAATTTTTTATTTTGATTTTAAATTTTTAATAGTTATTTTTTAATTAAAGTTAAGAAATTTATAAATATTTATTTTTAAAAGTGTATTATATTTTAAACTTTAATTTTTATTTAAATGACGAGATTTTTTTTCAAAAAAAATGGTTTCAATTCTAATTTATTAGTTTTAACCTTTTTCATATTTAATTTTGAAATTTTAAATTTAAATTGTGTCGATATATTAAGGAGTGCGGCTTTTAATTTTTGGAGTTTTAAAATTTGAATTTAAAACACTATATATTTGTGAAATTTTAAAGTTTATTTGTATTTTTTTATTTTATTTTAAATGATAGATTAAATATTAAAATTTAGTAAGATTTTCCGTATAATAGGCGAGATTTAAAAAAATAATTTAACTTTGAGAAGTAAATTTAATTACAAGTTAAATATTTATAAATATGTTACAACATCAAGGTTAAAGTTTCTACAAAAATGCTGATTTAGTTTCAAAAACTATTAAAATTGAGAAGCAACGTATGAAAGGAAATCGTTAACCAATTTGATTAAATTCGATTTCTTTGACTCTCTACTGGCTTCAATCAGGTTCGCACCGTTTGTGACCTTTTTTTAGAACGGTTTTGGTTATTTTTTGTTTTCAGTCATTAAGAAAAAGAAACTCTATTCTTTGTGGCATTTAGTGGGTGTTAAACATGAAAAAGTTACCAATAACACGTCAAATGTTGTATACAATGAAATATTTTCAAATTTGTAAATCATATTTGTAAGGTTTCATTTGACTTGTAATTTAATGTATTGTAAAAAGTACATCACTTACTAATTATATTTTCATGTATTTTTTTGATTAATCTAATCCATATAATCTTAACATTTAATAAAATTGAAAAATTACCAATACAATATCAAATTTGTATAAAAAGAGGTGTTAATTCATATAATCTTAACATATAATCTTAACGTTTCACCCAGTGTAACACATGGGGTTAAAGCTAGTTTGTTTATATAAAAGTTTTTTGGTTGTTTGAAGACGTAGCTCTGATGCCAAACTTTTGAATCGCAACCATATTTGGCCTACTTTTCGAGGTTTATGAGTTTCACTCGTTTAATTCAATTAGTTTGGTATTTATGCTAACATCCCCCATGAACATCAGTCTCATGGTTATTTAATTTAATTTGGAAATTATTGTTCATCTTGTTTATAGAAGTAAATTAAGATATTTAATTGACATTTTTTTATGTTTTAATCATTTATAAAAATCAAAGAAAAATGAAAATTTGTAATAAAAACACCGTGTAGTTATTAAATGTTTGTGTGTTTAAGAAGAACAAAGATTACAAAATTGTGGAAGGTAATTATAGAATGTATACTTAATTTATGTTGTTTTAAGACATAAGAACATTATTGATATAGGAAAAACTAGGGGAACCTGCGTTGCGCAGCGGTGCAGTAACTCGCGGTAATGATGATAAAATGGGAGCGTTAAGGTTTGCAACGTTAAAGCAAACCTTAACGCTAAATTACATAAAAATAATAAAAATATAAGATTAATAAAAACTAGGAAAAACCAAATGAAAAAAAAATAACTATTTAAAATGAATATATATATATATATATATATATATATATATATATATATATATAAAACCACTCCCCCAAGGTTCGAAGTCGGGTGTTTGTGGTGAATGTGAGGGAACTCCAAACACTGCGCGACCACTAGACCAAGGGGAACTTTGTGTTTTATTCCCCACTAAAACTGTTTTATACAATGTAACATTCGAAAATTCCGACTAACACATTTGGGCCGTATCATTGAAAATAATGGTGGTGGGCTTGTGGGGTGATGGGCTTGGGCCAAATGGTTGCAAATGGAAGGAAGAATAAACCTTAATCAGCCCCCATTCCATGATCTTCATCATTTTCGTCTAGAGAGAGAGTGTGAGAATTTTAGAGAGAGAAAGTGAAAGAGGCTTCATAGCTGTGCTCAAGATCTACTCCAAAACCTTTCTCCATTGATAGTGAGCAAGAATACACGAAGAAACGTCATCTTTGAGGTAAGAATCAAACTTGGATCTCAGTTTTATGTTTAAAATGGGTTTTGGGGTAAATATAGGGTTTTAATCTCAAATATCAAGTTTTTACGTGTTAATAACCAAGACCAGATCTAGCTTCATGGAAGCTACATAAACGTTTTAAAAGTAAAAAGTTGCAGTCTTGGATAAAAAAACAAGGCGGTTAGGGTTTGGTGTTCTTGTGGCGACACTGCCTCCGGTGATGACACTAATAGGGGTGAATGGGGATGATGGTTGTGATGCCCGAGGTGTGCCAACGATGGGTGACACGTGTAGTAGGTGACACTGAGAGTGTCGCCACAGTCATGTGGCGATACTAGGTCCAATGACACTAGTGCCTGACGACACTGAGAGTGTGCCTGACGACACTGCCTCAGCGACACTAATGGTGTGCCTGGCGACACTGAGTAACTGGACGACATTGGGTGTTAAACTATGGTGTTAGGCGAAATTGAGGGCGACACTAGTCAGATTTGATAGTTTTCGCGTGTTAACTCTTATGCATATCGTCTAGCAAGTAACCTAACTTAGGCCTTCTCGTTCAGAGTTAATTATCCGACGACCAGGTGAGTTCTAGATCCCCTTTATGCCTAATTTTGGGGTGGTGTGTATACTGTGTGTTTATTGTAATTGTGTGTCAATAAACAAGGTAAGGAAAATGTTTACTATAAGTATGTGTTAGTAAACGAATGTGAAGGAAAGTTTTAAAGAAAGATAAAGTGGGGCAAACGAATGTTTTTGCGTAGTAAAGATGTTTACGAAAGCTCTACAGAAGTTAAAGAATATTTTTGATAAATATAAGAAGGTAAAAGTTTTGTGAGTCATTACATTGCCTATATATGGGAAAGGGAAGGGAAAGGGTTCCTTTGGGAATAGGTGCCAAGACAGTTACGGGCTATACCCCCTCTATAAGAGTCTTTGTGGTTCGCTAAGAAAACTAATTGTTAATTAGAAAGCTCTACAGAAGTTACAGATTTTTTTAGCGAGAAACTAATTTTTATTTGATCATCCCCCTATATATATATATAGGGAAAGGATCATAAGAAAACTAATTGTTAATTAGAAAATCAAAAAACTATTTATTAAAGATAAAAAAATAATAAAAAAATCATAACTCAAAATATAAATAAAAAACTAAAAAACCACTTCGGAAACCTTGTTTCCGACATCGTCCTCTTTCCAAAAAAAAAATCAGCGCCCTACTACATATGTGTAGTAGGGTTAGCTTTTGGGTTTAGTTTTTTGAGTTTAGTTTAGCTTTTAGGATAAGTTTTTGGTGTGGTGGGGTGGGGGTGGGTGGGGGTTTAGGTTTTTGGGGGGTGGGTGGGGGGTTTAGGTTTTTGGGGGGTGAGTTAGGGGGTGGGTGGGGTGGGTTTAGGTTTTTGGTTGTGGGTGGGGTGGGGGTTAGGTTTTTGGGTGTACTACACATATAAAGCAACTTTAATGAGAAGTTTTTATGGTTTTTTTCATGAAAATGGGTTTTTTGGTTTAGGTTTTGGGTGGGAGGTGGCGGTGGGTGGTGGTGACGATGGTGGGTGGTGGTGACGATGGTGGGAGGTGGCGGCGGTGGGAGGTGGGGGTGGGTGGTGGTGGCGAGAGATGGAGGTGGATGGTGGTGGGTGGTGGAGGCGGTGGTGGGAGATGGTGGTGGGTGGTGATAAAGGGTGAAAGAGGGGATGAAATGGAAAAAAAACAAGGGGGTGGATGGAATGAATTTGAGGGATTGAAAGGGAATGACATTTCTTATGGAATTGTTGATTCCATTACATCGTCCAACCAAACACCATTTTTTTCATTCACTCGTAATCGTCCATTCCATTTCACCTCTCATTCCTGCATACCAAATGCTACCTTATTTTTTTAGCCGGTCGCTCCTTAAAAGTTTGTGCCATTTTCATTTTTACATTTTAAAGCGGTTTGGTAGTTTTTGGAGCGATTTGGTATTAATTTAAAATGGGATTCAATTTTTAGAGCTGTTTTAGCTCCCAACCGCCATAAAGATCGCTATTGTACTAGTGATGAATACTTATTGTTTTAACTAATTTATTGTATTAGTGATGAATACTTACTGTTTTAATTAATTTTAGAATATGTTTATGTTTTTATGAATTTTTTTTCTCAACATGACCGTTTTATATGAATAAAATATTTAAAACTTAATTTTAAAACGTGTCTACTTTGTTTTCTTTTAACGGTTATTTGGATCACTGACGGGCCACTGACCCACCCGATCATCTCCACCTCTCTCAGAAGGAAACTCAGCATAGATGAGAAAAACTACTCACCCAACTTGCACCTTTTTTTCACAACCGGGACTTAATCAATATAAGACGTGTGGAAATTCTTATATTTTGATGATTTTAGTTTCTTCAATAATTGAATCAAATGTTTACAATATATACCCTAAGGTACAACAGAATTAAATGTTTACATTATATACCCTAAGGTTTGTCAAGTTTGTCTAATAATTTGTATTCATCTTCTAGACGTAATTTACTGGAACTCATTTTCTCCTATAAATACTCCCATCATCTCGACTTTATTTTCACCCAACTCATAAGGAGAGCTCTTAAGTTTCATCATAACTTAAAAATGGCAAAACTTTCAGTTGTTTTATCTGCGGTCCTCTTGCTCGCTATCTCAGGTGCTTCATCAAACTTATTTTGGCACGAAAGTGTTCACCCTAGTTAATACAAACAGAACACGAAATTTACGGATTTGTTTTTCGCCTACATATGTTCGGCGAGTACGTATATCTAATATCTTCATGTTCGGGTCAACCTAAAGAATTCTCGGGTTGACCCGTTAAAGTTTTTAAATGTTTAAAATGTATTTTATGTCAAAATTGAAATTTGTTTGACTAAAAAGAAAAATAAATATGTTAGGATGTAGTTTAAATGCAATTGCCTTATAAAAACTTATTTTCTAGAGTGTAACTTTTTAATTTTATAGCAGTAAAAGGTAAAAAAATTAGGTTTAAAAAACCGTGTTTGTGTCAACTCACAAATAAGCAATTTGTGTTTATAAAGTTTGTATTAATTAGACATGATGTTCGGGTTCGTTTCGTATTCTATAAATATTCAGGTTTGTGTCATGGTCGACCCGTCATGTAATACTACTAGTTATATTATAAGGTCTCTTAAACATTCCTTGTCAAAATATGTGTCTCGTATACTTAATATATGAACTTACAATCTATCTGAGTTAAACTTCATGAACAGAAATAGAGGCCACTCCAAAATTATGTGAAAAGACTAGCAAGACGTTTTCAGGGAAATGTGACAACAAGAAATGTGACGAAAAGTGTATAAGTTGGGAGAAAGCAGTCCATGGTGCTTGTCACAAGCGCGAAGGGAAAGACGGTTGCTTTTGCTACTTTGATTGTTCTAAAGGCGGATCGCCGCCTGGTAAAGACTCACCAGCTCCTCCTAAAGGGGGATCACCTCCTCCTAAAGGGGGATCTCCTCCTCCTCCTCCTCCAGCAGCAGGCGGATCACCTCCTCCTCCTCCTCCAGCAACAGGCGGATCACCTCCTCCTCCGGCAGCAGGCGGATCACCTCCTCCGGCCGATGGTGGGTCACCTCCTCCGGCCGATGGCGGGTCCCCACCTCCTGCTGGAGGTGGGTCACCGCCTCCGGCCGATGGCGCCCCGCCACCTGCTCCTAGCGCTAACTAGAGACTAGGTCGACGCGCCGCATTTTCATCATTCGGTCCAAAACATCAGTTGTACGTGCTTGAATATCAAGCTTATATGATTATGAATAAAAGGAAAAGCTTCTTGTAATATTACAGATTCAGCATTCTCTAAACTCTAATGCGTTGCATGTGTAATCAATAGCTTCTGATTCCATGTATAATAAATTTGCAATTATGATCACCTACCATCGATTGAGTAAACACACTTAAAATTCAAGACTAATTGACTAAACCTTTTGAAATTATTTTTTGTGTGATAGAAGTTGTTTTCTGTGAAAATACTTTTACCAATACGAACGAATTTTACAGTTTTAGTTCATCTTTGATCGGTCAAGCACCAAGTAAGCATTGTATTGGTTATTAACCTACACACACTTTTTAAACATATTTCTTTTTACAAAAGGTTAGTATTTGTTAGAGGCTTTATATAATTGAATGTGTTATATATATTAGTGATTAGATTAGAAACTCATGTATTACATAGGATGAATAAATCTATGTTATTGTAAATTAGTAGTTTCTATGAATATTTGAATGGTGAATGTTATCAACTATTGGTGAAATAAGAAATAATGAACATTTAAAATTTATAAAATTATATTTTAAGATAAGATATAATTGAAATATTCTTATAAGTTTTAATAAAATATTAGAATAAACTTTACATATTTAATTATTTAAAATTATTATTATTTAATATGAGAGAGAGTTATTTAACAGGATAGAGAGGCGAAAAGAAAAAAATCTAGAATTTATCAGAAGTCAACATGTGATAGATAAAGTTATTTATTTATTATAATAAGAATTAAACCGTATAATATCCTGACTCGATGCTATATAGTTTTTGTGACAATGAGAGGCTTAATATAATAGAATCTAGATATTATGAAATGATACTCTATAATATCTTTAAAAAAAACCACATTTTTTTTAAAAATGGAATAGAACCTAATTTTTAATGAGTAAACGACTTCTGTTATATTTAAAAGAATTATAAAAATAATATTACGTAACCCGTTTTTTTTATTGAGCAATGGGTTAAATTTTAATTTTTTTTTTCCTGAAACATGTTAAAAATGCATTAAAGCTCTGTGTTTTACTAAGTAGCCGGCTCAATTACCTAAAATGGCGACTAGTTATTTAAAAGCTTATAATGCTAGATTTTGGAAAACAAATCGGGTTCTATTACTTTAAAATCAATGACTCATGCATACGGAAGCACAATCAAATAGCACACAAGAACATACAAGAATAATCAAATGCTTAAAAATCGAAAGCTTTGATTGGAAATTTCGATAACAAAATAACAATCCAAAAACCAGTCTATCAAAATCCAAACCCTAATTCTTAACTTATAGATGAGTACAATAGTCTAATTAGGAAAAGTAATCACACCAATTTAAGATATTCAAATTTCAAACAGAAATAAAAGATAAGGGCAATCTTCACATTCTTCTTGATGCCACCACCTTACCTATGGTTTTCTTCCTAGATCGGCCCAAGTACTGACCCATTGGCCCTGCCCAACCGCTAACCTCAATAAGAATTAACGGGGCTTAGCCCGATGCTCCTGCGTCATCCTCTCCCCATAAGAATTAACGGGCCTTCTTCATAAGAGGTGCCTCGGCCCACCAATATAGTCACTTCAACCCAAGCACAACATTTCCGGATCCAACCCACCACAGACCTGTAACAATTAAACACAAACCCAAACAAATTACAAGTAACACCCGGAATGATATAGCCAATAGACTCTGCCCTCAGCATATACACGTCCCACCATGTATCCCTCATCAATCTGAGTCCAAAACCCCAAAGTCCAAGGCACAAGTACACAACTGATCTTTTAGGACGGTCTAATTTTTTTTTGAGCAGTTTTAAGGAAAATCGCCTCAAAAAACCTATTCAAAACCAAAAACGCCTCTAAAAATTGCCTAATAAACAAACTTTTGAAGCGTTTTAATAAATTAGCCTCAAAAAATCGTTTTTTGAAGCGGTTTGGGATAAACGCCTCAAAATCTACGACCCTCTGTAAGTTACCTGAATATAGAAGAAATAGCATAACGAGAAGCTCATCACCACTGGTCCCTTGAAATATAATATCCTTCTCCTTGTCAGGAGTATCATTCAACAAACAAAGATACGTACATTTGAAGATAATAGCCTTCAAATAGCATAACGAGAAGCTCATCACCACTGGTCCCTTGAAATATAATATCCTTCTCCTCGTCAGGAGTATCATTCAACAAACAAAGATACGTACATTTGAAGATAATAGCCTTCTCCCTTTCTCCTTGACATCCTTCGGACCAGAAATGACGCACCATGAAACCACCAAACACATCAAACATCTTGATGCGTTTCGTTTGATTTTTCTCTTATTTGCAGCGATATCATCATTAATCAGGTTTTTTGGTCGGTTTATAAGTAATGTTTAATATCCATATCATTCGATCATTGTCATCACTTTCGTTGCTCGTGATTAAGCTTGTGAAGAACGACATTGCTAGGGTTTCGTTTTTTTTTTTGCGATTTTTTGTAGGTTTGTTTTTTGGGAGATTTTTTTTGTGAAGAACGACTGTGCTAAGTTTTCGTTTAAAAAAACAGCTATAATTAGTTATTTGGCTGCAAAGAGTTGTTTGATTTTGGGTGTATTTGAAAATAACTCAAAGGGTGACGGATGACTCTAGCTTACTGCTCTATGATAGGGATGACAGAGGCTGGACTAATCTTCACGTTGGTGACCGGAAAGGAGATCTTAAGGTATGAATTGAACCTTTGCTTCAACAAATTGACTGTGTCTGGAGGTGGGAGTTGGGTTATTACAGTGCGGAAGGACATTATGTTGGAACTTTGGATGAGGATCTTGTTGTACGTTGTTGGATGAT
The DNA here is from genome assembly GCA_023525975.1 of Smallanthus sonchifolius. Classification (NCBI taxonomy): domain Eukaryota; kingdom Viridiplantae; phylum Streptophyta; class Magnoliopsida; order Asterales; family Asteraceae; genus Smallanthus; species Smallanthus sonchifolius. The sequence continues at coordinate 3,632,256 of CM042024.1, read as the reverse complement.
CAGACGGTACCGATGGTAGTTACTTCTGGTGTTTGTAGTGGGGTTTTTTAGAGCGGTTGTTACACAACGGCTTAAAAAATAGGCCTTATAAAACCGCTTGAGCGATATCTTTTATAGCAGTTTAAAACCGCCTTAAAAATCCAAATTCACCGCCTAAAAAAATCAGTTTTGTACTAATGAGGGACCCTAACTCGGGACCATAACCAACGATCTTGAAAAACACAACCCCTAGCATAGGATTTCACAAACCCTAGTAAGGAACCCAACCTTCACGAAAACCCACAATATCAAATCACGGTCGTAACACCACTACCACTGTCAGTGCAAGTTCACTAGTTTTCCCTGTCACCTGGAAACCCCGCTGATCAAAGTCAACCGTGTCAAAAGTCAGCGGTAAGCGAGAGACACTCATACCAACCACATCGCGGTTAAACTTACTCGCGTCCCTAACCAATACCGACAACCATGGTAAATAAAATATGTGGGGACAAGAGTAGATAGTATAAATGTAACAATGTTTTCACCCCCACGTCCATCCAATCTAACCACACCCGAAATGCCACCATTCACGTCCGTCTCAACCCACATAGATAATGCATAAGAATGACGAGGATAAAATGTAATAGTAGGTATAATCGTACGGGACTTGCTAGGGTGGGGTTTGTAACCCCCAAGAATTTTCGGCCTTTATTTTTACTATTCCGGCACTTGTATCCCCATTATCACATGACTTGCATCTTTCTATTTCAATAAAAGATATCCTATTTACCCATTTCATTACATGAATCTACATGCATAAATGCATTATGTACCATTGTTTAATTTCAAAAATAACAAATATTTATATAAGGGATTATATAAATAATCGTATAAAGTTCAATGAAATAAATACATATATATGTTAAACCTATATATATATATACAAAAACTAAAATATAAATTGTATGAATAAAATTAGGGTGTATAAAAGTCATGTTATTTAATTACAAAGAAAATGATTTTTAATGAAAATAAAATTATTTCTATCTTGTAAATTACATTTTTATGTTTATAACATTTAATCATAACATAAAGATTTATTAGATTTTATAAAAATTTGTAGAATTTAATAATTCTATGTTTTATTAAAGTTCAGGGTTGTTTGTGTAAATACTGAAACTTTAAATTTTACTTAAAACTCAAGTTTGTGCATAAAATAATAAAACCCTGAAACTACAGGACCTGTTTGCAAAATCCGAAAACTCTTTCCCCTATTTTCGATCGCTAGTTCGAGTCCCACAGGGACCGGTTTTTGGACCATTTTCCATGAACTCGTCACTAATATGTTTTCACGCGAAATTAAAGCCGGCTAAACGTTGTAGGTACCCAATAGATTCATCCTTCGCGTTTAATCTAGTTTTTATGAACTAATCAATGACTAACTCGTAACCGATTTAACCTTGAATTGCATTTAAGTGATCGACCCATTTCTTTACAAATTTGCGTATAAATAGAAATCCATAATCATTAGCGAGACTCACTACAGACTCCCCGTGTGACACCCGACATTTCATGTCAATATCCGTACATGTATTAAACAAGTTTACATTACAATTATTTTTTTGATTTACTTAATTTCACAAACAAGGACATTAAGGTCTAACAAAGACCGCACATTGTCTCATTTTATATTTTTGGTAATTCTGGGAGTTATCGGTTCACATACCCGTATAAACCGACTAATACGAACGTTAGTGGTTAAATTAAATAACCAGAAAAATATATATACATATATATTACATAAACTTTACGTTGGTCAATAATTTATTTTCAGACTAAAACATACGGTATAAGTAAAAGTAAAATAACGAACCCTTTCGAAGACGTTACCACGTATCGTCACTTTTAGGTATTTATACCTACAAATAATCACCTCAACGAATTATACAATCTAAGATTTAAATATTTTTCATCAACGAGCCATAAACTTGCTAAATTTACAATGCCGTGAAGAATCTAAACCGAATTAAATTACCCCTTTAAAAACTCTAAATGATATTAAAATACACTTAAAACTAATTGTTTGATTAATTAACCCAAACCAATCCACTACTTTGACTTTCTCGGCCGAAGCCAGAGAAGACCACTCCCCCCCCCCCCCCCCTTCACTCGTCCCATACCATACCTGAGAAAACTCAAATATAAACCATACCCTCTCAATCAAAAATCTCACAATTCCTTTTTATCTTTCTCATTTCTTACGACAAATTTTCCACAATCCTCTCCAAGTTGAAGTCCGGTTTAAAGCAAAACCTACCATAATTCGGTGTTTTAAGAAGAATTTCAAGTGTTTCTAAAGGAAATTTAATAGAAGAATCAAGATCATTCTCTGTTTTCCCTCATCATCTTCATCTCTGTTTTAAGGTAAAAACTCAATACTATCTACATTATTTTCTCTAAAAACCGTAGCTAAACATACAAAATATTCAAACGCAAGTAAGATAACAAGAAAAGTGTGTCGAATTCAAGTTTGAAACATAAAGATATGCAGGACTGATTCTGTCAATCAGAATTACAGTAATCGAAACTATAGTTTCCATACCAGTTTACTCAATCGAAACTGGGAGTTTCGATACATGTTTACTCAATCGAAACTAGGAGTTTCGATACTAGTTGTTTAATCGAAACTAGGTAGTTTCGATACATATTACTTAATCGAAACTAGGTAGTTTCGATACCCTTCTTGCCAATCGAAACTAGGTAGTTTCGATACCAGTTTTTGCTCAAATCGAAACTAGGAAGTTTCGATATCTAATCTGCACAATCGAAACTAGGAAGTTTCGACAACTGTCCTACTCAATCGAAACTAGGTAGTTTCGATACCCAACTACTCAATCGAAACTAGGAAGTTTCGATACTCAATTGCCCAATCAAAACTAGGTAGTTTCGATACCTGTGTCAGTCCCCTTTGGGCAGTAACTAAGATCTGTTTTATAACGAAACAAGTGTGGAACAACTAAGAGGATATTTTAAACAAAATCAACCAGATTTACAAAGTCGGTGAACAATTTGCAATATGAGACGTCCGGTCTTAACACAATTTACCCTTTGGTATCTAGGGTACGAATAGTCAAGTTTGACTACAACAAGTATCATTACAAGTATACACAAACTCAAGGTGAGTTTCACGGCCCCTTTTTACTGTTTTCAATATTTGAGGGAAAAAAATACTTACAACTATTTTATGGGATAACAAGAGAATAAGGCACGACTTTTATGTTTACATGAGATGAGAACAACAAGTGAGGCTGCTAAAGTCCCCTGGAACAACGTAGTAACCATTAACTGTAGCCTAGGGTCCTATGAATAGTACTATGGAGAGTGACGTCTCCCGGTCATGGTTAGTCGCGCTAACCACAATCTGGAGGATTTATGGCCGCATAGAACCGGATAACGAAATTAGGGGCGTGTACAATTGTCAAGGTTTGGTTACGCCTCATATACGAACATATTAATTGTATTCCTAGCTAGTTTACAAATGGGTCAACAATTCTTCTTCTGTTTATCACATACACCTGAAACTATTTACGAACGATTGAATTTTACAAAGAACTATTTGATTAAACCTGTGAACTCACCAACCTCGTGTTGACAATTTTAAGTATGTTTTTCAGGAAATTGAACGGGACCGCAAGGTTAGCAATGTAGATTACATGCATGCACGATGGATACAACATTTGGGGGATTTCTCTTGTATAACTCATTGTAATAGAGTCATATTTGCGAAATCTTCACTTTTTGTAAACTCTATTTTACATTTTGGAATGTAAAACATTAAACTTGTTTATGTATCCATTTATCATGTATGTGTTTGCGGTAATCATATGCTTTGGAAACCATGAACGTCGCGCCTCGCGTTTCCGCCTTGGCGGGGTGTGACAGACTTGGTATCAGAGCCATTGATTATAGCGAACTAGGAGTCTACAATGGAACCTAGTCTATAATCTAAATGACTCACTAAAACGTTTTCATTGCATAAGCATTGCATAACCAATCAACATGTCATGTGGATATTGTAGTCACAAGCATGTTGTCACATTCACACTCTGACCCCGTCTCTGACACTGAATAAAACGAGGAACTTTCCGCCTCACGTCCCAAAAATCGAATACAAGTTCGCAGCTCCACACCACCCAATGTCGCCTTGGGAGAACCGCCTATCGTCTACCGAAAGAAAAGCGGAGGACCAGTTAAGGTGCAAAGTGCTAGGAAGAAGGTTCGACTTCCACGCAAAAGGACTCTAGCAGCCCATGACCCGAAAGACTTGGAGACCGGTGAAGAACCACCTAAGCAACGACCCTGCTACCACCCTACTGTGGGAACTATCCGTTGGATGCCTTGAACTCTGGCACGATGGAGGGAGATGGAGAGCATCCCATCTACCTTTGAGCTCGGAGAGTCTTCCAACTCCCCAACACCTCTACCCCACACCGGGGAAGCTATGGAGCTCACAGTGCCTACATTAGTAGCACGAGTTCGTACGCATGAGGAGCGTCTTGATGATCTCCTAGATGATATTCGGGCACATGGGGATGCAGCCACGTGCTTACGTCAAGGGCTCGGATCTCGAGTACAGACTCTGGAGGACTGCACCCGAGACATACAGGGTGCCACTGACTACCTCGAGTTGAGAGCTGACATGGACTGGCAGTTCACTGTTACGGTCCGAGACATGGTGGAGGTGCTGGAAGAAAGGACTTTGGCTGCAGAATTTGTGGCGAGAGCTAGCTTTGTCATGGCAGGACTTGCCATGATGATTGGATTGTACTCCCACTTCTTCTTTTAAACCTAGTACGGGCGGGTTGTGCCCGTAGTACATTATGTAGTTTAAAACTTCAGTACTGATGTGGTCATGTGAACCCATCCCTTTTGTATCCTTGTCTTTTGTAACAATGTACTATGTATGTTTTAACTATGTATGTAATGGTTTATGTTGTAATGATGGTTGTTTACGTTTGATGTTGTTTTATCCTTATGTCATGATCTATCATTATTTTTATATAATGTTGTTTCTTTTTAATTGATATGTTAGAAAGAACGCCATGGCACCTAAGCGTAGGACAACCCGTAACACTACTGGTGACAACAACGAGACGATTTCCCCAAACGTGGAACAACTCATAGCACAACGAGTAGCTGCTGCCATGGAGCAGTATGAGGCAAACCGGAATAGTGGAGGAGGAAACGGCAGCGGTACCGGCAGAGGAGGTGCAGGAGGTAGCGGTACAGCCGGAGGTTCCGGAGGTAATAGAATAAATAAGCCATAGCACATTGTCATGATCCGAATTAATGACGTTATGACTTGTAATTCTACAGATGCTCCAAATAGGAAGTGCACCTACAAGGCCTTTCTATCTTGCAAACCCCGCAACTTCAATGGCACCGAGGGTGCAGTTGGGCTAATGAGATGGATAGAAAAGATGGAATCGGTGATTGATATTAGTGAATGCACCGCTGACTGCATGGTGAAATATTCTACATGCTCACTCACGGATAAAGCATTAACCTGGTGGAATTCACAAGTAAATACTTTGGGAAGGCAGACAGCATATGAGTTGTCATGGGAAGACCTGAAGGCCATGATGATCGAGGAGTACTGTCCTCGAAATGAGTTGCAAAAGATCGAATCTGAAATGTGGAATTTACAAATGATAGGAGATGATGTTGCTGGCTACACTGACCGATTCAATGAGTTAGCAATCTTGGTTCCACACATGGTTACCCCAGAATACAAGAAAGTTGAAAGATATTTGTGGGGTCTCGCACCTCAAATCCGAAGCCTGGTGACTTCATCGAACCCCATGGATGCCAAGAGCGCTATAACTCTTGCATTCAAGCTAAGGGATAATGCTGTGCGTGATGGTTTGTTTGAGAAGAAGGAGACCGAGGAAGGAAGGAAGGTCTGGGGAAAAGAGGAAATGGTTTGGAAAACCCAGTAATCAAAACAAGAATCAAGCTTACAAGAGACCCGAAACTATGAAAGCCTATGTTGCCAACATTGAAGGACAAAATGGATATCTTGGAACACTACCGAAGTGTGACAAGTGTGGATATCATCATAGTGGAAAGTGTACTCAGTGTGGAAAGTGTAAAAAGTATGGGCATCTAGCCCATAACTGTTGGAGCAATGCGAACCCTAATAAGAACAATCAGGTAGCCGGAAAGGTCAAACCAGGAACAGGAAGGATGAATCAGGGATGCTTTGATTGTGCAGATCCAAAGCACTTTAGAAAAGACTGTCCAAAGCTGAAGAACCGTGGAAGAGCATTTGTGATGGGGGCTGGTGACGCGCGACAAGATCCGAACATTGTCACTGGTACGTTCCCGATAAATAATCACTATGCCTCTATACTTTTCGATACGGGTGCTGATATGAGTTTTGTGTCAAATGACTTTAAGTCCCTACTCGGTATTAATTCCAGCAAACTAGACCAAAATTATACAATTGAATTAGCAAACGAGAAATTAATTAAAACCGAAGAAGTCATTCAGGGTTGTACTCTATGTTTGAAAGACCACACCTTTAGTATAGACCTGTTACCTATTGACTTGGGAAGTTTTGACGTTGTTATTTGTATGGATTGGTTATCGAAGAATCACGCCGAGATTGTTTGTTTTGAGAAGATTGTCCAAATTCCACTCCCGAACGGAGAAGTTCTTTCGATTCAAGGTGAGAAGAGTGGAGTAACATTAAGGATAATAAACTGCATGAAAGCTCGTAAGTACCTACGTAAATACTATTGCGTATTCCTGGCTCACGTCGTCGAGAAGAAACCCGAGGAACGTCGACTTGAGAATATACCAATCGTTAAGGATTATCCTGAAGTTTTTCCTGAAGACTTACCTGGATTACCACCACCGAGACAAGTCGAATTTCGAATCGATTTAGTACCAGGAGCCGCCCCGGTTGCGCGATCGCCGTATCGATTAGCACCTTCTGAAATGCAGGAATTATCAAATCAACTCCAGGAGTTGCTTGATAAAGGTTTCACAAGACCGAGTTTCTCACCCTGGGGAGCTCCGGTTCTATTCGTAAAGAAAAAGGATGGAACCTTTAGGATATGTATTGATTACCGAGAATTAAACAAGCTTACAATCAAAAACCGATACCCACTTCCTCGAATAGATGATTTGTTTGATCAACTACAAGGTTCTAGCTTCTACTCTAAGATCGATCTACGTTCGAGGTATCATCAACTAAGAATCCAAGAAGAAGATGTACCAAAGACGGCATTTAGGACTCGATATGGCCACTACGAATTTCTAGTTATGCCGTTTGGTTTGACGAACGCACCAGCTGTTTTTATGGACCTCATGAACCGCGTGTGCAAGCCATACTTGAATAAATTCGTGATTGTGTTTATCGATGACATATTGATATATTCACGAACCAAGGAGGATCATGAACATCATCTGAAATTAATCTTAGAACTACTCAGGAACGAGAAACTTTACGCTAAATTCTCTAAGTGTGAGTTTTGGATCCGAGAAGTGCATTTTCTTGGACATGTCATCAACAAGGAAGGAATTCACGTTGATCCATCAAAAATTGAAGCAATCAAAAACTGGGAAGCACCAAAGACTCCGACAGAAGTACGTCAATTTTTAGTATTGGCCGGCTATTACAGACGATTCATCGAGAATTTTTCAAAAATAGCCCTACCTTTAACCACATTAACCCAAAAAGAAAAGAAGTATGATTGGAGTGACAAGCAAGAGTCAGCTTTCCAATTACTGAAGCAGAAGCTGTGTAGTGCACCGATCTTATCCCTTCCTGAGGGAATTGACAATTTTGTCGTATACTGCGATGCATCACACCAGGGACTTGGTTGCGTGTTAATGCAAAGAGACAAAGTCATCGCATATGCCTCACGACAACTAAAAGTGCACGAAAAGAATTATACGACCCACGACTTGGAGTTGGGTGCAGTTGTGTTTGCACTCAAGATTTGGAGACATTATCTTTACGGCACAAGATGCACTATCTTTACTGATCACAAGAGTCTTCAACATATCTTCGATCAAAAGGAACTTAACATGAGACAACGTCATTGGGTAGAACTACTAAACGACTATGATTGTGATATCAAGTACCATCCCGGAAAAGCCAATGTCGTAGCCGACGCCTTAAGTCGTAAAGAACGAGTTAAAACTCTCCGTGTTCGTGCCCTAGAATTGACAATTCATACGAGTCTCACGACTCAAATCCGGATGGCACAACAAGAGGCAATCAAAGAAGAAAACATTCAGAATGAAGCTTTACGAGGAATGATAAAGCAGTTGGAGCCAAAGTCAGATGACACTTTATACTTCATGAACAGAATTTGGGTGCCATGTTTTGGTAACTTACGTGAGTTGGTTATGGACGAAGCCCACAAGTCCAGATACTCCATTCACCCAGGTTCAGATAAGATGTATAAGGACCTAAAAGAATTATATTGGTGGCCCAATATGAAAGGAGATATTGCCACATATGTCAGTAAATGCTTAACGTGTTCAAAAGTAAAAGCCGAACATCAGAAACCGTCTGGCTTGTTACAACAACCTGAAATTCCCCAATGGAAATGGGAACAGATTTCCATGGATTTCATCACGAAATTACCCAAGACGTCCAGTGTTTATGATACAATATGGGTAATTGTCGACCGTTTAACAAAATCAGCTCATTTTCTACCTATCAAAGAGACGGATAAAACCGAGAAACTTGCAAAGCTTTATATCAAGGAAATTGTGGCTAGGCATGGAGTGCCAATTTCTATTATCTCTGATAGAGACAGCAGATTCGTGTCTAGAATCTGGAAATCATTACAAGAAGCCATGGGCACACGTCTTGACATGAGCACGGCATATCACCCACAAACAGATGGTCAAAGCGAAAGGACCATTCAAACTTTAGAGGATATGCTGCGTGCGTGTGTAATTGATTTCGGAGGTAATTGGGATACTCATTTACCGTTGGCAGAGTTTTCCTATAATAACAGCTACCACACGAGCATTAAGGCAGCTCCGTTTGAAGCTTTATATGGTCGTAAATGCCGCTCACCGCTATGTTGGGCGAAAGTTGGTGAAAAACATTTGACAGGCCCTGAGATTGTCCAGGAAACCACTGATAAGATCTTCAAAATTAAGGACCGTCTGAAAGCGGCCCGAGATAGACAAAAGAGCTATGCTGACAACAGACGGAAACCATTAGAATTTCAAATTGGTGACCGAGTAATGTTAAAAGTCTCACCATGGAAAGGCGTTGCAAGGTTTGGTAACCGTGGTAAACTCAACCCTAGATACGTTGGACCTTTTGAAATACTGGCTAGGGTTGGCCCTGTAGCTTACAAGCTCAAGTTGCCACAAGAACTAAGCAATGTACATGATACGTTTCATGTATCAAATCTCAAGAAGTGTTTATCAGACGAGACGCTAATTATACCGCCTGATGAGATTCACATTGATGATAAACTTCATTTCATCGAGGAACCGGTTGAGATTTCAGATTGGAAAATTCAAAGACTGAGACGTAGTCGAATCAAACTGGTTAAAGTACGTTGGAACTCAAAACGTGGTCCTGAGTATACATGGGAACGAGAGGACCAAATGAAAACAAAATACCCCTCCTTATTTAAGGATATACCAGTTCAAGATGACGTAAATTGAATTTCGGGACGAAATTCTTTTAACATGGGGAGAATGTGACACCCGACATTTCAGGTCAATATCCGTACATGTATTAAACAAGTTTACATTACAATTATTTTTTTGATTTACTTAATTTCACAAACAAGGACATTAAGGTCTAACAAAGACCGCACATTGTCTCATTTTATATTTTTGGTAATTCTGGGAGTTACCGGTTCACATATCCGTATAAACCGACTAATACGAACGTTAGTGGTTAAATTAAATAACCAGAAAAATATATATACATATATATTACATAAACTTTACGTTGGTCAATAATTTATTTTCAGACTAAAACATACGGTATAAGTAAAAGTAAAATAACGAACCCTTTCGAAGACGTTACCACGTATCGTCACTTTTAGGTATTTATACCTACAAATAATCACCTCAACGAATTATACAATCTAAGATTTAAATATTTTTCATCAACGAGCCATAAACTTGCTAAATTTACAATGCCGTGAAGAATCTAAACCGAATTAAATTACCCCTTTAAAAACTCTAAATGATATTAAAATACACTTAAAACTAATTGTTTGATTAATTAACCCAAACCAATCCACTACTTTGACTTTCTCGGCCGAAACCAGAGAAGACCACTCCCCCCCCCCCCTTCACTCGTTCCATACCATACCTGAGAAAACTCAAATATAAACCATACCCTCTCAATCAAAAATCTCACAATTCCTTTTTATCTTTCTCATTTCTTACGACAAATTTTCCACAATCCTCTCCAAGTTGAAGTCCGGTTTAAAGCAAAACCTACCATAATTCGGTGTTTTAAGAAGAATTTCAAGTGTTTCTAAAGGAAATTTAATAGAAGAATCAAGATCATTCTCTGTTTTCCCTCATCATCTTCATCTCTGTTTTAAGGTAAAAACTCAATACTATCTACATTATTTTCTCTAAAAACCGTAGCTAAACATACAAAATATTCAAACGCAAGTAAGATAACAAGAAAAGTGTGTCGAATTCAAGTTTGAAACATAAAGATATGCAGGACTGATTCTGTCAATCAGAATTACAGTAATCGAAACTATAGTTTCGATACCAGTTTACTCAATCGAAACTGGGAGTTTCGATAACTGTTTACTCAATCGAAACTAGGAGTTTCGATACTAGTTGTTCAATCAAAACTAGGTAGTTTTGATACATATTACTCAATCGAAACTAGGTAGTTTCGATACCCTTCTTGCCAATCGAAACTAGGTAGTTTCGATACCAGTTTTTGCTCAAATCGAAACTAGGAAGTTTCGATATCTAATCTGCACAATCGAAACTAGGAAGTTTCGACAACTGTCCTACTCAATCGAAACTAGGTAGTTTCGATACCCAACTACTCAATCGAAACTAGGAAGTTTCGATACTCAATTGCCCAATCGAAACTAGGTAGTTTCGATACCTGTGTCAGTCCCCTTTGGGCAGTAACTAAGATCTGTTTTATAACGAAACAAGTGTGGAACAACTAAGAGGATATTTTAAACAAAAGCAACCAGATTTACAAAGTCGGTGAACAATTTGCAATATGAGACGTCCGGTCTTAACACAATTTACCCTTTGGTATCTAGGGTACGAATAGTCAAGTTTGACTACAACAAGTATCATTACAAGTATACACAAACTCAAGGTGAGTTTCACGGCCCCTTTTTACTGTTTTCAATATTTGAGGGAAAAACATACTTACAACTATTTTATGGGATAACAAGAGAATAAGGCACGACTTTTATGTTTACATGAGATGAGAACAACAAGTGAGGCTGCTAAAGTCCCCTGGAACAACGTAGTAACCATTAACTGTAGCCTAGGGTCCTATGAATAGTACTATGGAGAGTGACGTCTCCCGGTCATGGTTAGTCGCGCTAACCACAATCTGGAGGATTTATGGCCGCATAGAACCGGATAACGAAATTAGGGGCGTGTACAATTGTCAAGGTTTGGTTACGCCTCATGTACGAACATATTAATTGTATTCCTAGCTAGTTTACAAATGGGTCAACAATTCTTCTTCTGTTTATCACATACACCTGAAACTATTTACGAACGATTGAATTTTACAAAGAACTATTTGATTAAACCTGTGAACTCACCAACCTCGTGTTGACAATTTTAAGTATGTTTTTCAGGAAATTGAACGGGACCGCAAGGTTAGCAATGTAGATTACATGCATGCACGATGGATACAACATTTGGGGGATTTCTCTTGTATAACTCATTGTAATAGAGTCATATTTGCGAAATCTTCACTTTTTGTAAACTCTATTTTACATTTTGGAATGTAAAACATTAAACTTGTTTATGTATCCATTTATCATGTATGTGTTTGCGGTAATCATATGCTTTGGAAACCATGAACGTCGCGCCTCGCGTTTCCGCCTTGGCGGGGTGTGACACCCCGCACCCTCAATTACATCGTAATTCATCTATGGAACACCCACTTTAGCCGAAGAACACGAACCTGTGTGTCCCCGTCGTCCTCCCTCATTGCTTAACCATTTTAGGTAAATTTTATACCATTTCGATCTTTTCGATGCAAGGGATCAAAGCCCCATGGTTCGGGTTTCAAACGCTTGGGTAATTGGGTCAATTTGAGAACCTAGGGTTACGGGTTCGTTTGGGGGAAGAAGATGACTCTGGGGTTGTGGTATAAACGCATCAGTCTAAGACCAAGGCATAAGCCCTGGTCTGATGGTTAAGTGCGCGCGTGTGTGTTTGGCCCGGGCTCGACGCAGGTTCGAGTCCCGGTGGCCAGGTTTTGGGGATTTAATACCTTTTTGTCAATTTTTTTACATAATTTTATGTTTTTAAATTTTAATTTAATTTTTATAAATCTAATATTACATTCAGTAATTTTTATAAAAAAACAGAAAATATAAATTAATGTTTTATTAATTTTATTTATTTAAAAACATATTATAAACATTATAAATTCCTAAATAAACAATATAAATGGTCTATTTAAATAAATCTAAATATGTTGTTTTGTTTGTAAAACAACAATGTTTATAAAACAAAATTTTATTATTTTAAACATTATTCTAAACACATAAATATCTATTTTTGCAAGAATAATAATTTAAAACGTTTTTAATCTATAGAAATACTTAAATAATTATACAAGTTCAATTAATTTCATTTAAAGCATATATTTATTTAATATCTCTTTTATAAATCATTTAAGTAAAAGAGATTATTAAATAGTTTAATTACAAATCATACCACTTGTTAGCTTCATTACAAGTGAGTTTCATAGCCTATTTTTCATACTTTTGTTTACAAATACTCGGGGTGGAACATGTTTACATACTTTATATACACAATTCAATTACCTATGTTCTTATGAAAAGGTCTTTATGCTTCATGTCTTAAACTACTTGGTGACCGTACATGTGTTCATGTTTAGTACAATCATTAACTTGCGTGGCAGGCCTAAGGTAGTACCTTTTATGATCATTTATGTGGGAATCCGATTCATTACTTAACACGAACCTCGGCTGGTTAGTGTATACATTTGGTACTTCACACTGTCCGAGGGATTGTGCATACATATTTACATGGCTTGATTGTTCACTTTGGTGCCCTGTATGTTTTCACATTTATGCTTTAAATTTGCTTTGAACATATTGAATTGTAAAACCTATTCAACTTTGTTTAGTGTCAAAACCTATGTTACTCACCAACTACTTGTAGTTGACATTTATTTATATGTTTCAGGTGCATCTGTTTGAGAACATTGCTTGATCACGTACCTACCATTAATAAATTTAGATTTTGTTTATGTTTTGAACATTATGTTTTTATTTTTCTTTGTAACGGATAATTTAATATGACGAATAATTATTGAAACGCATTTAATAGGTGATCATGTGCTTATGAACAACCGCGCCAGCCCCGACTTATAATCCGCCGCAGGCCAGATGGGGGTTAGTGTAAAGGACATAAGATGTATAAAAATATGTAATAAAAAGAACTGTGGTGTACTTATTGAAATCAAATGACACAGAGTGTAATTTGTAGTATAAATAAAAGACAATATGTGTAATTTACTCTTTAAAAAAAAATACAAGAGAGATGATATAATAAAAGAAAATTGCAAAAAAATAAAATAAGCTATTTTTTAATCTCACCCTTTGCATTAAAACATTATTTAGAGGTGTTTATACTATTCTTAATATAATATTGGTTATAAAATAAATATGCTCATCTTAATACACCCTCATGCATCGTGAAAAAATGACTTGTTTTAGTCCTCTTGATAATTTTTAATATACAAATGTTTGCCAAGGAATTAACAACATTCAATAGCTATGCGGCAATTTCATGTTTCCTCATTCTCATTTTCTCAAATTCAAAATGAAATAATTTTCTTAACTTAACTCCATTTTTCATTGACGCGAACAGTAAGCGCGCAGGTAAAGAATTGTGACAAGGAAACGACGTATTATCGACGAAAGTGTGTTGAGCAGAAGTGTGCAGATAACTGCAAGATACACGAGAATGGAGAAACGGGATATTGCCTCCAAGGTCCAGAGAAACTCCTTTGCATATGCATCTACGATTGCGCCAAGTACAAACCACAAGTTCCCGCTCCTCCCAAGAAGGGGCAGCCACCGCCTCCCCCCAAAGCCGATAATCCGATGCTTCCTGGGCAAAAAAATATAAACTGCATTCAATGTGCAAAGACTTCGATGTTCTAGTTCATCTATAATAAGCAGCAAGAAAGTTATATTGTATGTTTGTCTATATGTATATGTGTACGTGTAATGTATAAAAACTTGTAATGATATAAAGTTATTATGATTGTGTATTCCTTTTATATATATAGTTGCAAATATGGATACTGGTTCAAGATGTCTCTTGTTATGTCTTAGGATACTTAACTAACTAAAGGCAAATTGAATTTTAATAATCCAAACTATCACTCATTGACAAATAATAACTCATACTAACAATTTGGATAGTAACAGTTCTAACTTTCAATTTGTTGTTAAGGGCAGTCCCAGTAGCATAATAATTATAGATCTATACTCTATTTACACTTGTTTTGATGATTTTGAATGAGATGGAGAAACCTATAAACGAATTCGAGTAAAAATCAAGTGTAAATTTAAGATAATTATGCTACTGGTACTGCGTTTAACAATAAAATTGAAAGTTACTGTCACCAGTCAAATTAGTATGAAAGTTAACATTGTCCTTCACAATATGTCAACCAAACTATTAATTCAACTACTTCAACAAATATATATACACGCGTGCACGCGCACACAAACATATATTAGGGGGTGTTTGGGATTACTTTTCAAAACAACTTATTACCTTTTGGAATAAGGTAATAAGTTATAAGTTTGTTTGGACAATTCAAAATAAGATGAAAAATGTGAGATGGAGAAGTTAAAATCCAAAAGTAAGAAATTCTTACTTTTGAAAATGACTTTTGAAAAAGTCAAAAGTAGCTTCAAAAAGTAATCTCAAACACCCCCTTAGTATATTTTAACTTATACATAACACCAAGTCGAAATTAAATTTCAAGTAACATTAGTATATCTTAAACACAAAGCTCGGTGGCCTTTGCCACCAAAAAATTCTCCCCTCACACTTTGGTCACATGACAAAACTCACCCCTTCACTTTATAAAGTTTAACTTTGACCCCCTAAAGTTTTTCAAATTTCAAGTTTAAACCCCCCCACCCCGGTAGTAAATATAATCTGATTTTTCCTTAATAACTTCTGAGTTTGTTTGTTTATTTATTTCGTTGACGTCCCGGTATAAATTTTGTTAAAAACGTAGTCATATTCAAATTTGAGTATTTTTAGATATTATGGTTTATATCGACTGACTACCATGAAAAATGAGATTGACACCGACTAAAAAAATCGGTACCGTTGTCTTTTATCATTGTTCCGACCTCCACAACCTAGTAGCCGTAACTTCATACATTTTTTTTTATCTATTTAACTACGTTTCTTTTTGTGTTTAGCTACGTTAATGTCACCGCCTCAACCGTTTAAAGTCCGCCTCCCGCCGTGGAGCTCGTGGCAAAATTTATTTAAAAACGTTTCTTTTTGTGCTTAGTCGCGTTAATATCACCGCCTCAACCATTTAAGTTTTGATTCCCGCCGCATAGCGCGGAGTACAATTTCTATTTATGTATTAATATAAGTACTTCAGTAATATATATTTAAGTTGGAAAGCTTATCAGTAATCTATCCAACCTTTGGATCAACGTATTGCTCCACAACTTTTAGAAAATGAAACTGTGAATTAGTTAAAAGAAAAAAAAAACAAATTGCAATATGTATTTGAAATACTCAAAAGCAACACATACACAATATATTTATTACAAATACTCTAGTCGTCAGAAGAAAGAAAAGAAAAAACCGATTCAGGCTTTTTGAATGCTCAAAGTTTGTTCAATTTCTTCTTCCTGTCGCTAGCAGGGATGACAAAAAAAACCCTAGCCCGTCAGGTATACCTGAAACATTCGGAACCGGTATACACGAAACCCAACGTGTATAGGATTTGTTTTAAAACATTTCGCATGCGGTGAAGTTGCATTGGATCTAATGCAACTTTTTATTACATAATGCAACTTTTTTTTTCCAAAGAGTTGCATCCTAAAAGAGTTGCATATAGAAAAAAACAGTTGCATCTGTAACAAAAAAAGATTGCATTAGGTTTAATGCAACTTCACCTAATGCAACCTTTTTCTGACAAAAAAAGTTACATTAAACTCATTTTTTTGTAGTGGCAGGTATGGGACGGGTATGAGCTTAGGTGATACCCGGCCCGATTACCCGAACCATATATACAAAAGTTTTAATTTTTATTTTTCCTTAACCTTTGTCTTTTAATAATTCATTAATTTTTCTTTTTAAATATGTGTTTGATGATATTAATGTATTTAATTTATTCATATTTAATATGTTATGAAAAATATAAATATAGAGTTATAAAAAATGTAAACGACACATACCCAACAGATATTGGCAGATACCAGAGATTATGCCCGATACCCAATGTGTAATTACCGGACATGTAATGAGCCGTGTATGAGACACAATTTTACAACCGGGTATTGGACTGGGATTACATATACACTGCCCGAACCTAACCCATTGTCATCCCTAGTTGCTAGCATCCTCACCAATATATTCACAGATTTCAATGTCGCAATCAATGACAAGACAAACGAGTTCGATATAGGGCTTCTCTAGATATTAAATGGTTTAGCCTTTCGCTTATTTGAAAGAACTGTTCGTCCTTGGGCTCATCATCAACATTGATTTCATTGACACATGGTTCTACTTCGTATAATCCCCTTGGCTTTGTCTTCAAAACAAACTACAATTGTTTCAATTCATTACTCGTCGAAGGATACTTTGTATAATACATTTGTTATGTTTGTAACACTAGAACGAACAGGCGTTGGTCTTTAGCCTTGATTTGAATTTGATGTCCATCAAACCATATTTTGGGTCTAATCTAACCTTGTAGCTACTATCAAACCATGTACAACTAAATAGCACAACAGCGCAACGACCAACGGATCGATTAAAGCCAAAATATTCAATCTTTAACACTTCATCAAGCAATTTATAATAGTCCAACTTCGTCTCAACATAGGAAGCCCCCCGCACACATACACCATAATTATTAGTGATCCGCCCAACATGTCCTTGGGTATGAAACTTGTATCCATTTACAAAATATCCTTTATGCAAACAAACAGATCAAGTGGATCCTTCTGCTAGATTTCTCAAATGATCACTTTTATCGATGGTCTCGTGATTAAGCTAGAATTAAAGAAAATATACTAATTAGTTAAATAACACTTATGAAGTAGGGTTAGTACATTTTCAAATTGACATTCGTACGTATTTTTGAACCATCTAGCAAACCCTTTCTCTTTGGCTTTTTCAATAAAGCGCCATTAGCATTTGGATAAGTATCTCGTACACGTTCTTCAAACAAGCTAAGGAAAGGTTATGCCTCTATATAGTTCAACAAGACATACGGCTGTGAGCATCCTACATTTCCCTCCTTATCGAATAATATCTCTCCCTTATCGAATAATTTACGAGAGGGTGCCTTGAATTAGGGATGTACATGGGTCAAATTGGGTTAGTTTTCGCCTCAAACAAAACCAAAACCGAAAATTTGGTTTTTTTTTTGTTTTTGAAAAGCATTTAGTTTTCGTTTTTTGTTTTGTTTTTGAAAAGCATTTAGTTTTCATTTTTTCAGTTTTCGGTTTTCGTGGTGCGTTTGGTTCGGTTTCCTTTTATTTATTTTTTTGGTTTTGCCATTTTGGGCTTAATCTTTTGGGCCTAAATGTTTTTGTTAATTAATGATTAACTATTTAAGCCTAATTTTTTTAGACTACACCATTTGTTAATTTCTTATAAACTAATTTAACATTAAAAGGTAAAAAATTATAATGCATAAACTTAATAACAAACATTAAAATAAAACGTTTTTTTTTTGTGTTCTTTTTTGTTTTGGTTATTCCATGAGGTTCGATTCGATTTTTCGGTTTTCAAAATAAATACAAAAGCGAAACCGAACTGTAAAACTATGTTTTCATGAAATACCAAACCAAACCGTCGCTTTTTTTGTGCTTCCTTTATTTCGGTTCTGTTTTGTCGGTTAATTTGGTTTTGGTTCGGTTTTTTCAGAATATAGTCAAAGCTGGAGATCATGTATATGACCAAGTAATTGGTAAACATGGTCTCAACTAATTGGTAGACATGCTCTAAGGAATTTGGGCTGATATTTGGGAATTATTCTTCTAAAAATAACCTGGTTTTGAGATATGTGGATAGTGATTTTGCCAAGGATTCAGACAGGAGAAGATCCATGACAAGATATGCATTTACTGTGTTTGGAAGTCTAGTTAGCTGGAAATCCACATTCCATGCAGCACATAGTAGATTTGTCATCAACTGAAGTACAGTGCATTGCTCTTATAGAAGCAGTCAAAGAGTATATCTGGTTAAAAGGGTTTGTTTAGAACTTGGGGTGAAATTAGCAAGTGTTGTTGTGTTGTGTGATAATAGAGGAGCCATTCAGTTAGCCAAAAACCAGGTATTACATGAAAGAACTAATTAAGCACATAAGTGTGAAGCTTCACTTTATTAGAGATATTGTTAAATCAAAGGAAGTGGAGATAAAAGAGGTGGATACACTTGAGAATGCTGTTGATATGCATACTAAAGCATTACATGGACCTAAGTTTGAGTTTTGTTTGGAAAGCTTAAGCATTGGTTAACTTTAATCAAAGGTGGAGATTGTTATAGCTTGGTTAAAGTTTATGTTATAAGTCTACGGACTGTTATTGTCAATTATGATACTATAAATCTAGGGGCTATTATTGTCTTATTAATAGTTTAGGGACTGAATGTGTCTTTTCTGTATTAGGTATAAGACCCGCTTCTTTAGGTTGTTAAGGTTAGTTGTTCATCTTGTTCTTTCACTCCTGATTGGTTTTTTCTTTTGTAATCATTTGAGTATCAATCACATTGAAAACGTTTAGTTTTACATTCAATTCTTCGTTCATATTGATTGTTCTTGGATTCTTTGGTGTTGTTATGGTAGTTTATTGTAACATCACAAAACTCCTAAATATAAGTTGGGACATGTGTCGGTTGAGAAACGTGACCTAAGAACCCAACCGAGTACGAAACGGGAAGACTATTCGCCCGGAAATAGCCCAAAACTTCGTATAAGCATGTCTCGGGCTTGAAAATAAGTTACGGGAGCCATAATATATGAAAATGGGGTGTTTCGACAAGAAGAATCTGAAAATGAGGTATGTCGGACCGATATCCTAAGCATAACGGTCCGACATGTGTTCCCGAAGCAATTCAGGACGCTTTGACAGGTGTTTTGGTGACTCAACACCCACGTTGGACAGATATGCTTTACACGTCGGTCCGACATGGGGATGTCGGACCGATATGATTTACACGTCGGTCCAATATGGGGATGTCGGATCGATATGAATTACACATCGGTCTGATATGTGCTGCAGAAGCAAAAAAAGAGGTTTTGACGCGTGTCACTGACTTCAGCCGAAGTTGGACCGACTTGGCATGACATGTTGGTCCGACATGGGTCACATATCAGCCTATAAATAGATTCTTGAAGCCGTTCAAATGAGAAAACATCACACACAAACACCACAACACACACACAAACACTGAGAAGGATTAGAAGACCCGGTGCGACGCGTTTAAGTGCGAGTGCGATACCCTGCGAGGCGCTTTGGATCCGGAGAGATGTTTAAGCGAGGAACGAGCGTAGGAAACAACCCGAGATTATCGTAAGTACACTGGACCTGTACCTTAGATAAATGTTTATGTGAATTATTTGATTATGTGTTATGTGCTATATGTGGAACTAAGGTACGGGGAAATAAAAGAAAGGTAATGGGGATTCTAAACACTAAACATGAATAATGGAATAGCCACGACGTATCTAAGGGGTGGTGGATACGCTATATGTGCGAATGAATATGAAAGTATGACAAAAGGTCATGCTATATGTGCGAATATGCATTGTGTGTTAAATGTGAATATGTGCATGCATGATAGACGATCATGCTATATGTGTAAATATGAATGTGTGATGGAAACGAGTCTAAGTTTTAAAATGAAATAACGGAGTACTCATGAAGTATTAAAGGGGTGGTGGATACGCCGCTGGTACTTCCTATATATAAACCTCTTTAGTGCATTATGGGGAAACCGTTAGGAAGTTTTAAGGTGAGGACTGGTTGGGAATACATTGGAATGCTGTGAGTCTATGATACTCAAGGTCCCAATGAAAAGAGATGTCCAGCCTACGGGGCGGGTCTCAATAAGAAATGAATGAATGGAATGAGATGTCCAGCATACGGGGCGGGTCTCAGTGAATGAATGGAAATGAGATGTCCAGCCTACGGGGCGGGTCTCAATAAGAAATAAGATGTAAGAGATGTTCAGCCTACAGGGCGGGTCTAAAATGAAAAACTCGGACCGGGGGTACGTCCGAAGATGGTCGCGAGGGGGTTATCACACTCATTAAAATATACGAATGACGTGACCGGAGGTACGTCCGGAGATGGTCACGGGGGCGCCGAGAGCCTGGAAAACTTGAACAATATTAAGAACCTAAAGGGTTCATAATAAAATGAACGATTCAGTGTACTTACTTATCGTAAGGTAATTAAAAAACGTTTTTCAAACACTGCAGGAAAAAAGCACGTAGAATAGAGCTTCCTATGGACGAGGCTGGTCGGAGTTGAAGAATCCCTATATAATATGATTTAAATGTATTATTTTATGTAAAGCAATAGTATAATGAAAAAGTTACCTTAGCCATTATGGCAAGATTTTTGTCAAACTGAAACCGTTTTTCGCTATAAAATACTCTGATAAAATAAGAGATAAGTAGGACGTTTCATTTATTGATCCAATTTCAACAAGTGTTATTATATAAATTTTGGTTTGTATAGTATCCCTAAGTTTTAGGATAAGTAATGTGACAGAGTTGAGCAATATTCCATCCCACACAATATTTCAGTGTTCATAATGGGCACGACTATACAAGAAAATGAGTGAGAATATGCATATGAAAAAGCAAAAAATATTTATAAAGCAATATTTTAGTCGCACAGACCATGAGATTCTCTGTAGGTTTTCTGCATTTTGTGATTGCCTTGGATAAATTTCTGAAACGTGTATAAGCCAATTTTCAAATTAAAATATTTCGTGGGTACACAAAATTTTTAATCGAATAGTACATAAAGTTATTTTCAATGAACGAGTATTAAATTCTCTATGAAATTCATATGAAAACAATTTGTTGAAATCAGATCAAATAAATTCTTTATATTGGGGTTGAAGAGTTATAATGAATCGTTGCAACGGTTCATGAAAATGTATGACAGTTAACGGTTATAACCGTTATAATTAGACAACAATTACATCAGTAGGAAATTCAATAGAAAACAACACCAGTAGTAATTAAGTTACTAATGGGGTATTCTCTAGTTTCTACCGAAGTACCAAGTTGTTTGATAATACCCGATTTGGGCACGTCTAGTTTCTACCGAAGTACCAAGTTACCGATGGTTATATTCTACCGATGCTCATAGTTGCTAACGATGGTCAGTTTCTACCGATCACCATTTTTCAAGCCATTTTTTCACCGATGATGCCAATCCAAAGAAACTTCTATTTTCCAAGCCATTTTCAACGAGACCCTTGCCAGGGACGCTGCCCTTTGGACCCGCCTTGAAAAAATAAGGGTCATAAAGTTTGTGGTGAATTTATAAATTTAAAATATATGCATCTAACTAAATTGAATTTAAATCAATTTTAATATTTGAAGTATTTAAGTTAAAAGTTTAAAACTAAAAATCTTATAAATCTTGGTAAACTATAAAAACAATAAAATAAAATAAAGTAGTTATACTTTTTTGTTGTTTGTTTTCCTTTTGAACTGGCTTCGGTCTTCGGATTCGGCTTCAGCCCACACCACTAAACCAACCCACTCTTCCAAGTTACTTGGCCCAAATCCTTTCTAATTGTTCCATATAGAAATATAATTATATATTTTTATGTTATGTCTCAAGATTAAGTTTTAAAATTTACAAATATCATTATTTAGTTAAAGTAGTTACAAATTTGTGTAATACGGTTTAAAATAAAATTTCTATAAATTGGAATTAGTTTAATATATTTTTTTTAAAAATGCAACTAAACTAAGTTTTACCAAGTATAATTTATAAATTAGTTTTAAAAATATTAATAATTTCATTATAATTATTTATATAAATGGAAATTAATCAAATGACTCCGATATACTTTGCAAAATACAGATTTAAATAAAATTTAGATTTATCTATTTACTTATATGATGGATATCTTAAAGATTTTTAGATTACTTACTTAAAAACATATCTATATACACACACATCATATAAATGATCTACTTTTTGTAAATAATAATCCGAAATCAAATAGCAACACAAACGCCGATAATCACCTTGAATCAATGTTTTAAAAATCGGTTTTTAAACCGTACCGGGTTGGGCTCAGAAAAGTTTCAACCAGTTATACCGGGTTGTACCAGGCGGTTCAACCGGGTTTACAAGTTAACCCTATAATTCCATAAAAGTACAACTTCAACTAAAAAAATAATAAAAAAGTACATGATTTCATAATAAAAAATAATCCAAAAGTTAATCCGTGATAAAAAATAATCCAAAAACAATCAATTTTTAACAGTTTTTTTTAAATAAAAGTGTCAATCGCTTTATGTCATTGGAGTGTGGAATGTATCAAGTTAAAAGTTTTTAATCGGGTCGCTAAAACTTAATTTTTTTAGGTTTAAACCTGAAATTTTACTTTTGTCTAAAACCGGTACAACGGTCTAATCCGATATTATCGGTAATACCAGCGGTTCAAGTTACAAACCGTTCTTCCAATTTACCGGGCTAGTGAACGAGATCCGTTTCAACCGGTATTGCTGCCCGGTTTGAACCGGTTTTAATGATTGCCTTGAATACTGAAAATACACTAAGCACACGAAATCAATTCACGTTGCTAAGACTGAATAAGGGTATTAGGGGCACAACCCTCACCCGAAAAAGTACTCTAAGAAAATACCCAATGAGGGAGTGACACCTCATTTTTACCAAAATCAAACCCTAAGTAGGGATGACAATGGGTCGGGTTTAGGACGGGTTTAGGTAATCCCAACCCCATACCCGGTTATAAAATATTGTCCAATACCTGGCCCAAAACCTTTCGGGTTTCTATCCAGTAATTACCCGTCGGGTATCGGGTATACCCACGGGTTTCGGGTAAACATGTTAGTTTGTAAAAAATACTCGTTAGGTATACTCGACATAAACCCGTATGTATTGGGTATATATAAAAATTGTAATTAAAATAAGAAAAGAAATAAATAAAATCATGTCGGGTATATACATTTAAAATAAATACGGTATATATACTTAAAATAAATACGATATATATACTTAGAATAAATAAAAAAGAAATAAAACTATGTCGGGTGTATAATCAGGTAAATGGGTATACGTTATCGGGGCGGGTAAACGGGTATATCACCATATCCCATACCTGTCCCAAACTCGCGAAAAAAATCTAAAGTAATCCCAAACCCGGTCACATACATGATTACCCGACTTCATACCCGTCCCAAATGTTTCGGGTTTTCTCATCAGGTTCGGGTTTCATTTCCATCCCTAACCCTAAGTACCCTAAGTGTTGGGAGCACAAAACTAATCCCTTAAAGATTTTTTTTCTTTTTTTAAATTGATTCTTTATGCGGACTACTAACAAGACACCGAAAATGCTAACCAGACCATGCTCTATACGCATCGTATAGGGCAATACGATGTGTATTGCCCTTCACTTATTCTCATGTTAGACAACATCATACTACATTGTCATTCGAACTCTTATACGCATCATATTGATCCATACGATGTAGTTTAGGGTACGAGGTAACGTCTGACCAGTTGCAGAAGGTACGTTGTACCCTATACGAAGCGTATTGTACCATACGATGCGTATAGTGGTTGGAATAACTAGGTAGTACGATATTGTCGGTTTGACCAGATCCTATACGCATCGTATAGGTCTATACGATGCATATAGGGGACAATTTTTTGCATTTAAGCATGCACAATTCTCATATGAACGTATCGTTCAAAAATTATTCAAACAATTTCTCAAACAAATCATAGCCATGTCTTGGTGATGGGATGGTAACTACGGTTTTCAGGTATATTCTAACGACTTGTTGGAAAACAACCCGCAAAGTTATGGCGGTCAAGTTGTGAACCAGGAGAAGGTCTCGTCCGACGTTTATTCTAAGGAACGGGTAAGGCTTCCAGATTTGAACGAGCCACTAAGCAATCCCGAGTTCGTATACAGTGAACCCTCTTACCTTACACAACCCATGTATGACTTCTTGTATGGTGAAGTCTCTTACCCGAAAAAACACAGCGACGACTTCGTATGCGAAGGTCAACAATCTTACCCGACACAAGACACCGACGACTACGCATACGCGGTTGAACAATCTTACCCGACACAAAACACGGACGACCTAGTATACGCGGGTGAATTATCTTACCGGTCACAACAAACCCTCGACTTCGTATACGCGGGGAACAAACCGGCTAACGAGTCCGAAGACGGGGAACAAACCCATTCAACTGTGTCCTAAAAAATTGAACAGGTTTAACGTTACCACGTATATATACGTACAATTAGTTTGTTGTTTATTAACTGTTACCATACCGTCGTTGCAGAATTTTCAGTCTCGTGAACACTTGGTGGATTGGGTTGTCCGCAGGGGACGTGATAATGGTTACGTCATTGTGACCCGACGATTTAGGATAAAAGGCGACGACCTGTCAGCACCGGTTATCAAGGTGTGGCTTGTGTGTGACCGACATGGCGAATGTATGTCTACGGCCATAGTTAGACGTGCTGATAGCAAGAAAATAGGTTGTCCCTTTAAATTGGAAGGAGTATACGACGAAAACACTGGTTATTGGAAGTTAAGAGCTATCTTAGAAATGCTAACAGCTCGCTGGATAGACTTGTTGGGTTTGTTGATGAAATTGTTACAGACCAGTATGTACAAATACAACATGGGTTTGGGAAAAGGTTGATAAGAAAAATGGACAGCCACACAACTATTGTATTGTTTGATAACTTACACGGTAAAGTTTCGCATAAAGCTTTAGATTTGTTAGAAAACGAGTGGTATAAGTTATCAACTTTACATAAACAAAATGCATCATGTGTTTGCCATTTTTTCAGTAGCTGTGGCTTGCCGTGTGCTTGTCGTCTAGCAAAGATTGAAGCTACAGGTCATAAATACCATCTTTTAAGAATTATCATGCCTTTTCTAATTCCAAAATGTTCTGGATATCTCGTTTTTATACAGGTGACAGAATCCCGTTAGATGCGGTGGACGTCTTTTAGAGGAAACTCGATTTAAAATCGTCGTTTGTTGACTATGAAAATGTAGACGTGGATAAAGTACTTGGTCTTGTGAGAAACAAAATTATGACACAGCCCGATCAGGTAAAAAAAAGTCTGTTGACGAGAATCGCAAGGGTGGTCTTTCCTAGCAAACCTAATAAGAAAGCGCCTTTGGTACAAGAAGATACTCGCGGTCGTCCAACGTTGAAAAACCAACATCAAAGGAAACAGGATCTCGCGAGAAACAGCTTGTGCACAGAATCACAACAAAGCAGATTTGAACCTGCGAGACATAGCTCGTATACTCCGTCACAAGACTCTCGACACTGTCGTTCTACGACTAGTAAAGGAAAGCAACCACAAGTTGATAACGGGTTTCCATTAGTGGTGGGGGAGGATGCAGTTAACAATATAAATTGTTTTAAAGATTCCATTCCATCTCTGTTTCATCCATACGTTTCACATATACAGGATGTAATGCCCGACGGTAACTGTGGTTTTCGATCGGTAGCTGTGGGTTTAGGGTTTGATGAAAATAAGTGTCTTTCATTCGCCAACAACTTCTCCAGGAGATGGACGGTAAAGAAGCTACGAGAGGTGAGGATGGGGCCGGGGACGGCGGTCGACTGGGATCTTCTTGAGGAGGTCTAGGAGGCAGAGCGTGCCAGGGGCATCATAGGCGAGGACACTCCGTGGGACCGTCTGTTCGATCTTGCATACACAGAGACATACTGAGAGATCGTCGTCAAGTTTCTTTTGACGTTCGTGTATTCAGAGGAGGGTTTGGCGCCTCTAGAGGGGGAGGAGCAGGGAGAGGACCCGATACAGGTCTCATTTCGTATTTTTGGGCACGTTTACTGTCTGACCCTCCGTCAGTGGACCGTCGTGACGGGCTTGTATTTCGAGCCCGAGACGGTTACCCCACTTTACGTCGAGGCGGCGACGAAGGTGGACAAGGAGGATCTCCTTGTTTTTTGGGGTTCGATTTGAGATAGCCCTTGGTTGGGTACCAAGGGTAGGGTCTCGGGGATTAGAGACCCCCTATATAGATATTTGCACCGGCTTATCTCGACGTCGATCACACCGCGTCAGAAAAGCCGTGAGTGGTGCACTGGTAGAGACATCTTCTTTCTCTATTGCCTCCTTACCGGCACTCGGTGCGCCCTGTCCACATGCCTAGCGCTTTATTTTGCATCTGCTTATATGCGGCAGAAGTGCGGGCTTTTGTATGGCGGCACTTTCATCACTCATACCATGCTTGTTCTTACATCGTGGCATGATCATGAGCATGAGATGTTACCGCCCATCCCCCCCTGTCCGATTAGACCGACGCACGGCCAGCGGCATGCGCATCACGCACCGATTCCCGGGCCTTGGCCTTTGGTTCGTAGGGGCCGTCCAGGACCAAGTTTGGGTCCCGGTGCCGATGACGCCGATGCCTGGACAGGGGGACCCGCAGCCACAGCCGCCGCCGCACGTTGAGCACATTCACGACTAGCTGCCTCAGCATCCCCGACACGCACGTCGGTCTGTTAGGCTGGATAAGGCCACCCAGGCATTGCTTGACGGACTTGTGGCCGACTACCGACGACAGGCTCGTCATAGCGAGAGGATGGAGGACCTCATGATGTGGGCGGTTGGTTGCCTGGTAGAGTTGTCACGAGCCGCTGGGATCTAGCCACCACCACTACCTTCGCCACGTCAGTATCCTGGCGACCACGTTTCGGATGCGGGCGGGGCGGGTTAGGATGAGGGTGGGGTGGGTCATGACGACGGCGGGGCGGGTCAGGAGTATTTACTGTTGTATATGTAAAAACATTTGGATGTATATATTTAACTTTTTAATGTAATATATATAATGTTGTGGTTGTTTGTTTGTAATGTTTAATTTGTTTGTTTATTTGTAATGTTTAAAAAAGATAAAATACATATATAAATTAAAAATAATTATAAATTATATAAAAACAAAAGATAAAAATTATATAAATAAAAAAATATATAAATTATATAAATTAAAAAAAATATTATATAAATTAAAAATAAATATAAAAATTATATAAATTAAATAAAATACCAAACTTATTAAAAAAAGATAAATATAACATAAATTAAAAAAAAAATCATATACGTGGCGTATAAACCAATACGCCACGTATAGGCTTCTTAAACTTAGTAATCTGTCAAGTTTTGAAGCAAAAATATAACCCTTGACCCATACGCGTCGTATAGTACAATACGTCACGTATGAGTCCCAGCCGCCAGACAGGGAATGACACGTGGCATTCCCTGTTGGGAGACTAACCCCAATACGCCTCGTATTGGTCTATACGAGGGCGTATAGGGTTGCGGCGTGTCCAATTAGTAATATTCCGTGTCTGGATAGAATTCTCCTTCTTTATTAAAACTAAATAAAATAAATAAAATTAATAAAAAAAACTTCATTAATTAAAAAAAAAGTTACATAAATAATAAATAAAAAAAATACAATATATAAAAAAAAGTACATACTCTTTTTTTAGATAATGGAAGAATGAACAAGTTTACTGAGTAAATATTTATTTCACTTTTTAAAATAACTATAAAAATATATATCTAATAACCTATCCGAGAGTGAGAGAATAGACAAATTCACTCTAACATACAACTCATAATGCATTTAGTACATCCTTTTAACACAAATTTTCCTTAACTTCCAATTGTCTCCCTCCTTCATCTTCTCCAAGCTTCTTGTTCTTTGCATTCATCCCAAGCTCACAGCAATGGCTGCTCTGGTCTTTCTTCTGCTCATTTTCTCTATGGTTTCTCAATCAAATTGTCTTAATCCATAGTACCCATAAAAAGTCAAACCTTAAAATGGTTGCTAAATCTTTGACCATTCCCAAGAACAAATTTCTTTAACGGGTAGATATACCCGAATGCGACTACCCTATGGCTTACCCGATATATTGGCGGCGGTGTACCCGTCTTACCCGATGGCTTACCCGAAGGCTGCCTCCAATACCCTAATCCTACCATTAGATTGTCACTTTTTTCAAAGAACACTTTAAAGCATTTTAAAATTTTGTTTCTACGTTTTTAAGGCCGGATTCTTTAAAGTTACGAATTCTGATCTATTCTTATGAATATTAAAACTCTTTATTTTTCTGAACCATCTTGAATCTTGACCTTTGAATATCCAACAGTCTATTTAAAAGTCTTAAAGATTTTTTTTTCTTTTTAAAAGTCAAATTTCTTAATTCCTATTAGGAGTGTGATTTGAACCCACGACATTCTTAAACCTCGGTGTTCATAGAGTATTTTCCTCTACCATTGGGGCACCAACCCCAATGGCCCAATTTGCATCTTCAAAAGTTCTATAGAGAGAAAGTGAGAGAAACCGTAGAGAGAGAAAGTTGTGGTTTGGCTCAAAGATCGTTTCATCCTTCATCTCCACCGATCATTTGAAGTTTGGTTGAAGAAACTAGTCGTTTTGATGTAAGAATCGTCCCTAGATCTGCGTTTTTAGTTTAAATGGGTTTTTGAGTTATTTCACAAAAAGGATGGATTTTTACATGTTAAATGAAAAACGATCCATGGATCAAGTTTCACAAGAGTAAAACAAATATTTTGAACGTAAAAAGTTGAGAGCTTGTACGTATGAAAGCTTGGTCGTCATCTCCATGCAGAAACCCTATTTCCTACTGAAGAAGACGACCAAGCGAATCTACCAGACGAAACTAACAGGAGTGCAAAACTAACATAGTTTTGCTGAGATCCTAGTTTCGCTGAGACCATATTAGCGAAACTAACCTAGTTTCGTTGAACTAGTAGATAGTGTGGTATTATTGTTTTGTTAATCAAATATTCAGATTGTGAGTGAAGCCTCTTGGATCAATCGATCGTACTTAGAGGATAGCATATCAGGTGAGTTTCTATTGCCTATTTTCCTTTTCAAATTTTGGGCTGAAGTGTATATATGCTTATGAATGGAATGATATTCGTTACCAAAAATGTTTATAACAGTTATGTGTTATTAACTTAGGTTATAATATATGCAATTGTTTAGAAATGTATTAACGTAATTGATTGTGTGGTAGCATGTATATGTGTGTGTGATTAAATGTGCATGTTACCAGAAGGCGAAAGAAAGAAAGAAAAGTCTTGTTCAAGCAACAGTGGAGACTTGTCATCGGACAAGCATACAAAGGAGTCTTATCTTCGTGATAAGCAACTAGAGGAGTCTTGTACACAAGCAATAGAGGAGTCTTGCATTCGTGCAAGCACAACGTACCAAGCCTCCGGGACTTGGGACGGTAAAGACACAAATATATCATTCGAGTGCTTGTTCACTCAATGATAAGAAAGAATTAATGAATGAATGAAATGGCTAGCCTGAATGTTAATTGAATGTGAATGTTTTGAAAAGAAAGCTAGCACGAATGTTTTAAATGAATTAAAGAATTAATGGATTCCCACTTGGGATCTGGAATGTTTTAAATGAAAGAAAATGTTTTGATCGACAAGCTTTTACTATTTAATATTTAAGTTGTTTTGAAAGAAAATGTTCCGCTCACCATTTGGAATTTCTCAAGCTTGACAAGTCACATTATGTTTATCTAACTTACAAAACAAAAACATGTTAACAAATAAACAACTTTAAATGATCAATATATGATCTATCTTTTACATAATCATGTTGTTCGTTAGCTCGACATACAATTACATTACAATATATAAGAAACTAGAATTCTTTTCTACCTACAAATTTATACAAAGAATGTTATATCTAACAGACACTAATATGATATGAGATGTAGAGATATGTTACACATAATTATTAGATATTTGGACTACCTTTTATTTCACTATTACATACCAGAGCACCTTCCCCGCTTGTGCGGGTCCCATATGTGTGTTACTCGAGCATTGATGGCATAACAACTATGGCGATATGATTACACCATAGCGTCTCTTTAGTTTTACTCCAAAGAGTTCAAATTTATTTAGAGACGTATAGATCAATCAAACGACATGTGTTATATTAATGTAGTGGATGGTCTGTATCATATGCCCATACCTTATCTCATCACTCTAATACGCGAGTTCGCGTACCTATGTTCATCATATATGTTATATTATTTTTGGTATGGTATCATCAGTTTGATTTTTTTTTTATCATCATTTTATGATATTATGACTTGCATGTCATTGTTGTTCTCTTTTATTATCATTGTTGTCTCCTTACTCTGCCTTAGGCCCATGCATGTTTTTATTTTGTACACATCGAGTTATCAAGGCTATTTGGTAATATGAAGAGGGTAAAGGATTTTTGAACATTTTTTTTATTTATTAACTAGTATTATGCTCCCACATGTTGCGGCGGAAGCATGACTCGGTTAACATTCGGCAAATTCGTTAAAGAATTTAAATCAAAGTAAATGCAACATCAAGTCGTGAAAAAATCAATGTCCATGAAACTTTATACAAAAAGAACGAAACATTTACATTAGACGGGAAAATGTATATTACAAAAAAGAGGAGTGTATATTACAAAAATAAAATGTGACTTACCAAAATTTAGTATTTAAAACATTGTTTGTAATATTATAATTAAGTAAACACGATAACAATTAACACATTCGAAAGTTTAAATAAAGAAAAGAAAAACCTTATTAAAACCAGTGTGTTGTGACGCGTTAAACCGTGAAAAAACCTAACGTATTCAAAAATTTATATAAAAAAGAAAAAGCTTTAAACGACGTAGTGGTTCGCTAAAAGATAAAAAATACAAATAAAAAATCTTTTGATAAATTGAGCTGACGTCATGCTGATGTGAGCACCTTAAGTGGCCGGGGCGGGGCGGGGCGGGGCGGGGCGGGGTGGGGGTGGGGGGGGGAACTTAGATTCAAACCGTCTTCTCGCCGGAGGACACAACCAAGTGGGCTAAAGCCCATTCTTGTTTAGTCTATAAAAAAATCCATAAGTTATATATTAGGAACTTGTAAACTCAGCTTAAAGACCTGTTTCAAATGAACAGTAAACTCTTTTAAGAGCCGTCGTTTGCCTAATTATATACAATAATGAATAAGACAACTAATTTTGTATTTTCTTTTCCATTTTGGAGTTGCTGAAACACTTTTAATTAATTATTGTGTTTGTGATCTAATTTTTGTTATAGTGACACTTAATCTTTTGGGGTTCGAGTGTTACAATGTCACACACGCTATGTATGTTTATAGGCTACCAAGTTATTAATGTCTATAATATCAAATAAACTAAAAATATAATAGTTGTATATATTAACAATAAATATAAGCTAATTAGTTTTGTTCTTTCCAAAACAATTATACCAAAATGAGAACTAAACTACAACGAAAATGAAGAGATTAAAATGCATATAACTCACGACAAATTTGAACAAAATAAAAACAATTAGTTGTTGAAGGAAGATAACCCATCGATGAAGAACTCAGAGTACGTGAATGTACGTTCAATAGTAGTTTCACTTGTTAGGGACTTGAGAGTTTTGATTGGTCGTCTAAAGACGTAAGTTAGGTGCTAGATTTGGTTATATATCGACCTTCATCTTCGATCATTGCGTCCTTTCGAGGTTAGTTTCTCAATTTTATCCGTCTAATTTATATAGTTAGGTATTTATCCTAACATTGTCTAACAACATGTCGTGGTGATTTATTCCTCGTGGTAATAATATACAATTTCTAGATGTGTTTTTCTTTCACGGTTCAAGGAAGTGAATAACTTTTATTAAATTGTTCGTATTTATAAATGTATAAAAATATACATTCGTATTAAAAATAAATACCAAATGATCAAAAACTAAATTAGAGGGAAAAACTACATTATGTATCGAATATCTTTAACTTTTATATCATACGTCTTTATATAGAGGTTCTTAATTATACGTGTGCAATTTACATAGTTGTTACAATGGTTCTTCACGAGTTAATAAGTTTGATATGAAAAATATGCACATGTTGATGGAAAGATTTCACGAGTTAATAAGTTGTTTGAAAATCTTATATATTAATTATGTGTTGTTTTCATGTTTATATGTTTTTTTAAGTATTAAAAAAAAAGGTGTGTATAACTCATTAGAAAATCTAAGTAATAAATTCTATTTAATATTTTATTTTTTCCAAAGTTTAGAAACATTTTTTTAGAGGTAAAGAAATATTACTTTAAACAACCATGTATATTTAATTAATTAGTATGATAAGAGTTAATTTATCCGTTTAACTTGACAAAAATCTCAATTTTCTTTGTGAATATGTCATATGGAGCAAAATGTCATATTTTTACAGAGAACTATTGCTAGTTATTTTTTATTTTTTTAGTTTGTGCCATATAGAGGTGACATTTTTTTTTAATAAATAGGTATTTCCTAAGAACTCAATTACGAACTTGGTGGCAAAAGTTTTAAACTTTCAACTTTGTTATAATTACCATCTAAACCTTTAATTTCTAAAATTTTTATTTGACCCCCTTTACTATATATAATATATGCTTTTAACCCCATTAATTTTTTTAGTAAATTTTATTTTCTTCAATAATTTCGTTCGTTAAGTTTTTTTAGATCGTTAGATATATTTTTTAGGTATCGTTGGATACATCGACTAGCGGTAACGTGCTAGTACCTAGAAGAATGAGATTGACATCGACTAAAGAACATCAGTACCGTTGTATAATTGTCTTTGTTACTAAATGTTTTAACGAGTTTGTCGTTTCAATGTTAAGTCATGTTTACGTCGCAACGTTAATTTTATACGTTTCTTTTTGTGCTTAATCACGTTAATGTGACGCCTGGTTTAATAATAACCCTCCAGCTTTCTCCATTTTCATATACTACCCCTCAACTTTCTAAATTTTAAACATATCCCTCAAGTTTCTAAGCTTTCAAATTTACCCCTGTACAAAATTCTCAACTCTACTTCTCAAATTTATAAACTCTCAAGTTTACCCCTCAAATTTCGATTCTTTTTTCTTTTAATTTTTTTATATTCATTTGTAAAAGTTAGTTTTTTTCTATTTTTAATTTGTTTTTTCTTTAATGAATTTGTCTTTTCATTGTTAACTTCTATTCGCGTCGCATTTTATCTATTTTTAGATCTCCAGAACCGAGTCGTGGCAACTTCATATGTTTCTTTTATATACTTACTCACATTATTTTCGTGGCCGCAACACGTGTCACGAGGTTCGCAAACCCGTCGCATCATCTGGGTTTTAATTATGTACTTAAACACGTTAATGTTACTGAACAGTCCCGCCGCAACGCGCGGATCATATTTTCTAGTCTTTAATTAACTTGCATATATCTCAAACTAAAGTAGTCATTTGTAAAAACTTGCATATTTTCTAGTCTTTAATTAACTAGCATTTTCTTGAAATTTTAACATTAATTTGTTCAAGATTTTGGTTCAACTTCCCTCAACACGTCTTTTCTTGAAATTTCTTTCTTCTCTTATAAATAACTCATCGTCATGCTATTTTTTTCACTCAACTCGAAAATGGCAAACAATTCCGTTTCTTACTTAATATTCAGTTTACTCGTCTTCGTTCTTGTAATCTCAGGTTCTTAATTAATCTTATTTAGTCCTCTTTCAGCTTTCTGATTATAATTATTATTTTCTTAATTGGAGTCTTAATTATTCTAAATTTTAAATGTTTTTTGTTCAATAATGGAGAATAAATTTAAAAATTAATTTGAAGCTTCGTAAACAAGAATTGCATAAATTATGTAATTTATTGGTGAGACAAGTATTTATTCTCTCTTTCTTGTCTATTTATTTAAACTTGATTTAATGATGTGAACAGAAATTACGACTGTCAAAGGAAAAATATGTGAAAAGCCAAGTAAGACATGGTTTGGAAACTGCAAAGACGCAGAGAAGTGTGACAAGCGGTGCATAGATTGGGAGGGTGCAAAGCATGGATCTTGTCATCAACGTGAAGCCAAATACATGTGCTTTTGCTACTTTGATTGTGATCCCTCTAAGAATCCCGGGCCTCCTCCAGGGGCGCCGAAGCCTCCACCAGGGGCGCCTCCTCCGGAGAGTGGTCCAGGACAACCGGCTCCTCCCGGAGCTGGTGAAGGACCTCCACCTCCAGGAGGTGGTGAAGGAGGTGGAGGTGGTGGTGAAGGAGGTGGTGGAGGTGGAGGTGGAGGTGGAGGTGGAGGTGGAGGTGGTGGTGAAGGAGGTGGTGGAGGTGGAGGTGGTGGTGAAGGAGGTGGTGGAGGTGGAGGTGGTGGTGAAGGAGGTGGTGGGGCACCTCCTCCAGGAGGCGGTGAAGGAGGTGGTGGTGGAGGCGGTGATGGTGGTGGAGCACCACCGGGTTAGCCGAGAAAAGGCCAAGTCTTGAACATTGAATCAAACTTAACATCCATCATCTTTGAAGAAAACTTTATTTGATTATGAATAAGGAGAAAATGCCTCCTACTTAACAGATTCAGCATTTTCCAAATTGTATTTTGTGTTGGATGTATAATCAAACATTATGAGTTCAATACTTAAGTATTTTCAACAATAGATCGAATAAATTGTTTGCTTTTATAACGCCCCATTCAATACTTATGTATAATACCGTGAAGCATCTTCCTTTTACAAGAATCGACCAGGATTGTTTTATGCAACTCCATTAAATCCTTAAAAGAGAAAGCATATATCGGAGGCATTTTACACACGCACTCACTTGAGTCCAAATAAAATCCACGCCCTACCACATAAACAGCAGGATACCAAAACAATAGGGACATTTCTAACCGAAAGAGCCTCAAAGGAGGGAATGCAATCCACTTTAGCACGCCAATTGAATATATTAACTTTCTTAGGCACCCATTATTCCAAGGAAACTTATATAACTCCCTGACATAAATAATAAATGTTGTACAAGAACAATTACATGATTAAGAACCGGTGCATCCTGCATGGAATTGGAGACGATAAGTATATAAAGTGGATACAAATGCACTAGCGATGAAGTATGAAGTTTGCCATATAAATCAACAAGATGAAATTAGAATAACATATTTGCAAAATATTCGAAATAATCATCTCCTACAAAGTAATAAAATGTGCTCAGTTGTCTGGATGTAAACCGGATACACTTCCATTCCTTTATTTGGGGCTCCCAGTCGATTCAAACATGGCCAGAGTTCAAGGTTGGCATCTAATTGTGGAGATATTTAAAAAAGAAGCTTTCCAAATGTAAAGTGAATATGCTTTCTATCGGTGATGTTCTATTCTTCTTTCTTCGGTTCTTAGATCTCTTGGCTTTTTTTTATGTCACTGTTCAAGATGCCAAAAAAGATTAGTAATTTTCTTGAATCTGTAAGACCATCTTTCTTTTGGGGACGTCTTGGAAATGGTAAAAGAATGACATGTATCAATTGGATTTGGTGTGTGCTTCAAAAGATAAAGGGGGGTTGGGAATTTGAAGTTTGGTTGGTTTAAATCATGCTTTGTTGTATAAATGGAGATGGAGGTTTTTTAATAATCATAAGGATGTTTGGGTGAAAGTGATTAAAGCTTTTCATGGTGAAAATGCCGGTTTCGAGGAAAGTGCTAATCTTTATTTTTAAAATGGAGTGCGGGGCTATATTGTTTCTTTGATTAAAAAGTTGAATGAGAGTGGGTTGGTTCAACTTTCGGTTATGAAAAACAAAGGTTGGAGATGGGCTGTAAACTTCATTCTGGCATGATACTTGGTTGGAAGATGGTCTCCTTTGTGTGCGCTACAACAGTTAAATCTGTTAGAAGAAGACATCCTGTGCAATGTTAAAGATAGATTGCAATTTAGAGTTTCGGTCTGGAATTGGTGAAGGCAGCCACATGGGGGCGGGAATTGTCGCAGATAATGCAGTTAGCTACAGAGAGCTGGATGGGTTTGATTGGGTAGACAAACCAGACGAGTGGGTATGGGAGCTTGATGGGGAAAACATATTTCCGGTTCATTTGGTTAGAAAGATGTTGGATCGTTTAACTCTTCCGGATGGTGATACTTGCACTCGTTGGAATCGATTTTTGCCTCATAAAGTAAATATTCTTGTATGGAGAATTTTGTTGGACCGTATTCCTACAAAGATAAATCTTGATAAACAAGGTATTGATATTCCCTCTTGACTTTGTTCTTGGTTTGATAGAGAGGTTGAATCGAGAGATCATATTTTTGGAGATTGTGATATTGCTACAAGGATGTGGAATTCCATCTCTAAATGGGTTGATTTAGACTTTCCAAATTCTAAAAGCCTGGGAGATTTGGTTCATTGGATTGATTTGTTGGGGACTTCGAAACAGAATAAAAATATAGTGGAGGCTATTTTATTTACGACTTGGTGGGTGTTATGGAGGTTTTAGAATGACAACATATTTGCTAATACTACGGCGATAAAAGATAACATATTTGATACTATAATTAACATTTCGTATCTTTGGTATGTGTGACACCTGCAAAAATTCTAGAATCGAAAACCTAGTTGTCGGGCTAAGCCCAACTAGGCCAAGAGAAATCCAAGCCCATTTGAGGCCCAATAAGGATTCAAGCCCATTGGAGGCCCAATTACATAACCCAAATATCAAACTAGTCACTCATTCCGTTTAACAACTTCTTAAGCAATTCTAAGAGCTTACGAAATGATAGAAGCATATATGTGATTCAGTATTTTAACGTTTAACGCGTCAGTCGACGGTTAGTCGACGGATATCACCAGATATTCGACATGACAGTTATTTGAGACGACAAAGTATTAATAATGATTAGTAATATTAATCGGGGAAGTTGTTCATGCAAATACACGTGAAGAACGCGTATGTAAACGTCAACCTGCGTAGGATACGTGGTACACGGACGTTATTACTGTAAATTTTACCAATGCGTAAAATGGTATAACAAAGTATTATAAATACTTATTATAATACTATTAGTAAAATAATAATAGTTATACTCAGAGAGCAAAAACGCTTAAAAAGGAATAATACGTTAAAAACGCGGTACCGATGCGTACCGTTTCGTATATCAATTGAAACGGGGATTTCAAGATTTAAAATATTTAAATAATATTATTAATAACGTTTGATGACTCTAATAATTTTAAGATAATGATTCAGGAAATTTAAACGTGTCGGAGACCGGAGTGGATACGCGTTATTTGCAAACCAATACTATTCTTCTTAAAATCCCCCTCCCAAACCCTAGATATAAAAGCACTAGTCTTCTTCCTTCATTCTCATTTCAAACCCTAGCACACCAACAAAGGAGAGAGAAAGAGAGAGAGAGAGAATCGGTGGAGAGGAGGGAGGATCCTCTTGCTCCGGCCACCCTCATGGCGGCGACACAACTATAACATTCGGAAAATTCTCCAAGAATTATAGGGTCTAAAAGTGTTCAAAGGAAAAGCCCAAGGGGTATAAGTGTAAAGTTCTAAAAGTTCAAGGACCAAAAAATGACAAAATAGAAAATGATTTCTGTGACGGACCGTCACAAGTAGATAACGGTTCGTTACGTTGGTAACGGACCGTCAAGAGTCATAACGGTCCGTTACGGGCTCGGCACGACAATGAACCTGGTGATGACACGTATATGCTGACTAGCGGGAAAATCATGACACGTGTAACCCTATGACGGACCGTCACGGTGGGTAACGGTTCGTCATGCCACAAAACGAAGCCGCTCAACCTAAGGCCAACACGTGGCAGCTGACTCAACCATGACGGACCGTCACAGGGCGTAACGGTCCGTTACACTTGCCGTCGAAAATTAGGTGATGGACCGTCACCGTTGGTAACGGTCCGTCACAAGCCCTGAACTTTCCTATAAATAGAAACCCGGTCTCAGCTCATTTCTCACACCTTTACACTCTCAAAAACATACACACACTTTGGTGATTCCATTCCCAATCCGAGGTTTGCATACGAGGGTCCGGTTTCTTGCAAAACGTCCACAAACTGTCGTAGATAGTGCCGAGGTAAGTTTCTGAACATCCTGAGGTTTCTTCATTAAAACCTAAGATAGGGATATTGATAATGTCGATAATGAATTAGGGTTCTGTCGAAGTGTTAATTATTATAATAGATTCGGAAGGAGGTTCTGCTTAAAGTGAGTTCCTCTAAACTGTGCTCTATGAAATATTTTGTAAAAGATTTTTATCTGAGATCCCAATACTATCCGTGCATATATCCTATAATAAGTACTTATTATGGCCATGATTGGGGTGGGACCTTGATGTAAGGTCAAATATCCCATGTTTAAGTGTCCATTTTGTATAGTTTTATGCGTTTTACTTTGTATATCGAGTTGGTTTTATGTTGGTATTTGTATTTGTGTCTATTACAGGTATTATATGCTAATTGAGCAGATAATGAAACATGATTGAGAAGGCAGGAAAGTACAAAGGGTTAAAATGTCAAAATGTCAAATTCCTGGAAAATGGACTCTTCGCGGTACGCGAGGGCCTGGAGGATCAACAAAAAAAGCCCTAATTCTAATTAAAAGGAAATCCAACCCTAATTCGCAAATATCTTTCATTCAGCCGATTTCAGAGCAACCAAGGGCTATTTTCAGAGGCAAGAGCAATTCCGGATCAAGTATTGAAGCTATACTCGCGTGTCTGACAAGCATGTGTGGCTAAGCTGCGTGTGGCTTCCTCTCGACGGATGGTTCGTTTAGGTTTTTGTGCTTGATTCAGTTTGTTTATGATTGGGTCTTCTTAGTTTCTGACAATAACTTGATAGATTGATATATTAGTTGATTTGAACAATTTATTTGAATGCTTTGAGTCTGCTTGCTTTACAACTGTGTTCGGTTGATGACAAAACCTAGTAGCAGGGTTGGGTGACTAAAGGGGGTAACTTGGTATTCATAAATTGGGTGATTGAATTGTACTGGTTTGTGACGAAACTAGTGGTATAGGTTTTCTGACAAAGAATCTGTCTTCAATTACTGTTTCAACTGATTTTTCAACACTATGTCTATGTGATGTCCATTGAACAACTG
Source organism: Smallanthus sonchifolius (assembly GCA_023525975.1). Classification (NCBI taxonomy): domain Eukaryota; kingdom Viridiplantae; phylum Streptophyta; class Magnoliopsida; order Asterales; family Asteraceae; genus Smallanthus; species Smallanthus sonchifolius. The sequence continues at coordinate 3,592,548 of CM042024.1, read as the reverse complement.
AGTTTTACCTAAACCTAGAACATGAAGTTTGGAGTGAGTTACATCTTTATTGGATCTGTGTTTTAACTATAATTTACTAATCTAAGCAATTAAACTATCCACTGATTCCCTATGGATTCGACAACCCTACTTCCCTATCTACAGTCCAAGGTAGATAAGTAGTGAATTTTATAAGTGTTTTTGATTGACCTTGACACCGCGATCAAAATGGCGTCGTTGCCGGGGATTCGGTGCGCATAGTTTTGTTGCTTTAGTTTAGTTAATTTTTCTAGTTTAGTTGATTTTGATTCTTTTAACAAAAAACCCAAAAAGATTTTTATTGCTTTTATTTTTATTTGTATTTTTTGTTTATTTCTTCGTTCAGAACTACTTGGGTGTGCTACTTGTGCAGGTCGGCATGGACAGGAATTACCATGATGACCAATATTACTATGAGCCGTGCAGTAACTTTGGCATCACTGGCCACTGGGCTCAAGATTGCCGAAGATATAATCAACATGGTGGTGGTCCTGAGTATCAAAGCTATGAGGAAGATTACAATCAAGACTACCACCCGAGCAGGCCACCTGAACAAGACAACTATCAATCTAAACTGGATGTTATCCGGTCAGACATGAAGGAGCTGGCCAAAGTGGTCCATGCAGTGGTGCAACAACAAGAGATGCAGGCAAAGCATCATCAAACCTTGATAGATCAAGTTGTCCACTTAGCCAAGATAGTTGCATCACTCGTCAAAGTCTCAGGTAAGCCTTGCGGTGCACATTAGTACTCAAGTTCCCAAACCACAAACAGTGCACACCTCCATGTTGTAAGTCTTAAATCCTCATTTGAATTTTTTGCTTTTGAACAGACTCCACCACCGGCTGTGAAAAGAGTGGTGTAGCACAGTGCATCTAACTCTGACCCTAATCAGGATCTTATTTCACAGAATAACCTGAAAAATAATAATGTGAAGAAACATGTGAAAATCCCATTTCCTGATACTTTAATCAAACCGGTTCAAAAAGAAAAAGAAAAAGATCCAACACAGGATAAACGATGGGAAAAGTTTGAAAAGCGTAAAATCAATTTGCCATTTTTAAATACCCTTAAACAAGATCCTGATAGTGTTGAATGCTTGAAACGTTTGAGTACTCGAAAACGACGGCACAAATGTCCCGAACAAGTAAAGCTGAGTGTCAGTGTGAATGCCGTGTTTACGGGTACCCTTCCCCCGAAACTCTAAGATCCAGGAACACCTATTATTTCAATACAAATAGGTGAAATTACACTGGATAGAGCATTGCTGGATCTTAGAGCATCTGTGAGTATAATACCAGGAAGTATGTATGATCAGCATGAATTTGGTCCATTATAGAGAGTTAACACCACTGTGGTGTTGGCTGATCAGACTCCCGCACATCCTCGGGGGATTGTAAAGGATGTGATTGTGAAGGTAAAGGAGTTTTACTACCCGGTGGATTTTTTGGTGTTGGATTGTGTCAAGAACACAGATCCAACTATTATTTTGGGTAGACCATTCTTGGCCACTGCTTAGGCAAATATTAACTGTGCTGAGGGAACGGTAAGGATGAGGTTTGGGGCTCAGAAAATGAGACTTAAAATATTTTCAAACTTGCCAACCGTGAAAGCTAACAAATGTGGATCACCTGAAAAGGTGAATCACAAAGTCGAGAATCCTTGTTTTGTAAATGACAGGTTAACTGAGCGGAAGGATGGAGAGACTCCAGATAATGGGAATAAAAGGGTCAGAAAGAGAAGGCGGAAGGGGAAGAAACTGCAAGTTCCTGATGCAGAACTAGAACTCTTTGCCTTTTTTGTAAAATCTTGGAGAAAATATGATGATGAGAGGAACTTGAGTGCAGGGAAGGAGGACTGCAAGCATCCCACCCGACCACCATGACATCAGTAAGGTACACCGCGTCTTGCTGAAGACGTTAAACTTAGCGCTCTTGGTAGGCAGCCTAAGGTTAGTATGTTTTAAATTCATGTCTAGTTAAATGAACTTTATGGGTGTATTCTCTACAAAACCCTCACTAGACTAAACTCGTCCACTCGGGCTACCGAGGGGTTTAAAAGGCATGATGCATAAGCTAAAGGCAACCGTGATTCCTACGAAAGTGAGTTAGGATTTTATTTTTGTTTTGTGTGTGAACCGGCCAAGTGTGGGGAAGTTATAGGGGTTTCATGCACGTAGGGTGCAATAAGGTGCGTCTGCAAGTTTTTGGAGGAGTTAAACAAAATTTGGATTTTTATATGAAAATTTTTCTAAGTAAAATTTTGCTCAAAACTTTCTATGAACAACAGGTCTTCGCGGTACGCGAAGACCTCCCATCCATCTCTCGCGACACGCGAAGAATAAAAGTCAAAGGCCGTGTCAAAATTCCATACCTCGCGGTGCGCGAAGAGTTCCTCCCAGGTTCTCACGACACGCGAGGAACCCCTGTTTGCTCATTTTTCCTTTATTTTTATTTTTGTAATTTTTTAGTCATGTCGAATCCGTAGTGTCTTTTATTTTATTTGAGTCGTTCCATTGAGTCCGTATGATGCGTGTGGGTTTGTTCGAGTTTAATTTTTGCAGGTTTTGATTGATCCTCCCGTACTCAATCTCCATTCGGGTGGTGATTTCCGACTTTCAGTTGATTCGTGTACAAGGAAACCCGTGTGCACCTACGGAGCACGATCGCGAATGAAATGCTATACGATCGTCTTATCAACTAAGTTTTTCTTTAATTTTTGTAATTTTCTTTTGTTTTAGTGTCGCTCTTCCTACATTGAGGACAATGTAGAGTTTAAGTGTGGGGAGGGGAGACCTTAGTCTAGGTCTGTATTTTGAGTCATAAAAATCATAAAAATTTAAAAAAAAATTCAAAAATGTCCCTGGATTAGAATTTGTGTAGTTAAATGGAAAATGATAGTATAATCAGGAATTTGCGTGTGGAATTTAATTGAATAAAGATAATCAAACATGTCTAATTTGTAATGTTTTGGTAGGTCCAACCGATTTAAGAGCTTAAATATCCTGATAGTGAATCTAGCTTAATTGAAATAATTAATTCAGGATGTCTTGTGGGTTCTCATCTTAGGGATGTCGGTAAGGTCGAAACTGTCAATATAGAGTGATAGGTACCACTATAAGCACGAAATTTATAAGTTTTTAAAATTACTTGGCACATCACTTTCTTTTTATGAAAATGAATCCGAAAGTTGGTGGCGCCCTTATCGATAATCCATCTTGCATGAGCTTAATTAAATCAATTGGAAACTTGAGTTTCGCCTACGTGTTACCCTCCGGGATGGTGACTTGGTTGATACACCCATGGGCGGGACTTAAGTAATCAGTATTTGGATATATGAGTTAGGTTTATGTGTTTCCCCTTTGGGATGGCGACTTGAAAGATACACCTCTAAACTGAACCTTATGAACATCATTGCTAAAAACGACAGCATACGTGTCACACGTCGAGTTCCATATGGATTGAAACACTACTGGGTTAGGTTTATTCATAAAACGTTAATGAAAGCTCGCATCATTCATCCATCAATCCATAATTCATCTAAGTGATTTTTAAAACTTATAACTTAGTGTTTATAGTGGTGGGAAATCTTTATGGTTTAACCCGAGCCTAAACATGACCTTGAGGTAGGAGTAGTCTGAGTCGTAGCTTTCTGAGTGTGAGATCCATAGATAGACTGTGTGCTTGGTAATGTATAATATTTTAGATCACAAAATTGGGGGCTTGAAGGTCGGTGGTTGGGTTTAATCGAACAAAAATACCGATTGTTACATTTAACGTGTTATGAAATTTGTGATGTGTATAATGAAAGTATAAGTAGCAAGTTTTTCGATTATGATTTCATTGCATAATTATTTTTCGGGACGCAAAAGGTTAAGTGTGGGGATGTGATGTAAGATCAAATATCCCATTTTTAAGTGTCCGTTTTGTATAGTTTTATTTGTTTTACTTTGTATATCAAGTTGGTTTTATGTTGTTATTTTTATTTGTGTCTATTACAGGTATTATGTGCTAATTGAGCGATAACGAAGCATGATTGAGAAGGCACGAAAATACAAGGGGTTAAAATGTCAAAATTTCAAATTCCTGGAAAATGGACTCTTCGCTGTACGCGAAATCTGGGAAGGAATTTTTCGCGGTACGCGAGGAGAAGAAAAAGAATGCCCGACTACTTTGTCCTTCGCGACACGCGAAGGACGGGCTAGAGATCTTCGCGGTACGCGAGGGCCTGGCGGATCAGCAAAAAAAGCCCTAATTCTAATTAAAAGGAAATCCAACCCTAATTCGCAGATATCTTTCATTCAGCCGATTTCAGAGCAACCAAGGGCGATTTTTAGAGGCAAGAGCAGTTCCGGATCAAGTATTAAAGCTATGTTCGCGTGTCTGACAAGCATACGTGGCTAAGCTGCGTGTGGCTTCCTCCCGGTGGATGGTTCGTTTAGGTTTTTGTGTTTGATTCAGTTTGTTTATGATTGGGTCTTGTTAGTTTCTGACAATAACTTAATAGATTGATATATTAGTTGATTTAAACAATTTATTTAAATGCTTTGAGTCTGCCTGCTTTACAACTGTGTTCGGTTGATGACAAAACCTAATAGCAGGGTTGGGTGACTAAAGGGGTTAACTTGGTATTCATAAATTGGGTGATTGAATTGTACGGGTTTGTGACGAAACTAGTGGTATAGGTTTTCTAACAAAAAATATGTCTTCAATTACTGTTTCAACTGATTTTCCAACACTATGTCTATGTGGTGTCCATTGAACAACTGAGTTTTACCTAAACCAAGAACCTGAAGTTTGGGGGAGTTACATCTTTATTCGATATGTGTTTTAGCTATAATTTACTAATCTAAGCAATTAAACTTTCCACTGATTCTCTTTGGATTCGACAATCTTACTTCCCTGTCTACAGTCCAAGGTAAATAAGTAATGAATTTTAGAAGTGTTTTTTATTGACCTTGACACCGCGATCAAAATGGAGCCGTTTCCGGGGAGTCGGTGCGCTTAGTTTTGTTGCTTTAGTTTAGTTGATTTTTCTAGTTTAGTTGATTTTGATTCATTTAACAAAAAACCCAAAAAGATTTTTATTGTTTTTATTTTTATTTGTATTTTTTGTTTATTTCTTCGTTCAGAACTACTTGGGTGTGCTACTTGTGCAGGACGGCATGGACAGGAATTACCATGATGACCAATATTACTATGAGCCGTGCAGTAACTTTGGCATCACTGGCCACTTGGCTCAAGATTGTCGAAGATATAATCAACATGGTGGTGGTCCTGAGTATCAAAGCTATGAGGAAGATTACAATCAAGACAACCACCCGAGCAGGCCACCTAAACAAGACAACTATCAATCTGAACTGGATGTTATCCGGTCAGACATGAAGGAGCTGGCCAAAGTGGTCCATGCAGTGGTGCAACAACAAGAGATTCAGGCAAAGCATCATCAAACCTTGATAGATCAAGTTGTCCACTTAGCCGAGATAGTTGCATCACTCGTCAAAGTCTCAGGTAAGCCTTGCAGTGTACATTAGTACTCAAGTTCCCAAACCACAAACAGTGCACACCTCCATGCTGTAAGTCTTAAATCCTCATTTGAATTTCTTACTTTTGAACAGACTCCACCACCGGCTGTGGAAAGAGTGGTGGAGCACAGTGCATCTAACTATGACCCTAATCAGGATCTTATTTCACAGAATAACCTGAAAAATAATAATGTGAAGAAACATGTGAAAATCCCATTTCCTGATACTTTAATCAAACCGGTTCAAAAAGAAAAAGAAAAAGATCCAACACAGGATGAACTATGGGAAAAGTTTGAAAAGCGTAAAATCAATTTGCCATTTTTAAATACGCTTAAACAAGATCCTGATAGTGTTGAGTGCTTGAAAGGTTTGAGTACCCGAAAACGACGACACAAATGTCCCGAACAAGTAAAGCGGAGTGTCAGTGTGAATGCCGTGTTTACGGGTACCCTTCCCCCGAAACTCCAAGATCCAGGAACACCTATTATTTCAATACAAATAGGTGAAATTACACTGGATAGAGCATTGCTGGATCTTAGAGCATATGTGAGTATAATACCAGGAAGTATGTATGATCAGCATGAATTTGGTCCATTACAGAGAGTTAACACCACTGTGGTGTTGGCTGATCAGACTCCCGCACATCCTCGGGGGATTATATAGGATGTGATTGTGAAGGTAAAGGAGTTTTACTACCCGGTGGATTTTTTGGTGTTGGATTGTGTCAAGAACACATAACCAACTATTATTTTGGGTATACCATTCTTGGCCACTACTCAGGCAAATATTAACTGTGCTGAGGGAATGGTAAGGATTTTTTTTGGAGCTCAAAAAATGAGACTTAAAATATTTTCAAACTTGCCAACCATAAATGCTAACAAATGTGGATCACCTGAAAAGGTGAATCACACAGTCGAGAATGCTTGTTTTGTAAGTGACAGGTTAACTGAGCGAAAGGATGGAGAGACTCTAGACAATGGGAAGAAGAGGGTCAGAAAGAGAAGGCGGAAGGGGAAGAAACCGCAAGTTCCTGATGCAGAGCAAGAACTCTTTGCCTTGTTTGTAAAAACTTGGAGAAAATATGATGATGAGAGGAACTTGAGTGCGAGGAAGGAGGACTGTAAGCATCCCACCCGACCACCATGACATCTGTAAGGTACATCGCGTCTGGCTGAAGACGTTAAACTTAGCGCTCTTGGGAGGCAGCCTAAGGTTAGTATGTTTTAAATTCATGTCTAGTTAAATGAACTTTAGGTTTTTGTGTTTGATTCAGTTTGTTTATGATTGGGTCTTGTTAGTTTCTAACAATAACTTGATAGATTGATATATTAATTGATTTGGACAATTTATTTGAATGCTTTGAGTCTGCTTGCTTTACAACTGTGTTCGGTTGATGACAAAATCTAGTAGCAGGGTTGGGTGACTAAAGGGGGTAACTTGGTATTCATAAATTGGGTGATTGAATTGTATTGGTTTGTGACGAAACTAGTGGTATAGGTTTTCTGACAAAGAATCTGTCTTCAAATAATGTTTCAACTGATTTTCCAACACTATGTTTATGGGGTGTCCATTGAACAATTGTGTTTTACCTAAACCTAGAACCTAAAGTTTGGAGGGAGTTACATCTTTAGTTGATCTGTGTTTTAGCTATAATTTACTAATATAAGCAATTAATCTATCCACCGATTCCCTGTAGATTCGACAACCCTACTTCCATGTCTACAGTCCAAGGTAGATAAGTAGTGAATTTTATAAGTGTTTTTGATTGACTTTGACACCGCGATCAGACCTAGGGACAAGACCGGTCCTCTTGTTTGAGATCTGGTACGTATGGGACCAGCGCGCCGTAAGGTCTCTGTATATATGTATGTTGTAGACTCAGAACCCGAGTAAAGTAGAGGTTACTGGGTGATGGATTGGAGGAGATGGTTATAAGACCCAGACGGGGCATTCATCTCTGTATCAAATATACACGTAAATATGATTTTGTTTATGAACTCACCACCGTAAGCTGATCCAAAATGTTTTCAAATGTTTTTGAGCACAGGTGAACCCTAGCTGGTAGTTGGCATTCCATGAGATGTACAAATGTTTTGAGATAGGGATGACTGAGGGCAGGTCCATGTGTGACCATAAGTCCTGAGTGGATGGCATGATTCTTCGTGAGCTATAAGTCCAGAGTTTGTTATGATGTATTTTGCCAGTCAGTCCATATTGTACAAACGATATGTTATGAAATAAAATAAGTCATGATGTTAAGTCTTCCGCTGTATGTTTTTGGTATCAACGTCATGGTAAATAGAAGGCGACCTTCAATCGGTATGTAGTTATCTAACAAACGGAATGTTCTGTTTAGGAAAGAGCAGTGTATAAATCTCTCCTAGAACCGTCGCACTTACCTGGGAACATATCTGTTGGAGGTACTACTCTGGTAGATGATTGTCATGTGTTACGGGTGTGACAACAACGACGGTAACATCACTCGTCCTTTCCTCCTCCAGCGGTGGTACGGCCAGCTTGGTGTCGGGCGCAGAGACCCCGTTTCTCTGATGACCACCGCTTGGAGTGGTGGTGGTGCTTGTGACAAGGAACAAACGGTGCGTTCTCCTAGTCCACATCCGGTCAAACGCGCTCTCCCTACGAGAAAACTAGGGTTCCGGTGGGGCACGTATGGCGGCGGTACGAACGGATGGCGTATGGCGGCGGAGATGGCTTCAGGCGACTAGGGATTTTAGAGCCCTATCTTCCGGCAGGAAGTGAAGCTCCGGCGGTGGCGAAGCTAGGGTTTCAACGAACCCAACTCACCCGATCCACGCCTACAGGTGTTCCCTTGGTTCAAATCCGTCCTAGCTAAGGTAAAATAAATCTCGATATTTTATTATGCAGGCCGACTAGGGTTTAGAACCCGGTTTTCCGGCGAGTTTCCTTTTGATTTCTTTGTTATTCCGGTTTAAATCTACATACTTATACTGATTTGCATCCATTTTCGTTCTTTTCGACAAAAAATATGCTTTCCGTCTACAAATCCGGCAACCAGAAGCGTTCTCGTGTTTTTCCGGTGATTCCGGTGAGTTCTTTCTCGTTTCATTGTCATTACGAGTGTAGATCTAAAAAATTTGAGATTTAGTTTTGTTAATCTTATGGGTTATCTTGAGGTCGGTTGCGTTTCGTTATAGATCTAGAAAGTTTGAGAGGTCGGGTTTCATTCCCGTGTATTAAATACATGGTTTTTAGACAGATTTGAGCATTCCGAGTCGTGGTCAAACCTGGTCAATGAAAGTCAAACTCAGTCAAACACGGGTCAACGACGGTAAAACGTGGTCAATACGTGAAATGTAAGGTTTAGGGCGTGTCGGTTCGTAAACGAGATATACGGAATGTATAAACGCACACTAGGGTTTCGACGAACCCAACTCACCCGATCCACACCTACAGGTGTTCCCTCGGTTCAGATCCATCCTAGCTAAGGTAAAATAAATCTCGATATTTTTTTATGCCAACCGACTAGGGTTTAGAACTCGATTTTCCGACGAGTTTCCTTTTGATTTCTTTATTATTCCGGTTTAAATCTACATACTTATACTGATTTGCATCCATTTTCGTGCTTTCCGACAAAATACGCTTTTCCGTCTACAGATCCGGCAACAAGAAGCGTTTTCATGTTTTTCCAGTGATTTGGGTGAGTTCTTTCTCGTTTCATTGTCATTACGGGTGTAGATGTAAAAAAATTTAGATTTGGCTTTGTTAATCTTATGGTTTATCTTGAGGTTGGTTGCGTTTTGATATAGATCTAGAAAGTTTGAGTGGCCGGATTTCATTCCCGTGTATTAAATACGTGGTTTTTGGACAGATTTGAGCATTTCGAGTCGTGGTCAAACCCGGTCAAGGAAAGTCAAACTCAGTCAAACACGGGTCAACGTCGGTCAAACATGGTCAATACGTGAAACGTAAGGTTTAGGGCATGTCGGTTCGTAAACGAGACATACGGAAGGTATAAACACACACTAACGTGATTATATATTTATTACAAAAGTTAAACGTGTGTGTACGGTTAAAACGCATTGAGCCCTAAACGATTCGTTAACAAGAAATAAATATTAACGTGACAATAAATAATAACGGGTCATAATAACGTGTAATTGTTGAGTGGATTACGTTCAAACTTAACGTATAAATTTTAGGCGATAAATATAAACATGAACGTGTCATCGGTAATATAGAACTTTAATGCGATCATTGATTAATACGTACACACAATATAATATGTAATTATTTACATTATGGTTGTAGTATAAAAATCATCATGAACGAATATAGATACGATTTGGGATAAATTGGGCAATAAATATATTCTATAAAAACTCGTATTTTGAATGTTACATTTAGACATTTTGAAATTTATACAAATCAAACTATAACATTACCGTCTAAAACGAGGGTTTGACAAGCAACAACAATCCGTTCAAATATAATTCTTACATATCTATACTACTATATAAAGCATATTGAAAGGACAACAATGTAATGTAACTTTAATTTTAAGACACTTAAGTACATCTATACTACATTTAGTACAAGTGTTAATGCATCAACAACTAGCCATTTACAATTTTGTCCATATTGTTTACAAATCTATGCCCATCCTACATCGAATGAGAAAAGAAATATGGATGAAAGAAATAACTATAAAAGGATCCTTTGGCTTTTTCAAAAAAATAATCAATTCTATTGTTTCTTTGTCCCATATCGATGAAGAAACAACAGTGGAGGGACCACATACTCTATAAAGTGGAGGCCCTAATAAAAACAATAACTGAAATATTCGGTTATCTATCTTTAAAAACCGACTAGCTTCGGTTAGAAGCAGTTCGGTTATTCAGTTTTGAAACTTGGGTCAACTCAGTTTTTTGGTTAATAACTGAAAACTTAAGCAAAGAACGACTGGGGTTCGAGTTTTAAAATTTTATTTCAATTGGATTTAGTTAACAAGAATATCAAAAAGTTGAATGCATTTGATCAAAACACTCATTCTATAACATACTAATCCTTTGGTGTTTTGTTTATTTGCTAAATTTTGATTTGCTAAATTTTAAGACACTTAAGAACATCTATACTATATTTCGTACAAGTGTTGATGTATCAACAACTAGCCATTTACAATTTTGTCCCTCTTGTTTACAAATCTATGTCCATCCCACATCGGATGAGAAAAGAAATACAGATGAAAGAAATGACTATAAAAGGACTATTTGGTTTTTTCAAAGAATTCATCCATTCCATTGTTTCTTTGTCCCATATCGATGAATAAACAAAAATTGAGGGACCGCATACTCTATAAAGTGGAGGCCCTAACCAAAACAATAACTGAAATATTTGGTTATCTATCTTTAAAAACCGACTAGCTTCGGTTAGAAGCAGTTCGGTTATTCAGTTTTAAAACTTGGGTCAGCTCAGTTTTTGGTTAATAACTAAAAACTTAAGCAAAGAACGACTTGGGTTGGAGTTTTAAAATTTTATCTCAATTGGATTTAGTTAACAAGAACACCAATAAGTTGAATGCATTTAATCAAAACGCTCATTCTATAACATATTAATCCTTTGGTGTTTTGTTTATTTGCTAAATTTTTATGTTAGGGTTTATTTAGTAGTGTCTGATGAATTAGCCGAAAGTCCAGTCATGCAATAAAAGAAACACTTGGTGAACTTTAAACTTTGACTAAAAATGATTAATAATTCAAATAACTCACTATAAGCAACGTGCAGATAGTTGATCACAACTAACAAGCTTATCGATATGGTTGATCACAAATTATCTAAAAGACACATTTTTTTATTAAAACACCGATTAATTTTTATTTTTTATTTTTATTTGTATAAGACATTAATTATAAAAATTTCTATTGATTTTAGCTCTTTTATATTTTATTCATAATCTTTAAACTATTTTTAAGTGTTGTGTAAGATTTTTGTACAAATGGTTTCTAATATATAATGAAACTCTCTTACAAATCAATATTGGTTTTTAATATATAATATAATATAATTTAATAACAATATTATCATTTCTCACATATTTAATATGTCGAAATATATTGAACTCCATAGCTAAAAATCACAAATTTAATTAACTTACAAAGTGCGTCAAAATAAGTACTATAAGATTTATAATATATCACACTAGATCATGTCAAAGCTGATGAAACTTTTCGCTCTAATCACTACTACAAAGTTGTAACTTACCTCAAAGTTTAAGACGCCTAAGAAAAAATTTGCTACGTAGGATACAAATGCTCTATGCAATAGTTCATTATTTAACGCATATGAGATTATTTAATTCACTACATTAAGTATTATATTATTTATAATACTTAAAATTAAGATTTAAATTTACCTTTACGATTTATATTTTTATAACTAAATACTATTTAAATTAAGTATTATCTTATTTAAATGCTTAAGTATATAATTACTAAATATTTACATAGTTATAATAATAATAATATCCAAATATAATCAATGTTTAAGACAGTTCGGGTTAGATTGCGCTCTCCAAAAGAGTCTCGGTGATCAATGGCGAAGCTTAGTGAGGGCCCGGGGGGCCCGCCCCCCTCCCCCTCGATTTTTCGCTTATAAGTGTTAATTTATACGTTTTCGGCTGAAAATTTTATAGGTATTAAGTTCCAGCCCTCCCCCCTGATAGGAAAAAAAAAATCCCTGCCCCCCGCATTTTTTTTAAGTTTCGCCACTGTTGGTGATACCCGCCGCTTTGCGTGGGCCAACCTACTAGTATGTGTGTATATATATATATATATAAATGTATTCGTATAAACATATACAATTTTAAATATTCACACATTATACGAAACCAAACGATCATTGTACAAAATGATATTTAATGCCGAACATATAAATATACATTCAAGACCAATACATATATATACCCTCACTAGACAAATCGGACGATTATTTGTTAAATGTGATATTCCATTTCGAATATAAACAAATATATGATTTTAGAGTTTTTGAATGTATACTGATACAAACGGTTTCGAAATATAAGATGTTATCATATCATAAACAAGTAACAAGTAATATAATGGTACATGTAATGATATACTTTCACATCTGGACTTAAATGGTATTTCACCTATATACATAGTATATAAATGTATATTTTGTGGAAAACAAGTGAGTATATGATTTCTTGGAACGATTACGTTCAAAGAATGAAGTTATGTGTGTATATATATATATATATTCGGTTAAGACCCGAATAAACAAAATATACTAAAGTTAGTGTAGTACGCGTATATGTTTATATAAAAACGGACAAAACATAGTGAGGTACGTTTATTCACGAAATACAATACGGTACAAATATATTTTGGGATTTTGAAACTATATAAATATATGAATATATTTATATTTATAAATACGTGTACGAATATACTACAAATCCTGAAATGATTTTATTAAAACATAGAGTTGCACACGTTCTATTAAGAATCACACGAACACGAATTATTATTTCTTATCATAAACACATACAGTTAAACACGTTTGGGTGCGTGACGAACTAATATTTTTTAATATAACTATTGAAACATATTCGATTCGAGAAACCCAACTTGAATTAAGCAACTAATATTATCGAATGTTAAACCAACACCGTACACTAAATCGGTAATACCGTTAAGAGACAACAGAGCTCAACTGCACACGTGATAACTCAACACGAGTTTAGACTTGCTCTATAATATTAGGGTTAGTCCATAAAACTCTTTAAGTACCTAAAGGTATCATAGGATTCAAGTAAGACATAAACCCATGACTAACATATCATGTGGACATTGGTTTCCCTTACTATTAGGAGGACATTATTGTTCTCGACACGCTAACAGATGAGTTTCATGGCCCATTTTTACTGTTTTGTATACTTTGGGGGAAGAACATACTTACAACTATTTTTATATGATAAGAAGAAAACAAGACCCGACCTTTATGTTTGCATGAGTGAACACACGTAGAGCTCGTAAAGTCCCCTGTACCAACACATTTATAAACATTAGCTATAGGTTAGCCTGGGATTCTATGGATAGTACTATTGGTATTGACACCCCCGGTCATGGTTAGCCGCGCAAACCGACGATGCACATGGTCGAATGGCTGCATAGTGTCTAAACACGTACTCGTGAGGAACGTGGGAGGGGCAAAACACATGTGTCATGGTTTGGTTATGCCTCATGTATGAACATATTATTCGTATTCTTAGCTAGTTTACGGATGGGTCAAACATTACATGTTTTGTTTATCATATACATAGCATCGTTTTCGTGCAAAAGCCGAAGACGCATGATTGTCAAACCTCAAGTCGATTTTGAACTATATGGTTCTAGGTCAATGTATCATTTCATTTTAGTATATGTAATGGTGTTCGACACCGTAAAAGTCTTTATTTTAGTTTCCTCTATTGTGTAATATTACCAATCGTTACAACCTTAATTTATTTATTTATTAAATGAATAAATTTGGGGGTGTTACAGTATATTCGTAGAAATAGGAACGCTAGTACAAATTGGGTGGTGTGGTTGCAAAACTTGCTTATGATTTTGTAACTGTTTTTTATGACGGCTACTTTCTTACTAGTCATATCTAATAAAATTTCGCTGTTAAAAAAAACTAGAAATTTTGCTCTGCGCTCCATGGCGAGAAGTGGACCTTAAACGGTTGAGTCGGCGACATTAACATGAACGTGATTAAAAATTGTTTGCCCTTAAACGGTTGAGGTGGTGACATTAACGTTGCTAAGCACAAAAAAACTGTAGTTAAATACGTAAAATAAACGTATGAAGTTACGACGAGTCGGTTGTAGAGATCGAAACATAGATAAAATACAGTTAGATAACGGTACTGATGTTTTTCAGTCGGTGTCGGTCTCATTTTTCATGGTATCAGCACGTCACCGTCAGTCGGTATAACCCATGATTCCTAAAAAAATACGCTATCTTAAATACGACTTCGTTTTAAAAAAAAGTTGTATTGGGACGTCAAAAAAAAATAAGCAAACAAACGCAAAAGTTATTAAGAAAAATCAGATTATATATAATATAAGGGGTAAACTCGAAATTTAGAAACTTGAGTTCATGAATGTCGTTAGATAACATTAGACGGTGCTTTTGTTGCCAGTTAATGGAAGCAGTTGTACAATTGTTCTTTGTGTAAGGGTAACGTCGGTTGCTCATAGGGTTAACGTGACCCTCAACGTGTTATGTCTGCATCATGGACGATTGTCATGATAAAGACATTATGTATACTTCATGGACGGTCGTCATGAACGTTACGTAAACTCCGTGGACGGTCATCACAGAGGATAGTACCGAAGGAATTGACGGATTCAACGTGATGCGGATTAGACAAATAATGTACGAATTGATATGAAAGTGTGTAAATGTTTTGCCTTTACAGGCACTGATGTTTGAATGTTTAAATCCTTCTTCTTTTATTAAATGTTATGTTTTATTTAAAGCTAGAACTCACTCAACGTTAGCTTACTTTAAGTATGCACATAAGGTTAAATGTAGGTTATGAAGGTAACTCGTGGATGCTTTGTTTGCCACGAAAAGTTAACTGGTTGTTGAAGATATGTCATCATGTTATCTGTTTAAGATTTGATTATGTTAATTATTGCAATGTTTCTTTCTAGATATTGAGGACAAGTTGTAATTTATTGAATATTTCCGCTACTTAATTTGAAGTTTTAAGTTTATGAGCTATTTATGAACGAGTAAATCCAACATGTGAGATCTTTCGAGATTTGGGGCCTTACAACGTGACGCCTTGAGTTAATTAATAAATGATTATTAATGATTTGAAATATATAAAATAAAATAAAAAAATATATACAAAATATCACGTCACATAATTTAGTTTTAAGTCTTTTTTTAATAAAAATATACTTTTAGTGACTTTTGAATCGTTAACCATTTGACATGTTTTTTTTTGTCAAACCATTTTATTTTATTAAAGTTTGCAAATTTTACAGGAATAAATTTGGAAACTTTATAAATTGGAAGAAATGATGGAGGAAAAAAAGAATAAAAATTAAAAATTGAGATTATTGGAGCACGACACGTGTACTTTATATCCTTATTTTCTAATAAGGATCAAGTATTATAAAAAAAATTATTTTGGTCAAACGAGCCGTTTTAACGTGTATTAAAAATTTAATTGTTTCAAACCATAACATTTTTTCATGCTCGACCTCTGATTTAAATCTTTAATCTATAATTTTTTATGAACGTAGACACTTTAGCATATTTTTTCATGCATAAATTTTGTGCATAAATTATGAACAAAAAATGAGATTTTATTATAATATAGGCATAAAATCCATCTAATACCACACGTGAGAAAATTTTAACATGATGAATTACTTTAATTTGTTCAAGATTTTGGTTCAACTTCCATACGTATTTTCTTGAAACTTCTTTCTTCTCTTATAAATAACTCATCCTCATGTTCTTTTCTTCACTCAACTCGAAAATGGCAAACAATTCAGTTTCTTACTTAATATTCATTTTAATCGTCGTCGTTCTTGCAATCTCAGGTTCTTAATTAATCTTATTTAGTCCTCTTTCAGCTTTCTGATTATAATTATTATTTTCATAATTGGAGTCTTAATTATTCAAATATTTAAATGTTTTTTGTTCAATAATGGAGAATAAATTTAAAATTTTGAAGCTTCATATATAAATAATAAGAATTACATAAATTATGTAATTTATAGGTAAGACAAGTATTCTCTCTTTCTTGTTTATTTAGGGCAAATTTATATATCCCCCTCTAAACTTACAAAATTGCATATTTTTTCGGATCATGCTTCAAGAGCATTGTACATTATGCATTGAAAACTTGTGTTTTGAGGAAATAAACAATTTTGAAAATTTAGAGAGGGATATATGCAATTCCTCTTGTTTAATGTTATTTAAACTTGATTTAATGACGTGAACAGAAATTGCGACTGTCAAAGGAAAAATATGTGAAAAGCCAAGTAAGACATGGTTTGGAACCTGCAAAGACGCAGAGAAATGTGACCAGCGGTGCATAGATTGGGAGGGTGCAAAGCATGGATCTTGTCATCAACGTGAAGCCCAATACATGTGCTTTTGCTACTTTGATTGTGATCCCAAAAAGAATCCTGGGCCTCCTCCAGGGGCGCCGAAGCCTCCACCAGGGGCACCTCCTCCGGAGAGTGGTCCAGGACAACCAGCTCCTCCTGGAGCTGGTGAAGGACCTCCACCTCCAGGAGGTGGTGAAGGAGGTGGAGGTGGTGGTGAAGGAGGTGGTGGTGCACCTCCTCCAGGAGGCGGTGAAGGAGGTGGTGGGGCACCTCCTCCAGGAGGCGGTGAAGGAGGTGGTGGAGGTGGTGAAGGTGGTGGAGCACCACCGGGTTAGCCGAGAAAAGGCCAAGTCTTGAACGTTGAATCGAACTTAACAACCATCATCTTTGAATAAAACTTTGAATAAGGAAAAAATGCTTCCTACTTAACGGATTCGGCATTTTCCAAATTGTATTTTGTGTTGGATGTGTATAATCAAACATTATGAGTTCAATACTTAAGTATTTTAACAATATAATAAATTATTTGCTTTTATAACGCCCCATCATGAGTACCCTCAATAAAAGATTAAATTTATATGACTAATTAATTAATTAATCTTGTATGTTCGTATTTTGTATGATGCATGAACTTGCTTCATTAGTTGTGTAAAACATAAATAACGAATGTAGTAGAAGAACAATTACATGCACTAGCGATGAAGTATGATGAAGTTTGCTATATAAATCAAAAAGATGAAATTAGAATAACATATTAGAAATAATAATCTCCTACAAAGTAATATAAGAGGTAAACATGATAGATTTAAATCTTTTTGGTCTCGTGATTATAAATAAATATTAATTAAAATATAGGTTATAAGTTGATGTCGTATTCAGCTTGTTATATATTCAAATCATAAATACCAAGGTGAATATAGATTATCATTTAAAAAAAATAGATTTATTTATGGAATAAGATCACACAAGTCTACGCAATGTTAGAAGTCCACATTATAAACTCTATTTAAAAAGAATGGAAGGGAATACTGATGTATAAGAGAATAAAGCCACAAGGTATAACTTGCTGACATTGTGGTTACTTGCCGGCTAGACATGTGTATACATTCTGTTTCCATTGCTACCAAATACAGACACACAAATCATAGTCCTCCTTATCGAAACCTCTCTTTTTCTCGGTCTCCAGATGGTGACGGTGGTGAAATGACAATAATCAAACAGCGACGACAGCAACAAAGACGATGACGACAGCTTCGTATAAGGCAACAGAGGTGGATGCGTTTCTTAGGGTTCATGGGTGTGGTGACACCTGTTGACGACGGGGACGGCGACGACGGATTCGTATCAAGTACCAGAGGCAGCGACGACTATTAGGGTTCATGGGCCTGTGACGGTATTCCTTTGGGTGTTTTGCGCTGGCGATGGTGTTTGAAGCTTTTAGGGTTCATTTCAGATTTGTGATTCGCTTTGGAGGATTTTGGCAGGTGTGGCACGTGTTTCTTCTTCTGTTATAATTTCTTTTCCTCATTAAGCAGAGTGTGTGTGTGTGTGTGTGTAACTTTGGATTGGAGGTGGCCTTTGAAGCCTTTAGGGTTTGTTTCAGATTTGTGTTTCGTTTTGTTTAACCGTTGATTTGCAGCAATCCAAAAGGAATGAGGACGAGAACAAACTTCTACAGGAACCCTTCTTTCACATACAACAAATATTTTGATCTCGACTCTATTCTTCATAACCTAAAAGGTAACAACTTCTTTGCCTCAGCCCCATTGAACATTTTTTAAGTCTATGTTGTTTTTGAAGGTTTATGTGTCAATGCGGCCATCTTTTTAGGTGTTTTGAACAGGTGTATGTTTTCTTTTTATTTAAGGTTAGTGATTTGGCACAAAACTAGCTGACTGGTGAGATACCCAGATTGATATATTAGAATGAAATACTGCAGTATCTGTGAGTAATACTAAAACACATTGAAATCTGCATTTTCTTTTTGATACGGTTAAATCTAAAGTGTTATTTTACTTTGTTTTAATAGAGCAGTTTGAGAGGCAATTCGTTAACCGGGACTCTGTCAGGTGATATGTGCCAGCTAATTGACCTAAGGTATCAGTATGTATCTCCAATTACTATCCTCGCTCTTTCTTGATCATTTGCAGTCATCAATGGCGTCTGCCATGGGCTTGGAGAAAATATGGTCAAAAATCGATCAAAGGCTCAGTTTATCCAAGGTACATACATCTTTTTGTTGTTTCCAACTGCAAAAATATCCCTAAAAGCGCACAATTTGTCGTTGTAATCAGTATTTGTGACTAAAAGTGTGGTATTTCTTTTGTTCATAACGAAAGAGCTATGAGGTATATAGGTAATATTTTGTACATTTGTACGATTATGTAAAGCCAATTAACATTATTAGTTAAAAAAAAGAGAACTAGTGAAAGGTGCAAGAAAAGACACTATTTCATCCCTCAAATTGCTTCTCATCATCTTACTCCAAGTCTCGGCAGTAATTAAGTCCACTAAAGTCATATAAATTAAAATCCCACTAGAAAGGCAGTTCATGATGCCTTCAATAAGGTTCATGTAATCGGATTAGAGAATGAATTTAGTTCAATGTATTGATAATACTAATATGTCATGTAATGATGATTATGTTGCTATTTGAATAAGCTATTAGAACATATAATATTCTCTCCTATTGATTCTGTTTTCTTGCCAAAAAGCTAAAACTTTTTACTAATGTTTTAATGTGCATAATGTCGTTGTTTTGAGCACAACAAACATGCAAACACTTTCACACGTATTCTGAGTGTGATTAGAACAACGAGTGCAGTGCGTTAAAGTGTGAGTCGGATCCGAAGAAGCGTTTAAGTGATAAAGAACGAGCGTAGAAAAGACCCGAAGTTATCGTAAGTACACCGGACCCGTACCTAGTCTTGTTGTTTATGTGATTATGTGCTTTGTGAAATACTATGGTACGGGAAAATGAAAAACAAATCTAAACTCTAACCTGAGTAATATTGGAGTATTCACGAGATGTCAAAAGGGTGGTGGGTACGCCACTGGTACACCCTATATATACACCTCTTTGATACCTCGGGGAGAAACCATTACAAAAGACTGATTCTAAATAGCATGATAAGAATATATGTTAATTATATGTGAGTGTGTGATTGAAACTCTAAATCTGAGTAAAGAAGTATTCACGAGGCATTAAAGGGGTGGTGGGATACGCCACTGGTACGCCCTATATATAAACCTCTTTAATGTATCAGGGAGAAACCTTTACGAGGAATTAGGGCAGTAACTAGTTGGGAATCATGATATGAATACATGTTATACGAAAGTGAATGTGGGATGTGAACGGGTCTAGACCCTAAAACTGAGTAACGGAATATTCACGAAGTATTAATTAAAGGGGTGGTGGGTACGCAGCAGGTACATTCTATATATAAACTTGTTTAATGCATCGGGAAGAAACCTTTACAAGGCTTTAGGGTATGACTGGTTGTGGATGTAATAAGCATGTCAAACGTGCATGATAAAAGTGTACATGCATGTTGTAAACAAGTGCTTGATAAATTGAAAGACTATGGGTCTATGATACTCAAGACCCCAATATTAACAAGGTACCCAGCCTATGGCGAAAGAACCTTGTAAAGAATGAATCTACGTGGTTAATGCAAGGGGCCCCACCTAATTTTCAAAAACTCTAAATTAGGTGATAAAATTATGAGTTTATTGAACCTCTAGCTTTAATTAAGCTAGATAATCAATTCTAACCAACAATAGATACACCACAACCTTTAATTTTGTTAATTAGGATTTTTCAACCCAACATCCATCAAGAACACAAACATGGAGGGTTTTCAAATATTAGAAACACTTATTGTTTGGAAGGAATTGTGTAAATCAAGACTTTCAATCTAAGCATACAACCTCAAATTTCAAGTTCTTGATAAAGCCCTTCTTCTCTACCTCTTTTCTCTGGAACTCACGACACACATACACAATTGTGTGTGTGACCCCTCCCCACATAACAAATTAGATATGTTATAATTACAAGAACAGTCCATGCAATACAATTTTTTACTCCTTGCATCAAAACTAGTGAAATTCCCACCTTTTGCAACAAACCTTCAACTTTCATTTTATTTATTTACATCCTTATAATATGATAAACATATTATATAATAAACCCGAATTTAGTTCGTTACAAAACATGTACTATGAGCTGGAGCTATGGAGGTAAAGCTTGGGCTCTCCAGAAGTAAATATGTTTGGTATGGGTACGTGTTCTGAAGTTTGATGTTGGGGGTGTTACCTCTTCATGTCCTTCTAGTCTGGTATTATATACATGGTCCGAATACATTGGTGGACATCGTTGTGCCTAGGGTATGCCATTTTTCCTCAAGTCGCTACATACTTTTATTACATTTTCTTCATATACACACATACTTGGTGTCTTGATAGAGTCTGGTTATAGGGAGAAGTCTCCTCTTATTGTGGTGAGGTTAATTGTGTGTTACTTGTGGATATGGACATTGTTTGGGGTCTGGGGTTGCAACCCTCTTTGTGCAATACTATCATCGTAACAATAAATATTACTAGTGGTTATTTAAATTTAAAACTTTTTGCAACCGATTGGTGGCCATTTAGTAAAACTTGTTTTTTTATCTGTTTAAAAAGTTGTGACGGTTTGGGTTCGGTTATTAAAACGTAAATTTACAAACTTTTGCTACCGGATAGCAACCAAATTTTGCCACTCGCGTTGTAGGTGACTAATTTACAACTGAAATATTTCTGGTCGCATAGTTTTGCTTGTCAAGTTGGGACAATCGTAAGCTCCTGTCACTAATGGTATATATTACCTACTACTCTCATTTACCAATGTCCGACACATTTAGCCCTTCAGGTTTGTTATAACTACCATTTAAACCCTTAACTTCTTAAAATTTTTGTTTGACCCCTGTACTATTTATAATATATGCTTTTAACCACAATAATTTTTTTACTAAATTTTATCTTTACAATAACTTTTGTTCGTTATTTTTTTTAAACCGTTAATTATATTTTTTAGGTATCGTTGGTTATATCGACTAACGGTAACATGTTGGTACCTAGAATAATGAGATCGACACCAACTGAAGAACATCGGTACCGTTGTATAATTGTTTTTGTTACTAAATGTTTTAACGAGTTTGTCGTTTCAATGTTAGTTCATATTTACGTGGCAAC
Source organism: Smallanthus sonchifolius (assembly GCA_023525975.1). Classification (NCBI taxonomy): domain Eukaryota; kingdom Viridiplantae; phylum Streptophyta; class Magnoliopsida; order Asterales; family Asteraceae; genus Smallanthus; species Smallanthus sonchifolius. Next base: position 3,570,658 of record CM042024.1, on the reverse strand, counting down.
GTTAATTTTATACGTTTCTTTTTTGTGCTTAATCACGTTAATATGACGATTGATTTAATAATAACCATCCGAGTCTCTCCATTTTCATATGCTAACCCTTCAACTTTCTAAATTTTAAAATTTCAAGTTTACCCCTATAGAAAATTATCAACTCTGCTTCTCAAATTTCTAAACTCTCAATTTCACCCTTAAATTTCGTTTCTTTTTCTTTTTTTTAATATTTTTATTTAATTAATTTGTCATTTCAATGTTAACTTCTATTCGCGCCACAATTTATCTATTTTTCGATCTCCAGAACCGAGTCATTGCAACTTTATACGTTTCTTTTATGTACTTAATCATGTTATTGTCTTCTCCGCGACACGTGTAACGAGGTTCGCAAACCCGTCGCACCGCGTGGTCTTTAATTATACAGTTAAACACGTTAATGTCACCATACAACCCCGCCGCAACGTGCGGGTCATAGTTTCTAGTTAGTATTAAAAGTTAACATTTAAGTATTTTCTTAAACATCAATTCGTTAAAAATTGAAATACAATAACTAGACGCGAAAAGATTAAACAACATATCGATAAAATGAAACCGCAATTCAAGAAACCCTAATTTAATTCTACTTTTTGACTCTTGAGTCCTGCGATCTTTAAGTTCTGTGTATAAAAATAGGAGAGGAAAAGTTGGAGTCGACTGACGTTATATACCACGTGGCAGCAGAGGACTACATGCATGCATATTGCCGCTAATTTTGAATTTGCATTCGTATCACCGGTGTTGAAAATTCTGGTTATGGCTAAAAGGTTTGACTTCCACACATTATCACAATATATATATATATATATATATATATATATATATATATATATATATATATATATATATATATATATATATATATATATATATACCGGGAGAGTTAAATTGTGAATAATCTTAAACATTCACTCATTTGTGCTTTTATATAATATCTTTACATAACTATTAAAATACGTAATTGTGTTGTTGTGTACGTAAATATGCTTGAATAATATGTTGATAAATTTATGTGTATGCATGTATTATAAACATCTATACACATGTAGATTTAGCGATGAGTTCGGTACCGTACAAGTATCAAAAATACTGAAAATTAGTAAATACATATACGGAATATTGTACCAACTCTATACCAGTATGGTACCGATATCGGAATGGTATTTCGGTATATACTGCTTTGGTGGTTTTCTTTCTTTTTTACCTAAGAAATTCAAAACATCCCAAAATTGTATCATGTCCAAAACAAATTGTATTAAATTGCATCAAAATCGATACTCGATAATTATTCGGCATTTTTCGGTTTTTACTGGTACCGCTACCGCTTAGTACCGAAACTGAACTAATTTTGAGTGTGTAAAAATAACTAAAAAAAGTTGCCATAACATGTGATCAATGTCTTTACACTTTCAAGGGCGAAGATTTAGAATTCATGAGTCACCAACATATTATTTCTCATAATTCAAACCGTATACTTTATTATTATATACATTTTTAATTGGCGTAAATGTTGCAAAAAGTTTGAAAAATAATATATTATTTTGTACCGTCATTGTCTTGAAGATCCTTCAATTCTTCTCCTATAAATAACCTCCATGATCATAACCTTCTCTTCACCAAAATCTCAAGGTTCTTGAGTTTCTTTCTATTCAATAATGGTGAACAGATCGGTTGCTTTCTCCGCGTTCGTTCTGATCCTTTTCGTGCTTGCCATCTCAGGTGATCAAATCTCTATCCTTCATTTGTTGAATATGATAGTATTTGATTTACTCTTTACACTACTAGAAAATAAACTATTACCGACTAAAATCTTTGAAGGAAATTATACCAAGTTTTCTGTGGAGTCTTATAAGTTGTAGTTCTTTTATGGCTTTTTGTGACCGAACAAGTTGAAAATTGCATAGATATCGCAAACGTTAGAGGAGAACTTTGTGAGAAAGCTAGCAAGACATGGTCAGGCAACTGTGGTAACACGGGACACTGTGATAACCAATGCAAATCATGGGAGGGTGCAGCCCACGGGGCGTGTCACGTACATTCTGGGAAACACATGTGTTTCTGCTACTTCAATTGTAAAAAAGCCGAAAAGCTTGCCCAAGACAAACTTAAAGCCGAAAATCTCGCTCAAGACAAACTTAATGCCCAAAATCTTGACCGCGATGCCAAGAAAGTTGTTCCTCATGTTGAGCATCCATGAAAGCGGTCTGTTTTTATAAATAGAAAGTCTTAGAATACGACTACCGAATAAAAATAGAAAGTGTTTGCTAATTGTCACAATATGAACTTCTTTAAGGAAGTATGATGTTGTCATTAGAGCATTTTCTTGGTTGTGATATGTGTAATAAGGTGAAGCCTTTATGCTTTCCATGCATAAGGTTTTCTACTATATGTAATAAAGACAGGGTCTTTCTTGTAATTTCACACGGAAGAGATATGATAACAAGTTAGTTTGATTAGAAATGAATTGAGAAAATACTATATTTAAAAAAGATGATTTTAGGGTTGTTCATTGTGTAAAAATCGGACACTACATGGTCAAGCTAGAGCCTTAAAAGGGTGTACTCGGTTCTTAACTTAACTCTCGCATTTGTGCAGAGTTCGAGGAGGAATCGGATCGCTTCTCGATCTGATGTACGCAGCCTTACCCTACACTATTGTGTGTGGCAAAGTACAATCCTAAAATAGAAGTATCTAGGCTTGGAACTATTCTACACTATTGTGTGTGGCACAGTACAATCCTAAAACCTTATTAGAGAGAATTGTATAAATTTTATATTGGACGCTTGATAAATAAATTTATAATATAAACATTTACAGAAAAAAGATGTTATATATAGTCTAGTAGCCCACCTTTGTAAGGCCCAAATACCTCACTATCCTTTATGTTATTTAACTTTATTCGAGCCTAAAATTCTATAATTGTCTAGTGACCTATATTTAGAAGGATACGTAATGATATATTTGACTTTTTATATTGTTTGCATGAACCTTTTTATCAGGGTCGGTCCTTAGGATTTAAGTGTTACGGCTGAGCCGGAAAAAAGACCCCTACGGACAAAATATATAAACTAATTTTTTTTAAACGACGATTCGACTCTTCATTTCCTGCTTCTTCTGTTATTCAATTCGTCCTTTTTTTAAACAACCAATGGTTTCTAATTTCTTTATAAAGATTAAATGCATTACTGAATTAGAACTCAACTAATTAACCGTTACATATTTACATTATAAAGATTAAACTGATTAGGGCCCAACCATTACATTATAAAGATTGTCCAACAATTATAAAGATTAAAAAGGGCCCAACCATTATAAAAAAAGGCCCAATATGTTTTTATATTTTTATAAAAAGTTCCCAAAATATAAAACCGGTATATAAAATTTTATAAAAAGACATATATATATATATATATATATATATATAGGGAAGAGTTCAAATACTAACCAACTTTTTATGTGATAACCGTGCTAACCACTATAAAACAATCACATAATTTATAAATTATTTTTTCTTTTAATTGTTAAAATAGTATTTAAGTATCTTGAATAAATATTTTGAACGTAAATACGGAAATGATAAGTCTTACGTTTACGTACCAAATAATGTTACATATACGTGACACATAGTGTTTACATATATGTAACATTAACATAATGATAATTGTTACATATACCTAACACTATGTTTGAGAGTGGTTATCATAGTTATCATATAAATATTGGTTAGCATTTGAACCTCACCCTATATATGTGTATATATATATAGGGGAGGGATCAAGAGAAACCACAAAGTTAGGCGAAAACTAGTAAAACAATGTGTAATACTATGGGTTACGTATACGTAACCGCATTTATTTTGAATTTTTTTGTTTTCTGTTTACGTATACGTAACAATATGGGTTACGTATACGTAAGCCAATATTTAAATAATTTTTTGATAAAAATTTATAATATTACATTGATACTCTTATAAAAAATAAAATAAAATAAAATAAAAAATAAATATTATTATATTATTGGTTAAAATTGGTTTTTTATTGGTTTTTGCCTAACTATTGGTTTTCTCTGAAACTCACCCCTATATATATATATATATATATATATAAAATTTTAGGCCCCGTAAAAAAATGGGTATGGCCGGAGGTCCGGCTCGACCTACCCCAGGGTCGGCCCTGCTTTGTATCACGACATCAACTAAGTTGAACCCTATCCAATTTGAATTCTGGATTCGTTTTACTGCATTTGTATTATTGCATATAATTTTAGCTCTAGTTATATCCATGGAGGCACACAGGGGCGAAACATAGTAGGAGCTAGAGGGGGCCTAATATCTCAGAAGTACTGATCTTGGCCCACTAAATTTATTTCGTATTAGTTATAGCGTTTGGGCCCATCCTGATCCAGATAAAAACCCAAAGTTATGTGTAAGAATTGATTTTTTCTAGGATTTTTGGTCTTTATTTGATGAAAATAATTTGGTCTTTTATTTCGGCCCCCAACTTAATTGTTCAAGTTCTGTCACTGGAGGCACAATTCATGGTCATTGGTATCAACTTTGTTTGATTATTCTAGAATATTTAGTTCAAATCGTGTAAAAAGGCAAAAGTTGATTTTAAGTCATCATGGATCGACTTTATTGAAAGATCAATATGACCATGCATGGCTAAATCATTTTTATTTGTTAATTACTTATACAGTGAAGATCATATATAAGAGCATATAGAGGGTTCTTATTTATTAAATTTATCATGAGATATTATAGACATGTTGATGATAAATAAATATAATTCAAAAAAGAAACACAAATACAAAAACCTAGTATGGATAAATAATTGCAAATGAAAAAAAAAACATAGAACGTAAGAGGAAGAGGAAAAGGTAAAAAGAGGAAGATAAATAGGATGTGGAATAAGAAGAGGAAGAAGAAGACAACGAAGAGGAAGGAAGAAGAACAAGAACAAGAAAAATAGTTGGAACTTGTTTTTGGGCATCTTTGGCTTTACGAGAGAAAGCTCATCGTAGAAAAGTGGTTGCCCATATAAAGTTATATTTGAATTCGGCGGGTTCATAGTGATCCTTTTTTTTCTTTTCTTACTGGTCGTATCAAGGTATCATTCACATTAGATTGTGAACAAAGCATATTCGATTAGCCACTTAGGAGGAACAACACAGAGGCGAAATGGAACTCAATATACAATGGGTTGTAAAACCAACGTTTCGATCTAGTTCAATTCATGGTCTCATCTTATAAGTTATAATACCTAAGGAGCTAGTGAAATAGAGACTCGATTAATGCTTCTAGGCTCAGATTCGAACAAAGCCAAGCACCTCGCGAGGGGCGCGCACTGAAATCCTTTCTAAGAAAAAAAAGAAAAGAAGAATTATTCTACCACGAAAGTTCTCCTTGAACAGATTTCGCGTTTCTATGCATTGACTGTTTTTATGTCATAACAACCTTTCTACAATACTTGTACTATTGAGTTTAAACTGTTTAGAACATCGGTGGTATATATAATTTTACTGAGTTTAATTAAATGACACATTAGTATCTTATATTTTATCAGACATACAATTAGTGACATGATGTATACACATAGAAGATATACCATTTAACGGAGCTTTTTAGCACTCATCCATGCTAGGGACTAAAAGTGTTACTTTTTCTAAACTTTTGGATCAAATCCTTAATTTTAAAACTTTAGGGATGAAAGGTGAAATTTTAACAAACCACATGGACGATGCGTGTGATTTACTCGTATTTTAATGACCGTTTTAGAATTTAGACATATTAAATATTTAAATATATTTATTTTAACCAGACCCGCGTGCCCCAGTTGAGGGCTTGAGAGACTGATGTGTGTGGGCTGCTTCTGCTGGGCCTATATTGCATGAACTGAAGTTCTATTTTGATATGAGAACTGATTTTTTTGAAAGGGAGCCCAGAATTGATTAGCAAGAAATTAAACGAGTATGTTTGTAGAACTTCTAAATTTATTACACAACGGTAATATTAAAAAGAAAAAAAAAACATAATTAATAATTTTAAATGTTTCTGAAAATTTTCTTTTTTTTTAAAGGCAAATTTCTTTATTCTTGTGGGAGTTGGACTTGAACCTGAACCCATAACCTTCTCAAACAATGGTGTTCTGTGTTTCTAGAGGATTTTCCTCTACCACTAGGTCACCAACCACAGTGGCTTCTGAAATATTTAAGTTAACTACCATTGGGGTGGTGGTCCAATGGTAGAGGCAAAGCCTTTTAAACACCTAAAGACCTAAAGGTCATGGGTTCAAGTCACATTATGAAGAAATTTGCCGTTCAAAAAAAAATTAAGTTAACTCAAAATATACTATTTTTGTTATTTTAATATGGGAATTTCATATATACCCCTATTAACATGAGTAAATATCATATATTCAACTAAAACTTAAAATATCATATATACCGAACATTAAATGATATTTTACTTTATGTCCATTCTACGCCTATTCACAGGGGCGGATCTATGTAGGAGGTAGGGGTAGCACCCTCTACCCCTCAACTTCTCCGATGAAGTGGATTTTTTTTTACGTTTTATGTATTAAGTTACCCATGAAAATATATTTGGCTATCCCTCAATATTTTTTTAAAAGCCCAAAACTAATTATTGATTAAAACTTTAAAGCCCAAGTTTATAAAACTAAAAAGCCCAAGTTAATTAAAAAATTTAAAAGCCCAAAGCCCAAATTAGTTTAAACCTAAAGCCATTAACAAACAAAAAAAATCGGTCTTACCCAAAATCAGAAAAGTTGTTGTCGCCCCCAAGTCTCATCCAGCTCGATTTCAAGCTTTCAAATGCCGGAGAGGAGAAATCTATTAGGTACATGTTTTACTGTGTTTATTATCGTTTTTTTAATGTACGGTAAAAAAAATTGTGCTACCCCTGAAATTGTGTTCTAGATCTGCTAACCTAATTCTTTTTTAGTTTTATCCATGGTGGCTAGGGGTGTTCATGGTTCGGTTTTGACGGTTTTTAGGGCAAACCGTGAGCAAATCTGTGAGCCAAACCGTTAGTAACGGTTTTTTGTTATCGAAAACCAAACCGAACCAAACGAAACCGTTACTAGCGGGTTTGGTTTCACGGTTTAAACTTATTTAAATTATTCTGTGGAGTTTTGGTTCATCCAGTGATATAATGGCCTAAATATCGGGTAAGATGTATTCCTATTTGCCTAAACATTAGGTGAGTTGTGGGCTTATTTGTCTTTTCAACAGAAGCATGCCATTAGACTATTCTATAAGCAACATTTTTGTCTCTCACATATGAAAATATAAGTTTAAGCAAGTCACTAGACAGTTTTTAGACAAAGTAACAATCTAACGATTCCGTTTAGAAAACAAAAAAGCATAAAAAAGAACATAATAAACAGGTGTGAGTGTGTAATATTTTTTTTTAAATACAACATAATATTACGGTCCGGTCCGGTTTTACACGGTTGGTTTTCAGTATAAACCGTAAACCAACTGTTCGCTACGGTTTGGGATTTTTGAAACTCAGTGACCAAAAGTTAAAAAAAAACCGTCCATGAAACCAAACCGATGACCGGTTTGGACAGTTTCGCTTTTTAAAACCGAAACGTGAACACCCTTAATAGTGGTCATTGGTGAGTGTGGGATGTTCGCGAGATTAGCGGCGGCGAGACACGTCGGAAGACGGTAAAGCGAGTAAAATGAAAATGAAGTCCGACGAATTTATTTAGTCAAATATCGTTTCTTTCAGGCCTTTCACGTTGAGTTTATTTATTTATTTACTCTTATAATTTTGAGTAAGTTACACAATAGTTGTTCAACTATAATTTTTTTTTTGTTTTTTAATAAAGGTAATTTGGTCTTTTTTTTTTTAAATTAATAGAAAATCCAACCTCAGTCGGTGTAAAGAACAAATTTGTTACAAACCTTAAACTTAAAGGATATTTAGCATAAGGTTAGGTTTAAATAAGAACTCTAAATATTTTGATAAATTACGAAAAACAATAATAATAAATCATTTATTTATCTAAAATACTAACATTACTATTAAAATACAACATTGTTATATGAAATGATATGTATAAATTTACATGTACTCGTATATTATAAGCATTTACACATGCGTAAATGGTAAGACTTACAAGTGTGTAAATGTGAGACTTACACATGTGAAAATGTTTATAATATATGAGTACATGTAAATTTACATATATCAATTCATATAAAAATGTTATGTTTTAATAGTAATGTTAGTATTTTAAACAAATAAATGATTTTTTTATTGTTTTTAGCGAATTATCAAAATATTTAAGAGTTCTTATTAACTAGAACTAATTACACGGATGGCCCCTGTGGTTTGATCAAATTACGGTTTTCGTCCCTAGGATTGAAAAATTACAGATTTAGTCTAAGAAACTTTCATTTTGTTACACTAACGGTCCCTGAAATGAATGGATGTTAACTTTTTTAGTTAAGTTGGTATGAAATAACTAAAATACCCTTATTGTTAAAACATTAAAAATAAAATTAATAATTATATGTGGACCCATCCCTTTTCAATTAAAAAATACTGGACCCCACACCCAACACTCCTTCAACCCCCACCACTCCTCATCTTCTCCGATGACCTTCCCCATCTTCTCCGGCAATCTCCACAATCTTCTCCGGCGACACCTGCAATTTCCGGGGACAGCCAAATTTACACATCTCTCTCTCTCTCTCTCGAGTCACAAGGTGTTAGTGCAGCTTCCATGAACTCTAAGTCAATGTTCCCCCCATCAAATGAACTCATATCCAAGTTGTTCTGACTTTGAACCACACTACCACATCTCAAGTCCAACCCCTTGTTCACAAACTCTTGAGCCACCACCCCTTGACCCACCATTGGTGGCTGCAACATTTCTTGACACGCTTCTCGTGTTCTTGCAGGCTCGAAAGCCACTCCAAGATCACTATTCCCAGCCCAAGATTGCACCACAGCCCCAAAATCAAGCAGATGAGAAGAAGAAGACAGTGACAACAAGATGGGCATTTTGGTACTTTCAACCAAATGTTGGCTTGAAAACCCCATATTAGATCGATGACTTGCATCATTCCTTAAAACTCCAAATTTACACATCTATCTCCACCACATCAAACCTCCAATTACACCCGCCGCCACCAGTGAGCACACCATATCCTTCCACCACCGCCACCAGTGACCATACCAGTCTGATCATCACCCTCCCCACCGCCGATCAGCTCTCTCCATCACCGTTGCCGATCGTCAAATCGGAAGAAGCATATGGTGACCCGTTCAAACCGCCCCCAGTGACCACACTAGTCCGACCATTTCCATTTGAATGAAATGGGATCAACCCACTAATTTCCACCACTGAGCCAAAGAATTCAACTCTAAAAACTTTATTTTGGTATCTTTGATATATCACAACGTCGGTCACGTGCAAAATAAGGGTATATTTGCTCCGTTGTAACCCCGCCGATTTCCTTAATGAACTCGTATGGGTTTTCCATTAACATTAACCCACCATGGCATCCTTGGTTATCAGATTCACAATCAACAAGCTCTTGCTTAGATAAAGAAATTATTTAGTTAGTCTTGATTTTGTTGATACCCTCCACCCCAACTATGGTTGAAAACGCCCAGATTCGATATCATGAATAGAAGAAAATTGTTGGATTTGGTCGCCGTAGTTGATGCCGGAAAAACGAGTCCCGCCGGAGAGGGATGGAGAAGATGGTGGTGTCTTTGGTTGACTAACGACATGAAGCAATTGAGGGTGGGGGATTTGGTTTAATAGAAAGTGTTTATTAACTTTATATATTTTTTAATTTAAAAATGGTGGGCCCAACATATCTATACATACTAATAAATAAAGGTTTTGAGGTATCACATGTTACTCTCTCATGCCTCTTCATATTGGTTTTTCCGCATCTCTCTCCTAATAAATGCACCACTATCTTATTAAATAATAATGATATTATAAATATATTATTAAAGAAGAATAATAATTATATTAAATAAGAATATATAATAAGAATTTAAAATATAACTAATTAAAGAAAAAATACTAATTTGTTATACACACACATTTTCACTTGATATATCTCGAGACTATCATAATATTCTGACAAATTAAGACGTATTTATAAATTTATAAGTTTTATCTTTTTTTAATATATAATCTCGTGTAATACACGAGATTCTAACCTAGCTATCTAATAAATAAAAATGTTAGATGCCACATGTCACAATTCTAAGCTATCTAAAATTTTGTTTTCCCGTCTCTCTCTCCTATTAAATAATGATATATTTTTTATATTTTATATAATTTTAATTATGGATACTTATTATTTAATTATGGATAGTAATTGTAACATTAACTAAATAAATTTATTACAAAATTAATTATGATTAGTTATAATTTCTTACATACGTATCAATTTCAAATTATGTTCGTTAAAATATTAAAAGAATGGAGAATAATGATAAATAATTGTTTCTTATAAGTGATTTTTTAAAGAATTTAATGTGATTGGATGATTTGAATGGTAAAGTTATAACATGCCAAATAATAGAAAAAATAGGCGATATTAAAATAATCCAAGTTTTATTTCTTATATGTATTTTTATATTTATAATTATAATTTAAGTTAACGTATCTGTGCTAAAATGATAACTAAAGAACCAAGTACGTTTTAATTGAATTAAAATTTATCAATTATGTAAAAGAATTAAAACATAGTTGAAAAAAATTGTTCTAAAAGTTAACTTAACATAATTTATAACTGTTAGGCAAAGTTCATTTTTAAATACATACCTTGACGATTATATGTATTAACATATTACATTATATTTTATTCAACATGTGTAATACACATGTTTATTCAACCCGTAAAATACATGTGTTTTTTAATTTTTTTTAATATTAAGTATATAATATTACATTTTTTAACCCGTGTAATACACGGCATTATAACCTAGTTAATATATAAATTAGAGTTTCATTTTTTATTTTTACATTTTTTAAAAAAATTAACAGAAAAGTTAACCTCCTTCCACTCTAGGGACCGTCAGTGTAACAAAATGAAAGTTTCTTGGACTAAATCTGTAATTTTTCAATTCTAGGGACGAAAACCATAATTTGGTCAAACCACAAGGACCATCTGTGTAATTAGTTCTATTAAATACTAGAGTAAAGTACGGTTAGAATTTTCTGGGCGAAAACATTGACTTGAGTTCATGGAAGCTGCAGATCTTTCTCAAAAAAACACCGTCACCCCGATCAGAACTGTAATTAGTCCCTGGGGTTTGGTCTAAATACCGTTTTTAGTCCAATAGTTTTAATTTCACCTTTTTAGTCACTATGGTTTCATTTTCGTTTCAATTAAGACTAGTTGTCTAACGCTGTTAGAATTTTCTGTTAAGTAGAAGTGCATTTCAGTCTTTTTACACATGGGGACTAAATATGCAACTTACTAAATAACTTAATACTTGAAGGACTACTTGTGTAATTTACTCTAAAACCCCTCATTGATCTTCATCTTTCTCAAACACAAAATAAAAAAACAAAACTCAAATAATTCAATTCATATCTGCAGATCTTTCTCAAAAAACACCGTCACCCCGATCAGAATTGAAAGAATTCAACTACTTCATGAACCAAATAATTCAATGCATGAACCAAAACCCATAACCAAAGAACTAGAGATAGTAAACCACAGGCAAATGGATAGAACCATTCAACTACTTTATGAACCAAAAATCGAGCATTCTAAACCCGAAATTGAAGAATCAAAATCCTCCAAAACAAACGACATTTACAGATCTACACAATGAAGACGAAGAACAATTTGCACAACGAAGACCTATAATGGTTACAAATGAACGACGATCTTGGGCAAATCAAACCCACCATCACCATCACAATCGGCAGCCATCGCCCTCCCTCCCTTCTATTCTGATTCACAATCACCATCACCTAAAGTCGTCGGCCATCGCCCTCTTTCCCTTCTATTCTGATTCATATTCACAATCACCATCGCCTGAAGCATATGAATCTATGAAAGGGGTTTTTGTTCATGGTTGCTGTTGGAAATTTAGGAAATATACAAGTTGGTATGTTTCTTATCCCACATAGGAAAGGGGAAGAAACCTAAATGGGTTTATAAGGTTTTTTTTCTTTATTGGTCTCTAAAGAGTTGTTTGGGCCAAGTGAAGGGATGTGGGCTAAGCCTCACGCGCGCGCCGGAGACGCGAGGTCCGCGGGTCCGCGAATGGACTCTAGGAGCTTTTATTTTTTGCTACGGATGGGTCAGATCTGATTTTAGCTTGCAGAGGAAGGCAATAACTAACTGTGAGATAATTCGAAATTGGATGACTACTAGGAGTCCAATTCAGCTACGAATTGGTGGGGGTTATCAATTCCCCGAATTTCTCATAGATGGTTACGAATTCGCAGCTATAAATGTAGGATCCTGTAGCCTCATAAATCATCCCGAAATCCAGAGCCTTTATGTGAATTTCTTCCTTCTGCTTCTCTGCTACCTTTGCGTTTTTCTGGTTTCCAAAGCTGTTGGAACACCCGATCATTCTGCATTAAATCCTGGGAGTTTACGTTGTTGCTTACAGCCGATAGAGCGCGTAAAATCCTTTAAGGACAGGAATCTTCATTCCGTGCAGTCTGCTATAAGAGGAACGTCAATCAAACAGGTTGGTTTTACATTTATTTGTTGTTTCAATTCGTCCGATAACGGGACAGTCTCCTTCTACCTTTCTTATAATCAAATTTGGTCAAGTTGGATCATAACTGAGTTGACCTGTGACTTGAATCTAATATTTGTCTGTTTTGTTTTGAAGTAATCATCAACATTCTTAAAGGATTTTAGTTCTAATTTTTTTTTTCAAACAGACAAATGGACGTTGAACTGCCGAATGCTAATCTGCGATTCATGAACCAAGAGTTTGTCAAGCTGGACATATTTGATGGTCAGAACTTCACCCCTTGGGCCGACAAAGTCAAGTTCATGCTAGTTGTGCTGAAACTGTACTATGTCCTGGATCCGAACTTGGTCCTGATCCCGAAAAATCCTATCCCTAAAGAGGGAAAGGAACCGGATCAGAAAGCAATTTCGGATTTGGAAAAGCAAAGACTTATCTGTAAGGAAGCAGAAGATCTTTGCCTTGGTATCAAGAACTCACTTTCAGATCGCCTTTATGACTTGTACGCGTCGGTAACAAGTGCTCGAGAACTTTGGAAGGCGTTAGAACTCAAATATAAGGCTCATGAAGAAGGAACTAACAAGTACCTTATTGCCAAATATTTGGACTTCCAAATGGTTGATGACAAGCTGATCTTGGAGCAAGTGCATGAGCTCCAAGTCCTAGTGAACAAACTAAATGCGCTTGCCATTCCTCTACCAGAAATCTTCCAAGTGGGGGTTATCAATGCCAAACTTCCTCCCTCTTGGAAAGATTTCTCTAAAAGAATGATGCACAAATCTGAGGACTACTATTTGGATGAACTGTTGAAGCACCTTCGAATTGAGGAGGAAACGCGCAACAGGGACAAAAGAAGTAAGGTCGGATCGAGTGTGAATCATGTGGCTGTCGGGGGATCTGGATCTGGGAAAAAGAAGTATGTACCAAATAACAAGAAGCATCTTGCACCGAAAAAGAAAGAGTTCAAGAAACCGCAACAATACCAAAACCATCAACCAAAGAAGACTGGAAAATGTCATGTTTGTGGAGAAACTGGACATTACGCACGTGAGTGCCTCATAGGAAATCTGGTACTTCGGTTGGCTCCACAAATGCTGTTGCGGAGATCACCAACCTGGTTGCAAATGTGGGTCTTGGAGATGTGAATATGGTTGCTACTCGTACACGCATCTTAGGGTTTAGAGGATGGTTTTTGGATTTTGGAGCCACCGTTCATGTTTGTGGGAATCGAACGTCGTTTCTCACTTATGGTCCCGTGCCTGAGGGAACCGTGGTGGTATGTGTTGATGGACATTGTGTAGGAGTTCATGGAAAGGGCACTGTGCAACTTAACTTCACAAATGGTCAGACAGTTACCCTTTAGGATGTGTTGCATGTTCCTGGTATCTCTAAGGGTCTTGTTTCAGCGGATAAGTTTGATCGGAATAATTATAAGCTGGTGCTAGAGAATCTGCGTGTGAGGTTTTCTCGGAATAATGCGTTTGTGGGTCAAGCTAAAAACACGAGTGGAATGTATCGCCTTGACCTGGCTGAAGATCACCCAGAAGAAGAATCTGAGAACAGTGGTGTTTCTGTGATCAACGCTGATAGTAGTGATGATGGTTTTAGTAGTGATAGTAGTAGTAGTGTTGGAACCAGTAGTAGTGTTGGAACCAGTACTAGTGATGTTTCTGATTGTAATCTTATTGGTTTTGAATTAAATGCAATAATGTCTTTTGATTATATCGCTTGTTCAATATCTTTATGGCATAAACGTTTAGGTCACACTAATATTAAAAACATTGAAAAAATGCAAACTAAAGGTTTAATAAAACTAAACGATAAAGATTTTTGAAAAATGCGAAACTTGTGTAGAATCAAAATTTACAAAGAAACCTTTTCCAAGTGTCCAACGACGGAATACATCACTACTAGAACTAATCCATTCACACATTTGTGAACTGAATGGAATGCTTACCCGTGGTGGTAAGAGATACTTCATCACTATCTGCGATGACTCGAGTCATTATTTATATGTTTATCTGTTGCGTACAAAAGACGAAGCTTTTGATGCATTTAAAATATATAAGGCCGAGACGCGAGGTCCGTGGGTCCGCGAATGGACGCGAGGAGCTTTTATTTTTTGCTACGGATGGGTCAGATGTGATTTTAGCTTGCAGAGGAAGGCAATAACTAACTGTGAGATAATTCGAAATTGGATGACTACTAGGAGTCCAATTCAGCTACGAATTGGTGGGGGTTATCAATTCCTCGAATTTCTCATAGATGGTTACGAATTCGCAGCTATAAATACAGGGTCCTGCAGCCTCATAAATCATCCCGAAATTCAGAGCCTTTATGTGAATTTCTTCCTTCTACTTCTCTGCTACCTTTGCGTTTTTCTAGTTTCCAAAGCTGTTGGAACACCCGATCGTTCTGCATTAAATCCTGGGATTTTACGTTGTTGCTTACAGCTGATAGAGCGCGTAAAATCCTTTAAGGACATGAATCTTCATTCCGTGCAGTCTGCTACAAGAGGAACGTCAATCAAACAGGTCGGTTTTACATTTATTTGTTGTTTCAATTCGTCCGATAACGGGACAGTCTCCTTCTACCTTTCTTATAATCAATTTTGGTCAAGTTGGATCATAACTGAGTCGACCTGTGACTTGAATCTAATATTTGTCTGTTTTGTTTTGAAGTAATCATCAACAGTTTCTTCCCGGAGTCCGGCGACTCATCTACCCCCAAACTCGCCACCCTTTTCGTCTCCTCCATGTCATCGGAAAAAATGAGTTTCAGGTTTAGGATGAGAGAGAGAAGGGGGAGGGAGAGAGACAGCGAGCGAACTTAGACGGTAGTGGTGATTTAGGTTTCGTCGGAGACTGAGGGTTTTAGAGTGAGAGTAGCTGAGTAGATCGATGGTTAAAGAAGGGCGGTGGAGGTGCCGACCGAAGGGATGGTTGCTTGATTTTTGCTGCGACAATTTGAGTCTGGGGAGAACGAAGGGGTGTGGGGAGGGTTTAATTAGTTTTAATTTAATTATATTGAGTAAATGGTCCTCTAAATATTAAATTATTTTACTAAGTTATATAATTAGTCCTTTAGATGTAAAAGACTAAAATGCCCTTCTATTTAACGGAAAAATCTATCAGTGTTAGACATCTGGTCTTAATTGAGATGAAAATGAAATCACAGTGACTAAAAAGGTAAAATTAAAACTATTGGACTAAAAGAGGTATTTGGACTAAACCTAAGGGACTAAAACTGTAGTTTACTCTAAATACTAAAATCTTCGCATGCAAATAAGATATGAGGGTTATTTTACACGTGACCAAAAAGCTGAAGGGGTGTCGGTGTAATTCTAGCATAACGGTCAAAAGAGCAAGAAACGCACTGCAGCCATCACAACCTTCTGGAGACGATTCCGTTGCTCATCGGAGAAAAATACACGACTAAAGAAAATCTCAATCCTCTGACCTCCGACTAATATCTTCACCGGAGGTAACTAATTTCACTCATTTTCATATCATCAATTCATTGTATGTTCAAACCCTAGTGTTCTAGATGTACTTACATTATTCTGCATTTCGAAGTTTATGGCTCTAAATCGCGATGTATCACTTCAGATCTGCTTGTTAAATGTGTTTATTTTGCTTTATTTGTAGATATTTTCTCTTGATTTGTGTTTCGGTTTAATTTTGTTCGATCAATGACGTGTTGGTACGAATTTGAACACTAAAATTGAAGATTCCGTTAAATATGGAAATGCAAAAATTATGCAGAACATTTAGTCACATGAGGTCTAACGCCTGCTTTTGTAACCCTAATTTTTTGAAGATTTGGGGATTTCTTAAATTGTGTTCCTGATTTCTAGGTTTTGAAGTAAAATTTCAATGGATGGTATTGGAAGTGTGAATGATGCATCAGCAGCAACTTTCGATCAATGGAGGCAGTTTTCAAGGCGTTTTCAGTTTTATTTAGATAAAACGACTCCACACATGGTTTATAGGTGGATGGGGACTGCAACGTTAGCAGTTTTCTTTGCGTTGCGTGTTATTTATGTTCAAGGGTTCTACATTGTTGCATATGGTTTGGGAATCTACATACTCAATTTGTTGATTGGGTTTTTGTCACCATTGGTTGACCCTGAAGTTGACCCGACAGATGGTCCATTGCTACCTACAAAAGAGTCAGATGAGTTTAAACCTTTCATTCGGCGTCTACCCGAGTTTAAGTTCTGGTAATTACTTCACACTTTCACATATTTATTAATATTTCAGCCTCCTGTTATTTAACTATGATTAGTTTCATATGTATCTTTATAAAAGTTTAAAATTTCATAGTATTTTATTTAACCTTTAAAAACACTAAAAAGATCATATTTATCCCTTCCATTGTAAATAAAATAAAATAAATTAGTTACAACTGTTTGCTTCAATTGAATAAACGAAAAGAAAAACAATGTTATATGTTGATTTAACTCGGCGCATAATGTTCTCTTCGTTTATTCTGTGATATAGGGTGCTAAAGTAATTGATTTTATTTCTATTTACTATAGTGTTTTGAAAGGATAAACATTATTTTATTAGATGTATTAATATATGTACTTTTAGGACGATATATATGAATTGCCTCATTTAACTATATGATATCTTTTTGGTGCTTGTTTCTCTATTGATATTCGAACAATATGAGCTATTATAAACATAGGCCACCCAAGTATTCAAAATGTTGTGCTAAGGTCATAGAAATATCAAAACAACATTACATGCCACAAATTACCCATGTATCAGTTTGGTTTCATTTATGCCAATTACAATTAAAAGTTGTTAGAAGATTGTAAAATGACTATAATGCCCCTAACTTTAAAGCTTTTGAGCATACACAAATAGTTTTTGGCAGTCCTTTTAGAGTTGATTCTTTTGAGTAGATTTATGGCAATTTTTTTCAGTTTACTAGTAGCAAAAACTTTGAATTGTTTTTTTACAATTTTTGGCATTTTTTGCCGTGAATTCATAAACAAAGGTGATTTGTGGGTAGGCCTGTAATATTGTTATAAATGAAACTAGGCACATACGTGGGTGTAAGCCTGGCAAAACGGGTGGGTTGGGTTGGGTAACTGGTCAGGATGTGTTCGGGCCAGGGTGGGTTATGACCAAAATGAGTTCGGGTCAAAACATGTCGTTTTAAAAAAAAGTATCAATTTGCTTCGGATCAGAATGGGTTGTAACAAAAGTGGCACGGGTTGAAATAAGATGTCTTAGAAAAGAAAAGTACCAAAATTTGCTACCCGTTTGAACCCATTCTAAATTTACATAGTTTTTAGGCGACCCATCTTAACCCAAATTTTTTTAAGGTGTTACCCATTTCAACCTGTTTTATGTTATGGTGTTACCCAATTCAACCCAAAATACAAAAAATATTTACCCAAACCAACCCATTTCCTCTACTTTGGGTCAAGATTGCCAGGTCTACGTCGGTGGCCTTATTAGTTTCGATATATTAATGAAAAAAGTTGATTACTCGGGTGGCCTCTACATACATTATCTCATGATTTTATAATACAGTTAGAAAAGTTTACTTATATTTTAGTACATCTCATTATGTTTTCTATTGTTGGATTTAAAGGTATGCCATCACAAAGGCTTTCATCATATCAATCCTGATGACATTTTTCTCCATGTTTGATGTCCCCGTGTTCTGGACAATACTACTTTGTTACTGGTTTGTGTTGTTCGTCTTAACAATGAAGCGCCAAATCATGCATATGATTAAACACAAATACGTCCCATTCAGCATTGGAAAACAGGTCAGTTTTTTAGCAACCAAATCATAACTTTATTACTGGTTTTAGCAACCAAGTTACATTTTATTAATGATTGTAGCAATTAATGACCTGGTAAGCATGTCATTTTTTGCTTATATATTTTTCAAAACTTGATGAGGTGGCATCTTATTTCTCATTTTCATGTATATGTATCTGTTATGTGTCATGTGATTTTACCCTTAACAAGTACTTTAAATATATAAGAAAAAATCATTCTTTAAACTTGTAAATAAGTTTATTTCTTTTTTTATTTTTTTCCACAAACATTTTTTGCATATGTGGGGGCTGGCATTGCATCAACCAGTGCCACATAAAGCAGTTTATTGGTAAAATCAGTTAAAATTTTAAAATTGAGATCAAGTATAAGTTGGTTCTTATTTTGCACTTTGGTTGCTAAAATCGGGAAAAAGTGTTTTTAACTTTTTTTTAATATTTCACGAAGTTATTCTGGGAATTAACTTTAAGCTTAACCCGTTTTTTAACAGAAATACGGTGGTAAGAAATCTTCTTCTGCAAGTAGCAGTGGTGTCGGATCTCGTGCTGATTGAAGTATGGTAATTTATTAAAAATGTAGTTGTTAGATTTGAACTGAACGATCGATGCATATTTTGCTGTTCCTTTTAAATTTCTTATCTAGTTACAAGTTCCGAACCCGGCCACCTCACTTGAACTATAGAACAACTTTTACCACTAATATTAACTTCCGATAACATCAGTCCTGTTTTAACTTTTAACCACATATTACTCTTATCATATTTAACATCTTAACAGAACACATACTTGCTTATTTTTGATTTGAAGAAACAATCTCATTCGCATTGGATAAAATCGACCTGTCGCAAACCCGTTTTATGCCCATTCGATAAAAATCAACCCGTTGGAGAATGAGCATTTAGAAGTCTAAAAACCACCTCTTATATCTCTGGCATGTAGTTAAGTTGGATGGGTGATTTGAGAAGTGACTCGGGCTCGATCCTCAGCACTGTCTTTATGGATCGTTATTTATCATAAAATTGAATTTGTGACTAGATTTTCGTATCTTTTAATGGAAAGATTTACAAACAATTTATCATGACACTTTTTCTAGCTTGTTTATAATTTTTCATAAATATGCCTCAAAAAATATGTTAAATGCCATTGGCCTTCTGGTCCACTGGCATGGTGATGATGGTTAGAGTTTGGGATCCTTAAAGATCTCAGGTTCAAACCTGACTCAAGAGGGTTTTTCCCACAGTGGTTGGTTTTCCTCCTTGATGCTGTTCCTGGGTAAGCAGACCTGGAGCGTCAAATTCAGTATGTAAAAAAAAATACGGGGTAGTTCCAAACGCCGTTCTAAAAAAAATATGTTAAATCATTTGATCTGTTGTAATAAGACAAAATGTGTTGACATTTAAACGGTGTTCAGGACTTGATGGGTTTATGGGATGAGCTGTTTTGTTTAAAAAAATTAAGATATGTTTTATGTCATAATTTAAATTGATTGACATTTTATGTCAAATTTTAAAGATAAATTGGATTTTAATAATCAAAACTTTAACTCATTAGTAGATAATAACTCTAGCAGCATAATTGTCATAGATTTATACTTGATTTCGTTTGTATGTTTCCACATTCTTTCATAATCATCATTGTGAGCGAAATCGGGTGAAAATCAAATGTAAATCTTTGAATTATATGCAAGTGAGATTTTACTTGGCAATGAAAGTGAAAGTTAAAAGTGTAATTGGTTAAATTGTTATTATGGTTTATTATCGGCCAATGAATTAGAGTAGAATTATTAGAATCCATTTTGCCAATTTTAAAAGATAGAAAAAACGAATATTAGGTTTTATGGTTTAAATGTAATTATTTTGTATATATTTGTATTTTCGGTTGTAAATTTGTAATTTTAGAGCATTAATATGCAAAAAGAAAAAAACAATATTTCCGGTTAAACAACAATGCGTGAAAATCGTGTCAGTATTCTGATTTATGTGTCTGACATGATTTTAAAGTTTGTCGTGTTCGGGTTCGACCTGCTAACCCATAAATAAATCTCATTTAACACACCACATATGCCACCTTCTTATCAGTTAAATCTTCTTTTTTTAAACAACGAAGATTAAACACATAATAACGGTGCTAGCAAAACAATCTTGCTAGCATTGTTGTTGTGTTTAATCTTCGTTGTTTAAAAAAAAGAAGATTTAATTGATAAGAAGGTGACTGACAAGAAACAAGTCAAGTCAAAGTAAAAGTTATCCAAGATTTATTTTACTAGTTTTCATGCGTATAACCTCCTAAAAGGGTTTTTAATGGAAAGTTTTATAATAATAATTCACTAATTATTTATTAAAAATAGTAAATGATCAAAAAGTTGTTTATGGGCTAGAAAGACATGAACTAAGATATGCATACATGTCCATAGCCATGAAGATAATCATACTATATTCAAAGGAAAGCTGACTGAAAGTATGTGTGAAGACGTTCACATACTTCAAATAGGATGATATATCTTCATTGGTAAATTTTGATGGTACCATTCCTTTATGTAAAGTGCATAAATCTAAATATGTTCCTGTTAAAGTGGGGCTAAGGTCAAAAGGTATTATGGTCAATCACCATCAAGAAAACAAAGGGAATCAAGAAAATCTTGTTGCAAATGAGGCCAAATCTTTGTGTCTTTTTCATCTTATTGCTTGAAAATGATTGAAAGATGCCGCTATTAAGCAACCAAAAGATCAAGTTCTTGCAGTTTTTAGAGATATTAATTAAGATCTAACATCATAAGTAATGTTTACCAACATTATTTAATGAAAGGATTGGAAATAAGTGTGTTTGGTCAAGTTGGGTGACAAGGTAAACTGTTTTGGATCAGAACAAACATATTTGAAAACGGTCAAACAGGTCGGGTGACATGAACACAAGGCCATGTTTAGGTTCTTAAGTGTTTATACGTCTCAATCGAAGTTGTCAATTTTGGTCCCATACGAGTTGTTTCTATCATGGTTGTCGTTGGCTTGTTGCATTTCGATTTAATTCGTTAAAATATATCAACATTTTTTGCATTATTTTGTATGCTCTAGCAAGTTGCTCTTTTTAGGCCACTTGTGCTTGTTCTTAAATTGAACAGTCTCATTAACATTAACAGAAGCTTGAAATCGAAATGTTCTTTATGAAGATAAACTCTTGAGTTATTGTTATTGTTTCTAGAATGCTTACATATATGATATATATGTATATATACATTGGAAAATGACTAATGAATTAAGATTAATAAACATTTAGACTTGATCATGGCAAAAAGAATTCTTCAAATGGATTTATAACTCCATCTTCAAATTGCTTCCTTCATATGAACCTAAAAAACAATCAAGAAATCTTTAAAATAAACATGGGAAACTTATTATGCTAAAAGTAATTGGCTTTTTGGTCCAAAAATGTGAACTTTGATCCATTTATTATTTGATTTTTGTGGGTTGTAACTCATTATTTGATAGTAACTAAGTTTAAATTGTTTGTGTTACGCGCGCTGAGGTTTAGATTATCACATTACCACACGCATATATAACAGTATAACATGTAACATTAAAAATATTTATAAAAAAAATGTCTTGTGGATATAAAACTATATTTATACTCTTTTTACCTGTAAATTTATGTTGAAATGGAATTGTTGTTGATTCTTGTTGAATTTCCATTCTGTATAGATTGTGTAGATCACCATCCCATGTCACACCTGGTTGCATTTGCTACAAGAAAAAATTAAGATAAAAATATTTATAATAAACACAATGTTTGATAGTTCAACCAAGTTATTTACAATTGAAAACACGAAAGAAGGCATTACATTGAAACACGATGAAACAACGAATGTTTCAGGAATTGAAACTGGACCGCCAATGCTTCGTCTTAACATCGTGTCAATCGGGCTATTTCCCATTTCTAGTAGCGAATTTACTTGAAAATAAGTCGAATTAGCGACTTCTGATGAATACCCGATTGCTGGAACTTCAAACATCTGATGATAATAACAAGATATCATGTTAGAACACTAATCAAATAGATAAATACTGTTTGAACTACATACATTGGCAGATCTAAAAGAGATTTAAGGCTTAGGGTTCAGGGTATATATGTTCATATTGTATACCTTAATTAATCTTTATTTTTATATTAATAATATTATTATTATTATTAAAAACCCTTTTCATTCTAATAATATTATGGAAAAATGATGTTAATTACCTCTTTCATGATTAGGCTATCAATGTCAAAATCTAATCTTGGTTGAAGAGTAGCAAGCTTCATGGACAAGAACTTTTGGCAATAAAAATCACAAACATGTGGTTAGTTTCTATATTTAGAAAGTTGGAATCAATGTATAATGATTAAATATTATTAAATTTGCTTACTTCTACTTGTTTTTGAAGAGATTGCACATAATTGATGATCTCATCAAGCATTCCTGCTTTTCCAGTGATCTTGTTGCAGCCTGGAACTAAATCTTGCAAATATTTCATTCTCTCACTGATTTTCTCCCTTCTTACCTATATATTCAATATTTAAATATATTAAAATTCAACTCAAATTATTTAAAAAATTATAATCAAATTATGAAAATGTGATTAAATTAAGGAATAATTACCCGCTCAGCCAAACTATGGCTATCAGTTGCTTGACCCCTACGAGCTCGAACATGAATATATTCTTGTTTTTGAGTTTCTACGGCTTTTGGTTTTTCTTTTGGTGAAGTTTCTGTCGAATTTTCCTCGGAACACCTCTTAATCTTCTTGTCTTTGACACCATTTTCTTTTGAAACCGCCTGAAAATGCACCACCGGTTAAAAAATGCACCGTCAGCTGACATTTATGTTAGCTGTAGTTTACTACTATCATTATTAGTATTATTGTATGGTTAATTGCTCTGATTCTATTAGCCACATTTTATGTTATTTAGATTACCTATAGTAGTAAGAAAAATAATAATGAACATAAAAAATTTATAAAAAAAAACTTTTCGAGCCGGTCTGTCCCCTACCTGTAACTCTGTTACGTGGGATTTTACTGGACACACTTTTTTTAACAATCTTTTTCATAAAAGAATGAATAAAGATTTAACCTTTTGCTTATGATCTTCATGGGTTTTCCTTTTCTTAAGGTTATGATCCGCCACTAATGGCGGGATCAGCTGATCTTGACACGCATCGCTGAAATCCGGCCACCCATATTGCAAACCGGGGTCGGGTTTGATCTCAACCAGACCCCGGAAACAATGATCATCATTAGACAAACCCTGCTGTTGTTGTTGCCGCCACTTCATTCTTGCTTGTTGTCGTTCTAAGACACTCACGTCGGTGCCGGAAGTGTTGCCGGGGATGTTCATGGTGGTGTAGTGACAGTGTAGCATCTCCGGCGAAGCTGTGTTCATTTTTAACAAAGATTTTTAAAGGGTTTGTAACTTTTTATAAAAAGCATGTGAGAGAGAGGATTTTAATTTTTAAGGATGAGGGAGGGTGGAGGTGGGGTATATATAGAACAAGGAGAAAGAGAAATGAAGTGAGAAAAGTCACCGGAGAGGCTGACAGAGACTGCCGGAGACTGACACAGGTGACCGGAATAAATAGGGAGGAGAGTGGGGAGTGGTAGGGCAAGGTCACCACAGGGACAGCAATGGGCTATGGGGCCTCACTGACATGACTGCCACGTGGTGTGTTCCTGCAAATACTAATTTATTTTAGGTAAAAAAAATTAGTTCAACTTGCATTTAAATTTTGGAAAATCATACATTTTGACAACTTTTTATTTTGTTAAAATATGCATTCACTTTTATTCTTTTTATTACACGTTAACATAAAGATATTTAAAAATAATCCATCAGAAAACGTCACGTAACCTAACTGAATTAAGAAAACTAAATTTTAGCTGTCATGTATAAAAAGAAAAAAAATAGGGTCCACAATACCATCCAATCAAAACAAGTCACGTGTATTTGTCGGCTAAATCTAGCCGCCTTAGCTTACGTGACGTTTTCTGATTGATTGGTTTTATAGACACTATTGTTTTTTCTCTTTTTGTGTGCCGACTAAATTCTAGCCTGGTTAGCTTACGTGACGTTTTCTGATTGATTACTTTTGGATATATATAATATATATATATATATATATATATATAAAATTTTTTATAGCACTAAAAGTTAATGTTTATTTTAATTAAAAAAAAGTAAGAAATAAGTCAAAATATTTATCCTCATGATTTTCCTTTAAATAACCAATATAGTCAGAAAATGTGTTATGTTTTATATAAACTTATAAATTCATGATAATAATTTATATTAAAAAAATATAAATACTAGATAGTTTTAATACACTGGGGTTGGTGACACAGTGGTAAAGGAAAATCCTATAAGAACACCAAGATTTGGGGAGGTCATGGTTTCAAGTCCCACCCCTAACAGGAATTAAGAAATTTGTCTTTCAAAAAAAAAACTAGATAGTTTTAATTTAGGGAATATATTGTGTAAGTATTAACCAGAGATACGATTAAATGTTTCTTATCTCTTAAGGTGAAGGGAGTCGTCCAACGGGTTGCTCACGGGCTCCATGGGTTCCACGGGCAACACCGCCGCAACAAACGAGGGCTTGGCGAGGGCTTCTCCACACGGGTTGTAAAGCCAGTTCAAAAATTGTAGCCGTTGACACTTTTGTAGCCAATGGGGGAACCGTTGGGGTGGGGGGGGGGGTTGGGTATTTAAATAAAAATATATATTTTTTCACCTATAAATATACCTTTTTACACTCTCTCAATCTCGTTCACACTTTAAAAAAATGGATTCATTCTCAGTTAAGTCTAGTCATGTGCAAGGCATATGAGGGTACTTTTGTAATTTTACCCATTTAATTAAAAAATATGTTAATTAAAATATCTATAAACTCTCTCTCTCTCTCTCAAAGAAAGGAGAGAGAGAGGAGTGAGAGAGAAAAAGAGAGAGAGGAGAGAGATTGAAAGAATGGGTTTATAGATATTTTAATAACATATTTTTTAATTAAATATGTAAAATTATAAAAGTATCCTCATCTGATATACTTAACAGACAACAAATATATACAGTTTCATTATATATAATCATTTTTAAAATTAGTTCTATACTAAACACATTCATATACATCATAACAAATAATATATTCACTAATCTTAATAAATCTTCTTAAATCATCCTTCTGATCAAATATGACATTTTGAATCGAGTATATTTGATAGAATCTTAAAATTGGAGCTCGGTGGAGGTGGAGGTCTAGAATAAAGTTTAGAAGAATAAATCATTATTTATTATTATTATTATTATTATATAGTCTTAATAAAAAAAGAATAAATTACATAGATTGTCATTTATTTATACTATAAATTACACTTTGTGTACTTTGACTTTAATAAGTACACAACATGTCATTTTCTTACATACTTTTATACACATATGTCTTTTACACTAACCCCCATCCATTTTCATCGTTAAATCTCATCATGTACCTCTTACATGATGGATAAAATAGTCATTTCATATTACTAATATATATTAAATACAAGTTTATTCTTTTCCTATACCAGATCCATCTCTCGTAACTGCAGATCCCCATTACCAGATCCATATGTCTGCATATCTTCATCGTCCCCAAGCCCTCTCAATTCAATTCTCACACCCATATATAAATTTGGCTTCACCCCTGCCTTCAAGAACTCACATTCACTTTCTCTCTCTATAATTATTTTGTGCGTGTTTGTGTGTGTGAAAGTGATTACCGTCGCCAAAATCTAAAATGGGAAGCTTGAAAGAGGAGAGGAAGACCACTGGATGTGCTGCAAGAGATCCCTCTGGCGTTCTTTCCCTTACACCTACCCTCTGCGGTACCCTCTCTCCCCTGCTTATATACACACACACACTTGTACATATAATTAGCTGAAATTTATGTATGTGGCAGAAACATTCACATTTTATGTATGTATACGACGGTGGTCATTAGATGAGGACGCCGTCACTTTTAGGGTTGAAGGAGCTAATTTGGTCATTTGGGGCAATTTTTGGCTTTTGTCTCCATCACATCGTTGACTTACTGATTTGGATCGAATCTTACCCCGTTAGAGTTTAGAATCTGATAGCAGATTAACTAGAATCGATACACCAAACACAATAAAACCCAAACAAGAAAGAAGGGATAAGGTTTGATCTGGTTAGCGGAGTTCCAAATATAAGATGCTTGTGATTTTAGATATGTGGTGTGATGTGTAGGGGGCTACAGGATGGTGGCGGCAATGGCTGTGGTGGGGGCTACAATCGGAGATGATGAAAGGTCGCTTGATTTGCAGGATTACGACGATGGAGTTGATGGAATTGAGGCAGTAAGTTTGATGTTGAACTGGTGTAGGAACTGGTGTAAGTTTTATATATATTAATAATATGAAATGACTATTTTACCCATCATGTGAAGGACATAAGGTGTATAAAAATGACTATTTTACCCATCATGTGAGGGGCACATGATGAGATTTAACGGTGGAAATGGATGAGGGTTAGTGTAAAGGACATAGGGTGTATAAAAGTATGTAAGAAAAGGACATGTGGTGTACTTATTGAAATCAAAGAACACATAGTGTAATTTACAGTATAAATAAAGCACAATATGTGTAATTTACTCTAAAAAAAAGTATGATTGTACATTCAACAAAGTATTTTGTTTGAGAAAATAGAAATAATTAAATATTTCAAATCTTTTTATGTAATTAAAAGTTGATAAATTAAAAAGAATTAAAATATTCATATATACATCGTTTATTTAAATTTGATTTCCTCAGTTTTTTTATTTTGCCTCTCCACTATGGAGTAATTAACGTAAAATTTACCGTTTGCATCAAATAAACTTTAATTTATATTTTAGAAATTACTTATTCCTCTACGTTATCTTAATTTATAAAACATAAAACACATTAATATCAAACTAATTACAAAATACAAGATTAAGAAGATTCACTTGATACTTTTAATTAAATAAAGGTAAAAAATAAAAAAATCAATAAATTTTATATTATTTTATATTTACATATCAATTGCATAAATCGGTTGTAATTTATTTTCATATCCACATCTTTCTTTATGCATTAATGAAAAAATGAACCTAGCATTTACCCACATATCTATTTTTAATTTTTATTTTATATTTTTATCATTTATTATAAAACTGATATAACAATGTTTACGTACGTTATTTGGTAATTGGATCACATAGATGATTTATATATATTTTTTTTGAACGACCGACAAAACATTATAAATATATATAAAGGGAACTAGCGGAAGCTAGACCCATCAGTTACATCCATCAAGACTTAAGACAAAACACCAAATTAATACAAAGAAAAGTTACAGGATTGGACCCAAGACAAATTAACTAATATCTCTAGATCGAGCCTTTAACTATAGAAATCCAAAGACTTTAATTTCTTCGATAAATGTTCGCACGGCTATGCTGGGCTACCGCACACCCGTACACGACTTGCTCGTGGCTGGTTCTCGGCCAAAATGCTCGGTAGCAAGACTAGGAGCGCAAACTATGATCGGCACGCCCGTGTGTGATAAATGTTCACCAACCCAGAAGCTTGTTCTTGAGAATTACAAGTCAAGACCAACCGTTCCCAGCTCGCACGACCATATGTTGGGGGAATTACCAATGGCCGGAACGGCCTTCAGAAACCCTTTCCTCACCGATGACCGAGAATCTTTCTTTAAAAGCCTATGTGTGGGAATATTAATTTAAATTTACCGATTAATTACCAACGGCAATTAAGTCCATCGGTAAATACTGACGAGTAACCGGTAATATTCTGTCGATGATACGTTTTATTCTAGTAGTCGACGGACCATACTAAGACGAAAAATAAATAAATTATAAATATATGTCGGTATGAGGTCCATTGATAACCCGTCGGGAAACGTCTTAGTGCGACTCCAAGATAGCTATTGGTAATCCGTCACTGAAAAACTGCGTCGTAACTGTTGGAAATCAGGCCCAAGAAAACGAACAGGAAATTTTATTAAACAAAAAAACCACACTTTACAATGATCCCTAACCCATATATTTATAATAAAATAAACCTTGTTAGTCAAGTAATCTAATCCTACTCAAATACTTAAAGATAATACCAAATAATAAAATAAACAAGTACTAGACTCCTACTAGGACTAAAAACTTGCAACTCAATCCAGTAAACTTGCGACTTCCTCCTTGCACCCCATAGACTATTAGACTATGACAATATTATCCTAATAATCACCCCCTAATCTAGTCATGCACTTGTCTTGGACCCGTTCACCGTCTTGACCCATCCTAGACCACCGACCCTTCCCTTGGCCTCGTCCTAGATCATCCCGACATGAACTTCCACAACCACAACGTTCACACACATGCTTTTTCTCCTTTGCATATACCATTGTTATCTCCTTTTCTTCACGGCTTCAAACCCACTTGACCACTATCGATCTCCCTCTTCCCAGGTCACTAGAACAACCCCGTTCTTGACCACCGATCAAAGGAAAAAAACAAGCTCGCTACCCCGCTGCTTCTTCCGTTTTTCTTCTTTACCTGCTAGGCAAGACTAGATTCAAAGTCTCTAGCTTTGACGAATCATTTCCCGTCCACCTACCCGCAATTCTGATCGGATATATTCTCCCAAAAAAACAACATACCCCGTTACTCCGTTTTTATCCTTGGCGGGAATGACCGGGTCGATTGATCAAGTATTGAAGCTGTCTTATCACAACTAGATCTGATCACCTGCTTTCCTTCTCGTGAAAGACTCCTCAAAATATGTTGCTGCGGACTTCCCTTTCCTTCTCGTTTTCAGCCCTGCAGCCAAAGGGGCTGCTCCCCGTTCCCTTCATAAAAAAACGACTCTCAAAACGACATTCTCTTTCACCAATCTCTGATACCAATTGTTAGAAATCAGGCCCAAGAAAACGAACAGAGAATTTTATTAAACAAAAAAAAACCACACTTTACAATGATCCTTAACCCATCTATTTATACTAAAATAAACTCTGTTAACCAAGTAATCTAATCCTACTCAAATACTTAAAGATAATACCAAATAATAAAATAAATAAGTATTAGACTCCTACTAGAACTAAAAACTTGCAACCCAATTCAATAAGCTTGCGACTTTCTCCTTGCACCCCGTAGACTATTAGACTATAACAATATTAGACCAATCACACCATGTTTTCTGACTGAATGTTGAAAGGACCCCTTTTTTTACGAACTTCTCCGTCGCTGAAAGCACTGAATAAGTATAAGCAAATTATATATACAACAAATAGTAAACAATGAATATGAGGGGAAACACTGTTAAATGAAAAGTGACAGTGAGGCCATATCAGGATGCGTCACGTGGCTCAACAAGTTTTGTTTTGTTTTTAGTATTTGGAAACCGCGTTTCACGGCGAGAGCGTGGTCATTTCCCCCCGTATTATGTGACAGAAGTTTGGCCGTTATTGGTGCAGGTCGTCAAAGATCATAAAAGCGAAGAACGATACCGGTTACGATAAAACTAAAATAGCTGCAACGATGTTGTTCGCTAATAAACGGTTGGGTTGGTAACGGTAACGTCGTTCGCTATAGCACACTATCCAAAAAATACTTGATTTTGATACTACTATGTGGAAACGTAGACGCAATGTTAAAAATTACGTTACTAAAAACAAACATAAAACTAAATTATTTAAAAAAAGGACAAAAAAAAGTTTTTAAAAAAAGTGTAGAAATAAAAGGTTAAAAAACAGGGATAAAAGAATTAAATCTGAGGAGAATTAAGGGAAAAACAGGATTACAACAGAGGTGTTTCAGGTGGGTAACACATTCAAGCTTTAACCACTGTATGTTAGTAAAAATTTTATGATAAAGATATTATAATCATATTTTCATTTTAAATAAGCATACTTAAAAATATAAAACTATTATAATCACAGTATCAATTTAAATAAGCAACAACAAAAAAATTTGACTGTTTAATGGTACACATGTTCCCCTTACATTGCAACATATTTCTTTGATGGCCCACCAATCAGAAAGTAAAAAAAACTAAAAGGACGTTGTAGCCGATGTGGGGTTAGCCCATTTGGTAGATGCATATGTCTCTTAGAGGGGAGGTATTAGGTTCAAACCTGAGCAGTGGTGTAATTTAGGATTATTGGTGTAAAGGTAGAGTAGGGGTAACATTTGCCGTTCAAAAAAAAATGACATTGTAAATAGAGTTGAACCGGCAGTTAAGGGAAATAGCCGGGGGTCAACACATATTGAATTAGATATTGAACAAGATCAGTGAGGCTGACAAGGTGATTAGTGCGCCACTCTCCTTTGGCCGAGGTGCAGCTTCTCGATATTATAAGAGACACCTGAAATGGTGTAACTTCTTGACTTCTCCCTTTTTCGATGTCTGTTTCGCCGAAACCTACCTTAGGGTTTGACATGCTTTATTCCTGAATCGTAATGTATGGAGGTTACTGTTCCAGCTCTGGGCTCTCTGCACTTTCCTCATTCAGGTGTCATTGGGGAGTGTTGTGCCGTCTGAAGATTTCAGTGGTTCGCTTCCCAACCTAGCACTGTTTACTTGTGTGGTCTTGTCAACTCAGGTTTTATTTGATTATCCAATGGTCTCTTCGCTTATTCCTGGCTTGGCATATGGCCTGGCCTTCCTAGCTTCGTTCTTTTGCCTTGCCTTCGTAACTGGTGTTGTCCTTACGTGGTTAGCTTCCCAAAGCTACCCCCGTCATCACATACGTAAAACTTGAGGTAGTTTCTGAGCCTACCAAATTTTTTATTGTTATTGATATATGAAGAGTAATAACCTAACGTCCACTCCAATAAAATAACCATTACCGACCTAGCCTATGGGGCTAAACGTCATTTCCATGTCTGTTAGGACATGTAAAGGCAAAGAATGTTATGAGCACCAATGAAAAGAGAGGGTCACCAAAACGTGGCCACCATGCTCCTCAAGTAGGGTCTGCCTAATAGCATAAAGGTGAGAGAAGATGCTCCCACCTAAAAAGTATAAGTAATGGGAGTAAGGCAGACCTCAGGTTTGATTTCTTTCCTCTATCATCATTATTGATCTGCAATTAATTCTCCTCTCATCTTTACTTATCTCCAATCGGTACTTATTCTCACGCCGGAGGGTTGTCATAGGGGCATCCCTTCCCCTGTGGCGCCTTAACACGTTTGTTACTTGTGTAGTGAGAGAATTGGAGATAGAGTTCCTGGATTACTGTATAGATGAATACTTGGCCATGAAACAGTGGGAGAAGAATCATTGATGTATTAACCCTGGTCTAACTACTGATTGGGATTTGCGTCAACATTGACACCATCAGTATAGAGATTCCAAATGTTGCCTTCTGTTGATTGATCTAGTGTTTCCTTTCCACTTCTTAGATGTGTGGACATGGATGAAGCAAATTACTTAATCAGGGAGATTCACAAGGGGATATGTGGGATTCATATTTTGCCAAGATCTGTGGTAGCCAAAATTATGCGGGATATTATTGGCCCGGGATGCACGTAAAGGCCATAGAAGAACTTCGGAAGTGTAAGCTTGTCAGTGACACGCCCCTGTTTCAGGAAGACCTAAAAACGATCTTAGGGGCATCCCTTCTTCTATGACGCCTTAACACGTTTGTTACTTGTGTAGTAAGAGAATTAGAGATAAGAGTTGCTGGATTACTATATAGATTAATACTTGGCTATGAAGCAATGGGAGAAGAATCATTGACGTGTTAACCATGGTCTAATGTAACGAACCAAAATCCGGGTTTCGTTTTCAAATAAATAAATATTTCTAATTAATATTATGGTGAAAATAATATTTTAGAAATAAGTTGAAACAAGTGGGTTTCAAGTTTGTAGTGGGGTTATGTTAGTTTTAACTAACTTTAGAATGAAATGGGTGAAATGAAAAGTTGAGGGACTAAAAGTGTAACATGGCAAATCTGCCATATTGACTAGTAAAAAGTCAAAATTGGTCTCATTTTCTTCCTTGGGTCGTTTTTGGAAGAAGGAGAAAAGGAGAAAAACGATTTTGAAGCTAAATCGTGCATTTTAGGCTTGTTTTAAGAAGGTTTTGGCTCACACAACACTTTCCTAACATCAAGTAAGTGTTAATCATCCTTTTGATCTCACTTTAGATGTGTTCTTGATGGGTTTTGAAAGAAAACCGAAATTTTGTATGCATGTGATGAAATGGTGTTAGATTATTGATAATCTAGCTAAACTAAAGGTAAAGAGTAGTGATTAACATCCTAGAACCCTTTGATTATGATTTTGAAAAGTTAGGGTTCATATGGTGGAAATTGGGGGTGTTTGGATCATGATGATAAATGGCGAATTAATGAAGATTAAGTGTTTTTAAGATGTTAGACACTTGAACAAACACCAAATTAACTTAATAATAATTTTTGAAAGAAAAATTAGTGTTAAGATTAAGATAATGAAACTCAAGTGGGTGAGTTTGTGGTGAAAGAGGGTGTTTGGTTATGAGGATAACCCAAACGGGTCAATTTGGGTTAAAAAGAGGAAATTGGATTGTGAACCCAATTATAATGTGATTTGATGAATGTTAGATTACTAAACTAGGTGTATATGTTTAGGTAATCAAATTGTGAGTCGAGATGGTGGATGCGGGATCTTCTAACCCGAAAGGTAAGTGCCTTTGCACTTACTTAGTAATGATGATAAATGGAGGTATTTGTGTTATGTGTGCATCCTATAATGCTGAAATGAATGAATGTAGTTATAGTTGTAATACTATAATGGTTATGTGCAAATGAATGAATGTAGTTATAGTTGTAATACTATAATGGTTATGTGCAAATGAATGAATGTAGTTATAGTTGTAATACTATAATGGTTATGTGCAAATGAATGAATGTAGTTATAGTTGTAATACTATAATGGTTATGTGCAAATGAATGAATGTAGTTATAGTTGAAATACTATAATGAATATGTGCAAAATGAATGAAGGTAGTTATAGTCATAATACTACAATGAAAACGTGGTGAATCTATGGTCTAAGAATCATAAGTGGAAAGGAGGCTATGGTCTAAGAATCATAGTGGAAAAGAGGCTATGGTCTAAGAATCATAGTGGAAAGGGAGGCTATGGTCTAAGAATCATAGTGGAAAGGAGGCTATGATCTAAGAATCATAGTGGAAAGGAGGCTATGGTCTAAGAATCATAGTGGAAAGGAGGCTATGGTCAAAGAATCATAGTGGAAATGGAGTTATGGTCTAAGTACCATAATGGATAGATGAATATGGAGTTATGGTCCAAGTACCATAATGGATAGATTGGTTATGGAGTATGATCTCGTATCCTAAATGGATATGAAGTTATGGCCTACGTGCCATAATGGAAATGGAAATGTGGTAATGAAATGATGAAAGAAACTTGTATGTGAAAAGTATGTGTATGAAAACTTTAATTGACCAAATGGGTGCAAACGGGTCAAATGGGTCAAATGGGTGAGTTATGATCATGTGTTATAATGGAAATGAGATTATGGCCTATGTGCCATAATGGAAAAGGAAATGTGTTAATATGAATGATAAATGAAAAGAATGAAACTTGTAGGTGAAATACAAGTGTTATGTAGCCAAATGTTAAAATTTGGTGGAAACGGGTCAAATGGGGGAATGGGTGGAAACAAGTAGAATTTACTTGTTTGTTATGTTTTATCTTCATTACTAATGGTGATATGTTTATGTGGTTGTAGGAAAAGCTCCGATGTAGTCCAAGTCAAGTCCAAGGCGTTGGCGGATTCTCGTATGCGTATTTTGTATATTGATGGTATTTAGAAATCCTTTTTATGGATTAAATTTGATACACAAATGGTGTTTTAGTGTATTTACATGTTGTTGATGTGTCTTGGGTCAAAACCCAAGTATTGGGAATTTTTGGATGTCTTGTAGTAGTGAAAAAGTTGGAAATTTGGCTAAGTATAAATTTTGCAGGAAACTGAAACTCTCTGGAAATCTGATTCCTCGCGGTACGCGAAGAACCGGGATAGGTTCTCTCGCGGTACGCGAGGGACAAGGGTTTCGGAGATGCTTCGAGGGGTCTCCTCGCGGTACGCGAGAGCTTGCAGGGAAATCTCTCGCGGTACGCGAGAGACCTGGGTTCCGGCTTGTTTTTGGGACTCCCTCGCGGTACGCGAGGGAGGTGGCTAGTATGTCTCGCGGTACGCGAGGAGTAAAAAAAAAAAAAAAAAAAAAAAAAAAAAAAAAAAAAAAAAAATATTTCCTGGGATTTGTTTTAAGCTTCCGCGTGTTTTACGTTTGGTGTGTTATATCTAACTACTTATTGGGATTTGCATCAACAACATCTAACATTATCGTTTTTATGTAGTTTGATCTTTTAAATTATCTTTGAAATAACAATTGTAATGAAAGTAAAACAAATTATTTTAAATCCTTTATTGAAAATTTTAGACTTCGTCACGTTTAAAATCACGATGGAACGAATATCGTTGCTTTTTAAAATAAGATGGTAAGGAGTCGCATTCATTGTACACTTTCTATAATATTAAGAGATTTTATGAAGGGTCAAATTCCCAAGCGACATTCTTTGGCCCATGAAAGCCGATTGACGTGACAAAATACAAACTTCCATGACTTCATCCCAATTAAGTAAATATTTTTTGAGTAATTTACATATCCCATTTGTAAAATTGCAAATATTAGATGATTGTATTAAATGTTTATAAAGTATTACCTAGGGTTTTAAACATCAACTATCCATCCCGCAAAGCCCTTCCCGCTCTAGAATCTTTTGAGATTCGTTCTTTTTCTTATCTACACTATATTCTTATAAGGTTGTATGTAATGGATTCACGCCTAGCTTCACATCAGCCCACTTGGGCATTGAACACCCCCCCCCCCCTAATTGGGCGTGAAGGGCGGTGGGTGGGGCGAGTAATGAGCGTGGGGCGTATTCTAACCAATAAAGAGACGTTGGCTCAGTTAAAAATAAAAAAACAAATAAATTTTAAATTAATGATGGATAGTAAAACAATTACACACTTTTGTGGTTCTGGTTAGTGGTTTCACTCTTGTCTACATGGCAATGACATGACAGGACAGGACATTTTTCACTTTTTAGTGAAACCATTACACATAGCCTAAGTGGAATTGTGTGACATCACAGAGTTCGAAAAACCATTCCGGCCGAAACCTCAAAATTTGATGATCGTATTGACACACCTTCACGTGCCTTTTTGCCAGGCTACTTTCATTCGAATGAATTGACCCTCGCAATTAAATATGTAAATAGGAATTTCCATAAAATGTTATATTGGGATACAATTGTATATAGTTTTGAAATCAATAAATTTCATGATCTAATACGAAGATTGATATCTTCACAAAAGATACTTAGAAGGCGTTAGAATTGTGTTTGTCACTGAGAACTATGATTTTTATTGTCTTGAAGATGAGAACTAATTCTCACATTGTAATTATGATTGTATAGAGTGTAGGTGCATTATCTTATGATATTTAAGTATCAATTGCTATTCTTTGCAAAATCTGGGGATTGAAATGCAGGAACTGCAGCAATGTTGTAACTTGCTGGACCAGGTTCAGATCCCGGGGGATCCGATTCTTGGAGTTGGTTGGGTAATCACCCGTATTCTTTCTCTGTTAGGGCTGTCAAAGAGCTAACTTCTAGGAAAGATGTTAATGGCGGGCTGTTCAAATTGAAATGGTGTAGATGGCTTCCTATTAAATGCAATATTCTGGGTTGGAGGGCGGAATTGGATAGTCTCCCGACCTTGGTGGCTCTTAACACGTGCAATATTCAGGTTGGTTCTATTCGGTGTCCATTATGCAATGAGGGGGTTGAATCTGCGGAGCACTTGTTTACGTCATGTTACATTGCTTCGATCGTATGGCAACACATCAGTTGTTGGTGTAAGGTCCAGCCCATCTTTGTCTTCTCAATTAAGGATTTGTTGGCCTTTTCCAATCAACTTTCAGCTTAGAGGCTCAACAACAGTTTTTTCATGAAATCATTTTATTAGCCATTCGGTGCATTTGAAAAACTAGGAACGATTTCATTTTTTCAAACATTCTAGACAAGACGGAGAAGATCATTGAAGACATTAAGGCCTTCGGGTTCCTTTGGGTAAAAAACAGAACTAGTTTATAAGATACTAGTTTAGGTCCCGTGTCTACACACGGGGTGAAAAATATTAATATTTAAAATTTTTAAATCTTTATGTATATATATTTCACATGTGTAAAAATATATTACATATACTACGGATATAAACAAACTCAAAATATGTAAAAAATTAATATATAATTAGGTTTCGAAAATACGTTAATTACTATTTAATGTAATTTTACTTTCAATTACTATTTGATTGAAATAAAAGTTACATAATTAAATTTTAAAGTTTTCTTATAATAAGGAATAATTTAAAATAAATGTGTTGTATTAGTCCAATTAATACTTTCTTTAAATATATATTATTATTTAAATATAGAAATGCATTAAATAAGAGAGAGATGCGGGAAAAAAATGATGAGATTGAATGTGGAGATGACACGTGGCACTAAAAAACCTTTATTTATTAGTATGTATAGATTTCTTGGGCAGATTGGGTTCGCTTCAACATCCCTGTAACTATGTAATTAGCCTTTATTTTGTTTCTGTGTTGTTTCCCCAGCTTTGTCTGGTTGTTGGTTTCCTTTATAAAATTGGCCTTTCGAAGAAAAAAAGTATTTGGTTAAGTACACATTGTAATTATGATTGTATAGATTGTAATTTGTTGAGATGTTAGATCGGGGATTGAGATTTGATAACACGTGTGTGCGTGCTTAATTTATTGAACTGAAAGGATTCACATAGTTCTTGCTTAATCTAAAAAGTTAAATCTTATAATAATGGAACATGTTATGTATAATACTCTACATAGTTGTGCCATCGATATAAAGCTGAAATTGAGATTTTGATAGTGTGTTACATGACTATGTAAAACTAAATACAGGTACCCTTTTGTTGAAGGTCGTTCGAGCTTTTCCTGGGAGTATGGCATGGGTTACTTCAGCACCGTAGCGCCTGGTACCCCTTCTTACCCTGAAAAAGACGTCCTTGAACCGATAACCATCTTTTGGCTAACCTAGTCTCCTCCGCCCTCGGGACCAACAAGGGGTAGTACAAGAATATTCACATGTTGTCCATCGACTACGCCTTTTAGCATGAGTTTAGGCCCTGAATCACCCTCAGTGAACGAACCTTGTGGAGGAACCCTTAGGTTTTCGGGGCATTGGATTCTCATCAATGTTTGCGTTACTCAACCTCAGATAACATACTCGTGTAGTGAGTTACAATCCTATGTAACCTCAGATAACCAAGGTTTGTTTTCGCAAATTAGAAAAATTAATGTTTTCAATTGTTTTGATTTGCCTTTCTAGTCTTAATCCTTTATATACTACTTTAGCATTGCCGATGTGACGGGGGTATATTTTATATTTTGAGGTAATAAATCCAAGAATTAAACGAAGTAAGAGAGCCGCCAGATGGATCAAATTAAATTGTATAAACTCGGGTTTTGTATTAACTAGTTTTCTCCTTCGCGCTACGCAGCGGGAGTTTGGTAGTTATTGGTTCGGCTCGTCTACGGGGATAAAACTTATGTTTAAACACAGACTCGCTATAGCGTATGATACAAAAAAAAAATACTCGGATCGCTGACAAAAAAAAACCCGTGCATCCCGTTTAAAAAAAATTAATGAACGAAAGTTATTACAGAAAAATGAAATTATTATTAACACTCAGTGAACTTTTGTTGCAATTTTATAAAAAAAACCTTTACCCTATTGAAGTTTTGTGACAAATCTGTAATAAAACAAAATTTTAAGTCAAAATATAAATTTGTGGCAAATCTATAAAAAAGAAAAATTTTGTGTCAAAGGAAAAAAAAGTCAAAAATTAAAGTTGTCACAAATATATCAAAAAAACAAAATTTTGTGTCAAAAAACAAAAAAGGAAAAAGTACCCTGTTCAATCACACAACAATTAATATTAGTAATAATCTATACTAATAAATAAAGGTTTAATGTGGACACTTGTTATTTCTTTATGTCTTCTCACATTGATTTTTTCGCATCTCTCTCCTAATAAATGATCCTCTATCTTATTAAATAATAATAATATTATAAATATATTATTAAAGAAGAATACTAATTATATTAAATAAGAATATATAATAGGAAATAAAAAAATAACTAATTAAAGAAAAATATTAATTTATTATATGCACACACACATTTCCACTTGATATAATCGAGACGATCATAATAGTCTGACAAGTTATGACGTATTTACAAATTTATAAATTTTATCTTTTTTAATATATAATCTCGTGTAATACACGAGATTCTAACCTAGTAGTAATAATAGTTAGAAGAAAACCTAAAAGCGAAGGAATGCGTGAAACAACGTGACAATAATATAAATAATTAAATATAATAATAAATGAAACAGAAAAAAAAATATAAAACAAAGGAAGGAGGCAGATTCGAACTCAAGCCAAGAAAACGCAAAAACAAAGAGTTACCACGAGACCATTAATTAGTACTTGTATAATTACCAGAAAGAAAGAATTATAACAAAAGAAATCAGTTTTTTTTTTCAAAAAAAAAATACGAAGTACTGTTCAATCGCACGGTGAATAATAGTTAGTTAATTATATAACCAACTTCTTTTGAACCACTTTGTGGTCACCACTACCTCCTTTCGAGATGTAAATTATCGTTTAAAACAATAGTTAGTTGAATTATTGTAAACGTAAATCTTTTAAAAGTCTCTCACTATGTATATTATTTTAGACATTTTGGATTATTTAGAAAGGATGATATATTATTATAATTTTTTTATAAAGAGTCTTACAAATATTATATTTCCTATAATTAACCATGCCTTATATAATATAATATAATTTGTTACAAACTAATATACTGAAATTAAAATAACTCAATTTTCATTATTATAAAAATACAAAATAAATCAATTTTTAAAAAAGTAAGCTATATTGGACAAAAATGCCAAGTTGAAAGGTCTTTTAAAGTGATTGATTTCTTGTGTAATCATAATAGCATTTCTAATGAAAAACTAAAAGATCACGTAATTTATTTGATTTCAGGTTTGGGTGGGTTTTCTCGTAAACGAACCGAACGAACAAGAATAGGATCCTGTTCGTGTTCGTTCATTTAATTTAACCAAACAAACGATCGGACACGAACACTTAAACGAATGGGGTTTTCTTATTCGTGTTCGTTCGTTAATAGTATAAACGAACGGTTCACGAACATAAACGAACACAGATGAACGTAACTAAACGAATGTAAATGAACAAACATAAATGAACACACATTGACATGAACAAACATACACGAACGTAAATGTAATTGAATTTAACAAACGAAAAAAAACATAACTGGAAAATCAATTTACTTAAATGTAAATTGAATTTAACAAATGCCAATGAATAATATTAATAAGTTGACTATTTAATATTAATAACAAATAGATAAATAATTATTTAATGAACGTAAATGAGTATAAACAAACGTTAATGAACGAACATAATGGAACATTCACAAAGATAAAGGAATGATCCGAACATGTGTTCATGTTTATTTGTTTAATTAACAAAAAATCCTGTCCATTTTCGTTGTAACTTCAAATAAGCTTGACACCTTTAATTTGATATAATAGTAACTACAGGGTTTTCCTCGCACGCGTTACGCCGGGAATTCAACCACGATCCCAATTATCAAAACTGTATAACGGAATTTAACTCTAAACGCGTATAACGGAACCTTAAAGAAAATTTTAACTCAAGCACGGCTAAAATTAATTAAATGAAAAAAAAAAAGCTCAAAAAAGGTCGTCGTGATCCCAAATATCAAAACGAGTATGCGAAAAATCTAAGGCGTGAATAAAAAGAAATTAAACCCAATTAGATATTAATTAAATGCAAAACAGTTACAAAAACAATAAATAAATTGGAAAAGGGAAAGGGAAAAAAATGAAATATTGGAGTGAGGGGAAAGAGATTCAAACCCGGGTTACCAAGAGAGGGAGGAGGACAACGTGCTTTACCATCTTAACCAAACCATATTTTGGTTTTAAGGCGCAACAAATAATATATAGCAAGAAAGAAAATTTGGTTTTTCCAAAAAAAAAAAGGAAAAAAGCCTACCCAATAACCAAGTGACACGTGACAAGGTGCTCCAACACTATAAGTTTTCCTTTAATATAGATAATAATAATAATAATAATAATAACAATAATTATAATAGAAATTAAATTATTAAAAATATAATCAAAGAAATAAAATTAAGATATCATTGCTCCCCAGACTCCTCAAATGTCACACCAGTTTTTTTCTCAAACTCTCTAAACCGGTGAGAATACACTCCCCAAGCTATTTAAAATTTTGTAAATATTAAATTATTTATTTTAAACGTTAAATTAATTAAAACCAACATACAAACTAAATAAAATAAAAATTCATTCATGAAAAATAAAAACACTTTATTAATTAAAAAAATACAAGGAACATTTTATTAATTAAAAAAAATAATAAAATAAGATGCCCTCAAAACCCCAACGTTGCGTTATTTCATGTTTTCGCTAAAATAATTTAAATACAACTCGGTTTTCATCAAAATTTAACAAAGCCGCTTACGAGCCTAAAAATACTTTATTTTGAATACCACCTGATTTTTATTAGCATTTATTTTGAAATATTGACAAAAACAATAAACAAAAATGTGTATTAGAGAGAAATCAAACTAAAAGTTAAATGAAGTAATAGTAATATAATATTAAAATAATTTACGGTTGTTTTTCGCACT
This sequence comes from Smallanthus sonchifolius, assembly GCA_023525975.1. Classification (NCBI taxonomy): domain Eukaryota; kingdom Viridiplantae; phylum Streptophyta; class Magnoliopsida; order Asterales; family Asteraceae; genus Smallanthus; species Smallanthus sonchifolius. The sequence continues at coordinate 3,529,146 of CM042024.1, read as the reverse complement.
TATTTTTTCTTCATTGCTAACTATTTAGTATTTCTTTTGTTAACTTCTAAATCTTCATTACTATCTAATATTTCTTTTTCCGTTCAAAAAAAAATCTAATATTTCTTTTATAATTCATAAATATTCATTAATAACTATTTAATAGTTCCTTTATTCAACCCGTGTAAAATAAGGGTTTCTAACCTAGCACACACACACACACATACATACATATATATATATATATATAAAAGAAGGTGAGTTATCGCATAAAGGGCTAGGGGTAAATCCATCCGCGATATAATTACACACAAAAATTACATAATTACGCAACACTAAATAATTACGCGATAATGTATAACTAATTACACACAATATTAACAAAACATATATAAATAATTACACAACCTATATAAAATATTTATGCTACATATATGATAATAACACAAGCTATGTTTATAATTACGTACGATATACGCACAACACATCAACGACTTTTTTAATTCAATTTCTTTAAAAAAAATATAGCAAGACTATACTCAATTTAAAGAGAATAAAATACTCGATTTTATGGTGTCATTTTTTTCAAGAAAAAAATGTTATATAAAAAATCTAAATGCTTTTTAAAAAATGGAAACACTTGAAAAAAAAATCAATAGTGGTAGGCTATTCCAATTTACCCATCCAGATATTTTCATCACAAAACATTGCTGGCGTGACACCGCTTTTATCTCAACTCTTGATTTTCTAATCAACGGTTCAAAATCCTTTTAATCAGGAAAACTATATTTAAATCTTCTTTTTTATATAAAACATAGTTGTAATATATATATTATTGATAAAAAAAAGTTTAAATATATGTGTCACATCAACATAATTATCCTATATAACAATCAAAATAGAATAAAATTGAAATCATTTTTTGTTACATTAGTTGTACTTGCCCCTTGTAAAATAATGGGCAAGTTATATCAAAAACCAAAAAGTTGATTAAAAATACAATGTATTAAATTAAAATAATAACTTTACAACTAAAAAAACAAATGAGAGGAAAAAAATAATTAGTGCGTGTGTGTGGGTGCTTTTACGAGATTTGACAGGAAACCAGTTATGGCTGATGGGTCGCACCACCTTTTGTACTTTTAGGATGGCCCTAACCACGGCCCAGTTTTTTCCAGCTGGGTACAGGCCCTCTTACATCGTTTTCAAGTTTTTTGTAGGCCCAAATGGCGTTAGTCAAATCATATTCATTGCATTATTTAGATGAGGATGAGAAGTTAAGAAAATTTGAATATTCATCAAGATTAAAACTGGTTTATTTAGGTTGATCTATTTAACCCGTTTAGGTTCATCTATTTAATTTAGTATAATTAAATAAATAAACCGTTTAACCCATTTAGATTTACAATAAAAATAAAAATATATTTTATAAGGTTAACCAGTGTTGTAAAAATATGTCTAGGTGGCCGAGTACTCGGTGGGTGCCGAGGTGAGTTTCTTTAACTCGGTCAACATTACTGGGAATCGGTCAGACTTGGAGCTAGTCGGTCTAACTCGGTCAAGTCGGATTTTCGCTGTTTTTTCACCGATTGTTGTTGGATTGCACTGTTTTTCACCGATTCTTGTTGGATTTTCACGATGATTATTATGTCTATAATATAAAAGAATGAATATCAATTTTTGAAATACTTTAGTATTTGAGCATATATCATTTTGATTTATATTGATATTCACGTATTTTGTTATAAATATTACTAAACTTATGAAATTTGACATATATATATATATAATTTCCCGCAGATTAATTTCTTTATAATTTACCATGTCTGAGTACTCGCAACTCCTCAGTCGACCGACCTGACAACGCCTAGCGACTTTTGCAACCGTTTATTAGTTTTTTTTTTCTATACAATAGTTCTTCATGTTGTAACTTTTTAAAGTTTTAACATATACTAATGTTGTCTTTTAATATCATGTGGCTATCTATATGTATGTATCTTCATTTACACAAGTGACCCAATGTATTAATGGTGCTATGAAATTGTGAAAAAGCAGATGCGAATATAATTCATTTTGGACTTAATAAGTTCCATCTGTGAAACCAAATTAATGGTAACGATTTGGTTTGATCCGTGTTAAATTTTTAATTATTTGGTTTTGGTTTATAATGATAAAAAACTGTTATTAAAGGTTTGGCTAACGATTTATCCTAAGAATCAAACCGTAAAAAAATATATCAAATTTTGGTTTTGTTGCTACAGATCTTTTTCGGGGTGCTCATATTGGAAAAGATAATGTTTGTTTCTCCCATTTATTTTATGATGACGATGTTATTCGTTTGGAGAGTGGTCTTCTTTTAGCATTACAAACATTGTTAGGGCTCTCAAATGCTTTTTTTTTCTGGCTTGAGGGTTGAAAATTAATTTGTATAAGTCTTGATTGTGGTATGCCCGTATGGGGGTGGATATTCAGGAGATTGAGAGCTTTGCTCATGTTGCGGGATGGTGTTTGGTGTGGGATTCTTCTCTTCGGTCTTGGTTTAACGAACTCTATAATCTTGAGACTGAAAAGAGGTGTCTTGCTATGGATAGAAAAAAAATTAGATGGTTGGAAATGGTGTTGGAGACGCAGTATTAGAGGGGGTATCAAAACTGCCCAATTCATTGAGTTGGTTCGGCTTCTTGAATACGTGTCATCGGTGACATCTCTAGATTCATGGAAATGGGAGTTAAACGGAAGTGATGGTTTTACGGTTCACGAGGTGAGGAAGCACATTGATAGGATAAGTTTACTAGAGAGGATCTTCCCTACAAGATGGAATAAGTTAATGTCTAGAAAAGTAAATATTCTAGTGCGGAGGATTATGATGGACCATCCTCCAACTAGGATAAGCATGGTTAACAGAGAAGTGGATGTTCCGAACACGTTTTGTTCGATGTGTGGTAACTATATGGAGTCTCTTAATCATGTTTTCGCATTATGTCAGATTTTGAAAAGGGTAATCACAAAAGAGACACTATTTTTTATAACATTGTTAATTTTTCTTATTTAAGGTTTGTTAATAGGAAGAGAAAGTCTAATATCAAATGAGATAGTTGGATGTAAAATTATTTATTGAATTTGTAATTGTTTGTTTTTTCTCCTGTTTAGTTTTTGCTATTCAGTAGAGTTATAAAATTTCAACTGTTAAAAGATGAAAAAAAAAGTTAATGTTTATGAAAAACTTTAAGGGCTGAAAAGTAGAAGACATTTTTCAATTCAAGTTCATATTTTTGATAAAATAATTAAAATTAATGTAACTAATCAATTTAAAAATAAAATTATTTAAAATTCAAAATTTTTAATAGATATAGGTTAATTTTAAAATATTCTAGAATCAATAATATGTTAAGATATATGAGAACCGATTTAACTATTTGATTATTTATCATATAACCTGATTAGAATACATGTGAATTTCAATGTGTTTGAGATTTTTTTTATTAATATCATTTTGTGTACATGCTCATTTGCATATACGCTGTATGTACATGTGCACATCATTTTACTTTTTGTTTAAAAAAATTCAGAAAAAAAAAGATAAAATTAAAGAAAAAGTAGAGATATAAATAAATTATTTTCTTTAGTTTTATCATTTTTATTGAAACATTATATACACTTATGTTTTTCTCACGATTCATATTATAAGACCATCCGTAGTGGTTTCATATTCACGCCGCCACGTCACCGCCACATTAACATAGGGCAATAACTAAACCAAATCACTAAGGTGCGTAATGGTTTCATTATCCACACACATATATATACATAACACACACACCACAAGCCCCCCATGCCCCCCTAACATCCGTAATCACGCCCTAGGGGGACGGTGTTCCACGCCCGTCACAGGTTCACGGTCCCATTACACATACTATAATATTGAGCAATTACTAGGAAAGATATAATAAGGTTGTCCGGAGTGGGGCGTGGAAGCCCATGAAGGCGTGAAACACCACCCCTTTCCCATGTGAAAGGGGCGTGGGTTTGGTTGGCGTGGGAATTTTCACGGGCGTGAAACATGTAATTAGCCGTTGGAAACTCAATCTAGCCGTTAACTTCAATAAATAAAATATTTAATTTTCACACCACCTGTATGCTTACCATGTGAAAGTGGTGTGAAAACTCTATGTGATGAGATGACGCCCACATGATGTGCACTTTATTTTCATATAGGGTGTTTTCATATGAGGTATACCCCATGACCTAAGTAATAAAGGGGACATGGACTCTAGTCGACATAAATTATGGCAAGGATATGCAAAAATGTAATATTCATAGCTTTTTCTTGTATCATGATTTTTAAACGTTAATAATTTTTTATACGTCATTATTATTTTAAAAAATTACATCATAAAATCAAACAAAAACTTTTTTTAACAGTTCGTCAGCACACATAAATTTTTTTATTTTAATTTAAGTGTATCATGTAACCTCCAAGATTTTTTCGGCCTTTATTTTTACTATTCCGGTACTTGTATTTCCATTATTCTATGATTTGTACTTTTCTATTTTAATGGAAGCTATCCTATTTATCCATCTCATTACATGAGCATATACATACATAAATACATTGTGTACAATTGTTTCATTTCAAAAAAAAAAAAATAATAACAAAGAATTATATAAGGGATTATATAAATAATTGTTTAAAGTTCAAGAAATAAATATATGTATATATGATTAGTAGGGCCGGTCCTGAGGATTTAAGTGCCTCGGCCGAGCCGGAAAAAAAGGCCCATACGAACAAAATATATAAACTAAAATTTTTTAAATGAAAATTAACGTTATAGCAATAAACATAGAAAAAATATAGTATGTTATAAACAAAAACAATAAAAAGTCTATTATAAGTTTAAAGAGGGCCCAACCAATAAACATAGAATTTTTTTTTAAATAATTCAATGGTCATGCAATAAACAAAAGAGTCCAACCATTATAAAGATTAAAAGGGCCCAACCATTATAAAAAGGGTCCAATATATTTTAAGTTTTTATAAAAAGAACCCAATATATAATACCGGTATTAAAATTTTTATAAAAACCATATATATATACAGACTCCGTAAAAATTTTAGGCCCTAAAAAAAGGTCCCTTGCCAGTGGCCCGGCTCGGCCTACCCCAGGGCCGGCCCTGATGATTAGGCTATTACTAAGCCTATATATACATATAAACTTATAAAAATTAAATTATAAATTATATAAATAAAATAGGGTTTATAAAAGTTATTTTATTAATTTCAAAGAAAATTATTTTTTTTTGTAAATTATATTTTATATTTAAAACATTAATTATAATATAAAGATTTATTAGATTTTATAAAAAGTTATAAAATTTAATGATTTTATATTTTTATAAAAGTGCAGGGTTCATTTTGTAAATTCGAAAACTTTAGTTTAAACTAAAACCTAAAGTTTGTACATTAAATAATAAAGGCTTGAAACACTAGGGGCCTGAGTGCAATTCTAGGATAATTCCCCTCCCCCATTCCAGTCGTGGGTTCGAGTCCCACGCACAACCGGTTTTGAGACCATTATTCACGAACTTGTCCTTAACATATTTTCATGCAAAATCGAAACCGGCTAAACGTTTAGATCATCCAAACGATCCGGCCCTCGTGATTAATTGAACTTTCATTGCCTAATTACTATCGAACTCGTAACCGAAATTCCATTGAAACCCATTTAATTGACCGATCCATTCCCGTGCAAATTAAGTATAAATTGACACTCACCATCATTGGCGAGACTCATTACAAGCTCACCATACTCTAAATCGCGTCTAAAATCACCTCTGGAACACCCAAATCAGTCGACGAACACAAGGTTGCGCACCTCAGTCGAACTCATGCCCTACGTAATCATTTCAGGTAATTCTGGTGCCTATAGCTTCGTCTTGATACGAGGAACAAAAGCCCCATGATTCGAGCTTCAATCGTATGCCGTATCAGGGTCAATTGGAGGGCTAGGGTTACGGGTTTCAATTGGGGAAGAAGATGAGTTTGGGATTGTTGTATTTAATTAAACGCATCAGGTTAGACCAAGGCATAAGCCCTGATGGTTGCGCGTGTGTGTGTCCCTATGGGAGACCCGGGTTCGAGCCGGGCCAACTCCCCTTTTTTTGTTTTAAACCCTTTTAATTATTTTAATACATAAAACAATAATTTTAAACCTGATTTAATTTTTATAAATTCAATAAATATGTTTATTAATTTATATAAAAACAGAAAATATCAAATAATGTTTTATTTATTTTTAATTTATTAAAAACATATTATAAATATTATAAAAAATCCTAAATAAACAATATAAATGATTTATTTAAACAAATCTAATTATGTTGTTTTATTTATAAAATTGAAATGCTTATTAAACAAATTTTAAATATTTGTTTAAAAATTATTAACCCTCATTTTAAACACATAAATAATTATTTTGGTAAAAAAATAATTATTTAAACATTCTAAAATTCATAGAAATACTTAAATAATTATTTTAGATAAATAATTGTACAAATTCATTAATTCTATTTAAAGCTTACTTATATTAATTTAATATCTCTTTATTTGTCATTTAAGTAAAGGAGATTATCTAGATAATTTAAATAGTTATTTTATTATTTAAACCTTTTCTAATATATAATTTATTTAGTTTTTTTTTTTAGAATAATTATCTAAATAAATTCAAACGCATTATTATTACTATATACACTATATAATTAATTAGGAATTCAAATTAATTCTATTTAATTTTTATAAACTACTTTATCATTATTATTTCAATACTTGTGATAGACAAATATTTTTCTGTAAACTTTTACAGACCCTATATCCAATCCCAATTTTCAAGAATCCCTAGAAACTCAAATAAACTTAGAAATTCTTTACTTTCATTAGACATATATTGAGTCTAGGACACAAATTAACTGTGTAGGTTGATTGTGAGAAATCCTCACGAAGCCTATCCTTCATTACAAATCATACAACTTACTAGCTCCATTACAAGTGAGTTTCATAGCCCCTTTTACATTTCTTTTGTTTACAAATATTCGGGGTGAAACATGTCTACAATTATTTTACATACACAATTCAGTTGCAATGTTCTTATGCAAAGCTTTTGTGCTTCATTTCTTAAACTACTTGGTGATACACGTGTTCATGTTTAGTACAATCATTAACTTGTGTTGCAAGCCTAAGGTAGTACCTAACATGATATTTATATGGGAATCCGATTCATTACTTAACATAAATCCTGGCGGATTTGTATATACATTTTGGTACCTTACAGCACGCAATCAGGGGATTGTGCATACATATTACATGGTTTGATTGTACACTTTGGAACCTTGTATGTTTTCACATTTATGCCTTAGAATTGGTTTGAACATATTGAATTTTAAATCATATTCAACTTTTTTTTGTGTCAAAACTTATGTTACTCATCAACTACTTGTAGTTGACATTTACTTACATGTTTCAGGTGCACCCGTTTGAGGACTATGCTTGATCACTTAGGGCTATGGACTTAGTATTAATAAATTTAAGTTTTGATTATGTTATGTTTCATTTGAACAATATGTCTCTATTTTCCTTGTAACGGATATTTAATATGATGAATAAATATTGTAACGCATTTTAATAGTTGATCATGTGTTTATGAACAACCGCGTCAGCCCCGGCGTATAATCCGCCGTCTGCCGGGGTGTGACATATCATTCCTATATTTTTTAACAATTTTTTTTTAAATTGTGTTGAACTAAGTGCATACAATGGTACATCATGATTTTTGTAACACTTCGTCAGCACACATACAATGATTTGTCACACAACCTGGAATTTTGGGGTTTCGTTAAATTTACCCATTGTTAAAATTTCACCCTTTAGATCACGTGGCATCTATGGCTGCTTAAGGCTAAGGGGAGTACTCATAAATTTTCACATCTCCACATCCCTCCACGTTAGCGTCACATCATATTCCACAGCTTTTCCACACCCCTCCACATTTGAGGGAAATGGTTGCACATCTCCACATCGTCACGTCATTTTCTTTTTCTAATTTAATTAATTTTATATAACAAATTAAATAAAAAAACATAACATAAAAACTAATAAACATTACATTTAAAATAATTAAAAAAACATTACCTAAAAAACTAAAAAACATTATATTTAAAATAATAAAAAACATTACATTAAAAATAAACCATTGCCTCCTAAGTCGTGCACGGATCTTTGCTTGTAAAGCTAGGACGTCTTCGAGATGTTTACCCGAAAGGTGTTCGTTATTCAAAGTCAACACCTTTAGATCCTCCCGCTCGTTCGCTTCCTCCCGAAGTTTTTTTTTTTTTTATTTTCAACGGTGTCGTATATGCAGGTAAAACTCTCTATCTTCGCCAACACTTTATGCAATTTTCGTCTGTAGCCGAGGATGACGTAGTTTTCTCCTTTCCTTTGGGTTTCGGAAACGAACTCGGGTTCGGTTTGGGTTTCGGGAAAGACTTCGATTTCGTTCTCGAATAGAGGCACGTAGTCTTGTTGTGGATCGGGTGATGGTGGAGGCTGTTGTGGGGAAAAAGGAGAGAAGGGTTGTTGTAGTTGGTAGTTCCAAAAACCGAATTGTGGGGAGCCGCCTTAAAAGTATTGACCGGGAGGCGACGGAGGCATCCAAAACATATTGGTATTCGATTGGTTTGGGATTTTTCGGTTGATTGGGATGATTCGAGTCCATATTTTTGCTACAAAATGATGGTTTGTATGATGAGAAGAGAGAATTGTAGTTTGATTTTTATAAAATTAATGGTTTATAGAATGGTTATATATAGGTGATTAAATATAAAACAAAAAAATTAAATTTTTTTTGAGCCGTTGTGGAATGGCTACCCACAACATCAACGGTCACATTTTCTTCCTTCCACGGCGTGTAAATCTTCACATCCATAGTCCACGCTCGTGGATCACTCCAAGGGGGCGTGGTGTTCCACGCTTTCACGTCAGCCATGTCACCTCCACGGTGGGTTTCACGGGATACTCCCCACAACCTTATAGGTTTTTTATGCTCTATAGAATAGCTTGAACCTATATGTTTAGCTTTATATAAAAATAATTTAAATAAAAAAGATAGAAGACACGTGACCTTGACATGCACGAAGGGAGAATCATGGATCGAAGATAAAGCAAAAAGAAGTGGTACCATTACCATGGAATCGGTTTGAGTTCTGTTGTTCTGTTTACTACTTCACTGTTCTAATCTCATTTGGGACGGCCGTCGGAACAACAAAACTCGAACCAATTCCAAGCGCAAGGTAATACGAGAATTAGAGCGTGGATTCATGGAACACAGAAATGAAATAGTCTGCATGTAATAAATATCGATGATTTAACCTTCTCCATTGGATTAGATTGTCGTTTCATTGTTCAACAATCAAGAGTTCCAGAAAGAAGGCCGATGATTCAGTTTCAGTTCTTTCCTTCCTTTATGATCTATTTTTTTTTTGAAGAGAAAACATTACCTACAACGTGTTTTTTTCCTTTCCCTTCCTTCGTTTGGTTCCTGGCCAGCTTAACCCATAATACTAAACAACACAACCCCAAATACCTATAACATATATAAGAAGTTTTTTTTAAGTTGGGGCCCTAAGAAAATAGAGGCCTGAAGCGATTGCTTTAGGGCCAAGCCCATTGGGCCGCCTCTGTGGCGAAGGAGATGATTCATTGGAAGTTAACGACCCATAAAGTCAAACTGAACTCAAAGTGTCGAAGTTCTTCACAAAATCAAAGGAAAAAAAAAAGAGACCAACTTGTAATGTTTGGAAGAGTTTCATTATTCTTTGACAAGAATCAAATCAGCTTTTATATTGTAAGTGTGATAAATGTGTTCACATCTACTTTCATGTGCTAGATTTACAACAAAAGAAATTGACTTATATATGGTTACTACATGTAAAGTTTAAGGTATTATTGATAAATGCAATTGCTAGACATGATTTTCCATTTTCATTTGTTGAATAAGAAGGAACAAGAAATGTTGTCTCGCGCTCCGCGGCGGGAGGCGGACCTTAAACGGTTGAGACGGTGACATTAACGTGGCTAAGCATAAAAAGAAACGTGGTTAGATACATAAAAGAAATGTATGAAGTTATGGTGACTCGGTTGTGGAGATCGAAACATAGATAAACGACAGTTATATAACGGTACCGATATTTTTCAGTCGGTGTCGGTCTCATTCTTCACGGTACCAGCACGTAACAATCAATCGATATAACCCACGATATCTAAAAATATTTTATTTTGAATACGACCCCGTTTTTAACAAAATTTATACCGGGACGTCAACAAAAAAAATTAAACAAACAAACGAAAATTATTAAAGAAAAATCATATTATATATAATACAAGGGGTAAACTTGAAACTTTAAAAAGTTGAGTGAATCAAAGTGACATTTTACAAAATTAGAGACCATTTTTACCATTTAATAAAGTTAAGGGGGTGTTGTTGTCGGTCTTGTTCTTAAGTAATAGTATAATTAGGAACACTTTTTTAATACTTGGAACCAAATGTTCCTCTTTTCCCTAGGAATATTGCAAAGTATGATATTATTCGTAAGGCTTCATGGTGAGTTAATTATGTGTGCTGATAGAATATCTTTTAACTTCTAATTGTTGGATTACACATAGTTTTTAAGTTTAATTGCCCATTATATTGATAGCAATTGGGTCTTATATTGAAATATGTCAAGGGTTCTCAAGGAAGGTAGACAAAGTTTAGTCAATGTTGTTCACAAACTTATTGTATTCTTTGATGCAAGATGCTCATATTAGGTGGAATTCTGTATATAAAATGCTTTCAAGTGAACTTTATTATTTTTTTTTTGCTTTCTGTCATCTTGGTTTGGATGACTCTAATTTTCAAAGTTGTCCATCTGTGGGTGAATGGGAAAGGGTTAAGAAGATTTGTGATTTTCTTAAGGTTTTTCCAATGAAACAACTCTAGATTTTTCGGGATGTCTTAAATCTTCTTCAAATTTATTTTTCCCTAACATATTTAATTTTCACTTAAAGTTGGTTAAAGAGTTGGAAAGTAGAGATGATTATATGAATATCGCTTCTGAAATATCGGTTAAATTCAACAAATATTAATATTGAGTTCAGGGTAATTTGTCTGCATGGTTAGTTAAGTATTCACTAATCCATAGATCTTTGGGCTTTGATTATCAAGGAATAGAGACTTTACAAATAAAACCCGGGGATTGGCATTCCATTGCTGTCATTTTATATGTATATGGTTATAATTATCTCCGCTCCCAATGTGCCTATGATGTAGCACCAGGCGGACTATGAGTTTGATATTTTATAATCATCTATAGCTAGTAAAAGATTAAACTCAAAGAGTAGCTATCGTCTCTGTCTTTCCAAATCGTTAACCAACTTTAAATGAATATTAAATATGTTAGGAAGATAAATTTGAAGTAAGATAAAAAGGGATCTCAAAAACTCTAGAGCTATAGAAAACCTTAACAAAATCATAAATTTTCTCAACTCTCTTCCATTTATTTGTAGATGGAGCACCTACTGTCTACACCAAGTGGAGGCAATTTTACCGCTCACCGGTGCAGCAGTAAACATAGCGTCTACACGAAGTAGCCGGATAGCCGTCTACCAAAGTAGTCGTTTCCCATTCGACTATTATGCAGCTGTGCATCAAAAAGCAAATGCCGTCTACCGAAGTAGCCGTAAACATTGGCGAGTCGTAGCTCACGAACATACAGAGTCATAGCTCGTAAACATACCGCTGCATAGATAGTCGTATGGTCGTCCGTTTGCGAGAAAGGCAACCGTTACACATAAGCACATAAGGAAATCATTTATTTAAATCATTCAACTTTTATATCATGGTCGAAACCATTATTTGTAAACATATCATTATAGGTTAAGTATGCACCTCAGCTCAAAACGTTATAAAACTTTTATTTAAAATGGGCATCTAGAAACTCAACTGAGATATGCGGTACGTATGTTGAGCTTAGGTCAGGTCTGTAGGCTGTATTATGTGCACACTACATGTATGGATACGTTTTTAAGTAAACTTAGGTTCATATACTAAGTATACGCTCACTATATATATGTATTGCTAGAACCTCAAGTATACGCACGAGAACTCTAAGTACTAGCATGGGAGTATACGTGTACCAAGTTTTTGTTCGTTCAAAGTATATGCTCATTTCCAAGTTCTCGTTTAGATCGTATTTCGCGTGAACTTGTAGCTCGCGAGAACTTACCATGCATAACGGGGATGAGAACTTACCAAGCATACTTTGGATCGAGAACTTGATACCGAGAACTAGGTACTAGAACTTGATTACGAGAACTTGGTTCATACTCAAAAACCTAGTTTTGCATAGCTTAGATCTGAGTTATTTTGTACGTCAAGTTTGGAACTTTATACGTTCGAAGCGTTTGTTTATCATCCATGACATCAAATCTATGATCTTTATCCCATTGTATACGTAAAAGCTCAATCTATTTGGATTAAAGTCCCATTATTCCCATAAACCCGAAAACAACTAAAAACTGTAACTTTAGGATCGTTTCTTACCTGAAAACTTGCGTGGCTCCTTGTAACCTCCACTCTAATCGATCCCCTGTATTGGTGAACCAAAGTAAGGCTCGAACTCAAATTCCTTTCTTTCTTGGTCGAGAACTCCCTCACTCCCACTCTCAAGTTTGCGCAAAAGGTGTTGGAAGAATGATGAAGTTTGCGCATGGAGAGGGGGTCTAGCTTATGTAGGAGTGTTTTCCCAAATTACCCAAATGGTCCCTCTACTTTAAGGGTTTTAATAAACCTCCTTATTTTATTTATTTAGAATATTTAGGGTGTTACATTACATTGATTGTGATTTTTGGTAACTTTTATTTTATATTGCTTATTATGTCTTATTATTTCTTAACCGTGTTCAGTGGTCGTGTTAATAGTCATATTAAACGTGTCATGTCACTTGTGTTATTAAATTGCATATATTTAGTTGTGTTAAAGGTGTCGTGCCATTTATGTTACTGAACTGGTTACATTTAATCGTGCTAAATGTGTCATGTAACCCGCTTATTAAACGTGCCCGTGTTAGTTTTTAATAAAATGACACGTTTAGTTAAATGAGTCATGTTTGGGTTTAATAGTCGTGTCAAACATGACCCCTTTTAACACGATACGTGTTTTGTCAACTATAGTCGGGATAAATTGACTTGCAAAACCTTTTGTCCAAATTTATTTTTTATAATTTATAAATATGTAATACGTTAAATATGATTACAAAAATAATATAATTTTGTGAATAATTTTAATTAGGAGTCGTACACATTAAAAATACATAATCTGTTTATTCATTCGTTTGAGATAAGATATAACTCAAATCGACCCATTTTATAAATAAACGGGGTAGATAATTGCCACAAGATGGTAGATACATACGATAAGAACTAAAATTTTTAACCGAATATGTTTTTATTATTATAAATTAATAATCTTTGATCTGATTGTTTTTTCGGTTTTTTATTTTTTTGATGCAAAGCAGTAATAACAAGATGGATTCATGTAGAAAGAAGAAATCAGATTTTGCAACTTTCTTGCAAGATGTTAAAGATCACATTGATGAGTTTGTTCATGCTTCCATGGATGAACACCAAGCATGTTTTTAAAAAAAAAAAACCATCTCAAAGGTTTGTTTATAATAAATCTATTATGGTAAAAGAATAATCAAAAGTCTTTCGTATAATTTTGTTTTTGTGAATATGGAATACATCAGAAGGCATCCTTATAAATACAAAGAAGCAAAGAAAAGAAAACTGTGAATCAAGGCTAACAATTAGGAAGAAATAATGGTAAAAAATAAAGAGCCTAAAATAGATGCAAATGAGCGAATCATCCGTTATTCCCCCTCAAGTTGGAGCGTGAAGATCATGAACGCCCAACTTGTCAAGTAATTTTCGAAGAGTTTGTGTCCCCAACGGCTTGGTGAGGATATCCGCAACCTGCATATTTGTGGCAATTTCCATGGTTTGAATCTCCTTTGACTCGACCCGTTCCCTGACAAAATGACAGTCCATTTCGACGTGCTTTGTTCGTTCATGATTGACCGGGTTGTTAGGTATATGTTGTGCCGCTTGGTTGTCACAAAACACCTGTGTGGGCCGATCTGGTGGAGTACCAAGTTTCTTTAAGAGCCATCTCATCCAAAGTGTCTCACTAACAACAGCTGCCATAGCCCGGTATTCGGCTTCAACCGATGATTGTGAGACCACCGACTGCTTTTTCGATTTCCATGACACGGGAGCCCCACCCAATAGGAGCACATAACCAGTCCTGGATTTTCTTGTGAACGGGCACCCAAACCAATCTAAATCACTGTAAACGGTGACATTGGTTCCACCTGCTTTAGGAAGAAGAATACCTTGCCCTGGAGTAGTTTTGAGATAACGAAGAACACGATTAGTAGCCTCCATGTGGCTTTTTCTTGGGTCACTTACAAACTGACTTAAGATGTTCACCGCGAAGGTGATGTCGGGTCTCGTGGCCTGTAAGTAAAGTAATCTTCCAACTAGTCTATGGTACTGTTGGCCATCAACCCGTTGTTCTTCCTCGCACTTATCCAACTTTAAGTTTTGTTCCATTGGAAATGGGCTAGGACGACAACCCACCATACCTGTGTCTTCGAGAATATCGAGGATGTATTTTCATTGACTTAGTATTAAGCCTTCGGTCATCCGAGCCACTTCGATGCCAAGGAAGTATTTTAGTGGCCCGAGGTCCTTGATACTGAATTTGTTATCAAGGAAAACCTTTGTGTTTTTAATTTTGTTTGAGTCATTACCCATTATGATAACATCATCGACGTAAATAAGCGCAGCAACAAAACATTTTGTTCTTTAAAAACAAATAGAGAAGGATCGGCTCCGGTTTGTTTAAAACCAATTTCAAGCAAGGAAGTGGTAAATTTTTTATACCAATTCCGTGATGCTTGTTTGAGCCCATAGAGTGATTTCTTGAGTTTGCAAACTCTATCTTCATCTCGATTACCAAATCCTTCGGGTATCTTCGTGTAGATCTCCATGTAGAAAGGTATTATTGACATAAAGTTGATGGATGTGCCACCCCTTTTTAACGGCCACAGTCAAAAGAGTTCGAACGGTCACGAGTTTTGCTACTGGAGCAAAAGTTTTGTGGTAGTCTATACCTTCTAATTGTGTGAATCCTTTTGCAACCAAGCGTGCATTGTATCTTTCAACCTCCCCGTTTGGTTGGTACTTGATTTTATACACCCACTTAGAGTCTATAACACATTTCCCTTTTGGTAGCTTTTCAAGTGACCAAGTTCCATTCGCTTGAAGAGCCTTGATTTCGTTCTTCATTGCTTCTCTCAATTTTGGGTTTTTTACAGCCTGTTTATAGTGCTTTGGCTCATCATTTGAAGTGATGGCCTTTAAGAATTCTTTATGAGTGTTAGTAAATTTATCATAGGAGATAAAATATGCTAAGGGATGTACCGTTGAGGAACGTTGATTGGAAGTGGATTGCTCATGGTCTATAGAAGGGGGAAGTTGCACTTCATAATCGTTAAGATGTTTCGGTCGAGATCTTGTTCGCTTTGAGTGTGCAACATTTTCTGGTGTGGGCCCGATAGATTCTTCAGGCAATGTTGGGCCTTCATCATCAGAATTTTCAGTTTGGGCCGGCTGAGCATGTGTTGGGCCTTCATCATTTGAGTTCAGTTTGGGCCGGCTGAGCATGTGTTGGGCTTTTGGTTTCTGGATGCTCCCCCTAAAAAACAAATTGCTTTTGCTGGCCCAAGTGCTCATCAGTTGGTTGCTCATCAATCCATTGCTTTGGAAATACACAGATTTCTTCCTCATCTTCTGGTCTGTCAACCTTTCCAAATGGAAACATCTTTTCAAAAAATTTCACCTCTCGTGATATAACCATTTTATTGTGTTGGGCATCAAAAATCTTGTACCCTTTTGTACCCCGTGGGTAGCCTAAGAACACCCCCACTCTTCCTCTTTGTTCGAATTTATCACCTTTTGTATCCGTGTTTCTGTAATATGCAAGGCAACTGAAAACCCTCATGTGTTCGTATTCGGGTTGTCGATCGTACAATATTTCATAGGGTGTTTTGTTCTCAATAACATCGGATGGCAACCGGTTGATAATGTAAGTAGCCGTGAGAATACACTCACCCCAAAACTTTGTGGGTTGGCTTCGAATTTCAACGCTCATGCCGTTTCTAAGAGGTGTCGGTGCTTCCGTTCCACTACGCCGTTTTGTTGCGGTGTATGTGGACAAGTCTTCTCCAAAACGATTCCCTCCTTAGCATAAAAATCAAGCATGCGGTTCGATGTAAATTCACCTCCATTATCACACCGGATCCTTTTAATTTTTTTTATCAAATTGTGTTTGAACCATTTTATGAAAATCTACTAGACAAGTGCTTGCTTCATCCTTGTGTTTAAGAAGGAAAACCCACACGGCACGACTAAAATCGTCAACAATTGTTAAAAGATAACTTGCTCGTGTGAAGGAAAGAGTTCGGTACTTGCCCCACACATCACAATGTAACAAATCAAAACATGCATTTGTTTTAGTGGTGCTAATTGGAAAGGGCAATCTTGTAAATTTTGCCTTAATGCATGAATCACAAAAAACTTTTGGTCTTAACGAAACATTCTTGAGAAAATTAACATGAGAAAGTTTAGAACTCAAACGCATGACCTAATCTATTATGCCATGTATCAGTTGTTACCATCATCACCTGTTTCTTGCTTCCCATCATCCCCACTTCATATAGACCCTTCTTGCAATTACCCACTCCAATCAACGTCCTCGAATTCAAGTCCTGCATGATACAGAAATCAGGAAAAAACGTTATAGCACATTTTAAATCTCTTGATAATTTACTAACAGATAGCAAGTTGCATTTAAATTTGGGAACATGGAGAACCCCTTTTATTTTTATTCCGTTGGGTAGAATATAATCTCCACGACCCTCAACGGCTATCGAAGCACCATTCGGTATAATTACAGGTGGCTCAAATAGGGTTTTGGTCTTATTTTTAAGCAAGAAATCATTGTGGGTTATGTGCTCGGTAGCACCCGAGTCAATAACCCATTTACCTCCTTCTTCACCATTACTTTCCATGTTTGCAGTAGGTGCGTTTTCTTGCTTAATTGCACCGAACATGTTCACAAGCTGTTGATATTGCTCAACCGTTAACCCCTGTATCTCGCTTGCTCCTCCTTCCACGCAAGCAGCCCGAGGCTTCAGTTTCTCTTGTTTTGCTTTGCCCGGCCACCATTCCGGGTACCCGATGCGTTTGAAGCATCCATCTTTGTTATGACCATCCTTTCCACAAAAGTCACAATGCTCCACCTGTTCTCCAAAATTACGTTTTCCATCTTTTCATGGAAGCTTGTCCTGTGGCTGTTTTTGGGTATGAAGGCTTGGAAGGCCGTAGCATCAGCTGTAGGTCTCTGTCTGGGCACCAGAAACAGCCTTCTGCTGCTCGTCATCGGCTTCCAAGTGGTAAGCCGTCCCAAGAGAAGGCAACGGTTGCAATGCCAGAATTTGTGTTCTTATGGTTCCGAAATCTGGATCTACACCAAGTAAGAATTCGTACAACCTCTCCTTATCTTTAAGTTCGGTGAGCTTCTTTCCAATCCCATGTGTACATTTATCACAGTTGCATCTTGGAATCGTGAGTACAGATTGGATCTCGTCCCAGAGAACACGTAGCTTTGTGTAATAAGCTGAGACTGACATACCTTTTGTTTGGTTGCGGTTAGGGACTGTTTTAATTCGTATGCCCTAGGCGCACTATCTTTTCCGAATCATTCTTTTAGGTCTGCCCATATTTCTTGAGCCGATGTAGCGTACTTGACACTCGTTCTGATTTCTTTCTCCATCGTAGTGTTTAGCCAACCCTTGATCATGGCATCACACCTCATCCATGCCATATAGTTGGCTGAATTCGGTTCTGGTTTCTTAATCGACCCGTCGATAAACCCTACCTTGTTCTTGGCGAACAAAAAATTTAACATCTCCTGAGACCAGTCGATGTATTTCCTGTCGGTTAACGGGTCGTTCACATGCATCTGCCTCGGGTAATCCGAGGCATGGATGTAATACGGAGAGCTGTGGTCGAGAACACCTTCATCAGTTTTGCTTCCTCCTTCCTTATCACCGGCCATGGTGATTTAGGGTTTTGTGTTTCCAGGATCTTTCTTATGAATGCTCTGATACCATAATAAATCTATTATGGTAAAAGAATAATCAAAAGTCTTTCGTATAATTTTGTTTTTGTGAATATGGAATACATCAGAAGGCATCCTTATAAATACAAAGAAGCCAAGAAAAGAAAACTGTGAATAAAGGCTAACAATTAGGAAGAAATAATGGTAAAAAATAAAAGAGCCTAAAATAGATGCAAACTAGAAAGGGTTATCCGCGCGTTGCGGCGGCTCGCTCTTGAATATCGAAACGTAGATTAAAAACATGTCGCGATGGTATATTTAGAAATCACGGAAATGTCATGTCGTAAAAATGTATGTCAACAAAACACGAAAATGAACTTAAAAAAAGTTTCACGGAAGATAAAACTATGTAAAACAAAAAAAATGTCTCGACGATATAATGGTAAGAAATATGAAAGCGAGCGTAAAAAAGTCTTTTATCCCGCGCGCTGTGGCAGGAACGCGGGCTTGGTTTCGAATATAAAAACGTAAAAAAAAAGAATCCACCGATGATATATTCGGAAATCACGAAAAATTTACGTTGTTGTATAAACGAAAACAAATAAAAAAGTCGTTTAACGAACATATAAATCGTGTGAAACCGTCGTGAAAAAAAATACAAATAAAAAACGGCCAAAAAAAGATAATTGAAAAAAATTTAAAACCCGAAAACATCGTAAAAGGATAATATCCACAATCACATTTATGTAAGTAATTCGAACTTATTGTTTTAAAATAATTAAAATGGCAAAAAAACAAAAACTCAACCCAGGAATCGAACCGTGGTTAAGGGAAAAAAACTATTGTATGTAAACCAAGACAAGTCAATGGCAATTATGTTACAAGAGCGAAAAATCTACATTTAAGATAAAGCAATTTTTGATTTTTCTGAAAAAAAAAAATTAAAGTGACCAATGAGAAGGGATTATAATGAGCGAATCATCCGTTAGTTTATGATATTTCATTATTAGACTAGGAATATTTTTGATCCATTTATGAAGTTATTGTATAGCTTAAGTTAGTTAATGGTTAATATTGTAACTATAAATAGATCTTATGAATGGAGAAGGAAAGCGATCAGATTAAATCTATTAGTTACAATATTAATCATTAACTACCTCAACCTATACTATAATTGTATAAATAGATACAAAATTTTCCTAGTCTAATATTCATCGTACCCACGATCCCGTGTAGATATAATCATCTATGATTTGATTTAATTTGTTGTATAATACAATGTTTGGAATGTCCAAGATTATTTGTAACAGCTGGATTTACAAACCAATTTAAACTTTTTAAAATAACACGGAATTTAGGTCCTAGAAAAAATATAACGTATCAACACGTTTAAGTTTTACAACATAAGTTTAGACTTTCTAAAATACGCAAAAGAAGTCAAGTTAGTCACACTTATCCACAAGTGTTAAACAATCCAACATGTTTGTAAAAGTCTACCACAACAAGTTTAATCGAAACAAACATCTAAAACAATTTTGAGAATCCGATGTTCAACTTTGGCGAGACCCGAGATCATTCCGGAGTTTTCCCTACATCCAAAAACACCACAAATAACCATTAGTAATGATACAACAAGTCCCAAGACCCCCCAAAGTGTCCTAGGAAGAAAACTCAAAATTCAGCCAATGGGCGTCCCACTTGGGGTATCCCAGAAGCAAACAGAAGCCATCAGGCATCCTAGGGACACCAGGCGTCCCACTAGGGGCGTCCCATAAGCCTAGGGGGCGTCCCAGGGACCAGCCCTGCATCAGCCAACCCCAAATTTGCAGTTTTGGCATTTTCGACCCTCCCGACTCGATCCCCAGTCGTTTTAAACCACCACCAACATTTTGTAAATGTTTTAAACTCCTCATACGAGAACCACAACTCGTTTTTACCCCTTATCCAATCCGAGTCATTCTTTATTATTTGGAGTCTTTGACTACAAGCTTACCACCCGAGTTTACCACCCGAGTTTACCACACTCGTTAAGTTATGCCATTGAGTAATTGACTCCAAGACCGAAATTTAGACAAGTATTGACATTATACAAGTCCTATTATTATACTAATTCAACAATATTCCACAATGGTTTGACTTATACCACATTAAGTCAATTTACAACATTTCACCATTATTCCATAATGGTTTGATTTATATACCACATAAGTCGATTTATACCAATTTCACCATTATTCCACAATGGTTTGACTTATATACCACATAAGTTAATTTACACCAATTTCACCATTATTTCACAATGGTTTGACTTATATACCACATAAGTCAATTTACACCAATTTCACCATTATTCCACAATGGTTTGACTTATACCACATTAAGTCAATTTACACCAATTCATCATTATTCAACAATGGTTTGACTTATATACCACATAAGTCAATTACTCCGAATTACCACATTTAGTTTGACTTTACACCATATAAGTCAATTACACCAATTTACCACATCTAGTTTGACTAGACACCACATAAGTCAATTACACCAAATTACCACATTCTACTTTTTAGTTTAACTATATACCACATAGTTAACTACACCAATTTAACATATTCTACATTTTAGTTTGACTATATACCTTATAGTCAACTACACCAATTTCAAACTACATTATGCATACAAGTTTGACTTTTACCACACAAGTCAATTTTACACCAATACACCATATAAGTTTATTAACTTAATTTATCAAACAACAAGGCGAGGTTCTTAGACCTCAAACACCACATACCCACCCTTGCATATTTTCACCATATGCAATTTCTTTAATTTTTAACATACAATTAAACATATATAAGATATTTGAACAACCAACATGTAAATCAAATATGTATAATTACCACCACCTATCATTACTAAGTAAGTGCAAAACACTTACCTTTGCCAATGAAGATTCCAATCGTTCCTCAAAGTCATCAGCTTTATCGCTTTGATCACCTAAACATTCCACATGTTTTAGTAATCTAATATATCCTCAATTATTTCTCAATTGAGGTTTGACACCCACCCAAGATATTATGATCTTCAATATCATCTAATCTTGGTTTATTTAGCTTTACACAAGCTTTCAACCATTCTAAACCAAATCCACCCATTTTGACCCGTTAAGGATTTCGCCCAAACTCCACAATCTCATCAATTCATAATTCACCAATTCAATTGAGTTTTAAACTTGAAAATGTGTTTAGATTAAACCATAAACACTTATTCATACTCAATTCACCATTTGAACACTTCGAATTATAAAACCCCTAAATTAGGTTCTCAAGAACCCTAATTTTCAAATCAACAAATTGATTGAGGTTTCTTATCAATTAATGTGTCTATTATCACCATAGACACTTACCAACCTTCCATTCATCATAAAAACATCCTCAATTATAAACCCCCAAAATCACCCTCAAGAACCCTAACTTTATGATTCTTGAATTAGGTGTTAAAATGATGTTATTAACCACTCTTTAACACTAATCAAGCTAGGTTTTAACTTTAAACAAGTTATTAACCACAAACAACCACCAATTTAGACCCTAGCTTGATTTCTATAAAAACCCACCAAGAACACATAAATGGTGGATTCAAGAGAAGAAAGAGAGCTCACTAGATGTTTATGAATGAATTGTGTTGATCAAAACCCTCAACTTCAAGCTCCAACTTCCGGATTTGAGGTTGGTGCTTCTTCTCCTCTTTTCTCCTCTCAAAATCACGATCCAAACACACACAAGTTTGTGTTTGTGTGAACTCCTTGCCATAAAAATCTGAATTTGCAAAGTTACAAAACAGCCCCTGAACTTCTAGTTTTGACCCTTTCTTCCAAAACTAGTTATAATCCATCTTTATTAGCAAACCCCAAACTTTCATTTATATAAAAACACCCCTACAATTTAAAGAATATATTATAAGGTGAACTCGAAAGTTGGTTCGTTACATTATTGCAAAGAGAAATGCTGCCGATGCTGAGAGTATGGAAGTTGAGAGCTCACTGCACCTGTAGACAGTTGTTATTGATTAGAATTTATCTTGATGCCACAACTCAATAAAGAATTTAACATTTTAACCTAATAGTTAATAAAATTAAGCCAATAATCTATTCAAAATAACGGACGACAAACGGAAAGGACGTATATGGGATTAACGAAGGGAAAGGACTCAGGGATGATTGACCATCCGAAAGTTGTATCGCACCAACTCCATCCGCCAAATCGTTGGGTGCCGGATTCTAGACCACCACCGGCCGCCACTGCTGTCCACTTGCATCCCTCTTTGTATGATTGCTTCCCACGACTGGATTCATTAACACTGCGATAGCCTCAAATTTAGGTATTTTTTAGACTTTTTCTCTAAGTTGTATTTAATTAATTGATTATTAGATTATTGATTAGTGGTTTTATCTTTTTATTATGTGACCTAACCCGAACTGAAAAATATAACATTTAGCGATAGAAAATCGATCCCCATGAAAAAAATTTCTCGGTCAGCTACTACATGTGGTTCAGTTCACGGTTTGAAAAACCGTGTTTAACCATTTGGAACTTGGAACCAATCATGTAAGGAGAACCGACTAACCATCTAGATTTATTATATATGTGTTTTTTTAACTTTAGAACATGCAGTTATGGCATATGTGTAATTAGAGGGGCACGTCCGAACCGGTTCATGATTCGAAACCGCTTTTAAACCGGTTTGGGTGAAACCGGTTCGAAACCGATCCGATCAACTAGTTTGAAATCGGTCTGAGATATTTCCGTTGGAACCGATTAAAACCGATTCGATCTGGTTTGGGCCAAAACTGATTTTTTACTTTCTTTGACTGAAACCGTCCCGGTTTGGCTCCAAAAACCGATTTGCGCATCTCTATATATAATATTCATGTACACTAACTAACTATTTTGGGGGCAATTACATATATCCCACTAAAAACTTCATTAATTACATATATACACAACTCAATTTTATTTACGCACATCCCCTTCATTAATTACCTATATACCCAACTGGATGATGGAATCGATCAGAAGCGACGATTGATGCTGGAATCAATCGGAAGCGGGAATCGGAAGGTTATGGTTGGGATCGATGGAATAAGAATACTTGTATTTCTTGTAAGGTTAAAAGGGTAATTTTATAAAAGAGGGGGATATATATAATTTAAGTTTTGGGTTGGGTATATATGTAATTAGGGTTGAAAATAGAGGGATATATATAATTCTACCAACTATTTAAATTTAAAAAAAAACCTAGTTCAAACTGTCAAAATAAACCGCTTGGTTTGATCTTATGTAGTTATGGCATATGTATAATGTTCAACTTGCCAAGCCGAACCGTTTTGGTTATTCCGACCAACCCAACCAACCTTATTGGATTGGTTGCTGTTTTTTTAAACTGTAGTAAGTGATTTAGTATAAAATTCTATTCAGAATCAATCGAACCAAACGTTGAATGCCTGCAAGCTGACCCTACTTAACTCATGTAAATTTGTTTTTAATTCGAGTCATACGGTACAATGGAGAAACTTGAACAACTAAATCGAGGGGGGGCGAAGATTTGGGCTTTTGGTCTGGATTAGGAGGGGCCTAAACACTATAACTAATATGAAATAAACCTAGTGGACCGAAATCAATACTTCTAAACAAAAAAACGAGGGGGGGGGGGGGAGTTGGGCCCCCTCTGGCCCCTTAAATGTTCTGCCCATGACGATATATGTTATGAAACTAGTCAAACGAGTAATACAAAAATAATGGCAATAGGTTTGATGGGTGGCGGATTTGAATTGTTTATACATGTAAATCGTTTTATTTATAGGAAGTTATATTATTTTGAATCATATATTTTTTTAGATAAATTGGATTTTAATAATCCAAACTATGAAACTTCGTAACTTTCACTTTCATTCCCAAGGTAATCCCGCTAGCATAATCATGAAAGATTTACACTTGATTTCCATACGATTCGCTCACAGTGATGATTACGAACGAAATGTGGAAATGCACAAGTGAAATCGAGTGCAAATTAAGTGCAAACCGAGTATAAATCTATAATGATTGTGCTACTAGGATCACTCTTCACAACGAAAGTGAAAGTTAGAAGTATCATTAGTTAAATTGGCGTAATCGATTGTTATCAGCCAATGAGTCTTAGTTTGGATTATTAAAATTCAATTTTTTTTATTTTTTTAATATCTTTATATATTAACTATTTACAAAAGTAGAAATACGAACATTTCTAAATTCTTGTGGTAAGTTTTGAAATCTTAAAACAAATATTAGTCCACAATATGAGATAATTAAAACCTATGTGAACACTTTTAAAAATTTCAACACCTTCAACACATAGTAGGGGAAACAAATTTTCGCCGACTCCATATTTTACTGGAGAAGCAAACGGCTGCAGCGATTCCGATACCCCGTCGCCGGCGACCACACAACTTTCTCGTAGGTAATCTCGAAATCTTCAATCTCTAAGCTAGGTTTTCATTAATTTCAGATTATTCGAGTTTTGTTTAGTTAGATGTAAACACTGACCGTCTGATTTTCAAGTGAAATTAGTTCAGAATTTTGTAATTTCATTGAAATTGTATGCTCATTCGTGTAAAACCTGCATATGATTCCACTTTTTTAGAATCAATTGTTTCAAGTTGCAGCAGGATTATAAATATTTAGGGATTCGATTGAAGAATGGTGTACCTACAGTACGGTAGAAATATCCTTCGCCGGAGTAAGAATTTGAACTCGGAATGTGTGCTGCATCATCCGTTATTTTATGGAGGTCAAGGTGTTAGATACAGAAAATTGGAAGTAATACTTACAACTGTAAGTAGATCAGTTTTACAGACTTCTTGTTATTGTGTGAATTTTAGTGTTCTTGAATACAAAGGAAGTAATTATGTTGTGATATTGAATCCAGAATATTGACAAGCTTGGGAAAGCAGGTGAAACTGTTAAAGTTGCTCCTGGACATTTTCGCAACCATTTGATGCCTAAATTGCTTGCGGTTCCAAACATCGATAAGTTTGCTTATTTAATCAGTGAACAGAGGAAGGTTGTTTGTTCTTCTATTGTCTGCATCTCTCTGATCTTTTTGCATTTACTGTAGATTTTTCTGGTTATTTTACATGGACAGAGCTAAAGAAACACCACTAACATACTATCCACACACCACGTATATGTCATATGGGCCGTATGACCAGGTGAAAAATGGTCATACATGCCCTATGACCAGGCGATACCGACACTTCATACGAGCCATAATGTTTATATGGGTCGTAAGAGTTTGTGTTTGTTCAAATCACACGGGCCATATGATATGATAGAAGTGACTGATGTGATGGCGCACACCTCTGACAAAAGTCATACGGCCGTATGATGTGACAGGGGTGCTGGTGTGCAAATGTGGGGGTGGTGTACATATAGTATGGCCCTTTTACATGATTTTGATTTGATTGGTGCAATGTTGCCAGAGGAACAATCATGTTCTTAAATTATGTGTTTGTTGTAGATAAGATTTATTGATTCTTGGAAAGAATGTGTGAACTGTGATGTGTAGGCTCATGTTGGATAAATTTTTTGCTAATCTTTAGAACTTGTTTTTTCAACCAGATATACCAGCCAAAGGAAGCTGAAGAGGTTAAGGTAGTTACAAAGACTGAGGAAGACACAATGAAAGAATACCAAAAAGCAGCAAGAAGACTGGAAAATGCAAAGCTGGTCTGTGTTTCAATTCTCTGTATTGCTGATTTTAAATTTATGTTTGCACCTTGTAGTTTCTAAGGGGCTAATGACTTACAATATTATACTTAATAATGTCCTGACCTGGTAATTATACATTTTTGAAATGAGCTAGTTTGGTAGTTTTTGGATAGGAAATCGGTATAACCATTGAAAAAGATGGCGTGTCAAGCCCCCTCATCAGAAAATGGGCTTGTTTAGTAAATTAGTGATGAACCACCTCATCAGAAAAAAATGGTACATAAGCAAAAAAACAATAATCAAGTGATAAAATTACCAAATTAGCCCATTTTAGAGAAGTATAATTACCAGATCAGGACATATTTGATTATAATTACTGTGGAGGGTCACCTATCTAAGTGAATTGTTATTCTATGGCGTTAACCTCTTTCTTACACTGGCTTTTGAAAGGTTTTGGTTAAACATCATTGACCAATTCATTCTCGTTTTCTTGATATTTTGTGTGATCTGTTTGAGGCCTCTTGTAGGTTCTGAGAAGATTTATAAAGATAGATACCGAATTGCGATCACCTGTGGACAAAGATGAAATTATTTCTGAGGTAATTTATTCTTTACTATTTCTTTTCATTTATTGTGTATATATGGAAATTACTTAATGGCTTTGTTAGTTGATATTTTTCTGAAAATTTATCTGCCTGTGGTGCCTGAAATTTGAAATTGTTGCCATATTTTGTTGGGTAGCAGACCAAAATGGGTTTGGGTTAAAACGGACCGAGTCGGGTTGGGCGGACTTGCTAATTGGGAAAATTTCACCTAATAATAACCAAGTTTCATCATTGTTCCACTGAAGTCACTCAACCTGTTCCATTTAGGTCACCCACTTTTAACTGGTTATGAAAAACTTTCAGTAATTTAATAGTATTGAAACCGGAGTGGTTTTGCAGTTGAAAATAGTATAAGAAACTTGGTTGCTTTTTAATGATTTTTACCTAGTTTTTAATTTTGTAAATGACTAATGTATTAAATATGATTAGGAAAAATATATTATTAATATGTGAATTTACTTTCTTTTAAAATCAACAATTTACGACGTTGTAAGCATTTGAATACACATCATATGATTTTTTGACCCATTTATCTGTTTCGTGTTTAGCTACTTTTTTATATCTTACCGTTTTGACCCCTTCTCAAACATTTACAACCTTAAGTGACCCGTTTTTATACAAATGGATTGAAATTCCACATCTGATACAACAGAGAATATAAGTTTCATGATTTGCTGACGTTGCAGGTGGCGAGACAGCTTGGTGTGCATATCGAGCCTGAAAACTTGCAATTTCCATCTCCTATGTCAACTTTAGGCGAATTTGAAGTGCCACTTAGACTGCCCAAATCACTTCCTTTACCAGAGGGCAAAGTGCAGTGGACTCTTGATGTCAAAATCCGCAAAAAATAATCAAACTTTTGGTACCTTATAATATTTTTCTTCGATAACTGATTCCATGAATACACGTGGCATTCAGTTGAAGGCTATTTAGGAAAACCAACATCTTTTTATTCTCTCGGAGATGTTATTGGTTGGGATTTATAGACCTTTGGTTTTTAAGTTGCATTTATTTTAAAATAAGCAAGACGCCCGACTAAAGTTACTTGCAAGGATGATTAGTAATTTTGATCCGAGTATGCTACATTTGTTGCAGGTTTTTAGCTAGCATGATTTAACAAGTTTTAGTTTGTTCCCATTTGATGCCATTGACTTGCTTGTTATAATCAGGAGAAAAGGTTATCCAACACTTGTTTTACCTATATAGAAAGGTTATGTGGCAAAGGTTTTCCTTGTCAGCTCCGTCAAGGGGTGGTACAGTGAGAAGCGTCTGGTTCTTCTTTAATAGAGGTCTTAGGTTTGACTCTTGTTTTCACTAGTTTTCTGTTATAATCGCTTGAAGGTCACATGCCTAACGCAAGTCATGAGTTTTCCGGTAGCAAGTCATGGTTAAAAAAAAACGTAAAGAAATAAAAATTTGTTACATCAAATGATAAAAGAGTTCATAAGATATAATGTTAAAACCTTGAAAAGTTTCACATTTGGTGTAATGAGCCTGTTTGGTTTGGAGGTCCACATATCCTGTTAAAAGGTGATGTTTGGTATATGTATTTGGCTTTATTTATACCAATTTCTACCTAGAATATGATGAACGATAAAAATGTTTTTGAAATTTTTTTTTTGAGTTGTGTAATATGCTTCAATTTAAAATGTTAGTCTTTTAAAAACATTTCAAGGGCTTTTTAACATGAGACGTTTTTATCAAAATTTGTATAAATATAAAATATATACAAACTGAAGACTATAATATTAATTAGAAAAAAAGTTGGACAGTTGGGTATTTATCATGTCAATTTTGGTTGTTTCAAGTATGGACGTCTCTGGTATTTTCATGCCCAAATGATTCACGTCCTGTCACGTATATTAAAAAAGTTAATATAATTTTAATATATACAAACTTAAGATGCGTAGTCGTTTTACGACCCGTATTTTTTATTTTTAATAAATAAATAACTAAATTATAAAAAAAATACATTCTTAAATAAATAAAAAACTACATTATAAAATAAAAAAATACATTAAAAAAAACTAAAAATACATTTACGAGCATTTCCGGTCAACTGATCTATGTTCATAGTAAGAAATTTTAGTTTATGAGCATTTCCGTTCAAAAACGATAAAAAAACCACTTACGTGACGAAAAATAGTTTTTTTAAACAACTCCGTTTTCGTTAAAATTTATACCTAGATGTTTAGAAAAATAATGTAACATCCCGAGTTTTTGAAAACATAAAGAGAAATCGTTCACAAGGATTAAACTAAGCAAGGGAAGGAAGCGGGCCCTGAGCTTGGGCTTGGGCCGAAAAAGGAAGGAGGTTTGGGCTCCATAAAACCCAAACTTCATCCCTTCCACTCTCATTTTCACCATCCTTTCCATTCCTTTACAAGTTCTAGAAAGAGAAACACCTAGTGAGAGAAAGTGTCGGTTTTACTCCAAGATCGAACCATTCTTCTTCTCCAGTGATTACACGAAGCTTTGCTGAAGAAATGAGCCGATTAGAGGTAAGAAACTCGTCCAGATCTGAGTTTTTGTTGAAAATGGGGTTTTAAGGTTTCATGGGTATAATCACATAAAGATCGGATTTTTACATATAAAAACACCTGAAAAGTATAGATCTAGCTTCATGGAAGTTGGAGAAAAGATTTGAACGTAAAAAGTTATGATTTTGGATCGAAAACGAGTCTGATTGAAAATTAGGGTTCTTGAGACGACACTCAATGAGGAAGATGACACAAAGTCCTGAACGCAAGTTCAGGCGATTCTCTGATGCCATCAGCCGACTCTCTGATGCCTTCAGCCTACAATCTGATGCCATCAGCCGACTCTCTGATGCTATCAGCCGACTCTCTGAAGAGTCAGCCAACACTAGCAAGTTTAACCGATTTCACGCATTGTATTCGCACAGATCACGTAGCACTCGTATAGCCCAAAGCTTTTTAGTTTTCGCAGTAGATCGTAAACCAGGTGAGTTCTAATCCCCTTTTTGCCTGTTTTAAGGGTGGTGTGCATACTTAGTGTAAAGTGTTTATTACATATTTTATATAGTGAAAAGTTTAAAAGAGGCCAATGTACGTTTTGAGTAAAGTATAGCTATATTATTGGCAAGCGTTTATTATATTTTCATATACATAAACAAATGCATAATATACGTATTAGCATTTTCAAGTAAAGCAAAGATATATCTTTTGGCAAGCGTTTACTATATTTTTATATACATAAACAAATGCATGATGTATGTGTTAAGCTATATTTCAGTAAAAGCAAAGGTATTTATGGCAAGCGTTTACTATATTTTCATATACATAAACAAAGGCATAATACGTGTTAAAGTTATGATCAAGTTAAAGAAAGTTGTATGAACTGAAAGTGAATAGATTTCCTACGGGAATGTGTACCAGCTATAAAGGTCCTTGGGACAGATGTTACTTGTACAAGATGTCAGATATGGGTTCTACCCATTAGTAAGAACCTTTGTGGTTCGTTAACGGTTGTACAACTGGGATGAGTGACGACGGTTGCTCGGGAGAACCACGCAACTCCCCTTAGCGTAAAGCGGTATTGCCAGTTCATGGTCGTTGATAATGGGGGCATTGACCAGGGTATTTTTGGTTCATGGCCGTTGGCCATGGGGGCATTGACCAGGTACTCGTCGGTTCATGGTCATTAGCCATGAGGACGGTACGGTAATGACAAGGAAATTGACGGTAAAGTAGTACTTGTCGGTAAAGTAGTACAATGTAAAGGAATTGACGGTTATATCATATGTTTTTAAACTGATTTTGAAAAGTAAAGTATGTAAAGTTTTGCCTTAAGGGCAATATGTATCTATTAATAAATCTTTTGCATGATTGATTTAAAGTAAACGTTAGAACTCACTCAGCGTTGCTGATTTTTAGTATGCACATCAGTTAAGTGTAGGTGGCTGAAGGTGGCTGAAGATGGATTAGGACGCTTGGCTTGGCGAGAAGAGTTACCCGAAGATCAGTGTCTGGAATCCAGTTTATGTTTTAGTTGTTTAAGACAAGTTTCAGTTTGTATTTGACAAGTTGTGTTAGGCATGTTATGTTTCCGCTGCGTATGCTAAAGTTTAAATCGTTTCCGCTGCTAGTGATGAATTTTTTATGTTTAAGTGCTATGTGTTGATGAGTAAATCCAATAAGTGAGGCCTCCTGGGTTTAGGGCCTTACAAATAAAATAAACAAGCTCGTGTATTTCCTTTTTTTTTAATAATTACAGAGTTTGATTTATTTGAGAAAAACCAAATTTAATCAAAATGTAAATATTGAATTAAAAAATAGAAAAATAAAATGATGAAGTACCCATTTATGATTGGTGACATTAAATGCAAAGTTACCCTCCTTCCCCATGAAACTAGTCATGCCCGCAAGGGCTCACGCCCCTTTTAACGCCCCCCGGCACGGTGTTCCTGGTCTAATACATCCATAGGCATTTATTCATCATCTATTATTAACCTGAAGTGCATACTAAAAGTCAGCTAACGCTGATGAGTTCTAGTTTAAGCAATTAGGTAATTCATCATTTATATAACACATCATTATACTGAGACATAGTTCATATATATATATATATATAATCTATGTATATATATCTATTTAGCATATAGAGTCGTAGCTCCTAAACGTACGTCATCTGGAGTCGTAGCTCCCAGTTATACGTCATATCGAGTCATAGCTCGTACATTCATCATATCAAGTCATAGTTCATAAACATGTAACACGTGAATTAAACTTAACACGTAAGGGTAAGCTTATCGTTTCATACTGGTGTCACATAGACAACCATATTTGGTACCCACTACATTATACAGCTGTAGCATCGTAAAAATACCTACCGTATACACATAGTAGTCGTAAATCATACCGGTCTGCATAAATAGTCGTACTTCGTACCGTCTGCCGAAGTAGCCATAGTAGCACCTACCGTCTACACATAGTAGTCGACTAGCCGTAATCATACACCGTAGTAGCCATAATCGTACCGTCTACTGAAGTAGCCATAATAATATCGTCTACCATAGTAGCTGTTTCCCATTCGTTTACATTATGCAGTCGTAGCTTCGTAATAGCACCTACCGTCTACATATGTAGCCGTAAAACATACCGGTTTGCATTATGCAGCCGTAGCATCGTAAAAGAACCTACCATCCACATATGTAGTCGTAAACATACCGTCTATCGAAGTAGCCGTAAATCATATCGGTCTGCATAAGTAACCGTCTGGTCATTCGTTTGCCATAAAGGCAACCGTTAACATTCATCATTTTAACACATTAGGCATTTATTCTATTCATATACATCTTTTCATATTAAGGACAACCTTTTCTATGGTTGTGTTTTAGTTTTCAACTTTTATCGCAAGTGGATTCCCGGTGGGCATCCTTGATTAGATCAGGATGGTTCTTGCATGATCTTACGCTGCAAAATATTTTAAAACCCATGCATGAACCCCTTCACTTTGTGCATTGGGTTTTCTAATAAATCGCTTCTCAAGATGCAATGAAACAATGTATATGGAACCCTTATCAACACTGCATTCGGTGATGATAGGTCGATTAAGTTATTGAATTATCAAAAATCTATACGTGAATCTCATGAATCAAATTAACATGATCCAAATAACCTTGAAACTTAATTTAATTAATTACTTGAATTTCATTTTGATCTTTTAGTTATTTTTAGACCATAATAAACATGCATTTCAATAGTTCAAGGTTCCAATAAATTAACACGGTAATGTTAGTTCTCTAAAGAAGAAGATAGATAAATTAATTACTTGAATTTCATTTTGATCTTTTAATTAGTTATTTTTAGACCACAATAAACATGCATTTCAATAGTTCAAGGTTCCAATAAATTAACCCGGTAATGTTATTTCTCTGAAGAAGAAGAAGAAGAAGACAGAGGTGCCAACTTATGGCAAAAATATTCAAAATACATCGAGGAATCTCTTTTTATGATTCCCTAGTTGCATTGACTAAATATCAATAAAGAAAACGACCATTGGATCTTTGTTATTGCCACATTCATGGACCGTTCGATTCCTTATCCTGAAAGGTTCATGGAATGTAGAAGAATAATTAGCATTCCCTTCAAATATGTCATATTCATGCATCTGCATGCATTTCTTGTAATGTATGTTGTATCTAAAACTTCTCTAAATGTTACTTTTTTTAATTTTCCAGTGAAATAAAAAAATATGAGGAATAAAACGGAGAGATGATTTTCTTTTTCTTAATCTGATATTTGCTGTAATTTTTGAGTCGTTTTCTTGCTCATCTCACACACCTACAAACACGTGTGTGAGTTGTGACCATAACGACTTAAGAGTTACAACAAATATACAAATTCAAAAAATAGGTTTGTGAAAGCTGTAAAACCGCATCGTTTCTTTTGACTTAGTCTGAAGACAACCATGAGATTTTGCAGCTTTCAACATATTATTAAGACAAGTTGATAATTAGGAACATGTAATGATGTAAAATCATATGTTTTCGAGTTCACTTAAGTAAATATCTAGTGTACCAAAATCGTTATACGATTATCATATACATGTAACAAAACATGATATTTGTTGTTACCTTAGCTACGCGCCACGTCTGGTGGCTCGGTAGTTTGGATAAGGAACCCGACCGCTCTCAATGCTGTTGAGATCTTGCACAAGTAGTTCAAAATGCCTCTCCACTTCCTCTGCTGTTTTCCCAGGAACAGCTTTTGCAACATTGTGCCAGCGGTCCGGGGTGTCCTTGTCAAACACAGCAAGCGCCCTCTCGAAGGCCTTGTTCTGTTTGGCGGTCCATGAATCTGACCCGTGTGAAGACATTGAGCTAGAGGCCATGTTAACCGTTGAAAAGCGAGCGAGGTTGTTTCTTACGATGTCACTCTTCTAAGTGTAGCTAGACTCTTTGAGTGTTGATGTGTTTGAATTTGTGGCAATGTGTGTCTTTTATAGGCTCCAAGCACAGTGGGCCAATTTGGTGTCCAGCCAGTTGATCTTAAAGCTGGCCAAACAAGAAGAATTTTTGATGATTGGTCTCTCTAAGCACCACGAAATAAGCGGGACAAAATTATCTCAAATATGGTGGAAGAATCAGAATCTCTATAGAACTATTAATTACACTTCTTTTTCACAAACAATCTTCATATATATCTTAATGATGTCTTATCAGGTATAATCTTCTGTTTAGCATGGTCGTCTTTGTGGTCGGGTATGACTTATGAAAGATACGCAACCACGCAACCAAAGACTTTCATTTTATAGTCTATAACCAGTTGTTACGTTAATATCTCTGTAGGGGCGTTCAGTACAAAACCGATTTTAAGTAAGGGTGTAAACCAGTAGATTCGTTCGTGAGTTACTCAATACCAGCCCGCTAAAAGCTCAAATCATGCCGATGTTAAACAATTTGAGCTTAAAATAAAGCTCATTTAATAAATAAATAAGTTGGGGCCTTAACTTTATGTAGAGTGTAAGTCACTAATGTATACAAGATGAATCTCATGTGCTTTTATTTTTGTTGCTACAAAATTGTAGTGGAAACAAGTAAATGTAACCAAGTCAAGCTAAATCATAAGCTACTCGAGACTGACTCCGAATATATACGAAATCAACTTGATTTATATCGAGAAGACTTTGGTGTTACTCAGCTCAAGTAGGCTCACAAGCATAAACGAGCATATTATTTATGTATAATAACATTTATTTAATATAAAAATATATATTACATAATAAATATTATTATTATTATTATAATATATATTATGCTATATATATATAAAATTATAATTATATATATAGTTACATGTATATAAATAAAATAATTAATAAATAATAAACGAGTCGAGCTCGAACCTCTTCAAACTATAAAAAGTACTCACGAGCTGAACTCGAGCTCTCTTAAGTTAATTGAGCCGAGCTTGAGTTTAGGCGGGTTCAGGCCAACTCGATTCATTTACACCCTTAGTTTTAAGTAGAGAAATGTAAAAATTGTATAATTAATCGTATGCAAGACTGAGATATAATAGGAGAGTGAAAGAAAGGCCGTTAACCGCCTTAATTACCTTACGTATTACAGTTAAATCAATAGATATACATAGGTGTAAATACGTATTACAGTTAAATCAATAGATATACATAGGTGTAAATACGATTTCACGGTTTTCTACCTAAAATTCGTTCCTTATACACCCACCCTTTGTCTCTATATTCCTTCATAAAATTCATGTGATTTGTTTGTTTATTCGGGTCACCATTGGAAGAACAAATCACAAACATCTCTCTACCTTAGAACGTAGGGCTTAGAAAACTAACTTGTTTAGATAGAATAGGCAAATTCCTTTTCTCCAGAGATGAGATTTCAACAATCCAGACAAGTGCTCCTAATAGTTATACATCAGGCATTGAAACTTGAACACTAGTCTGATCCTGTGGATTTGCATTTGGACCAGATGGATCAAGTGACCAAACAAAAACTTTCACGAGGGTGTCAAGAATCAATCTTTACCAGTTCTAGAGTTCACGAGAATAGAACAAACTCTTGAAGGAGGGTTATCTTGGATATGTACTTTTGTCCTGAACAAAAAACCAAATTTGTAGCTGGCTGGCTAAGTTGTCCCGACTGTGATTTTGTTACGCCCATTCTTGATTCATAGGTTAATACGCGTTACCTACTACTTGCGTGATTCTTATTATTCTCCAATTGGAAAGATATCCGGAATAAAATAAATTTTAGAGGGGAGTTCCCAGGTTCAAACATGGGCAATATAGTAATTTAGAATTATTGGTGTATAGTACAGTAGGAGTAACATTGACATTAAAAAAACCCCGAGGAATAAATGAACGAAATTAGTTATGGTAAGTTACCACAAGGTTCATCTTATACATGGTTATCCATGCATATAATACCATGTAAGTTTTTACTTTTCTATTCCCAT
Organism: Smallanthus sonchifolius; assembly: GCA_023525975.1. Taxonomy (NCBI): domain Eukaryota; kingdom Viridiplantae; phylum Streptophyta; class Magnoliopsida; order Asterales; family Asteraceae; genus Smallanthus; species Smallanthus sonchifolius. The sequence continues at coordinate 3,493,594 of CM042024.1, read as the reverse complement.
GTCACTATGTTATAAAAACTTCTTGTTTTGTGTTATCTTACAATTCTAGTTGTACATTTTATAGTCTCTTAAGTTCTGACTACTAAGAACTATACATGCTAACCACATTCTAAACTCAGTTTTAGGATTCAAGTGAGACAAGTTTGCAAATGTAATCCGAAAGTGTATACGGCTTTATTCAAGAGAGACTTAACATAAAATGAATATTGTCCGATAAGTGATAGACAATGTTCAAATTTCTTTTTTTTGTGCATAATATAAACCAACTATTTAGTTAAAATTGGACACTGTATAAATACTCTTTTTTTTAATTAATTGAACTTTTTTTTAACAACGATGGCTATCCAAGATGTTTACATAGCTAGGAAAAGTTTGAACAATATGGGTCTCTTCGAAGACCTTTCAGGCGCCTATATTTAAAAACCTTGTCAATTTTCTTTGCAAGTTAATTTTCCTTATATAACATGTTAATTTTCCTTAAAACTATTATGTTTTGTATAAAATATTTAAAAACTATATAATGTAATAAGCATTTAGCAAGTTAAAACAACAACATACATTTATCCAAATGGCCTTCACCCTTGATGTTGGTAGTAAGTTTATTCCCCATGTAAAGCTTCTCATCACCCACAACATCTTTAAACGTGTTAAAGAAGGTCTTGTCTCAACAAACATGATGGGTGGCACGCGTATCAACGCACCATCCTTGTGGGTTGTTTCTCACAATGTTGGCCTCCGAAATCATAGTTTAGTAGCTAGTTTCTCACAATGTTGGCCTCCGAAATCATAGTTTATTCCCCATGATAGCGTTTAGTAGTTTAATTTCCTTGTCAAGCATTTTGATGATAATGTAAAAGTTGTACTAGCTAGTTGTAAACAATGTCATTCCTCACCCGATTGAAACTTCATATTCTCTTATTTGTTAACATAAAAAGTTGTACTAGCTAGGGTTTTCATTTTCGTCGGTATTTGGTAAAAAATGTGTCACAATTTGCGACACAATTTTTGTGTCACAAATTTTTGTAGGAAACTGATTTTTTTCTAGTAGTGATGGGATTTAAGTTTTATAAACTAAATATGAATTATTTTTAAAATAAATAGGGTATTGTGTTATATTCCCAAATAAAACTGGGTTGTTTACTTAAATTCTGTATTTTATTTCTTTATTTTATAGGAGCATATAGAGGAGAGAGAAAATGTATAAATTTTTTGTATATTTGGGGGAAACACTGTTCACCCGTATAATTTTTTAATATTTTTTTAAAGTGGTTGTGAGTGGAGAAGAGAGAAAAGATAATGATAAAAGTATAAAAAATTATTATTTAATTGAAAAGTAGAGAGAAAAGATAGTGCTTTTAGTGTAATTATGGGGATGGATTATGGGGATGGGGATAGGGGAGCTACTGTGAATGCTCTTAGTCGTTCTATTATGTGGTTATAGACTTGAAATTTTTGTATTTGGATTAACACGTACTTTAGTTAATTATATTGTAACCTACCTGTAATTTTCAAAGTGAGCAAAGCATATGATTGCTTCAAAAGTAAACACGATATCGCCTTTTGTTGTCTTGATTCACTACTTTACTATGTGATTGATTCCTGGCCCACTCTTCTGCTGATCAACGGTCCATTGTTCTGAAACTTTCGAATAAGAGCATGCATTGTAACATTCACCAATGCCGTACAATAATATCTTATGCTTGTTTTAGTTTACGCCTATTTAGGGTTTACATTCATGAATTGATTACAAATTATTTATAATTTTATCAAGTTATTGGAGTTCGAACATGAATATAAACTTTTGTTTAAGTTAAGCTTTTTAATCGAGTTTGGGCTTTGAACAAAAATGAACTTGAAAAATCGACAAATGATATGTAATCCTAAATATATGTTTAAGAATCCTCCTTAATAGTGTGAGGAAGTGCATGGATTTATGTCGATGTGCTTTTTTTAACAGGTAACACCTAGATTTTTTAGGATAAATACATCATGACCTGCACCCGGCCTACAAAATCTAAACCCTCAAACTTTTGGTTATAGAGCACACCACATAACCACTAGAATATCTCCTTGAGGACTATATCATGTGCTGTTACTAGGATTTTTAGACACACAACTATAAAGACGTATAACTTCTCTTGAAGTATAAACGAATAATGGTTTTGGCTAAAACTATAAAAATTCAACTCGAGTTCCTATCTAGTTTCTCGAGTCTGAAGTAATATGTACTATATATAGTGTATGTAATTAGGGTTAGCAAGCTAGTCGAGCTAAGTTAAACTTAAAATTAAAACTCATTTAAGTAACTATATTGCAATACCTTCCCATCATGTGCCTTTATAAAAAAAAGTATCCAACTTTTTGTGCAAAATTTTATAAAACTGTTTATTTAAACCAATGTTTTGAAACCCGGACCGGCCGGTCGGACCGGGAACCGGTGGTCTGACCGGTCCGGTTACATGTGTTGAACCGTTTCTGCAGCGAACTGGTGGTCGGACCGGTTGAACCGGCGGTCGGACCGGAAACCGGGTGGTCGGACCGGTTGAACCACTTGACTATTTTTTTTTTATTATTTTTTTTTAATCTTTTTTAAGTCTCTTGGCTTCTTATTTCGTAGGTAATTGTTAGTTTAAAATTATTGGAATTGACTTGTTGGTGGTTTTTGAAAGGATTAAAAGCTATTTAGACTGATATATTTTTATAATATTTATGACGTCGTCCGGTACTTAAATCCAGTCCGACCGGTCGGACCGGTCCGACCAGTGGACCGGTAAGGAGACCGGTTCGACGTCCGGTCCGGTTCTGAAAACATTGATTTAAACCACCAACCTTAAAACTAAATTATGAAGAAATGACAAAAAAGACCTCAGCTCGATATCTATTTTGGAAACTTTTTTTTCCTTAATTCTTCTTCATTTTTGGTTACAGGAATCTTTTAATACCGTCCTCTCCCCCACCTAAGAAAATTCTCTTGGTTTGTGAATAGAGTGAAAGATGAAGGCAACTATATCAACTTGGAAGCTGGCACATATTCTTGATTGAGTTTGACTCAGTTAGTACTCCTATATTACAGTAATGCCACCACAAGAAAAAGAGAGAATCTTCTTAACTACTAGAGGTCAAATAAAGTGGACAACTTTTTGGTGCTTTAACTTCTGTAGCTGTAAGGCCTTTTTTCGAATGATCTTACTTGTTGGATTTACTTATAAACGTAGTCATAATTTACTGATCATTAATTAAAAATATTCAAACACAGCGGAAGATTTCATCATTAAATTACCTAAACATAGCATAACATCGGAATTCTTAACATTTAAACGTAAAACATTGTCTTAACATAATTTAAAGTGGGATGTCAGTCTCATGCCGGGTAACCTCCACGCCTTCGCACGCCCTTTCTTCCTGCTACCTGAAGTGCATACTAAAAGTCAGCTAACGCTAGTGAGTTCTAGTTTAAAGCAATTAGGAAAAAACGTTATTTCTTCATAAGTATATCTATATGTATGTATGTTTGTAATACTTAGCTTTACTGCTTTCATATACATTCATAATGAGTACGTATATAATTACATGCATGCTTATTTATGGGTGAACATTCATTGGTCATACACATATAAGTGATCAACCAGTCATAATTACTACGTATGTTACAAAGACAAAAAGCCATAAGAACTACCGTCGTAGCCCATTTCGTAAACCGTCCGGCCCTAGAAACCGTCCGTCATATCATAAATCCGTTCGAAAACCTTTGTCCGTCCGCCTAAACCGTCCTACCGTCGTAGTCCGTCAAATTCGCATGTCTGCCCTAAGGCATCCGTTTTCCGCTTGAACTAGTTATACAACCGTGCATCGATTGAGGGACTTACTCCACCGTAGTGGCCATAGTTTAGTCTACCTTTCTAGAATTTTATTTCTGGCTGTATAATAATCGAGTGGTCGTCCGTCTACCGTAGTAGCCGTTAGCATCGAAGCGTCCATAACATTCACATACATTCATAACATGTAATATATATTATATATATAAAGCAAGATTTCATTCTTATATGTTATATCATACTTTCATTTCATAATTCATAACATATTTGTCATACTTATAATCATCATGTAGTAGCACGTAACACACATAATATTCATATCATATCATGTATACACTTCAGCCCCAAAAAAATTTAAAATCTTTTACACGTAACACATAGGGGGCACATAGAACTCACCTGATGAGTGGTTCCTGAAACACTCTTAGCTGGTTACTGAGCATCAGTAAGGTCACTCACAATATGTATAATAAAGTCATTCACATAAGGTTGTGCTCCTAAATGACACTAGACATTACTATGCTTGAACCCAGTACTTTCGGGGGTGAATCATATCGAAACTATAGTAGTTTGGGGTCATGGGTTTCTATCGAAACTAGGTAGTTTCGATGGGTCTGCTTATATCGAAACTCGGTAGTTTCGATAAGTAACTTATGTAAAATCTTAGTAGTTTCGGGTCACGGGTCTATATTGAAACTAGGTAGTTTTGATGGGTCTGCATATATTGAAACTAGGTATTTTCGATGGATTTGCCTATATCGAAACTAGTAGTTTCGATGCATCAGTCTCCTTCCCCAACCAGAAACCCTAGATCTGGCCAATTATTTCTAATCGATCAAGCCTTGAACTTTTTACGTTCAAAACGTTTCTTTTTCATCCACGAGCTTAAATATATGTTTTGTTTTAGGTTTCATACGTAAAAATCATGCATTTATGTGACTTAAACCCGAAACCCCAAAATAGGTAAAAACTCAGATTTAGAGGTGGTGCTTACCTCTTGGAGTTCGGTTCTCGTTGCTATACGTTGCTGTGATGAAGACGAACGATTTCCAAGCCTTTAATCCTCTTTCCCCGCTTTCTCTCACTAGAACCGACCTCTCTCTCTCTCTCTAGAAGCTGCGAGTGTGGTGGAATGAGGGGGAAATATTGGTGGCTGTTGGTTAGAAAGGGTTTCCCTTCATATTTCGGGCCCATGGGCCAAACCTTGGCTAAGCCCACCTTGCTTTTCTTTTATTTGTTTTCCATTTATTTGAGATGTTACAAAAACGAACAAGCCGTGTTTGAAGTTTTACCTTGATGGATTCAAGAATTTTACTTTTCTGGTATCATCATATTTTGGTTTTTGAGGTAGGGTGATCAAAATTCTAATAATAATTTACACTTAAGAATCAAAGAAATAAAAATTCTAATAATAATTTACACTTTAGAATCAAGAAATACACACGTTAGTAGTCACATAAACAATGTCCTGATTTAACTTATGTTAAACGTCTAAGACAACATCAAAATCCCACCAAACCACATCAAGATTACAAGCTAACGTTTGAATATTTCTTAGAGAAATTTATTGGTGTTACACCGAACTTCATATACTATGTCCAATTGTTGATTGTGTATGATCGCAAGTTTAGGACTTAAAAGTTACTATCAATAGATGGACTTGTTATTATTCAAGAATTTATTAATCATTAGATTGTTATATTGGGAAAATTAATATTTACAAATTAGAGTCAAACCCATTTGAGTCTTAGGAAAATAAAAGGAAAGGAAATTGGTAAGTTTGCTTTGTCCCGCATAGAAGGGATGTTAGAACCTCACAAGAGTTTATAAGTGGGAGTCTTCTATGGATATTACTTAGCAATAAGGAAGAGGTTTTAAAAGGGTGCCTCCCTTTTGCGCGTCATAACCGATGGGTGTAATTTGGCGTTTTAATGGTGCACACACACAACGCTCAACGTCGGTACGAACTTAGTACCTATCGATGGATGGCTAAGGTCGGTAGGAACTTGATTACTACCTATAATTGGCTCACTTCGATCGGAACTTGGTTGCTACCGATAGTTGGCTTTGATATGTAGGAATGGTGTTACTACCGATGGCAGCCTCAACAATATGGACCTAGTTGCTACTGATGGATGACTTGGTTGGCACAAACTAGTTGCTAATGACGGCTGTCTCTCGTAGGAATGAACTCGGTTCCAAAGAATGGTTCAGTTGTTATTGGCGGTTCTTCTCATTGACGTGTTCAGCTTTTGCCACGGTTCGGTCACCAATGGTTACTCTTGGCGTCTCATAGTTGCAACGAAAGAACAATATAGCTCATAACTTGATGTTTGTTCGAAGGGGTTCAGGCATCACACATGTACGAAGTGGTGATTCGATGCCTATATATATAGTCCCATCTCTCATTTTTCTAGGATCAGAAACAAACCAGAAAATAAACAAAATTTTCTAATTATCTACGCATTTATATAACAAATGCACAAACGCTTTATTGCTATAGAAACAACGTATTAGAAATCTCTGTTGCACTTGCTAATTCAACCAGATTATTACCTCTACGTGCAAATGTTGATTACATTCTACATGTGCTACTTCATTCTATCTTGAGAGACAATTAACCAAATAACCTGGGGGTGAAATTGCTTGAAGGATAAAAAGTACTCGTCTAACTAACAAGTAGTAGAAATTTTTGATACCCTAAAAACATGTTATTACATATAAGTTTTAAGGCAGAGCATCAAAATAAAGCATTCATAAGTTGTGAATCTACGTTTTTACGAAGCCAAAAAAACTTAAAAAATCAACTTTGGAGTAACGTGCATGTTTAATCATGTATGAGCTAACCTAGAATTACCAAAGGGCTTGTAGACCGACGGTATCAAGATGTGTAGTTAAGGTGTTCCTCTCCAAGTGGTTAAGGTTTCTAGTCCTATAATCGATGCGGTTCCTTCATAAACTTTCTCGGACAATTCAAAGTTCATAACTAGAAAAGATAGTAAAGGAAATAAGTTTTTCTAAACTCTAATGAAATCAATTTTTGAGCCAACTCCTTCATGAACTTTCTCAAACAATTCAAAAATGATATTTCATTTACTTCCATCATTCACCATTTGCTTAAGCGTGTGGTCCACGTATGACTTCTCAATATCAGATGTCCTAGGCCTTGATTGAATCGTACCCAAAGATCTTCCTCCTCAATTCATTTTTTATGAAATATCGCCCGTGAGCAAAGTGCAACTTGTTGCTTCTTGTTATCATCAATATGTTTATCAACATGTTCTTTGGTGTGTTTCACTCAAGTTTTACGAAAGTTAAGACAACCCAACACTAGAAGAGATTCCACTAGGAGATCCATTGTTCTTAAAAGAATGAGATCTCACAAGAGCAAAAAATGAATCAAATTCATATAAACCAAAAACCCACGTATTTTATAATCCCATTTAAAAAAAATACAAAAAAACTGATCCCTAAACTTATGTATTTTCTGTCAAGGGTTTTCTTTGCGAAACTACCGTTAACAAAGGACGTAGCCGGTGTTTGACTTAGATCCCGTGTTAACAAAGCAAAAATCTTACTAGTTGCTCCAAGGATCACCTTCACTCCATTAACAAAGAACTTTTAATAATTTTGTGTAAGTTTATTAAATTTGTGTAAAAATACAACATTTTGTTAAATTCTCTCACAGAAAGTGACATTTTTATCCATTTTCCTTAAATTTTATTGATTATTCTAGTAATTATTTTCAGCGGAAAAGAAAAAGTTTTTCTATACTGGTTTACTAAATCTTACTTGCATCTTAAAAGACTGAAGTTTTATAAGTAATTAATAAATTCTCGTTGTATCAACTAGAGAGTTATGATATTTTTTTTTTTTTATATTTTCAGACCATATTCTATAACTTTGACAATTTCCCCATTGGTTTTGGTTCCATAAACAACCCTCCCTCGTAGTGAATGGAACCATATTCAGTGGGCACAACATATATATATCCACTTTAAATCATTATAAAGTCGTTTATGTAGCTTTCATACTTTCGAGGTTCATTGTGCAACATAGATGTTTGAACATTTTATATGGTCGATCTAGAGTTGTCGTGTTTCATTTGCCACGTAGAAACATAATATAAACACATAAAATAAGTGGCACATGCACATACTTGATGAATCTTGCTATAAAAATCTTCACAAGCGGCCTAATTTTACCTAACATTTATAATATCCGATGTTGATTTAAATAACCAATTTAAATTTGACGTGAAATAAAGATTATTTATAATTTCTTATAGATTATTGATTTTGTCAATCAATTTTATTTTTAACTAATTTACTTATAAATTATTGATATTATACCGGTTAATATCAACAATCAAGATCAAAGCAAAAATTGATAAACACAAAAACACATAATTTAAGAGAACTCACTTTTATTGTAACCGGAAACTAACTCAAAACCAATTACAATAACTCTCATCCCAAACTTTAATCTCGGTTATGGTATTTATAATGTTTATCCAACTTGATCAACAAGTAACTAACTAATCCTAAAAACCCCTAGCCCAAACCAACATGTTTAAGGCCACACGGGACGACCCTAACGTGGGCCGATCGGGTAATTAGATTCCAACATACACCCCCCTAATTTCCAAGTCGGATTTAGGAAGGTCTTCAACTCCAATTAGGCTCATCATTTCCTTGAACTTGATGCGTGTTAGTGGCTTCATAAGAACATCAGCTCATTACTCGGTATCACGTACATATTCGACTTGTTCATTTTCAACGCATTCCCGAATGAAGTGAAAGAGGCTATGAATGTGTTTACTCCTACCGTGAAAGATGGGATTTTTAGTGAGTGCAATGGCTGATTTGTTATGAACCCGGATAACCACCTTTTCTCGACTCCAACTTGTTAACTCATTCAAAAAGTCTTGAAACCAAATTGCTTGACATGCGGTCACTGTTGCTGCCATGAAATAGGCTTCAAAAGAGGATAAAGCTACCTTGGATTGTTTTTGTGAACACCACTAGATAGGAGACGAACAAGAATAAAATACGTGACCGTTCGTACTCTTCCCATCATCTACCGAATGAGTTTCTTCATTCCATTCCTTTTAAATTTTAGCCCATAACTCAAAGTTCCTTTTACGTACCTTAGAATATGTTTGATGGCCAAACTATGTGATTCCCTTAGACTTTGCATATAGCGATCGGCAACCCCGACCGAATAAGACAAGTCAGGTCGAGTATGTAGTAAGTAACGTAAGCACCAAACGAGTTTTCGGTAACCCCTAGTGTCGATCTCAGTCTCGTTCTTGGTTTTTAACAACTTTAACCCGGCTTCCATTGGGACATGAGCCAGGTTACACGAGTCCGTCCCGAATTCCTTTAGAACTTTACGAGCATACCCTTCTTACTTAAGTTTAACAACCCTCGTGCCATGCCCAAGTCCATACCTTCGCCCTATACCGAAAGATATTAGTTCATTGATCAACTACCACTTGATCCCCTAGGTAAAGGAATTTCTCTAAGGTGCCAAAGAGTCCCCTCCTAATAAGTAGGACTTTGTTGGTGAGTTAGCCAATCCCGGTTTCGGCAGAAACGAATCAATTCCGAACAGTGTATTATAGTCGACGGGCCTCTAGCAATTATCGGACCCAGATAATCAATGTATTCATCGTGCCCCCTGGGTTCGGTGAAAGAATTGAATTTCCTGATGAGGTAGCATGCTGGGACTTTGCAAGAAAAGGGATTAGCGGCTAAATTGTAACATCCCGAGTTTTAGAGCACGAGAGAATTCACGAGGAATTAAAACTTAAATAAAGAGAAAGGAAGCGGGCTTGGGCCGGGGTGTATGGGCCGAAAGGGGCAAGGGTCGGGCCCTTATAAGCCTCAAGATCAGCCAAAAGCTCTCATTTCCATCCTCATTTCCGGATTTTAGAGAGAGAGAGTGAGAGAGATTCTAGAGAGAGAAAGTCCCGGTTTTCGGATTAGAGCTTCAAGGATCGTTAGCAAGAGTCTCGTGAGTGTTTAGCAACAAAAAGGAAGTGATTATAGGTAACCGATTCTCCTAGATCTGAGTTTTAGTTCGTTTTTGGGTTTTTCGGGTTTTGGGTAAAAAGGTTATGTTTAATCAGATGAAACGGAAAGATAAGCATAGATTTGAGTTCCTTAATGGAAAACGAGCGTTTTGAATGCAAACAGGTTCGGGATCTTGAAGTGATCAGACCCGAATGCGAAAGTTAGGGTTTTTCGCCAAGAACAGGTCGTGCGCACTTGCTAAGTGCGCACAGAGCAGGTCCTGCGCACTTGCTAAGTGCGCAGGAAGAGGGACATGCGCACTTGTTAAGTGCGCAGGAAGGAAAGCCTGCGCACTTGCTAAGTGCGCAGGAAGGGAAGAATGCGCACTTGCTAAGTGCGCAGGAGGCACAGTCTGCGCACTTGCTAAGTGCGCAGGCCTCAGGTCTGATTAAGTGAAGTCAGTATGTTAGAGTAGTTAAACTGTTTAGCGTCGAGTTAAGTCTGATAAGTGTCAAATTGTTATGATTGTTTAGATTGTGTGAGATCCGGTAGATCGTTGCAGCTTAGATACCAGGTGAGTTCTAATCCCCTTTTTGCCTTCTTTAGGGGTGGTATGCATACTTAGTGTAAAGTGTTTATTATATTTTATATATTGTAAACTGAAGAGAAAAGCTATGTTTTAGTGAAAGGTTTAAAAGAGGCAAAAGTATGTTTTCAGTAAAGTAAGATATATCATTTGGCAAGCGTTTACTATATTTTCATATACATAAACAAAGGCATGATATATATGATAAGCTATGTTTCAGTAAAGTAAGATATATCATTGGGCAAGCGTTTACTATATTTTCATATACATAAACAAAGGCATGATATATGTGCTAGTATGTTTTCAGTAAAGTAAGATATATCATTTGGCAAGCGTTTACTATATTTTCATATACATAAACAAAGGCATGATATATATGATAAGCTATGTTTCAGTAAAGTAAGATATATCATTGGGCAAGCGTTTACTATATTTTCATATACATAAACAAAGGCATGATATATATGATAAGCTATGTTTCAGTAAAGTAAGATATATCATTGGGCAAGCGTTTACTATATTTTCATATACATAAACAAAGGCATGATATATATGATAAGCTATGTTTCAGAAAGTTTTATAAACAGTAAAGTGAACAGCTTTCTTTCGGGAATGAGTACCAGTTTGTAAAGGTCCTTGGGACAGATGTTACTTGTACAAGATGTCAGATATGGGTTCCACCCATTAGTAAGAACCTTAGGGTTCGTTAACAGTTGTACAACTGGGATGAGCGACGGCGGTTGCTCGGGAGGTCCACGCAACCTCCCCTTAGCGGTATTGTCGGTTCATGGATGTAAGCCATGGGGGCATTGACCAGGGTATTGTCGGTTCATGGATGTAAGCCATGGGGGCATTGACCAGGTATTCGCCGGTTCATGGTCGTTGACCATGGGGGCGGTACAGTAGTGACAAGGAATTGACGGATAAGCGGTATTGTCGGTTCATGGTCGTTGATCATGGGGGCATTGACCAGGTACTCGTCGGTTCATGGTCGTTGACCATGGGGGCGGTACAGTAGTAACAAAGAATTGACGGATAAGCGGTATTGTCGGTTCATGATCGTTGATCATGGGGGCATTGACCAGGTACTTGTCGGTTCATGGATGTAAGCCATGAGGGCAGTACAGTAAAGAGGAATTGACGGTTTATTATATGTTTTAAACTGTTTGAAAAGTAAAGTGTGTTAAGTTAGCCTTAATGGCAGTATATATGTTTGAAAAGTAAAGTGTCAAGTTTAGCCTTAATGGCAGTATATGTGTTTTAGTAAATCTTTTGAAAAATTGATTTAAAGTAAACGTTAGAACTCACTCAGCGTTGCTGATTTTTAGTATGCATATCAGTTAAGTGTAGGTGGCAGTAGATGGAAGTGGATGCTTGGCTTGGCGAGAAGAGTTACCCGAAGACCAGCAGTTGGCATCCTGTTTATGTTTTCTTTTGATTATGTTGATAAAGACAAGTTTCAGTTGTATTTGACAAGTTATGTTTAGACATGTTATGTTTTCCGCTGCATATGTAGAGATTTAAATCGTTTCCGCTGTGTAATGTATGTCTTATGTTTAAAGTGCTATGTGTTGATGAATAAATCCAATAAGTGAGGCCTCCCGGGATCGGGGCCTCACAAGTTGGTATCAGAGACATAGTTTGAGAGATTTGGACATCCCCGATGTCCAGACTTAAACTGAGAATGGGACAAGAAGCGGATGCCAGTACGGGTAACTCAAGCCAAAGCATCAGAAGCGTATAGTAAGTAAAGTTTAACTTTTAAAGTGTCAAGATAAGAATAGAGGCTTTAGTGGAATCATGAAAGCGAATAAATGGAAGACGAGAAGTGATGTAATGGTTAATTGCAGATGGCCAGTGTATATTAACATCTTACCTTACTTATTGTGTTCTACATATTCCCTAGCATGGTGAAATTAAATCTTTTGTTCTCTATCTTTCAGTTAGAAATGGCTAGACGTGGAGGAACTAGAGGGGGTGGAGGAGGAAGACGTGGTGGGCGTACAGGCCGCCACGGTGGAGCTAGCACAAACCAAGTGATTGAAGGGAGTGTTCACACTACCCATACTGATACGGTAGTCAGTCAGCACAATGTTGAACATGCGGCAGAAGAGGATCAGACATTCGAGTTCGAGCCGGCCGTGCAAGCAGCTATTGGCCGTGAGTTTACCCGACTGTTGAAGGAAACCTTACCGGCCATACTAGACGAAGCCTTGAGGAAGGCCAAGGAGAGCCCTAACACAACTGAAGAGCCTGTGGTGCTTCCAGCAATGGGAGGACCGAATCTAGTAGAAAATGTTGCACCGCCTGCTCGCGGCTGTGACTATAAGGCATTTCGGGGTTGTGATCCACCCGTGCTTACTGGGGAGAAGGAAGCATCAGATACCTTAGATTGGATTAACGGCATGGAGTCGACCATTCGTCTTAGTGAATGTCGACCGGAACAAGCAGTCATGTTCGCTGCAAAGTCATTGAAAGGAGAAGCAGCGCACTGGTGGGAAACTGTGAAACAGGCTAAGGGTGACCAAGCGGTCGGATTGATGAGGTGGAGCGACCTGAAAGCGTTGGTAATTGAAAGGTTTTGTCCTAAAAATGAGGTCCACAAGGTGGAAAGGGAATTCTTGACTCTTCAAGCCGGACTCATGACTCACCGGCAATATACTTCAAAGTACAACGAGTTGGCACGCCTGGTGCCTCATCTTGTAACGACTGAGGAAAGGAGAATTCACTACTATGTTCAAGGGTTGCCTCCAAAGATACGTACCTTTGTAAAGGCCAACACACCGAGTACCTTTGAGTCGGTGGTTGTTCTGAGCGGAGTTGTCTATGATGACATTGCCTCTGAAGTCATTGCTGAAGCACCCAAGAAACAAGCAGCTAAGCGCACTGCTGAGGAACTCCAGGGTCCTAACGATAGGAGGGCAAGGGTAGAAGCAGAGGGTCTATGCGGTAAATGTGGGAGGAGACATGGAGGTGAATGTAAGGCGGGTCAGGTGGGATGTTTCAGGTGTGGCAAGTTTGGACACCAATCACGAGACTGTCCGGAAAGGCCAAGATGCCACAATTGTGGGGGACAAGGACACGTGAGCAGAGATTGTAGGAAGCGCAAAGAGCCGGAAGCGGGAGGATCCGGAAAGGGTAAGGGTGCAGAGAAAGAACCTTACATCAACAAGGCCACAGCAAGGGCTTACCAGATAACTCAGAAAGGTACGTTGCAACTCCTATTTATTTATCTTTTTACTATGGTGTGATCATGTTACTGAATCCTTAAGTGATTAGTTAGCCCCATCAGCTTAGAAGCCTTAGAACTAGATATATCCCTGAATAGATCCTCACCGGTAGTTAATCACAATGGCTTTCATGACTAAGCTGCCTTGCATAGCTACGGTTTATGCCACCCATTCTGTGATTTGCTATCAGTGTAGCTTATGGCAGGTTTCGAGGACGAAACCTATTGTAAGGAGGGTAGACTTGTAACATCCCGAGTTTTAGAGCACGAGAGAATTCATGAGGAATTAAAACTTAAATAAAGAGAAAGGAAGCGGGCTTGGGCCGGGGTGTATGGGCCGAAAGGGGCAAGGGTCGGGCCCTTATAAGCCTCAAGATCAGCCAAAAGCTCTCATTTCCATCCTCATTTCCGGATTTTAGAGAGAGAGAGTGAGAGAGATTCTAGAGAGAGAAAGTCCCGGTTTTCGGATTAGAGCTTCAAGGATCGTTAGCAAGAGTCTCGTGAGTGTTTAGCAACAAAAAGGAAGTGATTACAGGTAACCGATTCTCCTAGATCTGAGTTTTAGTTCGTTTTTGGGTTTTTCGGGTTTTGGGTAAAAAGGTTATGTTTAATCAGATGAAACGGAAAGATAAGCATAGATTTGAGTTCCTTAATGGAAAACGAGCGTTTTGAATGCAAACAGGTTCGGGATCTTGAAGTGATCAGACCCGAATGCGAAAGTTAGGGTTTTTCGCCAAGAACAGGTCGTGCGCACTTGCTAAGTGCGCACAGAGCAGGTCCTGCGCACTTGCTAAGTGCGCAGGAAGAGGGACATGCGCACTTGTTAAGTGCGCAGGAAGGAAAGCCTGCGCACTTGCTAAGTGCGCAGGAAGGGAAGAATGCGCACTTGCTAAGTGCGCAGGAGGCACAGTCTGCGCACTTGCTAAGTGCGCAGGCCTCAGGTCTGATTAAGTGAAGTCAGTATGTTAGAGTAGTTAAACTGTTTAGCGTCGAGTTAAGTCTGATAAGTGTCAAATTGTTATGATTGTTTAGATTGTGTGAGATCCGGTAGATCGTTGCAGCTTAGATACCAGGTGAGTTCTAATCCCCTTTTTGCCTTCTTTAGGGGTGGTATGCATACTTAGTGTAAAGTGTTTATTATATTTTATATATTGTAAACTGAAGAGAAAAGCTATGTTTTAGTGAAAGGTTTAAAAGAGGCAAAAGTATGTTTTCAGTAAAGTAAGATATATCATTTGGCAAGCGTTTACTATATTTTCATATACATAAACAAAGGCATGATATATATGATAAGCTATGTTTCAGTAAAGTAAGATATATCATTGGGCAAGCGTTTACTATATTTTCATATACATAAACAAAGGCATGATATATGTGCTAGTATGTTTTCAGTAAAGTAAGATATATCATTTGGCAAGCGTTTACTATATTTTCATATACATAAACAAAGGCATGATATATATGATAAGCTATGTTTCAGTAAAGTAAGATATATCATTGGGCAAGCGTTTACTATATTTTCATATACATAAACAAAGGCATGATATATATGATAAGCTATGTTTCAGTAAAGTAAGATATATCATTGGGCAAGCGTTTACTATATTTTCATATACATAAACAAAGGCATGATATATATGATAAGCTATGTTTCAGAAAGTTTTATAAACAGTAAAGTGAACAGCTTTCCTTCGGGAATGAGTACCAGTTTGTAAAGGTCCTTGGGACAGATGTTACTTGTACAAGATGTCAGATATGGGTTCCACCCATTAGTAAGAACCTTAGGGTTTGTTAACAGTTGTACAACTGGGATGAGCGACGACGGTTGCTCGGGAGGTCCACGCAACCTCCCCTTAGCGGTATTGTCGGTTCATGGATGTAAGCCATGGGGGCATTGACCAGGGTATTGTCGGTTCATGGATGTAAGCCATGGGGGCATTGACCAGGTATTCGTCGGTTCATGGTCGTTGACCATGGGGGCGGTACAGTAGTGACAAGGAATTGACGGATAAGCGGTATTGTCGGTTCATGGTCGTTGATCATGGGGGCATTAACCAGGTACTCGTCGGTTCATGGTCGTTGACCATGGGGGCGGTACAGTAGTAACAAAGAATTGACGGATAAGCGGTATTGTCGGTTCATGATCGTTGATCATGGGGGCATTGACCAGGTACTTGTCGGTTCATGGATGTAAGCCATGAGGGCAGTACAGTAAAGAGGAATTGACGGTTTATTATACGTTTTAAACTGTTTGAAAAGTAAAGTGTGTTAAGTTAGCCTTAATGGCAGTATATATGTTTGAAAAGTAAAGTGTGTTAAGTTAGCCTTAATGGCAGTATATATGTTTGAAAAGTAAAGTGTCAAGTTTAGCCTTAATGGCAGTATATGTGTTTTAGTAAATCTTTTGAAAAATTGATTTAAAGTAAACGTTAGAACTCACTCAGCGTTGCTGATTTTTAGTATGCATATCAGTTAAGTGTAGGTGGCAGTAGATGGAAGTGGATGCTTGGCTTGGCGAGAAGAGTTACCCGAAGACCAGCAGTTGGCATCCTGTTTATGTTTTCTTTTGATTATGTTGATAAAGACAAGTTTCAGTTGTATTTGACAAGTTATGTTTAGACATGTTATGTTTTCCGCTGCATATGTAGAGATTTAAATCGTTTCCGCTGTGTAATGTATGTCTTATGTTTAAAGTGCTATGTGTTGATGAATAAATCCAATAAGTGAGGCCTCCCGGGATCGGGGCCTAACATAAATGCATGGATTCCAGCTGTGAAGGGCCTTTGTAAGTGCCTTACTCATGCCTTCCCGCCTTACTATGTCAAAGAGCCAAAAATGCACTCAATGAAGGCCACGATCAACAGTAGGGGTTTCTCTCTCAATTAACAAGCCTAGGGATCACTGACGAGATCTAACCTAGTGGTGCAGCTTTAATTCATTAACTATACGAAGATCTTATTTCTTACCTACTAGATCGATTGAAAGAAGCCTTCGGGTTAGAGCCAAACATAAGGGCTGGAACTATACGACTGGACAAGGAGAAGGTCCGTGCTATCACTGAGTGGCAAGCCCCGACCTAGATAAAGGTGCTTCAATCCCGATCTCTTTTCCCAATCCGAGGAATGAAGGCCTTTAGCTCGCCCTATTAGATTAATGAAATGAATCCGTAACCCATATTGAAGTGAGTGAAAAAAATGGTTTCAAAGAAAGACTAAAGACTACTTCTTTGGGCTAGCAGTGGGATGGACTTCCGAAACAACCTGGGAGCTAAAGTCAAAAGCGGAATCGGGATCAGGAGCAGATGAAGCTTTGAATGACTAAACTCTCATCACTGTAAGAAGAAAGGACTATTAGCATCGCAGAGGAGTAATCTAGGCCGGAATAGAATAATGTATGGTTTTCTCGCACATCGCTTCTGCCCTTGGGCATTGATTAGGGCCGCTAGCAAACACTTATACTCTCCCCGGGATCCCGTGCCTCCCCTCCAACACTTTATGGCATGTTATCGGATGCGACATAAGTACTACCTGTCGCATGATGCTAACAAAACCGAAAGCCCGGGAAGCACCCTTTCTTGTGTGCTCATAGGAACTCCAACTTACAACTATAATTTGTCTTTCACACTCCATAGCTCTAGCTCTAAGACGAGGATTAGGTTATTAACTGATCGGTGTCGAAGGGGCCGGTCAAAGATAAAGAATTAGAGTGTCCTAATCATCTTAAACTAGTTAGGGTAAGAAGGGTGTCGAACCACGAAGAGTTTGTGGTCGGTGCTTAACTTCAATTAACAATATGATTTATGAAGTTGCAATGGGTCTTTCTGACCAAGCACAAGCAATGATTGAGGTGAAATTAACCAATCCAACAAGCAATGATTATCAACTAGCAAAACGATCACCAGTAATCAAGTAGCAAATAAACGGTTTAAGTTGTAAACAATAATTAAAAAGGAATCACACCCGGGTTTCAAGTTCACAAGTAATTAGGGATTATCACACCAACATATGAGTTCAAACAATCAAATGGTTATCCAAATCAAATTAACCAAATCTAACCAAGAACATCAACATTCAAACATTATCGGCAAATAGTGTAAAACAATATTCACGAATAAAATCAAGACAAATGTATGAAATATAGAATTAGATTAATCAATAGATTCAACACAAATCAAAGTTCATAGCAATTATCATCTAACGGGGTCAATGGTGCAAGAATTTATCGACTCCCGTGAGTTCATAACCATACTAAACACAAAGATTCAAGTATTTCAAACCAAACGATTACAAGAATTGTTTCTCAACACTAGCACATGATAAAACCCTAAAAACTTACAAACAATCCACCCGGGAATGATTATCGGTGAATTAGCCGCTCATGGTTGTGGAATTCATCTTCGATTCTTCAATTTCTTGATACCAATCTTCAATAATATCTTTCTAGCCTCCAAAACTCCCCAAAATCGCCCAAGAACTGTGTAGGAAAAGATGATTTTTGAATTTGGGGAAGAAACCCCCACTTAAACTCTCAAAATCGGCAGTTTCCCGAAAATCCACGTCAAAATAACGTAACCAGCGTAAGCTTACGCTGGTGTGGCGTAAGCTTACTCCATAACACTGAAGTTTGCTGTGAATGAACTGGTTCGGAGTAGGCCTACGCTGGGCGGAGTAAGCTTACGCTGGTGGAGTAGGCTTACGCCAGGTGGAGTAGGCTTACGTCAGGACCTGAGTTTCTGCCCCGTTTTCTCCGTGACTCTTCTGACTTTTGCATATCTCACCTAATATCTTCCAAAATCATACTTTAAGCTTTCAACACCTGCACATGCATAGCTACACAAAACTTTTGTATTCCCCATATTAATTTGCATAAATAAAACATATTGCACCTATTAATGCATGAAACTTTGGTCACTTATCATTAACCCAAAGATACTTAGTGCTTACATAAGAAACCTACCTCAGTGCTCAGTGATTACATCAGCCAAAGCGTCAGCCCATAACAAACTGCTAAAGCTAAAGGGGAATACTTACTCCATAAAACAAGCAAGGCATTTCTTAAGTGCAGGTATGATTGAACTTGAGCATCACGAAAGCTTTTCCATAGCAAGGCCTATTACGTATTTCAGCAACAAGCTACGGTCTAACGCTTGCCCTCGGTGGCTAACCTAGGTTGGGGTGAAAACTCCAAAACTAGGGTTCCAAACCTTTCTCTAATAATCAGGTAAGCTTTCAAACCCCTTGACTTTCTATTAGATTCATCGTCTTATCATATGTTCTGCCTTTTGCATCTTCCTTGAAGGTTATAGCAGACGAAGACGGAAGACATTGATTTAGTTAACTTTTTTCTATCCTCTTTCAAAAGATAGATAAGCAAGGTTTTTGTCAGTACTGACAAGAAGCCTTAAGAGAAGAAGCTTTTTCTAGTGGAACAGGCTGGGCAAGCACATCAAAGGGCCATGTTTTTAGTAGTTCAGGGTTACCAAGAGCCTCAGTTCTTTACCAAGGTCCGACATTTCAAACTTGGTCGACATACCCCGTTTGAACTCACCGATGATGCTTTGAGTCGTCCCAATTACGCATAAATCATCTAGATAGACGGCCACGATGAAAAGATATTTGCCACCATATTTTCGATACATAGATTGTCCCTAGCACAACGTTCAAACTTCATTTCTTTTAGGATTCAATCGAGCTTGTTATTCCAAGCTCTTAGAGCTTGCCTTAACCCATACAAAGCTTTAGTAAGTTTGTACACTTTGTCCTCCTCTCCCTTTTTTTCTCGAAGCCTTCAAGTTGACTTACATAAACAATCTCTTTTAATTCCCCGTGTAGAAACGCGGTCTTTACATCTAAGTGATGAATTTCCCAACCGTTTGATGCAGCTAAAGAGATTAGTAGATGGATGGATTCTATGCGGGCAATTGGCTTGAAAACTTCATCAAAATCCACTTCGGGTTGTTACACATAACCCTTCACGACTAGTCGAGCTTTATATTTGTTAATACTCCCATCTACATTTTTCTTCACTTTAAACACCCATTTTAAACCAATGGTTTTGACCTAATTCAGTTTCTTGATCAAGGTCCACATCTCGTTTTTGTTAATTGAGTCGATCTCGGCTTTCATTACACTCATCCAAGCCTTAGAATCTCTTGGCTCTTGATAGTCTCTTGGTTCATCGTTGATGTCTAACAAAAGGCGTTCACAACCCACATTAGATAATAAAATGAAATCATCAAGGTACCTTGGTGGAGTAGGAACAAGATTGGACCTTCTCACCCTTGGTAGAACTTTGACTTCTTCTTCATAGGTTACTGTTACAGCGCCATCTTGGGCTGGAACCGAGCCCGATGGGTTGATGTTTGTGGCGATGAGCCATAGGTCTTCATGTGATACCATTGTGGACTATTCGGGCTCATATGTGAACTATTGTTAGAACTTTGGGCCAGTGTACTTGGGCCATTGTCGAGAGGATTGGCAGCACCATTAGTATTCTCGTCTTGTGATGATTCGACCATAATTGGTCCGACACCATTATCAACAAACCTACCTCATTCCATCTTAAACATACCCGGCTCACCATTTTGACTTACATTCAGATCATGCCACTCATATCCGAATTTTTCATTGAACACCACATCTCGGCTCACAACAATCGTTCGGTCAATTAGATTGTAAAGTCAATACGCCTTAGAACCCGACTTCGTTCCAAGATAAACAAGTAGCTTTGATTAATCGTCCAACTTCTTTGCTTAACATTTTCAACTTTAGCATACGCCAAGCACCCAAAAACTATTAGATGATCTAGACTTGGCCTGTTGTTATTGAACTTTTCATAAGGCGTTGGTCCTTTAGTGTTTTTGTAAGTACCCGGTTAATTACATATGTTAAGTGTCGAACTGCTTCCCCCACATGTAATTCGGTACTTTCATTGCCTTTAGAATACTCATTGTCATCTCCATAAGTGTATGGTTACGACGTTCTACCATGCCATTTTGTTGAGGCGTGTATGGGGTCGTCAAATTCCTCGAGATCCCACTTTCTTCACAAAAGGTGTGAAACTCCTCTCCTCCCATATCGGTTCGGAGTGTCTTGATCTTCATCCTGGTTTCATTCTCGACGAAGGATTTGTATTTCTTGAATATCCCAAATGTTTCACGTTTTTCCTTCAACAAGAAAGACCACATATATCATGAAAAATCATCAATTAGTACAAAGATATATTTATTAGCCACAATAGTCGAGGGTGTTATCGGGCCACATAAATCTCCATGGATGAGCTCAAGTGCACGAGTCGCCTAAAAAGTTGCCAATGGTGGGAAAGGTTGTCTAGTTTGTTTGCCTACTAGAGACGACTAGCATATTTATAAACTATATATTTCTTGGCCATGGTCTTCATGGTGTCAAAGCTAATGTGCCCAAGCCTTGCATGCCACCGCCATGTGTCATCTTCAATCTTAGCTGGTAAACAGACCCATGTGCCCACATTCATATTTATTTTATATAGTCTGTTTTGTGTTCTTGGTACCTGTGACACCCGTCATTTTCAGGTTAACACCGTTATCCCAAACTCCGTTATCTAAATCTTTCATTCATGCATGAATCTTGATTAGGGTTAATTAAGTGTGTTGGTTACTACACAAACACTCATGTAACGGTAATTCGGAGAATTACCGAATCACACGAGTCTGTCCCCGAACGTTGGTTATTAATCAAAAATAATATTCCGAACAAATATATTTAATATAATTTATGTGAAATTATGTGTTATGTGATTTTATGCTTAATTCGTGAATTTTCGTGAAACCGCGTACGTTTACGCATAACATTGTGATTTTAATTTCTTTAGTTATTTTTAAAAAAATTAATTAGTAGAAATCATTTAGGTAGATCGTGCCAAAATAAAAATAATTTCAACATTACCTCCACCCAATAATGTTAAAGGGGTAAGATCATTTTTGGGGCACGATTTATAAAAGGTTTTAGCACAATCACTAAACCACTGTGCAATTTACTCTTAAAAGATGTCCCATTTGTTTTTGATGAAGAATGTTTAAATGCATTTAACATTTTAAAAGAGAAATTGGTAGATACCCCAATCTTGCAAGCACCTAATTGGTCACTGCCTTTTGAAATCATGTGTGATGCGAGTGACTTTGCAATCGGTGCGATCTTGGGGCAAAGGGTGGATAAGAAACCTGTGGCAATTTATTATGCCAGCAAGACATTAGATGGGGCACAATTGAACTATACTACTACTGAAAAAGAGTTACTTGCAGTTGTTTATGCTCTTGATAGGTTCAGGTCTTACATCTGGGGAAGTAAAGTGATCATGTACTCAGATCACAGTGCGGTGAAGTACTTGATGGAGAAGAAGGATGCTAAGCCAAAGCTGATCAGTGGGTACTTTTGTTGCAAGAGTTCAACCTAGAAATCCGAAACAAGAGAGGAACCGGAAATGTGGTGGCAGATCACCTGTCAAGGGTGGTCAATACTGAAGACGATTCTACTGAAGGAATCGGGGAAACATTTCCAGACGGGCAGTTACTAAATGTCTCTACTGTCCCATGGTATGCTAACATTGTCAATTATTTGGCTGCAGGTAAAATCCCAGAACATTGGACAAAGAGAAAGAGGCAACACTTCATGTCCCAGGTGAAAAAGTATATTTGGGATGAACCTGATCTGTTCAAGGTTGGGGCAGATCAGATGATTCGGCGATGTGTGCCCGAGATTGAGATTCAATACTTATTGGAACATGCCCATTCATATGCATGTGGAGGGCACTTTAGTGGACAGAAAACAGGCCATAGGGTCCTGACATGTGGGTTCTTCTGGCCCACGATCTTCAAAGATACAACCGAGTTTGCGAAGAACTGTGTCCGAAGTCAGCAGATGGGAAGCATTACCAAGCGTAACGAGATACCTATGCAACCAATCATGGTCGTCAACATTTTTTACGTGTGGGGCATCGAATTCATGGGCCCCTTACTGAACTCTTTGGGACACTTATACATCTTGGTGGTAGTGGATTATGTTTCTAAATAGGTTGAAGCAATCGCCACCGAGCTGAATGACCATACTGTGGTGTGCAAGTTTGTGCATAACAACATCTTCTCCTGGTTTGGTGTCCCCCGTGTGATCATCAGTGATGGGAGTTTACATTTTAAAAACTTCCAATTTGGTAAATTGCTGAAACGGTACACTGTGAACCATCGGATTGCAACTCCATATCACCAAGGGCGGCGAGTGAGGTTGTCATCAGCTTTCCGCACCGATCGTGTCAAGGAGGGTCTGTTGGTTCGAACGACAGAGACAATGGTGCACAACCACCATTGTGACGGCGGCGACAACAGTGAGAAAACCAGCCTCCGGCGACGGATCGGAAGGGCCAGCGGCGGCAGCTGTGGTGGGCGGAGCTTTAGGCGGTGGTTTAAGGACAGATCTACTCAGATCCGGCTCAATAAGGGCTCCGATGCATGGAAGTCTGGTGGCTAGGTGGTACTCGACCTAGATTCGGTCAAATACGCTTATCCGACGGCGGCCTAGACGAACCATGGTAGCGGCTGTGGTTGTCGTAGTCCGATCTGTCCAGGTTTCCGACGAACAAAAGCGGTTTCCAACAGCAAACTCCACTTTCAACTTCGTAGCTCGATTTTCAGGCCAAGATCCGGCGAGATCCGGTTTTCCGGCGGCTAAGCTAGGGTTTCAGCAAGCAAAATCTACAGATCCAGTACCGCAGAACCTAAATCTCGTCATATGAGAGGTGTGCTAAGATGTAGGTATGATTTCCGTTCGATTCCATTTGTTTTTCCGATAATCTGCGATATAAACCCGAACCCTTATCCGTTTATTGTTAATTAAACTCTTGAGACCTCCAGATCTGTTAATTTATGTAATAAAACTAGTGATTTGGTGGCCGGATTTCATTCCCGTGTGTTTTTTTTTTTTGGATTTTGGACAGGTTATGGCAAAGACGGGACTTTTCGGGTCGTTCCCGACAGTCCCGGGTTTCGGTCAATAAAAGCCAACGCTGGTCAAACCCAGTCAAACTCCGGTCAAACGTGGTCAAACATGGCCGATACGAAAACCGTGAGGTTTAGGACGCGTCGGTTCATAAACGAGACTTACGAGAGGTAAAAACGCACGTTATCATAATTATATTTAGTTACACGAAAATAAACGTGCGTTCGGTTAAGTGCGTTGAGCATAAACGAATCGTTAACAAAAATAAATATTAATCTAACAATAAATATTAACGATTCGAGTTAACGTGTTTTTAATGACAGGTTTCCTTCAAATTTTATATATATATATATATATATATATTAACTAAACGATAAAAACGAACGTGTAATCGGTAAGATGAAACGTTTATATGACTAGCGATCGTGATATATATACGAATAATAATTATTACTGTAGTCATATAAATATCTACTAAATGTTGTAATAGATAAACCGTTGACGGTTATTATATGGGATTTTGGATAACAAGTATTTCAATTATAAACTCGATCTTGTATGTTACGTTTGAACATCTTTAAATCTATACAAATTAAACTAGAACGAGACGACCATAAAATAGAACGTTAATACGATAAGTATTGAGTAAACGAGATTTGACAATTAACAATAATCTGTAAAAATATATTTTTGTATATAGATATACATGTATTCGTATAAAGATATGTAATTATAAATCTTCACACTTTATACGAAACCAAACGATTATTTCATAAAACGATATATAGGTCCAAACATATATATATATATATATATATATATATATATATATATATATATATTACATTCAAGATAAATACATATATTCTCATTACATGAAATCGGACGATTATTTGTTATAAATAATATTCGAATACGGATATAAATAAATATGACTTTGGAGTTTGTGAATACATTTTGACACGAACGGTTTCAAAACATAAGACATTAACCTATTATAAACAAGTAGTACAAATATGTATGTAATTATATACTTTCATATCTTGTCTTAAACGGTAATTCACTATTATATATATATATATATATATATATATATATATATATATATATATATATATATATATATATTCGGAGTATATAAATGTATGTTTTGTGTGAAGACAAAAGAGTATACGGGTATTTAAGACGATTACATTTAGGGGACAAAGTATATATGTATATTCGTTACGACTCTAGTAAATAAAATATGATAATATACTATGAGTCCTGAAATGGTTTTACTAAATCATAGGGTTGTGTACACTTTGTTAAAAGACACACGAACCTGAAGTATTATTATAAATTATACGTGCACATAACTATATACGACCGTGTCCATGACAAACTAATATTTTTGAATATAACTATTGAAACATATTCGAGTCAAGAGACCCGACTCGAATTAAGCAAACTGAAGTACTATTATAAATTATACGTGCACATAACTCACCAACATTTGTGTTGACATTTTTAAGTATGTTTTTCAGGTAGCACATAGCTATGGCACGGTTGGAATAGGTTAGCCATTTGGATTAAACCTTAGAAGCCTAAGAAACATGATTGTCAAACCTCAAGACGATTTTGACCTATATGGTTCTAGGATAGTGTAGTAGCTCATTTTAGTTTTTGTAATGGTGTTCATTACTTTAGATATTTTCAATATGCTTCTGCTATTGTGTAATTCTACCAATAGTTGCAACCTTAATTTATTTATTCATTTATTAAGTAAATGAATTTGGGGGTGTGACAAATACCATCCCAAGTCCCATGATACATCAAGCCAATGGATGGAAGCTGGATCTGATTTCAGCAATTGGAACAATGAAGCCCCATTACAGCAAGGAAATGATGAGGCTGAGTCTAGTCAAGCCCATCAGAACATGTTGACCGAAGAAGAATCTTATCATAATAATTATGTATCTGGACAATCTGGAACTCCAGTTTGAATGATCCTTATACGTTTCATGAACCAGTTTATCATGGTCCTTTCGAAACCTATTTTGAAGCTCCTCTAGAATACCAAAATGCTTATAACGATATTATGGTTGGAATTCGTGAACCTCCACCCAAATATGGTTATGAAGAAAGTATGTCTTCTTCTCCTATTGAGTGCCTACATCGTTCGTTGCACCAAACGGACGAAGTGACACGGGAGAAAATCATGGACAAGGCAAGAACCAAATTTTATGGACAACAGGTCTATGAATATGGAGAAAGCATGATGACCCTTGGAGAGGAGCTGATGAAGGATTAAAACCTATGTTGCATTTTATTTCCCTGTAATATATTTTCTAATGATATAATAAAGTTCATTTTGTCTTACTCTGTACAGCTATGGTTGGAAAAGGCAAAGGTCCTAGCTTTCTTCGTAAATTCGCTCCAGCTAATTATCATGAACGCAAAACAAATGAAACTACTATAGGAAACTAATGAGGAAATATGAAACCCTAATGTTCCCTATAATCATTCTATAAGTTTTCATTCTGATCCTACCGCTAGAAGCTATAATATCACTCCAATATATTCACATAAATTTCATGAGGGATACGCTGAAATGCCTTATGAAAATAAATGTGATCCCGAAGAAGAAGAACGAGTTGATTCTAACAAACTCTACATTCCATACTATGAGACTGTTCTTTTCCCTGCTTCTCATATAAATGAGAATACATCGGAAAGTTAAAAGGAACAAATATTGTTAAATAGAATGGCTGAACTTGAATGAGAAAAAGTTGAAGTTGAAGCCAGGAATGCTTTGTTGGTTCAAGCTCTTGAAGAAAAGTATTTTAGAAATTTCTAGAAACAATGATTTCTATATGTACTCTTTTATTATATATATATATATATATGCATATATCATCAATAAAAGGTTCTGTTTTTAATTCCAATCTTATTTCTCTTATATCATGTCTAAACAAACTGGACCTTCTTATAATACGAGAGGAAAAATGAAACAGTCAGTGATTGAAAATGCTGTTGAAATCCTTGATTCTCGTAAAGAACTTCAGAAACTTATTGCAGAAGGAATCAAGGATTCTCTTCCAATGATCTTTACCGAAATGGAAAAGATCGAGGCAGGCAGATAAAATGTCTATCCAGTCGTCAATTCCAAAATCTATTCATTCCCAACCTTTAACTCAACATACTCGAACTATCACTCAATCCAAACCCGTTACTCTCAAACCGGAGGGTTCTGCTACTCATCCAACCAGGAAGACTGAAAGAGAGAAATATTACCATAATTCCTCTGAAGATGAAGGGATGGGTAATAATTATGGTCACCTGGAGAAAAAGAGGAAGATTGTAGGCTGTACCTATAAAATGTTCCAAGACTACAAACCTTACAATTTCTTTGGAAGAGAAGGAGGAATAGCAACATTAAGGTGGATTGAAAATATTGAGTATTTGTTTGCTATAAGCAAGTGTGCTAAGGAAGACAAAGTTTTGTATGCTTCCAACCTATTTAAAGATCAAGCTTTAGAATGGTGGAACAACATTGTTGCTGCCAAAAGAAGAGAAGCAGCATATGCTATGGACTTGAATGCCTTCAAGGCAAGAGTGGAAAAGAAGTATGTTCCTCAGAATGAAAGGGAACAGATCGAAGGAAAATTTTTAATTCTAAAGATGATTGGAACCAATCATCAGGAGTATTCGACTAAAAGTATGCTCGAATAGTTCCTCATCTTGCTACCCTAGAATCTAATCTGATAAAGAGATATATTTGGGGACTGATCGGAGAAATCCGTGACATGGTTAAGGTTGCCAATTGTGAAAACCTTGACGATGCTATGGATCTGGGAGCCTATTTGACCAGTAGTCTGGTCAGAAATCAATAGGAGGGAAGAAAGAATAAGGAAGCAACTGGGCAAGGCCCAAGTGGTTCTAAGAAGCCAGGATCAGGCTTCCATTCTCGAAATAACAATTCTTCTATTCCTTAATGTCCAAAGTGCAATAAAAGGCACTTGGGACTAATTATGAAAGATATGGCTTAAGAATAAAAAGGAATAAAGATGGAGGGGCTAATTGGGAATTTACCAAAAGGGGGAACCCTCCCCATATAAGCCCTAGCCGCCAACCTTGCGCAAACGCCACCTCATTTCCACTTTCAAACTTCACGCAAACAAAGGGGAGGTTAGAGCGAGTTCTCTGCTAAAGAGGGAAGGAAGGAGAATCAGGTCTCGAGGTCCATATCTTGCTTCAACATTGCTACGGACCGACAGAGAAAGGATAGACATAAAACTACGCAAGTTTTGAGGTAAGAAACAACTCTAAATCCTCTATATTCGTTGAAAATGAGTTTCTTGGTCAAAATGGACTTTCATCCAAAAAGACTATATTTTTACGCATAAAACCACATGAAAATCGTAGATCTAGCTTTCTGGCATTAAACGAGAGTTTTGAACATTTAAATTTCGAAACTTGACGTTACAACAGTCCAGATCTGGAACATGCAGAAAAAATAGGGTTTTGAATGCAAGAACATTGTTCCCGCACAAGTACTCGCAAAAGTACCCGTGCGAGAACCTAGAAGATCACGCAAGCCCTAAACTGCAGGTACTAGGAGTACACGCATGAATAAGTATGAACAAGAACTAGAGTTTACGCAGACATAAAATGAGTGTGAGTTTAGAGTTCAAGCACGTATACCCTGTGCGCATACTTAGAAGTTCACGCGGATGAATGAATAAGCGAATACTTTAAATAAGTATACTGCCTATGAGCCTAAGTTCACCTATGTACGTATACAGATTGAGCAAAATCACTAGAATCTAAAGACTTCATCAAAAGACATACCCCATACCACATGTGAGTTAACTTTATACGTTAGATCAAGTTGGTCATGATGGATGATTAAGCAAATTTATTCACAGTGAAGCAACAACTTGAATGCTAGTTCCACACACGAAAAGGACACCTTGAAACACCTTTTGATTGCTTGGATCCGTTAACCACCAAAGTCGAGACCTTGATCTCAGTATCTTACTTTGCCCGATGATCGACGAGGATATGGGTGGCGAAGGCTTGGTGATGTGGTGTGGTGATTAGGGTTTAGTTGTTAATCTCTTGCTTAATTACAAATTGATACAAACCCTTTTTATTCATACTTAACCCTAGTAATTTTAGCATCTAGTTTCCTAACCCAATACAACTCATTGTAGACTAGATTAACTTGGTGATTAAGTTATATGTTAATGCAATTCCAATATGCATTTAAATTAAGTTTAATGTTATTAATTAAACACCTTATATATATATATATATATATATATATATATATGTGTGTGTGTGTGTGTGTGTGTGTGTGCGTGTGTGTGTGTGTATGGGCTTGTTATAGTACAAATGACTTTATCGTACGAAGCATACGAAACCACCAGGATGCTACACGTTTCCTTGGGGAGAGTGGTAAATGCAGTTGCGCCATAATTACGCACAAAGTTAAATAATCACGCATAAAAATTGCGCAACCTATATAATAATAACACAACCTATGTGTAACATATAAAAATCCACAATGTCGATCTGGACCTTATTACAGCTTCTGCAAGATGTGTGGACACAAAACAGAAGATTGTTACAAAAAGAAACACATCACTTGCTATGAATGTGTTGAGGCTAGCCACATCAAGAGTTATTGTCCCAAGATAAAGAAACCTGAAGGTACAGGTCCTAAACCCGTTGAAGGAGTAAAGAAGAATGCACGAGCATTCGTTCTTAATACTCGTGAAGCAGCAGGTATGCCCGACGTCATTACGGGTACATTTCTTGTCAATGATATTTATGCTCGAGTTCTATTTGACTCTGATGCAAACCACAGTTTTATAGATCATAAATTATGTAAACTGTTAAATAAAACTCTAGATAATTAGACAAGAAATACATGGTAGAAACTGTCAACGGGGACCTAGTCCAAATCTCAGAAATCCTAAACGATTGTAACATCACACTATCAGAACATGTTATTCATGTACAACTGCTGCCTATGACTTTGGCAGGGTTTGACGTTGTTCTAGGAATGGATTGGTTAGCCTCTAACCAAGCCTGTATCCTATGTAATAAGAAAGCCATGGAGATTTGTTCACCGAAAGGCAATATCATCACTATAAATGGTGATAAATTATCCAACTCTGTTAGAATAATTTCCATGTTGAAAGCCACAAAATATCTATGAAAAGGATGCTTAGCATACCTTGTATCTATAACTACCGACACCAAAAAGAAGATTGAAGATGTGCCGGTTGTGGCTAAATTCCTCGATGTTTTCCCTGACGAACTGCCTGGAATTCCACCTGAAAGAGAAGTGGAATTTAGATTTAATCCCGTACCCGGTACGGTACCTGTTGCTAAAGCCCCATACAGGTTAGCTCCAAATGAAACGGCAGAATTAAAGAAGCAGTCAAATGAATTGCTAGAGAAGGGATTCATAAGTCCAAGCTCATCGCCTTGGGGAGCTCCAGTATTCGTTAAAAAGAAAGACGGTTCAATGCGTATGTGTATTGATTATCGTGAGCTGAATAAAATCACGATGAAGAACGATTATCCACTTCCCAGAATTGATGATCTTTTTGATTAACTTCAGGGAGCTCAATGTTTTCCAAAAATCGATCTTCGTTCTGCCTATTATCAATCGAAAGTCCAGGAAGAAGATATTCTCAAAACAACTTTTAGAACTCGATATGCTCATTATGAGTTCACGGTAATGCCGTTTGGACTTACTAATGCACCTGCTTTCATGGACATGATGAATCAAGTTTGTAAACTTTACTTGGATAAATTTATTATCGTATTTATTGACGATATCCTTATTTACTCCAAAAGTAAGGAAAAGCATTCGAACCATTTGAAAATCTTGCTTGAACTTTTAAAAAATGAAAAGCTATATGCTAAGTTCTCAAAATGTGAATTCTGGTTGTCAGAAGTTCAATTCCTAAGTCGATCCTATCAAAATCGAAGCGATATCCAAATGGGAAATCCCTAAGTCACCAACCGAAGTCCGTAGTTTTC
The DNA here is from genome assembly GCA_023525975.1 of Smallanthus sonchifolius. Taxonomy (NCBI): domain Eukaryota; kingdom Viridiplantae; phylum Streptophyta; class Magnoliopsida; order Asterales; family Asteraceae; genus Smallanthus; species Smallanthus sonchifolius. The sequence continues at coordinate 3,462,941 of CM042024.1, read as the reverse complement.
TCGGTTTGGCTGGTTACTATCGAAGATTTATCCAAGATTTCTCTCGAATTGTTGTTCCATTAACTTCTCTAACTCGCAAGTCAGTTAAGTATGAATGGGGACCTAAGCAATCTGAAGCTTTCGAAACTCTGAAACAGAAACTGACACAAGCACTCATATTGGCTTTGCCAGATAGAAACGAAGGCTTTTCACTTTACTATGATGCTTCACACACCGGCTTTGGTTGTGTGTTAATGCAAGGAAGCAAAGTATGCTGGAAGAAAAATGTTAGTATGATGTTAAGCGTCATGTGTTTGATGTTGTGTGTATTGTGTCGTTGTCCTCGTGACACGACGGGTATCGTGTTAGCATGGATCTATCGGGTGTCCATAGTGTATACGGGTTAGAACTCAGTATGGTGTTTATGTGTCGTATAATTAATTATTCAGAAAGAGTTGGGTAATGTGTCTAGACGTTAAAAAGGATACGTCTAAAGTATGTGTTGGTTTACACACGTAAGTGATCTGTGAAAGGGTGGTGAGTCATAGAGCATTTCCAAGTAGTGTCAGGTGTATATATATATATATGTGTTGCTTTATGTGCTTGCATTGTTGTCCGGGTGTATGCTCAACAGTGGTGTGGAGGACGGAGTCCTTCGGGGTCATCATTCTACACGTGAACTAGCAGTCATTATGTGGTGATGTGTCAGTCACCGTATGGTAGATGATATAGTCACCATGTGGGTGGTTGGGTAGTCATCGTGGATGACGAGTGTGTCGCTATGTTTAGTGGCGGGGCCCTGTAACAAGGGTAAAACTGAGCTTATGCGAGTATCTCGATGGGGATAACCCTGACGAGGGTGCAGTGATGAGGTATGTATTTGTGTGCTTATATATGTGTTAAATTGCATGCAAATGATGAGTTATATTAATTGTGTATGAGATGATATTGATGTGATAAATATATGGAATCAATATGGTGTGTCGAGTTAGATTGACCGTTGTGTCGGGCTGAGTAAATTGTGTACAACTATTGAGTCAGTTGGTTTATGAGAGTCCTGGTTAGGACTGGTAAGTCGGTGTCTAGATGTTAGATGAGTTAACCAGTGTATGGTTAATATATATGGTAAATTGTGAGTTATCAGAATAGTAAATTTTGTTTAACAATCAATTTGAAAGGTAGAGGTTCGAGTGAAAAGTAGATTTTTACCCAAATTGGTGAAAGGATTAGGATTAAATTTTGTTTAAAAGCTTTAATCTAGTATTAATGACGTTGGAGAATCAAGATTTAGATGGTTTTAACAATCAATTTGAAGTTCTTGAATTTAGGGTTCTTGAGACTTGAATTGAGGGTTTTTGATTTAGGGTGTTTTATGATATGCTTAAGGTTTGTAAGTGTTGTCGAACATAAAACCTAGCAATTTCCCTAATCAAATTGATAGATCATGAAATTGGGATTTTAGTTGATGTTTAGATAAAACCTTAACGGGTCAATTGGTTGATTTCATTGATCTTTGATCGATAATGGCGATTATAGGAGGTTAAGGTTTAGATTAAGTTGTATGAACCATTTTTGTCATTAGTGATGAACTTTAGTTCATCTTATGGGTGTTTGACCCAATTGGTATTTTTTGGAATTTTGGATTACTAAACAATAAGTGTAATTGTTTAGGTAATCGGGGTGCTAAGGTTGAAGATCAACCGGGTACGTCTAGCATTAAAAGTAAGTGTTTTACACTTACTTAATAATTGGTATTTAGTTTAATTCACATATTATGCTATATGATTATGAGATTGATGAAATTGGATTTGATGCTTTACACATGATTGGATGTTAATTATGTGTTAATTGGTGTATTTGATGTAATTATGTTTTTGTGTGTGTTTGCAAACAAAATGGTGAATGTGAAGTCATAGTCATCATGGGTGTTTTAAGGACGTAATCTTCACGGGTCATTATGTGGGGACATGTCCCTCATGAGTGTTTTGAGGGCATGATCTTCATGGGTGTATCTTGACGTTTAACCTCATGGGTGTTTATGTGAAGTCATAGTCCTCATGGGTGTTTTGAGGACGAATTCTTCATGGATGCTATATGAAATCATGTTCCTTATGGGTGTTTTGAGGGCATGATCTTCATAGGTGTTAAAGTAGAATCAAAATTCTCATGGGTGTTTTGTGGTTGAGAACTCCATGGGTGATATGTGAAGACATGTTCCTCATGGGTGTTTTGAGGACATGTTCTTATTTGTGTGATTATGACTTAAATCCCTTAAATGTGTGTGCTTGCATTGGGATTTATCTTTGGTTTGGTTAGCATACGTATAGGGAGTTTTATACATGTAGATGATTTAAATCCCTTTGAATGTTGTGAGTTTACATTTTGGATTGATATTTGATTTTGGAAAGATATGTAATAGTACATGTTACCGGAGAAGCAAAAAACTTCGTATAAGCATATCTCAGGCTAGGAATTGAGTTATAGGATCCATAATATTTGAATATTGGGTGCCTCGACGAGAGGAATCTAAAGAAAAATGATGTTTTGTGCATGAGGCTCTTGTAAGCTCACGCTGGGTTGATTCTTTTACGCCTTTTTCCTATGTTAAACCCCATTTTTGGGTTTTTCTTGGGTTTAACCCATGGGAGTCTTGAGAAAACCTTATACCATTACTAACTAGATATTTTTTATGTTTGTGATGTAGGAAAAGCTCTGGTTTAAGCCTCGGGGTGTCAAAGTGCTCGGATTTTGGTTTCTCTTTTGAATGATTAAACTTTTGTAAATTGTTTTGGGTTAAACCTTGTGTAGAGGTTTAAATTGTGATTAATGGCTAAACAAATAATAACTTGGTTTTATGATGTATACTTTTGAATTTGGTGTTTGTTTTGATAAACATGGGTTGTTTTGTTTTCGTAAGGATAATCCGTAATACGAACAGGTCATGTCGGATTTTTTTTATAAAAACACGTGTATGTCACGTGTGTATGTCGACTTATTTTATAAAAGTTTGAAGTGGGACCATTTCCGCGTCCGCTGTAAGTATTAAATTTGTTTTCCAGAAAGAGGGTGTTATAGTGAATGTTCGGTAATGTGTTCGTGAACGTTCGTTCATTTTCGTTTACTTATGTTCGTACATTAAAGGTTTTTTAATACTTTTTTTAATTTTAATTATCACCCTAAGTCACTAACATTTAAACTGGATTTTTTATTTTTTAATATTATTAAAAATTTAAATTTAGAATGTTCGTTCATGTTCATTTGTTTATGTTAGTTCATCAACGGTTTTTTTATAACTTTTTAAATTTTATTATCACCCTAAGTCACTAACATTTAAACTTATTTTTTACTTCTAATATTATTAAGTTTTTAGAATTCACTTTATTATCCTAATTTTAAACAAGCGGATAAGACTATAGTCCTTTTTAAAGAGAGAAGTGAACAAAAGTGGAAAGAATCAGGAAAATATTTATGTTTCTGAGTTTTTTAATGAAAGAAAATGATAAGAAACTGAAAAGACTATGTTCTTGAGTTTTTAATGGAAAGAAATGAAAAAAAGTTAAAGGAAGATTTTTAATAATCTTCCCTTCAAACTTTCCTTCCAAAATGTTATTTATTTGAACTCTGAAACACAAAATTAGATTATTTATTTTCCTTTCTTTTCTCACCTAAATTCACTTTCCCTTCTTTTCTCTCATTTCTCTTTCTTTTCTCTTATTAATTCCCTTTAAGGTGTTGGGGGCGTTCCGCGTGTAGTCCCTGCGGGTACCACGGGTACACCGCCGCCAATGGTTCGGGTGGTTCCACGGGTAGTCCACTTCGGGTATATGTACCCGTATGATTTTGGTTAGAATGTCGTTGTCCAACGGCTATAGAGCCGTTATATATTATTTAGAAAAACTAATTTAAAACCCAATACCACTATATAAATTCATTTCCATTCAGATTTATTTTACACACAAAATAACAAATACATAATCTCAAATTTTCTATCTATAATAAATCGTGAATTGTTTAATCCTCCCGATTCATCCGATGGGTTCGACTTGTACGATAGCGGCTCTAGTTAGAGGTGAACAAAAAAACCGGAACCACCCAAGGAACCGGAACCGGTTCTTCCCGAAAACCGGTTCTTCCGGAACCAGCCCTACCCGTAGGGTCTGGATAGGTTCAAATATTTCTAGTCAAAACCGGTTCTAAAAATAACCGAAACCGGTTCTCTCCAGAACCGGTTCTACCCGGAACCAGTTATATATACATATATTAAAATGACTAATAAATCGTATAAATAAATTAATTAAACATATAAATAACTAACTTAAAAAGTTTAATAACATTAAAAACTTAAAATGTTACAAAATAGAGAAGTATTTAAAACATAAACTCATCAAACATAGATAAATTATATAAAAAAAACTAGATTGTCTTTGTTTTTTGAATAGCCGAAAATAGGTTCTTGAAATACCCGTCTTTAATTACCGGAACCGGTTCTTGAATACCCTGAACTAGTACATAGGGTCCGGTTTCTCAACCAAGAACCGGATCTGGAACCGGAACCGGTTCCGAAACCGGAACCGGTTCTTGTGAAAACCCGATTTGTGCACCTCTAGCTCTAGTAGTCTCCAATAATTCATCTCCATTCAAATTTATTTTACACACAAAATAACAAATACGTAATCTCAAGTTTTATTTATTGTTATTTTATTTTTTTTTAATAAATGATATTAGTTTTAAATATATATTAATTTTAATTTAAAAAAATAAAATATAAAAAATTCTTTAGGGTACTTAGGGTTTCCCCAACACGTACTTAGGGTTACATTTAGATAAAAATGAGGTAACACTTTCTTATAGTTTATTTTCTTAGGGTATTTTTTTGTTAGGGTAGTGCCCCCAATACCCTTATGCATCTTTTCTTTCATTTATCAAACTCGAAAACACAACATAAACTTTCAGTATTCTTATGATTAGGCTCTAGCTCAGTCATTTAACTTACTGTGTCGAGCTCGGTTTGATTCGAGCTCTATTTCTAAATCTCGGGCTCGGCTCGTGAGTAGTTTTTTAAGCTCGAGCTCGACTCGTTTATTATTTATTAATTAATTTTTATACTTATTTTTTTTATTATTTATAACATAATATATATTATTTAGTTATTTTTATCATAATTTTGTGTATACTAATTATTATTTTATAAATATATATTTAATATATTAATTATTAAATTATATAAATATTAGACTCGCGAGTCGGCTCGAGCTCGTTGAAGCTCGGCTCGATTCGAACTTTTAACGATCCGATCTCGAATAGCTCGCGAGCCGACTTGGCTCGTTTACACCCTTAAGTGTTCCATTTGTTTTGGCTTCCGATATTTACTTTAAGAATTAATTACACGGATGGCCCATGTGGTTTACACGGATTTCACTTATGGCACTTAGGAATGGGAAATTATAGGTTCAGTCCAATAGTTTACACATTTGTAACTGAGATGGCCCCTGGGTTGGATGTCTGTTAAATATTCTATTAAATTTCTAAAAAATAACCAAAACACCCCTGTTAAATAAAACAAAAGTGTCAACCCCCTTTGAACCTCCATCCTTGCTATCAGACTCGAGAACTTAATTTTGACTCCCAAAAAATCAACTGGTCTCAAATCCATCTCAATCTCTGTAATTCTGAAGTTTAAATTCTTCCAAATTCGTGCTAATCCTATCGTGATCCTATGGAAACAAGAAATTAGTTAACAGAGATGGCCCCTGCTATGGTGGCCTGCCGGAGATGGAGGGTGGTGGTTAGAAGGTGACGCCTGGATCTTGGATACCGAACGCATCCACCGTAGCGGTCTCCATTCCCTGAGACGGGTTATCGATGGCTGTAGCCGATGCCGGTGACGGTGGGTGGGGATACGAGAGGCTTCCGATGGCAGAGGATAAGGCATGTCAATCGAGCTCCATGGTTAGGGACGTCGGTGACGGTGGGTGGGGGATACGAGGCGACGGAAGATGGCGCAGGTGCTTAGACTATCCCCATTCACAACCCAATCCAACCCAACCTTTTAATAAAAAACTAATTTCTCTCTTTTCCACCTATACAACCCAACCAAACACAATTTTTCACTCTCATTAACAACCCAACCTTCACTACTTTTTAAAAAATAAATATTATTTATATTCTTGATTTTTATTAAAACTTATTGAAAATATATTAAATAATTATTTTATTTAAAAATAATAAGTTGTATAATTTAAAAATATTTAAATATATTAAAAAACAGAAAAAAAAAATTTTATTCATCAAACATATTTTATTAAATACATAAACTAAATTACAATCGTAGCATGAAATATAAAATTACGCTTACATAATTTTTTAAAGCGATGTGAGTTTCTCTATTATGAAGTTGTTCCCTATTGGTCATATAACTAGATAAGCTTCCAATTCGTTGAGTTAAGTATTGAAAAGGTTGTTCATCATCCTGACCTGGGCTTCTTCGTCGCCGGTTTCGAGGCCTGTCATTTAGAAATTCAGATGGATCATAATAGTTAAGATATGTGTCTCGTTCATCCTCAACGATCATATTATGCATGATAATACATGCAATCATAATTTTCCCCATTAGATGCTTGTCCCACACATGACATGGGTGTCGTAGAAATGCAAAACGAGCTTGTAGAACTCCAAATGCTCGTTCAACATCTTTTCTAGCGGCCTCTTGATGTTTAGCGAACAACTTGTGTTTCCGCAACTGTGAAGAAGTTATTGACTTGACAAAAGCAGCCCATGAAGGATATATGTCATCAGTAAGATAGTATGCTCTATTATATTCTCACCTCGTCTTTGGCGATATGCTTCCCTATACGCTGCAACCCACCTATTGCCATTTTCCCTAAGTCGTTTAAAACGACCTTTCATTTGATCTACATTCCTCACACTAAGCTTTTCTGGATTTTTTGCTTGAGCTGCATCGTACGTTTTCTTTACTTATGCCCACAATGCTGATTTTTTTTTGTTTTTACCAACAGCACCATTTTCACTAATCATGCACCATGCTGACATTAAAGCGATATCTTCAGCAACATCCCATTTATTGCCTACTCGTGATTGATTTTGATTATTCTGTGAGGTTTAAAGGTTTTCAGTGACAAGAACTTGACTTGCATTTGAGAAAAATTGAGAGTTTTGATAGTACTGAGTATTGTGATGATCTTCAGAATCTCCAAGATTCAAACAAAGATTTGGATACCAAGGATCCATGGTAGAAGTTAACAAAAGAAAGATATTAGAGATAGAGAATGGTATTTGATATGAAACTATGTTAATATGATACAATATTTATAAGAAAAAATAACATTTTTTTAACAAATATATATATTAAACAGATAATGTTAGATGATAAGTTTGATACAGAAAATCTTTCGAACCAATAAAAAACGGCCACGTGTTCAATTTTTTTAAACTAGATAATGTTAGATATTTGGATAATGGAATAAACATGAATAAATGTTAATATTTAATTAATATAAAATTATTTTTTTAAAACTCTTCCATTTTTTTTAAGTTATATATTTAAAGTTATTTAAGAAAATAAGAATTAGATCATTCTCAAATAATCTTAAAACTAATTAGATAGTTTTTTTAATACAAGAACCAATGAATAGCTGACATGTGGCAACTTTATCATCTCCAACCTTGGGTTCGTTCAACCACCTGATCGTGACTTTGAGTTGTTGAAATTGGCTTTTTTCTTTTTTTTTCCACCTGGCAACCAACCCACTCATAAAGTTCACCAATGGGAGTGGTCTTAGGGACGCCGGTGTCGAAGGTGGTTCATATGGCCTCCTCTCAACCGACAACAGGTTCGAGCATAGACACAGAGGGAGATGATGATGAGAGTTGAGACCGACGATGGTTGTGTTTTAAGTACATATCCGGTATTGAAAGTATAGGTTGTTTTTTTATTTTTGTTTTTAGTTTTTTAAATGGGTTTTATTATTTTATCTTTATTTTTTTAAATGCAATGGATGATTTAGACATTTTACACACTTAACGGTTAAAGTTAACGGATATCCAACCCAGGGATCATATCTGTTACAAATGTGACCATTAGACTAAATCTGTAATTTCTTATTACTAGAGACAAATTGGATGGGCTAAAATTAAAAAAATCCTCATCCTCCTCTTACTTTTTCTTGATATTTTGATTTTCACTATTTATATTCAAATTAAAAAGAAGTAAGTTGATTAAGATAAACCAAGTGAAATCTATATAAACCGTATAGCATCCGTGTAATTAGTTCTTACTTTAATTTTTAATATTTACTTTGTTATCCTAACATTTTATATATTTTAACTGGCTCATTTGATAATGACCAGGGACCAACGATTTCAACCTGATAAGACGTTTAAACGTGATGCACGAAATACACTATATTTAATCAAACATAATCTCCGTTCTCATGATTAATCTTTTATGCAAATCAGTACAACAAATTCAGACTGCTATACGACTTTACACTTGAATTTCACACAAGAAACGATATCAACTAGAACATCACCCCCAATTCTGAATTCTCTTAAAATTAACCGAACACAACCACGGTCAAAAACAAGACTAACAGCACGAAAACCACACCATTTCTTTCATACAAACATCAAACCCTAATTTCTCCAGTTACCTTCCGGAGCACCTCCTCCCCTCGAGTATCCACCACCGCCGCCGCCGTACCCGCGGTCACGACCACCGCCATAACCACCGCCATCACGTCTGCCGTATCCACCCCCTCCACCGCCGTACCCACCGCCGTCACGTCTACCGCCGCCTCCGCCGCTGCCACGAGACTGTGCCTCGTTGACGGTGATGTTACGACCGTCGAGGCTCTGGCCGTTCATCGCCTCGATCGCATCTCTCATCGATTGCTCATCCTTGAAAGTAACGAATCCGAATCCTCTAGATCTGCCAGTCTCCCGATCGTTGATGATCTATTAACACAGAGCATAAAACCGGTTAGATTCAATCGGAAACCCAAAATCGTTTAAGTCTACAGTAACAGCAATTAAAACCGTAAAATCGATCGATCTTCGTCCCTATAAAACGAGAAACGTACCGTTTTAGGTAATAAAAGTAACAGTATACAGAGATCAGTTAACAATCAATCAAAGTAACACAAACAACACAGATCAGGGATCGGCGTGGCCGATTCGAGCCGGATTCAGATCTCGGATCTCAACCCACGGCACACGAAACGGACCTTCGATTCCAAAATCTCTCCGTATTGAGAGAAGGCTTCTTCGAGAGACTGATCGGTGGTAGCCCAAGCAAGGCCACCAACGAAACACCGGTACTCCACGTCAGCAGACGCCATTAACAACAGTATCGAAAGAAGGGGGAAGGATGGAACCCTAATTGAACACCCTGCGATTATATAGCTGAAGCGGCTGAGTCTTCACCCTTGACTATGGTTAGTTAAGATAATTTATTCTAACCCTGGTTAAGTTTGACGTGAGATATTTTCATATTTTTGTTCTATTCTAAATTTTTCTATTTTTTTCTAAACCCGCGAGAATCCGGAAACACACGGCCACATATTATGCTGCATGATCGTGCCACGTGGGTGTGATCTTCTTGGGCTGGGTCACGAGCGTAGGAAGGAAAAAAAGTGACTGTTGGCTTTTTGATGCCTTGTGGCGGCCCAGAAAATTAGCACTGGGTTGTGCTTGGGTCGACGTATTCAAGGATTTAAAGATTGCTAATATTTATTAAAGTTGAATACGGTTTAAATCCATGTGATTTAATTAAAATAACCATTTTAGTCAAAAAGTTCTAATTTGGCTTTTTCGGTCCATTAGTTTCATTTCCGTCTCGGTTTTAGTCCACGCTGTCTAGCACCGTTAAGATTTTCTGTTAAATAGAAAGGTAATTTAGTTTTTTTTTTACATTAGGGACTATATATGTAATTTACTAAATACCTTAATAGTTAGAATGACCATTTGTGTAATTTAGTCAAAACAATAAACAATTAAAAACAAAATTAAACCTAACTCATCTTCTTCAAACCACCGCTCCCCTTCACCACCCATCGTCTCCGGCCACCGAACTCGACCCATCTGCGACCCGGACACCCAAATCGATACTCATAACTTCATAAGAAGTCTCTCCCTACTCTCGATCTCTATCCAATCTCACGAAGCAGTGAGTTGGCGACACCACCACCAAATCAGTCTCTCATCCATTGATTTCTGTTAAAGCATCTGGAGCCACAAGGATTTACGAGTAGCCGTTGTTATACTCACATAAACTCCAGCGACTCAGATCAAAGCAGATATAGTTCGTCGATTTGGTTACTCGCTTAATTCAGATCTAAGGTAAGTCGTTTAATTCAACTAGGGAGTAGCAAAATTGAGAGATGAGAGACAAGAACCCAACTTGATTCATAAAAGCTTTAAATTTGGTATGATCCAATCTTAGAAACGAGATTGAACCATAAAGTTTTGAGCTTTGAATCTTGGATTTGATAACTTTTGTAAATGGAGTTCTTTGAATGTCTCCAAATACATGGTTAAAGGTGGTACCAACATGGGCTTTGAATCTCTCCAGATACAGTCGTCGAAATCCTTGCCAGAAAAACCGGCAGTAGAGGGGTGCCAAAGGCAATCGGTGGTGAATAGAGGGAAGGGGCTAGGGTTACGAAGAGGATGAAGATGCACATGAGCTTTTTAATTGTTTTGTTTTTTAATATTTTAGTAAACTACACAAATAGTCTTTCAACTATTAAATTATTTAATAAGTTACATAATTAGTCCTTATATGTACAAAGACTAAAATGTTCTATTTAACAGTAGTATTTTAACAATTTTAAAAGCGTGGAATAAAACCGAGATGAAAATGAAACTAATGGACTGAAAAAAAGGCCAAATTAGAACTTTTGGATTAAAAGGGCTATTTTGGTCAAACTATAGTAACTAAAACCGTATTCAACTCTATTTATTATTACAATATTTCTTTGCTACTATTGTTTATTGTTATTTCTTACTAATATTTAATAAATAATGTTACTATTATTTATTAATTTATTAATATTTTTTATGTACTAGTCAAAATTTCACAACCTTTTGGCATCACATTCCCAAAAATTTTCACAATCTAATGGGATGGGGAGAGTACCGTAGCCTCGACATGATAACGTTGAAATGGAGAGACATTAGGCTAAAGGTGACAAAGTTTAACGATATTTACAACAAGAATTTCAACAACCGAAGAAGCGTACAAACGAAGCTGGTTTTCTAAATAATGTGTGTACCGAATATCTTCAAGAACAAGTTTCGGCATTTAACCTTTTACAAGTCTGGGAGATTGTTAGGAAGTGTTCAAAATGGGCGCACATATCGGTGATTAGGGGTGAGAAAGTTGTGATTTTGGACCCTCAGAACTGTGAATCGGACCCGGAACCTCAAGGACCAGAACCACATAGGCTTATAAGGCGGTTCTGGAGAGTCCGGGTCAGGTCAGTTTCGACCCTTTGCACAACAAGTTGTGGTTCTAGACCCTCAGAACCGTGAACCGGACCCGGAACCTCAAGGACCCGAACCACATAGGCTTATAAGGTTCGGTTCATGGTTCCCAATTTCATCAATAAAAGGGTTTTCGGTTCTTGAGGGTTCGGGTCGGTTCAGTTCTGACTCTTTGCACGGCCCTACCGGTGATGACTCAATCATCAAATAATATAGTAACCAACCTATATGGATGACCATTCTCAAATTAACCTCAACGACACGGATAACGAGCTAGATGCCTCAGAAGAACTGATTCGTCCGCTCGGGATGAATAAAAGGAAACGAGCAACATCCTTTACCGAACCCAATTACAAACAAAGTTTGGATACTATATCGGAGTGGATGGAGAATTTAACGAAATTCAATCGGAAAAGCCATAGATTAAGAGAAACAAGGAAAAAGTGAGCGTATATGAAATTACTTTGGGCTAACATCGATCATTTGATGGGCAATGGAATCGTGAATACGCCAAAAGGATGAAACAAAAGATTAGGGAAAATACGGCCTTTAGTTATGATGTCGTCTACCGCATTTTATTATGTAATGTTCAAAAATTTATATTAATATTAATATTTTATATACGTTTTTATAAGTGTTTAAAATTATCATTATTTAAAATTTATTTATGTTAATTGTTAAAATAATTAGTGAGATAGAATTAAAAAAATAATAATTTAAATCAATGTTCCTCCCTCACTTGACTGTTACATATGTTTAGTGAGTGTGAGAGATTGATGGGGAGGGGACCCTTCTTGTCTACGTTGCATATTTTTTTCCCTTGTACTTAGGGCTGCAAATTTTTGACACGGACCTGTTAACATGACACGACACGGAGTTAAACAGGTTTGGTTTGAGCTTACCAGGTTTCTTGTATTAAACAGGTCGAAACGTTTAAGACGTGATTACAATCGTGTCTTAACAGGTCATAACTTGTTTAACCTATTTAGACACGATAACAAACTTGTTTATATTTTTAAATATTTACTTATTTACTTTAAGGTTTAAAAAAATAAACCCTAGAAAGCCATTGACCAGTTGCCCGCCTCCCTCTCCCTCATTCGGTCATTCCCTTAACTTTTATTTTTGAAAGTAGACACCAGGATCCTATTGGGAGATAGATGTTATCTAAATCGGGCCCAACTACCCCCACCAATCCGGATCGAACCCCCAACCCATAAGGAAACCCATAACTGGGAAAATCCTTTGGCTCAACCCAAATAATTGCTCCATGTGAGACTCGAACCCAAGACCTCCACTATGGGAAGTCTTGGGGCTACCATTACACCAAATGGCCAACGGTGGTTGATTCTTAAAGCTATTTTAATAGCAACAAACTTAAAAGTGATTTTAAAAAAATTGGAGAAAAGAGTGACCACTCCGGTTTTCAAGTTCAAAAGATCCACACAAAACCTAACTCCACCTAGTAGGAAATCACATAGACATTACTTGCAACGACGTTTGATTCAAATAATAGTTATAGAACAAACTTTTAAGACTCGTTCATTCACAAATTACCAATTTAAAATTGCAAAACACAACATAATACCAAATTGCTCACGATGTAAAGAAATCAAAAACTAATGATATTTCACCAATGTTTAAATAAAAGTAAATCGTTTAAATAAACCAAACAAGCAATTGAGTTCATATAACTTAAGATGTCAATCAAAAACTTAATCCAAAACTAGGTAAAGTCACAATCAAATGTTTCACTTGCAAGAACCATTCACCCGGAGGTGATCACAAGAGAACTAGCCTTGCGTCATCATCTTTAAAACTTCATCTTGGGAGCTTATTCAACTGAATGGTGTTGGGAAGCCTTGGAATCTCTGGAATTCATCCTAAATTTGTCCAAAAGTCTCCACGGATGTGTTGTTTCGAAACCTAGGGTTTAGTGTTGATATTTATAGCCAAAATCGACTTAACCCGCAAAAATCTCAAAATTAGCGTAGCTTAAGCCGAGTATGGCGTTGCCTACGCTCACAATAATCCTTCTATGCTGAGTGTTCTGACCAACGCTGCATCCTATGCTGAAACAAGCCATCGTAAGCTACACCGGGTATGGCATAGCCTACGCCAAGCGTAAACTTGGCTTCCTTCCTTTGTAACGTCCAACCTTCAGGTAACCTTCTTGTAGGCTTCTTGCAACTTCTAAATTGCTTCCAAACATATCTATCTTGCATCTAAAATGCTTGTTTTGCTCCACTCTCCTGCAATTCAAAACACACGTAAAGTCATTGCATTCCAAACAATAATTCAACTAAGAATGCAATATTAAACACAATAACGTACAAACAATCACCCACTCATCACTGCCAAGCTCGCCATAAACAACCATCTCCGCACTCTAACTGCCTCTCATCTGTCCTTCTGTTCCGCCCTCTCCACCTGCCGGTAACTTTAGATCCGATCATCCTCCTTTGATTTGATTACAAATTTCATCGTCTCCCTTTCCTCTCGATCTAATCACAATAATTTGTGTGTTTTGATTTTTTTGTGCCCTAATGATCTAAATTGCTTTAAGTTTTCCTGGATTTATCTAGATCTTAGTTATGTACGTGATGTTTGTTGTGTTCACGACTCTAATTCAGGTATTCTGTTAACAAACAAGGGTCAACTTCTAACCAGGTCGTATCGTGTAACCTGTTTCTAAACAAGTTCATGTTCGTACTAATTATCGTGTTGTGTTCGTGTCTAGTACTTCAGCTAATCGTGTCTTATCATATTGTGTCTAACCTGTTATGCCAGCCATACTTTTACTTGATCATTACACATGGTCTTACTACCCTACTAATTAATAGAATAAGTGAATGTGAGAAGGGGAACCCCTCTTGTCTACATGGCATATTTTTTTTCTCTTTTACTTAACCATATAACATATGGTCATAGTACCGTACTAATTAATAGAATAAGGTAAAACACAGTTTATGTTTTTTTAAACAACGAACTCATATATTTTTTAATAGTACTTTTAAATCTACACACATTTTTTTAATTGTACTTTTAAATCTACACATTTTTATGTATCATGAGACTTGAATCCTCAACCACTTAAGAAATAAAATATTTACTATACAACTTGGTACCGCTAGACTGCACATTCTTTGGTATACAAATTTATGTTGGAAATGTGTTTTTAAAAAAGATAAATCACAATAAAGTAGTAAATGCTAAATTAAAACCTAAAATGTTCGCTAAAAAAAGTCAGATAATACAATTGTTTTTTAACATGACATATATATATATATATATATATATATATATATATATATATATATATATATATATATATATATATATATATATATACCACTATCAACCAATCATATAATTGATAATTTAATTTTTTTAGTTGTCAAAAGAATATTTTAGTAAACCGACACCTCATTATTTAGAAAAATTACAATATATAATTAAAATTCCTTCATTTTCTCATCTCTCTCTCTAAGATAGAGCTAAACCTTCTTCAATAAACAAAAAATGAACACGGATTTTACGAATTCACCACCACTCCAGATGTGACCGGCTCCTCTTCGATTAGCCACCACTCACGATAGTCATGACTTTTACTATAGAATCGTTGCCACCATGCAGTCCTCATAAAATCCACCATCGCCATCATTAGTCTCCCTTGTTTATTGCCGATGCGACCGTTAGCTGCCCTTAGAGATGGCCGAAAATGGCAGTCAGCTCATTGTTTCCTTCCTCTCTCTCTAACTACCTCATCTCTCCCTATAACATATGGAGAGGATCTCATGATCTTATATATTTAAGTGGATGGGGGCTATACAAGAAAGTGTTACATATACGTAAAACTGCCACTTCTCTTATTTTTGGTCTATATTAACACCGTCTCTACTCTTCTCTTATTTCTGGCCAAAGAAGACGAGTTACATATATGTAGATTGATAAGTTACATATATGTAACAAGTGTTAATCGGTTTTTTGTGCATCAATAAACAGTGCATTTTCTATGATCAGTGAAGTCTTTAGAGATATATGTAATTTTTGAAAAACTATAAAACTTGATTATACATACGTAAAGTCGTAAACACATATGTAAAACATGTTTACATATACGTAAACACTTATGTAAACCTCCTGACGTACAATTAAAACATACGCAATTGTTTAAAAATTGCAAAAAACTAATTATGAAGGTTAAATTTTTTAACGTTCAGTATTGTTTTATTGTCGTGAAATTATTTTTAAAGGTTAAATTTTTTGAAATTAAGACCACTTAAGTTTCATTATCATTCTATTGATGGGAATTTTTCATAATTGTTTTTACTATGATCGGTTTTGCTATTCAAAAAGGGGTTGCGGCGTAGCTTGTTGTCCGTTTACCTATCACTGTATTGTAATCGATATAAGTTATTATATCCTGACTTATTAATAAAGAAGAAATCAATTTGTTTTCATAAAAAAAATCAATTGAACGACCTAAATAAAATTATTATGAAACTTAAATGCTATTTTGTAACTTTTCTTCTTCATACATATCTCTTATTTTAGGTTAAACTTACAAAAAAAAAAAATCACTAGATAGAAACTAATGTTCATATTTGTTTCTTTTACTCCGTTGAATTTAAAGAAAAAATTAACATTTATTAAAATATTTAATAAACAATATTAAAACCTGAATGATTTTTGTTGTAATAAAAAATGATTTTAGTGAAAAAATATTAAAACTTTATTTTTATATATTAAATGTTTTTTTATATTATATTATGTGATGTGATTTACGTTTATTTTTGTCGAATATACAAGTCACTTCTTTTTTATATTTATTATCATACTTTCAATTATATTATAATAAGGTATTGTTATAATTTGACTATTCTAGATTTAAAAAGATCGATGTGTTTAATTTTTCTGTAAAGAAAAAATATATACATCATGAACTCGAGCTTGATTATTTTATTTTTATTGAACTTAATATTAATAAACTTGATTTTTAATCAAACACTTGGAGATCAATTTCCTATCGATGAAAGCACGCATCTCTAAAACCCACCAAACCGCAAACAACAACGAAGTTCCTCTTGACACTATGTTTAAAATTGAGCCGATTGTTCGACCTAACCCCTAATTTTGAAAACTGTCGGTGATACTCACCACGATCGACAAAGAGAAGAAGCAGAAGCTAGGGTTTCAAAGTCGCTTCCCAAAATCCCTTAGGTAGCGGCAAAAAAGAAACCCTAACGTACCTTCACCCGAGGAAACCGAAGGAGAAGAAGAGGTGACCTCAACCGTAACGATTTGCCCACAGCTGTCGCCGGCGTTTGATTACTTCGGTTTCACCACCGTCACGATCTGGAGGCAGAGAAAGAGAGATGATTCGGTAAGCAGGAATATGATGTCCATGTTTGTATTTGGTAAACATGGTAACGGAAGGAAACATGAGGTGGAATAGTGGCATCAGACGTGACTTTGGGAAGAAGGGATGAGTGTCCACTCGGGTAACTGTTCGGGTAAGTCCATTCGGGTATATCTACACGTGAAACAAATTCCTTTTCAACCGTGTGGTGTGTGGAGTAAACGTGTGGAGCCTTTGGATTGGTTTAAGGTATTAGGGTTGTGCCCCACCTCTTTAGGTATTTAGGGTAAGATTTGAATAAAAATGAGGTGATACTACCTTATTAGGTATTTTTTTTATGATACCTTTTAGGTTAAGGTTATACCCTTAATACCCTTAGTATCACCAAGTTGATGATCGTATGATCTAATAATTTATTTTTTTAATAATGTTTAAATATATGATTAAATGTACTAGAAACCTTAGAAAAAGTTAATTGGGGAAGCATTAATTTTGTTGGGACATGCTTATCTTCAACACCTCTCAAATCGGTTTTTGTTAGTTGGTGAGTCACACACTCACCCTTATTTTGTTCTTTTTGTGAAAGGTATCTTATACAACCATTAATATACTAACCAAAGAGGCACACAAATGACTATTTTATTTTTTTATTGTTTTTGTTCTTCTATTTAAATTTTATAATTTTTACTCTAATATTGTTTTTTACATGTACAAATAGTTGCGATGCGTTTCTTTTTATTTATAACATACTATAAATTTAGTATTTAATATAACACACGGAAGCTAACCCTACGACAAACGTAGCAAAGTCTATCCTGAGCCAGAATACCCACCAATCACAAAAACCCATCCCGATCCACCCATTGAGGATCCGAAACGAGTTCCCACAAATACTACATGGGAAAAGGGAGCAGAAAAGCATACGAGCCATAAATTCCCTATCCAGGCAGATTGGTTAAATAGAAAACTAACGAGCAGTTTGAGAAATTCATTGAACTTCTCAAGCAACTGCACGCCAATTTACCATTTATAGATATCATACCACAAATGCCTAAGTATGCTAAGCTACTAAAGGAATTCTTGAACAACAAGAGGAAACTAGAAGTAACAGTTATCGGGACAGTAGGAGAGCATGGTTTAGACGCTGTGAAAAGAAAACTTCCACAAAAAATGACTGATCTTGGAAGGTTTAATGCTTGGCCAACTTAATATATGCTCTTTACCAGTAATGATTGGTCAACTTCCATGTACTACAAATGGTTACATATATGTAACTCATAGTGTTACGTATATGTAGCTCAAGTTACATATATATAAACACTATGTAAACCCATTGATTATGTTCTTCTTCATCATGCTCTTCATCTCCATCGTGTTAATCTTGTTCTTCGTGATCTAGTCAATACCCATACGAGACCTCATCCTCCTTGATTTCCTTTTTCATAAGTCTATTCCGGTCAATACCCATACGATATGCTAACAATCATACTGTCTTTTAATCTGATAGCATAATCTGTTTCAATATTGCATTTTATCTTATCGTGACCCATTTCTTGTAGCATAACTTTGTGGTTTTTCTCATGGTTTCTATTATATATATTTTCTTAAACAAACACATATAAATATCTAAGCATACACAAATCTATACTTAAACATAAAACATATATATATCACAATCATGTATTTAATTTTGAGTAAATTATAGAGATTGTCATTTAGTTATATATTAAATTACACTATATGTCATTTGTCTTCAATAATTAAAAAAATTGTCCTTTTTTTTAGAAAATTTTGCATATATTTTGTCCTTTAAGTTAACTCCCATCAGTTATCTTGGTTAACTGACATCATGTGCCCCTCACGTGAGGGGCATTTATGTTATTTTACCCTTTTTTTCCGGACTTAAAAATAAATAAATCTCCACTCTCTACTCACACACATGCTCTCTCTACTCTCCCACCTTTCCCACTTCATCTTCTTCATAAAACCCACATCTCCCACCTGACCTTAGCCTCCACCACCGCAACACTTCCACCGCCTCCGGCCATGTCCACCACCACACCTTCTTCCGCCCACGTCCACCACCATACCTTCTTCCGGCCACCGCCCACGACCTGAGCCATTGATGTTGTCGCTAGCGCGGAACCCTAGTTTACCAAGTTCAATCGGGATTTCTTCTTGAAGCAAATTGGAATACAACAAAAGGGATTGTAACTTTGTACAATTCCCCAAAGTAATCGGAATCCCGCCAACTAAAAGATTACCCGAAAGCTCCAAATGCTCGAGATCACCACCACAGTTATACCCGATCTCACTCGGAATGTCCCCGGTTAACTGATTAAATGACAAATACAACCCTCTCAAATCTCTAAATCCATCAAGAAATGCAAGAATGCGAGATTCAAGACCTTTAAGGTATTGATTTCTGATAAGGAATCAAGTATCACCCCGGATATGTGATTAAACCCTAAGGCTTCTTAACCCACTAAAATGAGATTGTAAGTTCCCATGAATCAAATTCCCTTCAAGATCGATCACTTCTACTTTCTCCATCCCCCAAATTTCAACCGGAATTTCACCACTCAAATCATTAAAAGGAAGTGACAAAATTCTAAGTTCTGAAAGCTTAGAAATCACATATGACAATTTACCAACTAATGTAGCATTCCAATCCACACAATTTTTCCTAATTCCAAATCCATACAAAGGAAATTGATCATACATATAACAAGTAAAGCCGACGGAGTTACCTCCGCCGGTGACATTGAGAGCCACAACCATAGAACTTGACCCGCACGTGACTCCGATCCAAGAACAGTGATCCAAACTGCTCAAATTCCTGCTCGTTAACACTCCGGTAGGATCCGCAGGTAAAGCCGCTGCCATCGCTGTTGATGGCCGGGAGGTTGGCCCACCCTCCTCCCCTTCTCTCTAGATGTCTTTCTCTTTCACTCTACATATGTGTGTGTTTGGTTGGTGAGATTCTTTTAGGGTTATATATATTTTTTATTTTTATTTTTAAAGTCTTTTTGCTTTTTTATTAAATATGATAGTTTATTTATTTATTACGTTTAAGTAAATTATATAAATAGTCCTTTAGTGGGTAAAAATATCATTATACCCTCATGTGTAAGACACATGTCTATATTTAATAGAAAAAATTAACACCAGTTAGTGGAAATGATGAAATGTGTGCAAAATTTTCTAAAAAAGGACAATATCTGTAATTATTGGAGACAAATGACATAAAGTACAATTTAAAATATAACTAAAGGACAATCTCTATAATTTACTCTTTAATTTTTTTGTAAATCAATATGTATATATATATATTTTTTTAAATATAACTTTTTTTAGTAGTAATTTTTTGGTTCGACAATCAACAAGGCAAATTACATAAGGATAGCAGGTAAAAGAAAAACAACTTAATATTAAAAAACGTAATAAAAGGTTTAAAACACAAAATAGTCATGGTCACTTACGAATTCAGGATTTTTATTCTGTGGAGGCAAAATGAGTTAGTTAAAAGTGTTAAAATAATTATTTTAGTGATGTAAATAAACTTATGAACACCAAGAAAGAAAATAGAAATCAAAGAATGGAACGCCTAGATATTTGATTTGGTGACTTGCTCGAGTCAACTGGGACACACTACGACAACCAATGAGTTATTTTTGTAGATATATTTTAGTGCCGTAGATATTTTCTAGTGCACACGTGTTCTCGGCCTTATTTAGTTATTTTTGTATTTATGACTCGTGAACTCTAATTTGAGGCCAAACAAGAAATTTTTCTCCGTGTTTCGCAGTTGGATAAGAACCTTAAACTGTTAAGATGGTGAATTAATATGGTTTAAAAAGAAAAATGTGGTTAAATACATAAAAATAAACGTATGAAGTTACGACGACTCTGTTGTGAAGATAGAAACATAAATAAAAGACAGTTATATAACGGTACTGATGTTTTTCAGTCAGTATCGATCTCATTCTTCACGGTATCAACACGTTACCGCCAGTAGATATAACCCATGATACCTAAATCCGAATACAACTACGTTTTTAACAAAATTTATACTCGGACGTCAAGAAAAAACTAAACAAACAAACAAAAAATATTAAGGAAAATCAAATTATATATACTACATCGGTGCAATACGTTTAAAAAAAAGTTAACGAACGAAAGTAATTATAGAAAAACAAAATTAATACATAATTAAACAGGTTAAAAACGTAAATTATATATAGTAAAAGAGGTCAAAATGGAAAAAAAAAAAAAAAAAGTTCAGCATACTGCCTGCTAGTTTCACTTCGTGTAGCAAAATATGGTGATTCCAATGAGACGAATATGTTTATTACGAAAAGCCCTCAATTTTGGGATTCATTTTATGCTTGAAAAAGGTTGAGCCGACCCTGGTTTGAACGCACCACTAATTGCAAAGGTTGTTCATTCGTCAGACATGTACACTTTGGACGCTTGTTTGTAAAGTTATATGCATCATTGTAATTGGTTTAAATACAACGTTGTAATTGATTTAGACACATCATCTTACCGGATAATTTTAGACACACTATTGTAATCAATAACGCATTAACGCTTTTAAGAAAAAGAAAGCCATTTTTATTTAAAAAAAAAATACATTAATACTATACTCAACTTAAATATGATAAAATTTTTAATTTTATGATATAACTATGTTTAAAAAGTATGAAGTATACAGAATTTATTTGAGTTTAACTTGATATCATTGACACTCCTATCATTATCTCTATCTTAGCCATTGGATCATCAATGGTCAAAAACACTTCATGCGTTTTGTATGAAAAAATAAATTTGTGTTTTCATCTTTGTTATATATATATATATATAGGGAGAGAGAGTGTGTGCGCGGTGAGTGACAGAACAATTTTTAATATTAAAAGTCTGAGGCTAAGGGTATTATCCATAATTTTCACACCTCCACGCCCCTTCACGTCAGCGTTACATCAAATTCTATAGCTTTTTCACACCCTCCACATTTGAGGGAAATGTTTCCACATCTTCACACCACCACGTCATTTTCTTTTTCTAATTTAATTAATTTTATATAACAACTTAAATAAAAACTAAAAAACATTACATTTAAAAAAATTAAAAAACATTAAATAAAAAACTAAAAAACATTACATTTAAAATAATTAAAAACATTACATTAAAAATAAATCATTGTCTCATAAGTCGTGCCCGGATCTTTGCTTGTAAAGCTAAGACGTCTTCGAGATGTTCACCCGAAAGGTGTTCGGTATTCAATGTCAACACCTTTAGATCATCCCGTTCGTTCGCTTTCTCCCGAAGTTTGATTTTTTTCTTTTCAACTTCGTCGTGTATGCCGGTAAAACTCTCTAACTTCACCAACACTTTATCCAACTTTTCATCCGTAACCAAGGATGACGTAGCTTTCGTCTTTCCTTTTTGCTTTGCTTTGTCGTATATGATGGTTATATTTATAGTTTAAAAATAAATTAAAAAAATCAAATTTAAAAAAAAACTATCCGTTGAATGAGGCCCCACCCTCACCCAACGGCTACATTCCCTCCACAACACCGTGCAAATCTTCACGGGATCTCCTCCACGGCGTGGTCTACGCAGGGTGGTCGCGGTGTTCCACACCACCACACCAGCCACATCAGCTCCATAAGCCCTTTTCACGGAGTAGTCCCCATAGTCTAAGAAGCGAGATTTGTCATTGATTAAATTAAGCTAATGACAAAGGTGAACACAATAAAATTTTCGTACTAAACTGAAAGTTAGTTATTACAAAAGAGACAAAAAAGAATAAACACAATACTAACTGTTTTAATTTAAATCCAGTTTAATCAACTTTTTTAAACTCTTAGTTTTTTAATCCTCTTTATTATTCAGTCAAATTAATGGCTAAGTGTACACATTCTTCCTAAGCTTTATTTATTTATTTTTTAAACCGATCTCTGTATACATGTAACATGTGTTTGTAAATTTGTGCTTACTTTGGGCCCGTAGATGAAGCATTATCGATCATCATTTTAAGCCTATCGACCACTAGTTTTCTCAAGACAAGAACCCGACTGTGTATGGGCCTAAAGCCTAAACCATCTCACCTATACTCGGTAGAATTATTTCTTCCGGCAAAATAAACAGACACATTAGAAGTCGACATGTGACAGATAAAATTATTCATATATTATAAGAAGAACATATATATATATATATATATATATATATTTAAATAAAAAATACCAAACAAACATATTATCATAATTATATTTGCTATTTTAGTCCTCCTAACAATTAGTAACTCATTTGTTTTGTGTGATTCACTCAAAGTTATTGGCTCAAAACACTATATAGGGCCACATGCAGCATTTGTTGGCAATGTCCCTAAGTAGGTATTCCTACTCTTCATGTCTTCCATATTTTTCAACTTAAGTTGTTGGATTTTTGAATTGTTAGGTGCATGTCTTTTGAAAACTTATTAGATATACATTTGCAACACCTTTATAAAATAAAATTAATATTTGAGTCAAATTTTATTTGAAATTAGTTAATTTTTACATAAAATTGAAATAAGTAAAATGTCCTTAGAAAGGATGTAAATGTATAATTTAATGATCCAATTAGATGGGTGTAAATAGTTAATATTAGAGGAAAAATTAAAAATTAAAATATTTAACTTTAAATATTAACATTTTTCATCTCTAAAATATAAATACTGACTTTTTTAAAAACCTTAAACGAGTTAACAGGTCAACCCACTTATTAAGCGGGTCGTGTTCGGGTTGACCCACTTTTTAAACGAGTCGTGTTCGGGTTGACCTATTTTTAACAGGTCTCATGTCAGCCAACCTAAAACCTGTTTTTTTTCGTGTTGGGTTCGGGTCGTGTCAGGAATTACCACCCCTAATCAAAACACAATTGGCACAAGCTAAAAGTTGCTTAAGATTAACTTCTTTGGAATCGATGTACATGGGATTCTTAATTTAATTGTTTTAAAATCATTGTCATAACATGAGCCATAGATGTTGACTCAAGATTGTTAAAAATAAAATCATGATATTATTTAATATTGTTTTCGTTTTTATAATGTTCAGACCATAAGATTGTATCGAGATTGTAGGATCATATTGAAGTCTTGTAGTCTATTTTATGGCATTATAATTCATATTAAATGTTCAAAAATTGAACATCATAGGGCAATACAACTCATATGCCTAAACAAACATCTAAGCAATTAAAACTATAATTTTAAATTCACTTTCAATAGTCAAAAGGAGTTTATGTTGATAATTTTAGTACCATCAATGTCATTTTGTGTAATTAGATTTATTTAATACCAAATGAGAAATTGGAATGTATATTAAAAAAAGTATGAAGTACACACTCAATCAAGACTATTATGATTTCATGTATTAAGAAATCTTAAGGTTTTTAGGGGCGAAGCCGGGGATTCCAGGGGGCACCGTCAGTGGCAGGTTCGGGGTCACGCCCCGACGGGATCCAAGAGACAGAGCCCATGACGCGAATCACGTTGATTGGATGAAATATGCTTGGAAAATGATGAAGTGGCAGATCAGTAGCAACTGAGCTTCGGTAGCAAGTATTAACAACAACAACTACTCAGGTGCAACTGGGCGACATATGGATTTTACCATTGTTATAACTGTATAATTGTCAGCGCTTATAACCTAACTGTCATGCTATTTCGCGAACAGTTGCTACCGTTCACCCCAATCATTGTGATGATTCGACCCTTATATAAAGGATTCATTTGATTTGTTTACACAACGAATTTTACAACTTTGTTTTTCACAGAAAAAAAAAACATCGCATTATTTGGAATTCACTCTTTGTCTTATCCGATTATTAATTTTGTACCCACGAAATACTTTAATTTAAAAATGATACACACAATTCAGAAAGCTACCCAAGTCATACAAAATCCAAAACCTACGGTTTATGCTCATTTGCAAGATCGAATCGCCATACATCTTATGATCCTACCACCTATCATCACCGTTACAAGAGCCAAAATTTAAAGTTTAAGCTAATTTGCATTATCAAATTGCCAAATGATCTTACAATCCTACCTTGATCTTACAAAGGTGGCAATCCTTTGTAAACTTGAGAAGGACATGACTAGCAGAATTATAAGAACAAACGAGCCTTCAACCGGAATGATGATTTTAATAACCTTAGTTGGTTGCGCTTTATTTATAAAATGTGGAACCAAAGAGCTTGTAGTTCAATGATATCAAGGTGTTAACAAAGGTGTCTCTGCTCAAAGAGGTTAAGGGTTCAAGTCCTATAGTGGACAAAAAGGTGTGTGAATTTGCTGTTAAAAAAATTATAAAATGTGGAATATCTTGAATGCATGTTACTTGCATTAAATTTAGATTTAAAAAATGAACCACAACTTCTAACAACAACTACTAAGGTGCAACCGGGCGACAGATGGATTTTACCACTGTTATAACTGTATAATTGTCAGCGCTTATAACCTAACTGTCATGCTATTTCGCGAAAAGTTGCAACCGTTCACCCCAATCATTGTGATGATTAGAACCTTATATAAAGGATTCATTTGATTTGTTTACACAACGAATTTTACAACTTTGTTTTTCACAGGAAAAAAAAACATCGCATTATTTGGAATTCACTCTATATCTTATCCGATTATTAATTTTGTATCGACAAAATACTTTAATCTAAAAATAATATACACAATTCAGAAAGCTACCCAAGTCATACAAAATCCAAAACTAACAGTTTATGCTCATTTACAAGATCGAATCGCCATACATCTTATGATCCTACCCCCGATCATCCCCATTACAAGAGCCGAAATTTAAAGTTTAAGCTCATTTGCAATATCAAATTGCCAAATGATCTTACAATCCTACCTCGATCTTACAAAGGTGGCAATCCTTTGTAAACTTGACAAGGACATGACTATCATAATTATTAAGAACAAACGAGCCTACAACCGGAATGATGATTTTAATAACCTTAGTTGGTTGCGCTTCATTTATAAAATGTGGAACCAATGGGATTGTAGTCCAATGGTATCAAGGTATTAACAAAGGTATCTCTGCTCAAAGAGATTGAGAGTTCAAGTCCTGTAGTGAACAAAAATGTGTATGGTTTTGTTGTTCAAAAAAAATTTATTATAAAATGTGGAATATCTTGAATGCATGTTACTTGCATTAAATTTAGGTTTAAAGCAGAACCACAACTTCTATTGTATCACTTTCAAATTTAGTAGACAACAAAAATTATCTGCCCAACAGCCAACTCAACTAGATTGAAACAATTTATGCTACCAAAATGAAATTTTTGTGTTAGAAATACAAATGAAGTCAAATATAAATGATTAAATACTAAGATTGACGGTAATTTATGTTATATTCATTGTAAGATATAACATTTTGTTTGAGTTGTTTAAAAAATGAAAACGTTATATTTCGATGATTGAATTTAGAATTTGTTTTATGTTAAAGATGCTTATTGCCAATAAACAAATAAGTTATTTGTTGAACTTTGAATTTGTTTATGTTTGTATGATTAATGCTTAAGTTTGTTCTATTTTTATGATTTTTTTGTATTTTATATATTATTAAAATTTTAAATTAATTATGACAACATCGATGAAAAAAGTTCTACTTCTGGTTAGATTCGGTTTAAGAACAGTTATCACAAGATACTTGTAAAATTGATTGTGTCCAACAAGGTTTTCCACAAAATGTTTTAATTACTAATATAACGTTATTGATTAGTTATCAAAGGATCCTGTCCAATCCTTTTGTTTCTTGCTTTCTATAAAGAAAACTTACAAATGACACCTATTATTGACATCATTGATTAGTTAATTAAGTAGATACAATGCATGAGCCATGAGCATGGCTACCATATCTTTGTGCTAGGTGGATCACTACATGTTGTGCACACAAGCGAATAGTCATGGAATATTTCACACACATATATATAGGGTCCGGTTATTGTACAAAGGGGTTTTAGCGTACGAAGGCACCATCATGCGATACATGTTCAGTGGGTGAGGGGTAAATACGTCCGCGTCCATAATCACGTATGTTCATAATAACGAATGGCCATAATCACGTATGTTTTATAGTAACACATGACCATAATCACGCATGTTATACATAATCACGCATGTTATACGTGATCACGCATGTTATACATAATCACGTAATCACTCACAGCACATCGACATTTAAAAAAAAGTCGATTTTTTTTAAATAAAAGTATAGCAAAAGTATGTTCATATTAAAGTGAATAAAATACTCGATTTATGGTGTAATTTTTTTAAAAAATAATGTCGTATAAAAAGGTTTTATGTGTTTTTAAAAAATACGGGAACTTGAAAAAAGTAAACAAATGTAGGCTATGCCTATTTTACCCTTTCAGACTCATTTCACACTTAAAAATAAGCTGACTAGGCACACATTTCATTTCAACCCTTGAATTGGTAGATCAATGATCCATAATTTTTCGTACCCTTCACACCATAAAAACCCTTTGTATTAAAACTTCATTTATATATATATATATATATATATATATATATATATATATATATACATGGTGCGGTTCAAATGATAACCAATATACTGATTCTAAGATTAGCAAAACAAATCATACGATTAAATACCGAAAAACGTCATTAAATGCAAATTTTCATCCAAACCTAGGTGGTTGTCTTAGTTCCTTGATTCCTTAACCGAGTTTTCCAGTCTTTGTTGGTTCGTTACTTGTTGCATTGTTAGGGGTGTTCAAAACCGGATATCCGAAATTTCGGATATCCGAAATTTCGGATATCCGAATTTCGGATATCCGAAAATTTCGGATAGTGAATTTCACTATCCGAATCCGTATCCGAAATTTCGGATATCCGAAATTCGGATATCCGAAATTTCGGATATCCATTCGGATAGTGAAACGGATATCCGAAAATATAAAAAAAATAAAAAAATATATAAAAAAAATATTTTTAAATTACAAAAACAATTAAAAACCTTAAAAAACATTAGAAAATATACATATAAAAATATATAAATATAATATATCGGGTTTTGATTCAAATTTTCTTATTTTTAAATAATAAAAACAATTAAAAAAAATATATAAATATAATATTTCGGATATTAGGATATCCGAACTATCCGAAATATCCGAAAATCACTATCCGAATCCGAATCCGAAAATTCGGATATCCGAAATTTCGGATATCCGAATTTTCGGATATCCGAATTTTCGGATAATTCGGATTCGGATTTTCGGATAATTCGGGTTCGGTTTCGGATTCGGATTTTTTTGAACACCCCTATGCATTGTCACCATTTAGAGTTTTTTAGTTTTGAGTCTTTAAGTCATTTGCATTAAATTCATGTTCATAGGTTTTTAGTTAATCACATATTGATCATTTCATTAGGCTTAGACCCGATAGAGGTTTGGTATCGAGGGTCGTCTCAGGTGTCCACGGATTGATATTCGGACTTACTTTTACTTTGCTACATACGTACCAGTACACTTGTCGTGTGTGTTGTTGAGTCTTAGGTATTTTCCCTTTTAAAACTACTGTGTAATCGTTACTATTTTTATATATATATAAACTACACATCAAGTTTATGTCATGTTTGTAGATTTTGTAAACAGGGTCTTCCCATTCTACCCATCTTGATTGTTTCTAATTTACAACTATTTACCAAAATGTCACCGCGTGAATCTCAGTCACAAATCACAATGATCTTGTGTCACACCCCAACCGACGGCGGAATACGTCGGGGCGGGACATGCAGACTGTTCAATAGCACATGGTCAAACTAAAGTTTCATATATTAATTGAATCCAAATTTTTATAACACTTGTTCAACAAAACATGTACAATTATACAAAAGGAAAAATAAGGTACACTATAAATGTTCAATTCATTATTTAACTAAGTCCTCAATCCTATGTGTAGCATCTTGTAAATGATCTCAAGAGTTAGTACCTGAAACATGATAAAATGAGAGGGTCAACTATAAATAGTTGGTGAGCATACATAGGTTTTGACTCTAAATAGCATCAAAGTGTCATGTGTAAATAATTCCATACAAGTCATGATTAATAAGGCAATTATGGGGAGCAACTATTGTGTAACCAAAAGTACAATCAAACCTTTGTAACTAGCATGCAAATTGTGTTGTCGGTAACAATCACCCCAATCTGGGTGGGTTTGTCAGACTCAATAGATCTATCATTGTTTACCGTCGGCTTGATTAGTTAATGATTGTACATGTAATTGCAAATAAATAGTTAACACACCTAGCACTCAAACATAAAGCTCAAATTGCACACAAATTGTAAAGTGGTTTTGTATTGTGTAGTTTATGTAAATCATTGTAAGTTGTGATCATGTTTCACCCCAAAATGTAAAAACAGTGAAAAAGGGGCTATGTAAAACTCACCTTGATAAGTAGAGGGTTGAACTTGTAACTTGTAGCAACAAGAATTAAGAATGCCCTAAGTTAAATAAGATATGTTATTATAATGAAGAACGGTTTAAGGGAACAACCTTGGAATGATTTGGGATTTAGGGTTTTGTAATGGACGAGTGATCGAGGATACTAATAAAGTAAGGATAATATATATATATATATATATATATATATATATATATATTTTATATAATTTTCATAAAATAGATTTAGATGTCAAGGAATATTATTTGTAAGATATTGATATAATAACGATATTATTATGACAATATCATAGGTGAATAAAATTAGGCTGGTAAAATAATCATTATTATGAGATAATAGTACTCATAAAGATATAATTTGAAATAAGTAAATAAATTAGGTATGCGAGTTTGTTATTTTATAAAAAATTCTAACTAATAAGATTAGTTATTTAACGTGGACTTTTTACATACTAAGTTATTTGTGAAAGTAATAAATATAAAATAATTATTAAAATATTAGTAATATTAATAAATTGTATTGTTAATAACCTATTACAAAGCATAGCATTTTAAAAGTTCAGTTTATAATCAAATATATATATATATTTTATATATAACTTTTTAGTTTAAAAATCATGACGTTACAATCACGATTATCTTATAAATTATATATGGGGTAATAAGGTTTATGATAATAATGTATGTCATGTTCATGAAATTATATATTGGTAATGAGATAATACGTACATAAAATAGTGATGCATGTATTCCATTCTTGATACTTAAAACGCTTTTTAGAGGATAATTAAACGCAATTATAAGTATACTTTTTATTTAAAAGGATATTAGTTATAAAACCATTGAAAGTATATAAAAAAAATGGGTTTTCAACCGTAACTTAATGATAATAGTTTGTAAACATATGATTGTGTGTGTGAGTACTAAGAGCACAACCACACACAAAAAGGAGAGTAGAAAAAAAAAAGAAATGGCGGTCACTGGGTTTGAACCCGTGACCTGCCTTCTATTTGTGTTGGGATTTTACCACTGGACCAGCATCAAATTGATAAACAATTTGGGAAAAATAAAGAATTAATCACTATGTACAGTATCATCTATTTCCCTTAAACAATACAGGTCGCGAATCAAAGCCTTAAATCCCCAAGAGTGATTTCGAATGCAACGATGGAATAAGAGGCAGCGTATAACAACAAAATCGTTTACCTGGAGTTATTATGCGATCACGAATCCAAGGAAAACGGAGCGCTATCGATCGTGGGAGCCCCGTATCTGCTGCGTCGTTCTCCACACGCACGAATTCTGTGATTCTTGGTTTTAGATGGAATAGGTTTGGTATTGATAAGAGACGCGTTTCTAGGTCGGTTACAACGCGTAAATGTGGGATTGTAGCTTGATTTACGGATTGATTTCAAGTTCCCCTTTTTAATCGGTTTAAAATTTTTTTTTTGCGATTTATTAGTAATGGGTGATTATGGTTGTAGAAATGTGTGTGTGATTTGGGGAATGTATGATATGGTGGAGTATGGCATCATTCTTGACAGGATTTGAGGATTGTGAGTTTAGAAAAAAACGATTTTGACTTTTAGAAAGTCAAAATTCAAGTTCTTTGGTTCAAGGGGGTTCAAAGCCAAAATTGAATGGGGTTTAACCACTATTATTTGATTTAGAACTTCTTATATTTATTTATAAAATTGTTTTTTTTTATACACTTTATAAAATCTAAACTATATTTTATTTTATTAAAAATTTATAAAACTAATTATATTATAAATTAAGCATGACTTATTTGAAAACACATATTATGGGACTTCAAGTGTTTATATAATGAGATGAGACTTCAAGTGTTTTAAAAAAATAAAGAAAATTTATGGCCTGAAAATCATGGATGTTACATCTTGTGGCCCAGATTTCTTTCTAGACTTTATAGGCTTTGAGTCTTTTCTAGCGTAACCTCTACACACACACACACACACACACACATATATATATATATATATATATGGAATGGTTCAAATGCTAACAAAGTTTTTATATGATAACCACTCTAAAACAAGCGTATAATTTATAATTTATTATTTAATGTTACATATACGTGACACATAATATTACGTATATGTAACACTAACATAATTATAATTGTTACATATACGTAACATTATGTTTGAGAGTGGTTATCATATATATATATATATATATGTATATATATATATATATAGGGTTATGTTCAAATGAGAATAAATATTTGAGAACTAGCGAGAACTTGTCAAAAAACCAATTAAAACATTTTTTTTCACTATCTTTATTATTAAAATATAACATAAAAAATGATTTATCTTTTCAAGTAATTCATCCCTTCTCTCTAAATTATCCTTAAAAAATTTTATATACATGTGTAAATGGTAAACACTTACACATGTGTAAGTGGTAAACTTACACAAGTATATATATATATTTTTTTAATATATGAAGACATGTAAATTTACATATATAAATTCATTTTTTTATGTTGTATTCTAACAATAAAAATAGTAAAAACAAAAAAAATGTTTTGATTGAATTTTTGACGAGTTCTCGCGAGTTCTCAAAATATTTAGGAGTTCTCAAATGATCTATTTCCTATATATATATATATATATATATATATTCAAAAGATTGAACCTCATACATGACACGAACCTGACATAAAATTCATGGGTTTGGGTTTAGTTTAAACATGTCCGGGTCAATCGTGGGTCAAGTATAACGAGTATGTTATATATATATATATATAAATAGGTGAGGGTTATTACACACGCTTAATTTAACACGCATTAATTTTTTTTTAAACATAGTAATCCCAAAGGCTTTATTTCATCCACAATCTTGTGTGGACAAATAGGTTCGCTATTGAAAGACGGAAGTCATTTCTCTATGGCCAAAGGCACCAAAGAGTAGGTGAAGGTCATCAAGCAACTTGTTTTTTTGATGAAGATGTGGAAGTGAGGTTTAACCGTTGTATGGACACATCAAATGACAAGTTGCCAATGGAAGGAAGCTTGCACCAAGAGTTAATGAGCAAGTGTTCCGCCATTTCGTCAAAGAGCCCGCAAACCGAACAAGTCACAGAGTTAATTGTAATTCCATGTTTTGCCAAGGAAACTTTAATTGGGATTTTATCTAGGGATGCTCGCCAACCTAAGTAATTAGTTTTAATCGGGAGAAAGTTATTGAATACAAAGTTATTCAATAACAAAGCGAATAGTGGATGAGGCAAAGTCAGTAGTGTCGTTTATTAGTTGGCTGAGATCAATTGAAGTCTCCTTATCTCACCATCAGTTAAGCACATGCTTCCACACCCCAATATGTTTGATCTTAGTGGAAGGTAGGTAGTCGATCTAGAGTTATGATGGATTGCCCATGTGGCTTTATACTAGGGGTGAAGTTTTTTACCGGAACCCGAATACCGAACCCGATTTGAATTAACCCGAAGCCAATTAAGATGGAACCCGACCTCGGATGTAGTATTCGGTTCGGTAATTGGGTTAAATAAAGACCCTATTAACCGGAATAATAATAAAAAGGTATTATTATTAATATTTATTCGTAACCTTAGCTCAATATATATCTAACCATTTCTAATGCTTATTTTATTTGACTTTTTTTTAATATAGGATTGAAAATGGACGAGCGGACATGAAGGTGGCAATTTGAAGAGTGAAGACTGTTAAGAAATTTATTGGTTGATACGATTTGCCGTTTTCTTTTTAGTTTATACAATTGCTTGGTACGGTAAGGTTTTGTGCTTATTTTATTTGGTTTTGTTTTAGTTAATACTATGTTAGAATCTCGTGTATTACACGAGTTGAATAAATGTAATGTTATATATTTAGTAATAAAAAATTTATGTCTTTAAAAACCCGTGTATTACACGGGTTGAATAAAATTTTACGTGACAGTTATAAATTCTGTTAAGTTAATTTTTAAAACATTTTTTTAGCTAAGTATTAATTTTCTTTATGTAACTGATAAATGTTAATTCATGTTAAACTTTAGAAACCTAACTGATAAATGTTAATTCATGTTAAACTTTAGAAACCCGGTGTATTACACGGGTTAAATAAAGACAATGTTATATATACTTAATAATAAAGATTTACATATTACATATTTATGAAAAATGTTTTATAAAAATAATTATAGAAATAATTATTATTTAATAGGAGAGAGAGAGGCGAGAAACAAAAAATTATAAAAACAATTAAAGAAATTTGTATAATTAATATGAGAGAGAGACAGAAAAAAAAAGTTAAGGATAAATGAGAGAGTGACAAGTGTCATATCAAAACCTTTATTTATTATATAGTATAGAGTATAGATTTATGAAAAACGTTTTATAAAAATAATTATAGAAATAATTATTATTTAATAGGAGAGAGAGAGGCGGAAAACAAAAAATTATAAAAACAATTAAAGAAATTTGTATAATTAATATGAGAGAGAGGCGGAAAAAAGAAGTTAAGGATGAATGAGAGAGTGACAAGTGTCATATCAAAACTTTTATTTATTATATAGTATAGATATGTGTTTACTGCATGAGTTTGAACGAAATATCATATTGAGAGTGTTTCTTTTTTACATTTTGTGATTATTATTTAAAGAATATCATATTAAGTTAAATTGTAAAGTATGCATTGCAACTTGTACTTAGAAACCCGAATACCGATTAACCCGATCCGAATAAAACCGAAACTGATTAACCTGAATCTTATTTGGGTCGGTATACGGGTACAATTTCTATAACAAAAAACCTGAATAACCCAACCCGAATAACCTTTAACCCGATTAAAAAAACCCAAATAATACCCCTACTAGTACTTTGTACCAAAGCTTATGGGTCTCGGTTTTGGGTTTCCACTACCATTTAGAAAGTAAAGCAAGATTTGAAGCCCGAAGAGAACCAATGCCCAAACCACCATGTTTTCTGGAAGCCATGATCGATAACCAATTAGCCCAATCGATCTTTTTATGTTCGTACTCCACAAAAAGCGTCTTCCAATTCTTTCCAAAACACTGATTACATGGATGGGTGCTTTGTAGAGAAAGAAGACGTATAGAGGGAGACTACTCAAAACCGATTTGATAAGTGTAATACTACCACCAAAAGACAATACTTTAGCTTTTCAAGAAGAAAGCTTAGTTCAATCATTTCAATGACCGGCTTCCAAATTTAAATGTGATTCATATTTGCCCCAACAGGAAGGCCAAGATACATAAATGGAAATTTACCGGGTAGGTAATGTAGAGTTTCCACCATTTCGGCAAGAGAAGCCAAGTCCACGCCAACACTATATAATCGACTTTTGGAGAAGCTCACCTTTAAACCAAATGCTAAGAAAAAGCAACGAAATAGTCTTGCTAGATTTTTGGAATTAGACAAAGACCACTCGCCAACAAAGATTACATCATCGGCAAAGAATAGGTGGGATAAGTAAGGTCGTTGTTAGGAGCTTTAATATCTATCTTCAAAATACCCAAGCAAGTAGCTTTTTTTCATCGTTATACTTAAAGCTTCCATTGCTAATATAAATAAGTAAGGAGAGATTGGGTCACCTTGATGAAGTCCTTTTTTGATGTTGAATTCTTTAGTAAGTGAGCCATTTACGAGATTGAAGAATGAGCTACAGAAAGGCAACCACAGATCCAATTTTTCTAACGGTTGGGTAAGTTCATATGTAGCATGACTTCATCTAAGAAATCTCAATTTAGAGATTCAAAAATTTTCTCAAAGTCGACTTTAAAAATCATTGCTACAAGTTCATTAATAATTAGCGGCCTTCCAAAATGTTTTTTTGTAGAAAACTTGAGAGGGGGGGGGGGGGGGGGGTGAATAGGCTTTCTTAAAAATTTGGTTGATTAAAAACTAACTTGTATTGATTAACACTTGTTAATAACTTGAATAACTTAAACAAACAATAATATAAAGAGTTTACGGGTTAGAAAGACAAAACCAAATTTATAAAGGTTCAAGTGGATGTTAACTAATTCACTCTACATCCTCTCTCTCATTCTCCGATCGAGAGTTGCTCCACTAAATGTTTCTCTTGAATGGAAGAGATCATCGATACACCGAGCATTTCACTAATCAAAGGTAGTGATCACCTTCTTCGACTAACTATGTTAAGATAGTAGTCTTTACAATCCCTGACAACTTAACACTATATCAAGATAGTGCTACACCTCACAAACATAACACTATATCAAGATAGTGTCTAACCTCACAGCTCAAACTCAACACTATGTCAAGATAGTGTTTCCTAACCTAATTATACACTATGTTAAGGTAGTGATGATACTTAACTCACATACACATGTATAGTGAGTGCCCCTTACAAATAATTCTCAACAAAGTGGTAACACACTACCATAAAAATTACAAGCACAAGAATAGCTAGAATGATGAAAGTTGAAGCACCACTTCTTTTATTTTGCTCTTTGATCTTATCTTGATCTCTCTTCTAATATGTTAGAATATGATGAAAGACTAGAGAGAGATATTAGATATGTATTTTAAAGTGTTAGAGCAAAGGGGTGGGTGCAAGTGTTGAACAAGGGCCTCTATTTATAGATAAACATTTGAGACAAAAGTGCCTAGAATAGCCACAGGTCGCGGTCGACCGACCATTGACCGTGGGTCACCATGCCAATTTTTGTTCTCAAATTTTGAACATTAGGGTTTGTCTAATTTTGCATTCTAAAGTCATTTCCATTTATGTCTATTCAAAGATTACTTTTTCAAAAGTTTTGTTTGACCATATACCAAGTTTGAAGCACTTTCACCAAAGTCCATCTTAGACATGAGAAGAATAATTGGGGAGTGGTCCGAGTGGAGACGATGAAGAGCTGAGACGGAAGCATTGGGCCACAAACTTATGAACTATCACAAATGAGAAAGTGATCAATTTGACTAGCCTTAGAGCCATTGTCTGACATGTAGGGGAATCCCCCCCCCCCCCCCCCCACCCCCAGCATTTTGATAATCCGGCCCTTTAGACAAAGTCACAGAAGCAAGAAGATGATGAGCAACAATATGAGTTGAAACATTCCGCTTCACACTTAAGTTCATTAAAATCGCCAAGAAGTAACCAAACGCCATGATGGGTGCTTTTCAAGGCAAAAGATCGTCCCAAAGAGATCTTTTTTTAGAAGAGTCTTGAGGAGCATAGATAATAGAAAAATAGAATGTCTTTGAATAACCTGGAGAGTGCCATAGATAATCAAGAAATTTTGGTGCATGATTGATCCTTGCATTGAAAATAGGCAAGAATCCCATAGACAAATAAGACCACCCGATCTACCTGAGGCATTAACAAATTCATAACCAAGATTGGATTTGTCCCAGATTTAAAAGAAGTTTATCTTGTTATGATCTGAGACATGGGCGGCTCTATGTATTAGATTTTTAGGCTTGAGCCTAGGGCTCCTAAATTATTGGGGCCCAATTTAAAAAAAAAATTATATAAATAGTCCAATCCAACTTTTTTTAAGCCTTAAAGTATTCAATCCTAGTTTAACTAAAAAAAAAATTGGGCCCAAAACGTTTTTAATATACATAGTCAAACCAACTTTGACGAACCCATTTTTTTCCTCACTCGCAAAAAAAATCCTAGATCCATAACTCTTTATACCGATAGTATTTAAAAGAGTCCCTAGTTTTTTTACTTCGCATTGGGCCCTCCAAAATGATTGAGCCGCCCCTGATCCGAGAACTAAGATTCTTGAAGAGCAATGACGTTTAGCTTATACTCATGTATAAGATTTCTAATCCAACATGCCTTGATCCCAACATGGGGTTTTCTCGGGTGGCTCACTCCTTGTTAGGGTTGTGAGACCGCGGGTTTCCTCCTGGTAAGTTGGGGTCATCTTGTTCTTCGGGTGTCGATCGATTGGCTTTGCCATTTAAAAAAAAATTAAGGGACATAAAATTCATGAGGAAATGTTAGCACTTTCACCAATTATGGTTTGTTTGATTCGTTCTTCACAATTGATCATATGAAGGCCAACACATTCACCAATTAACGTGGTGGTATTAATTACGATATTACAAATACAATAACGCCAATATTAAACTATTGTATATAAGTACTGATTAGTAGTTTATAAAAAAAAACTAAAACTTGCAAAAATTACGATATTACAATAGGTCTCTTTAGATAACCCAATATTGTTAAATGGATGGGTCTAAAAAACTAAAACTAAGAACTGATGAAGTTAATCTTGAATAGAGGAAAAAAAAGATTTATTTTATTAATTAGAGTTTATGTTTATCTAGTATGGATTCCTAGTTTAAGTTTAATTAGGAGTTAACTTATTTAATTAGTTTAATAGAGTTTGAGGTAGAATAGGTTTGAGTTTAGATTAGTATAAATAGATGGTATGGTTATTGTATTATTTACAGTTTTTCAAATTAATAAAAAGAGTCGTGGGAGTTCCACAAAATAACCGTGTTCGTGTGTTTGATTTTGATCCAATTGCTCCAACAATTGGTATCAGAACGTAGGTTCGTTATCTGTGTCTTGTGATAAATCGTGGGGTGCTTAACCACGATCAAGAAGTCTAAGCTGAAAACAAATAGGGGTGAACAACCTGTTTGTTTGTCGAAGAAGGGCAAGATCCGAAAAGGAGTTAATAGCAGGAGGCGGTTTTTCTTTTTGGAAGCAACGTGGGATCAAGAATTTGTGGATGTGAAGGAATTAAATACTTTGGAAACAAACAAACTAATAAAAGAAAAAAAGGTTCGACCAATCTCTTTTGGTGTGTTCCAGGTCAACGCAAGAAAAAGAAAAAAAAAAGGGGTTTGTTCCCTTGGGTGTCCTGAGTTCATAACGGCTAAGCAAGCAGCAAGATATCTTTGTTCTCGTTTTTGATCTGGGATTAAACAACAAAAAGACCAACATGTCCTTCTTGCCGAGAACAAACATCAATTAAACGGTTCAACACGTTTAAGCGGCGGTAGTGTTAGTTTTTTTTAATCAAGTCTTTTGGTTCGTGAAGAATCAAGGAGATAAAACCGCGACGGTAATTAAGGTGCTGTGACAGCCAATTGCGAGAAGTGATCAAGAACGGGGTGAAAAAAAAAGGTTGTGTAAAGTAATCGTGTTTGTTGTGAAAGCAAGTTCGTGAAGAACTGATCCGTGAAGGAATTGGGTGACCCGTGTGAAGAAATCAAGGCGAGAAGCTAACCGGTGAGACGCCGTTTAAAACTTGTATGAAACAAGTTGCGTGGAAGTAAAGCAAGGAAGAACCGTGTGACGCGAAAGAAGTAGAATCAAGAAAAGATGGCGGATGGTACGGTTGCACAAGTTCGTGAACCGAGCAATGTGACGTTGCAATGCCCGAAGTTGACGTCGACCAATTACACCGCATGGTCGATTATGATGGAGAAAATCTTGGTGGTTAATGGTCTACAAGAGGCCATAGATCCTGTGACGGGATGTGAAGTGGATGTTAAAAGGAAGTTCACGGCAAAGGCAATGATATACCAATCAATACCCGAAGACATTCTTCTTCAAGTTGCGAAGCACACATAACCGAAAGACGTGTGGGAGGCAATCCGCATTCGGTATTTGGGTGCAGATCGTGTTCAAAAGGCTCGCTTGCAAACACTTCGAAGTGAATTGGAGATGTTGAAGATGAAAGATACCGAAACAATTGATGTGTCGCGGGAAAGTTAAGTATGTTACAATCGAAGTACAAGAGTCTCGGATCTTCACTTGAGGATGAGGTTATGGTGAGGAAATTTCTGAATTCTATGCCAGAGAAATATTTGCCAATCGTCACTTCAATTGAGCAATACTCGGATATCGAAACCATGGCGTTTGAAGAAGTCGTGGGTAGACTGAAAGCTTATGAGGAGAGGGTAAAATTCGAAGATGAAATTGAAGATACGCAAGGTAAGTTGTTGTTCACTCGTGATGAGGAACAAGGTAAACCGAGAAACGATAGTAATTATCGTCAACAAAGCCGTGAAGGTCGTGGATGGGTTAACCGTGATGGTCGAGGTCGTGGTAGAGGCCGAAGTTGGGGAAGAGGAAGGGGTCGTGAGAATCGATCCGGTTCAAGTTCAAGCAGTGACCAACAAGAACAAGTAGGAGGACGAGATAAGTCACAAATTCAATGTTATCGGTGTGATGAGTTTGGTCATTTTGCGTGGGAATGTCCAAAGGAAAAACCAAAATACGCGGAAGCGAATTTAACACAAGAAGAAAGTATGCGTCCATTAATGTGATATTAGACGTGGACCATATTCAAGATTAAAAGGGAGAATGATAAAGTTAATCTTGAACAGAGAAAAAAAAAGATTTATTTTATTAATTAGAGTTTATGTTTATCTAGTATGGGTTCCTAGTTTGAGTTTAATTAGGAGTTAATTTATTTAATTAGTTTAATAGAGTTTGAGGTAGAATAGGTTTGAGTTTAGATTAGTATAAATATATGGTATGGTTATTGGGTTATTTACAATTTTTCAAATTAATAAAAAAAGTTGTGGAAGTTCCACAAAATAACCGTATTCGTGTGTTTAATTTTGATCCAATTGCTCCAACAAAAATATATAAAAATACTATTTTTTATGGAAGAAATTTAGGGAAATAAAAACAAAATTATCTCATCCACAAGCTACGAATTTAGAATATGTATGTATACAATAAATAAACCTAATATTCCTAAAGCTGTAGATGCAACTAAAGTTGATTTTCAATAGATAAATGATGCATGTGATTTTCCTTACAAATCATTGTCAATTTACCATTAACATCATAATTACTTAATTATTGATGATCCTAGTGTGCTTAGCAATTTTCAGACAAGTTGCAATAACTTAATAAAATATTAAATAAGGAAAAGATCACTAGAATTATTATAAATTAAACGGGCATTATTTATTTAAATAAAATGAAAATGATAATAATCAAGGAATTTTATAGATAAGATAAAACACAAACAATTTAAGTAAAAGTTGAAGAGGAAAGAAAAATACGGATGGCTTTATATCTTTGAAGTTGTTTAAGAACATATTCTATATTGGAGAGTTTATTTTTTAAATCAAAGTTTGCGAATAGGAGCTAAATAACAATCACGAAGGATTCATAACTAAGGGTGTAAACGAGTCAAAATGTTTATGAGCTATATAATATCAACTCACTTAAACTCGAACCAAGTCAAACTTGAGTTTAAATGTGAGCTCATTTACTAACAAGCTCAAGCCCAAACTTCATACACCAAGTGTTATTATGTTCAAAAGTATAGACTAACCTATTATTTGTATAAATTGATAGTTTCTATGTAATGTAATACAATATAAGATCATATAGTAAATATTATTCTATATAATTATGAATAAAAAATAACATAAATCATGTTATGTATAAATGAAAGTATTTAAATGATAAATGAACCAGGCTCAAACTTGTATAATCATAAATCGAGCTCAAGAGGGATTGAAATGAGGCAATATCAAGTTTTAGACATAGGGCTTGAAGCGAGGTAATCTCGATTAGCTAGTCGAACCTAAAGCTCGACTCAACTTGGTTACAACCTAAACCGACAACCAAGGACAAGTTTTATTTGAGCCTTGTATGTGTGGCTCGTCTCATAAGAAAAGAGTGCAACATCTTAATGTTGTGTGTGTTAGAGCTTAGACGCGCTTTATAAGTTTTGTAAATGATTTAATTTTTTTTTTTGAACGACAACAACTAGATATTCTAGGATAATTGGGTTTTCTCCGGGGCAACACCTAGAACATCCAGGCAGTCCATCCCAGGAGGAAACCCCCAACTGGGTAAACCGTCTGATCTGGCTACAGACCTCTTTTTTGTTGTGGCAAGGATTCGAGCCCAAAAACTCCACTATGAGAAGTTTTGGGGCTACCATTGCACCAAATGGCCAACAGTGTAAATGACTTAATTAATAGTATGTTTTTTTATGTTTGTGTGATAATTACTTAAATATTAATATATCACGGTAACCAACTATTAACAACATTAGAAAACTATTATGCAAAATAGAATATGTTATTTATAAGAATATAAAAAAGTATAGTCATTGTTCTTAATTGACATATACCTAAAAACATAATATGTTTTGAAGGAACATGCAATTTATAAGATATTAAAAGAATAGTTATTGTTCTTAATTAATATATACCTATAAACATTATATGTTTTGAAGATTACATGA
Organism: Smallanthus sonchifolius; assembly: GCA_023525975.1. NCBI lineage: Eukaryota > Viridiplantae > Streptophyta > Magnoliopsida > Asterales > Asteraceae > Smallanthus > Smallanthus sonchifolius. The sequence goes on along the minus strand of CM042024.1, from coordinate 3,421,389 downwards.
GATGTGAAAAAGGATACGAGAAAGTATATACCTATATTTATGTAACAACCATAAACTAATTATTAACATGAATCCGTTCACGTATAAAAATAAAACACTTTTAATATTACGATTACAATATAAAGAATTAAACCTATCTAGGAAAGCAAATAAATTACAAATACGAATACAACTGAAAAATCACAAAATACAAGAACAGAATTCCGATTTTGACCGAGGATCGTGTTTGACACGGGGCCCTTAAAACAAATTCCGGGTCTCTCCCCGTTTTGTTTCCCAGGGTACAACGACCTAAACAATATTTACTGCCGAGGAAGGCTCTAGCACTCGAATTGTAACTTAAAGAAAATGGTGAAGATGATCAAAGAATTGTTGGAATTCTTTAGGGAGAAAGAAGGAGAGAACACTAAATAGATTGTGTTGTTTTTATGCATTTTTCAACCAAGGAACACATTGGTATTTATACTTGAAAAAGGAGTTGAAACTCCACATTCACCATCAACTCGTGAGTTGAAACACCTCATTCACCATTAACCAAAACCTTTAAGTATTTGACTAAAACTTAAAAGACATGTTAAATAGATTTTGACTAATTCAACATGGTGTTTCAACTAGCAAACTTGAATAAAAAATAATACAAGTTTATATAATTTTATTTTCATAAAATATTTTCCAACAATCCCTCACATGTGAAAACAAAACTCATCCATTTTCACATATTTTTCAACAATCCCCCATATGTGAAAACAAAACTCATTCATTTTCACATTGAGATCGATCCATACATACAAGTTTCTTAGATTCAATTCAACGGTTGAGCATTGCAGGATAGGTAGGTGTTACCCTTTGAACCTTCCTTTATGAAGCATACTTAGTCTCCTAGTGGTGTGTAGACATGATGTCTTTGAACATACCCCCATTTATGTAGACGACAACACACTTCACACAACACTCTCCCTGGTCTGGCCAACCCCTCATTGTCGTGTCCTATCATGGTCCTGGAACACTAGCCTGGTTCTGCGAGAGCTCTAGGATTTTTGGCCTAAAATCCATTCAAAGCGACCCTTCTTCTCTCTCACATAGGTGATTCCCGCGTGAATAATTAAAAGGAATAGGTTATCTTGATTTCTACAAATCATTAACCTTTATTGTGCTTATCCTCACAACACATGTCACTGATTGTAATGGACTAGGACGTGCGCACGCGCAACGTCCTTTAGTTTGTTTTGGGGTACTCCCCCACAGTGACCACCCTTGGTTTCATGATTAAGTTGTCCTATTGAACCTAGATCTTGGGATCTCCAGTCAACTAGGTTACGTTTCCCTCATGCCCCCTTTTTCCATGGGCTTTAGTCTCATTCCTCTTGACGACTTGTTAACTAACTCTTTGCTTAAGCCTTTGGTTAACGGGTCCGCAATGTTATCTTTTGACTTCACATAGTCAATCGTGATAACACCCGTTGAGAGTAGTTGTCGTACCGTGTTATGTCTACGTCGAATATGCCTTGATTTGCCATTGTGCATCACACTATGGGCTCTACCAATCGTTGATTGACTGTCACAATGTATGCAAATAGCCGACAAAGGCTTTGGCCATATTGTAATATCTTCCACAAATTGATGTAGCTATTCCGCCTCTTCACCACATTTATCCAAGGCGATAAATTTTGATTCCATCGTGGATCTAGCTATAACCGTTTGCTTAGAAGACTTCCAAGCAATAGTCGCAGCACCAAGTGTAAACACATACCCACTTGTTGATTTAGAATCTTTTATATTCGATATCCAATTCGCATCACTATATCCTTCTATTACAGCTGGATTGCGGTTATAATGGAGTCCATAGTCTCTCGTGTATCTCAAGTATCTTAGCACCCGCGTGATACTTTTCCAATGTTCCTCGCTCGGATTACTAGTATATCTACTTAGCCGGCTCACGGCATAAGCTAGATCAGGTCTAGTACATGTCATAAGATACATTAGACTACCAATAATTCTTGAGTACTCTAACTGAGCAACACCCTCGCCTCTATTTTTAAATAGATGGTGGGTCGTATCAATTGGAGTTGACGCGCATCGCGTGTCACCGTTATTGAATTTCTCAAGAATTTTGTCCACATAGTGAGACTGACTCAAGACAAGACCATTTTGGGTTCTAGTGATTTGTACCCCAAGAATCACGTCCGCGAGACCCAATTCTTTCATGTCAAACCTCGCTTTCAACATATCTTTTGTAGATTGAATCATCTTGTCATTACTCCCATTAATAAGCATATAATCTACATAAAGGCATAAGATCACATAACCTTCCGGTGTGTCTTTCACATAGACACACTTGTCACACTCGCTTATTTTGAAACCATTGTCAAGCATGACATGATCAAACTTTAAGTGCCACTGTTTTGGAGCTTGTTTCAAACCATATAAAGATTTGACGAGTTTACATACTTTGCCCTCTTTTCCTGGGGCGGAGAAACCCTCGGGTTGCTCCATTTAATCTCTTCATCTAAATCGCCGTTTAGAAATGCGGTTTTTACTAGGTCTGTCACTAATTCCTTTGTATTTTTATGAAAAGGATTTGCAGACCGGTCTGCGGATTTTTCAGCTAAAATTCGGTTTGCAGATTTTTCAGCTGACACGGGGCCCTTAAAACAAATTCCGGGTCTCTCCCCGTTTTGTTTCCCATGGTACAACGGCCTAAGCAGTATGTACTGTCGGGGAAGGCTCTACCACCCGAATTGTACATTAATGAAAATGATGAAGATGATCAAAGAATTGTTGGAATTCTTTACGGAGAAAGAAGGAGAGAACACTAGAGAGATTGTGTTGTTTTTATGCATTTTTCAACCAAGGAACACCTTGGTATTTTTACTTGAAAAAGGAGTTGAAACTCCACACTCACCGTCAACTCATGAGTTGAAACACCCCATTCACCATTAACCAAAACGTTTAAGTATTTGACTAAAAGTTAAAAGACATGTTAAATGGATTTTGACTAATTCAAAATGGTGTTTCAACTAACAAACTTGAATAAAAAAATAATACAAGTTTATATAATTTTATTTTCACAAAATATTTTCCACCATATGTTGCATATGATTATTTAACAAAATGTTATATTAAAAATAAATATTATTATAATATTACTACGATCGATATATATTGAAAAGTTTGTCCAAAAACAAAGTTCAAAAAAATACTTCATTATAAAATATCTTCATGCAAATTTTGTTTTATAAAACTTATCTTGGAGGCGATTTTTAACTTTACATCTTTTATTTAATGGTAAGTTATTTCTTAATTAAGCTAATCTTTTATAACCTTGAGTTATTACAAAGTTTTAGCTTAAACTATAAAAGACATAAGACATCTTTAAAAGCTTTATAAAAGTAAATTTGTTTTTACGTGATTTTAAGCTTAATCTAATTTACATCTTTTATTTAATGGTAAGTTATTTCTTAATTAAGCTAATCTTTTATAACCTAGAGTTATTACAAAGTTTTAGCTTAAACTATAAAAGACATAAGACATCTTTAAAAGCTTTATAAAAGTAAATTTGTTTTTACGTGATTTTAAGCTTAATCTAATTTACATCTTTTATTTAATGGTAAGTTATTTCTTAATTAAGCTAATCTTTTATAACCTCGAGTTATTATAAAGTTTTAGCTTAAACTATAAAAGACGTGTTTAAAAACTTTATAAAAGTTACTTTGTTTTTACGTGAGTTTAAGCTTAATCTAAACACACATAATTATCCTTAAATTGATATATATTGAATACAAAAAGATATGTAGGCTCACTTTTTACTTGATATCTTAGATCAACGTGGTTCTTTAATTGTTTGATTCTTTAAAATTCGTCCAACTCTTGACACAATCAATTAATAATTCCATGTATCGATCATTAACTCATTGTTTGAGTTGATCTATCAATTATTGTCGATTCACGGCTCAACCATGTATTTACCATTCTTTAATTGTATACTTTTCTTGATATTTCTATAATAATTTAGTCTTTTAAACATTCTTGGTAATTATGAGAATATAAGATATAAACGTATAAAAAAAGGAAAAAATATCAAAATGGACATTTGACCAAAAAAGTTATCTAAAATGGACATGCTTATTTAGCCGCTGGTTTCATGGACATTCTTCACATTAGCCGACTTGAATTTTCGTGCCCAAATTCCTTTTTACATGGTACGGACCAATGGGAGAGTGACACGTGGTCGGCTATAACCTGCTATTAGCCGGCTATAGCCGTCTAATCCAATTAGCCAGCGCTTTTTCTGAAATGGTATTTGGCCGGCTAAGCATTTGGTTTTTGCCGGCTAAACATTTAGTTGTAGCCGGCTAAGCATTTGGTTTTTGCCAGCTAAGCATTTGGTTTTTGCCCATTATTTAATTATCCAGATGCCTCATAATTTCAAGCCGATTATGTAATTATTATTAGAGAAAAAGTACAATACATAATTACTAATTAAAACATAACCAAAGGATTAAAATATAATTAGTACATCACCAAACGATTAGTCCGAGTCTTCGGAGTAATCAGAGTCATCTAAACCCACGTAGCTGTCGCATTCACGACGTTGTTGACGTCGAAATCGCCTTAAATTGTATTTAAACAACCAATCCTTATCAAAATCATCTGGCTATAACCAAATGCTTAGCCGGCTATAACCAAATGCTTAGCCGGCAATAACCAAATGCTTAGCCAGCCAAATACCATTTCAGAAAAAAAAAAAAAAAAAAAAGCCGGCTATTTGAAGGCTTAGCCGGCCACGTGTCACTCTCTTATTAGTTCGTACACTGTAAAAAGGAATTTGGGCACGAAAATTCAAGCCGGCTAATATGAAGAATGTCCATGAAACCAGCGGCTAAATAAACATATCCATTTTGATAACTTTTTTTTTGTCAAATGTCCATTTTGGAATTTTTTCCTAAAAAAAATATTTAATGTTTGAATCACATTTTTATACTTTTATTATTTTTAAAATAATATGTGTATTTCTAAAATGATATATGCACCATCAATACATATAACTCTATATCATTTAATATTTATGAAAATTGATTGCCATCATATTTTTCCAATTTTAAGAAAGAACTAACTACTTCCAAATTCTCCAAATTTGCCTACTAAATTAAATCCATTCATTATATAGGGTGTATCATAGATATTAAATATTTGATAATTATTTTTTTAGTTAAGTTTATTGAAATAAAATGGTAAGCTTTCTATAAAAAGAATAAACTATTCTCATGATACCCTTTGATGGAAAAGCAGAACTTGAAGAATCCAAAAAGTTAAGAAAGTATAATTAACAATATAAAAATATAAAATAAAATTTGTTATATTCAAGAAAATAAGATCTGTTATTAAATCTGAATATTCTTGTATCCACCTTTTAAATGACATGATAAGCCAAAATTTTTGTTCCTTTGATTTACATAAATAAAATAAGGTCTAAACATAATTAATTTAATTTATTCAGAATCTAAACATGGCTTAGATATTTATTTTTTATTTTATCAGTTGTCTAAATCTCCTTGTTAAGTTGATTTAAGATCTATCAATCTTTCTTATTCACATTTGGTTCCACATCTCTAAAATCTAGGGAGAAAATAATAAATTCTTGTTTTTTCACTCCGTATCAAGATTTTCATTCTCATATTTCATCCCTAAAATTTGAAAGAAAACTTTAACGCTGTGTTCCCGAGTCTCATTTAAAGAGGAAAAAGAAAGGAAGAGGAAATAAACTTTTGTTCCTGGGCTTTTTTAAAGGGGGAAAAGAAATGAAATGAAGGGAAGAGTGTTCTCTAGTTTTTTTAAGGAGGGAAATGAAGGAAAAACAAGGCTTATTTTTATCCTCTCAATTTAGAAAGATTTGGAGAGAATGAAAAAGAAAAGAAAGGGAAGAAATTATTTCTTTTCTTTTTTTCCTTTTAGTAAACTCGGGAACACAGTGTAAGAGTTCCGTAAATGTAGGGACTTACTATTCATTCCCTATGTTAATTTTTTATATTTTTTTGTGACTACTTGTGAGTGGAAGAAAGAGAAAAAGTAATAAAAAATTAAAAAAAGTATTATTTTTTTAAATAATAGATATGAGGATTGAGATGTGGGAGGTTTTAAAAAAAATTAAATTTTAGTGATAAATGAATTTTATTAGTTAAATTATTGGGATGAGGTTAGGAAAGCTGCTGTCTAAAAGTATGTGTGTGTGTATATATATATATTAAGAAAGTTAAATTTAATATTCAACAATGAACTTATTTCAAAGATAATAATATATTTTGTATAACACATGTTTATTTCTACATTAGACATTAGACAACCATAAAAATAAATCAATAAATAATAAGAGTGCATATAATGGTTAAAGTGGAGATTATGAAATTTTTGTGAATTGAACGATATTACAGCAAAATTGATGAGATTAATGAATAATGTTACACCAAATATGACGTATTGGTGAATATTTTTGTAAATTAAAATATCAAATTTATGTTTTAATGCATATACATAAATGATCTTAGTCATATATTATATCACTAGGTTATAATCCCGTGTATTACATGGGTTTGAGTAACAAAAAACGACAAACTATATAGAATTATGAACTGGCAAACCGACACGAACCGACTCGTTTTGACTTTTGACATGGACAAATTACTAGTTATCCAGCCCAACCGACCCAGTTAATTTTAGAACCTTCAAATTTAATGCATAAGAGCAAAAAGCAACTCTTTTTCACATGCGAAAAAAATGCATTACTAAAATAGGAACACTGGCTTAAAATAGTTGAGTAACGATCTAATCATTGTTTCCGCTTGTGTCTATTTCAATAAAACATTGTAAAACGACTTATACCAATCATTGTAAGCGGGTTGGCCGGAGAAAGAAGCATGGGCCTCAAACCAAAAAAGTGTGAACCCGAAAGCAATGTTCTAGAAGAAATAACATATATGCATTCCAAAAACTAAATTATCATTTAATTTCTACTTATGAATAAAAAATACACCATAAGCGACTTCGGGTCTGTATGACATGTCCAACCCATTTGACCTTTTCATTTTCAAACAATTTCTTTATTTGACATAATTGGTAAAAACATAACATCATGTATTTGTAAATGACAGATGGTTTGAAACATGAAGATAGTAAAAAACAAAAGGACAAAATTACAAAATCATGCACACGGTTGAAATTCATTCTCACCTTCCACGTCATCATCATCTTCGACCAGTGGTTCCTCATGCTGTAAGTTATCACTCAAACATCAAATAAAATTCAACTTATTTTCGCTTATGAAACTGGTGAGGAGAATACTTACTCGGAACCAATTCCATGTATGGAATTGGTGAAGAAAATGACTGTCAATAAACCATTTGTTTAAAGGCAATGGAATTGGTAGCCTTCAGTTATATTGTTTTCTCCCTTGGACATCTAAATTCGCTTATTACTCCCTGCACTTCCAAAACAAAATCATGTTAAATAAGATAATTAACAACCACATTAGTAAATAATAAAAGAAGTTCTACACACCCAAACAGCCTCTTGCATAAAAAACACAGAAATCAGCATTCTAAAAAGCTCTCTGACAACCCTTGTAAATCTTATGATGAGTGTGCAAGCATTTAGTATAGCTAGAACACACAACACGATAGTAGTCCAAAAACAGACCTCAACACAAATACAGTAGAGATACGTGATAGGAAATGCTAGAAACAGTTCTTTCCCCAACTCCGGCCTTCCTTTGGCAAAAGAAGATAAAATAAAAAGCATTAACCAAAAAAGGATATATTGTTTTAATCCCTCTCATAATATATTTTACGGATTATGATATCTTAATGTTGGTCAAGTTGACTGATTAAGGAAAAAGGGCCCACTTCTATTAAAAATATAGGACCTGTTATTTTAATCCCTCTCAGTAAAGATTGCAATATAAGATCAGTTTCTTGATATCAAATATAAAATTCAAATAGATGACTCAATATGAAAGACTGTTAAGAAGAAACAAAAAAAGGAAGACCAAATTCTCAATTCAAGCTTCTAGCTTGAGTTTTATAATGTGATTAGTGCAGGGACGGTTCAACAATTTTGGTGGCCCAAAGCAAAGTAAAAATCAGGGGCCTTCTCGAAGTTTCATTGTTATAAACCCGATTCATACTTTCGATTTCGATTTGAAATGGAATTACTAAGGAAAACTTATATAAGGAACATAATCAGTTTACCGTCCAACCAATTTAGCAAAAATGATTACTAATAAAGTCTTACCGGGTCAAAATATGTTGATTCTGATAAGTGAGCCCGTATACTTCTGCAAATCAGCTAATCATGGATAAATGACAAATACTGCCAGCTCTCTACGAATGATTATATCATTAAGTCTTTTTTTAACCCATTCACAGAAATGATGAATTCACAGAATGAAGTAGTTAATTACAATTACACACACAAAGTTGTTTTGGCTTTCCAAAAGTTAAAAAATAACAATAAAGATAGGAGTTTTATTAAATTAAATCATGAAACTGAACCCTAGATCAGATGCTACAAATTAATTTGAAATGCATGTGATGTTTTGTAGATTTATGCTCGATGTTTCAATTAACCCATACAAAAATGAATAAAATAAAATCTAAAATGCAAAAAAAATATATATAATAACAAACTTCAGACCTACAAAGAAAATTGAGTTCAATCTTTAGTTATATAGAATCCTAAAAACAGATAACATAAAAAAAATCACATGCTCGTTTATGAATCCTAAAACTAACCGGATCAAAACCCTAATCAATCGAAACTTAGAAATCGAAGGAAATAATAAAAAAATCGTGCAATCCACTAAACAAATTCAAAGTAAACATACCTATTCGTGAGAATCGTGTAATCGACCAAACGGATTCGAGATTTAGGGTTCTTATCGATCGCGGCTTGAGGAATGAATCTTGAAGACGAAGCCGTCGATGAGCGTGAGAAGGAGAATCAGGTGGGAGGCGATGAACACTAGGGTTAGGAATAATACAAGAGTCGGGTCATTGCCTTTAAGTTAGATCCGAGGATAGGATCAAGGGTCGGGTTATGACCCGCGCGTAAGTTGTTAAAAGGGTTAAAGTAAAATGGGAGGGAAAACTTTTGTGAGAGTGAAGGAGGTGATGACACATGGCACATTTTGTAATCATTTATTAGGTTAAGGACTAGGTTAGAAACCTATGTTTTATACGGGTTAAATAAAGAAAACGTTAAATAGTTAGTTAGTAATGAAGATTTAATAATTATACAAAGAAAATATTAAATAGTAATAAAAATTTAAGAATTAAAAAATATATATTAAATAGTTAGTAAGCATGTTTCAAGTCCAGAATTGGTAAACACATATGAATTGGCTAACTCCCAAAACGTTTATTATAATCAAGAAACTCACTCAAAAACTTGAATTCTAACACGGTATTTATAATCTAACATATACTCGTTAGACAAGGATACGTATTCAATTAATTAAATACAAGATAATACTAATTAGCTTCCTAATCCTACTCGACTAGAAATCCAGGTGGCGCCCCAACCAAAATCACTGACTTGTGAATTTGAGTTGGCAATTAATCCCGCCAACAATCACCCCCTTAATTTCTGAATCAAAGTAAGGAGGTCTTCAACACCGAATAAATCATGCATTTCTTTGAATTTGATCATTGCAAGAGCTTTGGTTAGTATATCAGCTTGTTGCTCATCACCGCTCACATGCTCAACTTCAACTTGATTGTTCTCCTCACATTCCCGTATAAAATGGTAACGGGCATGTATGTGTTGGCTCCTTCCATGAAACAATGGGTTTTTAGTTAAAGCAACCGTCGACTTGTTATCAATCTGTATAACCACTTTCTGTTGCTTCCACCCCGTGATTTCAGACATTAGCTCCTGTAGCCATAAAGCTTGACATGCAGCTGCGGTTCTAGCCATAAACTCGGCTTCACATGAAGATAGTGCAACCGTGCTTTGCTTTTGTGAGCACCACGTGATCGGTGAATATCCAAAATAGAACACATGTCCAGTCGTGCTTCAACCATCATCTTGTTCAACGTTGTGACTGCTATCACTATAACCCGTTATAGTTCTATCCTTCCCTCACATGTATACTATTCCATAACTCGTTGTTCCTTGCACATATCGAAGAATATGCTTTATTGCCATTGTGTGAGACGTTCTTGGACTTTGCATGTATCGACTGATCACTCCGACTGAGTAAACTAGATCAGGACGAGTTTGTAACAAATAACGTAAGCACCCGACCAATTTTCGATACTCGGTAGCGTCCACCTCCGCCTCCTCTTCGGCTTTCGACAATTTGAGACTCGGCTCCATGGGATAGTAAGTCGGGTTACAGTTTTGCATCCTGACTTCTTTTAGGATCTTCTTAGCATACACCTCTTACTTAATTTTAATCTCATCTCCATCTTGAGACACTTCAATCCCGGGGTAATAGGTGAGTTTGCCTAAATCAGACATCTCAAAGTTCTTTGACATAACTCGTTTAAATTCCATAATATGATTCGGATTTGACACTGTGACTACCAAATCATCAACGCACACGATGATCAAATCAGTACCAATCATCCTCCGGTACACCGCTTGTTCCTGTATGCACCTTAATTTGAGGGCAAATTTATCGAGAAAACACTTACTGGATTGCAGGTAGTTGATGATCGCATGTCTCCCTTCTGATTACCGGTCTCCTGCTTAATCATGGTAATTGAACGCTGGTGGGTCTATGATCGTCAATAGGTTTCTCGATCACAGCAGTCTTGGTCGCAACAGTTGTGATCGGTGGTGGGTCTGTTTGTACGACACCAACAGATCGTAGGTGTTAATTTCTTGATCAACAAGTTTAAATCGATTGCAGGCTCCCTGTTTGCAGGTCTCAATCGATTGTTGTTCTAAATGCAAGTCTTGATCGATACAGGCTCTGATACCAATTCAAGTCTAGAATTGGTAAACACATGTGAATTGGCTAACTCCCAAATCGTTTATTATAATCAACAAACTCACTCAAAACTTGAATTACAATTGATACCTTAACACGATATTTATAATCTAACCTATACTCGTTAGACTAGGATACGTATCAATTAATTAAATACAAGATAATACTAATTGGCTTCCTAATCCTAGTCGACTAGAAATCTAGGTGGCGCCCCAACCCAAATCACCGACTTGTGAATTTGAGTGACACGGACCAGCGGTAGGTGCGGCAAGACGTGCGACAAGTACAACTTCACAGCTAGTGTGGTAAAACCATAACACACACCCTTAGTATGTATTATGTGTCTATTTTAGGGTTTGTATGTGTTTGATTTTGGCTATGTTTATGGTTTAAGTTTTTTATTTATGTGCGTTTATTTGGTTTTCTCGACGAAAAAAGGGGTTACGGCCGATGGTGAATGTAGGAAAGAGAGTACAAATTGGAGGGGCGACAAAAGGTTGTGGGGATATGACCCACGCTATAGGAAGTGACAAGAAGAGCTTGGTTTTGGACGAGGAGGTGTGTGATCGAATGTAGGTTCGGTCATGATAATAGAAGGAGGAGGCATGATTAAGGGGTGAAGTTTTCACTTGTATAAAGGATGATGAAAGAAGTTCTGTTAGTTTAATACTGGTAATGTGATTGATAACGTTATAATTGTTGATGCATGTGATGGTCAGTAGCGAACCTACATGGGTGGCAGCGGGTCGGCTGACACCCATGAAATATTTTTTTTTGTTATGTATATGGTATATTTCTGAGCGACCCCCAAAAAATATTTTTTAGGATTACATATTTTATAAATAAAAACCAATTAAACTAAACCTTTAATCCTATAACAATTGACCCATACCCCATTAAATATTTTAAATCTCTTACACCAAACTTTTAACCGTTTATTAACCCAATAACATTTAAATAAAATAGACTCAAATAACACATAAACCCATAAATAATCCCAATACCCATTTAAAATTTTTAAACCTAATTAACTATTGAAAAAAAAAAATAGCGGCACTGATTTGACAAGAGTTCCCCGTGAGGGTCGACTGAGGCAACCAAACGACTGAACAAATCCTAATTTATAAGTAATTGAAAACTGAAAGTGAAGTTGGAATCATGGGCAGAAGTATTTGATTAGTAAGCAGGCTAGTCTCATTCCACTCTATCTAAGAAGCAAGAAATTGAATGGAATTTATGTGTTAGTTTAATTTATAGGTATATGTGTATTTGATTAGTGATTAGTCAAAATATGAAACTTGTTTATTGATTTGGGTTTAATTTTTCAATTTTATGAATATGAATATTGAAAGGCTTCTTCAATTTTATGTGCCTCAACCCAACCCGACTCGGGCCAATAAAAATTAATATTTAATTATTGACAATCGACCCCAAAAAAACTCTGACCCCCATAAAAAATATTCCTAGGTCCGCCACTTTGTATAACAATATTAATACTAATACATGGCTACATATCATAAAAAGGTCATTTTAAGTGGTTAAACATTCTTGTATTAGTCACAAATATTTTTTTTCCACATATGAGTCTATTTGTTCAAAATAAAAAGTTAATTATCTTATTTGTTCATATATAAGATAATATTAAATACAACTTCAATTAAAAAATGACTTTAATGGTTTAAATATTCAAACTGGGCTCAACCCTAAACCGGTTTCAATACCGGTTCTGATCGGGTCGGTTTTTCGGTTTCGATTAGAAACCGGATCACCACCACTGTAAGCTGGTGTTAACATGGTGGATAAAAATGTGGGCCCATTAAGATAATATCTGGGCCTTTGTCTCTATGTTTGATGGTGAAGCCTGGAAGTGAAGGGTGATTGCTGATTGGAATGGTAGGTGGTGCAGGATACTGTTGTACATCGACCACCATCTGATTATTACCCCACTTGCATAGTGTTTGACTTCATTATTGCTCCAACTTTGTAAACCATTTTCAATTCATTATTTAATTACATAATATGATGATATATTTGTTATTTAATAAATACCTTTTTGATTATTAGTTAAATATTTAAAGTTTATTTCTTCATTATTAATTAAATATGTAAATTTTAATTTCTTATAAAATAAATAGAAAATTTTGTAAATCAAAATCAAATATTAGTTGCATACATTCTGGTAAGTTTGGATCTATCAAAAGGTTTACCAAAAAATAAAATTGTATGAATTGAGTTGTTTATGATTACAAGTTATCAAAATGATTATTGTTTATAAACATTTTTTATGGAAATCAAAATGATTATTTTTTTTTTATTTTATCTTTTTAAGATCGGTATACTTATGTAAGAGTTGATGCAATAATAACGTTTTATAAATGTAGCTCTAAAATTATTTACAAATCTACAATCTTAAATAGTTTGTTACAACCAATTATTTAATTCTATAACTTTTCATTATGAAAAAACACGTTAATATAACCCAAAAAGAGTTTTGTTTATAGATAGTCAACATACCAAAACAATTACCAATCACATTAAAAGCCAATTTATGACACCCTAACCAACTTTTCCCGCATAAGGTTTTAAGGTTCATTTTTTTTAATTAAATTTTTTTAAGATTCATATTTAGCTTGGTTTATTGTATGTTTTAACTTCTTTTTTTTTGAAAATTTTAAGCTAAATCGTTAGTTACGATTATAAAAAACGATAAATCATATCTGATAGATAGGTTGGATTGGCTAAAACGATTCAGTTTGGAGGTTTGAATTTTTTTTTTATAATTTTTAAAATATTATATGTATGTATAGCTGCATATTCCAAAAATAAACAAATAAATAATAAAGGTAAACATCCAGTTCTATTTGCACTGTTGGTTCTAAGGCCTAAGCTAGCCATGAACCGAACCATTAAACTTGGTTTTTTAAACAGTAAGCCGTGAATTACACAGTATAAATCTTAAAATGGTTGAAACAACCGACTCTCTTTGACTTGGATAAGTTTCAAACCATGTCACTTACTTTAACGGTCTAAGCGTCATTATATACACATAATCGATGAAATTATGATCTAATGTATTATTTAGGTTGATAATCACATAAACCTTATATATTGATTAACTAGCTTAGAACCCGTGTAATACACACGAGGTGAAAAATATCAATACATAAAATTCTTAATTCTTTATGTATATATTTTACAGGTATAAAAATGTATTACATAGTATAGAAAACAAAATTCAAAATATATAAAAAATAATATGTAATTGGGTTTTGAAAATACGTTAATTAATATTTAATGTAATTTTTATTTCATTTACTATTTGATTTAAAATAAAATTACACAATTTGATTTCAAAGTTTTTTACAATAAGGGATAATTTAAAACAAATATGTTTGATTAGTATAATTAGTATTTTCTTTAAAAATACATTACTATTAAAAGATATTGATGTATTTAATAAGAGAGAGAGACGGAAAAAAAAGATGAGAATAAATATGGAGACGACACGTGGCTAAGAAAAGAAATTTATTTATCAAATAGTATATATTTAACATTATGTTACTATTAGAAAGAAAAAAAATCATAAACCTCAACCATGTCCCATTTTTTTTATTAAAAATATAACTACTAAACTAATCCTGGTTAATTGACTTGAAATAATTTTAGTTTTATGAGTGGATGCGATTTATTTTCTTACTTTTTATTTATATAATATAATATTCTTTTTTATAAAACACATTCCTATAATATAATTATAGATGAAATCAATGTATTTAGAAAGAGTGTTAATGTTATTAGCAATTGTAAGGGTGGCATTAATAAAAGTGACAGCCAACTTTTTAATATTAAAAAGGGATTAAAGGATCTGCTTTGAATAATCAAAGATGTGGACCACTAGATTTCCAGCGTTACCATCCTTTTTCGCCAAACAATATGTCAAACTTTCTAAAATATTATTTTAATATTTTAATTATATAAATGCTATTAATTTATTACATAAAAAAATTCAAAATTTACACATTTAGGTGGATCAAACATTTTTATTTATTAATAAAATTACAATCTACCCACATTTAAAAAATTGCATATAAAAATCAAAATATTGTTTTCCCTATATTAGGTTTCCAAATATGAAACTTCAATTTAATTTTGTGTAAATCAAATTAGGTTTTCATTTCATTTACCACCTTTTAAAATTAAGAAATTAAATATAGTCTATAAAATATTATTTTGATTTTTTATCGTGCCTGTTTTCTATGGTCATATACGAATCGTCTTTGTTTGAATACTTTTGAACCTTCTTCGTTTGAGTCGGCTGCATATGGTGGCGACCAGCTGAAGTCATCCGCTTTTGTAACCATGTTCTTGCCAAATAGTTCCATACTTTTAAACTATTCATGAAGTCATTCGTTTTCGTAACTAGTCCAACTAGTATAGCAGCAGTAAGAGAGCTAATTCAACAACCAGTAAGACAGTTGATTCAATAACACAATATGAAAACATTATTGAAAATAATTAATTGTGAATTAAATATTGTAATCTTATATCATCACATCACGTAATGAAATATAGATATAATATATACGTTATATACATACATTACATATACAAAAATATAAATAAATATATAATATAATAAGATAAGATTTAGACAATAAAAAGTTAAATCAAGAAAATCACATATTTAATATTTTTGGACGGATGCACAACGCTATACACAAACACACACGTCCATCTGTATGTATATGTAGAGAGAGAAACTTACTGCAGTGTGTGTGTGTGAGAGAGATATAGAGAGTAGTAGCAGAGGTTAGCTTCAGTCAACGTGCCCCACCGCACCGGATCTCTGACAATCGTTTCAACAATTCACCGGAGCCTCACTCTCCGGCGATCTCCACCGCCGGCGGCATTCATCGTTTGACGGTAACTTTTTCTGCTTCAATTTTACCTCCATTTTTATTGTCCGTCAACCGTAGCAACTGAAACAACTGCTCAGAATCGGATTTCAGAGGTTTTGTGAACAATTGAAGACCTAATTTAATTTTGCATTGTAATTTTTGTTTACAATTGATGAGAATGTCAATGCGATTGAAGACAGAGGTTTTTCGTGTTGAAAGAGCGTAGTGATGGGGAGTAATTTCGTAATATTATTGTTATTATCGTTGTTGTTCAGCGCTACATTTGAACAACAGCAACAGGCATCTGGTTTGGCTAGATTTAGGGCAGAACGGGCAGCTCTGCTGCAGCTTAGGTCATCGTTAGGGTTAAGAGCAAAAGAATGGCCGATTAAATTCAATCCGTGTGTAAATTGGGTGGGGATTTTGTGCCAAAATGGTAGTGTCGTTGGGATTAATATCTCAGGGTTTAAGAGGACTAGAGTTGGAAGTAGAAACCCCCAATTTGCAGTTGATTCTCTTGTGAATTTGACTAATTTGATTTCGTTTAATGCTTCGCGGTTAGCCCTTCCTGGTTCAATTCCTGATGGATTAGGGTTTCAGCTTCAAAAGCTTCAAGTTCTTGATCTTAGGTTTTGTCAAATCTCTGGTTCTATTCCTTCTAGTGTTGGTAATTTATCTAATCTTAATCAATTGTATCTATCGGATAACACTCTCACCGGCACCATTCCATCTGAATTAGGTCAATTATCGCGCCTTTCGGTTCTTGATCTGTCAAGAAACACACTCACTGGAACAATCCCTTCGTCGTTTGGATCTTTAGTTAATCTTTCTTCGTTAGACATGTCATTAAATTACTTATCTGGGGTGGTTCCTGAGTCATTTGGTAACTTACCAAACCTTCAATTCTTGAATCTTTCTGGTAACAGTCTTTCTTCTTCAATACCTACCCAATTAGGTAACATTACTACCTTATTTGTTCTTGATCTGACTTCTAATTCGTTTACTGGGATATTGCCGTTAGAATTCAGGGGATTAACGAGCTTACAAAGATTAATCATTGGGAAGAATATGTTTAGCGGTAATTTGTCAGGTGATATGTTTACTTCTCAAAGTAAGTTGCAAAGTTTGGTTTTGGATCACAATAACTTCACCGGTAATCTTCCTGATGAGATATGGTCACTTCCTAGTTTGAGTTTTGTTGACGTGTCTGTTAATAATTTCACGGGTTCTTTACTGAATCTTGATCTGAATGGTAATTTGAGTAATTTCACATCTGGGGTGTTGAATATTTCACATAATATGTTTTATGGGAGTATAACGCCCGTTTTGAGGAGGTTTATTTCAGTGGATTTGTCTTATAATTACTTGCAAGGCAAGGTACCGGATTATGCACATGGGGCTGTTTCTTTAAACAGAAACTGCCTTCGAAACACGACGATTCAGAGAACCGTGCAAGAATGTGCAACGTTTTACTCTTCAAAGGGTTTATCGTTTGATAATTTTGGTCTTCCAAATGGCACATTGCCGCTGCCTCGTGGTGGCCATAAAAGCAACACAAAGTGGATCATATTGGCGGCGGTTTTAGGTGGTGTTGGGCTTATTATACTTCTGGCAATCATTGTGTTACTGGTGGTTGTATGCTGCCGGAAAAGACGTGCAACTAGTCCTAGAGGGACAGGGGTGGGACCCGCCCCAACCGCAGCGGTGCCACCCCCCCCAGGAGCAGCGTTGGATCTATCGAATTTGGGAGACTCGTTCACTTATCAGCAGATTCTTGCAGCCACTGGTGACTTTAGTCCTGCAAATTTTATCAAACATGGTCATTCCGGTGATCTTTTTAGGGGTGTTCTTGAGGGTGGCATACCCGTAGTTATTAAACGATTTGATGCGGCCGAGAAGGAGGACAGGTTCATGGTGGAATTGGATTTCTTCAGCAAGGTGTCACATTCCCGATTGGTGCCTCTTTTGGGACATTGTTTGGAGAACGAGAATGGAAAGTTTCTTATTTATCAATACATGCCAAATGGTGATTTGTCGGGCTCGTTGTACAGGATAAACGATCAAGATGATGATAGTTTACAGTCGTTGGATTGGATTACCAGATTGAAAATTGCATTAGGAGCTGCAGAAATCCTTTCTTTCCTTCACCATGAATGTACTCCACCCCTTGTTCACAGGTATAACAAGTATACTTTATATAAAGATTTCATGATATACGATGTGTTTTTTTTTGTTTGTTTTTTTCCCTCTAAAAACATGCATAAATGGCATTTTTTTTATCTGTCTTGCATGTGTACCTGATATAAAATGCATTAAATCTTCACGTCTATGGTCGTTAATTACAATTCACTATTAAAATACGTATTAGTTTCATGTATATCCTCATAAAATTTCAAAATTTTATATATATATCACTAAAGAAAACTCCTAAGTTAATGAAACAAAATTAGTTGCTTATAGCAATCTAGTTTATTTAATAACCGAAAAGAGCATTATGGACTATAGAATGAATAGTTACTTATAACAATCTAGTTTATTTAAACACTAAAGAATGTCACATTTTTCCTCTATGTTTATTAAGTGAAACAGGCCATTATGAGTAATTGTTTAATTCTATATACTATAGAATGAATACATATGATGTTTTGAAGGGTAAATATGATATTATGAAATTTAGAAGGATGTATATGAAATAAGTCATTTTTAAAAGATGGGGAAATCATAATTAGAGGCCATATACATGACAAATTAATGCATGCAGTATTAGGTTAATTCCTACTAGATATGGCCATACATGACACAAATCGAAAAAGAAACGCCATTTATGCATGTTTTTAGACAAAAATACACATCATATTTTAAAATCGTCTGTTTAGTGGTATATTTTCTGTTAAAATACAACAAACCACATTCTATATGTTAAAATTATGCCTCCTTTTTTCATTAAATTTCTTGTTTTTGTTTTGTTTAATGAAGAGATGTTCAAGCTAGCAGTATCCTTCTTGATGATAAATATGAGGTGCGGTTAGGGAGCTTAAGTGAAGTGTGTGTTCAAGAAGGGGACAGCCAATCAAATCGATTCACGAGGTTGCTCAGATTACCCCAGTAAGTACTCAATACCTAAAAACATGTTTACTTTATTTTGATATTCGAATCAAGAAAATTGTCTTTGTGTGCCAAATTAATTTGTTTTTATGTTTAGGGTATAATTCCACATCAAGATCTATAATTAGAAGGTTTTTGTTTTTATGTGTCGCTTAATTCGGTGTTTGAGATCTCTCAGTTCGATTGCGTGTCATTATTTGATTTACGCGTGTTCTTTTCTTGTTAAATTATGGTTTTTAGGTGAATCACATGGAAAAAATGGATATTTGTCATTTAGCTAACCATATAATACATGTGAAGTATGCATCTTTAAAAGAACTTCCTTTTAGGGTATGAGTGAAAACAAAAACATCATTTTATTAAGACACCTACATAATCTAGTGCAAGCCCTGTTGTCAAAATTAGTAGGATTTTTAAGTCAATTTTATATTCATGACTTTGACTTTTGTGGGAATCTTAGGAAAATAGATTTTTGTGGTTGGTGTTTTGTTGGATTTTAGTTACCAAATACAGATATCATTTGAATTTTCAAGAACAAGATAACTAGTATAATTGATAGGGGCGCGGATCACATAGTTCCTTATGAGACGGATATCTATGTCGTTTTATGTAAACATTGTTTTAGACGTTAATTATATCTGTTGTTTTTATTGTTCCCTTATCGAGGTACATTTTTCTGCACCGGTTATACAAGTTATGTACATCTTTTTTTGTGGTAAATCGTTGAATTCTAAGGTTTTAACCAGAATTTTCTCTTGATTTGATGCAGGACATCTGAACAAGGTGCATCTGGTAAGTTTCTTGATATTATTTTCAGTTTTTTTGGGTGCTTTTTTGTTTTGATTTAATGCGGATGGTTGAGACTAAAACTCGTTTGTACCTTTGACGTTAGGTGTTGCCACCGCCACATGTGCGTATGACGTGTACTGTTTCGGGAAGGTATTACTAGAGCTTGTAACGGGCAAAATGGGAATTAGTGCATCAAATGATCCAACCACAAAAGAATTACTAGACGGGATACTCCCGTATATCAACATATACGACAAAGAACTCGTGACGAACATCGTGGACCCCTCGTTAATCATAGATGAAGATTTGTTAGAAGAAGTGTGGGCCATGGCTGTTGTTGCTAGATCTTGTCTCAACCCGAAGCCCGCAAGAAGACCGCTAATGAGATACATTTTTAAAGCTTTAGAAAACCCATTGAAGGTGGTTAGAGAAGAAAGCGGAAGCTCAGCTAGGCTACGTACACCGTCTTCTAGGGGTTCTTGGAATGCTGCTTTGTTTAGTAGCTGGCGGCAGAGCTCTGTTGACGTGGCGGCAGGAGCGGGACCGAGTAGTCTTAAGCGGTCAGGGACGAGCGGATCACAATCGGGGAGTGGTGGTCATAATGGCGGTGGAGATCATTCTTCTTCAAACAGGAAGCAATCGAAGGATGTGTTTCCTGAACCGTTGGATGCGCAAGATGAAGAGAGATCCAACAAAGGGTATTGATGGACAGATTGATTCTTTGTTTATAATGCATCTAAGTACACCCCCACACCCATCATACAGGAGATGATTTGTTTTCCTTGATAGAGACATGAAATTGCAGTATACAGAGATAGAAAAACCCGGTTTTGTTGTTTATGGTGGGTGCTTTTTCTTTATGGAATTGTAAATTGTAATGGATTTTGTTTCGATCCGTTTCTGGAGAGAAACGAATTGAGATAATTTATCGGGTTTTTTTTTCTCACATCTTGCACTGCGATATAAAACACTGTCTAGAAATAAACATATGGCTCCATGAATCGGGTCAAGATTGTTACTAGATGTGGATGCTCGAATTCAAGCGACAAGTTACATTTAGTCTATTTATCATCAGGTTATCTAGTATCCGATACTTAAATTTTTATGTCTAATATGCGAATAGTGATCCTCATTCACCACACGTGTTTAAAGAGTGACCGGGTAAAAAAAATCTTGCATCCGTCACTGTTTATCGTCCCTGCCAACCAGATATGGATTTTGGAACTCGGACGATTGAATTCGGGTTCTTCTCCAGCCTGCACAAAACACATAGTTTGAGTTCAGTACCGTGAGAGATTGAGTGCGCACGTGTGTGTGTGTGTGTGTGAGAGAGAGAGAGAGAGAGAGAGAGAGAGAAGAGACCGGGTAATGTCGTCTAGTGCTTTGACAACTTCAGAAGAACTCATTTCCACAACTTGACCACCCAAAATAATCTCATCAAGGATGGTATGTACCTGCAAGATTTAATCAAAATTAGTAATATAGTCGATTACACAGATAGTCCTTGTGGTTTACGAAAAGTAACAGGTTTGGGTATCAAGGGTTTAAAATAACAGGTTTGGGTTTTATACTTTCAATTTTGTAACGAGTTTGGGTATTAAGGCTAACTTCCGTTAATTCTTCTGTTAAGTTTGGAGGGAAATGACTAAAATACCCTTCAGAAAGTAACAGGTTTGGGTACTAAGGGTTTAAAGTAAAAGGGTATTTTGATCATTTCACCCCAAGTTAACAGAAAAGTTAACGGAAGTTAGTTTTAATACCCAAACTCGTTACAAAACTGAAAGCATAAAACCTAAACCCCTTACTTTAAACACTTAGTACCCAAACCTGATACTTTCCGCAAAATACAGGGACTATTTGTGTAATTAACTCACTAGTAATATATGTTCAAATATCATCAAAAAGCATACACTATATGTTACAAGAACAATGGTTTATGCTAGTAAGAAGTAGGGTGTGCCAAGAAAAATCCAAAAAACAAAAACAAACAAATAAAACCGTTATTGTTTATTAAAATCGTTTATCTGTTTATTGCATTTTGATATTAACAGTAATCTAAAATTGCCTTCCAAACTACTAATTTAAGAAACAAAAACAAACAAATAAAACCATTATTGTTTACTAAAATCGTTTATCTGTTTATTGCATTTTGATACGAACAGTAGTTTGAAATTGCTTTCCAAACTACCAACTTAAAAAACAATAAGCAAATAAACGTTTTTAATAAGCAATCCCGGTATTCATTATCATTCTCATGGAATGAATGGAGGAAAGGAGATTTAACCTTGTTGAAATTGAACACGATATCAAGCTCACACACATTACCAAAACACTTGTCCAACGTCTCCACGAATACTGAAATTCAAGATTTAAAACAAATTACCACCAGATGTACATATCCAAGATATGAAACTAAAAAGCACATAAAGTAAAAATAGAAAGCAATTTTTATTTGGACAAACTGCATAAAATAGAAATGAAATTTATACCTTGTCCCGACTTTAGCAACTAACTTAAAATTATATGCAACAAAGAAATCAAATTTACACTTTAATACTGATTTTAGCAGCGAAGTTTGTAGCAATGAACTACGTGTCCAATGGTAGCAAGCCATTTTTTTGCTGATTTATATAAGACATGTAGATCTTATGTGACTTTAAATAATTAATTTTAAATGTAATTTTTTTCAAAATATCATTTTCTAAAACTTGTAAATACATCTATTTTTTGTTTTTGTTTTTTTTTTTCACGTAAACATTATGTTCCCACATGTGGTATCTAACTTGAAGGACGAAAACATCAATTTGTTTAAAGATAAAGTCATGGCGATGAACACAAATACTAAGGATGGCGACACAAACCAGATGTGGGTTGCTATGGCAACCACTGTTACGCAGGCAGCAAAGGAAACCCTCGGAGTCACATTGGGAGCAACAAGAGGACATCAGGAGTCTTGGTGGTGGAATGAGGAGGTGCGGAGCAAGATAAAGGACAAGTAACAACGCTTTAAAGAGATGTTGCAGTGCAGTAATGGAGAGGAGATAATGACACTACGGGAGAACTATAGACAGGCAAAGAGGGAAGCTAAAAAGGCAGTGAGTGAGGCAAAGAATTTTGCCTATGAAACGATGTATAGAAAACTAGACACCAAGGAAGGGGAGCATCATATGTTTAAGATTGCCAAAAATAGGGAGCGTAGGAGACAAGATCTTGGGGTCGTGAAGTTTATCAAGGAAGATGATGGAAGAGTTTTGGTAAAGGGACGAGACATCAAGCTGAGATGGCAAAACTATTTCTACACCCTTTTCAACAGTTGTAGACCAAGTCTAGCCATAACGGAGAATCCCACTACTCAATCCAGTCAACGAAATAATTGTTATTGTCGAAATATCACACAGGAAGAAGTGAGGAGTGCTCTTAAGAAGATGGGAAGAGCTAAGGCAGTCGGTCCAGACAACATACCCATTGAAGCGTGGAAGTGTATGGGAGAGGAAGGCGTTCAGTGGTTGACAAGACTGTTCAACAATATCTTCAAAACCGGGAAGATGTCAGATCAGTGGAGGCGTAGTGTCTTAGTACCCCTATATAAAAACAAAGGAGATGCTCAATGTTGTGCTAACTACAGGGGGATTAAGCTCCTATGTCATACAATGAAATTATGGGAAAGAGTTATAGATACAAGGATTAGACGACAAACCCAGGTTACAGCAAACCAATTTGGGTTCATGCCAGGCCGGTCCACTACGGAGGCGATACACATTTTAAGAAGATTAATGGAAAAGTACAGAGAGAAGAAACATGATTTACATATGGTGTTCATCGATCTTGAAAAGGCGTACGATAGTGTGCCTAGAAGATTGATCTGGGAAAGTCTGGAGGGAAGAGGGATCCCTAGTAAATATATTGAGGCAATTAGGGATATGTATCATGAGGCTAAGACATGCGTCCGAGCACCCGTGGGGGATACAGACTTTTTTCCGGTGGAAGTGGGAGTTCACCAGGGGTCGGCACTAAGCCCCTTTCTCTTTGCAGTAGTTTTGGATGAGTTGTCAAAGTCGATTCAAGATGCAATTCCATGGTGCATGCTTTTTGCTGATGATATCGTGTTGATTGCAGAAAGTAAAGAGACATTGAACAACAGACTAGAGGAATGGAGAACAGTCTTAGAGCACAAAGGTTTGAAGATAAGCCGATCTAAAACCGAGTACCTTCACTGCAACTTTAGTGGTGCAAACGTCGACGAGGAGACCCAGATTTCTATTGAAGGTGGGGTTGTCCCTAAGACACTGAAGTTCAAGTATCTAGGATCTGTCATCCAGAGTAACGGGGACATCGACAATGATGTAGTCCATCGGGTGCAGGCTGGTTGGTGTAAATGGAGAGCGGCCTCAGGTGTTTTGTGCGACAAGAGGTTCCCAATAGGGTTAAAGAGTAAATTTTATAGGGTAGCAGTTCGCCCAGCGATGCTATATGGAACCGATTGTTGGGCCATCAAGAAGACACAAGCTCGAAAAATGGATGTAGCTGAGATGAGGATGTTGAGGTGGATGTGTGGACACACAAGAAAGGACCGAATAAGAAATGAAGTTGTTCGGAAGAGATTGGGAGTCACATGTATCTCAGATAAGATAAGAGAAGGAAGATTGAGATGGTTTGGACATGTCAAGAGGAGACAGAGCACAGATCCAGTGAGAACGGTGGAAACTCTCGTTGTAGAGGGGAAAAGGAGCAGGGGGAGACCGAAATTAACGTGGGATGAGAGGATTAGGCTTGATTTGCTAGATTTACACCTCTCAGAGGACATGATCAATGATAGGATTTCATGGAGACGTCGTATTAGGGTTTTAGGATGAGTGACCCGTTGTGTGGGAGAGTAGAGTTGTTTAGCAAAGATTTTGCGTATGTCTTGTTTCTTGTAGGTGTGTTGTGTTTCTTGTGACTAATATAGCTGAGATGAGGATGTTAAGGTGGATGTGTGGACACACAAGAAAGGACCGAATAAGAAATGAAGTTGTTCGGAAGAGATTGAGAGTCACATGTATCTCAGATAAGATAAGAGAAGGAAGATTGAGATGGTTTGGACATGTCAAGAGGAGACAGAGCACAGATCCAATGAGAACGGTGGAAACTCTTGTTGTAGAGGGGAAAAGGAGCAGGGGGAGACCGAAATTAACGTGGGATGAGAGGATTAGGCTTGATTTGCTAGATTTACACCTCTCAGAGGACATGATCAATGATAGGATTTCATGGAGACGTCGTATTAGGGTTTTAGGATGAGTGACCCGTTGTGTGGGAGAGTAGAGTTGTTTAGCAAAGATTTTGCGTATGTCTTGTTTCTTGTAGGTGTGTTGTGTTTCTTGTGACTAATATACTCTAGTCATACACTGCTAATTGTTAGATTACTGTTAGATTTATTTTACTTTATTACTCATTAATTTTATTTATATTTTTATCTTTTTCTTTCCCATGGAGCCGGGGGTCTAAACGGGAGCAGCCTCTCTATCCCTTGGGATAGGGGTAAGGTTTGCCCTCATCACACCCTCCCCAGACCCTACTAATAGCGTTAGCTATGTGTGGGATTATACTGGGTATGTTTGGTTTGGTTTGGTTTGGTTATGTGGTATCTAACTTGGTGGCTGGCAATCCTGGCATTGCATCAATGAGTGCCACATCATCAATTTACAAGTACAATCAGTTAAAATAATGTTTGTTGCTAAAGTTGGGAGAGAGCTGTAAATTGGCTTCTATTTTTAGCATAAACTAAAGTTGGTTGCTAAAATCAGGGAAAAAATGTGAAGTTTGTGTCTATTTCATCTAGTTTGCCCTCTTTATTTTCGGTCAACTGCAGGATGTTGGTTTTCGGCACACACACACTTCCTAACTAAAAATCTTAGGGCTACTTCATGTGTTATAGATTAACGTGCTAAAATGTTGGTAAAACAGATAACAGTAATAATAATAATAACAATAACAATAATAATAAAATTTAAATGTTAAAACTTAAGGCATACCTTGCATAAGATCTAGTATAGCAAGTTCATTTTCAGAATCATCAAATATGACAATGAAGTATAGTGTAGCAAAAGTCTTGTATACAAGTCGGGTATCCTGCAGGTAGAAGGGCATTTTTGTAATTACTGAAGGACTTGAAAATGGTAAGATACTAAAACAAGCAAAATGGCAAGAAATTATAGTCAGCATGTGGCGACTTCAAAGGTATATATTAATAAAACTATTTTAAGAAGGGCACCAATGTTAATATCTGTAATTTGCAAGGTAGAAAACCTAAAGTAAAATAAGAAAACAAATATATGGATACTTAAGTAAGCTGGAAACTGGGTGAATAAGTAGATTTGGGTTATATATTTTCTCTAACGGGTCAGACTAGGTAAAATACTAAAACTGATCTTCTTTTAGCTTAAAATGGAAACGCGTCTAACTATTGAATGGTTTCAAAGTTCAAACTGGTCGAAAGTTGCTGACTCCTATATCATTTTATTAGAAAAACTAGATAATTACAGTAACAGATTATAATATAGTTTTTGTAATGATATTTAACATACTAAGTATAAATAAATAAACAATTTTTCTGGGTTGACCAGAGAATGCATAAAATTTCCTATATCATTTTTTTTTTGGAAAAATTAGATAATTATTGTAGTAAATATAATATAGTTTTTGTAATAACATTTAACACATTAATTATATATAAAATTCAAACAAAAAGAGAAGAAACAATTTTGCCGGGTCGACCCAACCCGAACCATTCAACACATACTAACAAGTACCCATTCTCACCGTTCTGACTCCATTACCCAACCTGCCAGACCCACCAATTTTTCAACCTCTTCCTGCCAAATTTTTTAATTTCTTTCTAGGATTACACATGAACTTTATTATCAACATATATCAATCTTCTAAGTTCTATGGAGCTCTATAATTTCTATAGAGCCTTTTGTGAAGTTAATAGTATTTGTTTCTATGATATAAAAATTACCTTCACATTTTGGAACATGAAAATTATAAGAATAAATAATGGTGTGACAACTGATAAGTTCAGATATACTACTTACATATATAAAGGTTAATGTTTCTATAATCTCAGTCTGACAGTTTTGAAATATTGTGTCGCCATGTAGTGTTGTAGCTTTTTGTGCCCTTCCTTCAGTGTTTATAAAACTTCATTGTGAAGAATGATGGCTCCTAATGTGTTACTTTAAAAAATGGGACTATATTTTCAGCCTAATTGTCAATCCTAACAAGTACACGGAAGGATCAACACTAGTGAATACATTTATATACTTGTAACTACTATTATTTTCCAAAGGCAAGGAAAGAAGAAAAAGGAAGAGTTAAAAACACAAAAGTGACCAAATACTTATTTACTTAACATTAGATATGCTATTTAAGTGTTTTCATTAAGCACATAAAGAGAAAATAAGTACCGAAAGTGGTTTTGACACTTGATCTTATTCAATAGATAACATTTTAAAAAAATATATTTATTCAATAGATAACATTTTAAAAAAAATATATGCATAACATTTTAAAAAAAATATATGCATAACATACCGGTCCAAAAGTTGAATCTTGAACAAAGTTGCTCACATTCTCAGCTCTACTGCATAGAACTGCATTCAAAACTTTGAACAAGTTAACCTCAAAGACCATCACTGAAAAACTAATCAAACATATACAAGATCTGTTAGGTATCAAAGTCGGTATCACATCGGAAACACACACACATACGCACAACATCAATAAACAGAAAGTAAAAGACAAGAGAGAATTTATAGTGGTTCAGCCCCGATTGGCCTACGTTCACTTTGCAACTAGGGTTCTTTATTATTAGCTGCTTCAGGAATACTATTACATCATAGATTCTATTTATAATACTAGGATTAGGGTTAATAACTTACTTAACAAGAAACTAATAACCGGGCTCAAGCCCATTAGGGTCGGCTCCCTCCTAATTTCTGCACAAGTCTTCACAACCCAACAATCTCCCACTTGAAGGCCTTGAGAATACTCCAGCCCGCCATCAAGCACATAATAACCCAGATTCAGTAACTCCAGTATCCTCCATATCCAAAGTCTCCCGAGCCTTCAGTCCCCATAAACAAGCTCAGACTTCATCAAAATCCCCCTAGTTGCAATCCCCCTCTCATCATGTACATGAAGGGGCAGTTGAAGCTCCCCCGAGCTCCAACTCATTCTCTATCTCAACTGGTTTGCACGATCCACCAGTTCCAGAGATAACCCGAGAACCATCACTCTCCTCCTTTAGCAAGACTTCCATAGAAGAGATTTTCAGAGTCGGATTACCGGTCTTCAAAACCCAACATTGTTTTGTAACTGTACCCGGAACACACCCCGTGCTCCCACTGTCACCAAACCCCTGACCCGGTTTAGACCTCCGCTCAGCTTGAATCACCTTGGCACCAGGCTCCCCTCTTGCAAATTGAACCTTCTTTCGCCCCTTTGATTCAGCGAACCTAACTTTGTTTTGAGGGACGGTCATACTTCCCTCAGCAGGTACTTCCACCATATATAATGAACCTCGCCTGTTTCCACGAGCAATAACCAGACTACCTTTAGTTACCTTTCACTTGCCTCCACCAAACTTTACTTCTAGTCCCTGTTTATCCAGCTGACCGACAGAGATAAGCTTACTCTTCAAAGCTGGAATAAACCTGACATTCTTCAAGTTCCACGTGGTTCCCAAAGAAGTAACCAAATTCACATCACCCATGCCCGTAACATCAAGAACATCACCATTAGCTATTCGTACCTTCCCAAAGTTACCAACCTTTAACATTTCCATCGTCTCCCCGCTGTGCATCGCGTGAAACGAAGAACCAGAATCCATGACCCAAGAATCTGTAGAAGACTCTACACAGCAAACCAAAGCATCATCATCATCAGATTCCTCATCTGCCTGAACCGTGTTCACCTGCCTTTTGCCCTCATTCTTCCCAGACTCTTCCTTATTCCTTCCTGGACACTAACTTTTCACATGTCCAATCTCATTGCAGCTCCAGCACTTCACATTCTTTCGAGCTCTAGACGAACTACTCCCTCTACTCCAACTGCTCCTATTATTATCCCTTCCCCTGCCCACATTGAATATATCAGAAGAAGATCCTCCACTAGTGTTCCTCCAGCGAATGTCTTCACCCAGAATACTATCCCGGGTCAAGTTAAACTTCAAATTCCCAGCTCCACCAGAATTAATCATCGCTGTCACATAACCTGACCAGCTGTCAGGCAAAGAGGATAACAGGATCGCCGCTTGAGTATCATCATCAAACTTCGTCCCAACGGTCGATAACCTAGACAAAATTGAATTTATATTATTTATGTGATCAGACACCGAGTTTTCCTCATTCATACTCATCATGAATAACTCTCTCAATAAGAACACCATGTTATACATATTTGACAGAGTCGTCAATCATACCATGAGCCGGGGTTTCCTTCATGATATTAAACGCTACACTCCTCGTCAAAGCCAGTATGATCTTACCTCTCGCCCTTTTGTCCTTTGACTTCCAAATCGCTTCGTCGGCCTGACTCAAACCACTCGGTTTCTCTTCTAATGTCATCTCCAAATCGTTTTCACCGAATAACGCCTCTATTTGCATCTTCCACCATGCAAAATCAGTCCCGTTAAACTTCTCGATTCGAACTCTCCCGTCTTCAGCCATTGCAAACGAGAATCAGAAAAAAACCAAAATTAAGAAATCAACCAACCGAAGCCAAGCAACCTCCAAAGAAAAACCCTAAAACCCAAAACACCCGAACCCGGTGCTTCTCCTGCAAACCAGAGTGAAACCAGCAACTCCAAGAGATCCAAAACCCGGAACTCTAATTACAAAAAACACCCGAAACAGTCCTGAAAAAACAGCCCCCTTCTCCCCTTTTGCGCAACCTAGGGTTTGAAAAAGCCCTAACTTTCGGCAGCCAAACAGTCACCAAAACCGGGCTGCGATCAGCCCCACCAGCAGCAAAACTTGGAACAGCAGCAGCAAACCAGAACTGAAAAATTCCAGCAGTTACTGTTCACGCAGGAAAGTACCGTTCACGGCGGCGGTACTGTAGCAGCAGATCCGAACAGCAGCAGCTTTCAGAACCGAACCAGCAGCCCCTCTCGAAACAACCCTCCTCATCTTCTTCGCGATTGAAACAGTGCAGAACCGTGTGTAAACAACGAGCCAAGGCTCTGATACCAGTTGTTAGGTATCAAATTCGGTATCGCAGCGGAAACACACACACATACGCACAATATCAATAAACAGAAAGTAAAAGACACGAGAGCATTTATAGTGGTTCAGCCCCGATTGGCCTACGTCCACTTTGCAACTAGGGTTCTTTATTATTAGGTGCTTCAGGAATACTATTACATCATAAGTTCTATTTATAATACTAGGATTAGGGTTAATAACTTAATTAACAAGAATCTAATAACCGGGCTCAAGCCCATTAGGGCCGGCTCCCTCCTAATTTCTGCGCAAGTCTTCACAACCCAACAAGATCAACCTTATAAACACAAATTCAGTTAAACATCACTCATCTTCGCAACTTTCCTTGTTTATTAGGCGGCACAAGTGTACAGACAAATGAAGATTAAATTCATATGATCTATGAAATCTACATTGAAAAATCTCCCAAAAGAAACAAGCGGACACATCATGTGAATGTTTTCCTAATTAATACTAGGCAAATTGGATTGTAATAAGCCAAAATATCACCCATTAGCCAATAATAATCAATACTAATTCAACCAATGACACTCCCAACTTTCACTTTACAATTGAATTCCACTTGATTGAACTCACAATGATTATGAACAAAATGGGGAAACGTATAAGCGAAATCGAGTGAAAATCAAGTGCAAATCGAATGTAAATCTATAATGATTATGCTACTGGTCGCCCTTGCAACGAAAGTGAAAGTAATAATTGGTCAAATTACCAGTATGGATTATTATCGGCCAATGTGTCAAAGTTTAGGTTATTAAAATCCAATTTGCTAAAATACTATCAAATTTTCAACACAGGTGACAATAACTACTAGGGTTACAATGTCCACAACACAGAATGTACAATAATTTCACTATCTAATTCCATATTAAGGCAATTACCGATCCGAAATCAGAAGTAATTAGCATCGGAATCATTTTAGCATGAAAAGAGATAGATCAGCCAAATAATCGCATTTCCAATCACAGCTCAATAAGATAGATAGATAGATGCAAACGGTTACAAACAAAAATTCGCAATGAAAACAAACCTCCATAAATGTTCCGTATGATTTCCTGTTGTTTCTCCACCGGCTAACCTTGCATTTGACATCAAAATTGATGATCCAGCAATTTGTAGACAGATTTTAGGAATACAATCAGAACTGATTAGTTGCAGGTTCTATATCTACGGAGATGAAAGAGAATTGAAAAACCTGATAGTCGTAGAATTTGACAAGGCGAGGCTTGCCTTGGTCGTTGATTACTATCACCGCTCGTATCATCGCCGGCGATAACTGTCCTTCACTTTCCGGTGATATATTTGAGTCGTGGACTCGAGGTTGTGTTTTAGAAGTAATCCCAAACACCACCTTATGCACTTATGCTTTAATCCTAATTAATTAATTATTAATGTTTTAAATATATTTAGTAAACAATGTTTGAAAAGCTTTTAATTACTTTCTAATAACCGATATAAAAGTGAATCTATGTTTTGAGTCCGGCTAGCGGTTAATCTACAAAGGAGGAGATACGTGCGAAGTGTACAAGTATCCTAGACATGACACGTGTATTTTAAGATGAGTGTTTCAGAAGCACCATTGTAATTGATTAGTTCGCTTATGTGTTAGACCTAACAACTTAGACACATGCATAATACTGTAATGTTAGATGCACTGTTGTAATTGGCTTATATTTTAACTAGTTTAGATGCAACGTTGTAATTAAAGTGTAACTAGTTTAGACGCAGACTTATAATCATAGTGTGGTGGACTTTATTAAAAAAATATCGATTTAAAACTATATTCAAATTAAGATAATAATAAAATTATCGATTTTATGGTGTAATTTCTTTTAAAAAAATAATAAAGTTATAAAAAATTGATGAAATATGAGACAATTATATAGTTTTCTAAAACTTGTTGTAAATAAATTGACCTAATACAATTTTCAAATACGATTACAGCAAAATAAGTATATAGTTTGCCTAAAAAGATTATAAATAATTTGGATCAAGCAATCAAGTATACAGTTTAATACAATATTTAGACTAATGACCAAATACCTTTTCACAGGACCAAGAACCAAATCAACATATCATAAAAACAAATAAATTCAAGCTGTCAAGTCTGTCTCAGTTTAAAGAGAGACATAAAATTTCATCAAACAGTTGATACAAAAACCAGTGTATATGTTTCACGACAAACAACCGTCAGTTTATTAATCTCGTTGTCACAAAAGACGGGACGTTAACGACCAGAAAACCAAATTATCGATAAAGGCTCTCGGATCTAAGGTTCT
Organism: Smallanthus sonchifolius; assembly: GCA_023525975.1. Classification (NCBI taxonomy): domain Eukaryota; kingdom Viridiplantae; phylum Streptophyta; class Magnoliopsida; order Asterales; family Asteraceae; genus Smallanthus; species Smallanthus sonchifolius. Next base: position 3,389,069 of record CM042024.1, on the reverse strand, counting down.
CAGCAATCTCAGTTTCCCATCGGTCCCCGTTTTCAAGAAGCTTTTCCTTATCATACAGGAGTTCCTACAAGAATAAGGATATCAAACTCTAAAATTCGTCACATATACAAGATTATTTAATGTTAATAATATATATTAATTTCATATACAAGATTATTTAATATATACTAATTTCAAATCAGACTAAAAACATGCCATTGTATTGTGAAGTGACAACATATTTTTGTTTTCTAAGTTAGGCATGTTTTTGGCTGAATTTGGTACAAATGGAACCGGATACATACTTAGGTAGACAAGGGAGAGATCAAATGAAAACCATCAACTTATATGAAAACCAAAGAAAACCAATCACATAATTTAAAAATTATTTATAAATTATAATTTATATATGTATATAAATATAGGGATCAAATGAAAACAATAACTTAGTGTTACGTATATATAATAATTATACACGTAACACTATGTGTTACGTATATGTAACACTGTTCGTGCCCGTATTTATGTTCAACATATATGTAACAGATGCTTAAATACTCTTTTGATAATTAAAAGAAAAAATAATTTATAAATTATTTGATTGGTTTTCTTTGGCTTTCAAATAAGTTGATGGCTTTCATTTAAACCACACCCTAGGTAGACAACTAGACTTTAAAGAACTTCAAATACATAGGTGGCATCCACATACATGATCTCTTCTAAATTTTATAGTATCATGTTTACCATTTCAAAACACTAAAATGTCATATCTACTCACTCCGCAGTAAATAAAATAAAAATTCAATTACTTATAGCAGTTTGCTTCACTAAATAAACAAATAGGAAAACAAGTAGTAAATAAAATTCAATTACTTATAGCAGTTTGTTTCACTAAATAAATAAATAGGAAAATAACGTTACTATGAAACATCACAAAACATAATGTTCGCTTCATTTGTTTAGTGAAATAGATTGTTATAAGTAACTGGTTTTATAAAAATTACTATGTAACGGGTAAATATGATATTTTTAGTGTTTGTAGATAAGATATTATGAAATCTAGAAGGATATGTGGTATAAATGTATAATGACGGAAATGAAATTGACGAAATAATAATATTATGATGAAAGATTCAATAACCTCATGCGTTTCAGTAGCAAACTCAAAGTTGGGGCCTTCAACGATTGCATCAACAGGGCATGCTTCTTGGCAGAATCCACAGTATATACACTTTGTCATATCAATGTCATACCTGCCATGCAAATCCTTTCAAGAACATGAAAAAGAAGATGAATGGTTGAAGAAGGGCACAAAAAGACTAAAATGCCCATCATTTTAAAACATATGCACAGCAGATGAGTGACCCTAGCCCCGAATCGTTAAATTTAACCAAAAAGTAACAAAAATCGCCCTCTTTAAACAAATTTTGACTTGCTTGTGCGTTTGAAAGTTATTTGGACTGAGATTGTATATGTGAAAACATTTTGGACTCCAATGGTGTTTTCAAACTGCTGGAAAAGATCCAGAAGTTCAAAACAAACCAATTTTAAACATTTTAGTAGTTTAGTCCTTAACTCTCTTTCTTATGCAGTGGTTCTATCTCTTAAAAACAATTTTGACTTGTTGAACATGCAATTTTGACCTGTTATCAACAAAATAGTAAAGACTTGACCACTACAAAAGAAAAAAAAAGTTGGTTTCACCCAACATTAATAATAATTTTATATGCCTGTATGAACCTAGCTAACACTTAAGAGCCTGCAGGAACCAAGCCAAGGCTTGAGCCCTGGGCTGGCCAAGCCAGAACATGAGCTTTACAGTCTCGGCAACCTATGAGCTGATCACAAGTCTACATACTCTTTCTAAGTGTGAAGCCACGAACTGAGCAAGCTCAGACTTGGCTCGGCTCAGATACACCCTTACGGGTAAGAAGAATTTTCACCTTGTTGTTCTACGGCTGCCATCTTCACGTTCCTCTGCTTCTATGGTGATAGCCTGAGCAGGACATATCTGATGCACAACCACCACTTTCGTAATCAGATCCAAAAGGGTAATATTTCAAAATATTATTACGAGTTTCATAAGTTAATCTTCCCACCAATCATTTTGTTAACCTTCAATAAATCAAGTTTAACATTCCAAAAGAATTGTCTATGAAGTCCTCAAATTAAAACTGGATTCAAGGAGGGAGTATTAGTTTGTCTAGTAAGCTATATGCAGAACCAAAACAAAAGCTGTCTTTCAGACCATGCATCCATTTTATAGTATTCCCTAATTTTTAATGAATTTCCAAATCATAGCCTATGATAATATTTTGAGTTAGTATAAGATTAATGAGCCATTAACCTGCAAAAGGGCTCAAATATATTAGTCACATGTGAGTCATATACTCAAATACCTGTTTAACCACAGGGCAGTTGTTAAGTTTCTAAAATTCCCCGATATCAAATTGTATGTTCAGAAGGTTAAGTTGTTTACTGGATGGTAAACAGCTCACTGACTATACACATCATCTTACGTAAACAGGCTAACCATATATCAGTTTATAAATTGGAGTCGCCAACTTTATGCAAAGTGAAATGAGCTTAAGTAGATGATTCATAATTGTAAGTTCTAATTTTACTTCAAAAGTTTTGTCAATGAATATGGAACTTACAGCTTCACAAAGTTTACAGGCAATACAACGTTCTTCTCCAGTTGCATAACGTCTGAGAGCATGTTCTCCTCGAAATCGAGGGCTCAAAGGACCCTTCTCAAATGGATAATTAATCTGCATCACAATAATCAACTCATATTAGATTACAAAATAATGACCAAAAGATTGCAGTAAGAAAAGGGATAATGTATGTGAAGTTTACCCAAGTATTTACCTTTATAAAACCACCTATATATTAAAACTACTTCATAGACCACCCAAGTATGTGTTTGGTTTCATTCTGTTTCAATTATACCAATTCCAGCAAAAATATGTCAGGTTAACAAAAATGTCCTTTATTTTTTATAAAAACAACAATCTTAGCCTAGAAAATGCTGACACCTCATCAAAGGTACTTTTGTCTTTTTAAATGTTTTAAGGAAATTTTTGTCATCCAACATTTAACCTGAAATGGTATAAATAAAACCGCATTTATACTTGGATGTGTGGGTATTTATCGCTCCAAAAAAAGCATGTATCTTGTTTCAATAATATCAATTTCGAGCCATAATATTCCAAATGACAAAAATGCCCTGAATTTTTGGAAAAAAAAAACATGTTTAGCCTACGTGTTTTTTTGGTAGCCGTGAAAATCTATCGCCAGAAAACTCACAGAACCCCACCAATAATAACTTGCTAACCAATAGGATGAGGTAAAACACAGCATGGGCTAGGTAGGCGGCCTTCAAGGGGGTTAAAGGCCGAAAGCCGGTGAAAGTTGAATTCGAACCTGTGCTGGAGGGACTCAAGCACTTACTGTTGCGCCAGCCCCATTGAAGACCTATAACATGTCATCAAAGGTATTTTTGTCTTACAAACAATTTAAGGGCATTTTCGTCATCCAACATTTTTTTGGCAAGAATTGGTACAAGTGAAACCAGTTACAAACTTGAGTGGCATAGGAAGTAGTTTCAATATAATGTGACCTTAATAATAAAGCTTAAATACTTAGGTGGCTTCTGCATACCTTATCCCTAAAAAATGAGGTCAAATGCTTACAGTAACTTTGGGCTCAAAGAAGTATTTGAGCGTCAGAGATAAACCTCGAACCAATTCAGTTAGAAATGATGTATTTATGCTCCGTTCGAAGACTGCACATAATCAGCCAATATAAACCAGAATTGCATGACCATAATAAATACAAATATGGCAAAACAAGTCCCTGTGAGTAGTACCAGAACTCCAGTCTTTAGAGATCTCCTTTGCAAGTTTTTCTCTTTCCTCATCATCTGCATTTAGAGTTAAGCTATGTAAATATTATCATAAAGATACATAACAGGATGGAAGCTTATCGAGTTACTCAAACTATGAGTGAAAAATTAAAATAATAAGCAATAAATATTCTCCATACAGGAGAAAGACAAGCCCCTCATTCCTCATTCTACAATTTAAACTATTACTATTACATCAAAACATTGTTGTAGAACATAACCTCATCACCAGTTTAAATTATTACAACTTCAAAACATTGCTGTAAAGCACAACTTAATCACCAAGTATTCACCATGTCACAACATAAATAAGTTCATAAACATCGGCTATTAGTATTATTGAAAATATGGAGATGCATAATCTCACTGAGTCACTGCTGATTAAACCAGATCAGTTTTGTAACTTTGTGTATCTTGGCAAGCAGTAAAAACCATATCAGGCCCCAAAATGTTCACTTTTTCAAATCGATGAAACAATGTTGTTCCATTTATTTGGTTACCACTACTGATATCAACTACGCTTAACACAGAATCAAGTGCCATTGTAAGTTTACACAACTAACAATATGACAGACAAAAAAACATTCTACTATATAAGAAAGAATGTTTCACCTTTATCAGTTGAGAATGAGTGTTTGGTTGCAAATGAGCATGCACCAGAAATTGTCCCATTGTTAGGGCCCTGCAACACTTGTCCTGCCAAAACCTGGAATAATATGGAGATATAGCATATCATCAAGAAATTACTTGTAGTACCTTTTATATGAACAGATAAGATCACACATTTTATATATATATATATATATATATATATATATATATATATATATATATATATATATATATATATATATATATAATGTACTAGTGATGTCAAAAACTCACAATGCAATCACATATTTTAATAAAGTTAACCAAAATTTCTCAGGAAATTGTTGATTTCATAATTTCATATCATCTTTAAAGATGAAAACTATCTCTTAGCAATCTACAACTGAAACATGTGATGCACCATTGCACTCATCTTAAACTACAAACACAGCAAGCTCACTCCCAAATTAGGGCAAAAACAAGCTATGTGGCATCGAAACTCAAATCAATTGTTCATCATCCTTATCAATTACTTTCAAAACCATTAATAAACTCTAAAATGGATCAAAATCAATCGATGATAACCAGATCATCCAAATTCATTAAATCTATAAACATGTAGAATGAAATCGTAACCCTACAAGATCAAATCTGAATCGTTCAAACAAAAACTTAATCCGTGACTTTGTCAGATAGATTGAGATTGAGCTTACAAGCTGTCGATTGCGAATAGCTGAGATCGACTTCCGAGCTAAAATGCGGCCATTTCTCTGAGAAGATTTCGATGATGAGCCACTCCGGTGTTCCAAGCTTCTGTTAGCTACGATTTACGAAGCGCGATTAGTTTCACATAGGCCCCTTAATTATTCTGTTATCTTATATGAACCCCTAAACATTGCATACCTTAAAAGATAATAATAAATAATAATATAAATAAAGTTTTTACTATATTAATAAACGTTTAGTCAACTCGGCCGTTGACTTCTATTAGGTCCAAAATAAAGTGCACCAAGTTTGGTCTCATGCTTGTTAGTTATACATTATGATATTGGATCTAATGACCTAGTTTATGATGTTTGGGCTATTGATCCTCTCGATATTAATGATATTGCATTTAATGACCCAGTTTCTGATGCCACCAAATTATCGGTAATGGCCATGTTCCTCCGACGTCATAGATTGCCCACCACATGTTGACACCACAGATTCCCCATCACCCGTTGAGGCAGCACCTTTGTTTCGTAAGTCTGCATGTACTCGTAAGCAGACTACACTGCCAAATTTTGCATACTCTACTTACTCGGATCCGTTTGCTTCTTTTATTGCAAACATACATCATCTATCTGAATCTAAGTTGTATAGAGAAGTTGCTCATGATCCCCTTTGGCGGAATGATATGCCTGAGGAGCTTACTGCTCTTTGTTAGACACACACATGAGATTTTGTTCCACTCCCACCTGGTAAGCATACAATCGGTTGTCGTTGGGTATATAAGATTAAAAAAAATTATGATGGGTCCGTTGTGCGATCCAAGGCCAGACTTGTTGCAAAAGAGTACTCGCAAAAGTATGGCATGTGTTATGAGGAGACTTTTGCCCCCGTGGAAAAAAATGATGACAGTTCGTACTCTTATTGCAGTTGCATCCATTCGTCAGTGGAAAAATTTTCAAATGGATGTCAAGAATACTTTTTCTGAATGGTAATCTTCATGAGGAGGTTTACATGACTCCTCCCTATGGTGTTGCTCACCAGCCGAGTGAAGTCTGGCTTCGGAAAACTCTATATGGTCTCAAACAAGCCCCTCATACTTGGTTTGTGAAATTCTCTATAGTGATACTTCTCTTGGTTTTCTTCCTAGTAATCACGATTCAACATTGTTTGTTAGATGTACGAGTGCAGGACGAATTCTTTTGTCCTTATATGTAGACGATATAGTTATTACATGTGATGATTATAATGTCACTGAGTCATTGAAGCGTGATTTTGCTCGTCAGTTTGTCATGAAATATTTGGTTATTTTGTTAGTATTGAGGTGGCTCAATATCAAAAAGGATACCTCCTTTCTCAAATAAAATATATATCTGATTTTTTTCAGCGACACTCCTCTTGAAACCAATGCATGGTATTTTGCTACTTATGGTATTCCTTTATCAGGTCTGAGCCAAATACTGTACTATTGTGGTCAGTTTAGTTTATCTTTCAATTACTCACCCGGATATAGCTCATGTTGTTCATATGGTAGCCAGTTTGTTACTATTCCAACTTCTATTCACTGGGGAGTTATTCTTCGTATGCTGAGATATCTTCGTGACACTCAATTTCAGAGCCTCTTGTTTCCTTCAACGTCTTCTCTAGAGTTGCGTGACTATAGTGATGTTGATTGGGATAGCGGTCCTAATGATCGTAAATCCAAGAGTGCTTTCTGTATTTTCCTTGGAGATTCATTAGTCTCATGGAAAAGTAAGAAACAAGATGTAGTTTCTAGATCTTCTACTGAGGCTGAGTATCGTGATATTGATGTGACTACATGTGAGATTGTTTGGATGCGTTGGCTTCTTGTAGATATGGGGGTTAACATCTTCCAGCCCACCCCCTTACACTGTGATAACAAAAGTGCGGTGCTGAATGCAAGGAGTTGTGTTTTCCATGAGTGGTCGAAGCATATTGAGATTGATTGCCACTTCACTCGTCATCTTCTACAGCTTGGGACCATCTCGCTTACATATCATCAGCCTTACATATTGCTGATATTTTCACAAAGACTTGGTCCACTTCTCGCTTGCGTTTCTTTTGTGACAAACTCTCAATGCTTATTGTTATCGCATTGTGAGTTTGAAGGGGAATGTTAGCATATAGGGTATTGGGCCTTTGTTCGACCCATTTAGCTAGGTTAACCTAGTTAGGCTTTCTATATATTGTCTAGCTTTTCATTGTTTTCAAGTGTATTATTTTCATCTAATAAAAAAACCCTAGTCGTTTCCTTTGTATATCATTCTCAATATACACTTTTGTGTATTGAATATATTTGTCGGGTTTGAACATGTCTTGTTGTAGGTCAAAAAAACACAGGATCTTTGTGGAATCCTGTCTTGAGCAATCTAATAACACCAATAGATCAACAAAGATGATCAATTGATGCTAAAACAGGCCACCCGAAATCAACACACACTAGAACGCCATGTAAAACCCGTAAGCCATAAAAACTCAAAATACGACGATTTTTATTGATAATATGCTCAATACATGTATCTGATCAAACCCTAGAAAGCTATACAGACCCGAATAAATCGAAATACATGAGAAAAGTGGCTAACACACTGAATCAAAACCTAGAACCTTGAACAAGAAGAATGAACATATATACTAAATACAAAACTTTCGTCCCAACCGCCACAAAACTTTCAACTTTCGTCTGAAACTTTTAGATGAAACTAAAGTTTCGTCTGGCCCAAAACTTGACTTTCCGTGAACTTTGTATTCGGGTCTTCGGTCTTGATCGTTTAGTATGCACCAGCCTATATACCTTACAATATCCCCCGAGGCTGTTGCATACCAAAACATTTACTTTGTTGTAGCATGGACTGAGTAAGGCGTCATCACACATTTTTAGCGCCATAGACACCACTCGTATGTATAAATGTGCTTCGTCTTTAGTCACGTTCCCTGCGTCGCATCTGATTGTATTATAGTAGTGGATCTTCAGGTCTTAAGTGCTGAACATGAACATGTCCATCAGATCTAATACCTTGATGTCTTATCGATCCACAGTTTGTATAATGGCTTCACCGATCTGATTATTGTAGAGCCACTTCCTAAAGTTTGTTAGGAGAGTGAGTAATCTTGGTGGGATCTGGACACGGTGCTCGACTTCAGCCGACTTCAAACGTAGAACACTTTCTTCTTGCCAGTAATTGAGTCAAGTAAAAATTTATTTCGCCGTCTTCGAGGCTTTTGAGGAATAAAGGATGTGAATCTAGATTGGCATTGATTGCGAATCAGATTTTGAAGATCGTAGGCGTCAGCATGGTCTCTAGGATTGATGATATCTAGCTGTGACATCCTTCTTATGTATCCCAACAAGGCAAAGATTGAAGAGCATGCGAAGATTTGAAATACTGAATGACTCCCCCGTGGCTCTGATACCAAATTGTATGTCTAAAAATCACCGAATCTGTATGGAATCTTGTCCCGAGCAATCCAATAACACCAATAGATCAACAAAGGTGATCAATTGATGCTAAAACATGCCCGTAATTAACACACACACTAGAACATCATGTAAAACCCGAAAAGCCATAAAAACTCAAAATACGATGATTTCTATTGATAATATGCTAAATACATGTATCTGATCAAACCCTAGCAAGCTATACAAACCCGAATCAATTGAAATACAAGATAAAAGTGGCTAACACACTGAATCAAAACCTAGAACCTTGAACAAGAAGAATGAACCCGACTATATATAATATACTAAATACAAAAGTTTCATCCCAACCGCCAACAAACTTCCGTCCAAAAGTTTTGGACAAAACTTTCGTCCGACCCAAAACTTGACTTTTCTTGAACTTTGTATTCGGGTCTTCAGTCTTGATCGTTTTGTATGTACTAGCCTATACACCTTACAGTTGTGATGAACTCTAACCTCGTTTAACATGATAGCCGAAAATATATCATGTTATCAACAAATAGTTTAATATGTTACCCTAGCACCAAATGTAACGTCAAGATATATCAATTTGTCACTTATTTGATTCGTATATATCAATCTCAACAACTTTATTTTATGATGTAACAAACTTGAAAAAAATTCTTTTAATGTATGAGTTTACCTGATTTATTATTAGCAGGAGAACAATCAAGAAGAAATTAGTACACCTAAATCTAACAAAAATCATTCAGACAAGAACACGCAATTGGGTTCCTTCTTCTCTATGGGCCACACAAAGTATAAAGTATAAACCCCCCTTAGGCCCAGTTTGTAATCCACAAATCCCTTCTCTAGTAATATTTCTGAATTAATTTACATAAAAATAACTTTAGTTGAAAATAAAAATCACATTCAGTTTAAATATATTCACTATTTATTGTTTTCTTTAAAAAAATGTTGACACTTAGGCCGGGTGTAGTAGGTTGGCGCCCTTCACGCCTCCACCACCATGTCAGAGTCACATCGACCAAATGTTTAATGCCCACCCACCTCCGCCCCTTTGGGCGTTATCCGGTTAACACCCCTTTGGGCGTTACCCTTCACGCCCCCTCCGCCGCGGTGTTTAATGCCCCAAATCCTGCAAAAGCGGTGCTGCAGTGACTCGGATGGCTGGCGCCCCTGGGAGTGAATCGACTACACTTAGTCTTAGATATGAAAAGTAACCGGACTAGACTGATAAACCAGGTTACTTAGACCAAAACCGATCCAAAAACCAATTAGAACATACCTATATAGCACAGAACTTGCATGTAAATGAATCGAAACATGCCTGTATATTATATTGTAAGGTAATACAAAGAGAACTTGACGTACTGATAAACCAGGTTACTTAGACCAAAACCGATCCAAAAACCAATTAGAACATACCTATATAGCACAGAACTTGCATGTAAATGAATCGAAACATGCCTGTATATTATATTGTAAGGTAATACAAAGAGAACTTGACGTAGTTCTTTTATTGAACTACAAATGAGTTTGAAAACAAATGCTACCATATTTGTAAAAACTGAACAGAGTTAATATATATATTTTTTTAATAATTCTCAAAATTCAGTTAATAGCTTAAATAGTTAAATATGACATATATACTTGATGTCAATATAGGTTTAACCCTTTTTTAAGAAAAATCAAAATAAATACAAATATGCATTATTCGTGAATAGTGGGACCAAAAGCGGAGCCGAGGTTCCATAGAGCGTCCACTATAATTCATACCAACAGTGATGTTTCATTTATTATGCATTATTATCATCCCTTTCTATAACTATTAATATATATCTGATCTTATGGAATACTGGTAAAATTAACTTATCTTATCCTTCTCAGATCCTACTATTCAAATGACATATTTACAATGTTTGTTTATTATCATCCCTTCCTATAACTATTAATATATATCTAACCTTTACGGAATACAGGTAAGATTACCCCATTTTATCCTTTTCGGACCCTAGTATTAAAATGACATATTTGCTATATATGTTTGTTTATTGTAAGGGTGTTCAATTGAATCGAATCGGTTTATTCAAATCGAATTTGGAATTTTGAAATTTTGAAATCTAGATTCGAATTCGATTCAAATTCGAATAAGAATCTTATTCGAATAAGAATCTTATTCGAATAAAATTCAAATAAACCGAATTAGAAAAATAAAAACAAAAAATTACAAATATTCAAATTTTTAACTACATTTCTAAAAATTTAACAATCTAATTCATACATAAATAAAAAAAATGAACATAAAGAGTGTAACAACTAACAAGATAACTAAAACTAAAGTCGGGTATGGTACCATACTACCATAGTAATCAAGAGGTTAGAATAAAAGTGAAGAGTCAATGTCGTTTTGAAGTTTGAACCAATGAATTAACTTAATGCTTATAAAACCTAAAGAGTTCAATACTTAAAAAGGCTTGAAGATTGAAGACTTGAAGCTCATATGATAAAAAAAAATCTATGTATATAGTTAATTCGAATTCAATAGAATTCAAGATATTAAATTCGAAATCGATTCGAATTCGAAATCCTTATTTGAATCGAATCCTTATTCGAATTCGAAATTTTGATTCGAATCGGGTTCGAATCGAATTTCAAATTATTCGAGTCCGATTCGAATAATGAACACCCCTAGTTTATTGTCATCCCTCCCTGTAACTACGTATGTATATATATATATATATATGTGTGTGTATATATCCAATGGTTATTCACAGAAACATAAATAATATAACAAACAGTTAAAATCATGAAAAGTTGAATGAAAAAGGTGTATATATATATCTAAAAATACAAAACTTTGGCGAATTGATTTTAATAATAACTTTAACTCACTGGTCAATAATAATATATTCTACCAATTTAACCAACGACGCTTATAACTTTCACTTTCGTTGCTAAAGACAATCTCACTCGCATAATCATCATAGATTTACATTGACGATTGTGAGCGAAATGAGAAACATACCTTTTAAGGGACCCATATCTAATACGAATCATCAGGTAAACCATCTTTAAATTGACTTGCAATTCACAAGCACTCATATCTTTCTCCAGCAAGTTTGATCTTCATCTCCTCACTTTCTTCAAGGCACGGTTTCAGGTGCTAGGTCCTCCCAACAATACACATTACTTTGGTTGTTGTACACTGGGAAACAAATGAGTTTCCTTGGGAGACTCGAAATTTATGCAATTGCTTCCTATACATATATACACGTGAACAGGGCCGGTCCCGAGGATTTAAGTGCCCCGGCCGAGCAAAAAAAAAGGCCCCGTCGTTTCCTGCTTCTTCTGTTCAATTCATCCTTTTTTTTAAACAGTCGATGGTTTCTAATTTTTTTTATAAAGATTAGGGCCCAACCATTACATATTTACATTATAAAGATTAAATGGATTATGGCCCAACCAATCAACCATTACATATTTACATTATAAAGATTAAACGGATTATGGCCCAACCATTAGATTATATAGATTAAAGAGGGTCCAACCATTATAAAGATTAAATAATGACCAACCATTATAAAAATGGCTCAATATGTTTTTAAGTTTTTTGTAAAAATGTCCTAATATATAAAACCGGTATATAAAATTTTATAAAAAATCATATATATATAACATATATATAAAATTTTAGGCCCCCTAAAAAATGGACCCTGGCCGGAGGTCCGGCTCAACCTACCCCAGGGCCGGCCCTGCACGTGAACACATATACACACTAGTGTATCATAGTTATAAAGTTGATTAATTGCATCATAACAATAGGGTTGGTGCGTCATAATGTTAGTTGGTACACATTACACACCAATTTTATACGTTGAAAGTGCTTATCCAACTAATAATAAATTGGTGTATCATGTATCTCATTTAGAAAATAAGCGCCTCATAGTTAGATTCTGATGCATTATCTCATTCAAAAACTATTATCAAACACTATGTGGATTATTCTGAAAAACACTTCATGACTTGCTAGTTTTTATATTGTTATTAAAAAAAGTAGAAATATTTTATTTTTTTTAAATCATAATATATGTATACATTCATTTTTTCGTTTTATAATATTCTTTCTTAAACTTGTTGAAATCATTATTTAGCCATGTTTTATTACAGATTTTTAATTTGATGAAATAAAAATATTTAAATGCTTTATTTGGTTGCAAAGGTGGAAATTTCTAGAAATACATACGGCGAATGATGGTGGCGGATGGTGGTGGAGGTGAACAACGGCGTGGAATAGCGTGAAGCCCGAACCTTAGTGTTAGATGGGATATCGGTCAGTCGTCTTATCAGTCCATTTTCGGATTAATTTAAAATTGGATGACATTTTTAAAATTATATCTATAATCTAAACTAAAATATAAAAATACCATATGTTTTGGTATTAATGTACAATTTTAAAAACAATATATAAAATATACAGTTCGAAGTACTAAATTAATTAATAAATGAGATTTTGAAGGAAAATAAGTACATAGAAAAGTTAAAATCCGTTCTGACCAGTCTGGTCCGGTTCACCAAACCAATTATGTACCTAGTTCCTGAACCGGTCGTAAAAACATTGATTTTACTTAATGACTCAAATAACCTCGTTTTTTTCTGAAGAATCTTTAATTATCTTTGGTGGCTAGCTAGTGGGGACCTTGTATGCACAATTGCACACTCAATGGCGAGGCCAATATGGGATACAACCTATTGTCAATGTGCCAAAATAATAATTATATACACTTAAATTGTCTTCAAGTAAAATTGTACATTAAAGAATTAATACAACAATTTAGTTTTACATGATTTGTTCATGATTTATCACCTTAATGATTACTCATTTTAATTTTAATTGATAATGATAATTGTAATAATATCTTAGGTGAACACATACTCTTTATTGCTCAGGATAATTGGGTAAAGACAATAAGTCTCTAAGGAGTGTTTATAACACTTTAGGCGAATCTCACACCAATCGTAGACGATATATATAGTAAATTTATAATGAATGTTTGGTCTTATATATCAACAATGTATTTTTAGCGGTTTTAATGCGGACACGAGGAAATATCTTTAGTTAAGTGTGTTTGGTTGAGAGTTGTATTAAGATGTGTTAATATTATAAGTTTTCACCCGAATAATAAAAGTAAAGTTATGAGTTTTAAGTTAGCAAAACCGATAATAGTATTAGGCTACCCACAGCGCATGATCCTTCAGCCATCTGTGGCCTAGGTGGCACCTGCATGTGGGACAATGCAGCATTGAGGGAGGTCTGCCCGTGGGGTTCCGTACGCCACCAATGGCGATGGTTTCTTGAGAATAGTGGGCCCCACTAGATAAACTAATTTCTTTTTTTTTTTTGTTTTCTTTAAACCATAAACCTAATTTAAACATAGATTAAACAAATAAAACCTACTTTAAACATAATTTAATCTATAATAAAAACCTAATTTAAAACTAAAAATCACACAACCCTAAAAATAAAATATAAAAATCATACAACCTAAAACTAAAACACATAATATTAAACATAACTACAGATGCGCGATTGAATCAAACGAGCAATTCGAATCCGTTGAACGCTCGTCTTCCCATGGGTCATGGTACCTCAAGCGTTCGTTTGATTAGCTTTGGGCCATGGTACCTAAAACGAGCAACCCGAAAATGTTTTCAATTTATTAACTTTGTATTTTCGTTTGATTTTATTGTTTTAGGTTGTTGTTTTTATTTAATTTAATGTAATTTTAATTTTTGTTTAATTATTTAATTATTTATTAATTTAAGTTATTTCATAACTAATAATAATTTAAATAAATAAATGAAAATAAAAAAAGATGATGTGAATAATGAGGCTGTTTGTAGAAATGATTAGTATGGTAGTGTTGAGGGTAAAATGAGTTTGTGGGAAGCATGGGTGAAAAGCTGATGTGACATGCTGACTAGGACTGTTTGTAGGAAGGATGGTTGTCAGCGTTGCGGGCAGTCTTAGTGATTGATGTGGTGGGCCATGGGTTGTAAACTTTTGTTTATTAAAGGATAATATCCAATTATTTCACTAGCTATTATCACGCCTTTTAGTTGGAACGTTGGTTGTACAATGTTTTAAGTACCTTATGACAATAGAGTAGTTAGCCTTTTTGTTGAACGGCAATTTGGATCATTGACGGGTAACTGACTCACCCGATCATTCCTATCTCCTTTGGGAGAAAACTCATTATAGGTGAGAAAACCTACTGGCCCAACCTGGACCTCTTTTTTTTGTCACAAGTGGGACTTGAACCCAAAACCTCCCTATTTTAGTGAAGTTTTTGGTATACACCTTTGCCACTAGGCTAAGCTAGTGGTTGTAGTAGTTAGCATCTTGCTTAAGAGACTAGGTGTTAAAAAGAACAAAAAATATTGGGAAATTTAAAACGTGAAGCTACGAATTAACCAATACAATTAAAATTTTGCTACAATAACACATAATTTATTATGATAAATATGTTCTTGGTTATTTGGGTTTATAAAATGATAATTTAGTAAACTGCCATTTATGTCTATGTGGTTTGGTCAAAATTGTCACTTTCATCCAATAGTTTGTTTTCTTGCATCTGAGTCTTCGTGGTTTTAAAATCTTGTCACTTTCATCCAGTCAGTTAACACCATCAATTTTTCTCAGTTAAATGAGGGGTATTTCAGTCCTTTTACATATTTGTTTTATTTCTTCATTTTTTTACTCTCATTTAATCATCCTCAATTTGCCTTTTCTTTTCGTAATCACCTCCGCGATCAAGAGGTATGCTGTCACTTTGCCTTTTCTTTTCGTAATCACCTCTGCGATCAAGAGGTATATTGTTTGATTCTGATTTATGAACCCTAGATCATCAGTGCTAGTATTTCATAATCATATGGCTGTTAAAACTTGTCTAAAACATACAAAAAAGTGTCACTCAAAACCTAGTGTTGTCGCCGAAAACTTGGTCGAGAAAAGAGGAAGAAGGCCAGAAGGGGGATAATGAGGTTAAATTAGGGATGGTTAAATGAGAGTAAAAAAATGAAGAAATAAAACAAAAATGTAAAAGGACTGAAATACCCCTCATTTAACTGAGAAAAATGGATAGTGTTAACTAACTGGATGAAAGTGACAAGATTTTAAAACCACGAGGACCCAGATACGAGAAAACAGACTATTGGATGAAAATGACAATTTTGACATAACCATAAAGACGAAAATAACAGTGTAGTCTAATTTTTATTTCTTCACTTAAAAAGATGGCTTTTCATCTTATTTTTATATTAACATGTTAAATAAGTCAAATTTTATAGTAATAAAATGAAAAGAAATCAAATTGCTTAAAAAGACAGGAAACAGTTTAATTTCATTTAAATATTTAAAATATCTAATATTATAACTACTTGCATGTCTTACGCTTATTATATTGCACTTGTTATTGACGATCGTGACAATAGAGAGAGAAGAACTTCTTCAAGATCTTAATGAACAATCATAAATAAATGTGAAACTAGATATTCTTTCTATTTGTTTGCTTACTTAAAATAACAATAAATATCTTTAGGTTCATTTATTTAATAAATAAAATTCTTATTAGCTGGTTATAAATAATGTACTCATCATATGAATTATTTTAGATCAACTTTATAATATAAAGTTATAAAACTTTTTTCATTTCAAAAAAATATTTAATTAGTTACTATTATTGATTTAGTTATTATAGATTACTAACAAAAATTTCATAAAATAATATCAATAAAATGTATATCTATAAAGTTTTTAGAGATTTTTCATTTAAAAAGAGTTGTTTTAGTTAAATAGCATTGCACCGTTGGCCACCGGTCCACCCTATTAACCAGCTTGTTATTGTGCGGCTACTCTAATCCCCCCGTACACGAGTTAAGTCAAACTCATACTCAGTAGGGCATAAGATCCGCTTGACAACTTAGGTTAAGCTCAAGCTTAACTCGGTAGATCAACAAGCCTTCATGATGCAGACTCAACTCTCAATCATGAGGCTAGGAGATTCAAGATTGGCTAGAGCTCTTTAGAAAAGCTCATACGTTTATACAAAGATTATTTTTATTATCAAACTTATTTCATATAATATATATATATATATATATATAAACGCCGTAATTAGTAAACACTTTAAAAATATGTAAAAATTACGATAAAATTTACTTTAATAAAAGCTTGAGTCGATCATTTATAATCTAAACCATGTCTCACTATATATCTCAAAACTTTTATGTTCAAACTTAAATACGATAACAACTTGAATCAAATAAACGCAAGCCGATATCGAATACTGAATAGCTCAATAAACACTTAGCCTCAATTGTAGCTCAGCCTTGCAATCATGGGCTAACCCTCGTCACCTAGCGGTGGTCCTTTTTGGCCCCCAAGCTAACATCCCCTCCATCGCAGGCAGGGGCGGATGTAATAGTGAAGCGGGGGGTGCACAGGAACCCCCCGAGTTTCGAAATTTTAGTGTAACGGTAGGTAAAAAAACTGGGGTGAACCCCCTAAAATATTATAGGGTGAACCCCCTGACGACGCTGCCCACCCCACGGCCCACTGCAGCTCGCTTGATCCGGTTGTGAAGCTATAAAACTAAGAACTCTTTCTTAAACTAAATGTGTGTTCTTGAGCATTCATATGATTAGAGGTAAAAAATTGATAGAAACAAATGAGTAGATGACTCTTAAATACAAATTAGTTGATTTTGTGAACATTTTAAGCATAATTTTCATGTTTTTTTCTTCGTTTTAGGCCTCCAAAAATGGTTGAGCCGCCCCTGCCCGACCCGACCCGACCCGACCAATCGAACCGAACCGAAAAATTTTATGTCCGGCCCTATGAAATTGGATCATCTAAAAACAGTGAACCCCCTGAAAAAAATTCCTGGATCCGCCACTGATCGCAGGGCTAAAGCATTAAACTATTTTGAAACAAAAATAGTAAATAATGATAATGTTTTTAATAGTAATTTTTGTTGCCCATTTCACCATTTGAATAAAAGTTAGCACATTGGATGTTGTTTACATGGAAAATGATGTATTTTAGTTTTTTTTAATTATCTTAATTACTTTTATTTTTTAGAGGATAAATAAAAATATTTTAGTTAAATATAACATTAATCTTTTACATATGTTTTTTTTTTTTTTAGCCAATTTCATTTATTGATGTGCCATCTATATTTAAGTGTAAATAGTGGGTTGACCCGAGCTCGTTGGCTTCTACAAATTAGTTCATTAAAAACCAGAGTTGAGTTGACCCGAGCTCGTTGGCTTGAATAATGTCATAGCCGAGTCCAAGCTGAAGTAAGCTCACTCGAATAAAAAATCAAGTTGATTTGATAGTTTGGTAGTAACTTGATGGTTGATTCATACAAATTAACTTCTTTTCTTGTATATTGGTAGTTTGGTAACGTTTTATTTGAGATTTTAGAATTTGAAACCGTTTTGACTTGTTATTTTAGGTTTTATAAAAAGAACTATACACAAAATCATCAAGACTAAAGAAAAACACAGCTAAACTTGTTGAGCCATGAGTTGGAGGCGAGCAGAATACGAACTTAGTTTCTGGCTCGAAAGAAAATATTGAGTCAATTAAGCTTGCTTGACTCGTATTATTTATAGCACGAGTTCAAGTTGATGATAGCTCAGCTCGAATGGCTCGTTTGTGATGGGTGTTTTTATGAATAAAATCCTTAAATCATTTACTTATTCTAACTTTATAATTATTTTCTTTTATGAGTTGATTCTGATTTCTTGTTTATACATTGTTGATTTGTTTCTATTTTTTTTAAACCAATTGTTTGTATAAAAAGTAAATTAACTTAGAATCCCTTTTATCTTCGAACACAAATAGAAAAACTACTTGTTACTACCAACTTATTAGCTGTTTCATGTCATATTTTGTTTTTATCCGACTCGTTTTATGCTCCTCCTAAAATTCATGTGTCTATCACTGTTCGAGCCAAGTTAGAGCTGGAAGTAGCTTACTTGTGTAAAAACTCGAGCTGATTTGTCTCGTGATCTATTAGGGTTGTGTCTTGCTGTGTGCGTGCAATGTTTATGTCCACTCGTATGTGTTTGTGTCCACTCGTTGCTGAGGTCGTCAAAGGACAATTTAGTGAATTGATAGTTTCATTGCTGGAAGAGAAGGAAGAAGAGTGGACCGGTTTCATATAGGTGTGGGGTACTGTTTCATAAATGTTTATAAATGATTTCGATAGATTTTGTTTTCTTTTAAAAAGGTTTAATAATTATTTTAAATGTCACAATGATTATAACAAATACCACTATAATAATAAGAAACTAGTGGGCATTAACCCTTGCGCTGCGCCGGGCACGCATTAATTCGGCTCGATTTCGAACATAAAAACGTTGACAAAAAAATCCAGCGAAGATATTTGGTATGAATTACTGTATTCTTTTACTTAGTCTTAGAGATTGTAAATTGACTTGATCACAAACTTCAAGGTTTAACATCAAGGTTTACAAAATGTATGTCCTACATCTTCATTTTAATAACAACTAATCAGAATAAAAGCACTATTAGATGTTTCAAACCCATGTGCGTGAGCCTTTGTCTTTATAAAAAGATAAATTACAAAAGCAATCATTTAAATGAATAACATTTTAAATCCGATCTAAAACTTTTATTCAATGTCTTTAGATTACTGATTTAATTTGTCTTTAGATTAGCACGTCTTATTTTCATATGCCTAGTGGATTCCCAATGTAATTGGTTGTGAACAATTGCGATGTTTTGCGAAAAGTGTAAAGTATACATGTAGCAAAGTGTGTGCTGCATGGATGTTACGGTCTGGTTCAGCCGGTTTTGACGAAATTTCTAGGCTGAACCATTAACTACAGTTTTCAGAAACACTATATAGGTTGGTTGGTTGTGTCCACGGTTTGGTTGGTTATGTCCACTGAAACAACATACTATACATGTTTGATCGGTTCAGTCGGTTTCAACATTTATAAACACCGATATTGTATTGGTGTGGACATTGTGTTATTAAAGATGTAATGATTTGTTAGCAACTATATATGCGAGAAGACACGAGACAAATTGAATGAAAATTCACTTACTTATATAGAGTTCGGGATCCAAGAATAAGCATGCGTTAGAAGCTTTTGATAGAACTTTGAAAGACATATTGACTTGTGATAGTTTTACCATCTCTGAATTATCATTTGGAGGTGAATTAATTGTTTTTGAGAAGATTTCAGACAAATTCTTCCTATGAAAGTAGACAAAACATTGTCAACGCGTCTTTAAGTTCCTTATATATATGGGGCAAATGCAAAGTGCTTAGATTAATGAAAAACATAGGTTAAGTCTAGAAAGTGAAACACCTGATATGGAACAAATAAAGATATTTGCAAAATGGCTTTTGGATTTAAGAGAGGGAAATGTTGGTGGTATGAATGATGTTGAGACAATTATTGATATACATGATGATCTTCTCAATACTAATTCATTTGACCCTATTTCCAGCTTAATTGACTTTGTCTATCCTTCTATTCTTAAAATTTTCAAAAATCCATAATTTTTTCAAGAAAGAGCAATACTTGCACCGAAAAAATGAATTTGTTCAAGAAATTAATGAATGTTTCCCGGAGATGAAAATGTATACCTAAGTTCAGATAGTATGTGTAAGACAGAATATTTTAATGATAAGTTTGAAGAAAGTTTATTCTCACCTGATGTTCTAAATGGACTTAAACTCTAAGGTTTGTCAAACCATAGGTTAGTACTAAAGGTTGGTGTTCCGGTCACGCTACCAAGAAATATTGACTAGAAAAGTGATTTATATAATGGAACTAGATTACATGTAATATCAATGGGTAATCGTGTTATAGAATCGGAGATCATATCTAGAAGTATTAGGAATCACATTATTATCTGTAACGAACCAACATTCGGGTTTCATCCCATAATATAATAATTATATTGTAAGGGGTTATATTTATATAAAATAGAGTTGGAGGCATTTTGTAAATGGTGGAATTATCTACTTTTGGTGCAAAAGGGTTTAAATTACAAGTAGAGGGGGTTGTTGTGTAATTAACACAATCTCAATTGTGTTAAGTGGGAGAAGTCAGGCAAAACACATACATATGTGTGTGTGTTTGCGTATTCTTCAAAGAAGAAAAGGGGGAGAGGATCAAGCTCTAGATTAGTGAATTGCATGCTTGGATTGAGAGTTTTGAAAATTAGGGTTTTTGAGAACCCAATTTGGGGGTTTTGCAATTGAAGGTGTTTAAATGGTGAATTGAGTATGGTTAATTGTTTATAGTGTAATATAAACACATTTTCATGTAGAAAACCCAATTGATTTGGTGATTCATGAATTGATGAAATTGTGAAAATTGTGGAAATTGGATGAAATCCTTAACGGGTCAAAATGGGTAGTATTGGATTCATAATGGTTAAAAGCTAGTATGGGGCTTAATAAACCAAGATTAGATGATAGTAAAGATCATAAGATCTTGGGGGAGTTACTATTCAATTGGTGAATGTTTTGGGGTAACTTAGATTACTAAAACATGTGAAATGTTTAGGTGATCAAGGCGATAAAGGTGTTAGCTTTGAAGACGGATTGGAATCTTCATTGGCCAAGGTAAGTGATTTGCATTTACTTAGTATTAGATAAGTAGTTTTGTGTAAGTAGTATGTGTGGTATGCTATTTACATGTTATTGTATGTTTGAATCAATGTGGATTTCAAACTAAGCCATGGATGTGTGGCAATTTGGTAAATGGTCAAAGTAAAGTGTGCAATTGTGGTAACTAGATTTAATTAGACTATGTGGTTAATAGTCAAACTTGAATTTGCAATTGTTGTAAATAGATGTAATTAGACTATGTGGTTAATAGTCAAACTTGAATGCGCAATTGTGGTAACTAGATGTAATTAGACTATGTGGTTAATAGTCAAACTTGAATATGAAATTGTGGTAAATAGATGTAATTAGACTATGTGGTTAATAGTCGAACTTGAATGTGCAATTGTGGTAAATAGATGTAATTAGACTATGGGGTTAATAGTCAATCTTGAATGTCCAAAAGTAGTAAATAGATGTAAATTGACTTATGTGGTTATTGGTCAAACTAATGGGTGATATGTGGTTAAATGGTGTAAATGACTCAATGTGGTCAAGAGTCAACTAAAATGTATAATGTGATAACATTAGACTAAAATTAACCTAATGTGGTGAAAGTCAACTGTTAGTAGTAAAACGATAAATTGGTTGATTACATGAAGTGTGGATACTTCATGGAGGTGTAACGTGAAGTGTGGATACTTGACGAATGGTAGTGAGGTCAAGTAATTCACGGGTGAAAGTGAAGTCAAGTACTTCACGGGTGACATGAAGTGTGGATACTTCATGGGTCGGCATGGAGTCAAATACTCCATGTGAGAAAGCGAGTGGTGGTTCTCGCAATAGACATGTGGATATGTCAATTTGATGAATGGTGAAATGTAGGACTTGTATGGGTCAATACATGTCTTAGTTATAGGTCTTTGTATGCCTAAACAATTAAATGATTGAACTTGAAGTCAAACACTTCAAGGGTAAAATATGAGTGGTGGTACTCGGGTTTGGGGAATGATAACTAACAAATTTATGTTAGTATCTGTGGGTAAGCTTATATGTGGTTAAAATATAAGTTTATGATGGTTTATGGCTTAAATATGCAAACGGGTCAGTCGACGGGGGGTTGCATAGGCTGAAAATCAGTTTTGGGGCATGTTAGACTTGATGCCAGCGCATCATACGCCCGGGGGGCGCACCATATGCCCGGAGCGTATGATATGCCCATTTGGGTCTGGTAGACGCTGGAATTTTCGGGTTTTTAGGGTTTTGGCATGTTGTTATTGTAGGGACTTGTGGGAGGTCCCTAGGGATACTTATCTTTACTAACCATGTTCAAAATGATGTTTTGAATGTAGGGAAAGCTCCGGAGTGATCTCGGGTCTCGCATCGAGTGGATTGGATTCTCGTGGACATGTTTTGTAATTGGTTTTTGTATCTATTCTCGTATGGAGTCTTTACAAACTATTTGGGATTATCACAAGTTATGGATAACTTGTTGGTGATCTTTGTTTAAACTAATTTGTTGAAATCATGTTATTTTAGTTCGTGTTGTACAACTTAACGTGTGGATACATTAAATGTCGTTTTGGGACCTAACTTCTGCGTGGTTTTAAAAGGTTTAAATTGGGTTGGATTTTTGGGTGTTACATTATCCCCAGAATGTTTTTTGCCTCTTAAGGGTTGGTTTGTTTTTGAGACAAATGGTTTTACACATGGCCAGCTGTATGTTGCATTATCCAGAGTTAAAAGTAGAGACGGTCTTAAAGTATCTTAAACTATTAATTTTAGATAAAAATGGTAAACTTACCAATATAACATCAAATGTTGTATAGAGAGAAGTATCTGGATATTTACGAAAGTATTTAGAGTTTTATGAATTATATCATATTCATTATTTAACTTGTGTAATACACGGGTTTCTAACCTAGTACATAATAATAATAATAATAAAATAATATAAGTCTCACTAACTCATACTATGTGTAATACAAGTAGGCCCGGCCCAAAGGAGAGGCAGGGTGGAATATGGCTCCAGGCCCGGTCTTTCGAGAGCCCCGAAGTTTTTAAAAATTTTGTATATGTTTTAAATAGTATATTTAGTTTATACATCCATCTTGTGTATATCAAAGTTTCCTTAGTGTAATTAGAAATACCATTGCAAGAAAATATAAAGGTCACAGATTCAAGTCTTTACTCACATTTGTCAATTCATCAAAAAAGTTATTTTTTCTCCTGTATATCATCGTGGTATACAAAATTTGCTATTTTCATCCAATGAGTTAACTTCATCTATATTTTAACATTAAACGAGGGGTATTTACTATTTAGGTCTTTTTTTTATATATTTTTTATCTTATCAATATTTTAAACCCTTAATTATTCATCAATCCACTTAAACCGTATTAACCCTAATTACCCTATTACGATCATCTCTATGGCCATCATCATCTTAATGCCAATCATCTATCTTCTTAATCCATGTCGTCCCTATGGTATATCAAGATGATGATAGCCACATGGACGATCGTAATTCAAGAAGATGATGACCACATGGACGATCGTAATAAGGTAATTATGGTTAATACAGTTTAAGGGGATGAGAGGAATAATTAAGGGTTTAAAATATTGATAAGATAAAGAAATATATAAAAAAGACCTAACGAGGATACACATGAGAAAAATTAACTTTTTGAACAAAAGTGACAAAAGTTACTAAACCACAGTGACAAAAATGACAGTTTACTCTTATATAATCTTTAATTAGCTTTTTTATAAATAAATCATATTATAGATTAAGTTAATATATATATATATATATATATATATATATATATTTAAAATGTAAGTTAAAGATATAAAAAATTAAATAATAAACTTTAAATTAATTATTATATAATAGAAAGAGTAATATTAAAAGATAAAATAATAAATAACAAGTAAAAAATATTATTATTATTATATTTAAATTACAATATTTTTCTTTGTTTTGTTACTCACTATTTTACGTATAAACACGTATACTATTTGTTTCTTTTCTTTGAAAGGAGGAAATGGAAATCGCCATGTGCGATATTTGGTACCTGGGTCCATTCATTCATCTTTTTTAACCAAATTTTCTGTTACATTTACTTTTTATTTTTGTTTTTTTTAATTTCTAGTTTTTATTGTGATTTAGGATTTAACAATATGAAATTAAAATACGAGATAGACAAATTGATTTTCTTTAACTTGACACAAAAGAAAATTTATTTATTTCCAATTTTATGTTTTTAAATGATTTCAAAGCCATTTAATAATCCGACATTAACAAAGCTTAATAACAAAAATAAATTTTAAAGCATGTAACCTTCAAGGGGTTTCGATTCTTCTCTAATAGATGTCTCATGCTTAAACCATGCTTCTGCTAGTTTCTTGTTATAATCTATTGAAGGATACCTGTTCAACGCAAATTACGATTTACTTGATTCAGTTGAGGGTACTGATGGGATTCTATGAATTTTTCGGCAACAGGCTCTCATGGTTAAAAAAAATTAAAGCACATTAGAAATATTGTAAGTGTAAAAGGTAAGTTTACCCATTAATGTTTTAAGTTGGTTATAAACATGCATTTATTATTTAAACATCCGACCGATTAAAACTAGGAACCATCGGTTACGAGCTAATAAACAAGAAAAAATAAACTGGTGAGTTTTAAATGTATCCTACAAAATCGATAAAAAATATTAGAAAATCGTTGATACTTACTTCCTACCTTTGCCGGTTGATTGGTTTTTAAAACTGTGTCAATTAGTTGAACCGATAAATTATCAAATTTGTGTATTCGATAATCGATTCGATTTTCAAAACGTTGCATGTTACGGATCTTACATTTTTATGTAACAAAGTGAAATACAATTGAATGTTGAAATACAATTGAATGTTGAAATACAAATATAACGGTATCTTTTTGCTTAGTTCCTTCCACCGACTAAAGCAAAGAAAATTAAAATAAAATAACAACAAAAGGAAAAAAAAAGGAAAAAGAAAAAAGAAAAGAAATGGAACGTTATCACTTCGTGATCCAAAGACCAAAGTCCTCTAAAATATGACGTCATGATAGCAACCTCTATTTTATCTTTTCGCTTTCATGCTGGACCGTATCATTTGTCTAGTTTTCTAGTTACAAATATATATATATATATATTTTTTAACAACAACACTTAAATATTTTAAGATAATTAGTTTTTTTTTTGGGTAACACATAGAACATCCAGGGTAGCCCACCACAGGAGGAACTCCCAACTGGGTAAACCCTCTGACCTGGTCACAGACCCTTTTTTTTGCTGTTGCCAGAATTCGAACCCAAGACCTTTACTATGAGAATTCTTGGAGCTATCATTGCACCAAATGGCCAACGGTAGGTACAAATAGATGAATTAATTTATAACACACTTTATAAAAATATATTTAAATACGATGGTTTAAACATTTGAGGACGGGTTCATGAACCTTGGAGCAACCGGTAATTAAATACGAAAGCTAAGTTAAGTACTGATTACACCTTATCTTTTGTAAACTCAAGCATACCTTAAGTCCTTAACATTTTCTTTGTACTCGGGCATACTTTAACATTACCATTAAATATTTGTAAATCAATTTATTGACCGATTAATAGAAAGCATTACAAGGATATTTACCTTAATATTTTATATTACAGTTTTGGTAACTTTGATTTATTATACTTTTGGTCTCCATTGTTCACTTCAACATAACACATTTGGTTGTTATAGTGGACGAACGTTAAAAGGTTATGCTAAATCCTTGTTAAAAGTCAATTTTATCCTTAGAATTAAAAATATAAAAAAATAAATACAAAAAAAATCCCGCAACCCTTGTCATTCCCAACCCGACATCCACCCTTTCCGCTATTCACTATCCACCCATCAGGTTTGGATCGAACCATCAGGTATTCCAGTTGATGCGACATGAATGCAACCAAAAGAAGTCACCCGTGATAGGGGTCTTCCAGCCGAGGCAACAAATGATCACACCCCATTTTTTTGCCTCCGCCTGTGACATCGTCTGAAACCACCAACAAAACTGATTGAACCATCACACTAAACTTCTTAAAAAGCATAAATATATAAATTTTAGTGTATCTCTAATGTGAAATTTAATAATGCTTAAAAACATGCTCAACTGTCACATCAACAATATATTCATTCTTTAAAAACATCCATTTTATTCTCCAATATTTCATAATTCACAAACATCCTAACATTTTCACATTATCATCTTTTACACTTATTTTAATAATCATATTATTTATTATAATAATTTTTTTATTTTTAAAATTTATATTATTTATTGATTTATTAACTATTATAAAAGGTTAAAATCTTATAATTCTTAAAAAAATAAACATAACTCATTTACTAAAGAAAAAAATATAATTAAAAAAGACTATAAAAAGAATGAAAAGAAAAGAAAAATATAAACCCATTTCCTCTCGGTCCGTCGTTCCCATCCCAACCCTTCTCCCAATTTTCCATTTTTTTCTAGTATGTCCCTTACATCCCGTTCGACTGAAAAAAGAAAAAAAAAACCATGGCATGCCCCTCCTTGTTTGTCCCTTTCTTACACCACAGACAAGACATCCATCATGCCTTAACATGGATGAATGATTTCGACTAGGGGTGTTCATTATTCGAATTGAAATCGAATAATTCGAACCGAATTCAAATAAAAAATTTGAATTCGAATATCTGCTTATTCGATTCGAATGAGGATTCGCTTCAAATAAGGATTTCGAATTCGAATCGATTTCGAATTTATTCTCGAACCCGAATTTGATTCGAATTAACTATATACACAGATTTTTTTTATCATATGAGCTTCAAGCCTTCAACCTTCAAGCTTTTTAAGTATTGGACTCTTTAGTTTTTATAAGCTTTAAGTCAATTCATCAGTTTAAACTTCAAAACGACATCGACTCTTCACTATTTATGTTTATTTTTTTTTTGCATTTATGTATGAATTAGAGCATTCATAACAGCTTCTTTATATGTTTGTGAGTGAGTTTTGTATATTTTATGGAGTGGTTTAAAGTGGTTGTGAGTGCAGGAGAGATAAAAGGTATAATTTTTTTTATATATTTGTGAAAACACTGTTCACGTGTATAAATTTTTTAATATTTTTTTAAAGTGGTTATGAGTGGAGGAGAGAGAAAATGTAATGATAAATGTATAAGAAAATATTATTTAATTGAAAAAGAGAAAAAAAGTAGTGATTTTTAGTGTAATTATAAATATGAGGATAAAGTAGCTGATGAGAATGCTCTTAGATTATTAAATTTATAGAAATGTAGTTAAAAATCTGAATATTTGTAATTTTTATTTTTTATTTTTCTAATTCGGTTTATTCGAATGGATTCGAATTCGAATAAGCTTATTCGAATCGATTTAAGCAATTCTTATTCGAATCCAGATTTCAAATTCCAAATTTGAATAATTCGATTCGAATAAACCGATTCGATTCGATTGAACACCCCTACTTCTAACCCAATGATGCCCCATCCGATTTTGCTGGGTTGGTTTTGGTCTTAACTGTAAACCAAATCTACTAATTTACAAATCTACTAATATAGTTTAGAAATTTATAAGTTAACCGGCTGAAATTTTTTAAAATGTTGACTAAGCAATCAAACCAAAGACAGTGTTAGACTGTTTCATTGGCTTCAACTTAATCATAAATACCCCTAATTCCATCAACATTTTAACCTATTAAATCTATTCACAGTCCTTAACATTACACAAACACTTGAATGTGCTCATAATTGTCCCTACTCTATTTTGTCTTCTTCTAGGTGAGTTTGTATGCACTTTTGTAGCATGAAGTTCAACGGAACTTCACCTTAATGTCACGGGCCAAATATTTGAATATCGTTTTGTTATGTTTGTATTTGAACCCTTGAGTTTACTTGCTAATCCGGACTTCATCGGGAACGACCTCAGAGGGATAGATGACGTGAACATGCCTGGGTGTGCTTGCACACCAAACGCATCACTAGTCGCGAGTTGTTGCTCGCATGATGAGTTTAAGGTAGGACGAAACCAGTAGACCCTGATTATAAGCGAGATGGATTGGCTAGCCCTGGGGCAATCCAAGGCGCCACACGGGGCTCGAAAGATGACCCCGTGACAAGTGGTATCAGAGCAGGTCGATCCTCGGATACTTTGGAACGTGACTTATCCCAGATGTGCTTAAAATATACGAGTATGATTACGCAATGGTGGTGGGAGAAGACCAAACGTGGAACGCTTCGGCGATGGTCTTTCTAAGCCGCGAGTATAGGATCGTGAGCTCCGCCCTAGTCAAGTTACATTGAAGCACGTTGTGATCGAGTTCAACAACCAACGGTCTAGCAGTGTCGTAACCAAGATTAAGACTGCTACAACCTTCAGGTTCCCATACTGAAACTATTAGCGAACATCAACGCCACCTAAAGTAACCCGACGCATGTAACATCCCGAATAAATAGAAACGAATAAACAAGATCGGGGCGATTAACAAATAAAGGAAAGCAAAGGAGGAAAAAGGGGCGGGCTTGGCCAAGGGTCAGCCCATGGGCCCGAAACCTGAAGGGAAACCCTTCTAATCAGCAGCCACCAACCCTTTCCCCCATTACCACCATTTGCGCAAAGCTAGAGAGAGAGAGATCGAGTTTAGAGAGAGAAAGCTCAGGATCAAGCTCAAAGTCTCGAAAATCATTACTCATCGTCTCTGGAACGTCTAGCAGGGAGGAGGAAGCAAAAACAGGTAACCATCATGCCTAGATCTGAGTTTTTATAACTTTTTAGGTTTCGGATTAAAAACGCATAAAGGATAGGTTTTTACGTATGAAACTTGAAACAGATCACATATTTGAGCTCATGGATAAAAATAGAACGTTTTGAACATAAAAATTTTAGAGTTTGAACGATTGAAAATCATGGATCAGATCTAGGGTTTTGATTGGGGAATATGATCGCGCAGGCGAACTTAACAAGTTCGCGTGGCACTAACCCAGCGAACTTATCAAGTTCGCTCAGGCATGTTCGCTCAGACAAGCAAGCGAACTTACCACAAGTTCGCCTAGACCAGGGTTAGCGTACTTACCACAAGTTCGCCTAGACCAAAGCTAGCGAACTTATCACAAGTTCGCCTATGCCAACGATAGTGAACTTATCAAGTTCGCTTAGGCCAAAAGTGGCGAACTTACTTAAGTTCGCCTAACCTTTAGAATAGAAACGTGTAGTGTCGTTTAGGTGCATTATCTTATCTTGTATGACTTGATTATACAGATTATGTGTGACCTTAGTGACACTCTTTATCCAGCTAGTATACTTCTGGAACTCGCTTGTCAGGTGAGTTCTATGTGCCCCCTATGTGTTACGTGCAAACGTTTTTAAATGTTTTGGAGCTGAAGTGTATACATGATATTAATGAATGCTATGATATGTGTTACATGATAATGCATGGTGATTATAAATAAGACGAAGCATGTTTATGAACCTAGAAATATGATAAGTATGTTCATGAATAAAGAAACGAAAGTATGACATAACGTATAAGAATGAAATATTGCTCTATATACATATATATATATATATATATATATATTGCTTGCAATGTATTAATAAACGTTATGGACGGAAACGATGATATCAGCTACTTCGATAGACGGACGACCACTCGACTAATATGCAGCCAGAATCAAAAGTCTAGAAAGATAGACTAAACTAAGACCACTACGGTAGAGTCAGTCGCTAAATCGATGCATGGCTGTATATTTGGTTCGAGTGAAAAACGGATGCCTTAGGGCAGACGGATGAAACAGACGGGCGGCCGAAGGTTGGTAGGACGGTAAAGACGGACGGTCGAAGGTTGGTCGGACGGTAAGACATAAAGGACGACCGAAGGTTGGTCGGACGTTATGGAGAACGGACTATGACAGTAGGACGGAACGTTTGTCTTTGTGACTTACGAAACAAAATAACAGGTTAATCACCCTTATGTGTAAGTAAATGAACGCTCAAAGAATGTTCAAATGAATGTAAGAATGTAGGTATTATTATATGTGCCCACATATGAATGAAATATGAAGGAAAGCATTGAAATAATAAATATATACATATAAATATATTTATACAATTGAAAGTATGACAAGAAATAATGTTTATGTCTTGTTGTGTTAAACTAGAACTCACCAGCGTTAGCTGACTTTTGGTATGCACTTCAGGTAACAAGATGAAAGTACGGGCAAAGGCGTGATAGCTACTTGCTCCAAGACTGACATCCCGTTAATTTAATTTTTGATAAGACAATGTTTTATGTTTAAATGTTAAGACTTCCGCCGTCTATGTAATTGAATGATGAATGCTTCCGTTGTGTTTGAATGTTTTAATTAAACTTTAGTGAGATGACTATGTTTCACCCGGGAAACTGGCCTTACAACGCAACTATCTGAACTGATCTGAATGAACATCTCTGTTGCTTAACTACTGGGTGCCCTTCTTACAAAAGTGAATCATTCTCAATCTTACGGGGTGAAGATGCATTGTCATTCGGCTGTGATCAAGTATGGGATTGCGAGCATGCACGAGGACGTGCATGAAATGGTGGTGGGAAAGTGTCACAGGCCAAATGTGTGAAGATCTTTTTGCTATGTTTATACTTGAACGTTTGAGTTTGGTGGCTAGTCCGGACTCATCGGGCACGACCTCAGTGGGATATATGACGTGAACATGTCCTGGTGTGCTTGCACACCGAACACATCACTGGTCGTGAACTGTTGCCGCTCACATGATGAGTCCAAGGCAGGACGAAACCAGTAGATCCTAATCATAAGCGGGATGGATTGGCTGGCCCTGCGGCAACCCAGGGCGCCACATAGGGCCTCGGAAGATGAACCAGTGACATTAAGCTCGTCAAACTATAACGGTTTCCTAGAAGCAAGTTTTTGAGCCATTGATTACATTGTTTGTACTACACAAATAAACTTTAATTTACCTAATTAGCTAGGATAACAAAGGGTTGAATTCACAAAATAGTTGTTTAACAGGTTAATCTTGCTTTATCAGACAAAATCAAGTTTTTAGGTGGTCAGTATATCCATTTTAATAAACAATATGTTTTTGGGCTGGCACATTTAATAAACCCTCCAATCCATCTCTCGCTTGTTTACAACTTTATTACAATTCATTTATAACTTGCCAGGCCGTTTTGACTTTGCCAACTCATTTAGATAAATGACTTATGTTAACGTTATATGGTTTTAAGTATGTCTAGAAAAGATTGAATGTCTTTTAACATGTATAAATGTATGAGTCGTATTCAAGTTTATCAATTTCAACGGTGAAAAGAGCACGATTGCAAGTTGTAATTGATAATAAAAGTATCAACTTTATAATGTATCATCTTATAAAAACATCGATCTTATAATAATAAACCAATAGCAAATTCATAATAAAATGTATTGTTAGCTAGTATGGTTACGAGATATCCATAGGTTTATCGTTCTTCAGTGGTGTGCCTAGGTATGGCACATTGGGGTCGAACGCACCCCATGAAATTTTTTTAAGTATATATGCTAAAGGTGGCAATCTTGACCCATTTTTTAAAAAATGGGTTTATTTGGACAAAAATCAATTGAATATGGGTCAATTTGATTGACCTCAAATTAGTCAATTGGTTAATTTAGGCCAACTTAAATTAATCAACGAGTCAATTTATGCCACCTCAAATATTCTACGGTTAATTTGGGTAACCGTAAATTATTCAACGAATCAAAATAACTAAGTAATATAAAACTTGTTAACTTAAAAATAGTGTATATGAGTTAACAAAAAAAAAGCTTTGTCACCCCACCCTCACCCTTGCTATCACTACCACCGCGCAACCACCCGCCGCCACCGCCTCGATGCCGTCGCCACCCCGCATCCGCCCCTTAACCACCACCGCTGCCACTACTCGCCACCGCCGCCCGCCGCATTCGCCGCCCTCACCCGTCACCCACCGCCGCCAGCCCCACCCGCCCGCCGCTAGCCCCACCAGCCCGCGGCCCTTTAGTAAACTCGGGAACAAAGCGTAAGGATTATTCATAGTTAAAATTTAATTAATTAAAACAGTAATTTTTTTAAAATAAAATAGTTAGTTCAAACAACGCGTTTATTTTAATAAAACAGATATTTTATGACAACAACTTTTATATGATAAAAACATACTTTTCTAAAAACTAATAGTTTAAAACTATTAAAAATTTATAACTTTTATTTATATTTAGAGAT
This sequence comes from Smallanthus sonchifolius, assembly GCA_023525975.1. Taxonomy (NCBI): domain Eukaryota; kingdom Viridiplantae; phylum Streptophyta; class Magnoliopsida; order Asterales; family Asteraceae; genus Smallanthus; species Smallanthus sonchifolius. Next base: position 3,356,477 of record CM042024.1, on the reverse strand, counting down.
ACAATGTAGTTAAACGAGTACATGTTTAACAGAGAACTAAATTTAATCAGTGAATAGTGAGAACTGTATAACACAATCATATGGAATATTTGATGGATATAATGAAAGAAAAGAGTGTAGACGATTCCATAACCGTTTTATTTATCATGTTTAAAGTAAACTGTCATTTTTGTTCATGTGGTTTAGTCACTTTTACTACTTTATACAAAAAACATATTTTTTTCCTCGTGATTTATGACACCTGTTATTTTCATCTAATCAGCTAATTTCATCCATATTTTAACATTAAATAATAAGCATTTATGTTTTTTATATATTTATTTATTTTATTAATATTTTAAACCTTTAATTATTTTCTCTAAAATTTTATCGTAAACACTCCGACGCGCGTGGCATTTCTGTCATTTGACTTAATCAATATATACTATTTTTGGCCGATGAGAAAATCCAGTGGCTCAACGGTAATAACATCAATTTTATTTGAACGAAATAATATTTCAAAATAATATTAAACCCTATGGTCTCCACTATGCTCAACCAACCAACCCATTATTATGTCCGTTTGAACCCTCTGTTTTCTCTTTCTAACAAAAATGCACTCCGCCTTTTTACAACATCACTAAATTCATCATTCTCTCCCTTCGATTGTTCCTTTTGAACATCTAATTCGTCGGAAACAATGGCGGTTTCCGGCAATACATCGTCCAGCGACGGCGCCGTTAGTCTCACCTCCAAAACACCTATTTTCGGCCAAAAACTTTACGTCATCATCGCGATTACTGTAATAATCATGACAGGAATACTCGTAATGATCGTGTTCTGTATCCGTCGGAGCTTGAATACGAAGCGACGTCGTAGGATGCGCGTAAAGCACAGCTCAGGATTGTTTCCGTTGGTTTCGGAAACGATCAACGGAGAATCGACTGAGAAGACATCGAAAGTTAGCGTGTTCGAGGAGGATAATGATCGGAAGGAGGAGATTAAACCGATGATCAAAGTTGTTGAGAGTAAAATAGTGAATACTAATTCCGGTAGTAACGAATCTGGTACGAGTCGGAGTGAGGGCGCGTCGTCGTCGGTGTCGGCGGAGAATTTGAGCAGTTTAGGGTTTGGGAGGTGGTACGGTTTGAACGAGCTTGAAATTGCGACGAGTAATTTCGCGGTGGAGAATGTGATCGGAGAAGGAGGGTACGGGATTGTGTATAGAGGCGTTCTACGCGACGGTTCTGTGGTGGCTGTGAAGAATCTTCTGAATAATAAGTTAGTTTTCTTCACTTCTTATTTAAATTCCGTTTCAAATCGATTTGAATCTATGTTATTTGCATGCGATTATGATGAAATTTATGTTCATAGTTATAAGATTTTCATTGAATTTCGCCGGAGGAGACGATCTGAGCTTCTTAGATCTAAGATTGATACTCGCCGGAGTCGCCATCGCCGGTGCCGGCAACTCGGTTTATGCTTTCCATAATTTGTATGATTGATCTGTTGAAAACAACTTATACAGATTTAGCAATACTCTGTGAACATTATGGTTAAAATTTCTATCCAAAAATACCTATTTCTAGATGATATTGTCAAATTAAAATAGAATGATTTAAATATCAATAATTTTATAAGTTTTATATTATAGAATACATTTTTATTACACTTCATTCTCTTAAAAAGAATAAAGTAAATGGTAACTTTATCATCCCTCTTTTTAGAATTTTAATTAGAAAATGATTACATTATCTTTATTCCCCTCATCTCCCCTTTAATTTTACACCTTCAATTTGTTTTTCTTTATGCTAAAGAGGCCTTTGACCTAGCTTAATGTATTTATTTGTTGTAAAGCAAAATATTATATTTGTATGAATATTGATATTTTTGCTATAGAATCCAAACATAAAAGTTAAAAAAAAATGATAATAATTGTTTATCTTTGGATATGAGATCTGAAGACAATCTACATTGAATAAATTAGAAATTGGATCACATGGTCATTGGTGCAAGAATATAATATAATATTATAAAATATCCCAAAGTTAGGAGACAGAGAGTGTTGCATATGTTTAATACTTTAATTACTATTTTATTTTTAAAAAAATGGCTACTTGTAGTGGTCATATTTTATACCCTCGATCTGCAACAAAGACCAACAGTTCATTATTCACTTATTTAGTTAGTTATGGGGCTCTAGGAGACTTTAGTGTTTAGACATAGATGATCCGTTACTCTTGGTACTAACCATTTTCTCCTATTATTTTTTTATTATTTAATTATTCTTTTTTGCCTAAAGTATCATATCCCATACCTAGGTATAGTTGATACTTTTATGACAAAAATAATGCATTATTTATTGCTATTTGACTATAATGATTTCATATGTTGTAGGGGCCAGGCAGAGAAGGAATTTAAGGTAGAGGTAGAAGCAATTGGAAAAGTAAGGCATAAAAACCTTGTGGGTCTAATTGGATTTTGTGCAGATGGTGCTAAAAGGTAGCCGTGGCTTGCATCTTGGCTTGATTTCATCTAAAGGGTGGCAAAAAGAACGGGTTAAATAGGTTGGGTAATGGGTCAAAACAAATCAACCCAAAAAACGGGTTGACTTGGAAACATTTTTCAGATTTTTAAATAATTAATGTATTAAATATGATTAAATTCAACTTTTTTTAATAAATTGATTTAGAACGATTTTTACGGTTAAACACATTTCAATTTTCAAATGACTTTTTTTGCCCAGTTAAATCTTTTAGCTTAACCCATTTAATCTGTTAAAGATGAAACATACCTAATCTGCCTGTTTTTAGTTAAATCAGTTATTTCATATAATTAAATGATGGTTGACTAAGGTTTTGGCCCAATGGTTTGTGTATGCAAACTTTTACCATTCTGTATTTGTTATAACTTCCTTTTTGGATCCTTTCCTGTGTTAGTTGGATCCTTACCGCATCTCAGTTATGCAACATAAAGTTAGACATTTACTAAAGTTTGGTGCTTGATGTTTCATTTAATAGCCAAACAAGTAACATGAAGAAAAGAACTCAAATAATTGAAAAACTAATATTAGGTACTAATACTATATGCTGAGGCTGCATCGCGTTCTCATGTAATGCAGGTTGCTTGTATATGAGTATATTGACAATGGAAATTTGGAACAATGGTTGCATGGGGATGTTGGACCAATCAGCCCGTTAACTTGGGACATCCGAATGAAGATCGCAGTAGGGACTGCAAAAGGGTATGCTCATATATTTTTTCTTCTTATTTTCTCATTTCAAGATATAAATCTGATCATTAATCATTATATATTATGAATGTTACCAGTATATGTAGATGCAGGAAACTTGTTCAACCATTTATTAATGTGTATGATTTGTGATTCTGACATGGTTTACTTGCATTAGGCTGGCATATTTACATGAAGGATTGGAACCAAAAGTTGTACACCGTGATGTTAAATCAAGCAATATCCTCCTAGATAGAAAATGGAACGCAAAAGTATCTGATTTTGGACTTGCTAAGTTGTTAGGACCTGAGAAAAGCTATGTAACCACACGAGTAATGGGCACATTCGGGTTTGTAGCTTCACAAATATTTATTATTTTTTTCAAACTTTTTCTATCTTAAAATAAACGCATACGGTTGATTTCCAGATACGTCTCACCTGACTACGCAAGCACAGGGATGCTAAATGAGTGCAGTGATGTCTACAGTTTTGGTGTTTTACTCATGGAAATAGTTACAGGAAGAAGCCCTGTCGATTATTCCCGAGCACCTGGAGAGGTACTATAAATATAACATTGAAGTAGATTTGTCAAGATGTGCAGGTTAAGTAACGGGTCAAAATGAATATGGGTTGAAACATGTCATTTTCTAGTACGGGTTGAAACGGGCCATGTGAGGTTGGGTTTGACCTAGTAACACTTGTTGTCTATTTTTAAAAATTGATGTAAATAATTAATGGCAAAACAATACCATTACAATAATAACCTAATCCTTTAAAGAAACGATTTAAGAGGTTGTCTCGGGATGGGTTCGAGGGTTTGTCTAGTCTAGCCTAAACACGACCCGATTACTTAATTGTGTAAAAATTGAACCACAACCTGGACATGTGTAACCCAAAGATGACACGTGTAACCCGGGTATCTAAACGAGTCAAAGAGATTTAAAATCTAATTTACAGTTTTAAATGGGCTGGTCAGGTCAAACTGAATCCGACCCGTTCAGTAAACGGATAGCCGTGCCAACTATGACCTGAATCCTTTTATCTCAAACCCCAAAATGTATTTCATGTTGGTTTGTGTCGTGCATGGAACTGTCACCCTATTTTTGTATGTGTAACTTTCGAGGAACTTACAATCCAATTGACCGGCCCAATTAGCTGAAAAATATTTAACTGACCCTTTTTGGGCTAAAACACAACCCAAATCCACCAATTCATAAGTTAATAGGTTGGAACTGCCACCTCTAGAGTCAAGTTTCCTCTTTATAGTGTCTTGTATATAAACATGTTTTGAAACTAACTCTTTTGTGTTGGATTTATTGTAGATGAATTTGGTTGATTGGTTTAGAGGGATGGTGGCAAGTCGTCGAGGGGAAGAGTTACTAGACCCGAAGATTAGCATACCACCACCTTCTAGATCTTTGAAGCGCGTATTGTTGGTGTGCCTTCGGTGTATAGACATGGATGCAAATAAACGCCCAAAAATGGGCCAAGTTGTACACATGCTCGAGGCAGATGATTTCCCTTTCCGCACAGTGAGTCTTCTCAAATTTACTTTCCTCACTACCAAACACAATTTTAGAAATGATAACACTTACATTATGTGTTTAAAAAAGACATTAATTTTGAATCCATTAATAATAACCCGCTCGAAATAAGTAATTTCAAACTGCTTATGATTTACATCTTGCAGGAATCTCGCCCGCCGAGAGACACAGCTACGCTTGGTTCGGGTGTGGATGTTGCAAGTCAAGTGCCTTTGGTAAATTAGTTTTCTCGAGTGTGTATGTTCGTCTAGCTATTGCAATTTGTTTGTTCTTTCTATAGCTAATATGATGATATATAATACATACGCGAATGCTTTAAAAATTAAAAAAATATTCCCATCAAGAAAGTCATAAACTCTGTAAATAGAGTGAGGTATTTGTAATTTCTACTTGAAACTATTTGCTACTTGTAAACAAAAACACTCGTATATTAAAGATGTAGTTTATTTTTCTCGTGTACTCGAGTTCGTTCTGAAGATGAAGATTTAAAAAGTGACCACTAATTAACTCTTCAAGGCCTCACAATATCATAGAGAAACATGAGTAAGCTTGATTTATCTCTTAAGTGATGATTTTAAGACGGATTGCCGGCAATATCATAGAGAAACATGAGTAAGCTTGATTTATGTCTTACTAGCTTAGAACCCGTGTCTACATACGGGGTGAAAAATATTAATATAAAAAATTCTTAAATCTTTATGTATATATTTTACAGATGTAGAAATATATTATATATACTAAGGATAGAAAACGAAATTCAAAATATGTAAAAATTAATATATAATTAGGTTTCGAAAATACGTTAATTACTATTTAATGTAATTTAACTTTTATTTACTATTTGATTGAAAATAAAAGTTGCATAATTAGATTTAAAGGTTTCTTATAATAATGGATAATTTAAAATAAATGTGTTTTATTAGTATAATTAATATTTTCTTTGAAAATATATTATTATTATTAAAAAATAGAGATGTATTTAATAAGAGAGAGAAACGAAAAAAAAATGATGAGAATAAATATGAAGGTGACACGTGACATGAAAAAACCTTTATTTATTATATAGTATAGATGTGATGATTTTAAGACGGATTGACGAGCAAGCTTGATTTAAAGGGTGACCATTAATTAATTGTTCAAGGCCCGACAATATCATAGGGAAACATGAGTAAGCTTGATTTATCTTTTATGTGATGATTTTAAGACGGATTGACAAGTACACTAAAATATCTATCTCAATTGATATTATAATATAATATGTTAATTGAATGCAAATCTATACATACTAATAAATAAAAGTTTTAAGGTGTCACATGTCATTCTCATATTCATCCTTAATTTTTTTTTCCGTCTCTCTTCTATTTAATGATACAAGTTTCTATAAAAAAAATTATAATTTTCGTTTCCCGCATCTCTCACCTATTAAATAATAATGATTTTTATAACTATTTTTATAAAACATTTTTAATTAAAAAATAACTTTGTTCATAGAACATTTTTATAATTTGAACATTTCTTTCATTCTTTTTATTAAACTTTAAAAAAATAACTACATAACGTCTCTAAAATTTGTATTAAAAAATTATGTAATATGTAATATTAAATCTTTATTACTAAGTATATATAACATTGTATTTATTCACCCTGTATAATATACGGGGTTTCTAACCTATATTATAATAAATGAATAATCATACTTGTTACGTGTCGACTTCTGATAAAATCTAGATTTTTATTTTTCGCCTTTCTCTCCTATTAAATAATGATGTTGTTAAATAGTTAAATATCTAACATATATTCTAATATTTTATTAAAAATTACTAAATCATAAAAAAATTTCAATTATTTCTTATTTCACAGATGACTAATAACATCAAACATACAAATCTTTATAGAAAATATTGTTTTATAACAAGTTGTATTTATTCATCCCATGTAAATCATGGGCTTTAACCTAGATTTATAATATAATAAACAAATTATATGGTTAAAAACAGAAAAAAGTGTATAGTATCAACACAAATTGTTATCGAAAAATACAAAACTTTGGCGAATTGATTTTAATAATAACTTTAACTCACTGGTCAATAATAATATATTCTACCAATTTAACCAACGACGCTTGTAACTTTCATTTTCGTTGCTAAAGACAATCTCACTCGCATAATCATCATAGATTTACAATGACGATTATGAGCGAAATGAGAAACATACCTTTTAAGGGACCCATATCTAATGCGAATCCTCAGGTAAACCATCTTTAAATTGACTTGCAATTCACAAGCACTCATATCTTTCTCTAGCAAGTTTGATCTTCTTCTCCTCACTTTCTTCAAGGCACGGCTTCGGGTGCTAAGTCCTCCCAATAATACACATTACTTCCGCTGTTGTACACTGGAAAACAAATGAGTTTCCTTGGAAGACTCGAAATTTATGTAACTGCTTCCTATACATATATACACGTGAACACATATACACACTAGTGTATCATAGTTATGAAGTTGATTAATTGCATCATAACAATAGGGTTGGTGCGTCATAATGTTAGTTGGTACACATTACATACAAAGTTACCCTATCAAATAGGGTATTTCATTTCTGATGGTAACAAAATTTCTTTGATATTTTATTAAAATTACTCATACAATTTTTTTTAATATAAAATCACTCATGTTTTAGGATTGTTTCAATATTGTATATTTTTCTTATATATATTAAAAAAAATTAAATTAAGAGACCTAAATAGAAGGATATATTAAACTTGGTTACTAGTTAATATTTTATTTCAAGTTTAACTTGAAACAGGAAGTAATGGTGAAGAAAAGAATTTACTAAACAGTCAAAAAGTTTCATAATTGTAGCATTTAAGTCAACTTGAAAAAAGTAAGCACTAAATTGTAACCAAAGTTTATATATCATTTAATTTATTTAATTTGAGAAAATAACATTTATAAAAAGATTTCATAAGAATGAAACAATATTCAAACTTGAGTTGTCTTTAGTTGCTAAAAGAATAAGTGACTTTATTGAACACTATTCAAACTTAGTTATTGTTTTATAATTACATTCCTTTCTAATATATCAAACTTTGGACTCTTACATTCGATTACCTTTATAACACTAAAAACATAATTTATTAGACTTAACGACATCAATTGTGGATCAAATATAATAAAAGTTACATTTTAAAGTACGTAAATTGGACTTTAATAATTTAGATATATTAAAAGTTAAATTTTAAAATACACAAATGACACTTCTAATTTTTATTTTTGCTGTCAAGGACAATCACACTTGTATAATTATCATATATTTACACTTAATTTTCATTCGATTTCACTTATAGAGAATATGCGTTTCCTCATTTCACTCATAGGCATCATTGTGAAACAAATCGAGTGAAAATCAAATGTATATCTATAGTAATGATGCGAGTTAAATTGTCTTTAGCAACGAAATTAAGAGTTTTATTAGTTAAATTGTTAGCACGGATTATTATCGATCACTAAGTTAAAGTTTAATACCCCTTTAAAATATTAGTAGATTGAAAAGTTTTAAAATTCACTACATAACACGATATTTCTTGCCAAGTTTGATTAACCTCATCATATTATTAGCGAACCAAAAATCCCTTTTATTTTTATTTTGTTAACATCACTTTTGCTATTTTTACAAATCACCAAAATAAACATGCTAGACCATTGACTTTTTATCCACATCACAATAAACATACCCAACCCGACAAGCTTAAAGTCGACTCCTCACCAAAATAAACTAGCCGACATTCACCTAGCCGCAAATCTAACTAGCCGGCAACCACCTAGCCGGCAATCCGACTATTATGTAGTCCAACTTAGCCAACACCCACCCACCCGACACCCACCTAGCCGGCAAGCAGGGGCGGCCCTTAGGGGGCGGGGAGGGCGATCGTCCGGAGCTCGGTCTCCTAAGGGGCCCGTAGTTTTTAATTTTTTTTATATTATATATATATATTTATAAAAGGCCCAACTTGTATTATTCATTTATTTTATTAACCCGCTTAGAAATTAAAAAAAGGCCCACTACTTGTATTATTCATTTATCATATTAACCCACTTAGAAATTAAAAAAGACCCACTACTTGTATTATCCATTTATCCTATTAACCCACTTAGAAATTAAAAAAAGACTCACTACTTGTATGATCCATTTATCATATTAACTCACTTAGAAATTAAAAAAAAGACCTACTACTTGTATTATCCACTTATCCTATTAACCAACTTAGAAATTAAAAACGGCCCACTACTTGTATTATTCATTTATCCTATTAACCCACTTAGAAATTAAAAAAGGCCCACTACTTGTATTATCCATTTATCCTATTAACCCACTTAGAAATTAAAAAAGGCCCACTACTTGTATTATCCATTTATCCTATTAACCCACTTAGAAATTAAAAAATGTCCACTACTTGTATTATCCATTTATCCTATTAACCCACTTAGAAATTAAAAAATGTTCAGTACTTGTATTATCCATTTATCCTATTAACCCACTTAGAAATTAAAAAGACCCACTAGACTATTCGAGGTATGCATCATGATTCATTAATCGTTATGTATGATTCGTTAATCGTTATTCGTTTGTTGTAGTTTTTGATTATGCCACTATGAGTTTATATTATGGGGCTCGCTTTTTTTTACATGTTCCGGACCCAAAACGTTTTAAGGATTCTCGGAACCGGCCCTGCCAGCAAGCTGGCGGCTATGTTGTAGCCGAGCTAAACACGTATTGTCCTCTAAATGGTTATATATGTAGTTGCATGTCACTTTACAATTATTACGCAATCGACTGGAAGTGTCCCGGGTCAGCTTGGTGTGGACAAAAGTCGATGTTCATTTTGTAAAATTGGTGAACATGTTTATTTGATGATTTTCCTTTAAATTAAATAAAAAGGTAAAACGAAAATATTGAACGACACGTGTCATACGCATAACTGCATGTTGTTCCCCTGAAACTACCAGCAAACGCACACATCGGATTTGGCGTTTCAAAAGCAAAAAAAATCGTCACCTTCACACACATAACACCGGATCTGATTACCGGAGAAGCTCGCCTCAATGGCTGAAAATTTGATACAGAGGCTGGAGGTCGCCGTATCGCGGCTGGAATCATTCTCCCGCAGTTCTCAGCCCCAGGCTGCCGCACTTGACGCCGCATCAGCCTCATCGGAACCGTCAATCGTCGCATTTGACGATCTGATAACGGAATACGTCGACAAGGTCTCCAGCGCGGCGGAGAAGATTGGCGGACAAGTTAACGATATTACAAAGGTTCTCAGGGAGGCTTTTTCCGCTCAGAAGGCGCTTCTCGCTAAGATCAAACAAACTCAGGTTATTTTCGACAATTTCCTCATTTGAAATTGAGATCTGATTCACGTATTCCGTGTTTGTGCTCGATTCTGGAATGAAAGGAGGTTCTACCAAATAAGAAGACATTTTATCATTATAAATCATTAGGGATCACTGTTAATCGTTTGGTTAGAAATAAACTCGAATTCATCGTTTGGTGGAACATCCATTACCTGCATATACATACATACATACAATCATACAAATGTCAGTGTAGTTTCATTATTAGCAATGTTTTCAGAATCAGACCGGAGATCGAACCAGTCGCCTTACCTGTCCGCTTGTTTGACAGGTCTTACCAGATTTTAAGAACATGACGACGTCATAATATATAACTAATTTAAAATAAAATATGAGAATACTTTATTTTTTGGTGTGAATTTGTAATTTTAAAGACTTAAATAAATAAAATATGGAGACTAAAGTACTAAATGAATCAATAAATGAGACTTTGGAGGGAAAAAAAATAAAAATCCTGTCCGACCAACGGTCCAGTGAACCACCGGTAACCGGCCGGTTCAAATGGAAACAGTTCAAAGTGGCATAACCGGACCAGGTAGGTACCAGGTCTGACCGGTTCGGTCTGGCCATGAAAATACTGATTATTAGTCACCTGACATGACTTTTGGGAAAAAGGTGTGAAATTGCAACAAACACCTTAATTAGGCCTTACTGTTGCTGTAATTTTTTTAATTATATTTCTAATTGGTGTTGCTTGTTTAAATTTTACATATTAATTTTGCAGAAACCTGATGCTGGAGGAATGGCGGAATTTCTCAGGCCAGTAAATGAAAAACTAACTGAAGCAACTAAAATGACAGAAGGACGCCGTTCTGATTTCTTTAACCACTTAAGATCTGTTGCTGAAAGTCTATCAGCTTTAGCATGGATTGCATATGCAGGGAAAAACTGTGGTTAGGGAAATTTATTCTTCATGTCTTGTTTTTTATATGAAAAATATGGACTTTTGTATCAAGGTATCTGTTATTGATTCTTATTTTCCAGGAATGAGCATGCCTATTGCACATGTTGAAGAATGTTGGCAGTCAGCTGAGTTTTACAATAACAAGGTACTTCATCTTTTCTGGACTTCTTTCATACATGTCCATGCATACTAAAATGCAATGTGATTCATTTTCTTTATTGATCTATGCAACACAATTTTCTTTTAACCATTTAATGTAACATACTTGCAAATTCACCATTTCGTACCAAATATGCAATTTGTAAGCTGTAACCAATTAATGTGACATGCTTAGCTTTTTCAAACCATTTAATGCAACCTACTTACCATTTTTTTTACCTTAATGCAACAAATTACATAACTTGCACTGCCATAATCTGAAAGTAGGTCCCACAAACACGAAAAGTTGAAATATATGTAAAAGCGTTGATTAATTTTGCGAAATATGTTATAAATGTAGGCTTGAATGGGGACATGTGGCCTAACTGATTTTGTTGTAGACACTTTCGACGGACGCTATAAAATAGAGTAAATTGAGGGTGTTTTTTTAAATTGGAGTCATAGTAATGATGAAGGCTCCTAATGAGGCCCTTAGAAAATGGTGGCCTGTTACCTCCCCTGATAACTTGTTAAGAAATGGTAAATATTTTGCATTACAAGGTTAAGGAAAATATGTTGCATACATCTAAAAGGTGAATAGTACATTGCATTTTCTTGTAGTTTGCACTGTTTCAGTAACCTTATTATAGCTTAAGAGAAACACATTCGTTTAAAATTCCATCTTATCCACCGCTTCACTTTCTGCATGACTACTCGTAACTTGCATTACAAATAACTGTCAGTTCGTTTTTAGTTAAAAAAATGTTGGTATATTAAAATTGTTGATTGTAGGTTCTTGTAGAATTCAAAAATAAAGATTCAAGTCATGTGGAATGGGCAAAAGCTCTCAAGGAACTTTATGTACCAGGGTTAAGGGATTATGTTAAGAATCACTATCCTTTGGGACCCGTATGGAGTACAACAGGGGTAACTGTATCTGCCCCATCAAATGCTTCTAAACCAGGTGCTCCTGCTGCTCCAAATCCCCCACCAGCTTCACTTGCCAGCTCAGCATCTTCGTCATCATCATCTTCATCCCGTCCAACACAAGGAATGTCTGCTGTTTTTCAAGAAATTAGTTCAAAGCCCGTTACTGCTGGTAGCTTTCCTTCTATCATTTTGCTTGTTTATGAGGTAACAATATGGGTGGGTCGATCAGGTGGTTGGGTAATGGGTCAAAACATGTTCAGGTTGAAACAAGTCATTCTTTAGTACGGGTTGAGACGGTTTGGGTTAATTCACAACCTTTTTTTTCCATTTCTTTAAAAGAACTATAAATAATCAATGTATTGACAGTGATTACAAAAATAACCAAATTATGTGAATAAATTGATTTAGAAGGTTGTAAATCATAATCATTTGACCCATTTGGCCTTTGGCTTGGCAGTATCAAGGTGTTTATCTAAGGTATTTCTCCCTCTAAGGTTGAGGGATCAAGTCTCACTTGAGACATAGGTGTAGAATTTAGGGTGTGTGAGTTTGTTGTTCAGAAAAAGAAAAGGTTGAAACAGGATGGGTAGACCCACAAACACTTTTTTGTCCATTTCTTAATAAAAAGTTACAAATAATCAATGCATTGATAATGATTACCAGAATAATCAAAATATATGAAATTGAATTAAACGATTTAGAAGGTGGTATGTAGTAGAAAGACGTTGGGCATTAAAAGACCGAATTGATCCATTTGACATGTTTGAGATAAAAGAATACCCAAGTTGGCCCATTTGTAAGTAAATGGGTTGAAATGCCACCACTACTTTACTTCTTGTTCCATTCTCTCTCTCTGTCTCTCTCTCTCTCTCTCTCTCTCTCTCTCTCCGGTGCCATCATATAGTTATTAACTTAGTTTCATGCCTTTAGGATTGAAAAAAGTTACAGATGATATGAAGACGAAAAACCGCACAGATAGAGCAGGATTTGTGAGCACTGGTGAAAAAGAAGCCCGCAAGAGTGTGCCATCAGCTGCTAAAGTTGGTCCTCCAAAATTTGAGCTTGTAATGGGTCGCAAGTCAGTATATTATAAGTATTTTTTACTTCTTTTTTTGTAATAGAAACTGACATCATTATTAACTAAATTGTTGGTTGTGTATCCTTTTACACTTATGCAGATGGGTCGTTGAGAATCAAATTGGCGTGAAGGATTTGTTGATTGATGATTGTGATCCAAGGCAAACAGTTTATATTTTTGCATGCAAAGATTCAGTTCTTCAGATCAAAGGTAATACAATCTATTTTTCCCTTCGTAGAATTGTTTACATTAGAGGTGGCAAAATGGCCGGGTCAGATGGTTTGGGTGACAGGCCAAAACGAATAACTTTATGTGCCGGTCAAAATGGGTTGTGCCGACCGACAAGCAATTTTTGCCCATTTATTGAATTTTGTAAATAATTAGTTTAAGTATGAATATAAAGCTAGATTACTAAAGAATGGTGTAACCTTTTTTAAAATAAAACGATTTAGGACATTATAAGCATGTGAATATACTTATAAAGCATGATTCCATGAAATACAGCCCAGATTAACCAATTTTTATACAACTTCTAGTTTCCATCATCTTTTGTGAATTTCGGTGACTGTTGTTCACTAATTAATCTGTCTTTTTATTGACTATGTTTTCTGTTTAAAAGATGTGATTACTTTATGCAGGGAAAGTTAACAACATAACTGTTGACAAATGTACAAAAATGGGTGTTGTATTTACGGTCAGTGACGAATTTGTGATTTATGTAAAAAGAAAATTTTGATAAAAGATTTAAGTAAATTTGGGACATGGGTATTAGTATTATATGGTCATTGACTCTTTAAAACTCTGAAAAACAGGACGTTGTTGCTGCTTTTGAGATTGTTAATTGCAGCGGCGTTGAGGTTCAATGCCAGGTATCCATTTTACTTGTACCCTACTATGTAAAGTAGAATGTGTGCTGGTTGGGTAACGGGTCATATAGGGCAAATTTTGTTCTGGTTGAAACATGGCATGCCGGGTTGGGTGACCCGGAGCACTTTTATAGTCCAATTTTTTTTTTTTTTTTAATTCTTTAATACATAACTAGCATGTCAAATATTATAACAAAATTACATTAGTTCTATAATATACAATTTTTTGAACAAAATGATTAAGGAGTTTTTATGCATTATACATGCACTTTGGACCCACTTGACCAATTTCCCTTATATCTAACTTTCTTATTTACTAGTTCTACATGTTAGATATAAATAAAAAATATTCCCCGAATCGGGTCGAAAGCCACCTTGCATAAGCAATAATCGGTCAACCACAAGATCATTACTCGATCTAATCTCATAACTTTCAATGTGGGTGATTACAGGGTGCTGCCCCTACCATTTCAATAGACAACACGGCCGGTTGCACGCTGTACTTGAGCAAAGATTCTATAGAATCTTCTATCACAACTTCCAAGGCAAGTGAAGTTAATGTGATGGTACCTGCCAATGATCCTGATGCTGATCTGGTATGCTTTCCGTTTTTTCTTCGATCTTCCTACTATGAGTGGGTCAGGCGGGTTGGGTAACAGATCAACCGGGTTAGGATCAATGCATATAATTTTTAGGATAGGCCAAAACGTGTCAGGCCATGCTGACCTGCAAACACTTTCCTGTTTTTCTTTTCTTGGATATTATAAATGATTATAGTTTTAGATACGAGTAAAAAAATTATATTGGTAGTGATATCTATATTTTGAAATAAAATGATTCTGAGGTTCTATATAGGGCTGGCAATTCGTTAATCATGTTGAAAAGTTAAACGCTAACCCGGACACATTAAACGAGTAAATCATGTTGACCGGTTCACAACCTGTTTGTTTGACTAGTATCATAGATATCCATAACTCAACAACCACAAGAGAAAAGAAACTAATATAAGATTAAAACGGGTGCTTCTAGTGCTATAATTTTTAAACATCTTTGTAAAAGAGGGTTGGCAAAGTCACCCAACCTGACCCGTTTTTTAAATGGGCTAGTTGTGTCGACCCGTTTAGCCCCAACCCTAACTCCTTTTTTTCATGTTGGGTTCACCAACTTTTTAAGTCTAGTTTACCCATTTGGCCCGTTAGAATAACCCAATTGATCCATGTATACATAAACGGGTCGAATTTGTCACCTATGTGTGTAATGGTTTTGTTGCAGGCGGAACATGCTATGCCATATCAGTACATTCACACTTACCAGGACGGCCACTTTGTTACAACCCCCGTCGCCCACTCTGGAGGGTAATGGTTAAAGTTAAAGTATGGACGCCGAGTTTCAACCATCTCCAAAAATGTGATTACAATACTATACTTTTTTTTTCTAATAAAATGATTCTTTTAACAATAATCTGGAGATTTAGTTTATTAACTGGTTTATGAACACAGGTTTTCAGTACATTCAGATATGGAGAGTAAAGTCAAAGTGTTTTGACAGTTAATATAAGGTTGTACTACATCTACCTCTTGAGTGGGTTATAATAATTAATAAATGTTTTGATTGAGGTTGGAGAATTGGAGTTTGTTTAATTGTTGAAATAAGATCTTACAAGTCCTTTGTAATTGAGTGAGTCCCAATTTGAGCATCAATCTTAAAGTGTATTCTCTTAAATTGTCAATTTGTAATTTTTTAACAGGATTGCAATCAAACTACATTATCATAAAACAATAATGAATAACTTTTGGTCCAAAATTTTCAGTATATCTAAAAAGAGAGCTGCTAAACCTATTCAAACATCTATACTATATAATAAATAAAGGTTTTTCCATGCCACATGTCGCCTCCACATTCATTCTCATCATTTTTTTCCCGCCTCTCTCTCTTATTAAATGCACTTCCATCTTTATACAAAAATATATATTTAAAGAAATTACTAATTATACTAATAAAACACATTTATTTTAAATTATCTTTTATGAAACTTTCAAATCTAATTATATAACTTTTATTTTCAATTAAATAATAAATGAAAATCAAATTACATTAAATAGTACTTAATGTATTTTCGAAATCCAATTATATATTACTTTTTACATATTTTGAATTTTATTTTCTATCCTTATAATATGATACATTTTTACACATGTATAGATTTAAAAATCTTATTTATTGATATTTTTCACCCGTGTGTATACACGGGATCTAAACTAGTTATTAATAGTTTAAAGTTTAATAGGGCTAATTCCCGTCTCCGGGCCCATGGAGCGGGTTATGGGTTGATATCTCGAGCCTGTAGGATACAGGTCTAAACAAATCAATTAGAGATTATTCCAGAAGAGTTATTTTTGGTTTGTGATTCCTAGTTGAATAATTATGAGAATTATATTGTTTAATTAGGAATTAGTATATATCTCTAATTTTAAGATTTCTTGTTCATCAAGTTGGATCTTCTCTATATAACCAACCGAGTTATGGTTTTGTGGTTATGAGAGTTGATATAGTTTTGAGTTATTTTCTAGATTAATAAAACTTAGAGAGCTTATTCCAAATTATGTGTTGTTATTTTTGTTTGGATCGATTGGGACTTGAAACAATATAGTTTACTTAAAAAAAAAAAATACGTATACTTAAAACAACTCTTAACTATTTTTCATTGATGTTACTTTTCTTTTTAAAATTATGAAAACTGCTTCCCGTTTTATTTATCATTTTATTTACTTGTTGACATTAACATCAACTAAGTTATTATTATTGTATTGTATTAAAAATTGTTTTGGGAATAAATACACAAGCTTCCATTGTCGTCCAGCGGTTAGGATATCTGGCTTTCACCCAGGAGACCCGGGTTCGATTCCCGGCAATGGAACTTTTTTTACTAATTACCATTTTCAGAATTTACAAAAAGCCCCTTTCACTTTTGGAGTTTTTCATTTTACCCTCAGAAGTTTTCAAGTTTCAACGTAGTAAAAAAGGTTTTCTAAAGTTATATCAACCATAAAGTTGAAACTCCCATAAAAAATTTAAAGTTTGGATTATTTCTCTGTTTTCGAGAGTAAACGGTCTTTCTTTTTTAATATTAATTGAAAAATGCATATTTTCGGAATGAAATAATCTTGTCAGAACAATAACAATGTGCAATTCATCAAAAAAAAATATAAAATCACTTAAAAAAAAACAACTCATATGGTATGCAAGATTGAAAAATTCTGCGTACAAACTAGAAAATTTTATAGCACTAGTATCATTACACTCCAATTTAAAGGGGAGCCTTCTAATATATAAAGGTTAGCGAGGGATCAAGAGAAAACCATAAAGTTAGGAGAAAACCAAGAAAACTACTAAAACAATGTGTAATACTATGGGTTACGTATACGTAACCGCAATTTTTTTGAATTTTTTTGTTTTTTGTGTACGTATACGTAAACCCTATGGGTTACGTATACGTAAGCCAATATTTAAATGATTTTTTGGTAAAAATTTGTAATATTACATTAATACTCTTATAAAAAAAATAAAAATAAAAAATAAATATTATTATATTATTGGTTAAAATTGGTTTTTTTAGTGATTTTCTCGGTTTTCGCCTAACTATTGGTTTTCTCTGTAACCCACCCCTAGCCCCATTACCCATTACGGATTTACGGTTATTAGCTTCTTATATATAGATATGTAATAAGTATACATTGTATCATACAAATCATTTGAACAATACATCTCTTTTACTTTCACATTTTCAATGCTAGGTGACATTTAGGAATGTTTATCGAATCGGTTTTTGGGTTAATTGAATTGGGTTCCTCAAATTTGAACATTTTTCGGGCCCGAAAATCCAATGCTTTGTTTTTAGTAGAATCGGTTTTGCTATCCAAAAGAGGTGTTGTTCGTTTACATGTCACTTTATTGTAATCGTCATTTTCATTTAAATAATACATACCACCATCTCCTCTAAATATATATATAGGGACAGGTTCATTACAATAACACTAAATTATTACGAAAACAAAAAGAACTTAAATCGCTTAACTTTCTTTTATCAATAGTTCATATTTTTATAATTTTGCATTTCTTACGTACAATGAGTATGTTTATATACATAAAAGTTCATCAAACCTATATCTTCATATGTTTTTTAAGTTTTAACCATTTACCTACACACGTGCAGATTATGTGTAGGCAATATAACCTACACATGTGTAAGTTATACAAATAAAAGTTTCTTCATATTTTGTTTTGAACTTCATAAGAAATGAATACATATTCCTTTTGTTATCATTTTCTTTTAATTTAAAAATTATAAGATTAAAAAAATGAATTTTTATTTTGTTCTATGTGTTCTCGTGATATTTAGTGTTCTGTATATAACCTTCCCCTATATATATATATATATATATATATATACATACACACACATATATATATATACATGTTTTATACATATATCTGTAAAAATATCAAGATGCTGTAAATGAGATTTAAGACAACCTAATAAAAAGACTCTTGGTGTAACCCGGTGGTATTGCGGTCAAAACGTCAAAAAGGTACGGAAGCATGTTGAACCCTTGTTATTTTTCGTTTTGAAATATTTCTAAATATTTAATACTCAGTTTTTATAAGGAAATCATTTTAAAATTCTAAATCTCAATTAAAACTCATTAATGTTATGTTTACTAGTTTTAAGATAATTCAAATGTTTAATAATAAATAATTGTATGACACTAAGACAATGTTTTCAGAACCGCACCGGAGCGGGAACCGGATACATAACCGGTACGGTTGTGTGTAATTGAACCGCTTTCCTTTGAATCGGCCGGTTACCGGTCGGACCGGATTTTAAATTTTTTGTATTTTTTTCCTTCAAAAACTTAGTTTCTAATTAATTTACCATTCCAAGTTACATATTTTATTTACTTAAGCCTTATATGTCATTAGAATTATAAATCCACATCAAAACAAAAAAAATGTTTTTATATTGGGAAAAATACCAAAATGGACAATCGATCAAAAAAGTTATCAAAAATGGACATAAATAGCCGGTTATTTCATGGACATTGTGAGACAATAGCCGGCTAAACCGGCTAGGCTTAGTCGGCATAAATTTCCATGCCCACATTCTCTTTTACAGAGTACGGACCAATAACAAGTCGACACGTGGCCGGCTATTGTCTCACAATGTCCATGAAATAGCCGACTATTGTCTCACAATGTCCGGCTATTGTCTCACAATGTCAATGAAATAGCCGGCTATTTATCCATATCCATTTTTTATAAGTTTTTTGGTCAAATGTCCATTTTAGTATTTTTCCATTTTATATTTGTATATATATATATAGGTTTGATTTTTGTATTATTTATGACATTATCCGGTTCTTAGATCCGGCCCAACTGGTTCGGCCGGTCCGGCCAATGAACCTTTAAGGCAGCCGATTCGTTGTCCGGTCCGATTCTGAAAACATTGCACTAAGATAACAATAAAGCAGAGACAAACACATAACAAGAGAGACAAGAAAAAGGGGCCGAAGATTATCAAGAAAGGAAGAATTATAAAAAGAGAGAAAAAGAAGAGGAAATGGCATCGGATCCTGAAGAGGTTTAGCTAGAGTGTTCATGTAATATAAATAAACTATTGTAGTGTATTTATATATAAAATAAGTAAAAGACTTCAAAAAAAATTCGGGTTGGTTCAGTTCCAAAATCACAATTTCGAATTTGGATTTCGGTTTTTTCGAGTCCGATTCGAATAACTCACCCGCTCGGTTCGCTTACTCGGAAGACAAAACCACCATTTGGTTGTAAAAGAAAGCCTACAATTCACAGTTATCTATTTGGCATGATCATTAAGAGTTTGGGAGAAAAGAATGGTAGCTTTGACTATTCTAATGTTGTAGATACTTCAGTGAAGCGACTCTTAAGGTATCTAATGCTGGAATATATTGTGAGGATTGCTTTTGTTTGAGCTATTAAAGCCTATGGTCTAAGAAACAAAAAAGTTGTGACTCAACTTTATCATTTAAACCAGAAGACAATAAATCAACTTTATTTGTTATTTAAATAACAGTTTAAAAAAAATTTGCTTATTCGTTTCTACTCAAATTATACAACATATCAAAGTTGTTTTCGGCCAAGCTTCCATTGTCGTCCAGCGGTTAGGATATCTGGCTTTCACCCAGGAGACCCGGGTTCGATTCCCGGCAATGGAAATTTTTTAACTAATTACCCTTTTCAGAATTTACGAAAACCCCCCCTTCACTTTTGGAGTTTCTCATTTTACGCCACAATATCCTTAAAAAATTTCATTTTAGTCCCCCCATTCTTAACAATATCTTACTTGAATCCTTTCACACCCTGATATTTTTTGTTCTTTGATTTTTCCTTTTTTATATTAAAAAATAAATAAATAAATAAATCTCTAAAATTCATTTTATCTTCGTAACCACCGCACACTGCAGTCATGCATCTTCTCCTTCCACCGACGACACTATGCTCTTACTCCGACCACCGTCCTCCGCCACACCGCCACCTCCAGTTCCGAACATCTCACCACAAAAACCTCCGTTACCTCAAATCACTCGGCATCACCCAACCGGAATTAACAACAAAAACAGTCTCTCAAATCCTCACAACCATACAATTCCTCAAATCCAAAGGCTTTTCCGAACCAGATTTCCCGCGAATCGCTTTCCTCTCCCCCAATCTCTTCACCTCCGATCCCAAAACCCTAGAACCGGTTTTCAAATTCCTAACGGTCGAATTAGCTGCCTCACCTGAAGATTCCCGTGGATTAATCCTCAAATGCCCTCACATCCTCGAATCTGACCCCGAATTCGTCTTAAAACCAACACTCGATTACCTGAAAAAATTGGGGATTAATCGGTTGAACACTCCAACAACTCTGAATGCACATTTGCTGGATACTAGAGTTTGTAAATTCGAAGAGAAGACGCGGTTTTTAGAAGAGGTTGGGTTTTCTGAGGCGGAATCGCGGAGGGTTTGTGGGCGGTTTCCGGCGATATTTGGGTATGGAATAGAGAATAATTTGAGGGTGAAGTATGTGTATTTGGTGAGGGAGATGAAGAGAGATGGTAGGGATGAAGTGAGGAGGTTTCCACAGTATTTTGGATTTAGTTTGGAGAAGAGGATAAGGCCTAGGCATTTGCATTTGAAACAGAGGAAGGTTGATGAGGAGGTGCCCTTGAATAGGATGTTGTTGTGGGATGATGATAGGTTTTACAAGAAATGGAAATGAAAGTTGTATGTTTAGTACATGGTGTTTTGATATAATATAGATTTTGTTTTTAACATCAAAGACCCAGTCACCCGAATCATCCTGACAAATAGATTACCTTTCATCCGAAAAACAGAACGTGGTGACCTAGCCCACCAATTCAGGAGGAAACCAACATGGGAAAACCGTCTAGCTCGCCCAAGAGCAAGACTTTAACCGATGACCTCCGGAAAATCACCGAGATACCGCTAGGGCAATGCTCCTTTGGTATATAGATTTTGGTTTAAAAGGTTTATTAAAGTTAAGAAAACCGGTCGGTTTGTAAAGGGAGGAGATAAGCATTGCTGATTTTTCATCGGTTTTGTTTAAAACTGGTTGGTTCATTTACGACTTTACAGGTTTATGACGTGTATAGTATTATGTAATACACGTCTGGTTACCAAGACTTGTTTACACGCATTAAAACCAGACATATTAAAATATTATGTAATCTTTTGAAATATGATAGTATGTTAGAAAGTTGAAATTATTAAATTCACAAAAGTACCAGAAGTGTAATTAAGCATTTGATATTTCAAGTTAGTTTTTAAGATGAGTTTGAGATCGATCTTTAGGTAATGTGCATCCAATGAGTAATTTCTAATCACACAGAACCATAAAGCGGTATCCGATGCCAATGTGTATACCTACGAACACAATTAGTAATGAGTAACAAGCTCCCAAAGGGTATAAAACATAGTTTATAATCAGCTATGGGACTAGAATTATCAAAACCATTCAAGAATTTACTACAACAAAAAAACAAACGTACACAGTAGAATCTCACTCATAGCAAAACTATAGATAGGGTCTTGACGGGTTTAATGAGGACAAACCTTACCTCTATTCCATGGGATAACAGATTATCGAAATTCAAATGTTCAATTGTCAAACTCAAAACTAAAACATCAATAATAACAAAGATCAAAAGGCCAACATTTGTTTAATACCAAAAGACCAACAGAAAGTTTCTTATAAACCACTCTCAAATAATGTCTACGTGACTAAGACACAGAAACAAGTAACGTTGCATCTCCTCAACAAACTTCTATGTTGGATTTTGTCAAAATGGCAAAAATGGTAAATAAAACCGGACTAATTGGCTACTATTTCATGAATTGCATCACTGACAGACTCGTCTTCAGATCTAACCGCAAGTTTCATAGCCACTTCTTTGGAACTATCGACTCCAAATGATAGACGAACGAGTACCTTCACGTTGCCTATGTATACACCTGATAACAAGCATGAGTGTGATCTTGAGTTGGCTGCAACCACCTCTGTGCCCTGAAAAATATAACATAAACAAAAAAAAAAAATTTGGAATAATGTATGTGGATGCCTTCTTATTAGTGGGATTTACTGGGTACGGTTGTTGTATGTGGATGCCTTGTTGCGAATTCACACATATGTTAGAAACTACTTTATTGGGTTTAGGGTTTTTAATAGAATAATTTAGGTCTTATGCATTAAAAATAGACTTTGGGTAACCCGTTTGAGATGAAGAATATAAAGCACAACCCAAATCAATCTATTCATAGGCAAACGGATCGAAACTTTCAACCAATTGAGATTAAAGTATAAAACACAACCCAAATCGGCCCATTCATAGGTAAACGAGTCAAAACTTTCAACCCCTTTGAGATAAAAGTATAAAACACAACCCAAATCGACCCATTCATAGGCAAACAGGTCATAACTTTCAACCCCTTTGAGACTAAAGTATAAAAACGACCCAAATTGACCCATTCATAGGCAAACGGGTCAAAACTGTCAACCCCTTTAAAATGGAAGTATAAAACACAACCCAAATCAATCCATTCATAGGCAAGCGAGTCAAAACTTTCAACCCATTTGACATTAAAGTATAAAACACAACCTAAATCGACCCATTCATAGGCAAACGGGTCAAAACTTTCAACCCATTTGAGATTAAAGTATAAAACACAACCCAAATCGACTCATTCATAGGCATATAGGTCGAAACTTTCAACCCATTTGACATTAAAGTATAAAACACAACCTAAATCGACCCATTCATAGGCAAACGGGTCGAAACTTTCAACACATTTGAGATAAAAGTATAAAACGCAACCCAAATCGACCCATTCATAGGCAAACGGGTCAAAACTTTTAACCCACTTGAGATAGAAGTATAAAACGCAACCCAAATCGACCCATTCATAGGCAAACGGGTCGAAACTTTCAACCCATTTGAGATAAAGTTGAAAAACACGACCCAAATTGACCCATTCATAGGCAAATGGGTCAAAACGGCCACGTCTACGAGATATAACAAGTACCTCACACGGTTGCATGCCAAGAAGATTGATGACGGCATTAACAGCTTCACTCAAACTTTCTCTCGGGCCAAGGCCATATTCGTCAATTCGCTCAAAATCTGGGCCCAGGCTTTCCCATGCATTTCTAAAATTGGAAACCCCAACCTTAAGCATGTAATCAGCAGCAACAATCTCAGAATCCTCAAGTTGGTATTCATCTTCAACACCATCTTCCTCAGCCTCACCAGTTGAGGGATCAACCTGCAAATTTCTAAGTTGAAATATCAGGTGTTTTTTCACATGCCCATGGACTTTATTATTGCATGGTTAAATCCCTAAAAGTTGAACCAAAGGGGATTAATGTATATACTGAATACGGTATTCAAGTTCTGTTAGTCAATTAAAATTTTTATTAGTAAACCAACATAGTTTTTTTAATAATAAAATAAATATACAAGGTATATAAATATAATAGTGAAAAAGATATAACCTTGACTAAAATTAAAATATATTACATGAGTTAAATTATAGTTGAGTAAATACATACACTGAAACATATAATAAAAAAACAGGGTTACCTGCACCAAAATGTATCAAACTTTATACCTAATGTAACGAATTTAAAAACTTTGATTTTATGTACCAATATTGAAGTTTACCTTTTAAAGTATCGAGTAAGTTTTGAAGTTCGCTACATATAATAACTAGGTTACTTTTGAATTAAAAATTTTGTAACAGTCATTAGCTTAAAAGATCATCCGTATTTCAGAGTACGTCTTCAATTTGATGTGCAATGATTTTAACTATATATGAGATATTATTAACTGATAATATTTATAATTCAATTTTATGGTTAAAAAAATATTTCTTAATTAGTTTTTGTTTTCATTTTTATAAATGATATACTTTCAAAAAATGGGAAATTTGCAACCAGGGGTAACATACTATGCACAGTATAAAACCCCTGGTTGCAATTTTCCCAATGAAATAAATTAATGCCCTAATTTAAAAATGATAAAAAGTGCAAAAACAAATTGTGTTAAGAAAAATGTTGAGGCCAAAGATTGAACCTCCACCATCTTTACATAAGCCACATGTTTTTATATAAGTTTAGGGACCTAATCATGCAAAAGGGCATATTTGTAGACTTTTATAAGTTTAGGGACTTGATCAAGCAAAAACAAGGACATACTTGTTAAAAAAAAAGTTTGAAGACTTATGTACGAGTTCGATGAAAGACATGAAATGATTTTAACAAGCAAAACAGGTTGAGGTCGAAATTACAGGTCGAGTTGGGTTGACCTGAATCACTCTTTGTCCAAGATCTCTATTGTTACATAAATAAGTGTCAATATGATTGCAACATTTATATTATCTCAATAATACCCTAATCTGTTTGATAAAACAATTAGAAGATTTTACACATTAAAAACACACTTTAGACCCCTTTGACAAATGTAACCTGAATCGACCAATCCAAGAATAAATGGGTCAAAACTGCCAAACTCTGGTACTCTTTAATAACATCAGATGAGAAGTTACTACCTCTTTGACAATAAACTTTAACTCGTTAGAGAATCTCCCAACAGCTAGGACCCCTTCTTGTTTCTCAAATGCCACAAACGTTTGACCAGGTGTATCATATGGTAGTGCTTTCAATGGCTTAGTTGCCACCTCAGCAAATTCTTCTGCTTCCGAAGCATCTACAACAACTATGACCTAAAAACAGGCATCCATCATTAAGATGAGAGATTCTCTAACTTACTCTAATAATTAAATTACTTGAAAAGCAGCTTTCTATAAAATTAAGCTTACATTTTCCAGTAACTGCTCAGGTATCGTATTTGTACAGTTGTACTGAAACACAACGTGCTTGTCAAATATATGCTTCACAACATTTACTGCATATTCTGTTTCAGCTTCAGTTAGCTCCACTGGTGCTGAGGACTGTTACATATTTGAACCACATACAAAAATACAATAATCAGCCAAGATGGAAAAAAAAGGGTAGAAGTAGCAAAATGGGCAGGTCATGTAACGAGCCAAATCAAGTCGGCTTGAAACACTTTTTTATAAATAATTAATGTCAAAGTATGATTACAAATATTGTATCATTTCACAAAGAATCTATTTCTTGAATAGAATGATTTATGAGGTTCTCTGCATTATAATACACATTGGCGTCTTTCAAACCCACTCATCCCATTTGACCCGTTTCATTTTAAGCTATTTTTTACCCGTTAGAGATAAAATATAACCCCCATCAACCGATCCATAATCAAAGAAATTGCCACCTCTAGAAACAGGTAACAACTAACAAGTTTGTATTTTATAAGATTGTGTCCAATCGGAGAACCTTGAAAAGTTGTCCAAATGTAGAGAACTCCGGAATAGATGATAGTAGCTTCTCATATGCATCAACTGTGGAAGTGGGGGCCGCTGGTGGGGCACCAAGAGCAGTAGGCTTCTTACCAGCAGATTTTTTCTCTGCAAGTGGCTGAGACTTGACTTCCTTGGGTACAGAACTGATATCAAATTGTTCTTCTGTAGGTTCCTATATTGGCAAATAAAAAAATAATTAAAAAGATAACTGTGGCAGACAAGATCATTAATAGTATCAAAAAACTATGAGCACTAGAGCAGCCACTTACATAGTTCTTCAAACTAGTCTCTAGGTTGACCAGGGGGATGTCTAGTGACCCAAAGAGAAAGTCCTTTACATCTTTATCAGTTTCAACGACTGAACCATCTCCTCCAAGAGTATTTAGATACAGTGTAGCCCTATCACGAACCTATACATAAATTGGTCAAAAAGTAGCAATCTCAACCCATATATGTCTTACCTCTAACAAGTTAAATGGATTAAGCTGGAGGATTTAACTAAAAAAAAAGGGTCAAACTGATCGAAAGCCATACAAGGTGTATCATTCATAAAAAAACTCCTGAAATGCTTTTATTAACAAAGGATCTAAGATTATTTTTTAATACAAAGTCTTTGTTAAGTCATATTTTGCACGTTAAAAAAATTTTAGAATTTAAAGAATGGATAAACAAAGTGATCATCGGTCGGCCCAAGTCCCCGGCCGTTTTGACTAGAACTTAAATTTTTACCGTTTTGACCCATTACTTAACCCACCTGTTGACAAACCCATTTTGCCACTTTTATCAAGAAGGCAAAACAAGATAATTCCTTGGTAAAAAATCTCAAGTAATTACAGATTATGATATCCAAAACTGGCTTCAGAAAAATTTATAAAGGTTTCAGAAACTTGAAAAGAACATGTTCTATGTACAAACAACAAAACCTATTGTTACAACTTACAAATACAACCAACCTCATCATCATTATCGTACAAGCAGCGCCTCAAAAGAATGAATATGCGGGGCTGCAGTAAAATATATAAATTCATGCCTACATTAGTAGCAAATAATGAAAATCTACCTTAGAGTAATGTTGATACAAGAAATAAAAAAATGTAAGCTAGGTTACCTTCAAAGAATCAACCATTGCACCAAACTTAGCCAATGTGCTTACTGCACTGGCTCGAACCGTTGCATTCTCAAGGATGACACGATTATATATATACCTTATGTATTTGCTAGGATCAGAGGTCTTTGGTCCCTCCACACCAAGAAAATGTAGAATCTGATCATAAGTTCAATGAAATTTAACATGTTTCAGTACTAGCAGAATCTTGTGATTCTGCCTTTATATCGATATGCAAACAAATTAGAAATGAATAGTACTTTTATTGTACATTAAATATGACAGAGATTGTGGTTTCCAGTCCTAGGCATAGTTGTCAATAGCGGCTATAGCGCGCTACGTAGCGAAGCGGCCTCCTAACGGTGTTTAGCGACTTAATAGCGTGAAAATATATATATATATATATATATATATATATATATATATCTATATATATATATATATTTATATATATATATATTTATATAAATAGCAGTAGCGAATAGCGATTTAGGGTTTTTATTTCATTAGATGATTAATGATAGCGTATTTTAGCTATTTTGGTAGAGTGACTGTTATTTTTGTTGATTATAATTGCTACAATAGTTGACTTGATTTATTTCTAAAATTTTCTACTACTTACCCGCTAAACATGAAAGAGCAGGTGCTATTTCATCGTTATCGCTACGTAGCATATAGGTAGCTTGTCGCTATTTACCGCTATTCGCTATTGACAACTATGGTCCCAGGTGGGTACATTTCCTTATTTTCAGTCAATTGTTTCCAAATCCCCTACTTTTTTTTTCCAATTCCCCATTTTTGTTCATATTTTTTCGAACTCCCATTTTCTGTCATTTTCTCTAATTCACCTTTTTTGTTCAAAACTTTAAATTTCCCAATGTTTGTGTATTTTTCTTTTAAATTCCCCATTTCGGGTAATGACAAAATTACAATTGTTTTATATAAACAAGTACAAAACTTAAAATGAAAACTGAAGTTGTATAGGTTTGAAAAAAGTCAAACTTGTTTACCTTTATATCAAATTGCAGATGGTGAATAACAGTTTTTTGATACTTTCTACTCTAACCACCTATACCAGTACAAATAAATTAGCTAGACCCATAATTTATTTTCTTGATGTTTAAAGATGCTCATGCCTATCATTCTACTTGACTCACCACCTAAATCGGTTTATCTAATAGAGTTAGGTTCACAGAACATTTTACCTGAATACTATAGAAAATAAAATTCTTGAAAACAAGAACGAAACAATTGGGTCCTAACTGATTTAACATTTCTGCACACTTTCTAATAGCTAACTAGACACCTATTTAAACTGGCAATCTTGGTTTAAAAAAGCGCTGCGAGGCGCTAGGCAAAACGCCTTGCTTCGGTGGGGCGCTGGAGATACATGAAGCGGCCCGAGGCGGCGCCTCAGGCTTGGAGCGCGAGGCGGTGCGAGGCAGCGCTTCATGTATTTTGGTTTTTTTTTCACTTTTTTGTTATGAATTTGAGTTCCAATTGCAGTTCCTCTTTGCTTAAATCAGTTTTTTAAGTTGTTTTTTGTTATAGCATAATGGTTTCTGGTTCAAGCATGTCTGCTAACTTGGGATCCACATCAACTAATCCATCTAGAAAATATGGAACTCAAGATCCTAACACTAGGACGAATATTTCTTGTAAGTTCTGCGGAAATTACTCAAAGGAGTTTTTAGACTGAAACAACATTTAGTGGGAGGCTTTAAGAATGTTACTAAGTTTTTTATTATTTTTTTTAGTTTAGCGCCTCACATACGTGAAGCCCTCACCTCGCGCTTGAGGCG
This sequence comes from Smallanthus sonchifolius, assembly GCA_023525975.1. NCBI lineage: Eukaryota > Viridiplantae > Streptophyta > Magnoliopsida > Asterales > Asteraceae > Smallanthus > Smallanthus sonchifolius. The sequence continues at coordinate 3,327,509 of CM042024.1, read as the reverse complement.
TGGCGCCTCAGATTTTGGGACCGAAACGCTTCGCCTCGCCTCGCGCTTTTTTAAACCAAGCTGACAATAGAAGTCTCTTAACTACTAACTAAAAAATGAATACTAATTAAAAAAGGTGAAAAGACAAAAGCTCATCCTTCTAGCAAGCTTACCTGTGTTGATAGATAGGTAAATTCACAGTCCTCGATAAATTCACACAAGTGAAGAAGGCCGCTTTCTTTTGCATCCGGAATGTCCCTTATGAGTATCACAATGGAATCAACAATTGCTTTTTTGTACTCAAATCCACCTTCTTCCCTCAGGATATTGCTTAAGAAATTCATCCTTAATTAAATAAAAGAAGACAATAAGAAAACATGAGACATAGTCATGCTACATTTCATCCTTTAGTAAAAACAATTATAAAATAAAAGTAGTGATAACGTATACTTGGGCCACCCAATATTCAAAAGTTTTCACCAAGTCCGCCAACATTAAAGTTGTTATAATACTTGGGTGGCCTTAATGAAAACTTCTGAATACTTGGATGGCCTATGTATAGTTGTATACATCACCTCATAAAATAACAAAAATATACTCACAATGATCTGTACTTGAGGGGAAACTTCAAACACAAGGATCTAATGGCATCAACCACAACAATTTTGAATTCATCAGCAATATCGGACATGAAGTTGGTAATTTGTTTCATCAGACGGTCAACTCCTGATTCATTGCCTGTTTTCAAGAGTGTGGTAATTGCAAGGGTAGCGATACTTCTATTTTGGTCTGAGATTAAGCTCTCCATATCAATATTACAGTTGGTTACAGCCATTGGATGGGTCATTGCCACCTGGATAACATAGACATCAAAGGAATTAGGATAGATACTAAATAGATTTATTATATTAAATAGAAAAAAATTAGACATGCACATTTTGGAAAGATAAGGTTACCGAGGCAATCACAAGAACTTTAATTTACAGTGATCACACAGTTAGTACAACAGAAGTTACACTAGGATTAAAATAATGAAGTTAGTTCCATCTGCCTTGATATTGTTAAATGTCCCTCAACTGAATTTTGACATATTAAAGTCCTTGGACTTATTAAAATTATATGAACTTGTAAAATTAATTGTAAATGCTGGTTACTTGCACAGTCGGCATATATGTGGAGGCCCTAGGCTGAGTGGATGACATGTACACATTTTGCTAACATGGAGGATTTTTTAATATCAAGATTCTAAGAAATGTTAGTTTGCTTGTGTCAGCAGAGTTTACATGGCATGGATGCTAGCAAAAAAAAATGCCTAAATCGCAGCAATGTAAGTGCTGACTGTGCAAAGTAACCGGCATTTACCATTACATTCACAGGTTTATATAAATCGAATAAAGTTCAGGGACATCAATATGTCAAAATTTTGTTGAGACTTCTTTGTGTAACATGAGAAAGTATGTTGGTTTTTTATGGTATTAACCCTAACGATAAAAAAACATAAATACCGGAAATTATAAGATAAAAGAAATGGAGAAACAGAATTCCAATAAATCTTTATGTTCATAACAAAGGAACTAAGGCAGGTCATATGAAATGATGCCATGCAAAACTAGCAAACAAAAAGATTCTTATAACATCAAGCGTTAGAATGTAACCTTGTTCAATGTGCGGACAGCAGCAAACCGGAGTACTGGTTTAGAGGAACTTAAGAAAAGCTGTAAAACGGTAATTGCAGGAGTTAATTCTCTACTAGTAACACCATTTAGTTCCGTTATTGCCCTCGCTGCTTCAAATATAACCATTTCTGCTTTGTGGCGGAGACAACCTTCTAGATAGTCATAAAATGGGCGATCCCCACTTTGATTATTCATACTTGATTCTCTAATAACCTAAAAGACAATAGAATCGCACACGTGGCAATGAGTCATAACTTAACCAACCAGTACCTTACTTTAAAAAATAATAATAATACCTGACTGGTGTAACGAATTAACAGGCACTGAGCCAAAGGTGAACGCACTGTACCCCTTGTCAAGCTGGTAACTAATTTGCTCACAGCTAATCTATCATTTTGTCTTATCTGCAAATATATCAAGTTTCATATATCAACGGAATAGATAAAGTTTTGGGGGCGTTAGGTTTTTTAACAATGAATCACTGAGGGCATGAATTTAATAATATGGTGGAATGGGAATGATAAGATTATCTGATGAGCACAGGGCCGATGTATTCATACCTGGTGGAGTAGAGCAAGTGCATGAAACTGTACAAGTGCAGCCCTTGATTGAACTGCTTCTTGTACTTCATTACTCCATCTTTTCACAATTTCAGGGTTTGTCTAAGATTAAAAAAAAACACAAGATAATTAAAGATTGTGTTAAGAAATAATCATTAAAGATCAATAACAACATTGCACAACATAATGCCATTTCCCAAATGCTTTGTTGTACCTGGAGCAAATGGATACCACTGACTAAAGCTGCACTGGCAACCACAGGATTTTTGTCAACAATAGCTTGCTTCAAGTACCTCTCAATTTGAGTAAGAAGTGTTCCATCTGTAATACGACATAAAACACGGATAGCATTTGCTCGATAAACATCGGTTTTGCTATTCATATCCTTCATGAGTGAGCTTGTGACAATGATAACCTTTTTGTGAACAAGAATAACATGTCATTCATACATAAATATAAAGATTTTATGAGCAAACAAAGGAATAAAAGTATTCTATATAACCTCATCGGAAGAGGGTGAGAGCTCCTTTATAATCAAATAAACCATTCTTCTTAAACCAATATCTTTAGACTGGAAAAGTTTTGTCACAGCAAAGAAGACTTCTGTAGCTTCAACCTACAATTGAAGAACAACAACGAGGAGTTCAAACACGAAATCTATCCCAAGTACAAGATCCATTTTCAGACATTTTGGGCAAATACAAATGAAAAGCATGGTCAGCAATAAACATATATTTTCATTTGTATTTAAGCACATGGCAAGTAAAAGCACTCCCATAAACTTCAATACATGGTTATACACAATTCCACATAAGTAAATATGAACTAAGATATCTAGTCACAACACTACTAGTTTAGTTGAATTGTACAACTTGTGTACTGCAAATGGTTTTGCTTCAGTTTGCTTGGATGGCAATAAATACACGACCAGAAGCAAATTATTGCAGGGTTTGGAAACACGTTGTTCTGATACTCATTTTACAAGAACAAAAAGGAAGAGAAATCCAAATATAGAAAGTAGAAACATGTGTCTGTCACAACAGGTGTCATACATAAGCTTGTCAATAAACTCTAGATGAAAACCCACCCCATTTCTATTCCTTATGTGACATGATCTAAAGCATAAACCTATCCATATATCTATATACAACTTGACGTGGTCTGTTTAGACTTTAACAGTCTTCAGAATGAAATCTGACCTTTGTGAAGGTTTCCCCTTGATTTAGAAGATAAAGCAGCTTTGTAATAACCTGACAACAGAAAGATAAACCACATTTTGTATAAATCAAACAATCCTAATAGCAAGAATCGGATGAGATGAAGAAAACCAGCACCTGAGAACACCTCCTGGAATCTAGCTGAGGATCATTGAAGACCCTAGCCTCTTGAAGAACTGATCCCTTCTCAATTCCAAGAAAGGGAGAGTACTCTGCTGCACATAATAAAGAAATTCCATATCAAATACAAAAATTCAGTTTAAGATCAATATCATCTTCAACTTATTTGAAATAGGATATGCTTGTGACTGATTTCGGAAGAAATATCATTTCTCTAGTATCTTATCATCTTGTTTTAAATCACAATGAACTAAAATCTGGATTATAGTATCCTCAACGCTCTCTAAACCAGTCGTACAAGAAGACCTAAACCTAATTTATGCTTGCTGATCGTCTCAACTAAGATTATCGTTACGACATAATGGAACTGAACGCAAATCTAAAACTGAAATGTAAATCATCTGATTCGCATAATTAAGAGATCGAACAATTTCAGGAACAGATCATATCGAAGAAAATGGAAGAATTATTCATATAATTGAACCAGAATTCGAAAGAGAACGTGAAAATTGAGAGGAGCGTACCTTCCTCGTCGCGATCGTCGTCTTTCTTCACGAACTGCGCCATGGAAGAGATGTAGGTTCAGACTTGACCTAAAGTTGAATTACTCAAAACGATCTGATAGATCTATCTGAGAGTCTGTTTGTGAGCCCAATCGAAGCTTTTATCAATGGAAGAATGAGGATGCAGATCTCTTCCCTCAATCTCTCCTCGATGTTTTGTGAGTGAAGTTTGATTTTTTTTAAGGGTTTGAGCATTGAAACCTTAAAAATAAAAAATAAAAATAAAAAAGACGATGCTTGTTTTAAAAAAAAGTAAATTACAAAAATGGTCCCTGAGATTTTGTCTAAAAATTACTTTTCGTCTAACTAAAAACTTTTTAACACTTTGATTCACCCACGTTTCTGATTTTAAGAGTTTCCGTCCAATTCACTAACGCATGTTAAGGAGTCCATTAAGTTGCCCTCACGTGTACTTTACGTGAGGGGTATTCCAGTCATTTCATCTGGAGTAAATTACAGAAATCGTCACTGAGGTTTGGGCCAAAATCACCTTTCGTCCAATTAGAAAAGTTGGTACCAAATTAACCTTGCCCTAATTTCTTACCCAAACTGCAAATCTCCTTCAAATTCTTTGTTTTCCTCTACAATACCGAATCCTTAAGTCTCATACTCTACACATGTTTGAAAGTGCTCGGTGGCTTCGACTTATCCTCGTGTGGGGCGCTTTGCGTGTCATATCCCTTAGATCTCGAATCATCTGGTTTATTATCAATGACATTGTTTTTATTCGCATTGTTCTTGCCCTTGGTGGATTCTACGGTGGAATCCGGCAAGGGATGAGCGTTCTCAGGTGAACGTTTTGTCCAGACCGTGGTTGCAACAGATTGTATGAAGCCATTAGTCCAGCATTAGAAGCAGTGCTTTTATTTCACATTCAAAAATTGCACATAATCTGAAGCCCTAATCCACTCGGATTTAAACGTCTAGATCGCATTTGCCGCAATTGAGTTGCAGTTGTGTGATCCAGTCATACACCTTAAACATGATATTGTATGATTTTATGTTTCCAAAGGTGAAATTATGATGAGACAAATTAGCGTTTACATCCAGGAAGGAAATTCGAAACTCTCAAATTTAGAAATGAAACTGATGGAAGATGTGAAGTAATTATGTGATGAATTGCACGTTATTACCGATCAGAAACCCAAACTTCACGTTAAGAAGAATGGGAAGTTTGGGGGGAAGGTAGGGTTTTAAAGTATTGGGACGAAAAGACCCTATTACCCCTCACGTGACAAGCACGTGAGGGATACTTAACAGACCGTTATCAAATCGTTTGTGATTTGATAGAAACTGATAAAATCATAAATTTTGGTGTCTCAAAGTATTACTAAGAGACGAAACCTTAGGGACGGTTTTTGAAATTTACTATGATATAATAAAAAGGAATAATGAAAATGACATAATTAAAATATTCCAATCCAAATAAATAAACCGGTTGGCAAATGAGGGTTCAGATATTATTACTTTTAACAAGGCTATATATAGTGGGCTCATGCACACCGCCACCTCAGCCCTTTTGGTCATGGAGCACCACCCCCCTAAGACGTTATTAGGGCGTGAAGGGTGGTGTGGTGGGGCAAATCACGATCCAACCAATAAATGCATTTTAAAATTAAATTAATGGTGGATAGTGAAACCATTACTCACTTTAGTGGTTTTGGTAGTGGTTTCACTCCCGCCTACGTGGTGGAGTGTTTTTAACTTTTGAGTGAAATCATTACACATACTCTAACCAGTTTTATAGATGGCCTTGTTGTACCTCACTCTCGTCTTCAATGGGGTCTGCTTTTTCTTTTTTATAGTATAGTTATGATTATATGTGTATGAATAACTAAATTAACCGAACTTATATTAAAACTGAACTTTGTATATTTATTTTTCTTGTAGACGATATGGAAAAGTTCTTTTATTTTTCTAATAACTGGTTGTTATAGTTCAGTTACCACTTTGACGCTCAGGTCAACCATGAATGAAGAAATAGACACAGTAAAGCAAGTGTTTTACGTCCCAAAATCTTAGAGCCTTCATTTTTGTAAAAAAAAATCATATATATTGGACTTTTGTTGGGCTGATCCAGATGAAACTATTAAAAAAACGCAGAATGCGGCATTTTATGTGATGGGACATTCAGGTGAGTTATGATTTGATGAATAAACTATATTTGGAGGACACTTAGATTCTATATTTGATGGATTTTATTAACACCATGTAAGTTCTCTCCGTTGTTTGTTTGATATTCAATCTCAGTTAACTTCTAACAATAAGCTTAATCAATATGAACCATTGATTTATCTGTCTTATATAACTTGAAGGATGTTGACAAACAAGATACTTGAAACGAATTATGGAAAGCCAAATGAAATATAATCCAAACATATATAAAAAAGAAAAGCTAAAATAATGTTTTTTGATTCCAACATCTATAAACTTTTTTCGTTTATAGTTGATCCTAGTTCAATAATATTTCATTAAAGGGCCTCGATTTCCGATCCTAGTTCGATAATATTTCATTAAAGGGCCTCCGTTTTAAAGTTCGTTTTGGGGCTCTAAAAAGATTGAGCCTATTTCATTAAAGTGCCTCCGTTTTAAAGTTCGTTTTGGGGCTCTAAAAAGATTGAGCCGCCCCAGGAAACGACCACTCCCTTTTATTAGTGCGTTGCATGCTCTTGCATACTTAAGCACTAACATTTCTGGATGTGTTCAATTCGGGACAAGTGTGAGAATATTTATTGTTTAAAAGAAAATTAAAAGAACATGTAAAATGAAAATTATACCCCTACTGTTAAAGAAATGTTCAGTATGAACACGCTTCGTGTTCTTGAACTTGCGAAGATACCCGCCAGACACCACTGATGTAGTAAGCAACACAGCAAACGGCTTCCAGATAGCGAGGCTGATACGAAATTATTTTGCTCGATTTGGCTAAAAATGTAAATTTATAAACAAGACAGCTAAAATTTAAAATGTGCATGTAGCCATACAACATACAATTCCTACCCATACCTTAAGAAGATGATAATCAGGTGCAAATGAACCCTAGGATATCCTTATAACTCAATAAGACAATAACGCCCCACACTTTGAATCTCAAATATATCTACACAATTTTGAACATAAACACATAATCTAACTCATTAACATAACACTTCTATCGATACTAGATTACCTCTAAGATTTAACTCCTCGATGAAGCACATACACGATAAGATGAGATGGCATGAAACCGTTATCAAGTCAAACTGCATAACCTCCCTTTAGTTGACTCGTGATTGTAGCAATCTTTCAGTCAATCCGGACCCTTGATTTTAAAGCATGCTGATATGCGGTCTTGACTGCTAAGCAAAAATTTAATATTATAATAAGTGGTAAAAGAATAAACGGATAATATATGTAAACGCCACCCAAGTATGTACACGGATTCGTTTCTTTATACCAAATCTGGCTGTAAAATGACAAAAACACTCTAGCTTGAGACAATAGTATTATTTTCTTCTCAAAAAATTTAAGGGCATTTCCGTCATTAGGAATGTTTTTTGCTACATTTGCTATAAAACTGGTTATATAAATTATTCCAAGAATTAAAAAGAGATGAAGAAAATAACTCACTTGGTAAAAAGTTGTTAGAATAGTTATTATGGTATACCATAACATGAAATCATATTATTTGAAGGCTGGATTACTTCATTCCTTGGGTGTTTGAAATTTGAGCAGGGGCTCCTGCAACTGCTGTGGGTCCCGTTGGGTTAGGAAAAGGAGGTGTGGGTCCCATCATGGGTCTTGAAAGTGGTGGTCTTTGAGGGGTCATGTTCATTGGATTTGGAGGCCTTTGTAATGGATGTGTCATGGGCCTAGAGGAAGCAGCACCCGACATGCCCAAACGGGCTGCAATTATTTGGGCACGTTCATGGTAAAGCCTCTGTTTTGACCTTTCTAATTGTTCTCGGGCCCTTGATACTACACCATCCATCTCAGTAAAGAAATTCAACTTCGTCTCCAACTTGTGCAACTGTAGTACGAAATCAGGCAATTATCAATTATTTTATCATTGTTGAATAATAAGATATGGCAAAATGGGTCAGAAGTCAAAATGAAATCCAGGTGAAAACAGGTAATTTTCGTCAGGTTGGATTGGCCTGAAACACATTTTGCCCAATTATTAGAGTTTGTTCTATACTTCTATCAATAAGGTGTGTCAGGTTATTACAAAAACTATATTATTACAAAGGCAAACTGAACAAAATAGAAAGAACCTTTGTACTTTTTCATGATTTTAGCGAACGACTTAACTGTTAGGAATCAGAGTCGGTAACGCAGCGGAATCACACACACACACACACGCACAATCAATAGACAGAAAAAGAAGAGACACGAGAGATTTATAGTGGTTCAGCCCCGATTGGCCTACGTCCACTTTGCAACTAGGGTTCTTTATTATTAGGTGCTCAGAGATACAAGTTACATCATAGGTTCTATTTATAATACTAGGATTAGGGTTAATGACTTAATTAACAAGAAACTAATAACCGGGCTCAAGCCCATTAGGGCCGGCTCCCTCCTTATTTGCCGCGCAAGCCTTCACAACCCAACAATCTCCCATTTGAAGGCCTTGCGAATACTCCAGCCCGCCATCAAGCACACAATAACCCAGATTCAGTAACTCCAGTATCCTCCATATCCAAAGTCTCCCGAGCTCAGTCCCCATAAACAAGCTCAGACTTCATCAAAATCCCCCTAGTTGCAATCCCCCTCTCATCAAGTACATGAAGGGGCAGTTGAAGCTCCCCCGAGCTCCAACCCAGCAGTCATTTCTGACCCATCCTCTGTCTCAACTGGTTTACACATTCCACCAGTTCCAGAGATACACCGAGAACCATCACCACTCTCCACATTCAACAAGTGTTTCCCTGAAGAGATTTTATCAATCGGACTACCAGTCTTCAAAACCCAACGTTGTTTTGTAACTGTGCCCGGAACACGCCCCGTGCTCCCACTGTCACCAAACCCCTGAACTAGTTTAGACCTCCGATCCCGCTCAGCTTGAGTCACCTAAACACCATGCTTCACCCTTGCAAAATGAACCCTCTTTTGCTCCTTTGACTCAGCGAACCCGACTTTGTTATGCTTAACCGGGACGGTTACTCCCTCAGCAGATACTTCAACCATATACAGTGACCCCTTCTTGTTTCCCCGAGCAATAACTAGATTTCCATTTATCACTTTCCATTTGCCACCACCGAACTTTACTTCCATTCCTTGTTCATCCAACTGACCGACAGAAATAAGCTTCGTCGTCAGACCTGGAATCACCTTGACGTTCTTCAAGTTCCATGTAGTTCCCATTGGAGTTTTCAGACCAATGTCTCCCATGCCCGTTACTTTAAGAACCTCACCGTTACCTAAACGTACTTTCCCAAAGTCGCCTACCTTCAGATTCACCATCGTTTCCCCGCTGTGTATGGCATGAAACGAAGATCCAGAATCCATAACCCAAGAGTCCATACTACTCTCCACACTACAGACCAGTGCGTCATCATAACAGACGACCTCAACAGTGTTTACTCCAGCAACATTTTTCTTATTTGGACATTGACTCTTAACATGTCCAACTTCATTGCAGCTCCAGCACTTCACATTCTTCCGAGCTCTAGACGAACTCCTTCCCCTACTCCCACTGCTTCTGTTATTTTCCCTTTCTCTGCCCACATTGAATATATCAGAAGAAGAAGATCCTCCACTAGTGTTCCTCCGACGAATATCTTCACCCAGAATACTGTCCCGGACCACGTTAAACTTCAAATTCCCAGTCCCACCAGAGTTGGTGATCGCCGTCACATAACCTGACCAGCTGTCAGGCAAAGAGGATAACATAATCGCCGCTTGAGTATCATCATCAAGCTTTGTCCCAACGGTCGATAGCCTAGACAAAATTGAATTTATATTATTTATGTGATCAGGCACCGAGCTTCCCTCATTCATCCTCATCATGAATAACTCTCTCAACAAGAACACTCTATTACCGGCAGACGGCTTTTCATACATGTTTGACAGAGCCGTCGTCATACCATGAGCCGCGGTTTCCTCCTTGATATTAAACGCTACACTCCTCGTCAAAGCCAGTACAATCTTACCTCTCGCCCTTTTGTCCTTTCCGAATCACTTCGTCGGCCTGACTCAAGCCACTCGGTTTCTCTTCCAATGTCATCTCCAAATCGTTTTCACCGAATAACGCCTCTATTTGCATTTTCCACCATGCAAAATCAGTCCCGTTAAACTTCTCGATTCGAACTCTCTCTTCTTCAGCCATTGCAAACGAGAATTAGAAAAAACCAAAATTAAAGAGTCCACCAACCGAAGCCAGGCAACCTCCAAAGAAAAAACCCGAAACACCCGAACCGGCGCTTCACCTGCAAAACCGAGTGTAACCAGCAGTCCCAAGGGGTCCAAAACCGGAAACCCTAATCGTTAAACACCCCGGATCAGCCCTGAAAAAACAGTCCCCTTTTGCGCAACCTAGGGTTTGAAAAAAAAACCCTAACTTTCGGTGGCAAATCACTGTTCACGCCGGAAGTACTGTAGCGGCGGCTATACTGTAGCAGCAGATCCAAACAACCTCTCGAACACAGCCTCTCCTACCCTTTTTCTCGATCAAAACCCGTGCAACCCGTGTGTAAACAACGAGACAAAGCTCTGATACCACTTGTTAGGAATCAGAGTCGGTAACGCAGCGGAATCACACACACACACACACGCACAATCAATAGACAGAAAAAGAAGAGACACGAGAGATTTATAGTGGTTCAGCCCCAATTGGCCTACGCCCACTTTGCAACTAGGGTTCTTTATTATTAGGTGCTCAAAGATACAAGTTACAACATAGGTTCTATTTATAATACTAGGATTAGGGTTAATGACTTAATTAACAAGAAACTAAGAACCGGGCTCAAGCCCATTAGGGCCGGCTCCCTCCTTATTTCCTGCGCAAGCCTTCACAACCCAACATTAACTCAGGCACAAAACAGAGACCAACTTATATTTTGTTAACGACTTTAGCAACCAAGTTTTTTTATTACCAACTGTAACAATGAATGGCATGTTTAAGCGGTAGCATGCTATTTATTTTGCTAATTTTTCAAAACTAAGCCGTGGCATCTGATTTGGCATTCAAGATTTATTTCAAATATACATTTTAAAAAAAGAAAAATTTTCAATTTGTAAATTTTTTTTTTTCATCCAAGAGTTTTTGCATATGTGACATCTGATGTGACTGACCAGCATGGCATCAACAATTTACAGGTAAAAACAGTTATAATCAGGTTGGTTGCTAAATTCGGTAATAAATTATAAGTTGGTTTTTTGCATCTATATAAAAGCTGTTGTCAAAGTTAAGGAAAGAAAATGTGAAGTTCGTTTCTATTTCTTGCAGATTTGCAGTTTGTCCTTATTATAACAATAATAATCCAAATTTCTTGAATAAAGTGACTGAAGAGAATGTATGTATTGAAAATACACTTTGGAAGACTTGCACCTGTTAACTTTTTAGCCAACCATTTTTTATTTACCCTTCTGACTCGTTAGAGATAAAACCTAACTAGAATCAACTCATTCACAAGTGAATTGATTTGATATTGCCACCTTACCTGCTTTTCTACCAATGATGTGGCCAGCTGTCGAATTTGGTCTTCTTCCTGGTCTGCTAAGAATTTAGCCTTAACTGCAGCAGCTGAGATGGCAATAACAGCTGCACGTGTCAATTTATGCATAAATGGATCATCTTCAGTGTCTAGAGGAGTTTTGTTCACATTTTTGGAGTCTTCTGCTTCTGTGTCCCCTATGTCATTGAATATAGCCAATGAATTGAGTTAAGCATAATAAAATAAGGCTTCATTCGTAAACACTAACCAAAGTTCAGCCTAATTCATTACTCCCTCATTCCCAAAAATACTGTCCATCTTTTTTACTTTAGTTTGTTCCAAAAAGAATGTCTGCTTCCAAGATAAGTTATCAAGTTTCCCGTCCTACCCTTAGTTACATACATTATATAAGGCATTGATTAAACATTCGTAAAATGGTGTTCTTCTCTTGTGGGCACTTATTTTGGGATGACGGGGGTACTAGTTAGCACTATTTGTTCTTATATTTAGTTACTGATCGCCATGAGAAGTATCACTGACGACTGAACTGTTCAAGAAATAAAATAACGAGGAAACCTGAATTTGGCGTGTTTTCAGCCAATGTAGATACGGGGGGTTCTGTCTTTTCTGCCATCTCCTCGTCTTTTGAAGCTTCAGTGGACTCAGAGACCACTAACCCTAACTCTGGCCCACCATCAGCAGAATCTTTGGTTTCCTTTTTAGAATTTGAAGAATTCTCCACTTTATCAGTTTGCTTACTTGTTTCGTCAACAATAACCGGTTTCTCCTTGTCTTTCTTTGAAGAGCCCCCCTTTCTTCGTGTGCCAACATTCCTTCCTTTTTTCGAAACAGTCACTTCTGCTGTAACTGTATCTTCTTGTTTTTCATTAGAATCCAACTGTTTTTCTGTTTTGTTCTCGTTTTCAGTTACTTTTGTACCTTCCTTTTCTTCTTCCTGCTTATTGCAAGAGTCCTTCTCTTTCAAGCCTTCTTGCTCTACTTTTGTACCTTCCTTTTCTTCTTCCTGCTTATTGCAAGAGTCCGTCTTCTCTTTCAAGCCTTCTTGCACCACCAATTCTTGCACATCTCTGCATATACCCTTTAAATGTTAGTTATATTTAGAGGTTGTGTTGACCAGCTAAAACTTTTTACATCTGCTTTTTTTGTCAAATAATTGATGTATACTGTTGAATAAAACCAACCAACTTTCAACATATTCAGCGATACTCTCTTTAACTTTTTTGTGCAATGGTTATATCCCTTAACCTTTTTTGACTAGTTAAAATTGTCAATTTGAACAACTGAACATGCTAAATGCTTATGTGAATGACATGTGTACAAAAAATAAATATAATAATAAGAAACGAAGTTAAAAAAAAGTCAAGGGATATAACCATTAAGAAAAAGTTAGACCAAACTGCTAAAATAAATAAATTCGGTTCATTATATCCAACATTAATCCGTATATAAACTTGTTCAACATATGCATTTGGCCTGTTTAATAGGTCAACATAACATTTTCAACAAGTAAATAAAACGTTATGGGATAAAACCATTGCAAACAAAAGTGAAAGGCCTAACCCGTTAAAATATTGAAAGTTAGTTGGTGTTATCTAACATAAACCCTACATAACACTTTAGGCAACTTTCTAAGTTTTTAAATTTGGTGCATTTGACACGTTGGAGTTAAAAACATAACCCCAAATCAATCTATTTTCAAGTAAATTAGTTGAAACTGCCACCTCTAGTTATATCTTTTGAATTGTGAATTAAGAATGGATCTAGAAAATTAGTGACCTATCTGTGTCATCTGCTTTTTTTGTTTCATCAGTAGGATCTTCTAGAAGAAAGGAATGCCTTGCAGACAGTTGCAAGCCTGTGCCACCATTGGACACAGATTTCAGAGACACACGGGCTGAAGCAGTCACAATATTAGGTTTCACCAACCGAGTCAAAAATGCTGCCTGAAAAAAAAAACAAAGGTAACAAACTCAAGAAGACAGAAGACCGTTTTCTAAAGCCTTGAACCAGGGGATAAAGACTAGTGAGTTTCTGCCCAGAATAGATTCATGTGTTACCCTTTAAGATACGCCCTCCATCCCAAAAATATTTTCCACAAACAAAAAAACAATTTAAGATATGTAGATTTAATGCAGATTAAATTGTTAGTATGCCAATGTTACTATTAGTGCATTAAATTAGTAAATTATAGCTATCCATTTTAGAAAATGAACATATACTTTGGAGAAATTTAAAAAACTCCCCCCCCCCCAAAAAAAAAAATAATAATAATAAAATTAATAATTCAACTTACCATTGCCATGACAGGGTTACCAGCATCAGCAAAGCAGAGTTTCTCATCAGGGGAAGAAAGGGACCCCACAGCATCAAATGCTTCTCTTAGTGCTTTCACTGCAATATTCACAACAGTTTCCTGGTTATTATCTTTTAATTTATTATTATCCACCGATTCTGAAATCTCTATTGGACAGGAGCCTGGTTGATCATCATTAGCCTTTGGATCCTCGGTTTCTTTCGTATCTTGTGAATCACCATTTTCCTTATCTACTTCCATTTTTACATCATTTTTCTGTTGACTTTGGCCAACTTCTTTCCTCTCACCATTTTCATCAGGACTTTTTGTATCTTTCTTCCCATCATCATCTTCATCGTTACAATCCCAAAAGGCGTCTTCAATCGGCATTTGAAGAAAATGTAAAATACATTGAGCTTTTGTTTTTGTGGCAACATGTTCAGCAATCTCATTCCAGTTTTCATTGAAAAGTTGCAAAGCTTCTAGAAGAAGTAGTGTTTCTTGATCTGTCCATTTTCCACTACTTGCACCAGCAGCATCACCAGGCTCCATGAGAATGAAATCAGAAGGGGCCATATCAGAGTCAAACTTGCCTTTGTTGAAGCAATCAGTACATAAGTCAAAATCTGCCTGCCTAGCAGAAACTGAATCAACATAAAAACTGACAAACGTGGTGTGTGTATGTAGGTATGTATGTATGTATATGGAACTAGTTTTCCTATGATTAGGACTTACGTATTGACATCACCACATTAACATTTTCAAAGTTTTCACTCAGTAAGCATGCACGATTATCTTCCATTTAATATCTTTGTAGAATGAAAGATTTCTTTTTTTCTTCTAAAACCAACATTTCTTTATATATTCTTGTTTTTATATCTTTTCACTTTCTAAAAGATCCAAATTTTACACAAGTTACCTCCATTTTTCTACCTACGATTCCAGTATTGTATGAGATGAGATCTTTGTAATTTACACTACATGCAAATGCAAATGCAAAATCAAAGATCACATGCATTTATGGAGAATAGAGAGTTCATAGCTTGTTTCAAAATGTGTGCACAAGAATAGATGTAAATATCTTTTTACCTCATTCACGCTTTAGTTTCCCCTTCTATAATTTGCTTAATAAGTAACTAATCAAACAAGGAGACATTTTATAATACTTTATTGATGAAACACATAGCTTGTTGGGCTATTTCAAAAACTATGACAACAAAAAATTTGTTCACTCTTAGAAAAAATATTAACTTCTATTTCAGTTTAGAAAAATATTTTGTTGATTGGGAATTCCAGACCCTACCTATTGGTGGGACTTTATTGGGTATGATTGTTGTTGTCTGTTGATTGGGAATTAAAGATTAATTTTTTGGGTATAGGAAAAATCATCAACAGCTAAACAACTATAATTAAGAAATCCAACATTTCCACCTTATCTAGAACTCTGTAGTTATTTTCCCTTAAAAGAGATGTCAATGAGCCAATCTACTTTTATGAGAAATGATGCATATGATTAATCCTGCTTGGCATCCATCCACAAGTTCTAGAAAAGGGCCCACTTCTCACACTATCATCGATGGATAACACGTAGAGTCAGGCATACGTATCATTTCTCTGCTTTTATTTGACAAGTCAGAAAAAAACTGAAAGCAGCAGGCACCGTTTGGTAGAATGGCATGAATAGCACAAAAATATAAGGAAGCATATCAAACTGTTGTGATAGACTTGTAACTAATTCGGAACTAAAGAACTCTAAGAAACAACAGACCTGCTTCTGACAGTGATAACGCTTACGAGAGCAATCAGCTGCACATGAATTGCAGTGATACTCAACAGATGGTCCATCAGGCTGTGCAGAGTCATCAGTTATTATGGACTCGGGCAACCGGTATGGAATTGCAGGCGTTGCAAAACTACTCCTGGGTACAGCTGGCGAGCACAATTGCTCCACATCAAACTCATATAATTTCTGTATCAATGAATTTACTTTAGCAGCTTCTTCAGTATCACCCACTGAGTTAACAATATCTGCTTCAGGGAGTGGATGGTAATTAATCAACCCCCAATAGTCTAAAAATTCCATCACCTCCTTTTTAGCATCCAATTCTCCAACCGATATCTCAGAAAGATCTTTTTCCCCTATTTGGGTTTTGGGATTTTCATGAAATCTTTTCATAATCGAGTTTCGAATTTCCATGTAGATTTCACGAGTCCGATTCTCCAATTTTCCATTAAAGAAAGAAGGCAATGCTTTCTCCTCCAACGGATGAACTTTTGTCCATGAAAACCACCCTACAAACCCACCAATTGTCAGTTAACAGTAGGTCATTTTTATGTGATTAATCACTAGCTACATTTAAAAACAAAAGCTACACAAACAAAGTATGAAACAAACTAAAGAATATCAATCCATTGCCTCGACTGTAGGAAGTCCCAAAATTACATTCAATCATGTAATGAAAAATGTCAACTTTGCACATCCTCTTCACTGATTACAGCATTATAAAAAGTGAGCATGTCTTAATAATGCCAGCATAGCCAATGCTATTGCCGAAATTCACATATCAGGACCCCTAATTCAATACAATTTCCAACTGCTGCTAGGTAAAGATTGTTAAAGGTACCAAATACTTTTCTTCTCAATTGAAATATGACCGTTTTTCAAACTTGAGTTATTTCATAAGACAAAGCTTCGTGTTTTCTAATGGCATTACCATTTACCAACACCTCAATCCTGAAATATCTGAGTTTTATGTATCAAAAACACGGAACGCAAACTTCAATATCTTGATCATAATCCAGTTATGTTTTCTCTCTTCTTGACCCTAGGACCTCTAAATTTACTGTAGCAGCTACTAAACCCTAGGCAGTGTATACACGTTAAGAACTAGAAAAACAAATCAATGAAACTCTTCTACAGTTAAACAAAGTATGCAGACAATGAAATATGATTATAAGTTATTTGAACAAGCTACATTCACTTACCAGAAGAAATTGGTACAACATGAACATTATCATCACGCGATTTAATAGTATCATATTCAGCTTCTATCTTCGACTCCAACGCTTCCCAAGCTTCTCTCCTAGCATTCAATTCCTCCACCTTCGCCGCCACCGGCGTCGCCAACGCCGTACCTTCCCCTTCGCCATTCACATCCACCGCATCCCAGAATGACGTAGACTCAGCGTAATTAGGTTGTAAACGACCTCTGGTCAACGGACCGTTGTGGATCGGAGGGAACAGCACCGGCGAGGGTTTCTCTCGAGTTTGACGCTTCGAAGACGACGGCGGTGGGGGAGTCGATGTGTTGCTGTTGCTAAGACTCGAGGCTTTCCTCTTCAGCCCTCCGCCTCTTCTGCGTGAAGATTGTGCGTCCGACGAATACGGTGGCGCCGATTCAGTAGCGGTTGCCGGTGAATTGTGCTTTTCTTCCATTTTAGGGCTTGTTTGGGAACTCACTCTGAAGACTCAACAACTGGAAGATCTACTCACCAACGCAGCTTATTGAAGTATTATCTTGTACATCGCGGTTCAACATTGCTAAGGTGTTACCTTGGCTTAAATGGGACATTCTACATCCGACGGTCCCAAATATTTCTTTTCTTTTCTTTTCTTTCTTTTCGACAAACTCATACGCAATATAAATTCTGCCCATAAATCTACAAAAATTTTACAAGACATAACTATCTTTGATAATATTCTTTTCAAACAATTATTAAAATAATCATTTTCTAATTGTTTATGTATGGTGTGAGATGAAACATCATAAATCTATCATGAATCTTCATAGATTTTCATAAATCATCAACCCTGTGGATGATCAATCAATAGGTATGATTACAAACTCAAAACTTCGTTGAAGGTACACAATGACACAAACCCTCCATAATGGAGAACAATACATATATATAATGGTATACAAGTCGTCAGCGGCAACTGCTTAGTGGCATTGCTTGCTCGGTTGCACTTCATTAGTGCCAATTCGCCTGTGCAGTGCAAGTTTCATCGGTAGTAACTGGGTCTCGGTATCCTTTAGTGTCAATAAGTCTCGAGCAGTGGCAACTATGTCGGTGGGAACTAGCCTTTATGAGTTCCTACTACTTATCCCCCTTAGCAATAACATCATATTCCTAAGTTCTATTACAACGTTTTTCATCTACTCAAATCTATACAAATTCAAAACCCCAACAATCTCTCTTTATTCAGTTAGATGAAAAGGACATACTTAGAAATAAATGAAATGGGCAAACACAGATAAAATCTTCCAAGTCTTCTTTTCATCTCTATTGGTTCAAATATCTCACACCTTGATTGGTGAAACCGATCAGCTAATATGTTGTCTTTTTATCTATGTCGCGATCCTTAAATCATGCTTATTGTGATTGACATCAACTCCACAAGAATACATTATTGTTGTCTTCCTCTTGTTTAGAACAGTGAATCGGATGTGAGGATAGAAAAAGTTTCCCTCATAGGGGAAGTTTTAGCATCAGATTTTGTTTAACTTCAGTCCTTCATGAGCTACAGATTTAGCAGCAACGTCTAGACGACTACAACAACAGTTATAAACAACTGTTTTAACTTCAGTGCTCCTTTTCTAGAATTGGTTACATATGGTCTTTCTTGTCTCGACAACAACTTTACACATATCTAGCCAATAATTAATGATGGATTTAATGATTAAAACTAAAGAACTAGAGACCTAGTAAACAAGTAAAAGACACGGGGAAATCAAGTGGAGAAATCTTATCACCTAGGCTTCGAATTTTCTTGATCAATGGTGAATGATTCTTTTGAATGACTGAGACTATGATGTTTATTCCTAAAAAGGATAGGCTATCGGAAGAGTAACATGGACGAGTGATCTAAAGCTATCATAACGTAACACCGGTCACCCTAGGACCTACTACAATGAAAACCCAACTACCACTTTATTGAATATGCTTAAATGGAAGACTACCCCTCCATGGACTTGAAATCCTAGAAAGAATGGCAGTGTTATAAACTCACACTAACAGCTCTAGCAATTTCTAATATTACTCTCTTATAACTTAGAATTTCCAGGATACACTGAGAAGAAGTATCACTCGCCATCGGTTTTATCATCACTTAAGAATACAAGGAAAATTCTAACAGACTCTCAAACCCTTTTTATTCATATTTAACTACCAAGTAGCACATTTACTTACCAATAATACCCTAGACTTATCTTGCACTCCTCGGAGTAACAAGCCCCAAATTATAGGCCGAAGACTACAACCTACGAATGAAGAATATTAATCATAAAGAGTTGGCCATCACATCAAAACCAAAAATGCAATCCAAATCAAAGATAGCATTAATAACTCTAACCACACACACACATCATAATAGTATTTGGTTATAAATATCCAATTCAACAAAGTTTCATGATCTCATCAAAGAATTAATTCATTCGTGATCAAAATTCATCTAAACCTAGATGATAAATAAAGTTTAGCCAATTATAAATCAAAGTCGTAGAGAACTCAGTTGAATACATGGCTGAATTCAAAAGAGAAATAGACAATATAACCAAACCGAGCCGATTAAGGTGAATAAACGTTAACCGGATGCGTGTTCTTGATCCGGGCTTCAAGATATCTTAAATTAAGCTCCAGGATGCCCTAAATATGTCCCAAAGACTTAAGATCGTCGCCTTCAGTCGATCTTAGTTGATGTCTCAAAATAATGGTTGTCAACGTCTTTATATAGGGCTTTTCTCGCTTGTCGACGTACAAACCGCATGGTTACACATACATACTGTATCATTACGTTTCGATTAATATGGACTGTGTTTTTACGCATACTGACCGTATTTGTATGGTTTGTTCAGATCTTCACTAAGATCTCCTTCGTACGGATTGTAGGATGGCATACGGCCGTATGGTAGCTTTCTTGACTTCTCTACATTACATCCAAGTCCTTCTTTTTCAATATTTTCCTATTTTTCTTCAAAACTTTACAAAATCCTCCAAGTAGACCTGCAAATTCACTTACAATACAATTAAGTACAAAATCGATAAATCCATAGTAAAATAACTTATAGATTGCGATTAATTTATTACACATCGGTGTTTTATATTGCATCAATTGCGACTACTCGATCTCTAGCTTCAGTTGCAGCTGATTGGACTAGTTGAGCATCAACAATACCAGTTGAAACTGCTCTCTTTTGGATCTTCAACATAACTTTCTAAAGCAGTTTCAACGGTGACATTTGCATAGTCTTTAGCAGCAACTTTTTTTTTATAACTGCAACTGCTTCATGGTCTGTTTTAGCAACAACTGTTGTTGTTTCACCAACAAAACGTTGCACAATTTTAACAATAAATTATCTTGTTTTCGCTTTAGTTGCAAAATCAACTTATTGCTTATGCAACAACTTTTGTGTAGTATTTGCAATCATTTTCAACTACAATTGTATTGGTTATATATTATGATTGGTTAGCAGGTTAGAGATTTCAGATTGGTTACATTTATAGTCATATAGTAGCGAAGACACCATACATAGATCTAGGGGTGTTAAAAAAATTCAGAATCCGAATGAAACCCGAAATTTCGAACCAGAATTATCTTAATGTTCGGATATCCGTATTTTCGGATTCGGATAGCGATTTTAAAAAATTCGGATACTTCAGATATCCGAAATATTATATTTATATATATATATATTTATATATATTTAATTGTTTTTATAATTTAAAATAAGAAAATTTGAATCCAAACCCGAAATATTATATTTGTATATTTTAATTGTTTTTAAAGCTTTTTATTTTCACTTATAATTTAAAAATTATTATATTTATATATATTTTTTATTTTTTTTATTGTTTCAGATATCCATTTTACTATCCGAATCTATATATGCGGATATCCAAAATCTTGGATTCGGATTCGGATAGTGAAATCAACTATTCAAAAATTTCGGATATTCGAATTTGAACACCCCTACATATTTCATTGATCAAAATCTTTTGCATGTAGCTTATTTGATCCCATGGTTTTAATAAACCTACTACAGACTTGAAGATGTTTTACATCAAAAGTATTTTCTAGATGCATTTGTCATAAAAGCGACGAGCTTCATAAGTGTATTC
The DNA here is from genome assembly GCA_023525975.1 of Smallanthus sonchifolius. Lineage (NCBI taxonomy): Eukaryota > Viridiplantae > Streptophyta > Magnoliopsida > Asterales > Asteraceae > Smallanthus > Smallanthus sonchifolius. Next base: position 3,306,327 of record CM042024.1, on the reverse strand, counting down.
TTCATGTAGATAGGAGGCTTCCCAGGTTTGAGAAATAAAACAGTGATGACAACCAAGATATGCTCATTTGAAATTCCTTTATGCTACCAACACCTTAGTGAAATGCGTTACATGGAAATGGGGTCGTTAGTAACTCGTGAAATGACCTAGCAGTAGCAACTGATGACGTCACTAGTAACAACTTTGAACTAGCCTTCAAAGATACAAAGGCGGCTCCCAAGTGGCTCGTGGTGATACGAGTGAAGTGCCAAGTGCGCAATCAAAACGTTATATTACGTCCATCTCTCATGCCACTCGCGCATGGGCGAGTGCGAGTTTGGGTTCTTCGCACCCTTAGGGTTCCCACTTGTTTTGCCGTTGAGTAAACAATTAACTTAGAAGGCTTTCACTTATATACAACTCAAATTTTTGTCACCCCATCTATGTGAGACAAATTCCATCTATTTTCATTCTAATTTCCGTTGCTTTCACAGTTTCAAACACACAACTTCGAGTATCAATATCTTATTCGACATAGCTCTGTTTTGGACACGATTTAGTCGTTGCAAAGCACTCACATGGTAGAACACAAACTCAGCAAGTAATAAGTATATTAACAACTGTTATATATAATTATTTATGTCCAATTTTTTTTAAACCTCATTTTTCATAAATTTCCAACAAAACTTTACTTATTTGAATAAAATAAGGAATATTTTCTAGATTGGATATTGAGATTTACCTTTATTCAAATGCGTATTCTATTATAGAGTAGGTCGTATGTCTTATTTGAAAACAATAATTTTGTTATTATATCCTTGCTTGTTTCATGCTCATCTAAAATTAATGTTTAAATACTGAATGATGCATGGATAACATTGATTCACATCTTTATGTATTTTTTCTTGATGTTTGATGCTCTATATAGAAATATCAACTTTCCATATTATTTATTTATATGAGTTAGAATAATATCCATGGTATTAATAAAAAATATTTGAATAATAATGTACGTATACTCTATATAAAATTAGGGGTACGTTCTTTTGAGAACCAAACATATGTTGAGAACAGAAAGAACCGTATAAAATTTGTACATATCGCTTCGATGAAAAAAGTAAAATCGAACAATTATGTTTTATTTATCTCTTCTCACTCTTAGTTTGAGTTTATCTCCTCTCTCCTAATTTTTTTTTAAAAGTATAAAAATATGCATATATGCATTCATTTGTGCATATAGTGTGAGTGCATATATGCATTAAAAAACGACTATAAATTTCAGGTCTTTTAAAACAAAACCTTAAACATATTGAAATCTACATGAATTCTGGTCAATTTATATTATAAATAGTGGAAGAGTCTATGCGGTTCTCACGGTTCTTAACATTTTTTTGGTTCTCAAAAGAATGTCTCCCTATAAAGTTATATCATAAGAGGTGCGTTCGATACATAATATGTATCTAATAAATAAGTAAGTAGTTATAACATGTGTCACAATTATGTGAGCTTAAAATTATTTTACTCGTTTATTTTTTATTCATTATTAACTATTTAATATTTTATTTTATTAATTTTTGAATCTTCATTACTATTTAATATTTTCTTTATTCAACCCGTGTATAAAATACGAGTTTCTAACCTGTTTTTTTTTTAACTTTGGTTTGTTATTTTTGTAACTTCTTTTTAATCCTTTTTGTATTCGCCCCACCACATTAACGTTATTTTTTTACATTTCGTCTACATTTACATTTAAATTTTGTTAAAAAATCGATCCGCGCCCGCCGAGGAGCGTGGGTGTAGCCCACTAGTTTTATAATAATTATTCAATCATTAATGTAAGCTATTTAAATTAAAAAAAGAGTAAAAGTACAAAAATTTATTTTTTAAATAAAATTAAGACTTATAAAAGCGCATTTTAAAAAAATAAGTTTTTTTATGAAATGAAGGTTAAAAGACTGTTACTAAGGGATATCATGGTGGTAAGGTGTCTCCCATCTATTTAAAAAGTTGAGTGTTCAAATCTTAGAAGGTACCTGTATAGATGGTTAATAGGAATATATTAGAAGTTGTTTAAAACAAAAAGAATAAGACTAAAACTGAATTTTAATAAAAAATAATCTTTACATAGCGATAGCATTTTCAAAAGAAAATAATGAATATGGTGGCATAGGATTCTGAAAAGAAAATAATGAATATGGTGGCAATCAACCTCATATAGGGTTGTTCACGAACCGAACCGAATCGAGTGAACCTTTGCTCGTGCTTGGTATTAAAGATAATAACAAATTAAATCCTCCCTCCACAATCTCAAATATAGAATGATTGTGGAGATTTCACATTTATAGAATGTATAAGCTCTCATATTGTAATTACCTTGATTTAGGTTTTATTTCTTTGTATTTATATCAACCTTGTAAATGAGAATCATTGCATTTGCCATTTCATTCAAGAATTGTTATGGTATCATAGCTTGTCTAGGACAACTCTGCCCCTCTCCTTCCGGCAAAGTAACAGCCCTTTCTTCCAGCCAATACTATTGCTGCTTCCGTCTACCAAACGCCAACAACTACTACATTTTCTTTCTTCTACACTGCAACATTTTTTTTTACCATGTCCGAAACTAACGAGCAGCCTCTCACAGTCAATGTAACACCCAACAATCTCACCATTGTCACCTTCCCCAACTCCCTCAAATTAACATCCACCAACTACCTTGGTTGGAAAACCCAAATCGAGGCCCTTCTTCATGGTCTCGATCTCTACAAGTTCATTGACGGGTCACACCCTCCTCCCACTCCAACCACGGCTGCAAATGGCTCCATCACCCCACACAAAGATTACCCGAATTGGTTTCGACAAGATCGCCTTCTCTTTGGTGCACTTGTCGGTAGCCTTTCACCACAAATCATACCCATCATCACCAATGCCAAAACATCCCTTGAAGCATGGACCATTCTGTCCACCACTTATGCTTCACCCTCTAGAGGCCACATTAAGCAACTACAATACCGATTAAAACAATGTTCCAACAACCCGAATCAACCCGTTACTGATTACCTACTAGCAGTGAAAACCATAGTTGATGAACTATCCATCCTCAGCAAGAAAATTGACCAAGAAGACGTGACCGATATCATCCTTAACGTCCTGGACCAGAAGAACTACAAATCCACCATCGATGCCATCCATGCCCGAGATAATCCAATAACTTTCAACGAGTTGCATGAAAAACTCATCAACCAAGAACTCTCTTTAGCCCAAACCACCACCAAAACTTCTGTCATGCATCAACCGGCGTCCGTTTTTCTGGCTCACAGCAGGCCAAACACCAAACAGTGGTATGGACTTCAAATCCAGCATGGCTCGAACCCACCCCTGCTACCAACACCACCTACTACTGGACCTTATCTTGGCAATCGTCCGTACCTTGGCCGATGTCAATGGTGCCATACAAGAGGACACACTATTACCACATGTTCCAACTTTAAAAAAAATGTGTCCAAATGCTATTATGCCTTCTTTTAATCGTAATGTGTAGGTCAAAAATAACCCACAGGTCAACATGATGGGAGTCCAAAGCAGCCCTTCAGCAACTTAGCTATTCGACAGTGGAGCTTCACACCATATGACTAATGACCTTAATGTGTGACATCCGGCAATTTCAGGTTAACTCCGTTAACTCAAACACGTTATCTCAAACAGTTATTTCATTCAAACACGATACCACGAACAGTTATTGATTCAAACTCAGTTACCTCAAACAGTCATGCATGCATCACATTTAATTAAGATTAATTAGATGTGTCGGTTTTGCACTAACACTCACGTATCGGTAAATCGTAGAATTACCGGATCACACACGAGTCGAACCCGGAACGTTGGTGATAAGCAATAAATAATAATTCAAGCAATAAATAATTTATAATGAATATAAATTATGTGTTTTTGCGTGCTACGTGAATTATCTGTGAATTACGTGAACTTTCGTTAAATCGCGTAGATTTACCGGACTGCTTATTTATCTGCTATTTTATAAAGATTGTATTTTTATAAAATAAACTAGTTAAAGGGTTTTAATTATTAATTAGTTAAAGTTAAATTAAAAGCCCGTAATTACCCAAACCCGTTAGTAAAAGCCCGTACAAGATTTATAAAAAGATTTTTATAAAAGTTTCTAACCTAAATCACTCTCTCTCTCAATCTCGCCGTCTCTCTCTCTCTCTCTCACCCTCTCTCACGAAATTGAACCTGCAACCAAGCAAGGATCGCTCATTCAAGCTTCAATCTTGGAACTAAACGCGTATTCGGAATCCTCTTTGCGTTTCTAACATCCACACGTAAGTCGTTTCATCCGATTTGATTTCCTTTTGATTATTGCAGTTAGATCAGACCCTAAATCCATCCAAACATGATGATTTTCTAAATGTAGTTGCAAGCTTGATGTGTTTTGTTGAATATTGTTGATTTATGATGTTTTTGCTAAACTCTAGCGATGTATGACTAATTAGTTGTTGATTATTGAAACTAGTAATGTTAGAATAGTGTAGAACATGATTAAAGTCGATAACTTTGCTACTGAAATCGTTGGATTGCATGAGAAACGGCTAAACCCTAATGTTTAATTTACCTTGCTGTCGAACAGGCTCTTCGCGTACCGCGAAGACCCGCGGGCGAGTATTTCGCGTATCGCGAGAGACAATTTAGTCGGGCCTGATTTTTGGTCCTCTCGCGTACCGCGAAAACCCAGGTCCAATTCTATCGCGTACCGCGAGAGACAAGTAAACCGGGCGAGTCCTGAAACCTCTCGCGTACCGCGAGGGAGACCCCTCTCCTCTCCCGCGTACCGCGAGGGACATCTCTTAACAGAAAGTTAATTTCAATTTTCACTTTTTCACCCGCTCACTCGTTTTGAATTCTATAGCTTCTTGATGATGGTTTTGTACTTGACATGACATGATAATGTGTGTAAACTTGATTGATGATTATATAACGCGCATGCTCATCATAGGTTGCTAAAAATAGAAACTTTATCGGAACCAAGTCAAACATGCTAAGTAGAATAGAATTGTTGTAGGATATGATGATTGCTATGTGCTACTTGAATTGAAACCTGCAAGCATATGATAACAATGATGTGAAACCCGAACATGGTTACTATTTATAGAAACTTACTAATTATGGAAACCTGCCATTAATGGAAACATGCTATCTTTCTAGAACAAATAGGAATTGTTGCTACGTGCCATCGTATGATCAATTGTGTGCTATGTGTTCGTATGCAACTCAAACATTAAAACACAAACGTGTCACCAACGGGTCGTCGTGTCAAACTTGAGTCGCACTTGCAAACTATTTTCTAAAACCTTTAACAACAACATTGTTTGGATATATGGGTCTATATCGAACATCACGAACACGCACTTATAGACTACGGTTATAGGTGGCAGTTAGAAGTCCGGCAGTTGCTTCTTAGCTTTCATACTTGCATACGCACTCAGGTGAGTTTCATAACCCCTACTTTTACTTGTTTTCCTTTTTGGGGGAGAAAACATGCTTTCAAACATTTCAAACATTTTGGATTTTGTATTACTGTTTTACCGCTTGCGTACTGAAAGTGCACAAACATACCAAACAAGTCCTTACATTTCGAACCGTTAGTATTGGGGAGTAGCGAGGGGATTTTGAGTAGTACTACTGGGTTTTGACAAAGCCCCACCCGAGTTAGTCGCACTAACTATGATTGGAGGTCAACGGGTGTAAAATTTGCCTAAACATTTGCCAGTGTTCGGTAGACATGGCTGGAGGCATTCAAACATACAAACAGTCAGCTTCGGTTGCGAACACTTAAAGTAGCAATGCATTAGACTAGCTATCTATCGGTAAACAATAATTACTTTATCTGACAAACATTGAGCATGGGATGCTTGCGTTAAACAATTGGATTTACTTACATTACTTTATGAACTCACCAACCATTGTGTTGACACTTTTTAACATGTCTTTCTCAGGTCACTAAGGTATCCAAGCACGAGCATAGGGCATGCATGGAGTCTTATCACTATCGAACATTGAATTTACGTTATTTACTTAAACTGCATGGTTTTGGGCGCTTTGTTTTGCGCAACTTACTTTTTCTTACATTGGTTTATGTTTACGCTTCCGCAACGTTTTCAAATTTGAACTTTTGTTGTCTCGTGACTATGAGCAGCATTAGTGGTTTATTTAAATTCATATAGAGTCGTTCCGTGTAACTAATGACTGAGATTCTGATGTGTCACCTTCCAAAACGGTAAAACTCCGTTAGTGGGATTTGGGGGTGTGACAGATTGGTATCAGAGCCAGGTTTTAGTGAACTAGGAATTGCATTGCATTCTAGACTTTAACCACACACTTGCATTAGTTACACAACACTTACACTCATACAGTACACTGACTCATCACACTACAGGAAATGTCTCATTCACCCAAGTCACCAGATTCCCCGATCGAGCAGGAACCCGAGGTTCCAACAGTACCTTCACCCGAGCCAAAGAGGCGAAGGATGACGCCCATTGATGATACTAGAGTGTATGGCGAGCCATTCCATGTGCGTATTAGAGACGACACGGAGCATTGGGATTGGTATCCCGACATGATTAGGAGTTGGATCCGCGAGGAGCAGGTTCCACCTCCACTTGCTGCTGACATTCCTACTTCTTCCTCTTCTACTTCGCGAACTTTGCCACCGTTGAGATATCCACCTGAGCAGGTCCTAGCTGCATTTGTAGCTAAGATGGACCGAGAGATCAGAAACATGCGCGAGGCTGCTGGTGAGATCACCGGGCTACTACAGCGTGGATACAAGACTGACCAGAGAGTGGAGAAGCTGCTTAACAACCAGGGAAGGTTGAACACTGTGCAAGACCAACTAGCAGCAGCATACTATGAGTTACGAGATCAAGTGAACGTCCAGCGCCTTAACCTCGAGGCAGCAGAGGCTAGGATTGAGCAGCTGGAGGAGCAGCTTGAGGCTGCCAATGCTGCAGAGGTTGAGCAGGATGAAGAGCAGAGTGATGATGAGGAACAAGATGAGGATGAGGATACTGTTTCTGGTGTGACTTCAGTTGACAGTGATGATGACTGATAGACTATCTTTTGAGTTATTTTGCTTTTATTTAAACCTAGATGGGCAGGGTTGTTCCCATCCAACAGATATTTCTGGATTTTGATGTTTGATTGAAAGTACTTTGTAGCCTTTACAATTTATTTTATCAAGTATTATTATTGAAATGTTAGATGTTGTGGTTTAATTTTCTGTTATTTACTTATACTTGTATGACAATGATATGCGATGTATTTTTGCTCATGATTTTGTATTTGTGAATGTGAAGAACATGTCTGGACGAAGAGGTGGACGTAACGCCGGGCGTGGTAGCATCAATCTGACCCCAGCAGAGCTTACTGCTATGATTAACGAGCGTGTGGCTGAGGCTTTGGCAGTCAACCCGAATGGAGGTAAATCTATCATCTGTCGACTTTAACGAGTCAACATTCATTCTGAACTCACTTCCGAATCTTATTTGTCCCTGAACGCATTCTTTATATTTAATCCAGGTCAGAACAACCACCAGCAGGCCTGCACTTATAAGACATTTATGGACTGTAAGCCCCACACTTTTTGTGGAGCCGAAGGAGCTGTAGGTCTACTTCGCTGGATGGAGAAGACAGAGTCTGTCTTTGCTATGTGCAACTGCCCACAAGCCAACCAGGTGAAGTTTGCATCTGGCACACTGGAGGGTCCAGCCCTCACCTGGTGGAACGCCCAGGTACAAATGCTGACTCTAGAAATGGCAAATGCTTTGCCATGGAATGAGTTCAAGACTATGTTAACAGAGGAGTACTGCCCTCGCGATGAGGTGCAGAAGCTTGAGGTCGAGTTCTGGAACCTCAAGATGGAAGGGTCAGAGATCGAAGCCTACACTACCCGCTCTCATGAACTAGCTACTTTGTGCCCACAGATGGTGACTCCAGTGTACAAGCGCATTGAGAGGTTTATCGAGGGTCTAGTCCCTCAAATTCAGAGTATGGTGACATCATCCAACCCCACCACTATCCAGCAAACCATCCGTTTGGCTCACAGGTTGACCGATCAGGCGGTCGCACAGGGTACACTTCCTTCCAGGAGAGCACTTTCTAAGGTGGCAGATAATAAGCGTAAGTTTGAAAGTCCACATTTCAAGTCTTCTCAGTCCAATCCGCCTCAACAGCAGCATCATCAGCAACGAAAGTTCGAGCCTGCTAAGAGCCATTCACAGTCTAACTCGGCTCAGCAGAATCAGGGATCTTATGCTGGTAAGTACCCTAAGTGTAATAAATGCAACTTTCATCATACTGGGGCGTGCGACAGGTACCGTTGCCAGAGGTGCGGGAAGATGGGCCATTCGGCCAAGGATTGTAGAGGGGATCTACAAGTTAAACAGGCACCGACTGGTGAGGCGCCTAAAGGGTGTTTTGAGTGTGGCAAGGAAGGGCACTACAAGCGGGATTGCCCTCAACTGAAGAAAGCTGGTAATGGGAACGGAAACGGCAACCATCAGGGTGGTAATGGTAATGGCAACGGTAATGGTGCGAAGGGTCGGGCCTTCGTAATTGGTTCAAGTGAAGCTCGTAAAGATCAAAATGTTGTCACTGGTATGTTTCCTTTAAACGATCATTTTGCTTCTGTTCTCTTTGATACTGGTGCCGATAGGAGCTTTATTTCCGAAAACTTTAGTAAACACTTAGAGCTGACCAAAACCCCGTTAGAGCACAAATATTCTATAGAAATAGCTGACGGTAATCTAATCGAGGCAACTCATATCCTCGAGGGGTGTAAGTTGGGACTATCTGGTCACAAACTCGACATCGATCTCATGCCAGTTACACTTGGCAGTTTCGACATAATAGTTGGCATGGATTGGTTGTCCAAAAACCAAGCCGAAATCATCTGTAGGGACAAAATCGTTCGTATCCCTTTACCTAGTGGAGAGATTCTTTCTGTGAAAGGCGAGAAGAGTGGTGCCGTCGTGGGCATCATATCTTACATGAAAGCGCAGAAATGCCTACGCAAGGGTCATACTGCGATACTAGCCCTTGTCGTTGACAAACCTTCCGAGGAGAAGAAAATTGCAGATATCCCTATTGTTCGCGACTTCCCAGAAGTCTTTCCTGATGACTTACCCGGTCTTCCACCCCATCGACAGGTTGAATTTCAGATTGACCTAACCCCCGGAGCAGCACCTATTGCCAGAGCACCTTATAGACTTGCACCAAGTGAGCTGCAGGAGTTGTCCACACAGTTGCAAGAACTGTTGGATAAGGGTTTCATCCGACCCAGTTCATCACCATGGGGAGCCCCAGTCCTATTTGTCAAAAAGAAAGATGGGACTTTCCGTATGTGTATTGACTACCGAGAGTTGAACAAGGTAACCATCAAGAACCGCTACCCACTTCCCCGCATTGACGATCTATTCGACCAACTTCAAGGGTCGAGTGTTTACTCAAAAATCGATCTAAGATCTGGATATCATCAGCTACGAGTTCGTGATGAGGATATATCCAAAACCGCTTTCAGAACCCGGTACGGCCATTACGAGTTTTTGGTCATGCCATTTGGATTAACCAACGCACCCGCGGTGTTCATGGACCTCATGAACCGTGTGTGTAAGCCCTACCTCGATCAATTCGTCATTGTATTCATTGACGATATCCTTATCTATTCTAAGAGTAAGGAAGAACACGAAGAACATTTGCGCTTAATCCTTGAACTGCTTAGGCAGGAGCAGCTATACGCGAAGTTTTCCAAATGCGATTTTTGGATTCGCGAGGTTCAATTCCTTGGGCATGTAGTCAACGAGAAGGGAATACATGTCGACCCATCCAAAGTAGAGGCCATTAAGAATTGGGCAGCACCAACGACTCCGACTGAGGTGCGACAATTTTTGGGATTGGCTGGCTACTACCGCCGGTTTATCGAGGGATTTTCTAAGCTCGCTCAACCCCTCACCGCCTTAACTCAAAAAGGTAAACCTTATACCTGGAGCGAAACCCAAGAATCAGCATTCCAACTTTTGAAACAGAAACTTTGCAGCGCACCCATCCTATCCCTACCTGAAGGAACCGATGATTTCATAGTGTATTGCGATGCATCGATCCAAGGTCTCGGTTGTGTGCTTATGCAACGTGAGAAAGTTATCGCATACGCTTCCCGACAATTGAAAATCCACGAGAAGAACTACACGACTCACGACTTGGAGTTGGGAGCCGTGGTGTTCGCACTGAAAATCTGGAGACACTACTTGTACGGTACCAAGTGCACCATTTACACCGATCACAAGAGTCTTCAGCACATATTCGAGCAGAAAGAGTTGAACATGCGACAGCGTCGCTGGATCGAACTTCTAAATGATTATGATTGTGCAATCAAATACCATCCGGGCAAAGCTAACGTGGTAGCCGATGCCCTAAGCCGAAAGGAAACTAAACCCCGACGAATTCGAGCGTTGCAACTCATTATTCATACAGGATTACCCGAACAAATCCGCAATGCTCAACTTGAAGCACTAAAGGAAGAGAACTTAACTCTGGAAGCCACTCGTGGTATGGAGAAACAACTAGAGGTTAAATCCGATGGTATTCGCTACTTCGCAGAGCGAATATGGATTCCAGTGTACGGAAACCTGAGAGAGCTCGTTATGGATGAAGCTCACAAATCCCGATACTCTGTTCACCCGGGATCTGACAAAATGTACCACGATCTGAAAGTGTTGTATTGGTGGCCAAACATGAAAGCCGACATAGCCACCTATGTGAGCAAGTGTCTTACTTGTTCAAAAGTTAAGGTGGAGTATCAAAAACCATCCGGATTGCTTCAACAACCGGAGATTCCAATGTGGAAATGGGAACAAATTTCCATGGACTTTATTACCAAATTACCCCGAACTCCAACCGGTTGTGACACAATTTGGGTAATAGTGGATCGTCTGACCAAGTCCGCACACTTCCTTGCTATCAAAGAAACAGACAGAATGGAGAAGTTAACTCGCATTTACCTGAAGGAAGTAGTCTCTCGGCACGGAGTGCCAGTTTCAATCATCTCCGATAGAGACGCTCGTTTTACTTCGCGCTTCTGGCAATCACTGCAGAAAGCTCTAGGCACGCGCCTGGATATGAGCACAGCGTACCATCCTCAAACAGATGGCCAGAGTGAGCGTACCATTCAAACCCTAGAAGATATGCTACGAGCTTGTGTGATCGATTTTAGTAACAGTTGGGAGACTCACTTGCCTTTAGTGGAGTTCTCTTACAATAACAGCTATCATACTAGCATCAAAGCCGCACCGTTTGAGGCTTTGTATGGACGAAAGTGTAGATCACCACTTTGTTGGGCTGAAGTTGGAGATAGTCAACTTACTGGTCCTGAACTTGTGCACGAAACCTCAGAGAAAATCGTGCAAATCCGAAACCGTATGGCGGCAGCGCGTGACCGTCAAAAGAGTTATGCAGACAAGCGTAGAAAACCGCTAGAATTCCAAGTGGGAGACAAAGTTTTATTAAAAGTTTCACCTTGGAAAGGTGTGATTCGTTTTGGGAAACGAGGAAAGTTAAACCCCCGTTATGTTGGACCATTCGAGATAGTGAAAAGGATTGGTCCAGTAGCATATCAGTTGAACCTACCAGATACACTCAATGGGGTGCATAATGTCTTTCATGTCTCAAACCTAAAGAAGTGCCTATCAGATGAGACTCTTGTAGTTCCACTCGAGGAGTTGGAAATTGATGAACAGCTACGTTTTGTTGAGGAACCAGTTGAGATCATGGACCGAGAGGTCAAAACCCTCAAGCGCAGTAAGATACCTATTGTCAGAGTTCGCTGGAACTCGAAGCGTGGACCTGAGTTCACGTGGGAACGCGAGGATCAGATGATGAAAAAGTATCCTCACCTGTTCAAACATTCAACGACAAACACGAAAGGTACAAACTAAATTTCGAGACGAAATTTCTTTCAACAAGGGGATGATGTGACAACCCAAATTTTTGTTTCAAACAGCTAGCGACTTGGATTAATTTTCGGGACGAAAATTCTTTCAACAAGGGGATGATGTGACATCCGGCAATTTCAGGTTAACTCCGTTAACTCAAACACGTTATCTCAAACAGTTATTTCATTCAAACACGATACCACGAACAGTTATTGATTCAAACTCAGTTACCTCAAACAGTCATGCATGCATCACATTTAATTAAGATTAATTAGATGTGTCGGTTTTGCACTAACACTCACGTATCGGTAAATCGTAGAATTACCGGATCACACACGAGTCGAACCCGGAACGTTGGTGATAAGCAATAAATAATAATTCAAGCAATAAATAATTTATAATGAATATAAATTATGTGTTTTTGCGTGCTACGTGAATTATCTGTGAATTACGTGAACTTTCGTTAAATCGCGTAGATTTACCGGACTGCTTATTTATCTGCTATTTTATAAAGATTGTATTTTTATAAAATAAACTAGTTAAAGGGTTTTAATTATTAATTAGTTAAAGTTAAATTAAAAGCCCGTAATTACCCAAACCCGTTAGTAAAAGCCCGTACAAGATTTATAAAAAGATTTTTATAAAAGTTTCTAACCTAAATCACTCTCTCTCTCAATCTCGCCGTCTCTCTCTCTCTCTCTCACCCTCTCTCACGAAATTGAACCTGCAACCAAGCAAGGATCGCTCATTCAAGCTTCAATCTTGGAACTAAACGCGTATTCGGAATCCTCTTTGCGTTTCTAACATCCACACGTAAGTCGTTTCATCCGATTTGATTTCCTTTTGATTATTGCAGTTAGATCAGACCCTAAATCCATCCAAACATGATGATTTTCTAAATGTAGTTGCAAGCTTGATGTGTTTTGTTGAATATTGTTGATTTATGATGTTTTTGCTAAACTCTAGCGATGTATGACTAATTAGTTGTTGATTATTGAAACTAGTAATGTTAGAATAGTGTAGAACATGATTAAAGTCGATAACTTTGCTACTGAAATCGTTGGATTGCATGAGAAACGGCTAAACCCTAATGTTTAATTTACCTTGCTGTCGAACAGGCTCTTCGCGTACCGCGAAGACCCGCGGGCGAGTATTTCGCGTATCGCGAGAGACAATTTAGTCGGGCCTGATTTTTGGTCCTCTCGCGTACCGCGAAAACCCAGGTCCAATTCTATCGCGTACCGCGAGAGACAAGTAAACCGGGCGAGTCCTGAAACCTCTCGCGTACCGCGAGGGAGACCCCTCTCCTCTCCCGCGTACCGCGAGGGACATCTCTTAACAGAAAGTTAATTTCAATTTTCACTTTTTCACCCGCTCACTCGTTTTGAATTCTATAGCTTCTTGATGATGGTTTTGTACTTGACATGACATGATAATGTGTGTAAACTTGATTGATGATTATATAACGCGCATGCTCATCATAGGTTGCTAAAAATAGAAACTTTATCGGAACCAAGTCAAACATGCTAAGTAGAATAGAATTGTTGTAGGATATGATGATTGCTATGTGCTACTTGAATTGAAACCTGCAAGCATATGATAACAATGATGTGAAACCCGAACATGGTTACTATTTATAGAAACTTACTAATTATGGAAACCTGCCATTAATGGAAACATGCTATCTTTCTAGAACAAATAGGAATTGTTGCTACGTGCCATCGTATGATCAATTGTGTGCTATGTGTTCGTATGCAACTCAAACATTAAAACACAAACGTGTCACCAACGGGTCGTCGTGTCAAACTTGAGTCGCACTTGCAAACTATTTTCTAAAACCTTTAACAACAACATTGTTTGGATATATGGGTCTATATCGAACATCACGAACACGCACTTATAGACTACGGTTATAGGTGGCAGTTAGAAGTCCGGCAGTTGCTTCTTAGCTTTCATACTTGCATACGCACTCAGGTGAGTTTCATAACCCCTACTTTTACTTGTTTTCCTTTTTGGGGGAGAAAACATGCTTTCAAACATTTCAAACATTTTGGATTTTGTATTACTGTTTTACCGCTTGCGTACTGAAAGTGCACAAACATACCAAACAAGTCCTTACATTTCGAACCGTTAGTATTGGGGAGTAGCGAGGGGATTTTGAGTAGTACTACTGGGTTTTGACAAAGCCCCACCCGAGTTAGTCGCACTAACTATGATTGGAGGTCAACGGGTGTAAAATTTGCCTAAACATTTGCCAGTGTTCGGTAGACATGGCTGGAGGCATTCAAACATACAAACAGTCAGCTTCGGTTGCGAACACTTAAAGTAGCAATGCATTAGACTAGCTATCTATCGGTAAACAATAATTACTTTATCTGACAAACATTGAGCATGGGATGCTTGCGTTAAACAATTGGATTTACTTACATTACTTTATGAACTCACCAACCATTGTGTTGACACTTTTTAACATGTCTTTCTCAGGTCACTAAGGTATCCAAGCACGAGCATAGGGCATGCATGGAGTCTTATCACTATCGAACATTGAATTTACGTTATTTACTTAAACTGCATGGTTTTGGGCGCTTTGTTTTGCGCAACTTACTTTTTCTTACATTGGTTTATGTTTACGCTTCCGCAACGTTTTCAAATTTGAACTTTTGTTGTCTCGTGACTATGAGCAGCATTAGTGGTTTATTTAAATTCATATAGAGTCGTTCCGTGTAACTAATGACTGAGATCCTGATGTGTCACCTTCCAAAACGGTAAAACTCCGTTAGTGGGATTTGGGGGTGTGACATAATGCCTTATCTCTCCATGCACCCTACGACGGGACTGAAGAGCTTGTAATCGGTGATGGTTCGTCTCTTGTTATCACTCATATTGGCTCTCTCATAATTCACACACAATCCACTCCTCTCATATTAAAACACGTCCTTTGTGTTCCCTCTCTCTCTCGCAACGTTATATCCATATCTAAATTATGTCATGACAATAATTTTTTAATTCAATTTTTTGATTGTGTTTTTGTCATTAAGGATCGAAGCTCAAAAATCCCTCTTCTTAAAGGAACGGCGAGCAAAGGCATCTATGAACTCCGGTCTTCATGTCCTCCATCTATCTTGTCCTTGCACAAGACCAACTCCAAGCATTGGCATCATAGATTGGGCCACCCAAACAATAAAATTTTAAAATTTTTGTCTTCTCTTATTCCTTGCATTTCCCATTCAAATAAAAATTATAACTCTTAGTCAAATAAACAAGAGCCATAAATTGCCTTTTTATCAATCTAGTTTGGTCTCTAGTGCACCCTTACAACTAATTTTTTCGGATGTATGGTCCTCGCCCATTACTTCTTATGATGGATACAAATACTATATTATATTTGTTGATCATTATACAAAATATATATGGCTCTATCCGCTTAAAAGAAAATCCGACTCCCTCCCCACATTCATTCGTTTTCAAAACTTAGTCGAAAATTATTTCCAAACGACCATTAAACAATTGTTCTCCGATAATGGAGGAGAATACTTAAAACTCTCTTCCCACCTTCAATCACATGGCATATCCCACCTCACATCTCCACCTCACACACCCAAACACAACGGTTACGCCAAACGTAGACACAGGCACATTGTTGAAACCGGCCTATCTCTTCTTGATCATGCCAAACTACCTGTCCATTATTGGCCCCTTGCCATTACCACCGCCGCCTACCTCATCAACCGTCTCCCCACACCCACTCTTAAAAACACATCCCCATACCATTGTCTTTTCAATAAAACACCCAACTATGATAAACTTCGAAGCTTCAGTTGCCTTTGCTACCCTTGGCTACGTCCATACTCTCCCCATAAACTCCATTCTCGATCCAAGCCATGCATCTTTGTAGGCTATTCTTCTTCCCAAAGTGCATATTATGCACTAGACCTAACCACCAACAAAATATACACCTCTAGACATGTCACCTTTGTTGAACATGAATTTCCTTTTGAATCCCTCTTAAACCAAACCACCCCTTTACCCCCTGACCCCACTACATGGCTACCCCTTGTCCTCCCCATTATCCAACCCACAGTCCCAACCAAACATTCCCCAGCTTCCTGACCCACTTCTTACGCCAACCACAACCCAGCCCTCTAACCCACTTCCCCAACCAAACACTAACCCGCCACATAACCCACTACGGCAGACCAACGCAAACCATTTACCCGACCCACTGCATCCATCCACTACCATCCAACCACACAATACCAATACTAGATCCCGCAAACCTAACCCACTATACAACAATGAAGAATATCAACTCTACACAGCCACAACTAGCCATCCACCTGACCCATCAACCATCACCCAAGCACTCAAACAACCTTACTGGTGAAAAGCCATGACATATGAGTTCCGGGCCCTACAAAACAACCAAACCTGGTCCCTTGTCCCCTCCAAATCTGCCTCTAACCTTGTCGGATGTAAATGGGTTTTTCGTACCAAGTTCAAACCCGATGGCTCCATTGATCGTCTTAAAGCACGACTTGTTGCAAAAGGCTTCCATTAACGACCGGGCATTGACTATGCTGAAACATTCAGCCCTGTTGTTAAACCTGCCACCTTACGTCTAATTCTATCTTTAACTGTCTCACATAACTGGAACCTCCGTCACCTCGACATAAACAATGCCTTCCTCCAAGGTACTTTAACCGAGGATGTATATATGGCACAACCCCCAGGATTCATTAAACCGTCTTTTCCATCCCATGTTTGCAAATTAAATAAATCCATCTACGGGCTTAAACAAGCTTCCCGTGCTTGGTACGAAGAACTTAAAAATTATCTGCGCTCCAAACACTTCCAACCCACAATCTCCGACTCATCTCTTTTCATCCATACCTCCGGCCCATCTCCGATTTTCATCCTCATTTACGTGGATGACATCATTATCACCGGCCCATCACCTCAATTCATTGATAGCTTCATTTCTTCTCTAGCTGCCAAATTCTCTCTAAAAGACCTGGGAACTCTATCCTACTTCATCGGTGTAGAGGTTCTTCCTCATCCTCATGGTCTCCTCCTCTCTCAATCCAAATACATCACTGATCTTTTACTTCGAGCCAAAATGAGTGATTGCAAACCAGCACCCACACCTATTACTAGCTCCGAACCCCTCACGGTACATGGCAGGAACCCTCTCCCCTCACCCACCGAATTTCGGGCCATTGTCGGATCGCTCCAATACTTGTCTCTCACACGACCGGATGTTGCTTTTTCAGTCAACAAATTATCACAGTTCATGCATGCTCCAACCTCTACACATTGGAATGCTCTAAAAAGGGTCCTTTGATACCTACAGGGCACCATACACACCGGTTTACTACTGCGCCGAGCATCTCCTCTCCAACTTCATGCATTTACAAACGCCGACTGGGCTGGAGACAAAGAAAACTATCGAAGTACCACCGGCAATATCGTCTATCTTGGTTCAAACCCCATAGCTTGGAGCTCCAGACGTCAAAGCACTCTCGCTAGATCATCAACAGAAGCCGAGTTTCATGCTGTTGCATCCACCACCACTGAAGTAATATGGCTCAAAGCTCTCCTACAGGAGCTCGGATTCACATCTACCACCACCCCATCCATTTTCTGTGATAATTTAAGTGCTACTCAATATTCAGCAAATCCCATTTTTCATTCACGTATGAAACACCTAGCCCTCGACTTTTATTTTGTCCATGAAAAAGTTCATGATCAATCCATTCGGGTTACACACATTGAAGGGGACGACCAACTAGTTGATGCTCTTACCAAACCAAGATTTCAACAGCTTATGTCCAAGATTGGCCTTGTCTCACGACCGTCCATCTTGAGGGAGCATATTAAAGATAATAACAAATTAAATCCTCCCTCCACAATCTCAAATATAGAATGATTGTGGAGATTTCACATTTATAGAATGTATAAATTGTCATATTGTAATTACCTTGATTTATGTTTTATTTATTTGTATTTATATCAACCTTATAAATGAGAATTATTACATTTTCCATTTCATTCAAGAATTGTTACTTGGTTCGTTTACAAACCGAACCGAGCCGATCGGCTCGTTTACAACCGAGCCAAAAATCGAACGAGCATTATCCGAGCATTAATTTTCCGAGTCAGCGTCAAGCGAGCGGTGATCAATTTTGATAATCCAACTGTCTAGTGTGCCATTCGAATTGCATAGCCGCAAAAGATGCTCGTCACTCGACGTCGCTGATCGTGAACCGAAAAGGTTGATCGACTAACCAAGAGGAGAGACGATTTGAGACTTGAATCGCAGAGCCGCAAAGGATGCTCGTGAGAGCGGCGTCCGATTAGGGTTAGGGATTTTAGCTAGAGATGATTTGAGACTTGAATTGAGCAGAGGACTCTGAGGGTGAACTTAGTGAAATAACGTAAATACTAAAGAGTTTTTTTTTAGGTTTTAAGTTGGGCTACTTTTGCCTCACTATAAGAAGTTCCATAATGGATTTGACCAAAAGAGTTATTTATAAATGTATAAAATATTAATTCATTAATTATATATATATATATATATATATGTATAAATTAAAAATTAATTCGAGCCAAACCGAACTAGCAACGAACCGAGCGTACCTTTGCTCGTGCTCGGTTCGTTTACAAACCGAACCGAGCCGATCCGCTCGTTTTCAAACCGAGCTGAAATCAAACGACCATATTTCCGAGCATTTTTCGAATGAGTTCGATCTAGTTTCGAGCGTCGAGCATTTTGGACAGCCCTAACCTCATATGATGTTGGTCATAATGGTCTCATCCATTTGAACCGTGAGTTGCTCTCGGAATCATTTTTTTTAAGTAAAAATCCAAAGTAAGGGTATAAGTATTTAGGGGGAGGTTCAAATAAGAAGTGGTTTTTCGCTAAGAAACCTAAGAAATGACAAAAACTTTAAGAAATGATATCAAACGAACTCCGATTGAGCTCATTTCAGCGGCGTTGGAACCGTCTCGTCGAACTCTACCATCTTAGATTTTAGGGTTTAGCTTTTAAGATTTAGATTTTAGGGTTGAATTTTAGGGTTTTAGCCTTAGGGTTTAGCTTTTAGGCTTTAGGCTTTTTTTTGGGGGTGGGGGTGGGGGGTTTAGGTTTTTGGGGGTGGGTGGGGGTGGGGGTTTTAGGATTTTCGGGGTGGGGTTGGAGGGAGGGTTTAAGTTTTTTGGGGTGCGGGTGGATGAGGGTTTAGGTTTTTGGGGGCGGGTTAGGGTTTGATGAGACGGTTTCAACGTCACTGCAGTGAGCTCAATCGGAGTTCGCTTGACCCATTTCTTAGCGATTCTTAGCGAAAAACCACTTATTAGTGGAACCTTCCCCTAAGTATTTATACGTAGTGTCAACCGTATACAGTAAGATAGAGAAAAGGTGACTATAACTGTCGTATATATCATATTTAAAATAATAGATGTAAATGTTTATGTGATTCTTATAATTCTTTATTTAAAGTTTGTTTTGTATTGGATGAACGTTATCTTCATTTGTATTTTTTTTTATTTAATAAAATCTATATAGTTTATTTAAAAGGTATTGAGATTTTTAAATTATATCTGTAATGAATCTTACAATTAAATAACCATTCTATATAAAAAATTAAATAAAAATATAAATAGAATAATAATTGATTTGTGTTCATGTTTCATTGTATGTTTTCGGTGCTTCCAAAAGAATAATTATTTATGCGTCATTTCCTTTACCGACATGATGAATCAATTGTTATTATTTATTATTGAAATTAAGATAGATGATGAGTATAATATATAAAGCCAGCACTACTCCTACGAAGAAATTGGCTTTTAAGATAAAATCAAAACTTTTGGTTTTTGGTACTGATTTTTTTTTTTGTTAAGATGGGAAATATATTGAATAAACTTGTTACATAAGTATTTAATAATAACAATAATAATAATAATTATTATTATATCATGATAATTATACATGTTATATATACACACACTCACACACACATACTAGTAAAAACGTACTTGTGCGTTGTGTGCAAGACGCACGTTGCGACGACTCGGTTTGAATAATATAGATAAAAATAAGCATGTTGTAATAATACATTTGGAAGTTAAAAAACATAATATTTTAAAAGTATAGTAATATATAATGAATAAACTTGTTATATATGATGAGAACAATAAAATATGGGGCTAAAATTACTTTTTCGCTTCTCTCTTGTATAGTATACATTTACTTTTTGTGTGTATGTGACATGAATTCAGATTGTTTGGATGTTGTAAAACTGACCATTATAACCCTTTAGTCTTCTGGTTGAATAGTAGCCCATGACTTTTCAAATGGCTCGCTTGGGACAAAATGTTCCAGGTTGAGCCAGAGGGTTTTCCCAGTTGTAGGTTTATTCTTGGGTGGTGTTGGGTCGGGTCACCACACTTCTGTTCTTCGGCGAAAGGGTGATCCCGGTCCCGGGTGTCCGGGCCTTTGCTGTTAAAAAAAATGACCATTATAATGTGAGGTTTCAATAATAATCGATTTTGTAATTTTAGTAGATATGATTTTATTCAGATTTATTTTACAATCATAGTATTAAATTACCAAGAATCGGGTAAGAAACTAAAAAAATACATGTACTTTTTTATAATAAAAGTAAAGATGTTTAATTCAGATATGATTTTATTTTTTTATAGTAAAGGTAAAAGGTGTTTAATAAACACATCAAGTTCAGTGCATATGTAAAAACCCAATTAAAAGAACACATCATACAAACTATATTTGATTATTAAATACATTATTTTATTCTATAAAATAGCTATCAATAGTTTTCAACTTTATTTGAATATATATTCTATTAGGCTTGTTTAACATAAGTTTTTTATTTTTGTTTCCACAAATAACATTTTTGCCATTAATTTAATTTTGTTCCATAAATAACATTTTTGCCACTAATGTAAAAGGGATATCAAGGGAAAACAAGCACCTTCATACAACTAAGTGATGGCTTTGAGATTGGCATCTTGGGTTCTTTTCCTTCTTCCAACTCTAGTAATCTCTCTCTCTCTCTCTCTCTCTCTCACACACACACACACACAACACACACACACTTGTAAATCATGCATGAATATGTTTAGCCATTTGTTTATATAGTTTATATAAATTTGTTTTGTAGATGCATGTTGAAGGAGATGGAGCTATAGGAGCTAATGTCATAAGACTCAATACCATGGATGATGATGGTCCCAATGTCCATCATCATGACCATATGCACCAAGACCATGTTCATGGTCATCATCCATCATCATCATCCACGAACCTAAAAGACCCAAGACTCATGGTTTTCTACATGTTACAAGATCTAAAAGTAGGCCAAACCATGCCAATCCACTTCCCAAACCGACACCTTTCCCCATCTCAACTCCTGCCTAAACACGAAGCGGATAACATCCCATTTTCACTCGTCGAATTGCCAAACCTCCTTCATTTGTTCTCGGTCTCACACGGCTCTCCACAAGCCGAAGCCATGGAAAGCACACTCAAAGAATGCGAGGTCAAGCCCATCAAGGGCGAGACCAAACTTTGTGCAACTTCTTTAGAATCAGTGCACGAGTTCACACGTGATATATTTGGATCAGACAGTCGAGTAGAAACTTTGACCACAACCCACCTCAAAATTCCACCAAGTGGACTTCTACAAAACTATAAAGTTATTGCAATCTCACAAAACATACCATCTCCAAAATTAGTGGCTTGTCACACCATGCCATACCCATATGTAGTGTTCTATTGTCATAGCCAAGAAAGTGAGAACAAAGTGCTTATGGTGTCATTAGAAGGTGAAGATGGTGATTTGGTTGAGGCATTGAGTGTTTGCCACATGGACACGTCTCAGTGGAGCCGCAGTCACGTCTCGTTTAGCGTGCTTGGAGTCGAGCCAGGAACCACATCGGTTTGCCACTTCTTTCCTAGTGACAATTTCGTCTTCATACCATCTTCTGCAACCATGTAGTATGTACTTTTAAATATGTAAAATAAAGAAGGGTTTACACAACCTTTATTTGTAACTTTAAAAGTATTGTCTAGGAGTTGCTTGTTTATGTATTTTAAATTACATACTTATCTATGAATGTAAGAATATAATTCAATAAATATGCATAACAATTAAATATAGTACTTGAAAGAAGTAAACAATGTACAAGAATAAAACCGCAAACAATCGAGAACATATATGAGTGGAGAGACAAGTTTAATACATAATCAATTTTAAGTAAAAAACTATACTATAGGACCACATAAGTACTTGTATGTAGTGCAAACCAGATATAATGGGATAGATAAAGAGATAATATACTGATATGTAATAGTCTTTTGTAGTTGCGAAAACAATGGATTTTTTTGCTTTAATTAAAATTTGATGAAAAATAAATAAAAATACAAAAAAACCCATGAAGTTTATTTTAATAAAGAAAGCATTTTTTTAAAGCACCATCTTGGCTTCAAACGAAAAAAAAAGGAAAGAAAAGAAAATAAATACGATGTGATTTATTTGTCTTCTTGAGTTAGAAGAGAAAGGGCAAGAAAAGAAAGGAAACCTAACAACGTTTGTACTGTAGTTATAAAATAATTTTCTTATTAGATGATATTTAGTATATTATTAGAGTTTAAAATAATTATGATATTTTTATAATTTTAAATGTTTTTAACATCTTTCATCATTAGAGTTCAAAAGTTTATGATATTATATGTCGTATGGTTACGTACACACGACACCTCTTTTCTCTTCATTTTCGTCCTAATATAAAATAAGATAAATCTTTGAGAAAATGATTTTTCTTCTTCTTATTTTTATTAATTTAGCCTCCTTTCAATGGTTTGAAAATCGATAGACTCACGAACTTGAGAGTTTATCCGATCGGTCAGGCCTCAAAAATTGGTCAGCCGACAAAAATAGGATGTGATTATTGGCGTTTTTGACCCGTTTTACTTTGAATTCACTGGGTTTTTTTTGTCTAGTTCGCTTAAAACTTGAGAGTTTATCTGATCGGTCAGGTCTCAAAAATTGGTCAGCTGACAAAAAAAACTGTATGCTAGCTATTTGCGGCTATACTAGTGTGATTTCCATTATTTCTTATACATATAATTAGCAGTATTAGACCGGTTATGTTATTGTAATAGACTAGTGGGTATTCAAGTATAATATTATTCACTATATAAAGAGAGCCCTTGCAACCCTAGCTTATAACAAACAATCAATATAATAAAACATTTCTCGGGTTCAATTTGGTATCGGAGCTAGCCGTCGTCAACCACCACAAAACCATAGACAGGGCGCCGTACCGTCGCCGCCCTGTCTCCATCCCTTTCAATTCCTTTCAAGTTTTAGTTACAACTTTCCATTCTGTATTATTGTTCAAGATCAGTTCCAGTAGTCGCCTCCACCGTCACAACAACCACCGCTAAACCCTAGCACCGCCGCCACCAAAGGCAGCAGCCACTCTCATCTTATCACCGACCACTACTGCTTCAACCTGCTCTCACTAGGGTTCGCAGAAACAACTTGCCTTCAATTCCAACCCTAGCCGTCGCTCAAAATCGTTGCTGTCCACAACAACTGCTTCACGACCGCCGCTCCGCTCCACAACAGCCGTTGTTACAAAGAGTCTCATGCGCAAGTTACACATTCGTGCGAAAGATACAATTGCGCGAAAGTTAACACTTTCGTGTGGAACCTTAACATTCGCGCAAAAGATACAACCATGTGATAGTTGCATGTTAGCCACCACCACATGTCGCTCATGATAGCCATCGGAAACCCGAGCATGCCTTCATCAGGGTTTAGCCATCGGACCTCGTCGAAAAACAAAATATAATTCTCTTCACATTTCAAGCTACGATCGCTCTCCGCGCTTAGCTTGCAGTGGAATATTAGATCAGTTATGTTATTATAATAGACTAGTATGTATTCAAGTGTAATATTGCCCTTTATATAAAGAGACCCCTTATAATCCTAGTTTATAACAAACAATCAATACAATACAATACAATATTTGTTTGATTCTATTTGCAGATAGACATCAAAACAAGACGGTGAGATCACCGTAGCATGTTTCAAGAATAATCTTGAAACATGCCAAGTATGCATAGATGACATTAAGCAAGCATATGCAATAATAGCTTTCTAATGAATCAATCTGTTCACAGAACATATAAGATTTAAAAGTTGGCATTTTCTACATATTTTGTTTTTGGGTGAACTACATCATACATATTGTAAGTATGTGTACCATATAAAATCAGTATTTTTAAATGTACCAACTACCAAGCTTGAAACTTGTGCGGTTTTATGTAATGGTAAACCTGAAACGTACGTGGAAATTACTTACTTGGCATATGTGACTTAGAACAGAAATCTACTAACTTGTAGTTGTGTATATTTAGAATTTAATAATTCAAAATAATAATAATAATACTTACTTGGCTACCCAAGTTATGGTTTGTTAGAGTTTGGCCACAAAAGTTTTTTTTTTACTTTTGTGTGCGTGTTTGTTTTTTTCAGGTTTTTTTTAATGTTTTGTTGTTAGATTTTGGCCATACAAGTTATGGTTTGTTAGAGTTTGGCCACAAAAGTTTTTTACTTTTGTGTGTGTGTTTATTTTTTTTTCAAGTTTTTTTTAATGTTTTGTTGATAGATTTTGGCCATACAAGTTATGGTTTGTTAGAGTTTGGCAGCTAAAGTTTTTTTTTCTTCAGGTTTTTTAACGTTTTGGTTTTATATTTATCTTTTATATCGTTGCTTCTGCATTTGTGTTCGGGTTTCTTGACGCTACGCTTTCAGGTTTTACGGCAGAGTAATGTTCGCTTTTAGGGCGGGGTACGCTTTAAGGTTTTACGGTAGAATAGTAGAGTGCCAGCCGTTACGACATGTTTTTATATCTGCGTTTGCGTTCGCATTATTTGACGCTACGCTTTCGGGTTTTACGGCAGAGTGACGCTCGCTTTCATGACGTGGTAACAATGTTTTTTTATATGTGCGTTTTGATACTCGGGATCGTGTCGCTCCCGGAACTAGCGTCTATGCAATTCCTAGTTTTATACATTTGATGTAATTAACTATTTTTTTAATTTGTAGTGATATTGGTGTGAGATAAAATTTGATGTTGGCGATAGAGATGATAACCAGAAAATTATATTTAACTTTTAAACCAGTTTAGAAAAGATTTTTTTTTGAACGGAGAATAAGTAATAAACATGCATTTGGGCCAAGGAGGGAGACCGCCTATTTTAATTTAATTAAATAATGCACTGATCCATGCTTTTGGCCCTCATAATAGTGGTTAAAAGGATGTAACTAACTGTAACTAACTTTTCAAAAGTTATATCTATTTTATTATTATAAATACTATTTCTTGTCATGGAAATAATATAGTAGTTTTTTTATACAATCAATTCACATAATATTCATTTTGATAACATCTTTTTAAGTTTTACTTAACTTATTGTGTTATAGATAAGTATTGATTTTATATACCACCCAAAGTTGATTTCGTGTAACCCACACAGTAGAGTGTCGAAATACTACTGTTATTGCATGATCTCCGTACACGATACAAGAAATATATTCACGTTATTTAATTATCTTAAAACTAGAAAAATAAACCTTAATATTCACACGATCAATGTTTATGACATGAGTTGGATGTAATACATACGTATCTCGTTGAATTTTGTAATATTTATTGCATACATCTTTGAATAATGATCATATTTTTATTAATATTAAAATCTTGGAAACCAAATAGTTTTAGTCTTTTAGAGTAATCTATTAAAGTCAAACTAATTTAGTCCTATGTTATGAACAAGAATGAAATTAATAAAATGTACATGACTACGCGTCATAATAGAGACCTCAATAAAAATATCTCATAATTCAACCCAACTTGTATTATCCTCTCTTATTCAAATGTTTATAAACTAATTTTTACCGGTAATAAAATAGTTTTATTGTTACAAATATCTTCCAAAGTCAATAGGGCTTTGATAAATCATGCTAAAATTCAATATTTATAAATAATAATAATAACTTCACACCTAAAACCAAAAAAGGCTACAATACATTATACATGCTTAACAACCAAGATATGACTTTTATCACCTCACAAAAACATAAATAACTTCGACTAATTAATTCAACTCATGAGATGACGATAATGATGAAGAAACTATGTGATGATTTTTTTCACTATACACAACGTGAGAGCGATAAATTATGAGATTTGGCTTTAAATCGAAGTTCTTAATGAATATATTCTTGTTTACTTTCGCACCATCTTCCAGAGGCAAAACATCTTGGATGGTTTTTGGCATGGGTTCATCTTTCATTACGCTTCTCCAATATTCTCGAGGATCGCATCTTGCTTCACTACTGTTGAAAATCTGATTGTTCACATGAAATAACACAAAATTAGGGTTTATTATTTTCATACATTTCTTCGTTTCAACTAGTCATTTTCTTTCACATTAGAATGAAAGAATATACCTTCAAATGAAAACAATTTTTTCAAAGATGATCTTGTCAAACTTGTTCTAGATAACCTAATACCGCGTTTGGGTATCCATAAACGGATCATTAGGGGTGTGTCAAATTACGAGAAACAAAAGTTTATAACGGTTGATACTTTCTTTGTTTTGTTTTAAAATATTTCAAAAATGAAAAGATTTAACGCATAAGAGGTCGGGAGAAACTGCTATGAAGATGAATCTAGAATCGATAGCTTACCAAGAGAAGGGAGAAGATGATCAAAGTTGAGAGAGATTTCATAATGCCTTTGTCTTGTATGGTGATGTTGTCCCTTGCTAGGGTTTACTATTATTTATAGATTGATGCCAATTTGACCTAAAACTCTATATGTCAAAATTGTGGGTCCCATGTTAATTAAGTACTTGTAGACCCCATTTGCATAATCTAGATATTGAAGACCACACTATTTAGAATTTTATATTTGCTATATTATAAAATTTGGTCTAAAAACTTTAATTGCGGGTATAATTGTTATCTTGAAAACAACCATAATCTAGATTACTCACCATCAACCATGTTAGCTGAGGTGTCAATCTAGTGGTTTATTTTGTACTTTGATGTCTTATAGAATACTCCAACAAATATGTTTTTTTTTAATTTGAGAATCAATCTATTAAAAAATTAAAAAGTCATAGCCTTAATACTATCAACATGTCTTTTGAAAATGAAATTAATGTTTGTTTATGACTACATGCTGATGTTATATAGAACTCAAATAGAATCTTCAACATCAAATATGACTCATTGTCTCTTTTACATCCATACATATATACATATATGTGTGTGTGATTGGGTCATGAGTGTTATTATAAGTTGATTGAGTTGGCCCTTCCTTTTGCATAATATGCTTTTCTAATAGGAAAATAATGTGTACTTCAAGTAGTACGTACACTTGAGTGTAAAACTTTGGCCATTCTGGTTTGGAAAAGACCATTCTTTCTTGCTATGTCACTTGTTATATGCTTTATGTGCTAAAAGTTGCATATTATATTCTATCTTTATTGTTTTAATAATTGAATATATATATATATATATATATATATATATATATATATATATATATATATATAGGGGAGGGATCAAGAGAAAACCACAAAGTTAGGCGAAAACCAAGAAAACCACATCATTTCAGGCAATTTTTTTTATTTACGTATACGTATTCAAAAAATAATTTTTTTGATTTACGTATACGTAACCACAATTTTTTGTTTTATGTTTACGTATACGTAACACTATGTGTAAAAATATTTTTTAGTAAAAATGTTTAATATTACATTGGTACTCTTATAAATAAATAAAAATAAAGTAAAACAAAAAATAAATATTATTATATGATTGGGTAAATTGGTTTTTTTAGTGGTTTTCTCGGTTTTCGCCTAACTTGTGGTTTTCTCTGGAACCCTCCCCTATATATATATATATATATATATATATATATATATATATATAGGGAGGATCAAATAATAAGTAGTTTTTCGCTAAGAAATCTAAAAAATGACAAAAACCTTAAGAAACGATATCAAACGAACTCCGTTTGAACTAATTTCAGCGGCGTTGGAACCCTCTCGTCGAACTCTACCATCTTAGCTTTTAGGGTTTAGATTTTACGTTTGAATTTTAAGGTTTTAGCCTTATGATTTAGCTTTAGGGTTTTTAGGGTTTATATTTTATGGTTTAGGTTTTTTTTTTATGGGGGTGGGGGGTTTAGGTTTTTGGGGTGGGTGGGGGCGGGGATGGTGGTTTTAGGCTTTTCGGGGTAGGGTTGGAGGGGGGTTTAGGTTTTTGGGGGTGCGGGTGAAGGAGGGTTTAGGTTTTTGGGTCCGGGTTAAGGTTCGATGAGACGGTTCCAACGTCGTTGGAGTGAGCTCAATCGGAGTTCGTTTGACCCACTTCTTATGATTTCTTAGCGAAAAATCACTTCTTAGTGAAACCGTCCCCTATATATATATATGAGTAAATTACACAAATTGTCCTTTATTTATGCTATAAATTACACTCTCTGTCCTTTGATTTCAATAAGTACACCACAGGTCATTTTATTACATACTTTTATACACCCTATGTTCTTTAAACTAGCTGGCGTTATCTTTTTCCGTTAAGTCTAGACATGTGCCTTGTACATGAGGGTATAATGTTCTTTTTACCCATTAAATGATAATTTATGTAATTTCTTAAAAACCCCACTCTTTATACCACACACCATATTCTTCCCCAAACCTTCCCCCACCTCCCCCTTCCGATTCACACACAATAGAAGAGGTAATGATCCATCTGATTAAATCCATCACATTTGTTGCTGATTCAATCCATCAGATATCCATCTGAACCAACAGTGCAGACATCCAAAAACCCCATTTGTTGCTGATTCAATCCATCACATATCCATCAATTGGGTGTAAAACCCAAATCGCATATCAAAGTCCAACCTTTTTTGCACAAAAACTTACTGCTATAGGATCCATTTAGCCATCTAATGCATACACATAACCAAATCGGGATATGAGAACAACTTACGTACGAACCACCGTCGCTTTGCCTCTGTCGCCAAGGCTTCGCCGGAACCCTGATCTGGGTTTGCAGAAAACCATGTTTGGCCGGTTTCGGCCACGTAATCATCAATTCATCACCGCCTCATTTCCGTTGCCTGAGTTCGTCTGAACGCCAACGCCATCGTTGTCTTCCTCTTTCAGCCGTCAAGAAATACTTGGCGGTGTTGCTTGAAACCGCTGCTGTTGGAGGTTGTTGTCACACATCCCCTTGTCGGGATTGGATCAAAACGTGTAGCCACCGCTGCCACCTGTTTCAGTCAACTCGTCGGACCTGGCTGACTGTTGTCACGCGACTGTTATTGGATTTAGTCTGCTTCTTTGATTGGGATAGGATTATTAAAGGTAAAATGTTTAAGTAAATTACATATTTGGTCCTTTAAAGGGTAAAATGACCATTATGCCCTCATGTGCAAGGCACATGTCTAGAATTAACGGAAAAATATAACGCTAGTTAGTGTAAAGGACATAGGGTGTATAAAAGTATGTAATAAAAGGACCTATGGTTTACTTATTGAAGTCAAAGGACACAGTGTGTAATTTATAGTATAAATAAAGGACAATCTGTGTAATTTACTATATATATATATATACCAACTTATAAATAGTAACATTTCTATTCATATTTTGATATCTGTCATATTTTGATACCATCAAAGCCGGATGGGTTGGAGAAGACGAGGTCAGGGTAGGAAAAGAAGGGGGGAGTAAAAGACATTTTTGCCCTCGTGTGGCAAGCACGTGACCAGACTTAACGATCGTTATGCTAAAGGACGTAACGTGAAAGAAGTTTTGAACATAAAGGACATGCGTTGTAATTTCCTTAGTTAAAAGAACGTATACTGAAATATGGGTAATACTTAAAGGACGTAATTTGTAATTTGCTCTTATTTTTTTTAACTCAAAAAACTTGTATATACTTCATATTGTCTTTAAAATAAGTACGATATTGTTATATTTTTCTTAAAAAACAATTTATTTAATGTTGAAGGACAATTGATTTTAAGAGTGCAACTAAGTTGTCCAAATACAGTGGTACGACTAAACTAGTTATGATGGTGTGTTTAAACCAAATACAACAGTGCATCAACGTGCAACGGTACGTTTAAATTAAATTCAATAGTGAGTCAACCATACAACGATGCATCCAAAACCACCTTTAATTTAAGGTTTTTTTTTAAATATTTTCCCCTATTAAACTTCTAAATTACATATATCCCCAACCTCTAACTTTAATTACATATTTCCCCAATTAACTTAAAATTACCCAATTGCCCCTCACAAATATTTAGGAAAGTAATATATGTAAATAGTACTTTAATTGGTTTATTAAGGGTAAAATAGTAATAAAATAAGTTATTTTAAATGAATTAGATAAATCTATACTATATAATAAAAGAGTAAAATTTATGACACATGTCATCTTTTTAGCACACTAAAAAGGTTGTTTTCCGCTCTTTTTCCTTCTCATTTATCTAATTTAATGACAAATTTTTTTTTCCTTGTTTAATTCTTAATCGTCAACACTTTCCTTTTTCCCTATCAAATTCTTTCCAAAATTCAAGCTTAAATTGATTTCTTTTGATTTACTCTCATTCATGACAACAATTAACAATCGAAGTTTTTTTTATATTTATAACTGTGACGTATCACTTTACAAAAGTTTTTTTTTATTGTTTTCAATGTTACACGTTTTGTAATAAGTTATACCATGTTTTACTCATTCAACCCGTTTAATACACGGGGTTTTATCCTAGTCTATACTATATAATAAATAAATGTTTTTTCATGCCACGTGTCGTCACCACATTCATTTTCATCAATTTTCCCCGCCTCTCTCTCTTATTAAATGCACCTCCTATTTTTAACAACAATATATATTTAAAGAAAATATTAATTATACAAATAAAACATAATTATTTTAAATTATCACTTATGAAACTTTGAAAATTTAATTATTTAACTTTTATTTTCAATCAAATAATAAATGAAAAACAAATTACATTAAATAGTATTTAATTTATTTTTGAAACTCAATTATATATTAGTTTTTGCATATTTTGAGTTTTGTTTTCTATCTTTAGTATATGATACATTTTTATACGTGTAAAATATACACATAAAGATTTAAAAATTTTATTTATTGATATTTTTCACCCGTGTGTATACACGGGATCTAAACTAGTATGTAATATATAGGTTTTAGGAAGGAGAAATATGTAATTAAATTTTAGGGTTAGGTAAATATGTAATAAAGAAACTTAAGAATGAGATATATGTAAATGCCCGTTAATTTAATAAACACATATACCATCTCTCTAAAATACATATGTCACATCCTAAATATTTTATCACTTCGCATAATTTTTTTTTGTATATTTACATAAAAAAAATTGTATATTTACATATTCCTATGTAAAAAGGGATAAAGATTTGGTTTTGTTGTTTAAGACAACTTAAAAAAAAGCCAGGGGTTTCATCTCGAATTATGTTTCATCATTGATCTCTTTGTTTATTGAAAATTAGTATATCATTTTCTAATGCCCGTTAAAATGGTAATTTTTATATTTTAAAACTATTATATAATTTAAGTAAATAATATTACATGAGTATAATTTGCATCACTTTAACCATTTTTATCTTCCCTCGTCTCTAGGGTAGTTAAACAATCTAGTTTAAGGGGGGTAGCGGCGCAGCTTGTTGCCCGTCTACCTGCCATTAGTTTGTAATTGTGACGGTCATCTCGTTATCAAACTTTGAAATTTGTAATTTAAAAAAAAAAAAAAAAAGAGAGCAGATATTAGTTTTTACCTTGGTGCGATAACTCATTTTCTTGAATTTTGATAATTTTATATGTTTTTGTTAATATAAGTATCAAATAATAAGTTAATATCAATTTAAAATTATAAAAGTCTTAAATAACACGGCAAAAAAAAGTTACAAATATACAATGAAGGAAAATGAGAAAGTAAATAATAAGCACATAAACCTACACGGACCGGTGAGTGGACCAGTGAATGAGCTAACGAACGAGCTACTTTCAACTCACACTTGATTCGAAAGTTTATAAGAGCCAAATCAACTCAAACCGAATATAATCATGCTTTTCCCAACACTACTTGTCACCAGTGGCGGCCCTAGGAATATTTTTAATGGGTGTCGGAAATTTTCGGTGTTTGAATGTCTATTAAAAGGGATTTTTTTCGGGTCATGTCATTGAACTTTCTTGCCGATTGAGTCGGGTCATTTAACTTTTTTACTGGATTGAGTTAGGCTATCGAAATATATTGAGTTTTTAAGAGTAGATCTAAATTTTTTGAATACGTTCGATGGAGAGGGGTGGGGTTTGACAAAACCGGTTAATTGTTTAAAATGGAATAGATGAGCTTAGGATAGAAGGTTATTTGATTAAATGGTAAGTGGCCTAATGGGCTTAATTGTTTTTTAAGATTAATAGGTAGGTCCAATTAACTAATAGTTTATAATATGTTTATATTTGTTAATTAGTTTATAATAATTAATATGTATATATTTGTAAAAATTTAAAGTTTTAAATTAATTTTTTGGGTATCGTTTTGGTCAAAAAATTTCATAGGGTCGCTCGAGATTAGATCATATATAATAAACATTTTTTTTCATGATGTCTAGCGACACTCATCCACTCTACCTAGATACATATTGAGTTGATGTATGCATTTTTATGAGAGAGAAGAAGCATATGGCGAATTCTAGAGAGTGAATGGAGAGAAATATAAGAGTGTAATAAAAAGTAAAAAGAAAAAGATTGAGAGAATCAATTAATCATAGGGTCTGTTTTGTATAAGCTAATGGAATGAACGAGTGAATGAAATAGATAAGGGAAATAAATTGGTCTTTACCATTCCATTATCATGTTTGGTTATCATATAGTAATGAAATGAATCATTATTTCATGTTGTTTGGTAGACACGAAAATATTTTATGAAAAATAAAAAAAATTTAACTAATAAATTTATATTATGGGGCCATGGGTCAGGTTATGGGCCCATGCATGGGTCGGGTCGGGTCATGGTTCAGGCCTTGGTTCGGGTCATGGGTCGGGCCATGCTTCGAGTTATGGTTCGGGTCATTAATTAAACAAAATCATTCCATTATTTGAAGAAATGAAAAGAAAACACCCCTCACACAAGGAATGAAAATTATTAGAAGTGAAAGAATTACATTCCTTATGTAATGTTCCAGTCTATTCCTATGTGATTAACAAACATATTTTTATTTAATTTCAGCATAATAACTCATTCTATTCTACTATATATTCATGCATATCAAACAGTACCATAGATTAGAGGATGTACGCTTGGATGTATTAAGAGGCGCAACTTCATTAGGGCCCGGGGGGCCCGCTCCCCCTCCCTCCCCGATTTTTCGCTCAGAAGTGTTAATTTATATGTATTCAGCCGAAAATTTTATAGGTATTAAGTTCCCGCTCCCTGATAGGAAAAAAATTATAGAATTTCGTCACAGCTCCCTTACTTTTTTCTTCAAGTTTCGTCACCGGATGTATTTAAATTCTATTTCACGAAATCAATCAACCACAACACAATGGTTTCACACAATTGGAAGTCAACTTCACAATGTAACCCAATAACAAAAAAGACATTTAGTGGGCCCTCGGTGCTTAGATTTTCTATCATACATCATTGGGTTTGACAGCAAGATTGCCACTAAATAAATGAGGCCATTTATGGTGAGTTTCGGTTCCATAAGCGCAAGTTAAAATCATATTTCCGCAACACTTTTTCAGGGTTAATAAAAAGAAACCCTAAAAATACATTTTTATTTTAAATGAAAAAAATCTGCCAATCTACTTTTTTTTTAAAGACGAACAATGAATGTTGTGACGTCACACCCCCGTCACATGGGAGAGCGTCGTCCAACTCTGGTCAATATGTTGTCTTAACCGGGCCCACTTGGCGTCAGAGTTGGAGAGCTTTCAAGGAAAAACCCCACCCAATACGGCCCCTTCCGGACTTGAGGGAGAGACAAGGCTCGAACCCTAGATCGGCGTGGGTAAAACCCTGATATATTAGCCGCTAGGCCTCATTTGCGCCACGAAAATTAATGGTGGTGGCCAATCTACTTTTAATATAATAAAATCTTTAGGCTTGTCAAAAGAACGCGAAAAAATATTTAAACCTAGTTTTATCATATTAAAGTGCATGAACTTGTCTAAAATACATTGTAAAACAATTAAAATAAGACGAATTGTATTTAATAATCCAATCTATCATTTATTCACTAATAAAAATCCATACTTGTATTTTGACATATATTATTCACCAACTTTCACTCTCATTGCCGAGGGAAGTCCTAGCATCATCATACTTTTATTTACACTCGATTTTGCTCACAGATATTATTACGAACAAAACAGAGAAACATACAAGCGAGACTGAGTGAAAATCAAGTATAAATCGAGTGTAAATTTATGATGATTATGTTATTGGGATCGCCCTTAGCAACAAAAATAAAAGTTAGGAGTGACATTTGTCAAATTGGCAGTATGAATTATTATCGGTTAATGAGTTAAAGTTTTGATTATTAAAATCTAATTTGCCTTAGAATAAGGAATTGTTAACTTTCATGTTGGTTAAAATAAAACTGTCTCTGTGTGTGTGTATATATATATATATTGTAAAACTAGTTTAAATCCCGTGTTTACACACGGGGTGAAAACAGAAAAATATTAATATATAAAATTATTAAATCAATATATATTGTATATACTAATGATAGAAAACAAACTCAAAATATGTAAAAGTTAATATATAATTGAGTTTTGAAAATACGTTAATTATTATATAATGTAATTTGGCTTTCATTTACTATTTGATTGAAATAAAAGTTACATAAATAAATTTTAAAGTTTCTTATAATAAGAGATAATTTAAAATAAATGTGTTTTATTAGTATAATTGGTATTTTCTTTAAATTTATATTATTATTAAAATATGGAAAGCATTAAATAAGAGAGAGAGACGGAAAAAATGGTAAGAATGAATCTGGAGACGACACGTGGCACTAAAAAACTTTTATTTATTATATAGTATAGATGTTTAACGTTACCTGATCAAATGTTAATCGCTTTAAGGGTAACAAGTCTGATAGATAATTTTCTTACAAGTATGTTTATTGTAAACAAATTTAGTGACTCTTATATAGCAAATTTAGATTGAAAGATTTTTCATCTATTTTTGACAAGTTAGAGACTTTAATATATCAAAATTGGATCGAATAGCTTTTAGAAAATACTTACTTTATTTTTATTATAGTTACCGTGATAATAAGTTCATTGTCGACCCTCAAACGATTGACATATACTTTTATTTTCACTTGACAGCTTGGTCTATATAGTAGACAAAACATGGGATCGTGATATTCTAGTTGACTTTTAAAAAAGAATAGTCAAAATTGATTGAACTTTAGTGGGTAGGAGCAAATGTTGGTTTACACCACATGTGAAGCCCATACCTCCCACTACAAATGCTTTGTGACATTATTCCACTTTGTTTCCAATCAAATCTTGCTTTTGTTTAATATCTATTGTGATATTTATGTTGTTAGGGAGCTTTCATATTACCAATGGTTGCAAGCCGATAACTTATGACATATTGATATTGGGCAGATGTTGTTCTTTACTGACTTTCTTTGCTACCTTTTACGGCAGTCTAATCAAAATCTGTATTTAGATTTTGAAACGCACAAAATATGTAATCACAACTTTAGCTTTATTGTGTATCATGTCTTTTATTCGCATAAAAGTTTATCGATCGATAACTAGTGTTTTGAAACTGGACCAATTATCAAATTAATTAACCTCACAATCAGTGAAAACATATCTGACCAGTTCCAAAAAACCTAAGTCAACAACACTTTGAAAGTCGATATCAATTCACATGAACATGTGTACACATTATTTATGACCTAAATACAGATTATGAATCCTAGGTCAACGACAATATGAAAGTCTACATCAATTCTCGTAGGGTTTTATGGTTGTGTGTTTTTGTTCTTTGCTTATTGAATTAGAAAAAGAAAATCATATAAGAAATAAAAACGATAATCATAACACTACAAATCAGAGGACTTTCGCTGATTATTGGATCTGTCGGTGAAGATACTAACCGTCGGTGAAATTCTGTAAACCAATTAAAGCCAATGGCGGTGCAAAGATAGTGATGGTTTACGTTCATGTACACAAGACCATACTAAAACCAAAAAAAGTATGTTGTTCTGTGAGATTTTTCTTGTATGTATGAGGTAAAGATTATAAAAACTTGATAAATCCTACCATTTAAATATATATTAAAATAATGTAAATACTGAGTGATGTGTTTAAACAATTTCTTTTAGCATTTATGTATTAATTTATACTATTATAATCATACTAATTAATTAAATAAGTTTATTTTTAGTATAATCAAATTAACTAGAGCAAGTTGCTAAGGGACGACTTGAGAAAACTAGAAAATAATTTTAATTATAAGAATTTGTCTATTCTAAGGATACACATGTGTTGGTCAATTTGTGACTATCCAATAAGAATACAGAACTGTTTAGTAGTACTCTTTTTTAACAATGAAAATTTTATTTTAATATCCTCAGATTTCTCCTAAAATGTAGACTCAATTGCTTAATTATACGCATTCTAAAACTATGAATATAATGTTAATGTTTCAAGACTATTTACAGTTTGGTTTGGTTGGTTTGATAAAGTTTATGGACCGAACCACTACCAATAGTTTTGAGAAGCGACAAACCAAACTGGTCGGATTGGGTCGGTCGGTTGGACCGGTCGGTTTTACCAGTTTGGCGGCTTAACGATTTTGTTTTGACAGTTGGTAGTTTAAACCGTTTTTTTTTTCAAAAGCATTAGCTTAAATTAAAATTTTAAAATAATAGAGATAGTTCTTGATATTAATACATATGCATAACTTTTCTAAAAACAAAAAAATATATATAAATAATAAATTAAGGTTAAATGGTCAGTTCAGTTTACACGTCCGGTTTCAAGTTTCAAACCGTACCGAACCGTCAAACTGTTAACCAAATCATTAGATGTCAAACTGTGCAAACCGGACGACTTACTTTGGTTCTAACAATTTAATCGGTTTCAATGGTATTTTAACACTCCTAATTTCAACATAGTTGATTCTACCAGGCTAAATTAAAATTGTTGTCTCTAGATTCATCGTAAAGATGTAAATATATGGTTAATTGAATAAACTGTTTTACTTGCTACTACAATTACAAGTATACATATACATCAAAACTTTTATCCATTAGGCTAATTGAATAAACTCTTTTGCTTGCTACTACAATTACAAGTAGACATATACATCAAAACTTTTATCCATTATTTCCTCTAGTTACATACAATGAACCTATTGACAATTTACAATTACTTTTAATTATATTTCATGTTTCACATGTCAAAGTGGCAAAACTTTTATCACATTGTTTCCTCTAGTTACATACAATGAACCAATGAGGACAATTTACAATTACTTTTAATTATACTTCATGTTTCATGATATGTTAATAATCATACATGTAAATAATGCATATTTTTTTTCATTCTTAATATTTTTGGTTGCAAATTCATCGATTTGGACGTTCATTTTTGTTTTATATGAATATTGCAGTTCCCGGTGGAATTTGATGATTTTTGGTAAAAAAAAACTCAAGAATTGGAAATGCTGAAGAAAAAGTTCTGACATGGCCATGTTCATCTGAACATGGCTGTGTTCACCTCGACAGCTCCTTTACTTACCAACACTATCGTGTTACTTACGAACACAACCGTGTTCGGCACCAGATGCAGGTTTTATACCCAATTTCCCGTCATTTGCAAGGACCCCGACTTTTTACATAAAACCCTAGTTCTCTCAACTCATCTTGGCGATTTCGATCAGATCTTTGGAGATTGAAGGTCAAGATTGGAGATCCAACATATTCAAGCAAGATTTAACCTCTTACAACCCACCTTTTCTTATTTTCTTGGTTTGATTACTAGATCTACCATGTTTTCATCCATTTTCTTGAGTTTGGTTGTGGTTTTTGCAAGCCCCATGGGCTAAACTCGTATTATCACTTGGATTAGAAGAAACTTAGCATGCTTTAACAACTTGTACACAACTCTTGGTGTTGATTATGTCAATTTCATGATGAAGCTTGATTGTTCTTCAATGAATGTGTGTATTTACTCTAATTTGATGATTTAGTTAACCTTGTGAGTGTTATGACCATATTATGTTGAAAAACCAAATATGTTACAACATTTATTCACAGATCTGCATATCTTGTATGTGTTTTTGTGGCTTTTGACTAGGAATGATGAATGAAGGTTGACTATCTAGTAAGATTGGATAAATGTACATCCGTATGCTTATGTTTGAGAAAACCATGGTGCATGTTATGAATTTTTCATGTCATTGGTTATGAAATTCTTTTGGTTTATTAGCATGAACTTTTAGGTTTTGTAATCGTGATATGATGTTCATGAGTTGAAGATTGGTCATAGTTTTATCTACTTTACGCATTTTAAGGTGGTTATCATGTGTTCATCGTGCTAACTTTCCAAAGATTTGTGGAATTTGATAACCCTAACGGGAGTCTTTTTCTTCTTTAACTTTGACATAATTATATCATTGTTCCTTCATTGCATAACTTTAGGTGGCTATTGTGTGTCTATCGTTATAGCTTTCCGACAAGTTATTTGATTAGGTAGCCTTGACGGGAGTCTAATCTACATCCATGTTTTATGTGTATAAATGATCTATCATTGAGTTGGTGCTTGTTGTCATTAGTATTACTTGCTAAGTGGATTCGAAGTCCGAGTGATATCTTTTCTTAATTGTATCTTCATCTTTGCATTCTCTCATTGTTTGGTAAAAATGTTGGTTAACATAGTTTAATTTAAATATTCAAAAATCCACTTTTAATTTCATCAGTTAGATACTGATGAAAGTTTAGTATTAGGAGACACATTGTCCAAATATCGATATCTGGTTTTTTCCTAAAACTATACTACTTATGCGATAGGTGCACTTGCCTATTATGTGTGTGTAGTTAGTCCTAAGGTGACAACCGTTTCTTTATTTAAAACACCGTTGTGTGAAAAATCTTTATTAAATTCTATATACACTTTACACACATTATTTCACATGTTAAAGTGGTAAATAAAAGTTTATGAAAAGGGTTGAGGGTGTTCATTCTTTTCCTCCCTCGTATCGTAAGGCCATGCCAGCATTATATCAGATTTTTCATCTCTTAATTCCTCCCTAAAAGAGTTCCTTCCTA
Source organism: Smallanthus sonchifolius (assembly GCA_023525975.1). NCBI lineage: Eukaryota > Viridiplantae > Streptophyta > Magnoliopsida > Asterales > Asteraceae > Smallanthus > Smallanthus sonchifolius. The sequence continues at coordinate 3,266,877 of CM042024.1, read as the reverse complement.
ATCATTCCCAAAACCGTTTTCAAAATAATTAATTTAAATTAATGTAAAATAATAAATAAATATGAATTAAATTAAAAACATTAATTTATTTTAAAAAAAATACAATTGTAAATAAATAATATTTTATCAACTAAAATAAATTACCTGATAACATTAAAAAAATACGCGTTAATATCATAAAATAACATTTAATATCTCCCACCCCAAACGTTGTGCCAATTCACGTTTTCAATCTAGCAATGTTTCCAACACCCCTCCGATCAAATGATCATGCGGCTTTAGGATGAAGTGCGTATCTTTTTTTTCCTTTTGTTGGTCTTCCATCATGCGAATTCAAACTTGTTCCTCCTGCTTGAGGCGTAACTTATCTGTCGGAACCCACTTTCTGTCTGTGACATCTTCTTTGGTGAAAGTGTTAAATTCATAAACCACCTTTATCATCTCTTGTTGGCATGTTGATGATGATTATGTCAATTTCTTCCCTTTTCTTTACGGCCTTGGCAACTCTTCATAGTTGGGGAAAGTTTCATCGCAGTATTGAGGTCGGTAGCGGGAAACAAGGCTTTAGAAGACATTGTGTATGCGTTTGATATAGACGTCTTTGTTCTTTTTGTTGATTGTTTAAACTCGGCACCCATGAGAGGAACGACATCCCACTTCGAGTGATTATGCATAATTTCTCATGTTGGTAGGTGACTAAAGGGTTTTGATCCATAGAGGATTTTATATTCCGCCATCGTCGCCTTCATTACATAATCGTCGAATTGAGCACTTCACCAATTTGTGGCTTATCGTGGTAGATCCCGTTAAATTTGAGAATCTACCGGTTCATATCCTTCCATTTTGAGTTAACTTGATGGACGGTACGGTCAGAGCCCCCACCCTCACCCCAATTTGCTTGGTAAATGTTCAGGTACCTTTTTCCAAAATGAATTAGATTGTTGATGATTTAATGAACTTTGCCTTAGTAGAAGTATGCTTTGGCCAACACTAACTCTTCTTTGTCGTTCCATTGTCTTGCCTCTGCCCAAGTAGTAGTATGCTTCGGGTGATGAGGGGAGGGGTGGGGGGGTTCTTGGTTTGCTTGGAGATTGTCACTCTTCTCATTAGATTGTTGGGTTTCGGGTTGATAGTAGGAATACAATGCGGAATACGGAACTCATTGTATGATAGTTGTGTTGAATTGAGGTTATGGGTTGAAAAGTGGTGGAATTGTGAAAAAAAATGGGTGGGTATTAGGGTTGTGATTGCAAGTTTGGAGGTCGATATTGCGAGTTTTGGGGTTGATCTTTGCCAGTTTTTTCGATTTGATTCGAGTTTTTTTAGCATTGCAAGATTTTGAGTCCATTGAAAGGTTTTGATAGAACTTAGAGAGAAATATTTAAGAATGGGGTGTAAAATATTAGAAATTTGATTTGTTTATATAAAGGTTTGATTTTTAAAAATTAAATTTTATGTGAATAACGACTAGTATGGATGGATTTTAATGGCTATATAGTTCTCTCTAAGTTCTATTGGGGAAAAGTCATCGAAAATGCATGCAAAATCTTGGTATCAAGGGGGTAGAGGCGATGTTCCCGCCGGTACCACCACCTCGTCGATTCCATACCCTCCACCTATGGAAAAAGAGGAGAAATTGATGGCGAAGCAAAAATAAATGCAATAAAAAGAATAATCTTTGAGAAAAATTGATATAATATCGAATACATAAACTATTACATAAAATTATACTAATACTTAAAACCAAGTAACTTAACCCCTCATCTTTGTTAATTAGCAAAAATGGTCCCTAAATTTTGTAAAGTATCTCTTTGATCTTCTCAAGTTTTTTAATTTTCAAGTTTACTCCTGTAGTATATATAATTTAATTTTTCCTTAATAATTTTCGTTTGTATGTTTATTTTTTTTCTTAACGTCTCGGTATAAATTTTGTTAAAAACGAAGTCGTATTCAAAATAGAGTATTTCTAAGTATCATGGGTTATATCGACTAATGGTGACGTGTTGGTACTGTGAATAATGAGACCGACACTGACTGAAAAACACCGGTTCCGTTATATAACTGTCTTTTATCTATGTTTCAATCTCTACAACCGAGTCGCCCTAACTTCATACGTTTCTTTTATGTATTTGACCACGTTTCTTTTTGTGCTTGGCACGTTAATATCACCGCCTCAACCGTTTAAGATCTGTCTCCCGTCGCAGAGCGCGGGGCAACATTTCTAGTTACTTTTAATGCGTAAATCTAAATTTGACAGATTGGGTCCATTTTAGAAAAGTGAAATTTATTACGTGATAATCAAATTAGTTTCCTAAATAAACATATAAAATACCCGAATAAAAGATTCAAATATTTTACAATAAAAAAGAAATAAGTTAAAAGTCCTAAAATTGGAGAAAAAATTTAATTTCAAAAGCCATGCTTCAAATTATGGAATTCGAGTCTTGACACTTGAGGAAAACCACCTATCGCTGTTTGTAGAGTTGTTCAAATTCGGATATTCGAAATTGAAGGATAGTTGATTTCACTATCCGAATCCGTATTCGAAATTTCAGATATCCGAAACAATTAAAAAGTTAAAAAAAATATAAGTATGATATTTTTAAATTGTAAAAACAATTAAAAAAATAAAAACAATAAAAAACACATGTATAAATATATAATATTTTTGGTGTGGATTTAGATTTTTTTTATTTTTAAATTATAAAAACAATTAGAAAAATATAAAAATATAAAATTTCTGATAATTCATTCGAAATATCCGTATCCAAAAACTCAATCTGAATTTTCGGATAATTCAGGTTCGAAATTTCAGGTTCTTCGTTCGGATATTCGGATACAAATATGTTTGCACACCCTTAGTTGTTTGTCAAATGATCCGTCCCGTTAAGATGTTCCCATCTATTACATATGACCCCTTTAACTCTAAACGTACCACAAGTTACGCCATTTTTAAGTCAGACCTTTTTTCAACCCATTTGTATATGTTTAGTTAGTTCAAGAATGAATCTGGTTACTTTTGAATCAACTCCTTATCACAAATGGACCAAATTCATCGAAAGTTGTGATGCATTCAAACTCTTAAACCTTAAATAAAAAACCAAAATAGAACTAAAATAATATATTTGTATAATTAGTAAATAAGATTAACCATACATTACTCTTTTATAAAAAAAAATCAAAAATAAATAAACCTTTGTAAACCTAACCACGCCTATTTCGACACGTAACAAAACATTATCTAAAGAAGTTGACGCCGATGGAAAAAGCATTGGTATCTTTGACAAGTTTGAAACGGCAACCCCCTTTTTTATTTCTTTATAATTTAACATTTTTCCAACCAACATTTGGAAATTATGACCCTAAAAGCAACCAAAGTTTTAAGACTTCACTTTTGTGGACAAAACTTTTTGATGGCATGTTTCCTACCACTTTAAATGGTAAAAAAAAAACTCATAAAAGACGTGTGAATTGGACTATTTTATGTTAATAAACTAATAAAGTGTGAATATATCATTCTTTAATTTTATATATAATTGTGGATGTTGTGGAATTTTGCTTTTGTGTGCACAAATTTCTCATGTAGTTCCTCAAAGGTGTCTTCCACTGTTGTTGATAATCATGACATTGTCATCGATTGATTGTACTATATCCACGAGTAGCATGTTCATCCACAAGAAAAGATATAAGACGACTTGTTGAAAGTCTTTTAAAGTAAAGAATTTTAGTTGGGGATGAGGATGGAATTGTATCGTTGAGGGCCCGTCTTATCTTGTCTCCCCTAAGACGACTAGCATGTGTCAAAAACGGATGTGTTACGTATATGGTGATGATTCTTGGAAATTTATATGGATTCGGAGGTTAATGAAAGAGAGTTTAAAATATCGTACACATCTTGCATGCATGTATAGATATATATGTTATTGTGTGTTAGTGGTGTAACTGGATCTTGAACAATATTTCGTTTCAAATATAGGCCTATAATAAACTACACATAACTCACCCTCTAAGTCAGCAAACGTTGTTAGTGATTTTAGTGTCATCCGGCTATTTTGTGTAGTTGGATTTACTTAATGACCAAATAAGAAATTATAATGAAACATTAAACAAGTTGGTAAGTGTGGAGTGCAAACTCGCTTAAGAATCTTATGATTTTCTGGTGATAAAGACACCTTTTTGTTTCAAGGGGGCGAAGCCCACTGAACAACGGGGGTCCGAGGACAACGCCCCTGGTTAGCAGGGTCCTATGGGCAACGCCCCTGGATAGGGTTAAGCTGCTTAGAAAGTGAAAAATTGCTAAAAGTTTTTTAAAATTGATCTTTAGAAATAATTGAAGATCACTAGCAATTTTGGTCATCCGGACCAAATTGAAATAGCAGTTAAGGAACTTTCAAACGTTTGATGATTATGATGATTTTCAGCCAACATTCGTGACGTTTCAATGCATCGGTTCACTCTACATGCAATAACATAACTTAGGTTATAACATTCCAAATTTCATAGTAATATTCTTTTGGGGAGTATTATTATTAAAATAATAAAGGAAAATCTCTTTTATTTATATGGGCATAGATTATGAAATTTTGTATTGTTACGTGACCATAAAGACAATAAAAGTCATTATAAGGGTCAAAATTTGACTAAACCTAAATTTCGTTATCACATATTTCAAAAGTAATTTATGGAAAAGGTACGTGTTGACTATGGTCATCGTAATCCTTGTTGCAAAGAACATTTAGACAAGTTGGGAAAGAGAAAGTTGAATATAGAGAGAGATAAAGTGACGATTTTGTAACTATTGATAGTTGGGGACTTGTTTTTATGTCGCCTCTATATTGTAAGCTAAAGTAATGATTAAAAACTTTTTATTGTAATTTAAGGAATGATGTGGTTTTTTTGGAGAATCAGATAAAAAAAACGTTATTTTTTTATGAAGTGCTGACGTTTTCTTTTATGTGGTTTGGTAGTAGAAACAGTAAATGTGAAATTTCTTGAATAGAGTGGTTACAAAACCCTCTAAACTTTATATAACGTTGGTGTTTTTTGGCCTTCTAGTGTCTTGCTAGTCGATGTTATTATATAATTTAAAAAAATAAAAAACTCCTTATTGTAAGTAATTTTGCTATTTAGTTCCAAAGTTAATGTTTTAATAGGATTTGCAATCCTAAGCGTGAATTTTGGTTTTGAGACCTAATTTTGACATCCTATAATTTAGAATTATTATTTTTATAATTCCTAACATGATGAAACAATCAATTTGTGTTACCAGGTTACTAGTGTATACATGTATGTGTATTTAAGTTTGTAAGAACCATTCGTGAAGAAAATAAAAACCCTTTTATAAATTCTAAATTACAATACAAGAATTCAAGAAAGAAGTAAATTAACATACCAATATTACAACTGAAATAAAAAAAAATGACGAGTACAAAAGAAGAAGATGGCCAAGGCTTCGCGTTAAACACATGTCCCTTAAATCAAATTTCGAGTCTCTCAAGAGAACTCGTTTGTTTTCCAATGTACAACGCCCGAAGCAGTGTGTACTGCCGGGGAGGAGTCTAGCACCCGTTAGTGTACCTTGAAAAGAGAGAAGAAGAATGAACGTTTGCTGGAATATGCTTGTTGTGTGTTTAGTGAATTACTATGAATTCGGGTATGTTCTACTACTAACGATCCCTTAGTATATATACTGAAACAAAATTGAAACAACTTCTTTAGAATTAATAGAAAAATTAAAATTGTATTGCACGTCTTCAATGTATTTTAATTTGTTTTGAATTCAGAATTATAACTGATCATTTTCTGTTTCAACTCAACAGTGGAACTGATCCACTGATGCACCATCAGTGGAAGCCTTATAGTGTACCTTGAAAAGAGAGAAGAAGAATGAACGTTTGCTGGAATGTGCTTGTTGTGTGTTTAGTGAATTACTATGAATTCGGGTATGTTCTACTACTAACGATCCCTTAGTATATATATTGAAACAAAATTGAAACAACTTCTTTAGAATTAATAAAAAAATTAAAATTGTATTACACGTCTTTAATGTATTTTAATTTGTTTTGAATTCAGAATTGTAACTGATCATTTTCTGTTTCAACTCAACAGCGGAATTGATCCACTGATGCATCATCAGTGGAAGCCTTATAGTGGTCACATGATCCACTGATTGTGCGTCAGTGGAACCGAATCCATCAGACACAAGTACAAGCCACTGCTAAAAAACACTAAGGCGGCTCGCGATGAGTGTGCCATCAAAACGCCCACGCCACGCACACGAACTAGGGCCACTAGTGTTTGCCTTAAAGGAAACAATAACCTTAAAAAGCTCCACCTTATATACCACTTAGGGATATGTCATCCCATCAATGTGGGACAAGTTCCATTGAGTTTTTGTCAAATTTTCACAGCATTGACAAATTTAATCACACAACTTCGAGCATTAATATATCATTAATCTTAGTCTGATTTGGACGCGGTTTGTTTCGTTGTGTAGCTCTCACGTAATAGAACACAAACCCAGAAAGAAATAAGAATATTAACCATTGTTACATATATTTATTTATTTTGTTCCAAAGTTTGAAAAGTCATTTTTACAACATGGTCAAAAACCTATTTTTTCACTCAAAATTCCAACAAAGTTTCCATAAATCCAGATTCTATGGAGTTATGTTCTCTGTCTTGAAATTATCAACTAGTTGTACAAGGTTCCCTTAAATCCAACCTCTCAATAGCAATAGACAAACATAGATTTTTTTTAAAGACAAATTTTTTTAATCATGTAAGAGTAGTACTTGAACTCATGACCTATTTAAACTTTAATTTTCTAAGAGGTATTGCCTCTATTGCTGGACCACAAACCCTAATGGCTTATTATATGCTTCTTTTAGGCCTTTAACTTTAATTTTTTAATATGACTAAATATTTTATCCCTAATTAAGTTGTATGAAGATGTAGGTGTCAACATTATATTATTAAATAGATACCCAATAATAAGACAAGGTTTTTAGATTCAAATTGTAAGTTTTGACCCATGATATGAAGTTCAGACATTATTTGTGTGTGTAAAATTAGGGGACTAAAGGAGGATCATTATGAATATATTGGACATCTAACCATGGTCTCAAACATGTGTCGTAAAATAATGTTTACCTATTTGCATTCATTTTTAAAGTTATTATAAATTTTTACAACACTTATGAAATATCTAATTGTAACATGAGACCGTAATAAGTTTCTATACAAAATAATATGGAACGAGAAAGCTTGCCCGCGCTCCACGGCGGGAGGCGAAACCTAAACGGTTGATGCGGTGACAATAACGTGGCTAAGCAAAAACAGAAAAAAAATTCACGTTGTCAGAAAAAAAAAACAAAGAAAAAAACTCAAAAAAATTGTAATGAACCAACAGGGAGGTGACATGTGGCTTGGCGGTGGCGAAACACACCAATTTTTGACATTTTACAAACTTGCGGGGGGAGTTGTGGGTTCGGGGGCAAAGGTCACCGACACTTGTAAATTAGTATGACAAAATTTATATCTGGACGCCAAGAAAAAAAAATACTAAATACAACCACACTAATTATTTAAAAAAAAATAGCGAATGAAAATTGTTGAGGAAAAATTAAATTATATATATTACAGAGAGTAAAATCAAAACTTTATAAACTTGAGGGGGTGGTTTTTTAAAATAGTCAAAAGTAGTTATGTATTAAAACCCAACTTGAAGAGTTGGTTTTGTAAAATAACAAACTTGAGTAGAGGTGGATTATGACAATTTATTAAAGTGTAAGGGGGAGTATGTAGGTGGCAAAAAGCCACCGACTTTGCTTATTAAGTAATACTATAATACGCTATTTACACAAATATTAAACTACATAAACATTAAGGGCTTGTGTTTTCTCGTTGGTTAGTCATTCCCAATCCCATTAGAGCATCCACAACAGTAGACACTACAAACACCAACAAACGCGTCATATCATATTTTCACTCATACTTTAAAAAACACTCATTTTTTACTTCAACACTATATCATTTTTCAAACACCTACTTTCTAATAAAAAAAAACAATTAAAAATGTTTTTCTGTGAGAGATGGGGGCCCACCAAACCCGTTTGCAGGCGTTTGCTTTTCCAAACGTGCAAAACCAAACGCCCCTCCTCTAACGCTTGTGCAAATTGTGCTCTCGTTTGCTTTTGCCACCTAAGAACAAGATGGCATCTACAAGTTGTAGATGCTCTTATACCCCAAACTGTAAAACACTGACAGAACCCACCACTTTCTTTAAAAAACTTTAAAGACTTAGCTCCACTATAATGGAGGTGGGAGTACCATTAGGAAGATTGTGGTACCGAGAGGAATGGAGAGGGAACACTATTCCCACCCCCTAGGTACCGAAAAAACAAAAAAAAAATGGGATGGTGATACCGATGACTTCCCGCAAATCACACACACACGCGCGCACATACACACACATAGACGAATAATATTTTGAGAACTTATAAATACTTGAGAACCACAAAAACTCAAGTAAAAACCAATCAAAATCATTTTTTTACTACCTTTAGTATTAAAATACAATTAAAAAACTCTCTAATTAATTCATCTATAATCTCTAAATTATTCCTAAAAAATTTTGTACATGCGTAAATGGTAAGAAACTTACACATGTGTAATGTGTACATTTTTTTTATTATACGAATACATGTAAATTTACATAAAAATGGTTTTGATTGATTTTTACGCGAGTTCTGACGGTTCTCACAATATTCATGAGTACTCACAATATATATATATATATATATATATATATATATATATATATATATATATATATATGGTTTAGGGATGGATTGGGAAGCATTCCCCCATCTAGGGGTGGTTAGGGATGAATTACGAAATGATGAGACTATAGTTAGGGATAAATTAAGAAATGATGAGAGATGACAATAGTGTGACTCTTGGAGGAAGGGAGAAGGGAAGCACTCACTTCGCCCTAAACTATCTTCAACAACCATTAAAAGCACCAAAAAAATCAATCACGAAAGGGTGAAAATTGAGGACCAAAGTAAAAGTTTAGATTTTTTTTTAATTTTTTTTAATCTATATTCATTTTAGTGTTGATTTTAGTTGATTTGTTTACTGGTGTGATTTTCCAATATTTTAATTTCGTCTATTTTTTAATAGTTTTAAAAAACTAGGTGTGACATGAGTTAAATAACTAAACTCCAATCCAACACGACTCACATTTATTTATGTCAAAGTATCAATTCACACATTTCAAACCATGTAATTCGGATATAACCCGTTATATGTATCTAACGGGGTTGAGGTATAAATGCGTTGTAATCAAATTATAAACAAATTAAATGGGTTTATGTATTATGAAAAAATATAATAGGCTAAACATGTTGTGAATGGGTTGAACCTATAAATTATATATTTTTGTTTTTTTTAATTCTGATGTTAAACGGGTTATCGGGTCGACACGTTTATTTACAACCAATCTTGAATACTTCTATGTTATTAAACGAGTTAGACAAATCAACCAAGTATACGATCCGCTGTGTTTCCATACAACCGAAAATATGATTAATTTATATCGTGTTGAATTGTCTAGAAATTTCATCCCTGCCAAATTCTTTTCAAAATGATACAACTAGGGATAGCATAAATGTATTTAAAGTTAGATACATCTAACCTGGACAAATCGAAGCAAATGGAAACAAAAGTCTAGTGTCTAAAAAATAGTTAGAATTTATTTTTAAGACAAGTTGAAATGGTAATGATTGTTAGTGAATAAAAAAATTAACTAAATTATTTTAAAAAAATCTTATTTACTAAAAAATAATTAAGTTGTATACTTTATTTTTTTTAGTTGGAAAAATAATACTGTTTGGAACGTGAATATATACTGCAAGTAATATAAAATTATCAAATAATCTTGTTTTCTACAAAGAAGAAAAAGGTCACTTGACAACATGTTGTCTTAATTATCGATTCCCTTTACATTTTTCTATTTTTACCTAATTAATTTCTCCAATCTAATTAATTTTATATATATATTATGCAAAGAAAATTGTTTTTAAACTCTCAATTTATGGACCCGTGACCAGTAGTCCAGTATAGAAACCGGATAACATCGTAACGAAGCTAAAAATTAAAGAAAATACCAAAGAAATCTAAAAATAGAAGGACTTTAAACATTAATCGTCCAAAAAATAATAAGTTTAAAGTTCAAACATTAATCATTTAAATATAAAACAAGTTAAACACTAATCAAAATAAGTTCGAACATTAATGTTGATGCAAATAATGAAATTCAACATCATGCAGAAACAAAAGTAATCAAATGGCTCACAAGTTTATAAAGTTTCAAAGCTTTAAAACCCAAAAGGTTTGCAATTTAAACTTCAAACTTAAAACTAATCCTTACGTAAATAAATCTCAAATACTTATAGTGTGTTTGAAAATCAAAAGATAATGCAAATCCAAACAAAAAGATAATTGAAATAAATATTCAAATTCTGAAACAAGATAATTCTAAAGCTTCTGCATCATATTCTCCGTTTTCAAAAGAAAACCCGTTCTCGAGTTTTGCCTTTGGACCAAAGTCACCTGGATCAAAGGGAACATCATGTCGTTTCTTGTTCACTATCTATTTGACCCCCTCAAATAGTTCAGCTCCACGGTTCGTCTCGCTCGGCGATGGGTAGGTACCACCTGGGTAATCTTGTCTCAGGTCTATTGGGTTTCTCCAGTTCCTTCTCCACGTCTTTGAAAAAGACTCGACCTCGAGTATTGAGAACTCTTAAAATAATTATAACAGTAGGATAAAAAAATTTCGTGATCCAACCATAAGATTCCATGATCGTCGCCCTATGATCATCGACTTATTCGTTTGATCAAAAATTTGATTCCTAATTTGTTTTTCATCGGCTGAAGAGACCGATGAAGACTCTCGTAGTTCAAACATTTTGCCTTTCATTTGTTCTTCCTCTTGAACAGTAATCACGCTAAGAGCTCTTCGCACAAACAAACATTCTTCTCCATCGAAATCAATCACGTCTTCATCGAACATTGGTTTGTCTTCTGATACACCTTCCGGATTGATTGGTTCAGAGAACCGGGGTGGCTAACAGCCGAGCGGATGCTGCTCTCCGTCGCCACCTTCATCACAAACGATGGTGCTCAACTCAGTTTCCGCCTTGTGCATCTCCCATTGCAACTCCAGATCGCAGACTCGTTATCAGGGTCGTTTGATCTCTTCTTGCGTTTCAAGATCGCGAACTCGTTGCCGAAGTCTTTTGATCTTAATATCCCATGGGTCGTGACCAACTCCACCGCTGCCTCTGTCGGCGGTTCTACTAGTTGAAGGTTGATCTTCTCCACAAGCATGTGAACAGATAACACTCATATCGTTGCCTCTATCGGCTATTCTACGAGCAAGAAAATATTCATCTCCACGCCGATCCATTTGAGAACCAAAAGCTCTTATACCAAATTATGTGGAAACAAAAGCAATCAAATGGTTCACAATTCTCTAAAGTTGAAAGCTTCAAAACCTAAAAAGTTTGTAATTTAAACTTCAATCTTAAAACTAATCCTTATGTAAACAAATCTCAAATACTTAGGTAGTGTTTGGTATGTATAAATGTATGATGGAATGGAATGGGTCATTGCGCTGGAATGAAAAAAAAACATGTTTGGTATTCACATAGGAATGGAATGGACCATTACATAAGGAATGCGATTATTTCCCGTCTAATGATTTTCATTCCTTGGGGGAGGGGTGTTTTTTTTTCATTCCTTCAAGGAATTGAATGATTTTGTTTATTTAATGACCAGAACCATGACTCGAACCATTACCCGACCCGTGACCTCACTAATGACCCGAACCATGACACAAACCATAGTAGTGATGGCAAAAAAACCCGGCGGGTATACTCGAAACCCAAAACATTCGGGACGGGTATACCTGAAACCCGACGGGTATACCCGAAAACCGACGGGTATGTGATTAGTTTTAAAATATTTCGCGGGTATGGAACGGGTATGGGATTAGATGATACCCGACCCGATTACCCGAAATCTTATACCTGTTTACCCGAACCATATACCCGAAAAGTTTTAAATTTTATTTTTATTTTCCCTTAACCTTTACCTTTTAATGCTTCATTTTAGTAGGTTAATTATATGAAAAATTAAATTTTCTTTTGAAATATTTATTTGATGATATTAATGTACGTAATTTATTCATATTTAATATATTATTAAAAATATAAAAATAAGGACATAGAAATGTACACGACACATACCAGACGGGTATTGACCGATACCCGATACTAACGGGTATACCAGAGACTCGCGGGTATGACCGATACCCGACGGGTAATTACCTGACACAAACCCGACAAGTAACGTGTCGGGTATGGGACACGATTTTACAACCGGGTATGGGTATGGGATTACAGATACCCGACCCGAACCCGACCCATTGCCATCCCTAAACCATGGCCCGAACCATTACCCGACCCATGTCCGGACCCATGCCCCGAACCATGACCCGTCCGAAGACCCGAACCATGACTCGAACCATGACCGGACCCATGACCCAGACCCATGACCCAACCCATGCCCGGACCTATGCTCCGGACCATGACCCGTCCCATGCCCCGACCCATGACCCGAACCATGACCCAATTCATGACCCGAACATGACCCGATCCATTCCCTGACCCGAGCATGACCCGATCCATTCCCTGACCCATGACCTGTCCCATGATCCGAACCATGGCCCAGTCGATGTCCTGAACCATGGCCCAACCCATGATCCGACCTGTAATATAATTTTACTACTTAAAAATATTTTATTTTTCGTAAAATATTTTACCGTCTACCAAAGAACATGAAGTAATGATTCATTTCATTCTCATAGGGTAATCAAGGCAAACAGGACAATTGAATGGTAATGATCCATTTCTTTACCTTCATTCTATTCACTCGTCCATTTCATTCACTCGTTCATTCCATTAACTCATACCAAACAGACCCTTTTAGTGTTTGAAAACCAAAAGATAATGCAAACCCAAACAAAAAGATAATTGAGATAAATATTCAAATTCTAAAATAAGATAATTCCAAAGCTCATGCATCACAACGCTTCTAAGTTTAATGATAGAAATTCAGATCATCATCAATATCAAAAGATTGTTGATAAATGATTAAAAGATATCAAAAGTATAAGCACATCATCGTCTCCATCGTTCCTTTGATTGCAAACAATATCAAAAGATTGTTGATAAAAGATAGCATTGCAAATTATTAACATATTAATGATACGTCACTTAATTATTGTGCCCATAAAAATAATATCAAAGTAGATGGTTCATTGTTATTTTATGACTCTTCATCGAGCATATTCTTTAATTCATTATAACCAACTAGTCAGAACTCGTTTATCAGAACCGAACGGTCAGTGAAACGTTTCGTTCATTTAATAGACGAACGAACATAAAAAAGAATGTTTGTTCACTTGATTAAATGAAAGAATATGAATCCATGTCCCATTCGTTCATTTATGTGCGTGAATGTTCGTTCACTTACGCACTAATATCTCTCTTCAACTTAAAATTACTAAAAATTTGTTTAAACTAATAACGTCACAAAAGAGATTAAATAGTTTGAATTTTTCATCAATTAGAAAAGACACACAACACGTAATAAATTATGAAATTTGGTGAAAATTTATAAAGGAAAGTAAAGTAAAATCAAGTTTTTTTAAAAAGCTTAATTTTTAAATTCGGTTTAATCCATCCCCGGTTATATATAAGCATTGTACCAAGCAAACTAAGAAAATTATATAAAAAACAGGTATAGAATAATCTATGGGCATACCCATCTAAACTTGTCTAAGTAGTTATGGTTTTTCTTGAGATAACCCATAGATTCAAGTTTGAATCTAACCAAAGAAGAGTTCGACAATAGTTCTATTATATAATGATTTTGAAAGTCTTTCTAAAAGACAATTCCATAGGTAAGTTTTACATTATATTATCATTAACTATTTTAGGTCCCGTGTCTACACACAGGGTGAAAATATTAATATTTAAAATTTTTAAATCTTTATTTATATATATATTTCACATGTGTAAAAATATATTACATATACTACGGATATAAATAAACTCAAAATATGTAAAAATTAATATATAATTAGGTTTCGAAAATACGTTAATTACTATTTAATGTAATTTCATTTTCAATTACTATTTGATTGAAATAAAAGTTACATAATTAAATTTTAAAGTTTTCTTATAATAAAGGATAATTTAAAATAAATGTGTTAATACTTTCTTTAAATATATATTATTATTTAAATATAGAAGTGCATTAAATAAGAGAGAGAGGCGGGAAAAAAATGATGAGATTGAATGTGGAGATGACACGTGGCACTAAAAAACCTTTATTTATTAGTATGTATAGATTAATAAAATACATATCAACACGAGATTTTTTTTCTGAACATAAACATAGACCTTAATTACTTGGTAATATTATGATTGAATTTAAATTGTTAGGTAACGTTATTCATCAGAATTAGAATTGGAATGCATTCCATCACAAATTATGTCTGGTTAACTTAGAATTGGAATTAGTTCCACCGCCCATAGGGTTTTATCATTACTTCCATCTATTGATCCATTTACTAATAGAAGTTAACACATTCCAATAACTGATCAAAAGCCCCCATCTCATTCCTTTGGAACCACCAATCATCTCACAAGTAAATAACCGATAATCAAATTTACGAGGTCGATTGGAACCTCACATCATCACAGGAGCCAAAATCACGAAATCCTTCGATATCTATGGTTTCGTCAATGAAGGTCCACTTGTATTGCCCTAAGTCGACTAAAATCGAAACAAATTGAAGATATGAACTAGAATCATCGCACCTACCGAAATCAATTGGCTCATTAGCGACTTCTTCAACGATCTTGTAGGGCCAATTCCATCCCTGAACTTTGATCGATTCGCCATTGCACTACCAGATTCGTTCGGCTCATCATCGCACCTACCATGAACACCGATCAACTCCATCCGTGGCTTTTGCTTCAACGATCTTCATAAAGCAGATTATTCGCAAGGATCACATTCTTCACAATGGAAAGGGGACAACTATGTAACACCCCGTTTTGTAGATAAAAATATATTAATATATGAAACTTATAATTCAAATATTGTTAAATGAGTAAGTAACAGATAAAATAACTAAGCAAAAATATGAGCCATCTAAACTAGTGTTAAATATGATCAAATATCGTTTAATAATAATAATAATAATAATAATAATAATAATAATAATAATAATAATAATAATAATAATATAATAATATTAAAATTATTAAAGTCAAAAGGTGCACGTGTGTATGTGTAAGATTTTTCCAATTCAAATCTTCAAAATGAAGATTTCTTCGTTTTTAAACAAACCGTCGTATTAATGTCGGTAAAGAATTTTTTTCCGTAAATACTCTTATTTCAAACCTTCTCTTACTCGATGCACGTAAATATTTAGGTATACTTTTTAATCTCTAAATTTAAATTATAAGTTTAAGGTTTAGTATAATATTAGGTGTGGGGCTAAGGATTATAGCTAGGGTAGGCGTTGGGTGACTTGACCCTAGTCTAGGCATGGACTGTGCATTTATGCTAAAACTAGGTAGGGTTTTCTAAAGCCAACCACGGTGATGACTATCTAGTACCCCATCATTTCCTTAGACCATCCCTAAGAATGTTTTGGTCCTGATCAGGGACAAAGTTCTGACCAGACATAATAACGCTCAGAGTTAAGGTGAGTTATTATAAACACTTTTTAAAGCGGGATACACACCTTAAAGTTGATTTGAAAATATGAATCTTGATATGTTATATGCATGAACCTATATACCATTCGGCTTTATACATTGGCATATCGGTGCCAATATATTCACTGCGGTGGTCTGGAGGTCTTCAGTAGTCGTTGAACGTAAAACTGAGGCATAATAATGTATAAAGTTTAACTTAGGGTTATTGAGTACCCGGGGTAGAATGTGAGCTATGGTAAGACATGCTACAAGCTCAAACATATTCATGATATGTTTTGAACCGTTTTGATAATTAATGTGTCTGTTTATTTAACTTACCAGTATTACTTGTTGACGTATGTTTTAAGTGTGTATCTCAGGTAATTGATGTATTTTTATATTCATGATAAGGTGTATTTTGAAGATAACCAATATCAGGTGTCTAGAAGAAACTTGTTGAAGATTCTACTATTTTAAGCAATTGATGTATTTTTATATTTAGTTTGTATTGAACAATAGAGATTGTAATATAAAGCTTATGTTTCCGCTACTAAGTCTATATCAATCGGTAACGTATGCCCCTTTTTTTCTGGATGAGGTATGGCAAACTACGAAGGAGAGTGTTTTATAAAATAATTTTGTCATTTAAACCTTTTTAGATTTCAATTCCTTTTTATAATTTCAACAATCAAACACCTTACATTTTCACTAGAATTAGTTTTTATTTTATTCAAATTTGAGTTCCTTCAAAAATAATATGCGAATCAAACGCCAAATTTAGATGTAACTACTTTTAAAATGATAAATGATTTTTAGGTGTTGTGGACACGTGTTCAAAATATAAAAATATAAATGAATTTAACTCTTTATGTTTATCAAAAACCTATTTTAAAACGCACCCCACTTGATGTTAATATACATGCATTATTTTGATCAAGCGTAGTTTACATCTGTAGTTGACTTTACTAGTTATACTTTAAATATTTTTTATAAATTTTTAATGGTGTGGTTGGTGGGTGCGTTTTTGGTGTGTATCAAATGTCTTTGTTTCATCTTTCAGTATCTTGTTTTTAATAATATATACAGTGGAGGGATATTGTATCAAGGTAAACAAGTATAAAAAGTCTAGGAAGTCATTATGGAATGATATGTGTTCAAGGAGGGGACCAAAGAAGAAGGGCAAAATCGTAAAAGAAACATGCGTATTATTTTTCAAATGCTCAAAATATGCACATGCAAGTCACATGCATATTCCCCCATATTTTTTAAACGTTCATAACTTTTTAATACGTTATTATTAAAAAAAAAAATTTGAATTTGATTGATAACTCGATAATGATTATAAAGAAAATATTTATATACAATCAAAGAAACTAACAAAACAAGCGAACTTGTCAGGCGAAGATGACAAGTTCGCCAACAAAAGGGCGTGGACCATCGCGCCGCCCCTCGTGGCAAGGGGCGTGGTGAGCCACTTGTGACCGGAGCAACGGTTGTGGGTGAAGAAGGAATTTTTTTTAATTTGCTTCAACCAATGGGATTAAAACATGCATGTATTTATTTCTTTTTGTTTTTAATTTTTTAAATAATATTTAAAGCTGCTCACGCTTACTAAAGCATTACACACTATTTTTTGCTAACACTCACTAACAAATACTATTTTCGTGACGCCTACGTGAGATCATCTTTTTGCTCACACTCACTAACCACTATATAGCCACGGTGGAAGACTTAACAAATAAGTTTGTTCAATTTTATTTCCATATTTTGTTCCCACCTAGAAATTTTAAGTTCAATCTAACAACAATTTTCAAAACTATGTAATTTCCTTGTAGGAGTTAATGTCTGAAAAATCAATCGACTTTTAATATTTAACTAGTGACTTCGCTTTTTTAACTTTTTATACTATACTAGCTTTAAACCCGTGTGTTACACAGGGTGAAACGTTAAAATTATACTAATAAATATTTTAACACCTTTTTATACAATATTTGATGTTGTGTTGGTAATGTTTTCATCTTATTAAACGTTTAGATTATATTAATGAAAGTAATCAAAACATCAAAAAAATACATAAAAATATATTTTATAAGTGTTGTTCTTTTAAATAATTTATAAATTGTGTGATTTAATAATTGATTATTACTTTTTGAAAAATATACATTAAAAAAATGATAGTACTCTTAACTAAAATATTTTTTTTGTTCCAATAAAACATAAATATATAAGAGTAAATTACATATATCGTCCTTTACGTTTATACCTTTTTTCAGATTGAGTACTTTAGCAAAAAAGTTATCACGTATCATCCTTTTTCTTGTAGTGAACGGCGTTAACTTTTATAGTTAAAACCCCTCACGTGGCCCCCACGTGAGGGCAAAAGAGTCTTTAACCCTAGATCTTCATCTACCCTATCCAACCATCATCACCAACACCAGATCTTCATCATCTCCTACCCCCACCTCCTCCGCCTCATCTCTGACACCATCATCTCCACCCTCATCACCGCTATCGATTACCGTCGTGCCTGAAACCACCGTTTTACCAATTCTGTCGCCAACTGTCCGTCTAATCGGTCTTCTTCTCCGCTGTATCCTCGGCCGCAGCTCCCAATTTGATCTACAAATCAGATAACGATCCAAAGAGACTCGGAACTGATACCGAGGATTTATTCGATCTATGTGAGTGATCAGATCTCCGATATACCACATTCATTTCTAACGTTCGCATTTCGGTAGAAATCCGTGAGATATATCGTTTTTGTTGTCTGGTTTTGCTGATTTTGAGTTTATGCAAACAGAAAACACAAATAAAATGCACTATCTCGCATAGGACATTACTTTTAGGCTAGTTCATAAATAGATGCACTCATCTAGCGGATGCAGTCATCGTAAATGGTGAAGAGAGTGCTTTGTGCCTGAGATTTTGTTACTGGACTTGAATTTATGGTTGCTTATTTTAGTTTGAAAATGACCTTTTGAGCATGGGAGAAGAATGGGGGTAAAGAGAGGGTGATTTATGGCGGTGGTGATGCTAGGGCAGTGGTGGTGGTGGGCATCAGATTTGAGAGAGTTGAGAGAGAGAAAGAGATGGGAGAGGATTTATTATTTTTGTTTATATATATAAATATATATATTTATGAGTAAAAAGACCACATCCTCATGTGCAAGGCACATGAATAGAGTTTACTGAAAAACTTAACGCCCGTTAAGCTAAAGGACGTAAACCGCAACAAATTTAAACGTAAAAGATGATACTTGATAATTATTTTGCTAAAGGACTCAATCTGAAAAAATGGTATAAACATAAAGAACGATATATGTAATTTACTCAATATATAATGTTGTTACGTTTAATTTTTCTAAACTAAATAAATAAATTGTACATTTAAGTATTTGTGGGCTTATGTTGTAACACAAATGAAGACCCTAAGTATTTTGTTCAAATGTAAATCATAAAAGGTAGAGGTGACATGTGACATACCCATTAGGCAAATTGGTTGATTTAGGTTTTCATCCAAATGGGTCAAATTGTAAAACTAAATAATTTGTTAAAATGGAGATTAGTCAAACAGGTTGAAAGTGATTTAGTGATAAACCAGCTTATTATTATAATGATCTTGTTTTTGTAATCATTAACTCAAAAAACAACAAAAAAGAGGAAAGTGGGTTGTGGGATAAGCTAACCCGACAAACTTTGACCTATTACTTAAAACGAAATTATGGTCAAACATGACATTTTTTAAGTGCTACTGGTTGAGTGTTTGTTTTTCAAACCTAATATGCAGTTAAAATTTTGTTTTTCTTGAAGACAAGCTTAGTTGTTTTTTACATGAGCAACAAAAATTCTTTCATATTGTATTTGATGTGTGCCAATGTACCATATCCCATACATTTGTTAAAAGATATCCTAGAACCAGATTAACAAAAGTTACAAACAATGTGATCATACCAAGAAAGTAAAAGGAGATTTAAGGCGATACCGTAACAACAACAAATCTATCTGTGGTAGGCTCAGGTCCAATATGAGCTTCTGTTAGAAAGATGAAGAATGATTAGACATGAGATTAAAAGAAGGCAAAAAGAATGGGATGAGTGAAGAACTTGCCTCGATAACTACTTCTAAGCAGATGTTTGATAAATGTTGTTTTCCCTGTTGAGTATTGGCCTAAAAGCATCATCATTGGTTTGACATCAAAATCAATGTTTGTATGCAAACTGAACATCAAGAAACATTAACATGGAAACCAACCATAACTCGCCATGCATTAAATCAGAAAACTGTAAGCAAAACACATGGATTAAGAACACTTACCAATAAGGGAAAAAATCATTAAACTGATAAAAAGATAAGTACTTGAGAACAACATAACATTAGATATATAGACGCGGACCCCACTACGTACACTAACATGTGTCTATTTTTCGACATTTGTTGATTATAGGCGGCATCTATCTTAAATAGGTTAAATGGACCACATAAAAAATATATTCAACTCGGGCACAAGTCGAACAGGTCAAAAGTGTGCCTTAAATAGGTTAAACCCAACCTGCCCGTTTTTTACCCGTTACCCGATTAGAAAAAGGTGTACCTTAATTAGACCTGCCAAGTTGTGAACATCTATGTTTTCGGGCACCTCTCCTGTATTTAATTGCTCCCTTATTTGCTCTTCTTGTCCATTATCACCATTGACTTTAAAGATTCCTTCTGCCTGCATTTTAAAAGTCATAAATCAATTGTTTTTAGTTCAAAATGCTATGAAACTTGTGTGAATTTAAAAAATTTGCAATCTTGGAAGTCATGAGATGCAGTGTCGAGTTGTACAATGGTGTGTGTAGGTGTAACACCCCAAAATTCAAGGAAATGAAAGTCCAGGGGCCAAAGTGTAAATATCCCAAAGTTAAAGGACTGAAAAATGAAGAAAATAAAGAAATTGAGCCGGTTACCAGATTCCATGACGGTCCGCTACGTGCGGATGAAGGAATCATGAGGGAATGCCACGTGGCAGTGACGTGGGTGATGACTCAGCCCTATGGCGGACCGCCACCAGGCGGGTAACGGTCCGCCAGCCGCAATTAGGCTCAAACAACGAGAAGGTGACACGTGTTTGATGACTCGCTGAAAAGAACTGGGTAGGTCCGCCACGTGCGGGGTACGCCAGACAGCTAGAATAGAGGCGGTAGCGGACCGCTACCCCCTTGCTTAGTAGTCCGCCACCGATGCGGATTTCACCCTATAAATAATTGAGTTTGCCGTTCAAAATGGAAACAACAAACATCAACATCACTATCATCACACACACACGCATATCGAGGAACCGAGGTGACGGTTACGAGCACGGGGGTTACGAGTGCGGTACGATGTGAGTACGGTTCGAGTTCGGAGAAGCGTTTAAACGAGGAACGAATTTAGGAACTACCTAAGGATAAAGTAAGTACACTGGACCCGTACCCTAGACACGATTATGTGAAATACGTGCTTAAATGATATGAGTTATGTAATATATGATATGATGAGGGTACGGGGTAATGACGGATTAGTCTAAACATCTTAAAATTTAAGTAATACAAGTATGATTGCTCAAGGTACAACATTTAATTAAGTAAGGCCGATTACAATAAAGTGGCAGGTAAACGGGCAACAAGTTACGTTGCACCCCCCCTTTTGAATAGCAAAACCGATCCTACTAAAAACAAATTTTTGGGTCTTAGGGGCCGAAATATTACTATGCACGACTCGTTGAACCCTGCTTAGGAATTCCACTGCCTCCGGTGCTAGAAACTCAAAAGTATCAAAAGCAAAAGGGATAAACACGTGTTGGTTCTCTAAACAAGCTTTCTCGTGTTTAGCAACTTTGCTTGATTCCGCCTTTAAAGCAGCATGACCCGCCACAACCCCATTTTCCCTAAGCCCCACAAGAGGGGACACTCCTGTAAGGTCCACACAAGCGTGTTTCCCCCCTGCCCAACTAAACACTCCTGTAAGTCTAAACACTAAACATGAATAATTGAGTAATCACGACGTATCACGGGGTGATGATATTTACCCGCTAGTTTATATGAACTCTTGAAACCATCCAGTTTTTCACATAGGTTACTAAAAGAAGTTACACTTTGCCCTTTTACACTTACAAACTTTACAGAACAAACCTTGGACTTTTTCGGGTATTATAGAAGAAGACATTGATTTCTTTGATTGCTTTCTTCGATTGTTGTTGGTTGCTAGCTTTCTCCGATTTGATCCACCTTGTCACTGCCTCATGCTTTCTTCAATAGACCACAAGGCCATGGGCGATCAAAAGTTACTTCTTTTTATTTGAACAATTTTTTGTATCTAAACCCCACGTAACCTTACAATTAAAATGATTTAAACCCAGTAGAACATAATTATAAAAAGTTAATTAACACACTTTAGATGCTAAACCTACTTTTTATTTTGTCGAGATTCTATATATACACACTCCATGTTATCGATGGGTAGTAATAAAATTTGCAAAAGTTGTGACAAGGAATGGTGCACATGTGTCTCTATACAATTCAATGGTCGGCAATTAAACCATTTTCAACTATCTGGAAAGTCAACCTCCAATCACAACCTTTTATTCTCCCACATTTTATATTATAGCTTCTTAAATTATTAACTTTTTGCATTTTAGATGCTACATTTCTGAATGACTAAAATATATAATTAAATCAGTTTAATTTTCTGTACATTTGTTTTCTAGTTAATTATTTAATCGAGTATCAAGATTTTACACGGATAATTTCTTTAGTTACTTCTTTATTATCACACATACCAACACACACCTAAAGCGTGTTGGCGGCAATTTCCTTAACCCACAAGTCGGTAGAGTTAAGTGACTTAATCCACAAGTTTGGTGGTATTAGAGTTGGGTTATAACTGTTGGTTATATCCAATAATCTAGCAATACTATTCCAGTAGGTTTAGGTTGTTAGCAATTTAATATTAAATAATAGAATCCTATTAGTAGTCTAACGTGATAGGTTAGTTATATATATACCGTGTTGAGTATCATCGATTGAAATCAAGTAGTCTATGTAAACCGAATCAGGGTTTGCTACTTGTAATCAAGTTTTAGAGTGAGATTTCTTGATATTAACAAAAGTGTTTGAGAGTTAGCCAATTACGTACGTGTTTATATCGATTCGGGACTTGAAAGCGTCTATATACTTTTTGAAATTTCTGAACCACTCTAAATAACAAATTAACCATTATTATTATTATTGTTATTATTTTTGTAAAGTGTAACTAAACAATGTTTCAAATAAATTTCATGGATATTGTCTCTGAGTGAAGTGAGAACACCTTTTATTCAAAAGAAACAAATTATTTAATTAAGTTATAATACATAAAGGTTTGTTTTAGAGAATTATGAATGTTAAATGTCATATTGTGTAAGATTACAACATTTACATCTGTACTATATAATAAATAAAAATGTTTGGTGACACTTGGTACTCTTTCAGAGCATCTACAATTATGTTTTCCCGCCTAAAACCTGTTTCCCCATTTGGTGTTTCACGCAGATCTTTGTGGCCCGCATTCAATATCCCCTACCCGCTTATTTATCGCTGAGAAACCCTAAATCCCCGATCCCTTTTCCTTTTTCCTCCGACGACTTTTTTCTCTCTCTTTCGAAGCTATCATCACCACTGCTTTCCAGGTATGTTTATCATTCCTTTCTCATTCACGATTTCTGTCAATCTATTGTTGTTGAATCTATTATGGTTTGATGAAGTTCCTTTTCTTTTTTTAGGGTTTCAATCGTTGTTTCACTCCATAAAGATTTCTCGGTTCTCAAATCTCAATCGTTTGATTTTGAATTAGTTCCATCTATCCATGTATGTTTATCATTACTTTATGATTCACGATTTATTCCAATCGTATGTTGTTGAATCTCAGATTATGGCTTGATAAACCATAACAATTCACTATGTTAAGATCTATACTACCTAATAATTGTAGAGAGTAAAATGTTTACTGTTGTTGATTGGGCTAATTCAGAAACATTATTTGGCTGTAGGGTGTAATTGAGTAGTAACCTTGACCTTGAGTGTAATTATATGATTCTAAGTTTTTGCTTTTACCAAATCTGGGTTCATTGTTGTTGTTTATTTTCAAAAATTAGTTGATTTTAAGTTGTTTCTTTTACCAAATCAGTTTGAAATCGAATCTTCGTCTTCTCTTTTTATTTCAGCTACAAGCAAGGCAATTATGGCTTTGAAATTAGTATCGTCCGGAAGATTCAGATGAACTAATCAGTGGTGCGGCTTCATTGAGGTACTTTTACTCTATAGAAAGAGCAACACAGGTAGCAGTTTGTAGCTTTTAGATATTGGGGGGGGGGGGGGGGTTACTAAATGGTAGTTCATTTTTTATGTATAGATTACATTGAATATAGATTACAGAAAGTGTAAACTTTTAGTTTTCCCTTTGATCATCGCATTGTTTAACTGCTTTTGTGAAGAGAATAATTCCAGGTTTCTTGCTATTAACTCTTCTGATTTGTTTGTTTGGTGCAGGAAGTCACAAGTTATCCACACGAAATTCAGTGTGTTGGAATGGGGATAGAGGTTTTGTATATGTGCTAGGAGTTAGCACCAAACCGGGAGATATATGGACGAACAATACCAAAGGGTTTTTTACCATAATCTCTACCCCTAAGAAGGCCCTTATCCCAAACCTTTGCCAACTGGTTGAAGAAGTTGGCGATGATGAAAGAGCATTAAGGTTAAGGTCAGCAGGACTTGAAGTGTTGGCCTCTATGGTAAACTTCTTTTCAGTTTATTATATTTATCTTGATGTGTATATAGCATGAAATTGATGTTATAACTTTTATTAATAATAACAGACTGACAATCCAATATATAGTTCTTTATTTTCTTTAATTAGGTGCGGTTCTTGGGGGAGCAACCTCATGCCTCTATGGACTTCGAATTTCAGGTCACTAGAGCAGAAAGGGCAAGATTTTTTACAACACATGCATGTGCTATATATGCGTTCAAGAAAACCAACATCAAGTGTTGAAGCTGATATAGCTGGTGGTGGATCTATCACATGCTCCAATGATCACCCTAAGCCAGAAGCATACATTGCATCATCAAAACGTTATGCTTTCAAAGAAGGTATAAATAATATATTTGTATTGTATGTGGTGTCTGCTACTCATTTATCCATTTGTATATATATATATATATATTTTATGCAATGAAAACCATTATTTGGTAGGTGATAGAGTTAAATATGTGGGATCCTTGCATTCTGGATTTTCTCCTCTGTTACCTCTGATGTGCTACGAACTATACGCAAAAACCTACAAGTTCTAATATTTATAATAAAACGGACAAACCTAAACTAACGCGCACAATACGGCAAGTGTACCGATCGTTTGCAGAATAGATAGATAAGACCGAGTATCGAACCTACGGACACTGTATGTACAGGGAAATACTGACTCAGATGCAGGATAACTAATTACAAAAAGGGGGGTTTCTTTTATTTAAGAGAGAAATAAACTATAGAAAATAAAGGAAAAGACGAGGACAAACAAACTAGCGTGAGAATAACTACGTAACGAAAACAGATAGGGTGAAAGCACTACCTAGGCCCGAATCCTACACGTGTCTGACGAAGGTTCTATCGGTAATGGAACTGATGTGATACCGGGATCTTAAAATACTAAACTCAAAGGGAACCTAGAGCACCCTCGACCCTTCTCAAGGATTGTCAACTAGGAGACCTAAAAGCCGTTAAACCACCGGCTGGACGGGTTCCCCTCACAGGTCATACAGTCTACTCAAGAAGTATCCGCTAGACAATCTACCTCACAGCGCGAAAGTCTCAATACACCTAAGTGCAAGGGATAACTAAGAATTTCCTATTGGACTCGGTAAACAAGATGCGAACGACGAACTAGACAGACCTTCTCACAAAGATTCTAAACTAGCGATCAGACACACGAGATAAACCGACAATCTCTCACCTCACAGCTATTAAGATTGGTTGAATATTTAGATTTACCAATTCACGAATTTCATTCCTATGGAATACTACATCTAGCAAACCATCCAATAATCAAAAACACACGGCAATTGATCTAGCATGCACCTATTATATGAAAGACATTCATCAAAGCACATGAGTACTGAAAAATCATTTAATTGATAATACTAAATACGCATACACATCCAATGATCAAAACCAAGTTTGTTACATCATGAGTTCTTCACATTCAAAAGTTCTAAAAACCAACAAAAACCAATGTCAAACATGTGCAATCATCTAAACCTAGGTAGTTCTAAAAGTTTAGCCAAGAAACATCATATAAATACAATTCATAATCTGTTAATAACAAAGGAAGAACAAGAAATCAAAGAGAAACAAAGAATCAAGGTAAACCGAACGATGAACACCCGATATCCTTGATCCAATGCTTTGATTCTTCGATCCTATACTTTCTCAGCCTTTGATTCCTCTTGAAAACACCTTTTTCCGTCACTTTTCGTCGCCTCCAGCCGCTCCAGGCTCGTTCCCCCTTTAGGGTTTTCTAATTTTTGGTTTAAAAGGAGATGTCTGCGAAAAACCACCCGTCGCGTAGCGCGACGGGATCTTGCACACTCCTCGCGTAGCGCGAGGCCCCCAGAAAAGACAAAACAGTCGGACAATCATTAAAAGGGTAATTCTGTCATTTTGCAATCCTCGCGTAGCGCGACGAAATTCCAAGACCTGTCGCGCTACGCGACAGGGGTAAAAATCCAGAAAGTTTCTTTTTTTTCTTATCCACAGCCCTCTCGCACGAACTGGAAACTCGTTCTTCTTCGTTTTCAATCATATCCGCTTCCTTTGTGACCTAACAACCATAAGATATAGAAATATTAAGTACAAGTAGTTATAGAAGAAAACCGAAGCAAAACAAACACAAAGTGGGAATAAAATTGACACTAAAATGCATCTATTTTGCAATACATCAACCTCCCATAAGGTATCCTAAAATGGAAAATTTTAAGCTTTTATATTTTTATTTTTTTCCAGTTTTGTATATAATCTTTTTGCATGGACTTTGTAGGGGTCTAGTATATGTATATAATCTTTTTGCATGGACTTTGTAGGGGTCCAGTATATGGTTATAAAAGAAAAGTGTTACTTGCATTTGATGAAAACGGGTCTTCTAAGATTGGAGTTAGATTTGATGAAACAAATTACAGAAGGCCATGGCTTTTTCTGTCCAGGTAATACTAACAGCCAACTAATCCTTATTTTAAAATTTTAATTTGTTAGTTATCCGCAGATTAATTAAAAATGATTTGGTGGAATTAATATGAGCAAACACTTGTATATGAGGCTAACTGTAGTTGAACTTTTGTTAGAAGCATTCATGATCTCTAGCTACTGAATAATAGTGTTTATGGTCATACTAAACAAATTTTAATATTTTTCTGGCAAACCCATCATTATTGCTCGGCAATAAGATCAATATAGATTGTGGAAATAGCCAAGTGGTGAGATTATACATTGTTCATTTTTCCACTTACAATATGATTACCTAAATGTTTTTCAAATTAGGTTTCTGAGAAGAAGGCAACAGATTGATGTAGTTCCGACTGAGTCTATTGCAAAGTCTTTATTGTGCTCTCACTTTTGCTCTGAAGATAATAACCACAAATCTCATTCAAAAGATGTAATTTCACCCTAAATGTGGCTATTTGTGTTCATTTCACTTGATGTGAGGTTTTTCTTAGTTCTTATTAAGTTCCAATAGTTGTCTTGTGAGATTGATTATTTGATATATCTTGATTTTCTTTTTTGTGATAGATTTTTTACTTAGAATACAGATAAAATCCAAGTTTCTTACTGGCTACTTCAGGAGCTTTTCTAAAACGTGTTGCACCTGTTGCCGAGTATATTCCATGTATTGCTTCTATTAATAATAATGGATAAACTTTATATTTTCCTGTTAACACTTCAGTTCCGAAAAATAGTATTACCCAACAAAATTTCTGGTACATATAGGAACACCTAAGGGGTTTGGAGGTCACGGGTTCAAGTCTCATTAGTGACAGGATTAAAAGAAATTCGTATTTCAAAAAAAAATATATATATGAATAATATCAGTAAAAATATTAAACAAAGAGTCAACCGAACTCTTGAAAGATTTGCAAGACAATATGATTGCAACAATAATCTAAATCTTTGAAATATTAGGAGCATTTATTTGGAGAATTTTAAACCTGTTTGACCCATTCACCTTTTAGTTAATTTCTTTGTTCTGACCTGTTTAACTCAAAATATTGTTTTATAATTCCTAAATTATTATTACTAAGTATATAACATTATATTTTTTCAGCCCGTGTAATACACCGATCTATAACCTAGTATATAATATAAGATAACATTCACAACATATAGTTAGAATGGATATGAATAAAAAAAAGGCTATACATCCTTCAAAGATTATTACACAATATTTACTTATAAATACATAAATAAATGAATGTTTTAGATGAGGACGGTTCCACTAATAAGTGGTTTTTTGTTAAGAAATACTAAGAAGTGGGTCAAACGAACTCCGATTGAGCTCATTCCAGCGGCGTTGGAACCTTCTCATCGAACCCTAACCCGGACCCAAAAACCTAAACCCCCCTCCACCCGCACCCCCAAAAACCTAAACCCTCCTCCAACCCTACCCCGAAAAGCCTAAAACCACCACCCCCACCCACCTCCAAAAACCTAAACCCCCCACCTCCATAAAAAAAAACCTAAACCATAAAATCTAAAGCCTAAAAGCTAAACCCTAAGGCTAAAACCCTAAAATTCAAACGTAAAATCTAAACCCTAAAAGCTAAGATGGTAGAGTTCGACGAGACGGTTCCAAAGCCGCTGAAATTAGCTCAATCGGAGTTCGTTTGATATCGTTTCTTAAGATTTTTGTCATTTCTTAGCGAAAAACTACTCCTTATTTGATGTTCCCCCTGTTTTAGATTACTTCTAGTAGTTCTCGTATTATTTATATACGTTGAACCTTATATATATATATATATATATATATAGGGAATGGTTCATTTGAAAACTCCTAAATATTTTGAAAACTCACGAGAACTCGTCAAAAATCCAATCAAAATATTTTTTTTTTGTTTTTACTATTTTTATTGTTAAAATACAACATAAAAAAATGAATTTATATATGTAAATTTACATGAATTCATATATTAAAAAAAAATATACACTTGTGTAAGTTTACCACTTACAAATGTGTAAGTGTTTACTATTTACACATGTATATAAATTTTTTTAAGGATAATTTAGAGAGAAGTGATGAATTAATTGAAGAGATAAATCATTTTTTATGTTATATTTTAATAATAAAGATAGTGAAAACAAAAAAATGGTTTTAATTGGTTTTTTAACGAGTTCTCGTGAGTTCTCAAGTATTTATGAGTTCTCATTTGAACCTAACCCTATATATGTGTATATATATATATATATATATATATATATATATCTCCTATATAGAGTTGAGTTATACTAAAAAGGATTTTTTTTCTAAAAAGCCTAAAAAGGGCATGGTGTTTTAAATTTTAGAAATGGTGATTATCAACTTTTAAATATGTTCACATAAGTAAAACAAAAATACCATACCTAAAATGAAAGAACACCATGTCTAAAATCTACTTTTTAGGCTTCTTAAGAAAAAAATCCTTTTTAGAATAAATCTCCCATATATATATATATTAGTTATCAAATTAAGTTTAATAGTGTTATAGTCTATAAATACATATGCTTTATAATATAAACATTTCTTTTCATCCCAAAACAAATAAGTATACCATCGTTTCTAATCTGTTGAATCCACTTTTATCAAGTTATTTACCCGAAATGTGACATCCAAGTAAGTATTTTATGACCAGTCCTAATTTCATATGTTAACCTTAACACGCTCAATACTTATAATATGTTTCGTTTCTTAATGCGACATAACAAGGACTTTCATATTTTTTTACGCGGTTGGAAATCAATGTTACTCACGTTCATTAGTCATAATCCTTATGATATTCTATTTTTTTCATATCTTACAATATTACTACATTGATATTTGATTATTATTCAGATCGACTTTCATATTTTGTTTTGGTTTCATCAATTGTTTATTAAAATACATGGTCGTGGGTGGTTTTATATGTATTTTCGTTACCAGAAAAACAAAAAAAAAAAAAAAAAAACACCGAGTACTTTTTTTTTTAAATGTTGAAAAGTTAAAAAAAATGCAGTGTTTTTACATCATACGTTAGCATGTTACATACGTAAAAAAAATTAATTTTTTTTATAAAAAAACCATTCAGCTTTTTTTTATTTTTATTTTACCAAAAGTGTTGAAATTAGATATATAAGCTATCCCAAAAATTAAAAAAATATTTTACCTATGTTTTAAACTTTTACATATGTAACACAGGATTTCGATATTATCCTATATATATATATATATATATATATATATATATATATTAATTAGTTATGGTCTAAGGTGCATAGTCGCATAGATATTTTTTTGCAATATATTAATAATCAGGCTACAGTTTTATTTTGACTTTCAAAAACATTAAATTCCCAAAATATTAAAATAGAAATGAACATTTTCATATTCAATTAGAAACAACATCAATAAACATTTCCATCTTTTTAGCAATACCAAGTTTGAAAACGTTGGACTTACACACTTAATAATATTTTCTCTTTTTTTTTAACACAAATTTCTTTATTCTCGTGAAAGTGGGACTTGAACCCATGATCTTTTCTCAAACATCGGTGTTATAGAGGATTTTCATCTACCACTGTGCCACCAACCCCAATAAACGTTTCTCTTTCATCC
Source organism: Smallanthus sonchifolius (assembly GCA_023525975.1). Taxonomy (NCBI): domain Eukaryota; kingdom Viridiplantae; phylum Streptophyta; class Magnoliopsida; order Asterales; family Asteraceae; genus Smallanthus; species Smallanthus sonchifolius. The sequence goes on along the minus strand of CM042024.1, from coordinate 3,236,148 downwards.
GGTAACCAATACTAAATATTCAGAAAAAAAAATAGTAATAATTATTGTTATTATTATAAAAGAAGTTGGTGCGCTTATCCCTCTCCTATAACTCCCACACCTGCTCACTTTTTCATCTTTGCATCTCTTCTTAAAAAAAACAGCCATGGCTTCTTCTTCTTCCGCTTGCAGTTTCATCTTCTACGCTCTATTGCTTATCCAAGTATGCTTCTTTCTACACTCTTTCCTTTTATTTCATGCACCATTTAGTCATAAGAATATCAAATTTGTTAAAAAGTAAAAAAACCCAAAACAACAAAATCAATGATTTATATTAAAAGTTTTAGAAATCTCTATTAAAAGAGAATTTTACATGAAATATTGTTCAAAACTTGTTGTTGATTTGAATCGAATCTTTCGACGTATGACAGCTTTGCAGTGCTCGTGAGATCATGGACAAGAACCAGAACAACGATCACAAAGAAGAAAATCGTATAAGTATTTATGGGAAGAATGGTGCTTCTGATTTGGATCCGGCTCTAAATGTGTTCTTTCATGTGAATGATTTATATTCTGGCAAAAAAATGCCAATTTATTTCGCGGTTAATGATCCTTCAACAACTCCTCGGTTGTTAACTAGAGAACAATCCGATTTGATACCATTTTCCTCAAAAAAACTCGCGTATCTTCTAGAATTTATATCATTAGCCGAGGGTTCGCCTCAAGCTCTAGCCATGGAGCAAACACTCAAACAGTGTGAGCTTGAGGCAACCCCTGGCGAGACCAGGTTTTGCGCTAGTTCGTTAGAGTCCATGCTGGACTCTACACGAGGGATATTGGGTATGGTCAAACTGAAAGCGTTGACCACCAATATCCGTAATTTGTCTAGTACCCTTTTGCAAGGGTACACCTTTTTGAAGGAGCCATTGGAGATCAATGTTTCTGATATGGTGGCTTGTCATACCATGGCTTATCCTTAAGCGGTTTACTATTGTCATGGTCAAAAGGGGTATAATAGGGTTTTTGAGATATCTTTGGGGGGTGAAAATGGAAATATAGTGGATGCTATTGCTGTCTGCCACATGGACACTTCCATGTGGGATAGTGATCACGTGGCGTTTCACGTGCTCGGAGGCCAGCCTGGCAGCTCGCCGGTGTGCCATTTTCTCCCCGCCGATAATATTGTGTGGATACCATCACCATAGAAGGCTAGAAACATAGAGGATTGTTGTATGTAATATATTTTGATGGGAAAATATGTTTGTATGTGTGTAATATGTAGACTAGTAAATAGTGATTTTATGACCACTTATGGTATTTTGTATTATTTATGTTATATTTTTTTATCAGATAGTATTATGTTGTATAATACAATCTTACAACACAGATGTAGCATACATGTGACAGGAAAAGTGAGACGACAAATCTCAACTTCTATGAATGACACCGGTACGTGAAAAGAATACATAATTTACTATGAATTGTGTTACAAACATGTTTAAGTTGAAATGGATATTATTTAGTACGGGTCGAAACAATCACGATGATCATGTTTGCCCACAAATATCTCTCTATTTTTTAAATATTTTCTTTTAAAAGATATAAAAAATTTGTATTTCTTTGAATAGTTAAAAGTACAATAATCTAGATTGGGTTGAACTTGCCTTCATTCGTGGGTATATGCTCATAGCATGTTCTAAACATTGATGATGCTCGAATTTGTTCTCTTTCCCGAATGGTGTGTGATTGGTAGAAAAAAAATGAAGTTTAAAGGTGCTAAATCGATTTACTTGTTTCTATTTTCTTTTTAGATTTTAATTAACACCGATACCAATTGTGTTTTACATTTAACTCCCAAATATTGCGAGCAGTAGCGAACCCGGAAATTTTTTTTATGGGGGTCAAAATTTTTTATGTCAGTTGTGTCTCGCTAAATATTAATTTTTTTTAGTTCAGGTCGGGTCGGGTCACATAGTACACACATTATCATTAGTTACAATTAGCAAATAGCACATATGGTATAACATTACAGAAAAATAATATTATTAACAAAAATCAAAAGTTAGAGAAAAAAATTTAAAAAAGAGTAAAGTGTCATTTTCGTCCCTGTGGTTTGATCATTTTAGCCACTTTCATTCAAAAACTTTTTTTTAGCTTTTCTATCCCTAACTTTTCAAAATCTAGTCATTTTCATCCAATTAACTAACTTCGTTAAAATTTTAATGTTAAGTCAGGGGCAATTTGGTCTTTTCAAAAATAAAAACCACCCACACCCACCCCTATCTCTGTGCTTTCTCACTCTCTCTCTCTCCTCCTCCTCTCTCTCTACAAGAACACCACCACCAACAGAGCTTGGTGGTTTCAAAAATCAAAGGATTTCATACCATTCCAAGGCCAAAGAAACCTGTTAGAGGAATTTGATTCAATTTAAGTTCGAATGCTACCTGAAATTGATCTATTATTTTGATTTAGTCCCATGAAATCGACCAGAGAGACTGAAATCGATTTAGCCCTATGAAATCCTTGGTTTCTTGTTCGATTTACACACACACATCAGACCCAAAGTCGGGGCCGGCAGGGATGTTCAAGAACTCCAATCATGACCAAAAACCCTAGATCGAATGGTGATGAGAGATCGAAGCCGGCTGTTCATTTGGCCAGAGATCGAAACCAGAGAGATGGATCAAGTTTCCAGTTGCAGATCTCAACCCAAACAAGGCAACGACGTCACAAAACCGGAGATAGTAGTCACACGGTCACTGAACTAGCTAAGCGACGACGGCGGAACCTGACGGCAGCGGTGGTACACGACGGCAGTCACGGAGGCAGAGGTACAGGACGGCGGTGATGACATTACCGGACGATGACGACGGGCGTTACCGGATAGATGAACGCTTCTTCCTCTTGGTTCCAGCTTGATGGGGAAAGGTTTTGAGGGCTTGGGACTAACCGGGTTTTAAGCAGGGGATAAAAGGGGATTAAAAAGAGGGTTTTTATTTTTGAAAAGACCAAATTATCCCTGACTTAATGTTAAAATTTTAACGGAGTTAGTCAATTGGTTGAAAATGGCTAGATTTTAAAAAGTAAGGGACGTAAAAGCTAAAAAAAAGTTTTTAGATGAAAGTGGTTAAAATGGCCAAACCACTGGGACGAAAATGGCACTTTACTCTTTAAAAAAAGTTACATAAAATTGTGAGGAGGTAGGGACTCAAGGCTATGAACAGTGAAACGACCAACATGGCGAGAATCGTAAATTCGTGATTAGCAAAGAACCTTAAATCGTGAGGAAACAGGGTGAGGATCGTGATTAATTTTTTTTTCTGATTGTGTTAAGTTCGATTAGGAGGCATGACGAGAATCGTGACTAGCAAATTGTTGTTCTTCAAATTGTGTGAAGCGTGAATATGAAATGTCGAGCCGTCGATAAATCAGGATTCAATATTGCCGTTATTTATATTTTTTTTAGGTTAAATTGTTCAAAAATTTAAATGGGAAACACGTTAACTATATGTGTGCTTAATTGTCTAAATGGGTAATAGTTAATTAAATGTGGGTTTAATTGTTTAAATGACTAAGTTTTAGTCCAATTTAAGTTATTAGTTTAAATGAGAGTCGATGTTAAAAATTAAATTTACTTGAGTCGGTGTTAAAAAATAGTTTTTCTTGGGGCCGGTCAAAATTTTATGGGAGTCGATGTCAAAATTTTATGGGGGTCGGTCGAGATTATACCGCATATCTAACAAATAATTTTTTTTTCATGGGGGTCGGCTGGCCCACCTAGCAATAGCTAGGTCCGCCAATGTTTGCGAGAACTCGCGAAAAAACCAATAAAAACCATTTTTTGTTTTACTATTTTTATTATTATAATACAATATAAAAATAAATTTACATGTATTCGTATATTAAAAAAATGTATACGTGTAAATTTTTACCGTTCACACATGTGTACAAATTATTTTAAGAATAATTTAGAGATGAGAGATGAATAAATTAGAGAGATGCCATTTTTTATGTTGTATTTTAATAATAAAGATGGTAAAAACATAAAAATTAATTGTTTTTTATGTGAGTTCTTAGAGTATAAGGTATGCTCTCACTTGGCTCTCCCAAGTAAGAGTATATTTTTTGCCACCTAGGCGCCACATCACCTTGGTGTAACCGTCACTTGGCTATCACATGGCAAGAGGTGTACTCATGTGAGTGATACCCAAGTGAGTATTAAATGCAACAATTTAAAATAAATTCGAATTTCATTAAAATAATAAATAAAAAACATTAAATAAAAAAACATTAAATAAAAAAAACAATAAATAAAAAAAACATTAAATAAAAGTACATAAATTTTAAAAAACTAGTCTTCAATCCCATATTTTGCCTTGATCGCGTTTTGTTTTCTCTCGAAGAAGGCTCGTCTGGCACCGTGAAAGCGATCAAGGTCGAGTGCGAGAATATTCATCTCATCTTTTTCTTTTTTCCAATCATTTCTCTCTTTTTGAGTCAAGTTAAATTGGCGCATTTTCTCGATCATTTGTTGACCGATCTCGATGTGTGTCGGAACGGAGCGGGAGCCAGATGCTTGGGCTTTTGCTTTTTTCTTCCCGATCGGCCGTACTATTGCGTCCTCCTCATCCGTTTCCTCTACGTTGATATCATACCTAGATCTCCCATCGGATGCAACGGGACTATCGGCCATGTCGTTTGAGGATCTTTTCTTTGACGATCCAGGTCCGCTCTTTTTGATGTAAATTTGTTGCCATTTCGGCGAATTCCTTAAAAGTTCCCAAATTCTAATTAGAGTCATGCCTCCAACATCGTCTTGAAAACGTGCAGTTGCTTGCGTCAAAATATCCGTATCACTAGACCCGCTCTTTCGGATCCGCTCACATTCTTCGTATATACCGTTGAAAATTACGACCTTTCTGTTAATATGAGTCCATTTAGAACTCAACTGGTCGGTTGTGCGGTAATCGGGCCCGACTTCCATCAAGATAAAATATTTTTCTGCAACACGCTCCCATAAAGCGGTCTTGGTTTGAGCGTTCCCTAGAAAAATAAAAGTATTAATTTTGTAAATAATATAAGTATTAAAAAGGTAATATAAAAGTATTAATTTTACCAATGATGTGATTCTCGGATACGTCGACAAACGCTTTTGCCAACTTCAACTCCTCCTCCGTATCCCACTTTTTAGTGGCTCGTGTAGAAGTCGATTCTTTAACGACCTTTTACTTTCTGCGATTTCGGGAAGGTCCGGGTTTCGTTTCGTCGACGTTTTCTTTGGATTGTGGTGCGGGTTGAGTTTCAGGAACAACGTCCGGCTCAGACAAGTTTATCGGTTGGCGTTGTGGTTGTGGAGCATATCCCACTTTTTAGTGGCTCGTGTAGAAGTCGATTCTTTAACGACCTTTTACTTTCTGCGATTTCGGGAAGGTCCGGGTTGCGTTTCGTCGACGTTTTCTTTGGATTGTGGTGCGGGTTGAGTTTCAGGAACAACGTCCGGCTCAGACAAGTTTATCGGTTGGCGTTGTGGTTGTGGAGCATAACCCGCCGAACCAAACGGGTTTTGGGTGAAGGGAAGCACTTGACCACGGATTTGGAAGGCGTTTTGTTGATTAACGTATTGTTGATACCACCACATCGGGTCATTAGGATTCATGGCTTTTTTTATAAAAAATTGAGAGTGAAGATTGTTTAGAAATTGTTGTGTATAAAAATTTGGTTTAAATGCGTTATTTATAAGGTAAAAATAATTGAATTAAAAGTATTTTTAGTTTTTTTTATTATTTTCAACGGTATACAAATTTAATTGGAATATATCCGTTGAACGGTACAATTTTGGATTTCTCCCTGTGAAAGGCTTCACGCCTACACACTCACGCCCTCTTCACGCCACAGAGGGTGGTGTGCTGCTCCTTGTCATGCCGTGAGAGGCCTCACACCAAGGTGTGCGTGAGGGTATACCCCTCACCCTTATTGTTAATTTGTTATAAGTATTTATGAATTCTCTTTAATACAACGCATAAAATTGGGCTTGGCCACCGTTTTTATTCGTTTTAATAAAATGCGCAGATCTGGGCTTGGCCCACTTACAAAGCAATAAAGATTTACTTCGGTAGAATTAATCTAAAATTATTTACATTTAATCAACGTAAAAGTGAAAATCAAAACAACTTCTGCATTCCTGATTGAGAATATTTTTTCTTATCAAATATTTGATTAAGAAAATTTTCAGAAAATATAAAAAGTAAAGTTGAAATGTTCTTGTGCAATTATTTATCGGCAAACATAAAATATATACATTACTAACCATATTAAAAATGAATGCTAATGAAGAATAATTTGTTTTTTTTTAAGTTCGTGCTTATTTTATCTATGTTGTTCATAACCGAGCCAGTGTTTTACGCACCCCGCTGCAGCACGCGATGTTTTTTTACTAGTTTTATTAATTATTTAAATTATATTATTAAGTCTTTTAACATATGTTAAATTTAATTCATCAAGAATATTAATATATTATAGAAGTTATGCAACCACCGGTCCACCACCGCCACCCTGCCGCCATCTTAATCATGCCTCATCTCCAGCCATCATCGCCAACAGGGGCGGAGATAGTATTTGCGAGATAGGGCCAAGTGACTCGCTGATTTTTGAAATCTATATGAAGTGTATAGTACAGAAATTTGGATTGATCTCAAACTTTTTCCAGCGTTTTGCCCGTTGATTTTATGAAAGTTTTGTCCCTTAAAACTAACATAAAAGTGTTTAAATCGTATAGCCAAGTAAAAAATAAATATTGCTTAGTAATTTATTTTATTTAAAAAATAAAAATGTTAAGACCAAATTAGTTTTTTATTTAAGTATACAAAAATTAAGTTAAACCTATTTTAGTAAGCTCAAATTTAGGTACTCATTACCATTTACACATAACCCAAATCTCACTCAAATACCCATATAAACCCATAAGGCCATAACCCAATTTCTCTTAATTGTTAAACCTAATTTTGTATTTTGTGAACCAGTATCCATCGACATTTTAGAACTCCCATTGACTAGAAAGAAAAGGTAGTAGGCCATAAGCAATTTGTCATCACAACCAATCAACCACTGCCGCGATTTGCGACCGATGTTAAAATTAGATGCGATTATATGAAACTTGATGTTAAATGCAAACTTGATTCGAATTAGGTGTGAAACTTGAAACTTAATTGAAGTTGTTATTGTAGTTGAAACTTAATTGAAGTTGTTATTATTATTATTATTATTATTATTATTATTATTATTATTATTATTATTATTATTATTATTATTATTATTATTATTATTATTATTATTATTATTCAGTTAATGAAAACCACTATTACCTTCCACAGGTAAGGCTGAGCATTCGGTTCGAACCGGATCGGAACCGCGAACCGTTTGGATGGAAATATGTTAACCGAGGACCGGGTCATATATAAACGGTTCGGACCGGACCGGAACCATATTAAACGGGTTGGAACCGTTTAATTGCTGGACCGAACCAATTAAGATAAAGTTCCACTTTCATTATACCAAATTATGTTTCCTGTAAAATAAATTTCCAATCCAACTCCACAAAACAAAAAAACAAACCCAAAATACTCCATAAACGGTTCTAACGGGTCCGAACCAGAACCGTCGGGTTATTAACCGAACCGAACCGAACCGAACCGCGAACCGTTTAATGACCATATGAAGAACCGGGGACCGGACCTGTTTAGTATTTCGCGGGTCGGTTCCGGTTCTAATTAGTCCGGTTCTACGGTTCTAATGGTTCCGAACCACGAACTGCTCACCCCTATCCACAGGACAATGGAATGACATATTCAGAACTACTTTTAAAAATAATGTATAAATCTACCATCTATATAAAACACTATCATGATATCTTTTCTATATTTTGGTTACACGGAGTACATTTGTGTAATTAACTATAATAGTGTTGTAAATAATGTTTTTAAAATTTTAACAAAATAATAATAAAAGCAAAATAAAAAATATTAAAGCTAAATTTAGAAAAAAAAAACTTGCAAAATAATAATGATAATAATTGTACTATTACATGCGTTTTGTGAAATTGTTTTTATTGGAATATGTAATTATAATATACTTGGATTAAGAATACCAAAATATTTATGAAAGGTTGAAGTTCGTTGGCACATGGCAATATATAGTGAGTCACCGACGGAAGGAAATAAAGAGGAAAAATGGTACAACGGCCAATGTTTTTTTTAATGGTAATTTGGATCACTGACGGGCCACTGATTCATCTGATCATCTCCATCTCCCTCAGAAAGGCGAGAAAACCACCTGACTCAATCTGGACCCCTATTTTTTTGTCACAAGTGAGATTTGAAACCAAAATCTTCTCATTTTAGTGAAGTCTTGGGTATATCTCATTTCACTGTCCTGTGGATAGGGGTAAGTGTGTGGCTAGAATAAAGGGAACTCATGGGATGACATGATACCCATGCAATAGTTCATTTCCCTCGTTTGTTGCTTTTATTTATAACTCTCCTTTTTATAGGAGCTTGGAGATTGTTAATGGTTACGCATGAAAAATTGATCTAATTATATATCTTAAATTCTTTCTAATCTTCTCTATTTTTTTTTTGCCAATGATTAAACATTGGAACCACATCATATTACAAATTATATAATAGATTAAAATGAACTTTGACTGAATAGTAACTCTTCTATTCAGTTTGTGCCACGTCGTAGGTGGTTTTTTCTTTTTAATTTACTCGTCATACTATATATAAAATATGTTTTTAACCCGTTTAATTTTTTAATGAGTTCGTGTTTCTTTAACAACTTTCGTTCGTTATATTTTTTTCAAAAACGGAGTGCGCGACTGTTTTTAGTTTTTCTTTGTCAACGTTTCGATATAATTTTTTTTAAGAACAGAGTTGTATTCAAAAGCGATTTTTTTTGTATTGTGGCTTATAGCGAGTGTCATTAACATTGTGGTACCGTGACGAAACGAACCTATTAAGAGCACCGAAAAAACAATTTTAAAACGTACAGCGGAAAGTAAGCACGAACCGATCTAGGCGAAACCCTAGATAGCCCCACCATGAGTCCAGATGCAAACCAAATATACAATAAACAACCATAGGGGTTTAGGGTTATATTTTTCGCGAGTAGGAGACAACAACCTAGATGCAACACCACATGACAACAGTTCGGTCACTAGATCCGGCTCCACGAACTAAACCCGCAACTCTAATCCACACGTACAAGCCTAAATCTCTATTCGTCTTGTCTCTCCAAATTAAGCACATGAACATCTAAATGAATCTCTATTCGTTTGCTCCAATCACCCGGTGTCACCACCAACAAAAACAGTGTTAGTCACACCTAACGATACTGGTGGTACACGACGGTCCTTAGCGGCTTACGGAGACAGCCCGGCTAACGAGTTTCCTGGTGACGGCTAAAAACGGCGCAAGGAAAGGAGTGCGGCAGCTGACAGCGCAACGGCTAGGGCGACGGCGGCGCCGGTTTGGATAGTGGCGGCGGCGCAGGGAGAGGAAGGGAGGATTAGGGTTTCCAACTTGTTCTCCAAGAACTCTCAATTATTGTGTCCCTTTAATTCCCTTGCCTAAACATTATATATATAGATATTAGGAAACTTAATCCTCAAGATTAGGGTTTCTAAGTTTCTACTAATTCCCCTTTTGATACTTGTGATTATCATATAATCACTAATATCCAAACACTTTGGTAAACTATATAAAAGGTCCACATAAATATATGTAATTAACTTTTATAATTAATTATATACATATATCTAATATTTATATATATATATAACTTAATTATTCCGCAATTCCAAATTATCGGATCTCTTAATTTAATCGTTTGTAATTTCAAATTACAATCCCTCTTTTGCCATTGATTATCCTAGATAATCTAGATGATTATTTCATAAAAAATCATTTGCCTTTCGGTTTAGTTTCGTGTAAGGTTTGTTTAACTCTTAAACGACCTTTAATATAGATTGTTGTTCGTGGTATAACTCTTTGGATTTTATCTCGATGGTCATGTTGTTGAATGTCGTTACTCGGACATACTAGTCCAACACAACATGTGTATACTTAGTCGAAAAAGAGGCCAACTCCCAATCTAACCTGCCGGTACGGTCCAGTTATGAAAACCTTAAATTAGGTTATTAATCTGTTTAAATTTTAACACATTTAGTTCGAATGTCGTATCTCTTTTGGAAACTCGAATTATACTATACTAAAAATTGATACAATAATATTGTATAAAACTTTAATGACATAGAGTTATAAATAATACTTAAATTAATAATAGATTAAAAACAATCCAAGATAAAGTTGATGAGAGAATAATCTATATCAAAATTCAAAATTTTAAAGATATGTATATCTTTAAACAAACTTAACGGATGATCCTCTAATTCAAATTTACAATTTCTAACACAATTTATTTCTGTTGTGTAATCATTCGGTTTTTATGGTTGGTTAAAAAGAGAAAAAAACGGATTAATAGATAAAAAAAAAAAAAATTGAAACCTCCTCATTTTTCTCACCCGCTATTTATATAACCCTCCTCCTATATTTTCATCATCAAAACTTACACTCATGAGACGACCATTAGGCCAGAGCGGCGATGATCATTTGGACGGCCAAGCCGACCTGAATCTGTCGCTCCACCAACCGCAACGGGTGGTGGCATTGCCGCGCCACAACCGTAGAAACCTTAGACAAATCCTTCCACAAGGTAAATCTCTAACCATCCCACCGTCATTCCCTTGGGCTACCAACCACCGTGCCACCGTGCACAGCCTCAAACACCTAACCGAAAAAGGTATGAACCTCATCTCCGGTGACGTCCAATGCAAACGTTGCAACCGACAATACCAGATTGAACATGATGTTAAAGCCAAGTTCTTCGAAATCTCTCGATACGTGAAGGAGAACAAATACAAACTAAATGATAGAGCTCCGGCCTCGTGGTTGAACCCTATTTTGCCGAGTTGTCGCTACTGCAATCAAGAAAATTGTGTGAAGCCGATAATGGCGCAGAACAAGAAATCGATAAACTGGTTGTTTTTGCTTTTAGGGCAGATGCTTGGATGTTGCACTTTGGCTCAACTCAAGTATTTCTGTAAGCACACTAGGAATCATCGAACCGGAGCAAAAGATCGGGTTCTTTTCTTAACCTATTTAGGGTTGTGCTAGCAACTTGAACCGAATGGACCATTTGATCGGTTGGTTGGTTATTAGTAAGTACTTATTTTATTTTCGAATTCTCGGTTTATTGATACATGCTCGTATCGATTTGGGTAAACTGAAATCTATTACATGTTTCTTAGTATATGGATTATAATATTATCGTTGAGTATCATCTTTGTTTATCGTTTATTTTATTAATTCGATGTTAGTTTGAATTATTATTTTGTTGCGTGAATATAAAGTGAGATAAATATATGTTTTATTCACATGCAAAATTTGAATCATAACTTTTGATGATCTATTTATTAGTTGAATTTATTATTTTGTTATGTGAATATAAAATCATGAGATAAATATATGTTTAATTCACATGTAAACTGATATCAAACTTTCATTTCATTTTACGGACCTGTTTTATTTTTTTGTACGATATTCATTGTGATATATTAGTTGAATTTATTTTTGTTACTTAATACAAGTGAGATAAATATATGTTTATATCACATATATGCCGAATTTGAATCATAATTTTTAAAATTTTAAATTCAAGTCTAAGTGATCATATCAAATTTTCATTTCATTTTACGGACATATTCCATACGATAATTACTGTAATCTTGAATTTTAAAATTCAAGTTAGATTGATCGATCTTTCATTTCATTTTACGATAAAATCAAGAGAGACAAATATATGCTTAATTCACATATGTAAAATTTGAATCATAACTTTTGAATTTTAAAATTCAATTCATCATTACATTTTACGGCCATACTTTAATCTTTTACGATAATCACTGTGATGTACTAGGAAACCTTCAATTAATTTTTTTTTTACAAATTCTCCTATGTTCCTGAGAAGTAAAGTATATAAATACACCATCCATACTATAATGAGGATGAGGAAACTCGGAGGTGATAATGTCTTTTCAAATTTAAATAAGAAATAGTAGGATATATTAAAAATATAATTTTTAAATACATCAAATACTTTGTACTTGTTAGATTTTTCGGACTTACACCTCATAGGCTAATTTATAATAATTTTATAAATATCGAGTGCATGAAAATTTATAGTCGAATTTAAAAAGGTTTATGTTACTGTTAATCGGAAGAAAGAAATTGTATTATGTGGCGAAAGAAATTGGATTTGGTGGCGAATGGGGCTAATACATTTTGGCTTGGCTCTTGTCGGCTTCATCTATGACCTTTGTGATATATAAGAAATTTAATTCGAATAATTTGATGTTTTCATGCAGGGCGGCTCAATCAATTTGGGGCCCCAAGTAAACTAAAAACTTGAGCCTCTTTTTCAAAAATCATGTTGTAAACTCTCCTCCCTTTTGTGTTCATATCGACGTCTTGTTTCTGTTTTTTTTTCATTTAAAATAACCGGATTTATCCTTTCGAATACGATTTGATATGAAAAAGTAGAATAATTTATTATAAACTAAGGCAAATTCACAATCATTTAGAGGGGAACAATCAACAATCACATATATGTCACAGATTTATCACAAATTATAACAACTTAAATAATCAGCAACTCCAGTTATTAACAATTTGTCACAAATTAGGTTGTTGTCACAGATTTATCAACATTTTTGTCAACTTAGATTATAAAAGATTTAATCAAGATACCTATTAATGCTTCAATTTACACGGTGCGCTTAATGGTAAATTGGTAACACTTTCAGTCCAGTACAAAAACACATACATAAAAATCATTTTTTTAAGAAATCGGAGGCCCTTTTCAAATGGGGGCCTTAAGACCTAGCTTGTGTTGACAACACACTTGAGCCATCCATGTTTTCATGAGCCTTGTTTTGAGGGTAAAACTCTTTAAAAGTTGATCGACACCATTTTTCTATTTCCCATATTCTATCAAAAGTTATAAATATATTAGAATCAACAAGGATCGTTTCTTTTTGGTGTTCAAATGTGGTATGGGTTAAGTTGCAAAAAATCTTATTGGATAAAGATCATGTTTTGCAAAGCGTCTTCAAATTATGGTATGTTATAATCATACACGAGTAATCTTAGAGTTTAATTTAACAGAGTTATTAATAATAATATCTCATGGTGAGCAGAGGAACAACCGATGGTTAGATTATTATTGTGTTTGTAACGTACTATAGTGGTTCAATTTAAATTATACCTATTTATTTAACCGGAAAAACCGACCAAGCATATATATTATAAAGTATATATACATACAAATAATCAGTATATATAAAAATGATTTAACTGTATAAAAATTACCATAACTTTAAAGTTTAAGTTAAATGATTTGACCAAACAAAAAACAAAACACCTTTTAAAAATTGATAATCGATAGATTATGGTTTTTTATAAACGAAATGTTGGTTATGATTCTATTTAAAACAATAACCAAACTTATGTGACAAATGTTGGCCCTAATAATATCTATAAACAAACTACTAACAACGATTAAACTATGAGTCGAAATTTTTATATAGCTATCTCTAAGTAGTTGAGGATAGGTTATTAATAGATATGTGACCATATTACTAACATATTAGTTGTCGTTTTTTTCTTTCATAAATTAAAATAATTGGTAATATTTTATTTGACCATATATAATATTAGATTTATTAACTGAAATTAATTTGGACCCACCCACCTCTAAGTCCGGAGGCTAACCGCTTGTTAACAGAACCATTTTTTTTTATAAATGAATTAACCGTATCATTTATAATAAAAATCGATCGGTTATAAAAAACTAAAAACTAAAACATCAGTTATGGATTCAGTTTTAGCCATTAACAGAACCGAACCTTGTTCACCCCTTACTGATATGAATATATAGAATTCAAGTAGAATGCAAGATTAAAAGTGGGAGATTAAATATAACACTTAGGATAAGAGCTTACAAGAGAACTTTTAATGTACGTTATGCCAAAGGACACTACCACCAATTTATATTAGTCCATACAAAAAATGGACAACTATGATATATTTACATCAACGGTTAAACTTGATTGTCTAGAACAGTAGAACTTGTAACTAGGATTTTCTAAGAAATGTTCCAACACCCTTGTTAGGAGGTCTCTAGATCATTTCCTTATGGGTCTTTTATCTACAAAATTAGTTTAGAATCTATACTGTAACTTGAGCCTACGATTAAAAAAAAGTTAATCCTTCTATTCTAACATATACAACTACTTTTTCAAAAACCTTTATTTAAGTCAAACGTAATTTTTTCATTAATGTGACATTTTTTTTACAAAACCTTGTGATTTTAATCCGTTTTGATAAAAATGTTATGTTAGCCTATTTAACATGCTTAATTAAATGAGTCGTGTTAAATTGTTTAATCTGTTTAATTAAACATGTTGACACCATAATCCCTTTAAATTAAAATAAAAAAGTTATTTATATGGTCTACTTGTCAACCCGTTTAAGAGCATTCATAGTCGACTCCTCATCCTCGTCCCTATAAATTAACTAAAAAACACAATTTTCTAATTTTATCTCTCATTTTCTAAAACCTCATACATCCCATTCTCCATATCTATCTCTATTTAATTAAATAATATTTATTTATTCTTTTTTTAATTATTTTTTCTCTTTATTTCACTCACATTTACTCATAAAAAATATAAAAAAATGGATATAAGAGTGAATAGTACCCCTCGAATATGGAGAATGAGTTTGCTTTCCTTTGAAAATATAATGAGAGGGTATAGGGATCAATGGGGGATGGGATGGGATGGGAAGGAAAGGAGTGAGTTTTTTACCTTTTTATGTTGAAGATGAGATTGGGGATGAAGGATGAGCTGGGAATGTTGTCAACCTGGAAATTTTATCTTTATTTGAGCTATTTATTTTTCTTAAATTTTGGTCTTTTCATTTGCACGAGTCCTTTTGTTTCATATTTCCATTGAAGATAGAACAATTGTAGGACTTTTTGTATTCGTATTTCCTTTTCACTTGTTGCTATAAATATAATCCCAAAAGAGTCGTGATGTGAGTTTTATCACAATACATTGTGTTGTACAGTTTGAGTATTTCTTACCAATTGTTTTCTCAACAATTGGTATCAGAGCAAAGATTCCTACGGCTTTTGAAGGTGTCGGTTTTTGAACGCGTGGGGTGTTTAACCACGTTTGAAGAACACAGACAAAGCGGAACACCCGATCGATTGAAGCAGTGTTCTTGGAGAGGAAGACAGCCCGATATGGACTATTGTGGGCAAATAACCACAGCAACTTCTTCATTTGTTTGAAGTCACAGCCGAAGGAGGTGGAGGTAACGGTAACCCTCCACTAAACCAGATAGTAGTACACCAAAGGGAACCAATGTCGGCTTCCCTAACCTGTCCAAACTCACAACGAAAAACTATAGTACATGGGTGATCTTGATGGAAGCCATGCTCGACGCTTAAGGGCTATGAGAGGTAGTCGATCCAGAAAATGAAGATGGTGTTGATGAGAGAAAAAACAAGTATGCACGGACGTTGATTTACCAAGCCTTGCCGGATAACATTAAAACATTAAACTTATATTGTTTTTGACTACTTATTATATGAACTAATGGTCACGGATTTTCAAGCAGACTGAACTAGCCGGCTTCAGCCGACTAATGGTCTAAATGATCACAACTTAGTAGGATGAAAAAGTTTATACATTTTGGTAAGTTTGACCGGTCAAATGTCAATTTTGGTAATTTTCCCTAACAGTTAACCTATTTGTAGACAGTTCCCACCGGTCCGATGGCCTTGCCGGTTTTCAAAACAAACAGACGAGAATAATACGGTGACGGAAGTAGCCCAAGAAACTTGAGGGGAGTTGATCGGAGGCAGCATGGATCGTCAAAAATCACACGTATATCAACAAAATGTTCCTCTTCGATCAATTAACTTTATCAAGTTGTTTCTGAATTTCTCTTACGCTGATTGTGTTGTTTGATCGAGTGAGTGCAGAGGGAAAATCGAAACGAGGAAGAAGGTGAAGCAGAGGCTGTGATAATTGGGGGTATGGTGTGAGATATACACGCCACTCCTTCCATTCCTCCAAACCCTAGAACTACAGCTCCTGGCAAGGTATAAATTATCAGTCATTCTACCCCCAGACATTAATTTGTTGTAATTTTTAAACAATTTTTTTGCTATAGTTGCGAAAATGGTTATAAATTGGTAGAAAAGTTTAAGTTCAAATCTGACCATCGATTGAGTTTGAGTATTTGAACAAATTAGAGAATGGATTGAACAAATATGACCATGAGAATATCTTATATTTTAGTATTTAAAAGTTAACGATTTAAAATATTATCTATAAATAACTTTTTAGTATTCTTTTAAAAACGTATGCCTCGCGTGCAGTGCGCATCGCGAATCATCTTTTGGGATTAAAACGCATCGGAGGGCTACTTATTTCAAAACTGATTATTGTTAGTGGATTATAATTTATCCAAGTATCCCAAACTGATTATTTCGACTTTAACCTGTAATAATTAGTTTGAATGCATATCCAAACACCCCCTAAATGCGCTCATTTTGTATAAGCTGTTGTATTCAGGTGCAATATGCAGCAGGTGGTGTAGCAAGGAACATTGCTGAGTGTGTATCAAAACTTGGAACAAAGCCTTACATGATAAGTGCATTAGGATTGGACATGCCAGGTCAGCATTTTCAATAGTATGCACTGTATATAGCAATTTCAGCCCGTTTGCTTAAACGGGTCAATCCAAGTTATGTTTCATCTCTCATGGGTAAAATGTTTTCGCTTAAAAGGACACATGTCAAACGGGTTGAAAGGTGCACAAAGATTGTTATTAAAATATAAAGCATTCAACCTCCTAAATCGTTTTATTATAAAAATATATATTATTTAATGAAATACTGAAACTTTTGTAGTTATATTTGACACACTGTTTATTTACGAGAAGTTCAGAGGGTTTTACGTTGTTAAATTCAACAGGGAATTTGCTGATGGAGTACTGGAAGTATGCAGGATTATCATTAGTAGGTAGACTTGTTTGACTGCTAATTCACATATTACAGCTATTATTTACAATTTTTTGGAAAGAGAAGGCCTTTAATCTTGATATTAATATATGATTATATTTTTTATTTATATAAGGTATTCGAATGGGCCATGAGATTGAGACTCCAGTTGTATGCATTGTCTTTGATACTGAAGGAGAATCAGCTGCTGGAGTTGCAAGTGTTGAATCACTTGTAAGTATTTTTTTAAAATCATATGGATTTTGCGTAGCGTAATTTCCAAAATAGAGTTGACAGTTTTAGTTATTTACTTATTAATGGGTTGATTTGGGTTATGGTTTATGTTTATCCGTAACTGGTCACATGACTAAAAAGAGAAAAGGGTCGAATGGGTTAAAAGTCTCCAAAAGTGTAATTTTAGTGCTTATAATCTCCTAAACCGTTATTTTAATTTAGATTAATATTGTAATAGCAGTTTTTATAATCATATTTAACACATTAACTATTTATAATTTTAATTATTTTTTTTGTTAGCCCAACCAGACTCAACCCGGCCCGTTTCAACCCAAATATGTTACACGACTCTCTCATTTTGCCACCTCTACAAATATCAGTCAAAATTAATTGATTTTTTTGTTATCTTTCCTAGGAACGGTTTCTTACACCCGAGTGGATTGTACAATTTAAATGCAATATAGCATCATTTCCTATTGTGATGGTTGATGCTAACTTAAGTCCACCAGCTCTCAAAACATCTTGTCAGCGTACGTACCCTCAAAATAAATTAAAATATTAATAATAATAATAACAAAGCACTTTTGTTTAATTTTTAAATCTTCTACTTGCAGTGGCAGCCGAGGTTGGTACTCCAGTCTGGTTTGAGCCTGTATCTGTAGCAAAGTCAAAAAGAATTGCTTCCATTGCCAAGTATGTGAGTCTCTAAATTCAAAAAACTCATGTTTTTAAAATTGTGAGCCTGAAATATATAATTTTTGAAGTGTGATATTTTATAAACACAACCATACATGTGGTTATATATATAATTTTGCATGAATCAAGTATAATATCCAACTAAAGGAAATAGCACAATTTCTTGTGTATAAAGAATTGTTTTAGTTAGATGTAGCAATTTGACCAACTTATTATGAATGAGTTGATTCAGTTTATGTTTTAAAATCACAAAAATAGCATAAAAGGAAACAAATCAAACATGTCAAAAGTTGCCCAAAATGCATTTTGATTGCATAAATGATAAAACGTTGTAAATCATTTTATTCAAAAACTTTGATTATTTTGAAATAATATAGATTTTGTAATCATATTTGACTCGTTAAATATTGTTAAAAAAAAGCCCATTTTTTGGGACCAAAAGTGGATAGGGTCAACCACGACAAACGACATAAAAAAGTTAACATGTTGGCCCATTACTCGACCTGCCCATTTTGCCACCTCTCGCATAATTCCTTTCATTACAAATGTTGAAATTTAATTTAAGCTCAAATGTTGAAATTTATGTTTCTAGCTTCTTATATTATCTTTTATATTGACACAAAAATTCGTTACAGGTAATGTTCACTTCACCTAATGAAGACGAGCTAATTTCCATGGCAAATTCTCTATCTTGCAAACAAAAATTTCCCCCAATTAAAAAAAATAACACCACCACAATATCATCTCTATTTCAACAACTAAAACCTCCAATATGGATTTTACTTGAAAGCGGAATTAAAGTGATTATTCTAACCCTCGGGTCAAAAGGGGTATTATTATGCTCTAAAGGATGTTTCGACTTTCACCATATCGGGCCAAAAAGAAACAACAGGTCACATGGCATTGGCAAAAAGTTACACGAAACCATAAGTCAACTCTGCCCGTCTGACCGGTTTTTTAGTCCATTAAGGCTTGAAGAAAGGTCTAGTATTAGCCCGTATGTGGTGCATTTGCCAGCTGTACAATGTGCATCGGTTGTGAGATTGACGGGTGCTGGTGATTGTTTGGTTGGTGGGGCGGTTGCTTCAATTTGCGCGGGTTTAGATGTTTTGCAAAGTGTTGCAGTTGGAATTGCAGCTGCAAAAGGTGCTGTTGAGGTGGAGACAAATGTACCCAATGATTATAATCTGGATCAAATTGCAGGTATGCTTTAGAAGTTTGTTATAATCTTTAAAACCATATGTGGATGTGTTGTTGTCGACCCGCTTAAGAGTGGGTCAGTTCTGGTTATGTTTTATCTCTAACTTGAAACTTAAAACTCAAAAGTCGTCTAAAATGTTTTAATGCATAAAACCTCCTAAATCATTTAATTTGAAAGATTAAATTGTTAATTCAAGATAAATAATAAAAAAAATTTCATTTTACATGGTTGTAATGTATGTATGTTTTTTTATACCGCAGTCGATGCAAGATCTGTGTACTTGGGTGCTAAGGTTGTTTTCAGTGAATCAATGTTGTAAAACATTGTCATCATGGGATTCTTAAACGTCAAATGAAGCATGTTTTACAAGCCATTGTTTAACGTTTGTTATAGTTAATCCGTTATTACACAGAAGTGAACGCTATGCACTGAAATTCAACCGCATATGGTATTTGGGTATTTGAAAGTTTCTCGATTCGTCTTGTCAAACAAGTCATCAGCTTGTGGTGTGTTCCTGTGGATTTATTTGTAAATTTACTGTCGTAAATGAGCCGGGTCGAGCCTGAGCTTTTAAGTTAAGAGAACTCAGATGGGTAGTGACTCGTGAGTGATTTTTCAAGCTGAGCTCGTCACCAGTCGAGCATGGGCTTGGCTCGGTTATTATTTATTAATTAATCAATTATTTAATTTATACATCTATACATTTATTTATTTTTATATATATTTATAATTATATATATGTGCATTATATTACTATAAAAATTGTTATATTTACATAAATAATATGTTTGTTTAGGTTCGCGACCCTAGTGAAGTTTGGTGTATGAAGCCGGGGCTCGAGCTAGTTTAGATGAGCTTAAATTTAAGCTCGGGCTCAAGATTATTTAAGTTTGACGTGATTTGAACCTTAAGCGAGCCATCTCAGATAGTTCATGAGTTGCTCAATTTGTTTTGGATCCCTGATTATGAACTTCTGGTCAAATATTGGTGAGTCTAGATACCTAAAATGAATTTTAAAATTGAGGTTTTTTTTCTTAATGGCCTAACACCACCATGTACATTAAGCTTTGCCGAGAAAGGATGCCAAAACATTCTTAATGCAACCATTTTTATATGATTTATCTGATTCATGCATTGTGTTTGTGACTGTAGTTTTCACATGAAAGGATGTGACAATGGAAACAACATGATACCAATAAATTAATGAATATGTTATAGATACATCAGATAACGTCATTAGAACACATGATGATAGTATCACACGAGCCTGTATTATAGTCGAAAAAAAGGTAATACGACCAATACGGTATTTGTTAGTGGTGTACTCGTCACATCAGTCAAAAAAATGTAATACGACCCGTATTGTATTTATCATACAGCCTGTATTGTATACATACAACTCATATTGTAGGCGAAAAAAGATAATATAATCCCTAGGGTAGGGTGGTGTACTGATAAGACTCGCCTAAGTTAAATTAGGAATGCTTACTGCAAATGCTACGGCCCGCACAATGAGCTCTTTTTGTTCGGCGAGGAGGGCCCGAATCCGGTCTTCCAGACCACGAATGCGGTCCCGAGTCAATTGCATTATATTTACTACGACCTCTGTATCGAGAGTAGGCGGATGCTCCCATAACAGACCGAGCATTTGCTCCAATGTTGGAGCTTCTTGTTTTCCACCTGACCTATTTCTTGCTGAATTGTTGCAAGTCTTCCTATGGTATCCATAAAAGTGTTTGTTGTTTGAATAAGTGTTACTGAAAGTCTTTCTTTTTTACTTTTACCTCTCTCTTTGAAAATATAGACTAAACGAAGCTTCTATTTATAGGGCGCCTAACTCTTTCTTATTTTTAGTAAGATAAGTTGTCTTAGTTTCATAACATGTTTCAACACCGACTTTTCATGAATATGAAATCGGATCCACTAGATTTTAGTACTGAATAATTCTCTTCGTACTCCAATCCTTTTGAAAGGTCCCCTTTCTTTTGCGGGTCTCGACACGTGGCTTAATCCCGGCTCACTCCTTCAGGAATAAGACACAATAATATAGCGCACATCAGAGAAGAGAGTACTCTTTTATTATAAGACAAGCCCCTCGCGTCCTTTCTTAATAGATGGAGCAATCGTCACTCAATAGCTCGAAAGCGAATCAGTACAAACCCACGTGATCTATATTCGCTTACGTACCATGTGTGCTTCGTCGTACCCTGACTACTACTCTTTGTCACTGGTTTATTTGTACCTAGCTACATGATGGCACTCCCCTCGGCCAATCCTCAATCGACAGCAACTCCGTCCTAGCGAATCCATATCACCTGGGTCTCTTTCTCTTTGGTTGGTTTCAGCAGAAAATACAAAAAAAGTAAATGGGTCAAAAAACGTTTATATCTTTTTCTTTTCATTCATTTTTTCCAAAGATTCAAAAAAGATATATATAAAAATAGTAATAATAATCAAAAGAAAAGGAAAATGACTAACAATATGAAAATGTTTCAAGATCTAACGTCACATTAGTACATTTTTTGAAAATTCTACCGGTAATAACCAATGGAAGACTTGGTCTATCAAGCCTGCACATAAGGGCCAAAAACTTAAAACAAGGCATCTTCAAGATTTTGCATAAAATCATAAATTAAATAGTTTACACCAAAAACAAAGACCCATATGTATCAACCACAACCACTAGCTTAGCATAGTGGCAAAGGTATATATCCAATACTTGTCCCACTTTTGACTGAGAAAAAAAAAGGGTTCAAGTTAGTTCAAGGGGTTTCCTTCTGAGGAAGGTGGGATGATCGGATGGGTCAGTGAACCAAATTGCTGTTAAAAAAATATGTATCATCCATCTCTTTGAGTAATTTTATCAAATACCTAATATGCAATTCAATTCAGATACTGAAATGGTATACCTCACAACAAATCTTCAACATTTTGATTCTCGAAGTCAGCAAGAGTCTTTCTCTTGGTGGATGTACTCCGTATTTTCTCAATGAATCTTGCAATTTTCAATTTCAATGATTTTCAGTGAAGAAGCCCTCTGAAACTGTGGATGTGGGTGATGATATTATTCACGAATGAGTGAATGACTATGAGTTTACTCATTGACGGCCTCAAATCTCATTGCTACGCCATAAAATCCGGTAATAACCCTACAGTATTCGCATGCAACCAGCTTATACATTTATACTCCAAACATGGACTCATAAAAGATGCTTGCAAGGTGTTCGACGAAATGCCTAACCGAAATGTTTTCACTTGGAATGCCATAATTTCAGCCCATATAAACTCCAATAACTTAGATCAATCTGAACTTCTGTTCCATGCAACCCCACATAAAGATTCAGTGACTAACAATTCAATGTTGTCAGGGTATGCAAACAGTGAGGGATACGAACAAAAGGCGATTGATTTGTTTAAACAGATGCATTATGTGAGGCATGAAGCGCGAGTTGATGAGTTTTCGCTCACCAGAATATGTAACTTGACAGCAAAGTTGGGGAATTCGTTGTACGGGAAACAATTGCATTCATTCATGGTGAAAACTGGGAACAATCTAAGCGGGTTCGCAGTGAGTGCTTTAGTCGATATGTATTCAAAAAGCGGGTGCTTTAATGAAGCGTTTAACGTGTTTAATGGCTGCAGTTACGGGTCAGTGGATGTGGTTTCAAAAAATGCAGTGGTTGCTGCGTGTTGCAGGGAAGGAAAACTAGACATGGCCATGGAAATTTTTTCAAATCAGCCCGAGTTAAACGATGTGGTGTCTTGGAATACGATGATCACGGGTTATGCCCAAAACGGGTATGATAGAAAGGCGGTTGAATTAGCTCTTTGTATGGAGAAAAACGGGTTTAGATGGAATGAACACACGTTCACAAGCTTGTTAAACGCGTGTTCTTCTTTAAAGTGTTTGAAATTTGGGAAAGAACTTCATGCTAGAATCTTGAAACAGATGATAAACTGGA
The DNA here is from genome assembly GCA_023525975.1 of Smallanthus sonchifolius. Taxonomy (NCBI): domain Eukaryota; kingdom Viridiplantae; phylum Streptophyta; class Magnoliopsida; order Asterales; family Asteraceae; genus Smallanthus; species Smallanthus sonchifolius. The sequence goes on along the minus strand of CM042024.1, from coordinate 3,212,889 downwards.
ATTTGAATCCTTTTATTAGTAGTGGGATTGTTGATGTTTACTGCAAATGTGGTAACATGAAGTATGCAGAATCAATCCATTCGCGAACTAACAACATGTTTTCCACGTCATCGATGATTATGGGTTACTCTTCACAACAGAACATGTCACAAGCACGACGGGTGTTTGATTCTTTACAGGTGAAGAATTCGGTTGTCTGGTCTGCTATGTTTTCTGGTTATTTAAACTGCAATTGTTGTGAAAATGTGTTTGAATTATTTCACATTTTTAGACACCAAGAAACATATGTTCCTGATGATTCAGTTTGGTCCACCTTACTTGGTGCGTGTGCGATGCGGGCGGTTATAGATCCTGGAAAACAAATTCATGGGTATATATTAAGAACAAAGATTCAAACAAATGTGAAAACAATAAGTTCGTTAATCGACATGTATACGAAATGTGGAAACATAGTATACGCGCAAAGGATATTCAGTAGACTCGAGGTTAAGGATTCGGTCATCTACAATGTCATGATGTCTGGTTTTGCTCACCATGGTTATGAAGAACAAGCATTTGATCTTTTTGATGAAATGGTAAAAGACGGTTTTACCCCTGATAATGTAACTTTCATTGCAGTTTTGTCAGCTTGTCGTCACTCGGGGTTAGTTAAAACAGGTGAAGGTTACTTCAAACTGATGACAGAAAAGTATAACATAACGCCTGAAATCGATCATTATGCGTGTATGATTGATCTTTATGGGAGAGCGAATGAGTTAAAAGAAGCAATGGAGTTTATGAGGAAGATTCCTATAGAACTAGATGTGGCTATATTGGGGACATTTTTAAGTGCTTGTAAGCTGCACAAGAATCTTGAATTGGCGCGAGAAGTTGAAGATGAAGTGTTGAGAATTGGCGGGGAGAGTGGGACCCGGTATGTACAGTTGGCGAATGTTTATGCGTCTGAGGGACAGTGGGGCGACATGGGGAGGATACGGAAGAAGATGAGAGGGAATGAAGTTGGTAAGATTGCTGGTTGTAGTTGGGTTCATGTTGGGAGTCAAGTTCATAGTTTTACTTCTGGTGACCCGTGTCGGTTTGAAAATGAAGATTTGTGTGGTGTTTTGGAGTTTTTGATTATGGGAATGAATGAAACAGAAGAGATTCAAGACTGTTTTTGATGTTAATGATGTTTGAAATGCGGTTTGAGAGCATGAATTTTGATGTTTGGAGTCAACTATCTGGGTAGCTGATACTGATTAGGTTGACGTGAAACACTTTTATCCGTTTTCAATATTTCTATAGATGATATGAGTATTAAATATGATTAAATAAAATATATATGAATATAATAGGTCTAGTCATTTTGACCTGACTTTTAACCCAATAATCATTTTATTAGCTTTTTAAAAACTATAAATGTTTGAACAAAATTGAATCATTAAACATGTATCTAAAACTCTTAATCCACCGAAAATATGACATGGCAAGATAATCTACAAAAGATGGGCCCGATTTGATAGACGGTGACCTGACATCTACTAGTATAACGACACGTGACAACACAAATAAAGAAGATGACATGTGGTACCGTCATGACACTTTTTGACTCCGAAAAGTGTCACGTCTTTTTATCCGATGAAAAGATGACAAGTGGCATCGTCATAGTTGTTTTTGAGCTTCAAAAAACGTCAATGTAGATTTCATGTAACTTTTACAGGTCAAATAGATAAATTTTTAAGAAGTTAATTAAATGACCGTTTACTTGATTGAATCATTGTTTACATTCCTCGTCATTTTACCAATAATCTCTACAAGAACAAGACCCATCACTAAACGAGTGAAACCGGCTTCGATCTCTCAACACGATCTCGACCCTAAAGATTTTCGAAACAAGTTTCATAACCGTATGACAATCCTTGCAAACCCGCAAATTCTTAACAATTCTTACTATTTTTCCGTCACATAATCTTGACATTGCGAATGCAAGAGCAAGTTTTTCGCTATGTGTAACTACCGCGCTTTCTTTCTCCTCGTCTTCAATATCGTGTAAAACACTACCAACTATCTCCGGGGCATACCCGCCTTCAACTTTAAGTCGTAACATAATATTTTTAAGACTTGTATACGCCTCGCTTGTAACCTCGTTTCGTTCATCACCCGCAACAAAACTATACATGACTTTATCAACTTCAACCATGCTCCAACCGGGGCTTTTCGTGAGCCGTTGACTATTCATTGACTTTCTAACAGTCGCAACGTTCTTCCACTTCCCAGCAACCGCGTATATGTTTGATAACAGAACATGGTCACCCGAATCATTAGGGTCGAGCTCGGCTAGTTTTTCTAAAACAAACTCGGCCAAGTCAACATTACCATGAATGCTACACGCGCCTAAAAGTGTTCGCCAAATAACCGCATTCGGTTTAACCGGCATTTGAGTTATGAAATCGCGGGCTTTCTCAAGCTCGCCCGCCCGACCGTATAAGTCAACCATACACCTGTAATGTTCGAATGTCGGGTCTATGCCATAGTGATCTTTCATCATGGAAAAGTACCGATACCCGTGTTCAACCAAACCCGCGTGACTACACGCGTATAGAACGGAAATGAAGGTAATCTCGTCGGGTTTGATCCCCGATTCCTCCATTCGATGAAAGAGTTCTAGTGCTTCTTCACCGTACCCTTGCATTGCCAATCCCGCCACCATCGTTGTCCAAGAAACTATCGTCTTTCTCCCGAGCATTCTTTCGAAAACTAAACGGGCCATGTTAATATTCCCGCATTTTGCATATGTATCCAATAACGCGTTGTTCACCGTATGTATCGATCCAAACCCGGATTTCTCGATATACCCGTGAACAACTTTTCCAAACTCGAGCGCGCCTGCTTGCGCGCACACTGAAAGAATTCCCGTCAAGCTTACTTCATTCGGTTCCAACCCAACCCGTCGCAATTCAACAAACAGATCAAAAGCTTCATTAAAACACCCATTGTGTGCAAACCCTACAATCATTGTGCTCCAAGAAACATCATCTTTCACAGGCATTTCATGGAAGAACAAGTTTGTTGCGAGACGAAGCTCTCCGGCTTTCATATACCCCGCGATCATGATGTTGGTGGAGATCAAATCTTTAACAGGCATTCGTTTATACAATCTTTCAGCACCCTTTACATCAGAGCACCTGAGATAGGCTGTAATCATGGCATTCCAGGTGACTATATTTGGTTCAGACATTTCGTCGAACATCTTGCGTGCATGATCAACCCGCTCACATTCTGCGTACATACTGACGAGTGTTGTGGCGACGTACAAATGGGTATCGAGGCCGTGTGTTATTGACTGGGAATGAAGTTGAATCCCGGTGTTGAAAGATCGTAAATTGGCAGCTGCTTTGAGGACAAAAGCGAAAGAAAAGCTGTCTGGTTGAAGGTGGTTTGAGTTCCGACGCATGTGGATGAAGGTGGTGAGAGAGTTGTGTGGGTGATCTGAGTCGGAGAATCCGCGTATGATAGTGTTGTACATGAAGGCGTCTGGGTTTGAGAAATGGAGGAGGATTGAGTGGGCGTGGTGGAGAGCGTCGGAGATGAGTGTGGCGCAGTGGAGGATGAGGTTTCCGGCGATAAATGTGTCGGAATCGAGGCCGGATTTGAAGAGATGGGTGTGAAGTTGTTTGATGGATTTAAGGGTCTTGCAACGTTTCAGTAGTGAGAGACATAATTGGTCGGCGTTGTTGCAGTTGACCATTGGAGATTTTAGTCAGTTCTGTTCAGGCAACGTCTCGCCGGCAGCGATTAATTTCACCAACTATAAGCTAGCGTTTTGTATGCATGAATGATAGGTGGAATGGAATGAACGATTATGATGGAATGAAAAAATGGTGTTTGGTTGGACGATGAAATGGAATCACCCATTCTACAAGAAATGTCATTCTCTCTAAATCTCTCAAATTCATTCCATCCACCTCCTTGTTTTTTTTTATTCCATCCCCTCTTTCACCCTTCGAAAAGTAAAGTAAATTTTGAAGTATTAAAATTTACATAATAAAAAACTAAGTTTGAAACAGTTAAATAAATACGTATCTAACGACCTAGTGGTCTATTTTTTTCTTTAACGGCAGATCTAGTAGTACAGTGATATGATGTTTATGTTCTACAAAAGTAGTGTGTTTATATTCTTACAAATGTAAACTTAGATGTTATTTAGGTATAAAAAAGCTGTTAGTTCAAAAAAAGTTAAATAAGTACGTGAGTGCACTTGGGTTATAGCCTAGTGGTAAGAGGCAATGTCCTTTTTGAAGATGGCCCAGGTTCAAACCTAGACGGGTGTAGTTTAGGAAAAAGATGTAGTTTAGTAAAAAGGTGTTAGCCGTTCAAAAAAAATTAGTACATGAATTAATAACATTTAATATTTACAGGTTTTACAATTAAAAATATAATCAAATAAAAACGAGAAAGTTAAAGGAAAATCTTTGAAGTGATGCTTCAAATCACGGGTGAAATTTAGGTTTGAGCAAAATAACTTAATTAACCAAATCGTAACCAAATTAATAGACGTAAGTGAATCAAATTAACCGAATCAAACAATTAACCAATAGTTCTATTAAGCCATGACTGATTAACCGAAAATTGTGGTGCGGTTTTGGCACCATAGTGTGCGGCATAACTGAAGTAACCGAACCGATTATACATATAGATAAACATCCACCGTAAATAGCGAGTGAATTCTTTAATAAAGTTAATTATTTTTTTGTGTCATTGGTCACAGAAAATTCACAGGTGTCTGTTAAAAAATCTTTAATGTCAGAAGGGTCTTGATTACGTATATTCTAAAAAAAGAAATTGATATCCCTTCAACATAGATCCGTCAATGTATGTGGTCGTTAAAAATTAAGATTTTGGTATAAAATGATTAAAAATATAAATTTACATATGTATAGGAGAAGGTTTATTTCAGAACAATAAATAAATACGAGAACATTAAAAACTAATCTAGACCATTTAATTATTTGATTGATGGCTCAATTCAATAATGGTATTGTAGTAATTAATTAAAATTATGAGAAGATTATACATATAAGCAAAGGATAATAAAGGTATTTGATACTTTACCTTTCATAACTTCTGACGCTAATATTTTTTTCTCAAATCTTTCTAAAAACTTCTTGGATCCGCCAAAGGGTGGAGTTACGTGTAATATGCATCTAGTCCGAAGACGCATCAAAAATATAAACATGGAATTGCATCCTTGTTTCTTAAAAAAATTGATTATCAATTTTAGTAGTCAGTTTCTAGAATAGAATCAAGAATTGAAGTATATGATATTGTTACGAGTAAATTACACAGATTGTCCTTTATTTATACTATAAATTACATTTTATATACTTTGACTTTAACAAGTACACCACATGTTCTTTTCATGTTCTTTTCTTACATACTTTTACACACCCTATGTCTTTTACACTAACTCTTATCCATTTCCACCGTTAAATCCCATCATGTACCCTCACATGATGGGCAAAATAGTCATTTCATCAAAAAAAAAAAAAAAAAAAAAACTTGTGTAATTTAACATCTCTTTTCTTTCTTCTCTCACATCCTTTGATCTGTGTCTAACAAGAAGGAAAACCCATTCGGTTTTTTGAATGGATCTTCAAGAGAATCTGTCAAACAAACCCTTTTTCTTCTGGTTTCAAGAAATACCAAATAGCCACTTGTAGTTTGGATAAAATGACAAATCAAAATTATATATATAATTGGAAATTTGTTTGACTCGTTGACTAATTTGGAAGAGCTTAGAACCCTAAATCTGATTGGGGGTGCATCAAGTTTTGCATACTTAAATTGGGGGTGCATAAATTCTGATTTCCTTTGTTTCAAGAATAAGGTAATCTTTAAAGAAGGTAATTGTGTACCGCTACCACTACTATCAGAACAAGGCGTGTGACAGGTTCTACCGCCATCGCCATCAGAACAGGCTGCTATCAGAACCGCCACCACCGTTGTCTTTAAATATTTTGGTTTCTATGGCAGGTTCTACCGCCACCGCTGGACCACTTCATCGGTACCATCTTGCACGGAGGAGCTGCCAGAAATTGGCCGGCCTCCTCCTTCCCTCTCTCGATCTCTATCTCAGAACAGGGCGTTCAGCCCTAGACAGCCGCCATCATGCACTAGGTCTAACACAGCCACCACTGTTATCTATGACAAGTTCTACCGCCACCGCCGACCACTTCATCGACCATCTGCCGCGGAGGAGCCGCCAGAAAGTGGTCGCCCACCTCCTTCCCTTTCCCGATCTCTCTCTCATCTATACACTATATGTGTGTTTTTTATACACAATCAATTGGAAGACAGAAAAGGGATCTAAAAGAGTAAAATACAAATTTGTAGATGAAATGACTATTTTTCTTCTTATATGAGGGACACATGATGGGATTTAACAGTGAAAATGAACGAGGTTAGTGTAAATGAGATAGGGTGTGTAAAAGTATGTAAAAAAATGACTTGTAATGTATTTATTGAAGTCAAAGGACATAGAATATAATTTATAGTATAAATAAAAGACAACGTGTGTAATTTACTCTATTGTTATTTTGTGTAGAAAGATGGTACGAAAATAACCTATTTTTACTAAAAGATACATGAATCCGATGTAATTAGGTAATTAAAATCTGATAAAAAATAAAATCTAGTCCCTACATGTGATACCTACGATGTGTAAATTTTGTGTAATCAGGGCATTTGTATACCCAAGTGATGGGGTGTCATGTGATAATAAAGTGTACGTCACGTGACGTCACGTCACACCCTTCATTATCAAACCATCCATCACTTGACAAGGGAAATACCCAAGTGATTGAGGTGGTGTGATAATTAAATGTTTTTTTTTAATTTTCTTTTAAATAAAATAAAACATAATATTTCATTTAAATAAAATAAAACATAAGATTAATTCAAACAACTAAAAAAATTACATTAATCAAACAACTAAAAAAAATTACATTAATCAAATTACTAAAAAAAATACATTAATCAAATTACTAAAAAAATACATAAGTAAATAACTACAGGATACCATGACGTTTTTTGATCTTCTTTTGTTTTTTTCGATCAAAAATCGTTGCGCAGCGGAGAGTGAATTAAGATCGATACCAAGAATTTCGATCTCCTCTATTGTTCATTTCCAATCCATCATCTTTTGTTGGGCCTTGTTAAATATTGTCATTTGTTCGACCATTTTCTCGCCGATTTATATGGGTATTTATAGTTAGTAAAAATAAAAATTATTAATTATTATTTATTTGTAATTTATTTGCTCAAACGGTAAATACCTTTCAACAGTAACATTCATCGAAAATTACTCGATTTCTCCCGTGAAAAAATCACGAGCTTGAGTCACGCCGTGATAAAAATTTCGATGGGGCGTTGTTCTTTTTGGATCACGCCGTGATCTGGGTGCCACCTAGAACCACTCGTGGTTGGGTATGGTATACCGGATTATCTTAATATACACATATGTAGGTGCCTACATATGTGTTACTTTGGTTTTATATTAACTTAAAATGTGATAAAAAAAATCGGTAACATTTTTATTTTCAAATTAAATGATTCAACCTACATATGTAGTTTCAACTTATATGGGTTTGAGTTTGCAAAATATGGCTAGCAATTTTTAAGTTATGTTTTATGTAAACAATAACATTTATTAAATAATCTAACAAGGCTAGAGAAAAACAAGAACGTGACTAGTTACAAAGGGTCAAAAAGGCGGAAAGTGGATGGATCATCCAATCTACCACTTTCTTTACTTTATAATTTTGTTATATACTTCAAAAAACTAACCATAAATTATCAGGGCCGGTCCTGAGAATTTAAGTGTCTTGGCCGAGTCAGAAAAAAAAAGCCCCTAAAAACAAAATATACAAACTATATTTTTTTTTAAACGACGATTAACGTTATAACAATAAACATAGAAAAAATATAGTATGTAATAAACAAAAACAATAAAAAATCTATTATAAGTTTAAAGAGAGACCAACCAATAAACATATAATTTTTTTTTAAATGACTCAATGGTCATGGAATAAACAAAAGGGTCCAACCATTATAAAAGAGGGTCCAACCAGTATAAAGATTAAAAGGGCCCAACCAGTATAAAAAGGGCCCAATAATTTTTTAAGTTTTATAAAAAGGACCCAATATATAAAACTGGTATTTAAAATTTTATAAAAAACATATATATATATATATACAGGCCCCGTAAAAATTTTAAGCCCCCGAAAAAAACGGGCCCTGACCGGCGGCCCGGCTCGGCCTACCCAGGGCTGGCCCTGTAGATTACTTAAGTTTCGTAATATATTTAAAGGTTGATATCCTTGTAACTCTTAGTTTTACCTTTTTCATTTTTTTTCACAATATTTTTAGTTTCAAGTTCTGGTTTACGAGTTATATTGCTTGTAAAAACTGTGGATGTTGTGAGGTTATGAATAGTAAACCTAATGACCGATTAGTGCCCGCCACGTGACAGCCTATTTGTATATTTATTTATTTATTTTCAAACTTTTTAATATATATATACACCGCAATTCTACATAACCAGAACACTCATGCCCCTCCACCTGGGTTCGAATCCCGTTTCCCATCCACCCCATCGGTTCAATACTTTTTTTTGCTTTTTTTTATTTATTATTTAATTAAATATTTAGTTTTTTAGCTTTCTTTTTAACCTTTTTTCTTTGTATCATTTAATCCAGCAATTAATGTTTTTTTGTGTTTTTCTTTTTATTTTTTATTTCTTTTATTATTAACTACATTTGTTTTACTGTTTACTTTCTTTTATTTCTTTGATTATTTAACTAAGTTTAATTAGTTATAATATTAAAAAATTATATATTTAAATGCTAAATTTTGATACATGACAGGTTTTTTATGTACGTTGTTTTCATATTTTTCAACGTACATTTTTACAATGACATAACCTTTTAGTGTTTTTGGAATATATCGTCGCGACTTTCTTTTTTATCTAGGTTTCGATTTTCAAAAATAACCCGTCATAACGCGCGAGCTATATTATACCGGTTGGTTTTTATCACATGTTAAACTTTATATGTGTTACATATACAATTTTTATTGATTTGACGACGAGATGACATGTTAGACGATATTTTAGTTAATGATAAAATAAACTTAAAAGTGAAAACATTATCGAACAATTTTAAAATATTAAAATGAATAAGTTAGTGAGATAAATTATAATTAAACGAAAATATCATACAATTAACTTGTATCGTACTAGTTTTATTTTCAGATGAATTCAATTTTATTTCCTTGCATGTACTCTATTTTTGTTCGAAAATTATTAGTTATGAAGTATAAACATTTATAAATAAAATAAAAATAATAATAATAATATTATTATTATTATACGTTTAATTTAATTTACGCAATGGCGGGGTGTATGTTTGAAGGTTTTATAAATAAATATTTATTTCAACGGATAAGTTTGAATAAAAATTAAAAATGATAAAGTTAAAATAAAGAACAATTTTGGTAAGATGTGAAACTATTCGTTTTTTGTCCTTGTATTTCATTGACCGGTCTAGTCCATACCTCAATTATTAAAAAAGTGAGAATCTAACCATCTTTAAAATCATAAACACAATCTCAAGAAATCTACTTTCCAAGTACAAGTTAATATTTTTATGTGAATATTTTATGAGACATTTTAAGGTGTATAATTATCAACCAGAAATACAGATCTTAAGGGAATAGTATCGGAAAACAAGTTATTGCAAAAGATGGTGATCATTCAGTCGATTTTGAAGTTTGAAGACTGCTTTGAGTGCATCAGCCTAGGGGGAGATTGTAAGGACCAAAAATATAATAGGCTGACGCATCAAAGAATCACCAAGTTATTCAGAAGTTCGTACGACGAAGATTGGAAGAAGCAAGAAAGTATGCGGCCGCATACTTCGTCCGGCAGCATACTTGAAGTATGCGGTTCCAGCTAGGGGTGTTCAAAGTCGGATATCCAAAAATTCGGATATCCGAAATTTTCGGATAGTGTATTTCACTATCCGAATCCGAATCCGAAATTTCGGATATCCGAAATTTCGGATATCCGAAAATTCGGATACGGATTCGGATAGTGAAACGGATATCCGAAAATATAAAAAAATAATAAAAAAATATATAAAAATAATATTTTTAAATTACAAAAACAATTAAAAACCTTAAAAAACATTAGAAAATATACATATAAAAATATATAAATATAATATATCGGGTTTTGATTCAAATTTTCTTATTTTTAAATAATAAAAACAATTAAAAAATATATATAAATATAATATTTCGGATATTCCCGAATATCCGAAAATCACTATCCGAATCCGAAAATTCGGATATCCGAAAATTCGGATATCCGAAATTTCGGATATCCGAATTTTCGGATAATTTGGATTCGGATAATTCGGATTCGAATTTTTTTGAACACCCCTAGTTCCAGCAGCAAACTTGAAGTATGCGGTCCCAGCAGCATACTTGAAGTATGCGGTCCCGGCCCAGGCTCACCGAATACTTTCTTTTTAGTATAAATAGATGTGTTTGTAACAGTATTCGGGTTGGACGACTGAGACAGTTAGAGAGTGGATGAGTTAGACAGTTTAGACGTGGTCAGACGAGTTGTCGAACGATATTGTATTGTGTTTTCAGTGTTTATTCAATATATGAATAGTTTGATATTTGATCGTGTCTCGTCCTCTTTGTTTCTACCTACAAGTCACGTGTCGAGTCTGTATTCGCAAGGTTCAACACGTCGTTGAATCCGTTTATTGAAGATCCTCATGATTTCGGACCTTACAATTGGTATTAGAGCCTTAACGCTCATTCGGTGAAGCTTACAACAGATTTCTTTGACTCGTGAGGTATCAAAGTTACTGATTTCGCTTTTATTTGAACTGACTTGTGTGTTTGGAAGAGTTTCTGCACAGATTGACAGGTTTTGGACCTTGTTTCTATCGCGTTTATTGAAGATTCGATTTGATCAGTTGATTTTTCGGCTGGAAAATCAAAGTTTTCGGTTATTTCTTCATCTAGAAGATTGCGGGTGTCAATTTTGCGGCCCTTGAAGTTTGCGGTTTAGCAGGTTGCGGTATTTCCTAATTTATGACTTTCCAAATTTATTGCTTTCAAGTTTGCGGTACCATCAAGTTTGCGGTATTTGAAGTTACGGTATTTGAAGTTTGCGGTATTTGAAAGTATACGGTCTTGAAGTATACGGTTTTGAAAGTTTGCGATTTTCAAAGTTCACGGTTTTTCAAAGCTTGCGATTTTTCAAAGTACTCGTCATCGGATGTGAATACTTTTTGTTACGTGAACTTGTGACATGGGAGAAAGTAGAAAGGAGATGCTGAAGCAAGAGTTTAATATGTTCAATCATGTTAGAGGTGAAAATTTGGAGGCTCATATTAACAGATTCACGCACTTGATGACGGAGATGGAGAGTGATGAAATAGAGTTGACAAAGGGAGAAATCAATAAAAGGCTACTCAACTCTTTACCAATAACCTGGAACTTCAATTGCACCGCCATCAAGAGAACCAAGGATATGTATCAAACATCCTTGAGTGAACTGATTTCTATTTGGTACTCTTATGATATGGATGATAAATAGTGTCACCTTAATCATATGAGTTCAATGGATGTTTCTGAAATTGTTGGAGCCAGTACATCTACTTCATGTGAATCAAAGACACTTGTGAGCCATCAAGACAGGAGTGATAAAGTTCAAGATTTGGAAGTGAAACAACATCATGCCTTCGTGGTTGAGGTCATCGACACTGAGGTAACCAAAGATCTGGAGGCTCAGATTAACAGATTCACGCACTTGATGACGGAGATGGAGAGTGCTGAAATAGAGTTGACAAAGGGAGAAATCAATAAAAGGCTACTCAACTCTTTACCAATAACCTAGAACTTCAAGTGCACCGCCATCAAGAGAACCAAGGATATGTATCAAACATCCTTGAGTGAGCTGATTTCTATTTTGTACTCTTATGATATGGATGATAAATAGTGTCACCTTAATCATATGAGTTCAATGGATGTTTCTGAAATTGTTGGAGCCAGTACATCTACTTCATGTGAATCAAAGACACTTGTGAGCCAGCAAGACAGGAGTGATAAAGTTCAAGATTTGGAAGTGAAACAACATCATGCCTTCGTGGTTGAGGTCACCGACACTGAGGTAACCAAAGATCTTTGCTCTGCTATTTGTATTGAGAAAGTCAAACGTTACAAACATGATAATGATATCTTAAATTAAGAAATAACAAAGCTTAGATATTCCAACTCAGAACACAAAAGATCAGAAAAGATTTTCAAAGATAAAATTGAAGCAAGCAAAAACGATTTTTCAAAACTTGAATTGGAATTTAGAAATAAGGAATGTCTTTATCGTGATGCATTAAAACGGATAGACGACCTTAGCTTAAAATTAAATGATGATGTGACTCAATTGGAAAAATACTAAACTAACAATCAAGAAAATTAAACAATCTCGATTAGTAGTTTATGACATGATAGATTCTCAAGTCAGAAAGAAATGGAATCTGGGGGTGGGTTATCATGCTGTGGAACATCCATTTAATGAAAATTTTTCATCTTTACCCAATGACTACCTTGAAAATGTTGAGATGGCTTACGGTCTGGGATGTGAGCCTTCATCATCCAAGCAGCCAACTCCTGCGACTGGTACTCCCGTGACCCCCTGTGTGAATATTGCTAATGTTTCTAAGCCTTGTGCAGAAGAATGTTAGTAGAAGATTGGGATACCGATGATGAGGAAGAGAGTAAGGAAAAAGATCCTAAGAGTGTTAGGAAGTTTGTCCCTAGAAAAACTGATAATACTTTTGGAAAAAGGAATCAAATTAAGTTTGTGAAGGGTGGTGAGTTTGAAAAAAAAAGAAAATATCTTTAAAGAAAGTAATCATGATTTTTGTCAAAAACAAGGTTATAAATTATAGAAAGGTTAATCAAAGAAACTCAAAACCATCTGTCATTCAATTAAACCATAAACAATCTCCTCAAAAGTTTATAAATAATGAGTTTTATTCAAAATTTGATAATCATCATAGAGTTTTTGAACAAAACTTTAGAAGAGAAGAGAGAGATTGTATCAGGAGAAATCATAGAGATTATGATAGAGAGTGTGTTAGGAGAGATGATAGAAAAGATCACAGGCACACTGAGAATACAGGCTACTTGAAAAGGTCACCTCCTCAGTCATCATCATGGTTCGACCGATCGGGATATGCTCCTTATGCTAGGAAACGGACATGCTACACATGTGGCAAAGCTTGTCACATTACAAGAAATTGCAGATATCGTCCTCATGAGCCCTATTATTTGCAAAATCAGAGGCTACACCAAGGGAAAAGTGTTATTCTAAGCCAATGAAGGTTGAAAAGCCTAAGGCAATGAAGAATAAGCATCCCAAAGTTAAGCCTTATGATGGTGATTGGAATGCTGCTAAGAACAAACAAAAGGTTTTTTCGTGAAAATAAGCAATGTAAAAAATATAAACAGGAAGAGAAACCTAAAGTTGGCACTCCTAAAGAAACTAAAAAGTTTGTTAAACCTACACCAATTTGGAAAACTAAATCAAAAGCAGTTGAATCACCAGTGTTAAAGAACGATAAGGATATGTGTTTACAGGAAGTATCTTACATTAATGCTTTGGGCGTACCCAGGACCACTATGTCTTGGGTACCTCTGTCTAACTAACTTGCTTGAATCATACACGAACAACCAAGGAGGACTGTCAACAACCTATGGTATGTTGATAGGGTTGTTTCAGGCACATAATGCGGGACATCTCTCTACTACATGATATCAAACACTTTGATGGAGGGTATGTTTCCTTTGCATGAGACAAATGAGGTAAGATCAGCATGAAAGGTACGGTCACTAATGGTACTCTTTGTTTTGAGGATGACAGTTATGCGTAAATTTTTTTTACAAAATCCTTTGATCTGACCAGATTCATTTTTCCAGTTCAGTGTTTCAAAATGTTCTGCTTCGATTAACGAGTCACAAGTTCGGTCACCAAAAATATTTTTTTAATTTTTTTTTCTTAGAATGCAAATTTTGTTTTGTTTATTAGTTGTACAAAAATAAAAGTTTTTGGGGAGAATTTTTTTTTTTTAAAACAAAAATTGATGAAAATGAGAACTCTGTCTAATGGGAAATGATAGTACATCATTTTAAAGGTTGGATCATTATATGTAAGGCCTATAGTTGAAAAGATTAGGATCTTAAGGTGATATGTTGATAGACTCAGCTAAAACTATAAAGACAACATGATTGTGCTTCACTTAAACATAAAGGTCATTGTCGAAGTGGGGAACATCTCATAGATTGGTATAATAATTCTTTCATGTTAATAATCAAGCACTTAAATATAAAGGTTGGTGAACTGTGGATGAACATACTATCTCTGTATTGCCCAAACCGAGACCCTTTACAAAGGGGTTGCGAGCTGACTTGATACAAGTCTATATTTATATACATATATATATATATATAAAAGACATGCATTGACATGCAAATAGATGAAAAGACACTCAATGATAGTGCAAAGCTACTCTACAAAGCAGAATTCTGAGCAAAAAGACACGCAGTGTTAATGTCGTACTATAGGAAAACTTCAAAAAGATGTCTTCAGACGTACATATAAGTATACATGTAAATATTTTTTTCTTTATGGGAATGTGTGACTGGGAAGGAATCTCTTATCAAGGCATGTAAGTCCGTTGTGTTATGACCCTGAGCATTTATTGTTTCTGAACATGTAAGTCTGTCGTGCTATGTTTTAATCAAATTTGTCAGAGATTTCCTAAACAGTGTATTGACCCGTGCTAGTTATGCTCTTTTTGTTATCACTTAGGTGCTCAAAAGATCATGAGGAAGGGAAGGTTTATCCGATAAGTTATGGGGTCCATTAAGTTCATCAAAAACTTATCTAATTCAAATTATAATAAATGCAGGTTTCTGAGATGTGAGTGTGGGACCCACCAATACATGAATAAATATTACCCGAAAATATGATAAATTCATTCACTGTTTGCTTGTCAATTAAGGTATAAAGGCTTGAGTTTGGAAGGATACTGTATATTGGCAATCACCAAGACCTATCTAAGAAAATGAACGGCTAATACGTATGACTTGGTCTGCACTAGAATGATATGATCCCATAACAGGGTTTCTCTAAAAAATAATGTGTTTCTATAAGTGTTGCATGTTGCCAAAAAAACAAAAGGATTTTGTGTTTTTAACTTAAAATAGTTTGAGTCATTTTATTTTTATCTTACTTTTGTGTTTATTCTGTTTTTCATCAAAAGTTGATCATTCTTGTTTGATTCAATAATCGTGAAAAAGAGGTTTTATAAAATGAAGGAAAGTTTCAAAGTTTTTATAAGTTTGAGCATAATTGCATTTGGCACATACTTGTATTTAAGTGGACTTTCAGGAGTAACATGCTAACATTCTTTATCCAAGGGATGATGAAGAACAGATCAACATTGTTGCACCAGTGTCATCGCTGTCGAAAAGCACGATATTTTCAAGAATAAAATGAAGAAGTTGTTGACTCTTCTGAAACCGAAAGTGACAGAGAGAAAGTATCGATCAACAAACATCATAAAGTGATATTTCAAAAGAGAAAGGCTATTGGGAATCCTTCTCCTAACAACTATTCTCAACATGTTGATGATTTTAATGATGATGGTTTTGATCTTTGGGCGGATCTCCAAAGAAAAGAACGAAAGCAAGTGAACAAAACAACAGCCTCCGCAAAGTCGTTCGTGAAGGTTTTGGGAATAGTATCGGAAAATAAGTTATTGCAAGAGGTGGTGATCATTCAGTCGATTTTGAAGTTTGAAGACTGCTTTGAGTGCATCAGCCTAGTAGGAGATTGTAAGGACCAAAAATATAATAATAGACTCATCAAAGAATCACCGAGTTGTTCAGAAGTTCGGATGACGAAGATTGGAAGAAGCAAGAAAGTATGCGGCCGCATACTTCGTCCGGCAGCATACTTCATACGGCAGCATACTTCATCTAGCAGCATACTTGAAGTATGCGGTCCCGGCCCAGGCCCACCGAATACTTTCTGTTTTAGTATAAATAGATGTGTTTTTAACAGTATTCGGGTTGGATGACTGAGACAGTCAGAAAGTGGACGAGTTAGACAGTTTAGACGTGGTCAGACGAGTTGTCGAACGATATTGTATTGTGTTTTCAGTGTTTATTCAATATGCGAATCGTTTGATATTTGATCGTGTCTCGTCCTCTTTGTTTCTACCTACAAGTCACGCGTCGAGTCTGTTTCCGCCAGGTTCAACACGCCGTTGAATCCGTTGATTGAAGATCCTCAGGATTTCAGACCTTATACAACTTTCTTTCATCGACAATATGAGAATATGAGAGAGGTGTTTGTTTTATAGACATTTTCTTTAACACCATTTTTTTCTTTTATCAATATAGGATGGAAGATTTTTTAAAAGTTTATAAATTTTTCTTATTCACCAATACAGGATGACAAGCCTAAACAAAGGCGATGACTTGTTATCCTAAACTTCATTATATACTTGTTCACTACATTACACATGCTTGTTAGTTAGTGGACCGAGACACATAAAGAAAGACACTTTGCTACACACACCAAGTCCATAACGCGAATAATATAACATTTTATGTAAAGCTTAAAAATTGATATATTATTTTGAACCCTTTTCATGAATTCACCATAAACAAAAACAAAAGGTTAAATTGTAGAATTTATTTGAATTTTGAGGACTTAAAAATTAGTATTTATTTTCCAAGATTGACACAATTTTCAAAGTTTGAAATCCAGTCCCTTACATTTTGACCAATCACTTTCACTTTATTCCCTAAATCATCATCACTAAAATCATCTTTTTATCCATTTTTAGGTCTCAAATGAATGATCTGATCTCAACCTCCAAATTTCACTGGAGTAATTTATAAGCAGACTGGAGTTCAATCATTCTTTCCTTCTCTCGAAGGCCAAACAATTTGTTATTTTTCAAGGTAAATTTAACAAAAACCCATTTCTAGGGTTTTGCATTCACTTTTTTGAATCTTCCAATTTGCTCATCATTTTGATTGATTCTTTAATCATTTGGCTTCTCATTGCTTGTAATCTGAACTGCTTTCTTGTTTTCTGCATTTCATGATGGATTCAATATTCTTCTGTAAGTTTAGTCTACATTTTGCTTCATTTATGCATATTTCCAAAATTAGATACAAAGGTAATCTTTTAGGGCAATTTGTGGCTTTTGGTATCCAAAATTGTTAGAAATAGATATGAATTTTGTTAGATTCTAATTCCAAATTTTGTTTCTACACTATTTTTTTTTTAAATTGTAGTTTAAATATCTTCATTTAAAAACAAAAATGATCACAAAGGTTAAAATACATTTACTAATTTGGGATTATTAGATTACCACATTTAACTCTTGTTAGTTGTCTTTATTATTGTGTATATATGTATATATTCCTGGTTTTGGCCTTGATGTTGCTCAATTATTGTTATTCAAATCATATTGCCATGTTATTTCTTTAGAAAAGAAATATTATAATTAACGGCGTCACGCTTCAATTTGTAAATATGATTTTATTGATCTGTGATCATTGAAGTTCATATAAAGCATGATTAGCATATTATGATTTATGTCATGTTCTTAAGTTTCTAAACCTTGGTTTTGACACTTGATCCTGCAGGTTTAGGTGAATTAGGGAATCATGTTTTCTAGTTTCATACCTTTAAGAGGCATGAAATCAAAAATTGTTCCTTACTATATGAACGGAAATCCATCGAGCCTTTTTTGCATATTGCCTAGAGATGATTCTTCACGGTTTTACCCTCCTGGAACCGCCCCTGTTTACCTTAACGTGTATGACATTTCTACTATCAACACTTGTTTATCTTGGACAGGCATCGGTGCATTTCACACGGGCGTGGAAGGTTAGCTAATTGTATTTATTGAAGGCTAATTGCACAAAATAGAAACATACTTTTTTTCTAATTTTAGCAACCAACTTTAAGTTGGGCATAAAATAAAACCAACTTACACTTTATTACCAATTTTAGCAACCAAGTTATATTTTGCTACTGATTGTGGTGGAAGATGTCATTGTCTGGTTGATGACGAGATACTTTGTTTGCCATTTTAGTGTATATGTATATGCCATGTGACGTCTGATGTGACATTTTATGAAAATTTCTTAATATAAATCCTAAAAGAAATATCATTTTTTTCAAACTTGTTAAGAAATTTATTTATAACTTTTTTGCACATAAGCATCTTTTGCATATGTAGCATATGATGTGCTCCTTAAACAATTCACCTGTAAAATCAGGTAAAATGAGGTTGCTTGCTAAAATCGGTAGTAAATTGTAAGTTGATTTCTATCATGTGCCTAATTTTAAAGTTGGTTGTTTAAAATTTGAAAAAAGTGTAAAGTTAGTTTTTATTTTCATGCGGTTTTCCCTTTATCTATTCCCAAAAAAGTTACATAAAACAATCAAAACAGAATATATTTTTTTTACTGATTGTTTCTTGTGACTGGTTACAGTTCATGGTGTCGAATATGGTTTTGGATGTCATCAAGAATCAGAAAGTGGTGTTTTTGAAACCGAGCCTCGAAAATGCCCAGGGTTCAAATTTAGGGAGTCGATTTTAATGGGCACCACAAAGTTAACCCCAAACCAAGTTCAAAGATTCATTGAGCTACAATCTAATAACTACTATGGTGACACATACCATTTATTTGGGAAGAACTGCAATCATTTTTGTGATGATATGTGTTACAAGTTAACAGGGAACAGAATTCCCAAATGGGTCAACCGGCTGGCCAGAATAGGTACTTACTCATACCCTTTTTTAACTGTTTCGGTTATGGATGTCAATATCGACCCGTTTACATATTAGTGGGTTGATTTGCATTTTGTTCTATCTCAGACGGGTTAAATAAAAAAAATAAAGCGTCAATTGAGTTCATGAATCAAACTGGTTGAAATGACCCATTAATCGTTTTATTTAAAGATTTATATAATCATATTTTAACTCATTAACTATTTATTGTTATTATTTTAAATGGATAAAAAAAGTGTGGGGGTTCAGTGTAGCCCGTTTTGACCGGTACTAAAAAAAGTTAAAAAAAATGACCCATTTCAACCCAGACCGTTTTGACCATTTGTGCCACCTTGACTTCTAGTTACGTTGGCATCGTGAGCTCATATTTTGATGTGATTTTTAGGTTCATGTTGTCGTTGCATTCTCCCGAGTGCCATCAAGGGTTCTGCTGTAAAAAATGACTCAGACTCTGAAGACTATGAAAAGAGGAGTTTAAAAGGTTCATTTAGTTGTTTCACATCATTTTCGACACATAATAAATTGAGGAAAGTGTCGATATCCTCGTTGTATAAACATTCACTCTACAAAGGATGTCTACCTCCATGGGAACTGCAAGTGGACTCACAAAGACTTCATGACGATGAGTAAAGTGGTTTTTATCGTTCTTGATGTGTTCATGATGAGCGGCTTCGTTTATTGATGGTTTGTGGTTAAAGGTTGAAGATTTTGATCATTGTGTTCAAAGGTTTTCTCAAACTATCATGTATGGGAATGGATGTAAAAACTTTTGTTTGCATCTTTAATGGTAGAAACTGTACAAAGAGTTTGGATGCTTTATTGTTTGTATGAGCTATTTGACTGAGTTAATCTCTCTTTTTGTCTTTTGCAAATGGGGTAACTACAATACATGACTCAAGATCTTTGTAGGCTATCATCCTAGTTGTGATCTTATTGGGAGAATATCATTTACATGTTACATTTGTTCTTTTATAACAGAAAAACGGCGTACCAGGTGCTTCACTTAGCTCCCACATTTGCGCATGGGCCGGATCGCTTCGCAATTTGATGTACACAGTTTTACCCTACACTTTGTGTAAGAGATTGTTTCCACGATCTGATTTTGAGTCGACTAATTTGGCAGGTTGATAATCTCTTCAATATGTTTTTTGTTGGCAATGTATTTATTGCATATAGAGCGTTTAATGGTATGTTGTGTTGTTGAAATGCCTGATTTAGTTGACATTTCGGTACATTGAAATACCCGACCAGCGGACAGATACATGGCTAGTTAGCATGGACTATATTACATTGTACCATTATACATACAAATTAAAATGGCAAATGGAGTTCTAACTTGTAGAATGCCTTTTATTGAAACCGGTGAAGGAGTATACACACTATCGTTGTTGGTTCGGATGATAAGTAGCTCTCGATCATAGGATGCACCATCTCTGTAATTGTAAATTGAGGTCAATTGTCAATAAAAGTTACATAATTCTTGTATTTTCTTAAATCAAAAACTCATGGTATCAACATCTTATATGGATACCAGATAACTTTCTGAAGTGGTGCAAGTGGTAAGCCTCATGCCCCACATGCATGAGGTCTTGGGTTCTAGTGTCTCCACAAGGCCACCTACCTGGCTTAGGCCGCGATTTACCTTGTCCCGACTGATTAGTGGGGTATTGGTCGGGGTCCAGGGGATTACCGCGTAAGTGGGTTCCCCGGTTATAAAAAAAAATCTTGTGTAGATGATGAATACAAGAGTTACAAAATGCAAAAGATGTAGATAACATGTCTCATTGACACAAACTAGTTAATGGAGATTGGAGATGAAGCTCTAAATTTTGCAAGGGTACTGATGTAGGCTCTTATGTCATAAAAAAAATTTAAAACCTCCTAAACAATAAAAAAAAATATTGACATGAAATTATAGTTTTTTTTCTCAATTTTTTTTAACAGCAAAGGCTCGGACACCTGGAATCACCCTGACAAATAGATCACCCTTCCGCCCGAAGAGCAGAAGCGTGGTGACCCGGCCCTACACCACCCAGGAGGAAACCCACAACTGGGAAAACCCTTGGCTCAACCTGGAACATTTTGTCCCAAGCGAGACTCGAACTCATAACCTCTTATTTGGAAAGTCATGGGGCTACCACTCAACCAGAATGCTCGGTTGTAGTTTTTTTTTCCAATATAAACAACTTTTTAACACTAATGTGTATTTAAGTTAACTACATGGATAGTCCCTGTTGTATGTTCAAATTTTGGATTTGGTCCCTAAGTTTGAAAAATTACACAATCAGTCCAAAATTAGGCATAGACGTAAAATGTTTGGTTCCTACAGTGGATGACAGCCAACTTTTCTGTTAAATATTTTAAAAATGACCAAAATACCCCTAGATTAAAAAACCAAAATTTAAAAAAAAATAGGGTTTAAATAAAAGTGGTGGTGCCGCCTGAGAACTATTGGTATAAATATAAGTTTTTTATTTTCTATTTTTTAAAATTTATTATTTTTTTAATCTAGAGGTATTTTTGTCATTTTCAAAATATTTAACAGAAAAGTTAACTTCTTTCAGGCTAGCTCTGGACAGGACGCATACACGCGAACCCACTTTGAGTCCAGTAGACAGCAAGACAGCCTTTGTGGTAAACGGGGGCAAAGCAAGGGAAAGAGAGGTGCGAAAGCAAGTGTTTTTATCACATGTCAGGAACCAAATATGTTACGTTTATCCATAATTTAAGATTGTTAGCGCAATTTTTTAAACTTACGAAATAAATCTAAAATTTAGACATATCATAACTATCCCTCTACTGAACTCTATGTATTTTGAAAATTTCTAAAAGAAATAATGCTTGATAAATCTTTTGGCATTGTTTGTAATTGGTTGACGTGACGGAAATAATTGGTTGACGTGGCGTATTTTTCGAAATCCATCCGAAGTGGCGGCAACAACATCGGACGGTATTTTTTATAATAACCCCTCATATTTATGGAAGTGACAAACTACCTCACTATTAATTATTACTTTATAATTTTGGTCCACTCGTGCAAGCAAAGAAGTTGGCTTTGTTTGCACATGTAACATTAGTTTAGCCGTTAACACTTTTTAACTTCCAAAGGAAAATTACATAGAGATAGAAGGTAAACGGGCAACAAGCTGCGCCGCCAACCTTTTTGAATAGCAAAACCAAGTCTTTAAATCTTGTATTATTATATTTTTAACAACATTTTAAATCTTTTAAGGTTTATTTTTACAATATACTTATCATCAATCTATGACAAAGTTTTGTCATTAATTTATCACCAATCGCGTCCCTTAAGCCTCCCTCAACAATCATTGCGAAGAAAGATAAATCGATTTTGTTGAACGAGGTTTTGGAACTCATGCACTGCAGTGGGGTATTAACATTTGTAAAGCTCGGTTACGATTACTTTTACACTGGTATTCAACCCGTGAAAAATATTCTAAATGGTGATAAAAATAAGCACGTCGAAACGGCAAAACCAGAATTTTATAAACCATCATATTTTAAAAGTTGTAAGAAGAAAACAAATAAAAAGTATAAAAAACGAAAACTTGAAGCAATTTCTGCGGCTTGTACGCTCGTGCTTCGATGACTTGTACACACTATCACGAAAACCGAGTTTTGAATTATATTTATATTTGAACGTAAATAAAAATAATCACGTTGCAACAATACACTCAGAATTTTATAAAATATTATATTTTAAACTTATAGAAAAATAAAATATATTTAAAATTAATTATAAAAATTAAAATAATAAAAAAAACTAAAAATAAAAGGTCATTAATTGAAATATTAAATTTAGCATTTCAAAAATGATAATTATATTTTTAGTTAAATAATAAAAAGGTTAAAAAAAATTAAAAAAAAAACATAAGAAAAAAAATTAAAAAACGAACTAGTCAAGGGAGATGGGGCTCGAACCCGCGTCTAGTGGTTGTGGGTGTGGCGGTCGAACCATGAGGCCTACCCCCACCCATGTCTACAATCCAAAGCTTTACTTATATATATAAAACGAAAAGTATTTAAAAAAAAAGAAAAAAAACATAGTGAGAATGGACAAACCGGCCAAGTGAGGATCCAACCCATGTCTAGAAGGTGTTGGTGTGGCTGTCGAACCACCAGACCAGCCCCAAATCATGTTTTATTTCCAATTCGATCAACATATGTATTAAACGTAAAATTTTGAGAATAAAAAACTTAACAAACAACAAATTACTATATATATAATTAACGCTAGGACTGGACATACAACAATATTAAAAATGTCATAAGTAAATCCCTTATTTCTTAAAAGTTAGATTGAAATCTAAAATATGGGCTCAACTAAACAAGCGTTACATATTCACTGACCAGACAGGGAGACACTACTGACATGTCATACGGATGTACGACACCTCATAGGAGGCTGTATGAGCGGTTGTCGCACATTATATGGGCATATGAGTGTTAATAGGTTATACGGGCACTATTACAAAGATTTTCGTATAATCATAGGAGGTCCTATGAGCATTTTTTCGTCTTCTTATATGACCCGTATGATAAATCACCTGGTGTGAAGGTTCCTAAAATATAAAGATATCATAGGGAGTGGAAAACAAAATATAAAAAATTAAATAAATATATAATGTTTTACTTAATACACTTTCCCCTACACTTTAGCCCAAAACCCGGTTTAAAACACACACACAATCTCTCTTCTTTTCAATCTAACACTAACTTTCGGCAACTTCCGATGTGGTGTAGTGGTAGGAAGCCTGGATTCTTTAAAAAAGACCCAGGTTCTATCCCCACAGGCATCACTTTGTGAGGGACATGGTGGCTCAATGAAGGAAGACCGGGATCTTTGTGATCTCCGATTCGATCCCGAGGGCGTCCGGGTTTTACCACCAGTGGGCTTTCGGACGGGTGGGTTTTCCCCGGAACTGTAGATAACTTGGGACGCTTAAGAGCTCCGTACGGCTGGGTTAGGCCAGCTGGCGATGGCCTTTTGCCAATAGGTCACCCCGTACGAAGTACCTAGGTAATTCTCTGTTTGTTCGCCGTTAAAAAAAAAAACTTGCTAACTTTCAGCTTAAGTTTCTCGGAATTTAAACTTTCATTGCGCGTTTTAAGAACTGTTTACTGTCTCCAACCTTCATCTCATCTGCTTCAATGGCGGTTTTAGAGAGAGAAACAGGTAAACATAAAACATTGCTTTCCGCATTTTCCACCTCCTATTTACTTCATGCGTGCAAGCTAAACCCACACCCTTTGCTTTCATATCGTCATCTTAATCCCCATTCTGTCCATCTCCTCGCACTATCAATCGAATAACCGCCAATTTCCGTTCTGGGGTTTTGAGTTCTTGATCGATTTCACAACTTCATTGGGTAATTTACAAGAAGTTAAGAAATTTGCAGGTTTTTTTCTCATGGTCGATTGTTGCAGTCCAACTGTTTGTTATATTGCCTAGCTGAAAATTGGTTAATTTATATTCTGTTGGATCAAAATCAAGAAATGGGAGCCCATGTCAGCAAGAAATCTGCTGCTGCTACATCTAGTTCACCATCAATCTCTTTGAAAGACACCCAACAAATCATTACAGAACTCAAAGCGTACGAAGCTGCCTGCAGATCAGATGCTGATCTGCAATCGTTTGATACTACTCTACACGCACGTGCCAACAACGTGATCAATACTTTGGCGGTAGGAGTTGAAGTACACGCGTTATCATTCGATACACTAAAAGAAGTTACAGAATGTTTGCTGGAAATGAATCAAGAAGTTGTGAAAGTTATCTTGCATTGCAAGAAAGACATATGGAAAAATCAAGAATTGTTTGAATTGGTGGAAGAATACTTTGAGAACAGCCTGCAAACAGTGGATTTCTGTTCGGCATTGGATAAATGTTTAAAAAAGGTTCAAGGTAGCCAATTGATGATTCTTGTAGCTTTACAACATTTTGATGAAGATGAAGGTGTGGAGGAAAATAGGTATGAAAAAGCTCTTGAAGATTTGAACAGTTTTAAAGATGCGGGTGACCCGTTTACGGAGGAATTTTATAAAATTTTTCATTCGGTTTATAGACAACAAATGGTGATGCTTGATAAGTTACAAGCCAAGAAGACAAAACTGGAAAAGAAAGTTAAGTATATTCAGACATGGAGGAAGGTGTCATCGGTTATCTTTGTTGCTACTTTCGCAGCATTGTTGATATGCTCTGTGGTGGCTGCAGCGATTGCAGCACCACCAGTGGCTGCTGCTCTTGCGGCAGCCACTGCTATCCCTCTGGGATCAACAGGGAAGTGGATTAACTCCCTTTTGAAAAACTATGAAAACGTGATAAAAGGTCAAAAGGAGATAATTAGCTCGATGCAGGTGGGGGGTTTTGTGGCGATTAGGGATCTTGATTCGATTAGGGTTCTTGTTGATAGACTTCAAATGGATATAGAGGAGTTGATGAAGAATGCTGATCATGTGATTGAAGGAGATGAAATGGTGAAAGTTGCAATTGATGAGATTAAAATGAAGTTGAATTCGTTTATGAAAAATGTCGATGATTTAGGGATGCAGGCGGATAACTGTAGCCGTGATGTCAGGCGGGCTAGGACCGTTGTCTTGCAAAGGATCATCAAACCGCCACACAATCAATGAAAGCTTTTGGCTTTGTTTTGAAATTGTTGTTTTAACTTTTAACTAAGGTTTGTTCATTCATTCATATGTTCATTTGCTTTCCTTCTTGTTGTTCTTGCCATTTTCTAATAAAACTATCTGAAATTGTTGTTCTGTTAATTGTTTAAGCAATCATAATGACAACATGTACTTTAATTGAATATTGAATTCCGGCCACTCTAAACGGTACATGCTTAACCGTTTCAGACACACGTGAGAGGTAAATCTAACACACTCAACCAAACTTCCTCCTTGACAGCAAAGGGGGGGGGGGGGGGGGGGGGTTTCATGGTCTGGTTCAGCTGGTTTTGATAAAAATTCTAGGCCAAACCGGCTGGGTTGGGTCGCTAGCCGTTTTAGCAGTTTGAACCGATTCTTTTTAAATCATTAGTTTTATAAAGTAATTTAAAATGATAAACATCATTCACGAATATAGTACATATACATAATTGTGTATTCTAAAAATGGCATATATATATATATATATATATATATATATATATATATATATATATATATAATATAAGAAACTAAATGGCCTATTTGGTTTACACGGATGGTTCCAAGTTCCGAACCATCAGCCGGATCAGTAGACCACCAAATCGCACTGTGAACCGAACCGCATAAATCTTAAACCAGCCAATTTGGCCGATTTGCTTCAATTTAGGCGGTTTAGTCAATTTCTAACGGCTTATGAACACCCTTGTAATTAGTCACATCTCAAATCTCCCAATCCCTACACCAACTCGTCTACACGCTGGATGACCGAAGACAGTTTGATTCTTAGCATTTTTAGTCTATTAACCCTATATTCGGCCTAAAAGAGAAGTAAAGGCACACTATTTTGCAACTTGTATTTCCAAACGGTTATAGCGAGTCAACACTTGTTACCTACCATCTATATTATACAACATAAAAAGGAACCACAACCGAATACTATGCAAACATATGCTTCGACAGATGAACTTAAGTATAGTACTCGATTATCTTGTTAAATAAAACACTAACCTAAGCTAGTTGCAGGGATTCTTCACGTTTTATTTCGAACACTCTCTTAAGAACATCTTCAACAGCCTACACAAAGTCCAATTTGAATGAATAAAAATCAAAATATCAAAAGATCTACAGATACTATGTTTTCTTGGAAATCGACAAATTTGAAATTAAAGTTCATAAACAAGATTTACCTTGTCAGGAGTAGATGCACCAGATGTGATACCAATTGTCACATGGCCCTTAGGTAGCCAGTTTTCTTTTTCAACCAACTCACCATGCTATAAAAAATGAGACAGTTAGAATGTATATAAACTAAAAATAAATTATACAGTAGTAAATTAATTGTATAGTTACAAGTGTTGTTACCATTGTCTTATAGGCTATACGGTTTCCAGGACCCACTCTCTCTACAGTATCGACCCAATAAGAGGGAATGCCACGATCCTCTGGAATCTCTTGTAGATGTGAAGTATTGCTCGAGTTCCATCCGCCAACTACTAATATAAGATCCATTTTTTCATCTACTAATTTATACATAGCATCTTGTCGTTCCTAAAAAATGAAATAATATTTAAATAAAGCTCATAATGGTGGCAGATTCAAACCACGTGATGGTCGATTCTGGTTATATTTTAGGATTAATTTCATATATATCCCGTTAAAAGTTAAAAATTTGCCATATATGCCATTTCTAAGCACTAAATTGTCATAATTACTCATTCATAGTAAATTGAATAAAACCAGTTACTTCAAACTGTGTTTCATTGAATAAATGAATAGGAAAACATTATTACTGTGAATATATGAAATCTTTAACTTTTAGAGAACATATATGGAATTGCCTTGTTTTAGTTCGCCTAAAGAGTATTGTTATAAATTAATGTATTAAAGAAAGTTGGGTACTTTTGTTATTGTTTTTTGATACCACCTATTAAATCAATGTATTAAGTAAAGTTAGGTACTTCTGTTATTGTGTTTTGGACAAGTGAAATCCCATCCATACCAAAAATTAGTTAATTACTCATTACCCACGCCGCCTGCCCATTTTCACAGAGAAACACTTACTTGAGTAGCATCACAGATAGTATTGAAACTTATGAAGTGTTCGGTGGCATTTTCTACTCCATATTTACTCATCATGGTCCTCTCTACTAATTTCCCTGCAAAGATAAAAAATATATATATAAGCATTAGATGTTGTGACTTCTAGACAATTATTGTCAAAAACTGGAGAAAATGATACCAACCAATTTCCTCTGTTTCTCCCTTTAGCATTGTAGTTTGGTTTGCTACACCAGTTTTGACTAGATCAGTGTCGGGATCAAAATCCTTGGAAACTGCAAATTTAAATTTCTGCAAGTATACAAAAAATTGGAAGTCAGTAGATCTATAAAAAACATAAACAAGAAATCAATATTAAATACGTTTAAAGAGTATATACCTCCAGAAAAGCTTCTTTTGTTGAGCTAGATCCGTTAAGTTTACCACCAAGGATGTAATCACACACATATGTCGCCTAGGTGACAGAGAAAAGAAAAGAAAACCCTTTAATTCAGATGTAAGATGGTGGATAAGGCGGTATTTGTTTTCTAAGATGCTACTGTCTGAAATCTGCATAACCATTTCTAAATTATGAAAGGCAATGCTGAAATCTGAAAGTAGAATCATTTGACTTTTTGTTTTTCTAAACTAAATAAGCGTTTAAATGTTTGTAATTGTCTGTTTTTTTCCTTTCAAAATATTATACTTTGCATACATATGAAAAACGAACTTGCCTAAAATAATTCATAAAATAAACTTGCCTAGAGGGGGAGATTTCATATACCCCCTCTAAACATTCAAAATATCATATATACTCAAAAAAATGTACCGATGTACGATGGATGCCGTTAAAGCATCACTCGACACTCGAGTATGTGTGATATTTTGCAAGTTCGGAGAGGTATATATGAGAAATTGCTCCAACATAAACTGTCATGAAATGGAAATCCATAAAAAGTACAAAAATAGTCTCACATGTTTAGTACATATTAATGAGCGTGTGACGGCAACCACATTAAGGAACAAACAGAAAAAGAAGAATATAAAAAAAGGAAAAACTGAAGAAATAAACATTGATAAGCATACCTCATCTATATTCTTAACAATGACATACTTTCCTGCAAAAGATGCTGTTGCTACAGTTTCCTCATGAGAATATTTACCATGAATTATAGAAGTATAAGCCCCCTTTTTATGTTTTTCAACAGAATTCCACACCTTGTTTCCCAAACAGAAAGTAAATAATAATATGAGAACATTACATAAGGTAAAAGTAACCAAATAAAAAAGAAATACCTTAGACACCCAAGGACATGTTGTATCAACTATTTGAACTTGTTTATTACTCAAGGTCAACATCTCATTGACTGCAGCTCCAAAAGCAGGCAAAATTACAACATCACCCTCATCAACGACATCAAATTGTTTCTCTCCATTCTTAATGGGGATGTCTTTAACTTCCATCTCCTCTAGTCTCTACATTACAGAATCAAGTTTTACTAAATTAGACACAATATATTAAATTACAAATCAGTGCAAGGGGAATGCTCAACATGATTAAACAAGTCACTTGAAAATATAGGGAAAAGAAGAATGTTGTGTGGATAGAACTAAAAAACAACTATGACTTCATGTCAAAACAATTTCTGCAGGATACATCAATTATGATGTGAAAATGAAATAAAAGATACAACACAAGTATTGAGCTTATGATTGAATTCTACAGAAAAAAAAGCATGTGGTATACTTTATGGCAATCGAGATAAAGTTTTAAACAGAAATATGCAGGTATACTAACTAATGCAAGAGTTATCTCATGTGATGGCAGCTGCATATTGAAGTAGAAAGTTGCAAAAAGTCTTAACGATTCAGAACAAATAAAACAAACATCTAATCTATACTATTTAATAAATAAAGGTTTTTCATGCCACGTGTCACCTCCATATTCATTTTTATCATTTTTTCCCGCCTCTCTCTCTTATTAAATACACCTCTATCTTTTAATAATAATATATTTTTAAAGAAAAATACTAATTATACTAATAAAACACATTTATTTTAAACTATCCCTTATTATAAGAAACTTTGAAATCTAATTATGTAACTATTATTTTCAATCAAATAGTAAATGAAAGTCAAATTAAATTAAATAGTAATTATCGTATTTTTGAACCCATTTATATATTAATTTTTACATATTTTGAATTTTGTTTTCTATCCTTAGTATATGTAATACATTTTTACATCTGTAAAATATATACATAAAGATTTAAGAATTTTATTTATTGATATTTTTCACCCCGTGTGTATTACACTGGTTCTAAGCTAGTAAGCTAATATACAAGTTAATAAACCAACCAAACAAGCAGGTGCAATAAGCAATGAAAGGATTAAAGAAAAGAAAAGAAAAAGAAAAAGAAAACTTTAAAGGCGTTGGACAGAGAAAGATCTACTGAAATGTATTCAAATGAAAGGATTCATGAATCAACTGAAAACGTAACCTAACAATAACATATGCTCTATCCAGTGTTAATAACTAAAAAAGTACCTGTATGTGATCGGGTTACTAAAAAAGCTAATCCAAATAATGAATAATAAGCAGAAGCAGATAATCATCTTATTGAAATAAGCCTACGTCACCCTAAGGGGATATTTGTAATTTTGAATCCACCAAGAATAATCAGTTTAGATTAAGCAATCAATAAGCATACTAAATAAGCAGTCCCAAACACCCCATAGGCCATAATACCTTATTAACAGTAGGATTATGAATAATTTCATTGGTGATCCAAATCTTCTCATCAGGAAACTGTTTCCTTGCTTCATAAGCTATCTGAACCGCACGCTCAACACCCCAGCAAAATCCATAAGCTTCTGCAAGCTTCACAGTAACATTCCCCCATGTGTACTCATTATTATTCTCCTTCAGCGTCTTTATTATCTCACCTAGTAGTGGTTAAACACATCAGTAAATCAATTAACACAGACTCCGTTAATCTCAGGCAATAAAACTTCAATCAAATAAACTGCATATCATCAATTTACACAAATATCATCACCTTGTAGTAGATAACACATCAGTAAATCAATTAACACCGATTCTGTTAATCTCAGGCAATAAAACCTCAATCAAATAAACTGCATATCCATCAACTAACACCGATTCCGTTAATCTCGGGCAATAAAACTTCAATCAAATAAACTGCATATCATCAATTTACACAAATATCATCACCTTGTGGTAGATAACACATCAGTAAATCAATTAAAACCTTTCGGTCAACCTCAGGCAATAAAACCTCAATCAAATAAACTGCATGTCCATCAATTTACACAAAATTCTCTATCAATTGACTCGTATATGCAACATAAGCAGGCGATAAGATCGATAAACCTAGTAAATTGATAAAAATCCACACGAATCCATCATACATTCATACCTAACAAGCTCTCATAGTTCAATTTATGTGAAATTCACGAACATATTAACAAAAAACAAACTAATCGCGTAATACTTACTAGTATACTCCTGATTCATGAGCTCTAGAGTCTCCTGTTTGTGTCCGAACCCTTTCCGGTTGTAATTATCGCTTCTAGTCAAGTTATGCCGGAACACTTTCGCATCGAAGTCAGAACCACCGGTTAGCGACGGTGAGGAAGAATCTCCGGCGGAGCATCGGACAGATAGAGGCTTCCGGCAGCGGAATAGTTTGACATCCGGTAGACAGAGCTCTGTGTGAGTGGAGATAGGGCTAAATCGGAGCGACGCCATCGGAACGGAACTGAAGGAGCTCCGGTAGGGAAGTGAGTTTTGATTTAGGTTAAAATTCAATATTGTCGTCCTATTTAATGGGGGAATCATTTGCCATTTATGCCGTTTAGTTTCTATACAGGCGCAGGCCTATTTGGAAAAAGAACAACAAAATACAGGCTGCCAGACGTATAGGAAAACGTGGAAAAAATATTAAACGTGGTTCACGAAACTATATGAGTTGACCAGGAACGGGTTTAGAACCAAATACCTGTAAAAATAAGAAGTCATACTCGACTCGTGATTACCCTGTATAAGCAATGAAGGGTATGGGTTACGGATTTTATAAAAATCAACAAATGGGTCGGGTCGGGTACATTTTCCCGTAAAATAATATTAAAGTGAGATGAATAAAAAAACGGGTTTAGAACCGAATACCTGTAAGAGAAACCGTACCCGACCCGTGATTACCCTTTTAAGCAATGAAGGGTACGAGTTTCATAAAAATCAACAAACGGATACGGGTATGGGCCGGATAATACCCGTTTGCTCACTACTACGTAGTGTATCCCACAGTCAAAAGATTAAGGGTTCAAATTTTAAAGTGTGCAGTTTATGATGTATTTATCCTAGAAAATCTATAAATTGTTAAAAGAGTCTAATGTCAATTTTTAATCATAGGGTAATCATAATGTTCTCTTCTGTGCCGACCATGACTAAAGATCTAACTAATGTTTTGCACTAAAAACAGATTTTATATATATAGAAAGTGGATAAATTCTGGTGACCGAAATAAACCCTTTTGACATTCCCCTGATTTTCGTTATATATTTTAGTCATGTCATACGTGTCGTATGACGTATGATGTTTGTATGGACTTATCATGCTAAAAAGATAAAAAAGAAAATATATTTTTATGAGTATATTTTAATAGAAAACAGGAATCAAGTATTTAGAAAAATATTTTTTTATTAATAGTAACAATTTACTAATATATATAGTTCTAACAAAAAGCAGTTCGCTTTAATCAATTTAGTCCGGCTCGTATATTTTAAAATACTCTTGTTTCTCCAATATTTTTTAAAAAAAATTAAACAATTTTCAACAAAATGGTCCCGTTATAAATTATTTTAATGCCACATAACAAAAAGTCTATTTTGAGAGCCTACATGAATAAGGTTGTATCATTCAATATTAAACATACTTTAGAATCCAGATTGAAATTTTAACGTCTACATGTATTACACGGATTTTGAGGGTCTACATTTATTACACGAAATGAATAAATGTAATATAAAAATTTTATGTCTTAAAAATCTCTGTATTAATGGGTTGAATCAAATATAATATAATCAGTTAACAAATAAATTGTCAAAATAAAAGAATATGAATATTTAATATATGATTAATTTTTTTTTATTCTCAAGAGACGCTGCTTGGATTTTCATTCCACTTCTGATGACCTACCCACCTTCCACTTCTGATGACCAACCCACCTCAAATATTTTATAAAGAGTTATTTCTGGAACAAAATGCAAATTCCATTCCAAATGTAAACATCCATAACATAAGGTTAGTAATAAAATTAAAAAAACATATGTAATACCTTACCACTTTCAAATGCGTGTCCTTTTTAAAGAAATCGGGATCATCAAACAGTCCAATGGAGTTTTCTTTCTCCTACATATTGTCAATTATATATGTAACCATGTTGCTTACGTATACATAGCACATGATGATTACATATGAAATCAGGTATTTCTTTAGGTTAAAATAATAATAATATAACAAATTAATATATGATTTCGTATAAAATCATCATGTGCTACATATACGTAATCGACATGGTTACATATATGTAGCTCCTATTATTTCATATAGCTGGTAACTTATATCATTTACATACGTATAAGCCGATAATGATGCATTTAAATATAACTAATAACAGTCACATATAATTAACTACATGCACAATACATATATAAAAGATATAAAAACATACTATAAACACAATCAAAGTAGATATAACTTTCTTATTGGTGGTCTCTACAAGTTTCTCCTTTTTTTTTTGGTATTGCTTCCTTCCTGAGAGTGTATGAGTATGCAATTAATTTTTTGTTTTACAATAGTAGTAAAACAAATATAAAAACATTTAAATTAATTATAACTATTAATCATACTCCTCATCAACTGCCCCGTCACAAGAAAATTCTATATTTTGGTTAACTCCGTCGTCAAACTCTTGTTTATGCCAACTGTCCTAACGATATACAGAGACACAAGCATAGAAGATGCATGTATCACTGGCTTACCCTCTATTATTTCACATTTTTTGCTCTTTTGTTCTTCATTAATGTTTTTTGGCGGTAGAATACCATTATTCAGACATGACCAATCAACCTTATACGCTGTCAAGTGTCGCATATATGTAACCGATAACTTTGTTTAAGCGTATATAATGATTTGGTTCTTTTAATAAAGTTTGGTTCTTCTATTTTGCCCAAACAAACATGATAAAATCATACATATACAATATGTTATTTTATTCATCAAATAATACACATTGCTACATATACCGTATACGTAACATTGGTTAACAAGTAAGTGTCACATATACGTAATCGGATGGAATCCGTATTCATTCATCTTCTTCAATGGCATTATCTAAAAAAAACCATATATATCAATTCCATGTTCGTTTTTAGTGACCCCAACTTACCCCAAACTTTTATACAGTAAAGTTTCAATTTAAAAAAGAGTTTTAAAAAAACCAACACCACTTACTGATTACACATACGTATCTGACATAAAAAATTCAACTTGTTTCTGCTCGATTTTGTATAATAACCACAATCATTGATTTGTTAATTTGTATTCAATTAGCTTGATTGATCATGAACTGGGAACTTGATTAAAAATTATATATTGACATCACTAACCTGGATTATTGAAAAAAACAAATGCTTGAATCGATTACAATTGAACACTTCAACAATTCTTCAACGATTTTCCTTTTCCTAGATTAAAGTGTTGAAGTTCTTCGATTATCTATAAAGAAAAGAACATACGATTTCTTGAAATCGGTATAAAATGGAGCGAATGAAGGAGACGAGGGGTTTTAGTTTTAGGAGAGAGATGGTGAGATTTTCTTAGGATTTTATTAATTATTTATTTGGAGTTTCCAATATTAAAAAATGGTCATATACCCGATCTACCCCTCCCTTGTTGGAAGTAAACAAATAAATTTGTAATATTTACAGATTGGCCCCTCATTGATATCAATGGTTATGATTGGTTTTACAGTTTTCTAATAAATTATGGTTTTTTCTAGAACTCTCCCATTTATATATATATATATATATATATATATAGAGGAGGGTTCTAGAGAAAACCACATAGTTAGATGAAAACCGAGAAAACCACTAAAAAACCCATTTTAACCAATCATATAATAATATTTATTTTTTATTTATTTATAAGAGTATCAAAGTAATATTACACATTTTTACCAAAAAATCATTTAAGTATTACGTATACGTAAACAGAAAACAAAAAAATTGTGGTTACGTATACGTAAAACACAATACGTAAAATGATTTTTGGTAAATTGTGTAATATTATATTAATACACTTAGAAATAAATTAAAAAAATAAAAAATCTATAAATTATTTGATTGACTTTTAGTGGTTTTCTCGGTTTTCGCCTAACTTAGTGGTTTTCTCTTGATCCCTCCACTATATATATATATCATACTCAAATTAAAGAAAATAAAATTACCGTTCTTATGGTGTATTTTTTTTAAATATTAACGTATGAAAAACTTATGGCCGTTTAAAAAAATTAGTGTTGAACCCGCGCGCGCTGCGACGCTTTAAACCGTCATAGAAATTTGTGTGTTCAAAAGTTTATATAATAAAATCGGAAGTGTTTACATTCTGATTACTTCATATTGAAAATGTCTAAATACAGCAGGCTTTGACGGAGATCCAGACCCAACTTGTTCTACGAACAGTGAAGTTTCTCTGTTTCAATAATTAAACTATAGAATTCAATAATTATTACTACTCCATATAAGTATGGAAAGCCACTACTCCAGATCTAAAAACTGAAGGAATCCATGTGAATTTGAATATGAAGAGTACTCCTTTGAATCTCTAGAATTAAAAGCGAAAAAGAACATTGCTCATCAATTTTTCAGAGAGTTAACATATTTTTCACAAGAACAAACAAAATCAAATGTGGGTTTGACTATAAGTTGTCCAAATAAACATCCAATTAAACTTTTTATGTACCTTATAAGCACACAAATCTGATGTGACATCAATTGTTTTTTCAACTTTAGGACCATATACATGAGGACAAACATGTTTCAAACAGTGTTGCTTCAGATGTTATCCATGCACCAACACCTAATAAAGAAGATATTATATTTTTAACAGTTTAACAACAATTACAATAAATAACTTGCTATAATTGTAGTACTAACGAGAGGCAATGAGGGTGGGCTAATGCCCACCGTCCGGTCCAAAATAATAGTGTGTTTTAATAGGCCAGTGAACTTCTCAATGTTACTAATGAAGATGTAATCAAGAGTTTCCAAAAGATGAAAACACCTAAAGGACAATTGTAATCGAGGTATTTTTATACTGTGTTTAAATATTTGATGAACTATATTATTTTATTGTCATTTCATTTTTTTCCTCCGTTCCTTTTTTACCCAACCGTATTCTGCCCATCCTACAAATTTTTTTTGTATCCGCCACTGGTACTAACTAAATAAGTAAAGAAAAATAGCATTCATACAAGTTTCAAGGGAGCAACATGAGAAAGAATTGATTTGATTGACCGACCATCAGAACGCCCTTCAAAATCCATGTAAACCAATGAAAATTTGACTTGGACCTGAAACAGACAGAATACCAATACAAGATAATAAATAAAAGTTGAATTCTTTGTGGTAAATTCTATCTAGCATTGCCTTCAATTACCGAATCTCAACGGTTGATCCGATAGTTTACCTTCAGAACCACCACCACTGTTTTTACAATTGTTTTTAAATAAAAAATAAAAACCATATAAGGGATGCTTAAGGTCGGAACGACAAACCAAACCGACTGGGTTGGATGGTCAACCAAATGCCCACATGATTAATGAGAATGGAAATTAACCGCCCTAATTCCAAATATCTGTTCGACTAATCATGAAAACACACAAAATTTCGAACTTGCCATCAGAAGCATACATCAATAGATAAGCTCTTGTTTGATGTAAGAATATAACAAATACATAAAAATATAACAAATATATAAAAATGAGGCCTAGTCTTAGGCTGATGCACCTGGGTTTTATCCACGCCGATCCAGGGTTTGAGCCTCGGCCCTCCCTCAAGCCCGGAAGGGGGGTGGGATTTTTCCTTGGATGCCCTCCAACTTTGACGCCAAGTGGGCCCGGTTAAGACAACATATTGGCTGAAGTTGGACGAGATTCTCCCATGTGATGGGGGGTGCGACGTCACAACATTCAACGTTCGCCGTTCAAAAAAAATATAAAAATATAATAGTATATATTTTCTTTTTCATTTCTTTCAACTGAGTATTCTATATGTTTTAAGAAGCGAACAAAAGAGAAGCCAAAAGCAACCTTTCATAAAAACTTTGAGACATATATATTGAAAATGTTAAAATACTTTCAGATGGATAAGAGAATTCATCTTTTTGTTCACTTTCAAATAAAAATCATGCCCATGCCCATGCCCACGCCCACATGCTCATAGAGCCCAATTTAAACACCTACATGATTTTCAGTCCTGCAAATGAGCAAAAATTGACTTGTAAAGCAAAACTGATAAACGCAAACTTTGGATTCAAAAGAGAAATTATCTGCATTTTTTACTAACACATTGCACCGAGAACCAACACTCACGAACAACTGATGTGTTAAACCCAAAATCACAAACGAAACGAATACCTGAACTGATGTTTGTTAAGTGCTTCTCCCACACAGATCAATGCAACTGTAGATATTTGCATATGTCCAAAATGAGTAAAATCTATATTACAATTGAAAGATTGATGGAATGAAGACAAAATTACATGGTTATTGCGATGTGCCAGCCTTTATCCGCAAGCGACAACCAATTAAAGAAAACGAATTAGCGCAAATGTTCAAAATAGATTAAAGAAAAAAAACACGCAAATATATAATTATACAAATTTAAAATAATTAATATATTTTAACATATAATAGCTTACTATTTTTTCTTTCTGTTTTAATACCCTTTAATACAGAAAAAAAAACTTTAGCTTTACACAGATTTAACATAATAAAAAACCTAAACAAACATGGTTACATCAACTACAAAC
The DNA here is from genome assembly GCA_023525975.1 of Smallanthus sonchifolius. Classification (NCBI taxonomy): domain Eukaryota; kingdom Viridiplantae; phylum Streptophyta; class Magnoliopsida; order Asterales; family Asteraceae; genus Smallanthus; species Smallanthus sonchifolius. Next base: position 3,175,128 of record CM042024.1, on the reverse strand, counting down.
TAAAAAGGTAATTCATTCATACCATAATATCACAACCACAATAAAAAGATGTAGCTGAAAGCCAAATAAAGTGACCACAATAACTTTGTAACTATTGGCATCATCTTATTCACATGGAGATGTTCTCATGCACGATTCTCAATAACTTTGTAACTATTGGCATCATCTTATTCACATGGAGATGTTCTTACTACATCCACAATACGTTGCTCACAGATGGATATGTCGTCCTTGTGCATTGCAAGGATTTGTCAATGACAAAGAGAGGGAGGCTTCGTCCTTACATCATGGACACCTAAGGGCAAACCAATGTGGGTCCAACACTCTCACTCATTTAATCACAATCTTAATATTAATATAAGTGTTGTTGTAAAATGTATGGATAAATAACCGTAAAGGTTTGTTGTTGACATTAAAAGTCTAAAGTGACATTGACAATGACAAAACTTTGTCCATAATATTACATATTCTATTGAAGAGTGTTTGGGAAAATGGGGTTATTGATGTTAAATCCAAAACAAGTATTCAATTATTCATGTTTCTGAATTCGATTTGGAAGTCATTGTCAATTACCTTTTCTTTGAAAACAAGTAGTTTATGATGAATTCAATCCAAACTCTACAAACTTTTTTTTAGATTTTGGATATCCGAAATTTCGGATACAGATTCGGATAGTAAAATCCACTTTTTGAAATTTTCGGATATCCGGTTTTAAACACCCCTAATGCTACAAACTTCCACCATCGAGTGTGAGAGTTTGAAGATATGCTATTCTTGAACAAGAACCCGACTCTTGACTTTAATTTGAGAATGATGTATATTGATAAGTTAAATTTTGTTTCACAGAGTAAACATATATGTCTTAAAACATATATTCTGATTCATATAAACGAGCGAGGGTAAAAAAGATGTGAAAACAATAATATGAATAACTTCGCTATAATTATGATAGAGTTGTTATTTATTTTTTTATTTAACATGAACACATATCCTAAAGTATCTTAATGAGTAACATAGGGACTGAAAGTACATACTTAAAAGTTCAGGGGGGTAAACATGTCATGTCTTTAAAGTGCCCTTACCAGTCTTGACTCTTGAACTAGGAAATTTTTTAGGGAGCTGAACACCGAGCTTTGAAGGTCCATCAATGGCGGAAATCTCTGAAACCATGGGAACGGAATCGTCTTCATCAGAAGAAAACAGAAAGGATGACTCCGGATCATCGAACTTCGACCATAAAATCACGCGACAGACAAAACCTGGATTGAAGCGTCTCACACTAACCCTAACTGTTTTCTTCTCCTTCCTCTTAGGTATCTTTTTCTATTTTATGGATACATTCGTGTGCAATATTTCCGATTTGCTTTGGTTTTATCATGACAGGTCTGCCGTGGTTACTTAAATCGATAGAGATATATCGATCCCCACTTCCGTTTCGCGATATAGATTCATTATCAAACTCAATTGATTCAAATCCGTTCGTATTTCCGTGTAAATTCCATGTAGTGTTTGTTAATTTCGAGCACAGTACTTCAGTTAAGCCAAACGCTGAAAACCTAGGGTTTCTGGTTAGCATTTATATGTCTGAATATGCTGATCGTAATTCATTTTGTGGCACCTGTGACGGCAACTACACAGTCTCAGTTAGTTTGGACGCCGGTGATGACTGTGTAGAAGGGATAGCATGGAAATGTGGAGCACTAAGTGAGTTCAATTTTGATCAAACTGTGGAGAATGATCAAGTTTTTGATGATTACTTGCGATCTGCTGTAGGAAGGAGTAGAGTTTACACTGTTGTAGTTGTGAATACCGGTGAAGGGGATAGATTTAGGGCGGTGGTAGGAAAGTACCGACATGCTTGGATCACAGGTAGGGTTGCAGAGACGAATTTTCTGGCGGAGACGGTAGCTGAGATGTTCATAAAGATATTTGTGAGTGGTGCAAAAGATGAAGAGGATATCCATGGGGAGTTCATGCCTGTTGGTGCTGATGGGAAAATTGTTCTCTCTTTCAATTTGTTAAATGCTGATCCGTGTGATTGGATTTATGATTGGTATTGTTTTCTTATATATTTGTTCGACTTCATAATTCCTTCTTTGATGATTGTTCTGATAAACAAGATTTGCCGCCTCATTCAGTTATTTATAATCTCATTGTATCTGCAGGGATTTTAAAGAGGTAGATGAGAAACTTCTAGCGCCTACACTTGAAGCTTTGGGCCCTATAGCGAATATAAGTGTGGAAAGTCAGGTAATATGTGAAATCTGTTGGTTCACAAGGATTATGTTTCTGCAAAATATATATATATATATATATATATATATATATATATATATATATATATATATATAAGACTTACATCTATGCATGCAGGTTTTGTATCATACTCCGAAATCTTCATATTCTTATTGGGATGATGAACAGGAGAGCCATATCTTTAGCACCAAAGATCTTCCGTTCTTTGTAAGTTGAAAAGTAATCACTAACTACCAGTATTTGTTTTCTGGCTGATTTTAAGAGACCCTGATGGTCTTAGTTTGAATCTACATTGCTAATGTGTGAATAGTTTATCGCTGTTAGAATTTTTTTGAGTTATGTTGTCTATGGTTTTAGGTGAATTCAAATGAATGGCACCTGGATACTTCCATAGCAGCTGGTGGAAGATCAAAGATTTTGCAATTTGTCGTGTATATTATTTAACTCAATACAACCTTTGTTCTTATGAGCGTGTTTTGAAATAGTAAAGAAGCAAGAATACATTCACTAACTGCAGTAAACCTTAAGTAATATAATGGTTCATGTTAGTTGTTTGGTTGAACCATAAAAGCTAAACCATTAAGAAAAGATACATGAAATGGAGTTTAAAAAACCATGTTATTATTTGATATCTGAAACCAAAAGGAACTTTGAAATGGAAAAGTCAATGTCAGGTGATGATTTTCTGAAAATACAGAATCTTCACTTGCAATTTTGAAGTTCATCTGTATGTTATACTTTCTGATTGTGTGGATTTTATAAGATTTGAAGCAGACAACTTTGTTAAATTTGTAATGTTGTGTGTGTAATTTGTATGACTTTGCAATTTCAGATATGTACCGCCAGCCAATGAATGTCCACTCAGGTTACAACTTCTAAATGGAGAGATATCTGTCACGAATGGCTTTATATCTCCAGTTAATTTCTGTCCCTGTTGCATCATTATGCTTTATATCTTAACATTAAACTTTGTGATCTTGATTTCATTATTATTGCAAATTGCAGACATGGGGAGGTGTTGTAGTTTTTAATCCTCCCAGCTGCTTGGAAAATGCAAATAGCAGACACCCTCTCAGGCGTAAAATTTCTCCCCAGGTTGAAAACAGATTTCCACTTATAAGACATTCAAGGAACTTACAAATATGGTTGTTTTAATTGAAGGGTCTATAAATATATTCAATGAACTCTGATTCATCAACTGAAAATTTAGAATATTCATTTGTTTTGGTATCCAATGAGTAAATGCTTCGTGTATAATTCAGGTGTGATATATTTTAACAAGGATTGTTGTTAATGTTCCTGAAGCAGGAACTTAACCAGATTTTTGAAGTTTTCATGGGGCAGCTTCGACAATTATTTGGTTTAAGATCTACTGGTTTCTACCAGGGCGCGTCAGGAACTTCTATTCTTTTAGCAAGTGAAAGAGGCTTTACGGAATGGTAACATTAACAATGATGGTTGTCTTCCTTTTCTGTACCATTTATATTTTGAGACATCATTTAAATTCTTCTTTTAGGAAAAAAAGGGTTGTTCTTGTTGTTCTCTTAGCTGAATGGTTCGATTTGGGTTATTTTGTTATTTTTTTGATCTTTGTTACAGGTAAAATGCAGAAAATATAGCTTAAAAGGAAATGTGTCAAATGGGTAGAGACCCAAAGTTTATTTATAATCTATAAAACCTCCTAAACCATTTCATTCAAAAAGTTATATTATTATTGAAATAATAATAATATAACTTTGGTAACCATATTTGACACAATTATCTGGGTCAACCGATCTCCACTTGAACCAAAGTTAGCACTTGGCCCGTTATCCATTCTACCCATTTTGCCACTGTATAATACTTTAAGTTCTAACCTACCCAAAATTACTTTCTTTTGGTGAGAATTACTTTCATTTCAGTGTAATTGGAGTATGGGGGTGTGGGAGCGTACTGCACTAACATACTTTAATAATTCTTTAGAGTTATTTAATTTGGTGTAATTATTGTAAGGTTTCTTTCTTCATCGTGTGCAGGGAACTAGATGCTTTGGCTCGACAACATGCATGTTATAATCTTCAACAGTGTGGTACGACCCTTGGATCACTTTCAAGACTGGTAATGTTTCAGTTCTCAAATACCATTATGACTTCAATAGACTGCCTTCATTTAAAAAAAAAATCTCCATGCAGGTCCAGTCACTACCAAGAATGATCATTAAGGATGAGATCGGAAAACAGGTCGGTTTATAGGATGCGATATTTATTAGTCATTTATCATTTTCTAAGTTAACAAGGTTGAAATAAATTTTTGAAGAAAACTAGCACATGAGCACATCAGATTTCATAATGTCTGAGCAATTACATTTTGGGTTTTGAGCAGGTCAAGTTTTCTCTCGAGGCTGCAAAATTAGCTCAAAATAATGCCTCCCAAGGCATTTATGATGCTTCAGCAGGTATGTTGATCCGATAATAGTTTTATTATTTTCTTTTCATGCGTTATTAGGTCTTATTTTGTTATTTTGGCAGTTTCCTCGAGGCATGCTAGATCATTGGCTGAGGACGCATTCTTCCACCCGTCTGTAATGTCGATCAGTTACTACTCATTTGAACACATGTTTGCTGTCTATTCGGTTAGTTTCTCCATTTAACTCCTGAGACTAAAGCTTCATTTAGTAACACTCATAATTTGACTTTGACCTTACGTGACGAACCATACGTTTTTTCTGGGCTTGGGAATATGCATTTATTTAGAGTAAATTACAGAAATCGTCCTTTATGTTTATATCATTTTTCAGTTTGTGTCCTTTAGCCCAAAAAATGTCACAGATCATCCTTTATGTTTACATTTGTTGCAGATTACGTCCTTTGGCCTAACGGTCGTTAGATTTAGGGGTTAAGTTCTATCATGTGCAATGCACATGAGGGTGTTTTGGTCATTGCACCCTTTCAATGACCATTTGTGTAATTAACTTAAATGTTTGGGACCATTTGCTCTTAAAACCCCACCACACCACCGGAAAAGACTCATCTGGCGTTTCTGCTCTCTCCCCCACGGACACAAACCAATGCACCTGCAAATTACCGGCGCCGGAAATACCACCATCACCGCCGCCACCGCCACATATGTTAACACCAAATCAGATACAACTCCCGATTCAACACACCTCAACTTCCCCTTCCAACTGATCAAATCGGAGAGGATACCTCCTGCCTCTTCGCTTCTCGTGAACCTAGATCTGGATTCCTGCAAATCACCGGCGCCGGAAATGCCAATAACCTCCTGCCTCTTCACTTCTCCTGATCAAATCGTAGAGGATACCTCCTGCCTCTTTGCTTCTCGTGAACCTAGATTTGGAGTCATGCAAATCACCGGCAAATCACCTCCTGCCTCTTCGTTTCCCCTGCAAATCACCAGCGCCGGAAATGCCACCATCACCGCCGCCACATATGGTAATACCAAATCAGATACAACTCCCGATTCAACACACCCTAGATCTCCAAATCGCTTCTCGTGAACCTAGATCCGGAGTCCTCGAAACCCTAGATCTCCAAACCCCCAAATTCGGAGTCCTCGAAACCCTAGATTTCCGCTTCTTCCTGTTTGAAGAACAGAAACGGCGTGATGCAGTGGTCGGCTAGTGGTGGTTGTTGGCTAGTGGTGGTTGTTGGCTAGTGGCTGGCGGTGGATGTGATATGGCGGTGGTGGGCACAGAAGTTAGAGAGAGAGTTGAGAGAGAGATGGTAATTTATCTTTATATATATATATATATATATATATTTGTGGGTAAAAAGACCAAAACACCCTCATGTGCAAGGCACATGACGGGAGTTAACTGAAAAAATTAACGACCGTTAGGCCAAAGGACACAAACTGAAAAATAGTATAAACATAAAGGACGATTTCTGTAATTTACCCATTTATTTATTTGTTATCAGACATGTATTCTTTGGTCACAAGGAGGTGGCAATTTCAACCTGTTTTATTTGAAAACATGTTGATTTGGGTTGGGTTTTTATGATAACGTGTCAAACGGGTAAAATGTAAACATTAGTTTATAAAGTAAACACGTCAAGTGGTCAAAGTTTGTATTTTAACAATTTGTTTATGAAATATTATTATTTTAGCAATGTGTTTTTTCTAATAATATTTAATACACTTAAAATTACCCGTATTAACCAAAATCCGTTTTGTCTTTTTGCTCAACCCGAACCTGTGTGACCATCCAATTTTTGCCACATCTACAAACTATCGACCTGATCATGCATCAACCGCATAACACATTTCCATGTCTTGACAGCCGTTTTTCCTGCCACTTTCGCTACATGTGATTCTTGCGGTTGCGAGAGAGATTAAAAGATACAAACAAGAAAGCCGAAAATACGCAGCTTGGGAAGCCATAAGAAAGCAGCATTCTGATTAGGCTACAAGCTATTCGTTCCAATTTAGCTATTGTAATCCAGATAATATTTTTCTTCCCTGTTGAGTATTGAAAGAAAATGTATTACTCATTTCGTGGTTTTGGTAACCGAAGGGTCTTATAATTTGAAAAACTTGCTCTAGTTGTCATCAGAATGACAATATAGCATGACTGAGTCTAAATGAGAATGCCAAACACATCTTTATATATATTTTTTGTTTTGTGTTCTGTGTATAATGTTGAAAGTCAATGTCCATGTGGCAGTCCTAGTTGGCATTTAGATTACTGTTGGTTTGTTTGTTGAAGTAGTCAGGAGAATAATTCTAGTCCTCATTTTATTTCGGTCTGTTACCTACGGAGTAGTGGAAGTAGCACGTTGGTTTCCTATTTCTAGTATTTAAGTATTGTTTGTTTCCAGTTATTATTATTCAATTCAGAAAACTTTGAGCAGTAAACAAGTGAGTTCTTATTTGCGAGTATCTGTTACAAGTTTGTGTGTGTTCATCGCAGCCTTACCAATTTCACAATTGGTATCAGAGCCAGGTTGGTTCTAATTTTCTTCATGGCAGAAATTCAACTCGTTGGTGGTGTAAAGAAGTTGAATAGCAGTAACTACAACACCTGGTCTACATGCTTGATGTCGTACCTGCAAGGTCAAGATTTGTGGGAGGTAGTGAATGGTTTGGATACCATATCACCGTTGCGTGAAGATCAGAATGGCGTCTTGAAGAAATGGAAAGTAAAGGCTGGAAAAGCTCTATTTGTTTTGAAGACCACAGTGGAAGAAGAAGTCTTGGAACACATTCGAGACTCCGAAACACCAAAGGGAGCTTGGGATACCTTGGTCACTTTGTTCTCTAAGAAAAACGATTCGAAATTGCAACTTTTAGAGAATGAACTGTTGTCGATATCTCAACGGGATTTAACAATCCCTCAATACTTCCATAAGATCAAGACACTGTGCAGGGAAATTGGAGAGCTTGATCCACAATCCAAGATTGGTGAGGCACGAATGAAGCGCATCATAATACACGGGCTAAAGCAAGAGTATAGAAGTTTTGTAGCGGCTGTTCAAGGGTGGCCTACACAGCCAACCCTAGCAGAGTTCGAGAATCTGCTTGCATCTTAGGAAGCCCTAGGGAAGCAGCTTGGGGATATGTCAATAAATTTGACATCGAAGACAGATGCAGAAGCCCTATATGCAAATAATAAGTCCAAAGGAAGAGATCGGTATAAGGGCTCATCCCACAAGTCTAATAGGCCCGACAACAACAACAACCATTATGAAGCCCAGTCCAAGAGGGGGTATGAAAAAGGATCAGAAAAAGAAAAGAACGAGAGTTCTGCTGATCAGGGAATTCGCAAATCCAAGTACTATGGCCGGCGATTCCCATACAAATGCCATCGATGTGGCCGTAGAGGGCACATGGCAAGGGATTGTCGTTCATCAGAGGCAGATCAAGTGAATTCAGCCGTTGTGAAAGAAGAGGACGATTGGGATGTGCAAGCCCTAGCAGCAACTATAGCCGATCGATCTAAAAATAGTCTCAGTGAGTGGATTGTAGATTCAGGCTGCTCAAATCATCTTACTGGTGATAAAGAAAAGCTAAGCAATCCGATCAGCTACAAAGGTAGCCGGGTCGTTGTCATAGCAGACGATTCACGTCATCAAATTGCTCATACCGGAAGTGTTGTTTTTCCATCTGAGGATCAGAAATGTGAATTGAAGCTCTCTAATGTCTATCATGTCCCAGGTATGAAGAAAAATCTTCTTTCAGTGCCTCAATTGACTGCAGAAGGCAAGTATGTACTATTCGGTCCAAACGAAGTTTATGTATACAAGGACTTTGAAACTCCTTCAGTTCCAGTTCTTAAGGGCCACAAGAATGAAACAGTGTATGTTTTATCTGCTGAACATGCTTTTGTTGAGAAGACGAAAGACACACAGAATGCTGATTTATGGCACCACCGATTAGGGCATGTGGGTTATGATAAGTTAGACCTCATGATGAAAAAGGGGCTAGTGAAAGGGTTACCTAAGATTGAAGTTAAACGGGAAATAGTGTGTGCAGGTTGCCAATATGGCAAGGCACATCAAGAGTCGTTTCACCCTTCAAGTTATCGAGCAGAAGCACCTTTGGAGTTGGTACACTCAGATGTTTGGGGACCAGCTAAACACGCTTCAATAAAAGGTATGCTGTATGCTGTAACATTTATTGATGATTTCTCTCGTTATACCTGGATTTATTTCATGAAAGAGAAAGCTGAGGTACCTGAAAAGTTTAAAGAATTTGAAGCTGATGCTGAAAGTGAATCCGGTTTCAAAGTAAAATGTCTAAGATCAGACAATGGAGGAGAGTATATGTCAGGTGTCTTCTCTCAGTACTTGAAGCAGCAAAGAATTAGACGCCAGCTTACATGCCCGAACACACCCCAACAAAATGGTGTTGCCGAGCGTAAAAATAGACATTTGGCTGAAGTGATGAGAAGTTTGTTGCATGATAAAAACCTACCAGGGCGTTTCTGGGGAGAAGCTATGCGAACAGCATGTTACGTGATCAATCGAACCCCATCTCAAAATTTGCAATATGCATCACCGTTTGAGAGGTTATTACACATTAAGCCCAATGTTCATTACTTTCGAGTTTTTGGGTGTGTATGTTATGTGTTTGTGCCTAATCCCCTACGTGATAAGTTGGAGAAAAAGGCGATTCGTTGCATTTTTGTAGGTTATGATCCAGAGCGAAAGGGGTGGCGTTGCATTGAACCAAACTCGGGCAGAATCTATGTTTCTCGAAATGTGGTGTTTGATGAAATGTCTTCATGGTGGGGCCCTGAAAAACAGTTAATGGAAGATTCCAAGAAGTTAACTGAGGATGTAGATTCCTCGTTTGTAAAGCTGAATTTTTTAGGTGAAATAACAGAAGATTTAGACATATATGTGGAAGATCAGGCTGATGTGTCACAGCCCGATCAACAACAAGCAGGTCCTGAAGTTGGGTTAAGAAGATCACAAAGGGAGAAACGGCCTAACACCAGGTATGCAATGATGTATGCTAAAGTTGCAATCGTTGAAGACCTTCTATGTGAACCAGAAACATACCAAGAAGCATGCAAGAAAGAAGAATGGTGTGTTGCAATGAAGACTGAAATGGATGCTCTCATTTCAAACCAAACGTGGGAACTAGTTCCAAAACCTCACGATGTTAACCTGGTTTCTTGTAAGTGGGTTTACAAAGTGAAGCAGAAAGCAGATGGAACTGTTGACAGATTTAAAGCGCGTTTGGTAGCTCGAGGTTTTTCTCAACAACAAGGGCTAGATTATGAAGACACTTTCAGCCCTGTTGCAAAAATCACAACTGTTCGGGTACTTTTAGCCTTAGCAGCTAGCAAAGGCTGGAAATTGTGGCAGATGGATGTTCACAATGCATTTTTGTATGGAGAACTCGACCATGTTATCTACATGATGCAACCGACGGGATTTGAAGATAGAAGGCATCCAAATTATGTATGTAAGTTGAAGAAAGCGATCTATGGTTTGAAGCAGTCACCAAGGGCCTGGTTTGGGAAGATTGCAGAATTCATAGAACAAAGTGGGTACCAACTTACTTCAGCCGATGCCAGTTTGTTTGTCAAAAAGCTTGGTGAGAAAGTTGTGTTTATTCTCGTATATGTAGATGATTTAATCATTTCAGGAGATGTTGAAGAGGAGGTTGAGTTGTTGAAGTCAAATTTGTCCACTCGGTTCAAGATGAAGGATCTAGGGAGACTCAAACACTTCCTAGGTCTAGAACTTAGTTATAATAAAGATGATATGGTGCTACATCAAAGAAAGTACACTGCTGATTTGCTACATAAATTCGAGATGGCCTCATGTAAACCAGTAACTACTCTTATGGATCAAAATGTCAAGATGTATGCTACAGAAGGAAAGAAGCTGGATGATCCAACTAAGTACCGAAGAATGGTTGGTAGTTTGATTTACCTTACTCTGACCAGGCCTGATATTGCTTTTGTGGTTGGAGTTCTTAGTCGTTTTATGCAAGATCCAAGGAAACCACACATGGTAGCTATGAAAGAAGTTCTGAAGTATATCAAGGCTACTGCAGGAAGAGGTGTATGGTTTAGGAAAGAAGTTGAGCCGAAGTTGTCTGGTTATTGTGATGCTGACTATGCCGGTGATGTGAATGAACGAAGATCAACAACCGGGTATGTTTTTCTGTTTGGGTCAAGTCCTGTTTCTTGGTGCAGCAAGCGTCAACCAACTGTTTCCCTGTCTTCTACGGAAGCCGAGTATCGGGCTGCTGCTATGGCAGCCCAAGAATGTGTGTGGCTTATCGAATTATTGAGGAACTTGAACCAGAAAGTAGAGTATCCAGTGCAGCTATGGTGTGATAACATTTCAGCAATTAAATTGGCTCAAAATCCAGTGTTTCACGCGAGGACGAAGCATATCGAAGTTCACTACCACTTTATTAGAGAGAAAGTGCTAAGCGGTGAGATCTGTTTGGAAGCTATCAGTTCAGAAAAGCAAGTTGTCGATGCATTAACGAAGAGTTTAGCTGGTGCAAAGCTGAAACAACATAGTGCAAGTATGGGAATGGTGGACTGTGACATTGAGAGGGGGTGTTGAAAGTCAATGTCCATGTGGCAGTCCTAGTTGGCATTTAGATTACCGTTGGTTTGTTTGTTGAAGTAGTCAGGAGAATAATTCTAGTCCTCATTTTATTTCGGTCTGTTACCTACTGTTTAGGAGTAGTGGAAGTAGCACGTTGGTTTCCTATTTCTAGTATTTAAGTATTGTTTGTTTCCAGTTATTATTATTCAATTCAGAAAACTTTGAGCAGTAAACAAGTGAGTTCTTATTTGCGAGTATCTGTTACAAGTTTGTGTGTGTTCATCGCAGCCTTACCAATTTCACATATAATGCTTGTTTCGTCATAATATAATCGACCTTTCTTATATTATTTTCATGTTTTTGGGGAATTATTACGAAACAAGACAAGGATGTTCCGATAAGTCGTGTTGTTCCAATGACTTTATTTTATAAGCTTTCTAGGACTTTATTTTCTTACGCAGTTTTACGTGCTGCAACACGCGTGGGTGGGTAACAATCCTAGTTTTTACTGAAGTGTAAAGTGTGAATAGTAAGTTTACTAAATTTTTTTAGTTATCATTTCCACCCTTTATAATATGTATAATATACGTCTTTAATCCCTTTAATATTTTACTATAATGTATTTTCTCTGATAACCTGTGTTCGTTAACTTTTTAGAAAAACTGAATACGCAGTTGTGTTTATTTTTTTTTTCTTGATATTCCGGTATAAATTTGTTGAAAAAGGGGGATGTGTTCAAAATAGAGGATTTTTTTGGTATCGTAGGCTATATCGTTTGCCGGGACGAAAGAAAATAATACCGACCGAACAAATCGGTACCGGTATCGGTATTCGTATTTATGGTCTTTGATTGACGTAAAACACTACATTTTTTGTATTACATCAGACAACTTTTGTGTAGTGAAACAATTATAAATATGTAACATCCCAAAACTAACGACAAGAATAATGACGGCATTTAGTATGCTACAACGCGCGGGCATAACTCACTAATTTCATACACTATAAAACTATAAAACCTAAATGATGCATAAAGAATTTATAGTAGAAAACATTTATTGAAGGTGTTTGAAAACAAGATAGAAGAATATGGCATATGGTCACCGTTGATCTACGGTAAACCACTATGTGACTATAATGTTCGCGGTTTTTCCAGAGTAAAAAAGACGAATTGAAGTTTGCCAAAGATTTTAGATTTGAATGGAATTTGAATATGTGATGCGTTTGACAAAAGAATTATAAATTTGTTAAAGAATAAGGCCATTCGTAATGGATGGAGTGAAAAGCCCCGTGAATCTAGTTGGCATGGAATTGGGGCGCCAAACACCGCCCTCATGGGCGTGAACACCAGCGTGGGGCGTTGCCCGTGAGTAGAATCACTGACTTAGGGCGCTTTATATGTGTGTGTTATGTATATATATGTGTGGATAGTGAAACCACTACGCACCTTAGTGATTTGGTTTAGTGATTGCCCCATGTTGATATAGCGTTACCGTGACAGACGTGAATGTGAAACCATTACAGATGGCCTAAATGTGGTAGTGGTGACGAGGCGGTGCCGACAACAATAAGGGTGTTGATTCCGGCAGTTGTGGTAGCGATTGCAACTACAATGGTGGCGACACTTGTGGTCGTAAGAAAGTAAGAGAATTTAACGTCATTGATTAAATCCTTTCATTATTAAAACTAGTGTTGAATACTCCACACTTTGCAGTGGGTGGTGCGCCGCGACAACTCGATTGTAAATATCAAGCCAAAACGTAGGTAGAAATAATCATGTTGCAACGGTATATTTTAAATTTTAAAAAATATTACGTTGTTTCCAAAAAAACATTCAAAACAATCATATTTGAATGTTTGATCCATAAAGTCATGGAATAACAAATATCTAATTAGTAATTGAGCCACCTTTAGGAACGGATAGTGTTTTGGGTTCTATTTAAACTTTATAGAGCCCAACCTTGTAATAACCTAAATAAATAAGAACATCGAGCTCCTTTGACTTTGTTGTGAAGTTATCTAATTCACCTGCTAACTTTTAATTCAAAAGGGTCAACGCTGTAAATAAAGAGAATTAATTTGCAAGTTGTAACAACTCAAATATTACATATAAAACATTTCAATCAAATAAAGTGTATCCAAGTCGTTTTGACACGTTCCAAGTGTGTTATGTCTATAAATACTTCATAAAGTGTGTACGGGTCGTTTTGACCCTCTTGAAGTGTTTTATGTGTACGTGGGTCGTTTTGACCCGTTGCAAGTGTTTTATGCATATAAAGACTATAAAGTGTGTACGGGTCATTTTGACCCATTATAAATGTTGCATGCCTATAAAGGCTTCATAAACGCCGAAGATTACATATCAAACTTTTCAACCAAGTGTATTATGCTTGTAAAGACTTCATAAAATGAATATGGGTCGTTTTGGCCCATACTAAGTGTGTTATGCCTATAAACACTCCATCAACTGTGCACATGTTGTTTTTGACCTATTTAAATGAATTCATATGTGTTTAGAAGTAAAAATATTTGTTGTTCAAAAAATATTTGTAGTGTGATTGAATATAAATGAAACAATATACATAATAAAGTGGTAATATAAAATAATTTCAATAGCTAGGTGAACCTAAGAAAAAAAAGCAATTATCTATTAAATACTACATACAAATGTTTATGCAATATTTATACAATTCTTGCGGTCCTATACTTAAAAACTTGTTCTGTATTTAACACGTCTTACCCAAAAAAGAAAGATAATTTTACAATCATTCATGTGTAAATATATAACTTAAAACTTTAGAGCATTGTCATAACTAAGAACAACTCAAGAACAAAGTGAGTGTATTTGCATGTAACAAAATCATGTTCAGTGGACCCAATTGCAAGTACAACCTTTAAATCGACGACTTCTTTCATGCGAAACCTTATTTCTTTATGAATTAAGGTCTTATAATCAGCAAGTTTAAAGATCTCATCAGAGTTCATCATGGCTTAAAAGTGAATCAAAATAATATTATAAATTCTCAAGAAACTTGGAGATTATCTAAAAAATATAACTAAAGTTACTGAGAATGACAACAAATAAGCATGAGTCGGTTAAAAACATGATATCTGGAACCTTGTGTTAACCCTGCAAGAAAACTTGTGCTCACTACATAACAACTTGTACCCTACGAAATCAACCAATCAGAGTCGGTTACTATACAATAACCGACATGCTGATTTTACTAAGAGTATAATTCATTCTAAATTTAGGTAATCTTATTTATCCAATCAATCATGTTATCTGAATTTTCATATTTGAATTTCAAACAAATTACCATATAATAGAAAAACTAGGTCCTAACTAGTACCAAACCTGGAGGCGCACATTCAAAACGAATCATGATCCAAAATCGATTTGGGGGAAATCTGTTCCAATCTGACCCGATCTGCCAATTTGAAATCGATTGAGATATTTCTACTGAAACTGGTTAAAACCGATGTCCGATCAGATCTGATCCACAATTAGTTTTTAATTCGATCTGGTTTTGACTTTCTTAGACCTGATCCAAACCGGTTTCCTAAACCGATCCAGTTATCCCAAAAATCAGTTTTGTGCACATCTAATCTAACCAAGTCTCTAGGTTTAACAATTACACCTTTGAAGATCGAATAATGTGTAGTTTTTCATTTGACATTTTGACTTATAAATTTCCAACGGGCCCGTGGCCCAGCTCGAATGCTCCGACCCGTTTAAGCTACTGTGTGATTCAAATTATCCGGGTAGGGGTCCACCATATCCAGATGCAGAGCAGGAGATGCCACAACTGCCATGCTGAGTAACGCAACCATAAACAAATAGGTATCACACGTTAGCGCGCTTTCTCTCTCTCACACACACAACCGCAATCTGAAATCAATTTTGATCAGAAGCATTAATGGAGCTCCGGTCAATTCAGTCGCCGGTTGTCAGCAGCATACCTACAAAAGGCTCCACTGAAAACCACCATTTCGTATGCTACCGCCAACTCATCCGGTCGTTCGGTACCAACAGAATCGCTCGATCAAACGCCGTTAAGTTTAAACCTGTTCGATTCAACGTTCAGGCCTCTGGTATTACATCAATGCCGTTCGTTTTCCTTCGATTTTGCAATGTGAATTGTTGATTTTGATTAGTTGTGGGTTGAATTTGTATTTTACTTTTTGTGATTGTACGGAATTGATTTTGTTATCTGCTATGGTTGCTGTTAATCCTAACAGTGTGATGTTGTTGATTCTGATTAATTGGTACTCTTATATTTAAACATAAGGAAATAACAATATCCAGTGGTTTTCGAATTTCGTTCAATGATATATGATTTCACGGTTCACACCTTGCCTCTTAATCTATATGGATAACAATCATCTACTGGTTCTATGTAAGGTGCAACAACAGTTGGTTTACAGCCTGCGGAAACGAAAACAAATGATGGTGGGAAAGACGAAAATCTCATATTTGTGGCAGGAGCAACCGGCAAAGTTGGTTCACGAACAGTAAGGTTGATTACAAATGGCAATAAAGTCCCATCAAACTTTTTGCACTTGATTTTGAAAACTGTTAAATAACTGATGGTTTGTGCAGGGAGCTTTTGAAATTAGGATTTAATGTTCGAGCTGGTGTACGAAGTACTCAAAGAGCAGAATCTTTGGTGAAAGTATAACTTTTAAAAGTCATTTGATTAATAATCTTCTTTAGTTTCTTGAACTGTAAAATAAATAGAGCCATTGTCATTACTTGTAGAGCGTGCAGCAGATGAAGCTTGATGAATTATCTGATGGAAGTCAGCGTAAGAGTTCACTTCGATGATAATTTGGAAGTTCTTTTTTAGTGATTTAATTAGTATGTAAGGAAAGATGCTCACTCTGTAGTCCAGCTATAGAGAAGCTTCAACTTGTGGAGTGTGATTTGGAGAAACCAGAGCAAATTAAGCCTGCATTGGCCAATGCTTCAACAGTTATATGTTGCATTGGGGCGAGTGAGAAGGAAATATTTGATGTTACTGGGCCCTACCGAATTGATTTTCAAGCCACAAAAAACCTCATTGATGCAGGTATTTAAGGTTTTAAATACTTTTATCTTTTGCATTAAACTTGATATGGCATGAATGAACTAGAATCTCGAGTTCAATTTCAAAAGATCATGCAAGCATAATACTTAAAAGTAGCATTTGGTATGCTGGAATCAGAGAAAGAACGGAATGATCCATTCCATTGGAATGGAAATGAAAAAAAATAGTGTTTTCGTGATTCATGAAAGAACGCGACTCAGATTTTCAATACACAGGAATGTGGTTTTCTTTTTTCCTTTCTTCATTCCATCAGAATGGAATGGAAAATTAAAGGGTAACTCAAACTAATTTACTCTTCATAAACATAACTCTATATAAACAAACTCAGAACGCCAACTAGTTTACCTTTTCATTTTCCAAGTATAACATGAAAACATTTTTCTTATTATAATCTTATTAGAGCTTTTAACAAGCTTTTGTTGTAAACTAATTTCGTAATATTTGTACATAAAAAATTCATTAACTTCTAATGTATAAAGTACAGATAAAGTTAATCATTGTCTTTGTATACAGGACAAAAATTCACATTAATACTAATTCTGTCAACCCAGTCATCCAAACATATAATCTAATGGGATGATCCATTCCATTACCTTGTCCATTCAATTCCTTTGTCATTCCATCCCAGCCAACCAAACACACCCTTAATACCTTTTGCTAGAAAAGGATTTAGTATCATGTTTTTTTCCCTCATTGCTTAAAATCAACTATCATTATTTTTCTCTTGTTGTATAGGCATTTATGCTGATGAATAAAATAAGTAAATAATGAAATGAAATAGATGCATATATCTAGAATTTGGCTGGTTTTCTCAATGTTGAAATGTTATTCGAGTTTAAGCAAATTGGTTTCTGATATAAAGGATGAATTGAAGTGTTTCCTTTAAATATGTAGCTGCTGCTGCAAAAGCAAAACACTTTATTTTGGTTACTTCTTTGGGAACAAACAAGTTTGGATTTCCTGCTGCTGTATTGAAGTGAGTTGAATTTTCCTGATTGTGCGACTGTTCAATATTATAAACACCTTTAATTGAGAATTTTAGTAACCATAATTTCTGCATTGAAATGATACTTACACTATATTAATTTTTATTTCTGTTTGGAGTCTGTTTTGGGGAGTCCTATGTTGGAAAAGGAAGGCCGAAGAAGCACTGCTTGCTAGTGGGATTCCTTACACTGTGAGTTAGATTAAACCAAAGGTGGCAGTTTTGACCCATATACTTATGAATGGGTCAATTCGGGTTATGTTTTGTGGGTTAATACCATAAAAGAATCAACATATTCCCTCATTTTGCATGAAAAAGTCTCTCAACCGAATTTTGACATATTAAAGTCCCTGTACTTGTTAAATGTGCAAATAATAAAATGATAGGAAAAAAGTTGGTAGGAAACGGTTTCATGGAATTGAAACAATTTGAGCTATATATAGCCTCACAGAAACAACTGATAAGCAAACAAAATAAGCTAAGATCCTAACAGAAAAGAAGACTAATTCTAAGCATCACGAGTACCACAAAATCTGGGATTGTATTGACAGAATAAAAATACCGTTATTATATGCTAGAGACATGAAGTTTATATCATCCTCCAACAAACTCTTAGCAAGCCTTTTAGCTTCAAGAAGTCATTCACCTTGAGTGGTTTTGTCATCACATCAGCTAATTGTTCCAGAGTGCTGCAATAAACCATCTTAATTGCACCATCCTGAGTGAGTTCTCTAAGAAAATGAAAAAGAACATCTATATGCTTGCTACGACCATGCATTATGAAATTTCTTGAGAACTTAATTACAGAAATACTATCACAGTGAGTAGTAATTGTATCATCAGGAGTCTGATCCAAAACTCTTAACATTATCCTCAACCAGATGGCTTGACACACGTGGTGCTGTAGTGATGAATCCTGCTTCAGTTGTAGATAAACTTACAATTGGTTGCTTCTTGACCATGATACAACTCCTGGACTCAGCAGAAACACATATCCTGATGTGTTTTTCTATCTTCTTCATCTCTGCATACGCAATAAAGTTCACCATGTCCTCCCTTGTTATAGTAAATTCCATACCCAAATGTTTCTTTCAAGCATCTTAATATTCTTTTAGAAAGCAAGCTTCTATATAGTTGTACCAAGCACGTGGTGCTTGTTTAAGCCCGTAAAGCACCTTTTTTTTAACTTGTATACTTTCTGCTTCATTCCCTTGTATATAACCAGAAGGCTGTTCTACAAAAAACATCCTCAATAAGTCTCCTTGTAAAAATGCTGACTTCACATCTAATTGATGAACGGGCCACCCTCTTTGAGTTGCAAAAGTGATCACAAAGTGTTCAGTCTTCATACTGGTGACCGGGAGCAAACACTTCTGTGTAATCTACTCCATATTTTTTAGTGGATACTGGATCCCTTCACTACCTGTCTTGTTTTATAACTTGTCTACTTCTCCCTATTTGTTAAGTTTGTTTTTGTAGATCCACTACACCCCAACTGTTTTGACTTCTTGGGGCGAATCAGTTAACTCCCACATCCCATCTTTTTGATCACTTCCATTGCTATCCTCCACTTGTCACTCCTCTTAGCCTATTCAAAATAAAGAAGGCCAGGCAACTAGACACATAGCAAATGAGTTGCATTTTCATCAGAAAATTCTTCTCCTTCCCCACTTACATAATCTCCCATCCATACTGGTGGCCTCCTGTTCCTCCCTTCACCATTGGTACAAGAGGATATGATAGGAATCGAACAATTAAGAGGGAAATTAAGCAGGAAAATACGATTTGATTGAAATAAACTGGCCCGATTCGAGAGGGGCTAAATCTCCACAAACATACGAACAAGGGAATAAAATTAAGAACAAGAACAAAAGAAAACATAGCCTGCCATTAAAGCTCCTATCCGCTAATAACTGCCCCTGAAAGATAGCTTGTAAACTGCTCCCCACCATTCCTCAATTCCACGGTTGTGTTGACCCAATGGAGTGCTATCAGGATACTTCGATCTATCCACAACCCGAATAAAGAATTCAGCTGCTCCATATCCATTGGCTTGACCCGAGATCTTTTCCTTTCGTACACTTTAAGCGGTGGAGTGCTATCAGGATACTTCATTTGTTGTGGTGAGTATGCAACTATCACTTGTCTCTGTATTCCTTGTTCATCACAGAAAGAGTTGCACTTTCTGCTGCAGCAGTACCCCATTTTCCACCACACCCCAGTACTCTTTTGATCGAAGCAAATTCTCCATGAGCGACGCCCAATGATCATAGTGACCATCAATAATTGTGAGACTGATGGTTGAACAAAAGTACTCTCAGTTGACATCCATTTGCTTGTTTCTTCTTTTTTTTTCCGTTTAGAACACTGCTGTTTCTGACGACTCTGATACCATATGTTGCAAAGAATAAAATAATAGAATAAATTAGGGAGGAAACGATGTCATTGAACTAAATCAAGCTGTATATAGCTTTACAGAAACAACTAATCCTAAGCATCACCGTCCCATAAAATCTCTTATTGTATTTGCAGAATAAAAGTACCGTTACTGACTGATTCCTAACCAAATGCTGATTACTTTCACAGTCAGCATACCGGTAGACTGCAAGTATGTTTTGACTATGCAAGTAACCGACATTTACTTTTAGTTTCACAGGTTTGGACTTTAATATGTTGAAAAACAGTTGAGGTAATTTTTTGTGCAAAGTGATGAAGTATATTAATTTTCAATGAGATTAACTGTATGTTTAATCTTTAACTGGTCAAATAAATAAGTTGATCATAAAAGTTTGCTAAAAGGGGAAGGGGTGAAGGTGAAATGGGTCAGAAATAGCCGAAAATATGTTTTCGATGGATATAGTATTCTAGTAATATAGTTTTTGTGATCACTCTTATCAAACAAACTATTTATAAATTCTTTTAAAAGTTTGAAAAATATTCTGGTCAACCCGACCTATTTTGACACATGCTAAATATTAACCTGTTACACAATCCACCCATTTTGCCACCTCTACATCAAACTGCTTCTTACATGGTAGCCTAGACATATGCAAACCTAATTTGTTTTTTTCTTTTTTATTTTCAGATAGTGAGACCTGGAGGTATGGAACGCCCTACAGATTCCTTCAAGGAAACACATAATCTTACCCTCTCTCTAGGAGATACTTTATTTGGTGGTCTAGTATCAAATTTGCAGGTTTTTTCCACCGAACTTGCATTTTATTTATATATATCACTCATGTCTTTTTGCTCATGTTCTATGATTTATAGGATATGAAAAGTCAATAAGTTTGACAATAGCTTCATTCCATACTGTTTTCCATATACAACTGGTTTAACATTGCTTTTGTTATTGATATCAGGTGGCAGAACTCCTTGCGTTTATGGCCAAGAATCCTGATCTTGCATATTGTAAAGTAGTGGAAGTAGTTGCAGAAACAACAGCACCATTGACCCCCATGGGTGACCTCCTAACAAAAATACCACCTCAACGCGCCATACCTTACCAACCTAAGGTGCATAACCTTTTCTTTTCAACTACATTAGATGGAAATAAGTTGTAAGGTTTTCTTTTTTTATACATCTAATCACTTTAAAACAATTTGCATCCTCTTAATATCTTTGACTACTTACATTTCTATAAGTAATTATACATGCAATCAGGAACCGGAAGCTATCAAAAAACCCGAACCTGTTTCTGAAAGCACCATATCTAAGAGTTCAAGCATTGCCACTGAAACACAACCCCAGTCAAAAACTGCTTCCCCAAGACCACTTTCCCCATATACCGCGTAAGCCATATTGATTTGTAAAACCTTTAATCATTCTTATGCTTCCTGCAAAACAAATATCAATAATTCACATTTGCAAGACCAAATAATAATCTAGACATCATTAATCTCATTATCTCTTTGTTACTCTCTTGATTGGAGGTGGCAAGGTGGACAATTCGGGCAGGTAGGGTAGCGGGTCTAAATATGTTCATGCTAAAACGGATCACTTTTAGCATGGGTGAATATCCAAAACACTATTTATCCGTTTTTTAAAAGAATATATAAGTAACTAATGCATCGATTATGATAACAAAAACAATATTTTTTTACAGTAATAATGTAATTTTTTGAATTTAAGAGGTTGTATGCATTAACTATTCACTATTCAGGCGTTGATGAAGGAAACAGATAGTTATACGAGTGAAAGAAAAGGCTTAAAAATGGACTTTGGTGAACCAGTTCCCCTTTTGATCTAATTTTTTTTTGACCCCTTTGAATAAAACACAACCCAAATTGACCCATTTTATAAGTAAGTTGATCGAAATCACTACCTTTAGACTCTTATTGTTGATATTACTGTCTTGGTTTAAAAAAGCGCGAGGCGAGGCGTTTCGGTCCCAAAATCCGAGGCGCCACGCCTCAAGCGCGAGGCGAGGGCTTCACGTATGCGAGGCGCTAAAACTAAAAAAATAATAAAAAATATATTATGCATGAAATAGTCGAAGAAAAAGAAAATTGGAACTCAAACTGAACTTTCTTTAATCATAGAACTCAAAGAAAATCATAAAAGTAATCAAATTTGGGGTTACAGGCCTGCTATCGAGCGAAATTTCTTGAGCTCCAGCGATTTCTTGAGTAGCGTATGGTTACAGACTGATTTAGGGTTATTTAAATTTGTCGCAGCCTCACAGGTTAAGCCCAAATACAGATTTAGGCCCAAATTGGTTAAAATGATGGGCCAAGCCGAACTGATTTAAAGCCCAAAAACGTGAAAAAAACATGAAGCGGCGCCCCGCGCTCCAGGCCTGAAGCGGCGCCTCGGAGCGCTTCTTGTTTCTCGGGCGCCTCACCGATTTGAGGCGTTTTGCTCAGCGCCTCGGGCACCTCGCGCTTAAGGCAGCGTCTCATGGCGCTTTTTTAAACCAAGATTACTGTTACAGCTATGAAAGTTTGAAACCCCCTTCATCCCCAACTACAACGCCACCTGGCGGCAGTAAGGCGTTGGTTGAAGCAGTATCAGCTCCTCCTGCTGATCCTGAAACTAGCACAAAATTGGAAACACCTACTATTACAACTGAAACTGCTCCAGTGGCTGTAGGATTGCAGAAAACCAGGCCCCTCTCTCCTTATACTACCGCGTAAGTCGATCTATGTGCTTATAGGTTGATCTTAGAGGTGGCAAAATGGATAGGTTGGGTTGACCCAAAACACTTTTGATAAGAACCAAATCAATAATTCCCATTTGCAATACCAAATAATAATCTAGAAATCATTAATCTCATTCTCTTTATTACCGTCTTGATTGGAGGTGGCAAGATGGAGTGATGGACAGTTCTGGCAGGTTAGGTAGTGGGTCAAAACGTGTTCATGGTAAACGGATCACTTTTAGTACGGTTCAATATCAATTGACACACAAAACACTTTTTTATCTGTTTTTTAGAAGAACGTATAAATAATCAATGCATTGATTACAATAACAAAAACAATATATAATCTTTGAACGATAGTGGTTGTATGCATTAATTATTCATTATTTATAGGCATTGATGAAGGAAAATGATAGTTATATAAGTGAAAGAAAAGGCTTAGAAATGGATTTTGGTGAAGCAGTTCCCCTTTTTATCTATCTTTTCTTTTTGTTTTGACCAGTTTGAATAAAACACAACCCAAATTGTCCCATTTCATAAGTGGGTCGAAATTGCTACCTTTAGACTCTTATTGTTGTTATTACTGTTACAGCTATGAAGGTTTGAAACCCCCTTCATCCCCAATTCCAACACCACCTGGCGGCAGGAAGGCGGTGGTTGAAGCAGTATCAGCCCCTCCTACTGATCCTGAAACTAGCACAGAGTTGGAAGCAATTACTATTACAACCGAACCTACACCAGTGGCTGCAGGATTGCAGAAAACCAGACCTCTCTCTCCTTATACTGCGTAAGTCGATCTATGTGCTTATAGGTTGATCTTAGAGGTGGGAAAATGAATAGGTTATGTGACGCATCAATACAGGTAATTTTTTTTGTACGGGTGGGTTGACCCAAAACACTTTTTGATAAGAACCAAATCGATATTAGAATGCAAATGAATGAACCGAAATAAAAAAAAAGATAAATTAATCGACTTTCAAGAGGTCGATTGGCTCTCCCACAGTTTACTTTCGGCTCTCCCATAGTTTACTTTGGACAGGTAAACAAACACTCCCAATGATATAAAATTTCTAATCAATATAAAATGAAAAAATCGCAACACTCAATCTCTTCCATGACAAACATACCCATGAGTCTACTCAAATATGTTATGATGGTCCATCTTGAGTTGGATCTTTTGAGTAGATTGAGGTGCCATTTTGTCATTTATATTACTCTAGATTTGATAGAAGCTTTAAATTCTGAAGCCTATCCATATAAAGAAATATTCTGTTATGTTCAATTTATTGTAGTAATTGGGGGTATTTTTCTTCTTTTAGATATGAAAATCTGAAGCCTCCTACATCACCATGTCCAAGTACCCCATCTGTATCACCCCCGCCAACTTCCCTTGTAGACAACGGGTCTCCTATTGCTTCCACACCAGAAGATACCTCCTCTCACTCGACAGTTAAACCCAGGCCGCTTTCACCGTACCCCATGTATGTTTTTTTTATCATTAAATAACTTTTTTGTTCTTCTGTGTTCTCACATTATATCTAGAACTAGATGTAGTCAGAGGGACCGGTCGGATGGGTTGGGTAACGGGTCAAAACAGGTTTGGGTTCAAACGAGTCATCTTTTAGTAGGGGTCGAAATCAGACGGGTTGGGTTAGGTTGACCCACAAAGACATTTTTGCCCGTTTTCTAAATTTTGGGATGATGAATGCGGAGATCACCAAGTATTCAACTTTTTTTTTCCATCAAGGCCACCTATATATTGAAACTATTTTATAGGCCACCTAAGTATATATTAAAACTATTTTATAATATTGTTAAAATTTTGAAGTTTTTTTAAATAGAATGATAGATCAATAAATTAAAGGGTATTTTTGTCTCTCAAAAAATTTAAAGGAATTTTCTTCACCATGCATGTTTTTGGCCAAATTCAGTATAAATGAAGCCACGTACATACTTCGGTGGCCTATAAAGCAACATAACATATGGGTGACCTTAATGAAAAAAATTGAATACTTATGGTCTCCACATACAGTATCCTTAATTGTTTATAAACAATTAATGTGTTAGTTAGGTTAAAAAATTAATATCAAAACTATAATAACAATCTAAATCTCTATGGTGGGTTTCCTCCAGAGGGAGGTGGAAATGATCGGGTGGGTTAGTGGCCCGTCAGTGATCCAAATTGCCGTTAAAAAAAAAAGAAGGTTGTGTGGATTAAAAATAGAATTCCAGCTACTTTCAACCCGGTTAACATATTCCCCATTTAGCTTACATTTTTATACCTGAGATTAAAAAGAAAACACAATCCAAATCGATCAACGGGTCGAGTAGCTATCTTAATCCATTTAAGTAAACGGGCCGAGATTGCTATCTTTATTATAACTATGATCTGGTTCTTGTTTTAGGTATGAAAACTTGAAGCCTCCAAGTTCTCCTACTCCTTCCACTCCTCAGTAAAGGATGAGCTGAAAACAATGGCATGAATTCATATTTCTTTTGGTGGATTTTTTGATGATGAAAATTGATGCAAGGAAAGGAGATATGAAAAGTATATAAATATGTATGTATGTATGTATAGTAGATCCAGAATGTAAAACAAACTTAAGAGGCATTATTAGGCAAACAATCGAATTTCACCCCATTTTTTCATTGTAATCTTGAAATCGGTACATGCATGATGCACATACATTTATGGATCATTTCTTTCTCAAACATCCAATGCCACAATTACAGAAAATTTTATTTCTTTTATCAGATATTAGATTAGTTTCCCGTGGGTTGAATACAAAAACAATGTGAAATAAAAAAGCAAATATTTTACTTTAGTAAACAAATAATCAAAAAGTAAATACTCTACTTTACAAAAACTAATTTGAAAACAATTGGAAAATGATATATGAATAATAAATGGTTTGGGTATTTATAAATTATGTAAAAATGTTTTATGAAAAATAAGTAATTATTTATTAAATTACTCAAAAAATGAAATAATATCCAAATTAGGTTTAGAGAATATTAGGTTTAGGCGGGAAAATAATTGTGAAAGTGAACCACAACGCGACATATGTCCCTTTTTTTTACTCTTTTATTAGATAGTATAGATATAGATATTAATATAAATTATCATCTTGCTATTGAAAGAATTTACAAGATACACGAATGTTTTAAACAACTATGGAGACACTAGACTATGTTACAATTTTGAGGATATCTAGAGGTTAATAAGACAAAATGTAATATGGACTTTTCATGGGTTAATAATCAGGGGTTTGAAAGTCGAAATCAAACATGAAAATTTAGTACGAGCCCAAAAATCGTTTCAGGCATAGGGTTATGATTTATGAATAGGTCGGTTTTGGGTTCAAACTGAATCACAACCCAAAAATTCGGCTTTCGAGTTTTTAAAACCGTTCATTTCGGGTTTTCCGTTTTCACGATGGGTTTGGTTCGTTTTTTTTTCCGAAAAAAATTGCTCAAAATAATGAATTTGTGCTAAATTTTAAAATGTATGACATGTTTAATTGAACCAAACGAAAAAACCCCTTTGAGGCTACATACCCCTTGGTTCGGTTTGAACCCAAAACCGACCTATTCAGACCCCTGTTGTTGGGTTCATATGGCTGAAGATATTGACAAAAACATATATGAATTAAAAAGATACTGATCGAAACATAAGCATGTCATACATCTTATATATACATACATATGTGTTTAAATGATGTATTGAATTTTCAGGTTTTCTCATTCGGTTCGGTTTTTTCGGTTATGGTTTACAAGCAAAGCCGAAACTGAACTGAAAAATCGGTTTAAAAAAAAACAAAAAACCGAACCATCAATTTTTTGGTTGGGTTCGGTTATCACTTTTTGGTTATATGGGTTATTTCAGCTTTGGATAGGTTATTTCGGTTTCATACTCATCTCTACCCCTACCAACAAGACATGAGTTTTCACGGGTTGACACGAACATGACCATTTAACCTGTATTTTTATTTTATTTTAGTTTTTATATATCAACACTCTAAATTTACAAAGTTACAATAAATATTACAAGCGTATCTAGATTAATTATTATATTTAAACTAGAGTAAATTACCGTTTGCGTCCCTGTGGTTTACACGATTTAACACAATGCGTCCCTAACACGAATTTTTAACGTTTTGAGTACCTGTGGTATACAATCTGTAACACTCTGAGTCCCTAGACCTAACTTTGTTAAAAAATTCCGTTTAAATTCAGGTGAAATGTCCGTTGTACCCTTTTACTGTATAACAGTCTGCGTCCCTAAAAACATGTAATATTTGTTTGCGTCCCTGTCTGAGTCCATGGAACTGACTCACCCGAAACTACTACATTCGCCCGAAACTACTAGGAACACATTGTGTTAAATATTGTAAACCACAGGGATGCAAACGGTAATTTACTCTTTAAATTTTAACATAAAATACTCAATCAATTTAAATTATGATAAAATCATATATTTTAAAACTTATAGAGATAAAAGATCAACCCATAAAACCATCAGGTCGACTTGAACCCGACCCATTTAACTAAACTTTTTAACAAGCTAATTTCGAAACAAACCTGACCTGTTTAACTAAACTTTTAGACTCCAGTTTTTTTTTTCCGTTGATGAAATATTGAAATAGTATAAAAAATAAGGGGGTTTAATCGTCACTGTGCCGAAACTTGGAATAACTTTTAGGGTTTCACTTTCTGGCAACAATGGATGAAACGGAGAAGCCGTCGGAAGCCAAGAGAACCACCGTCGGGCCACCCTCCGTTTTGGCCTACCTCGATCCTAATTACTGGTTTTTCCTCAATCATTTTATTTCCATCAAGCTTTACGCTAAATTATTACTATTTCTGATTTTCTGAGTCGAAATTTGAAACATTGTTTCTTCGAATCTGTATCCGTTGATAATTAGATGTTTACACTCTCTAAATCTGCAAACCTAATTAATTTTTTGTGTAAATTGTTGATTTCATCAATGGCAATTTATTCGTTTGATTATCTGGATTGAATTATCATCAGGAATGAGAGGTTCACTTCTGAGGATCATTACGAATGGCTTAAAGATTACTCTCATTTTCGTCATCTGATTCAGCAGCACATCAAACCTGATTCTTCAGTAAGATGTTTCCTCTTTATTAATTAGGGAAAATAACTGACAATCATCAAACTCACCGTTTGACTATTTGTCAACGCCTAAATGTTTTCAATCTTGTAGACTAAAATTAATGCTATGAAATATGAATTACTTTTTGTTAATAATGGAGCAACAGATGTATGATAATCTTGGAAATGTGCTTAATTCTGGTTTTAACAAGTTAAAATGAAATACAATTAATCGTAAATGTGCATTCGTATGCTTTAATTAAAGTATTTGTAATAATATAATGTTGTAGGTATTGGAGCTCGGGTGTGGAAACTCACAACTGTGTGATGAGTTATATAAAGAAGGAATTTCTAAACTAACCTGCATTGATCTATCATCAGTTGCAGTTGCGAAAATGCAAAAACGGTTGTTTTCTAAAGGCTACAAAGGTTAGTGTTATTTATTTTTTCTATACTTATTATCAGGGGCGGAATCAAGGGAGGGTCAAGAGGGTCCATTGACTCCGGTCACCTGAATTTGTCCATTTTTTAAATATAAAAGTTGTGCTTTTTTAAAGAAAAAACATGAGCTGGAAATTCGTATATATTTTCATTATATTTTGTGATAAGATCATAAATTTTAAGCTTTTTTAGGGTAATGAATTAACTTAATCTGTGATGTACTGATGTGGTGTTTAATAGATACTTCTGTTTGCAGATGTCAAAGTATTGGAAGGTGATATGTTGAATCTTTCTTTTGCTGATGAATCGTTTGATGTTGTTATAGAGAAAGGATTATAGAGAAAGGAACCATGGTAAAGTGTAAAAATATTACAAAAATTAAAAACATAGATATATGCATATGAGGATATTCTTTTTGGTTATAGTTGCTAAAATGTTTATTTTTTGAATGTTAACAAGTCAAGTTTATATCTTGTTAATCTTGAAGGATGTTTTGTTCGTGGACAGTGGTGACCCGTGGAACCCACGACCTGAGGCTGAAAACAAAGCAATGGCAATGCTTCAAGGCGTTCATAGGGTTCTGAAACCCCATGGGATTTTTATCTCAATCGCTTTTGGTCAGGTACTGGACACGTAAACTTAGCAAACACTTCCTCATTTGGATGGTGGAAGTTTCGATCCATTTCTTTTTGAATGGGTCGATTTGGGTTGTATTTTGTCTCTAATGGGTCAAATAAAACTATTAGCTAATAAAAAAAATAAAAATAAATATATTACCTATTTTAAAAACGTTACCCAACCAGCCCATTTGCCATCATTTTTTTGTCTTGCACTGATCTGATGATTTTCGAGTCCTGCAGCCACATTTCCGGCGCCCATTTAATGCTCCTGAGTTTACATGGTCCATTGACTACACTACATTTGGAGATGGATTTCATTATTTTTTTTATATCTTGAGGAAGGTTAGTTTAATGAGCCTTATAAATATTTATATTTGTTGAAGAGAGATCTAGTTTTAAACCGTCATATTTGGCTTATTATTGCTAAAAAGACCACCATAGTTTACAAGAATAAGTGATTTTGAACAAATCATGGAAATGTACGCGATTCAAATGGTTTAAATTTTTAGAAATAGCTAAAACTAAATCGGATTAAACGTGTCAAAGGTCACCTAAAGTGCATTGAAAATGCATAATGATAAAAAAATATAAAACATATTTAAAACGTTAATTATTTATAAAGTTCAAGAAACGGAATAAAAATAGTTTTTACGGGTCAGCCAACCTCGCCTAGCATTTTTTTTGCTGTTTTGACACTAATTTATCGCTTTTCAAAGAATGAATTATGATCTACACTTCTGCGGGGATGCAAATCATTAGATGCCAATGCAGATGTCAATAAAGTTGAGACACCATCTCTATGCCTTTATCAAGATGAATTGGATAATGAAGATTATTTATTTCGTACCAACATCGATGAAATTGATGATCAAACATGACACTGCAACTAGGGTTGGGCAAGGACCCGTTTTAGGAAACGATCCGGGTTCTCTGACCCAGTTTTTTAGAATCGGCCCGTTTGTGTTTTGGGCTGTCTTGCCCGTCTCAACATGCATGTATCCATCTAGTAGTTGTGTCTAAATTTAAAGCTCCAAGAGCTCTCTTTGTATCTTTTAATTATTAGATATTTTTATATGTTTAGATTTGGACTTTTGGTAGTTTGACTTCTTGGACATCCTTGATTTGGCTATGGTGCTTGCCACTGATTCGACTTCTTGGATGATATGTCGTTTTTGAAAGCCGATATGCAACAATAAGAAGTTAACAACCATACCTAGTAAAATCCTACCCGTAGCCAAGCTATTGGTAGGATTTGAGTAGAGTGGGATGTAGGCAAGTCATACCCCTAAAAACCTTGTCAGGACTTAAAAAAGTCTGAACAAATCACATGAATTAACAAGAATAATATATATTTTAAAATAGGGGTTGTAAATGATATGAACTTGGTTTTTCTTTCGGAAAATGGTTGTGTTAAAATATATGCTTGACTTGGGTATTCAAAAAGGTCCGACACAAATTTCAAATTATTTTAATTTTTAATTTCCTTTTTTTGTTTTTTAATATTTAATCTGGATTTTCTTTAATAACATGTAATAACTTATATTTTTTAAAAATCTAAAAAAAAAACAGTTATTTTTTATTTTTGTCTACATTGATCCAAATTTTATTAAAAATCGAGATGTATCCAAAATAACGTATTTCTTGGTCTCATAATATTAAAAAATATGTTATTTTGGATACAACTTGATTTCAATAAAATTTATATCAAAATATAGACAAAAATAAAAAATAACCGTGTGCTTAGATTATTAAAAATATCAATTATTACATTTTATTAGAGAAAAACTAGATTAAATATAATGAATATTAGAAAAGAAAAAAAATAAGAGAGATGTCAGTTATCAAGTACAAATTTGTGTAAAACTTTTAAAAGAATTCTTTAACTTATATAATATATATATATATATATATATATATATATATATATATATATATATGGGGAGGATCAAATAAGTAGTTTTTCGCTAAGAAATGACAAAAACCTTAAGAAACGATATCAAACGAACTCCGATTGAGCTAATTTCATCGGCGTTGGAACCGTCTCGTCGAACTCTACCATCTTAGCTTTTAGGGTTTAACTTTTAAGGTTTAGATTTTACGTTTGAATTTTAGAGTTTTAGCTTTATGGTTCAGCCTTAGGGTTTAGCTTTTAGGGTTTAGATTTTATGGTTTAGGTTTTTTTTGGGTGGGGTGGGGTGGGGGTGGGGGTGGTGGTTTTAGGCTTTTCGGAGTAGAGTTGGAGGGAGGTTTAGGTTTTTGGGGGTGCGGGTGGAGGGGGTTTAGGTTTTTGGGTCCGGGTTAGGGTTTGATGAGACGGTTCCAACGTCGCTGGAATTAGCTAAATCGGAGTTTGTTTGACCTACTTCTTAGTATTTTTTTAGCGAAAAACCACTTATTAGTGAAATCATCCCCTATATATATATATATATATATATATATATATAATTATAATAAGTACATATATAGTTTAGTTTTCTTATTATAGAAATGATATTATTTATTATATAAATGGCAAAAATATAAAAAGAAAAAGAGGGCTTGAACCTCCGACCTTGTGGTTAACAGCCACACGCTCTAACCGAGCTATTCCAGAAACTTGTTTTTTATATAAATACACTTTTTCTTTATTCTTTACAAAGATCTTTACTTTATAAATTTCCTCCTCTTTGGAATAACAGGTTCAACGTTAACCCTTGTTTTTATTATATTTAAAACCTTAAATATACTTGGACACCCATAAACTTTTACGCAAAGGTGTGTAAATCCTCTCATGTTGATGAGTTTGAGTTTGCGGGTTAAAAATTTTGAATCCGAACATGATCCCATTTATTATTTTCAATAAAGACATCAATCATAAACCAGACACATTTAAGACTGTGTAACCCAAACACAATATATGTAGCATGTTTATTTAAACTGTCAAATGGGTTGTCATGTCAAAACGAGTGCGGTGAGTTGTAATCAAGTTGTAAATAAATTAATGGGACATTAAAGGCGGATGGTAATAAAGTTGTAATTGGGTTAAACGTGTTGAACTTATAAATTGTATATTTTTTATTTTTTATTTTTTATTTCAAATGAGTTGTGGATTGACCCGTTTTTTTACAACCCAACTCCGTACATGGCTTGTTTAGTAAACGGTTAGATGGGTCAACCCCTTACGACCAAATCCCTTGATCCCGATCCAAAGTCTGGATGTATGCGTGTCAGGTTCGTGTCTTGTCAGGAATTGACACCCTTAATAATTAATAATAAAGTTTTGATTAATGTAACATCCTGACTTTTGGTCGTAAACATTAATGTTAAGAAAAACGAAAACGAAACACTGCAAAAAAAATTGACATAAATTAAAGATTTCAAATTTTACTTTCTTAAATATTAACTGAAATATAAAGTTTCATAGCTAATGATTTTAAAAGTAATTTGTTTAAATCATAAAAAAAGATTCTCCGTAAAAAATAATATTTAATTTAGTATTTCAAAATAGGAATTACCTTTGTAGTTGAATAGTAAAAGAGGTTAAAAATATTAAAAGAAAAAGTTAAACAAATAACTTAGAATTAAAACAATTTAAAAAGTAAATAGAAGTTGAAGGTTGCTTGGAAAAGGGGGTGAACCGGCCACCCCTTGAGATCGAACACGCGTTGAGCAAGTTTGGGGGTTAACATTTAGTTTGATTTTTTTTCTAATTATTTGCACTCATTAACTTTAAAAAAAATCTAAATATACAGTTTTATTTTGTTTATTTTTTTGTCAGCATGCTGTTATAAATTTTAATGAAAACCAAGTTATATTCAAAATAAAGTATTTTTTTGGGTCGTAAACGATTTTGAACGTACTATTGCAAAAAAAGTAATGAAAACAATTAATATTCGGGAATTACGTAACTGAGAAACACATTTAAACGCACTATTATTTTTTTAAAATGAATGAAATGTCGTTTTTTAATATTAATCTTATACCATTATTATCATTTTTTTTAATTTAAATGGTTTAAAAATAGGAAAAGATTGACCCCGCCTCCTTTACGGATGAATTAATAATAAGATGGAAAAATCTGATATGACGCCGAAATGAAAGAAAAAAATTATCATGAGAAAAGATAGAGTCCCCCATTGATTCAATTCAATCTAAACCAATTGGTTCATGGCATTCTATTTGAGATGCAAGTGGTAAGGAAGATCTTGTTAATTTTAGAATGACAATGACAAGTCTCGAGCCTATAGTAAAACAAAATGGTTAGCGGATTTCAAGATCGCCTATCAAACCCAAATCTTTTGACGGATTATAGAGTAAAGTGTCATTTTGTCCCTGTAGTTTGGTCATTTTAGCCAGCTTCATTAAAAAACTTTTTTTTTAGCTTTTTCGTCACTGACTTTTCAAAATCTAGCCATTTTCATCCAACTGACTAACTTCGTCTATATTTTAACGTTAAATCATAGGCAGTTTTGGTTAAATCATGGGTAATTTAGTTAGATTTTAACCTATGAAGCTCAAACCAACCCTTGATTTAACGTTAAAATGTAGACGGAATTAGTCAGTTGGATGAAAATGGCTAGATTTTGAAAAGTCAGGGACGAAAAAACTAAAAAAAAAGTTTTTAAATGAAACTGACTAAAATGGCAAATCACATGGACGAAAATGACACTTTACTCCAGATTATATATATATATATATATATATATATATATATATATATATAAACAATTAAAAGTCAAATTATAGGGTGTTATTTTTCCTCATTTTAAAAATGATTCAAGGAGAAAAGGGGATTATTGTTTTGGCATGATATTTGACCATATGAATCATCTATGTTTGAACATAATCCAAACTCGAAAGCTAAAACTTTCAACTCTTCAATCCTCAATCCACACGCAACTCCATTATTTGATATTATTATCACTCCATTAATTATTTATTTATTAATACTAAAAGCCGTTGTGTTTGGATTTCGTAATCGTGTTTGAAAGGAGGTTCCTCATGTGGATAGCATCATTGGTGATCGTATGAAGTCGATCTTCATCGTGCCTTTTTGAATCGTTGGAAAGGGTCCTAATGCCGAAGTCTTAGGGGCACCCTTTGACGATCAAGTCAATATGTTTGTAACTTTGTATCGATCCATATGTATGTAATAATAAGTATAGACATAAGTATGTATAAGAAGTAGAGACTGAGTTGCCGGAAAATGAACGGGGAAGAAAAACCCCTTTTCATTTTCTTTTTATAGAAAACTTTAAATAATATTTAGTATGTTTCTCTAGTCTCAATAAAAGAATGAATGAAATGAATTAGAAGTTTAGAACGATAACAAAGTTGATTGATCTATTGCGTTCTATGGTCATGTTTAGTTAGCAACGAAAATAGAATAGGTGATTCAAGTGCGTTATTTGAAATATATTTTTACTTTACTCTTTAATTGCAACTTAATGAAAAGATAAAAAATTCTTTAATATTTTAATATATAAATATTATTTGGTGTCAGTTTTTAATAATAATAATAATAATAATAATAATAATAATAATGCTCCTATGTGCGCTATTACTATTATTACAAAAGACAAATTGCTGACAATTAATAATGCATTCGGTACAACTAGTTAATGAATCATCGGCTTCTTTCCCTCTCTTTAGCAGTCTTTTTCTCTCTCTCTCAAGCTTCTCTCTCTATATATAAAGTTTTTGAAGTATTACTAACTATTTTGTTGTAACACGTAGGTTGCGTTAAGATTTTGTTTTTTTTTCATTTAAAGTTTAGAATACGTTTATTTATTTCGTACAACATAACTTCTTTAACTGTTTTGCTTTCTCATGACTATTTTATAAACTTTCTAGTTTCTAGGATGTTCATTTCTTCTGTGGTTTAACGCGACGCAGTGCGCGATAAATTTTTTGGAATATTACTGGTTATTTCGCTGCAATGTGTGGGTTTACTTAAATGTATTTTTTTATATAAAGTCCAGAGTACGTTTATTTATCTCGTACACGATAACTTTTTTAACGGTTTCATTTTCCTATGGCTTTATTTTATAAGCTTTCGAGGAAGTTAATTTCTTCTGCGGTTTAACGCACCGTAGCGCGCGTGGCCACAGCTCTAGTTTAATAGACAATACAAAAAATATACTTTTAAAAGTAATAAACAGAAGAATTAAAGATTAACAAAATCTCAAGAAGATTATAACACAAATGGTTTTTTAATCAATTTTGAAAACAATGTAGGAATATTTAATTAAATATTTTTATGAGCAACTAAGGGTGTAAACGAGTCAAGCCGACTCGCGAGCTACTCTAGATCAGCTCGCTAAAAGCTCGAATCGAGCAGAGCTTAAACGAGCTCGAGCATATAAACGAACCCGAGCCCAAGCTTCACTTATTGAGCTCGATCCATCTCGCGAGCCTAAACGAGCCTATTATATATATTTTTAATTAATATATTAAATATATATTTATAAAGTTATAATTAGTAGAGTAAATTACAGAAATCATCCTTTATGTTTATACCATTTTTCAGATATTGTCTTTTAGCCCAAAAATTGTTAGAGATCGCCTTTACGTTTACAAATCTTGCACGTTATGTACTTTGGCCCTAACTCAGTTAAGTCTGGTCATGTGCTCGGCACATGAGGATACTTTTGTAATTTTACCCATCTAATTAAAAAATATGTCAATTAAACTATATATATAAACTCTCTCTCTCACACACACTCTCTCTCTCTCCCCCTTGCAATGACACCGACGCACATTTGAAGCAGCTTAGCGACAGACTCACCGGATCTTCTGGAATGATGGCGGAGAAGAGGAAGCGAGTGATGCTGTGGGCGCTCACACATGTCGCTAATAAAGGAGACATGCTCACGCTGCTTCAGGTTCAGGTTAACCCTAATTTTAACAAAGAAGCTTTCGGTTCTTGTTCTTCCTCTTCTGCTCCGGCTAATTTGTTGGTTGCTTTGCTTGGTGCGTTATGTAAAGCGTGGTGGTGATGGCGGTGTTGATGGTAGGTCTGAGTGGGGTATAGGGAGGCTGGTTTCTGGCGGTGGTGGTGCTAGGGCGGTGTTGGTGCCGAGATCGGGGGAGGGGGTTGAGCGGTGGTGGGATGGTGGTGGTGGTGGTGTTTGTCGGTGGTGGGCACCAGATTTTAGAGAGAGAGAGAGAGTTAAGAGAGAGAGAGAGTGTGTGTTTTTTGGGTTCTATATTTTATTTTTTTATTTTTTATATAAATGGGTAAAAAGATCAAAGTACCCTCATGTGCGATACTTAACGAAAAAAATTAACGGGGTTAGGGGCAAATGATGTAACATGCAAGATTTGTAAACGTAAAGGATGATCTCTGTCAATTTTTTTGACTAAAGGACAATATCTGAAAAATGGTATAAAAATAAAGGACGATTTCTGTAATTTACTCTAATTAGTATATATAAAATTATGAAAAAATAACTAAATAATATATATTATGTTATATATAAAAATTATAGTAAAAAATATATAAAAATAATTATAAATATATAGAAATATTAATTAATAAATAATAAGAGAGCCGAGCCAAAGCTTTAAAAAACTACACACGAGCCGAGCTTGAGCTTTAGAAATAGAGCTCCAATCGAGTCGAGCTCGAACTCTCAGTAAGTTAAACGAGCTGAGCTCGAGCCTAGTCGAGCTCGGACTCGGCTCGACTCATTTACACTCCTCTGAGCAACTAATGCTATTATAATTTTTTTAAACTAGCGGGTTACGTCCACGCGTTGTGCCAGCTTGTTTTGAATAAAATTCATATTGAAACGTAGGAAAAAATAAGAATGTCGCCATGATATATTCATAATTTTATAAAATATTATATACCCAAAGTTATAAAAGAAAATCAAATTTTAACCCAGCTTGATTTAAACAAACTTTTATCCTATCGTAAATAAAATTATGTGGAATGTAGCAGATACTTTTACTTTTTAATGTACTAATTGTCTGAATCTGAGGAAAATGAAACAACAACAACGACAATAATAATAAAGCAAAAAAATTAAAAAGAAAAAGGAAGTAGAAATACATATGATAAGTAGAAATACACATGATAAGTGGTGTAAGATGATGGTACTATTCACTATTATCCATTTTTAATAAGATATATAATATATTAAATTATAATGGTTCATTCCTTTTTTTAAGAGAAGTTAGAAAAAGAAAAATAAATTCATGAAGGAATTTAAAAATACGGATCATATAGATTTTTATAATTCTAGATCCTACTTAATTATAAAATCATGTCTTATACTCATCGGGTATACGTTACTCATTACCTATCAAGTTCGACAATCTTATACGGTTAAAAATTACTCTTCTGGATGCTCATTACCGGAAGCCTGATCTTTAAAATTACCTCAAAAACCGACTTCTAATAATACTATAATTTTAGTAATTCCAGGTTTCAAACGACTTGAAAATATTATTTATCATATGTTTAAAGATAATACACGATTTCAATGAGGATAAACGTGTTCAAATAATTGTGTAGGTATCACCTAATATCTTGCTCATCTTAAGACCAAGATATTTTTTTTAATTAATCTCACACCCAATCTCACATCTACATACTCGTTCCGAATGTTTCAATTACAGGTTTTCCGTCATCCATTTCGTTCATGTATGGCTTTATGTTTGCCAAATATATTTTCTTCATTCAGTTTATTTCATTATGTCTTTCATTATCTCATTATGCCAAACTCTACCGAAGAAAACACGTTAACTTGATAGTAACTTGTGATAAACAAATTCTAAAGAATTTAAACTTTGTTGCTGACGTGTGCCGTGTGGCTTGACTAGGTTTCTCTTCTTTTGTTTTGTTAGATAACTCATAATCATAACTGTGACATTTGAAATTTGACCACTGATTTAGAGATGTTATGGATCGGTCATACGATCAACATAAGAAAGATAAGTCACTTAAGATCGACTTATTAAAAGTTTAACTCGAGACGAGCTTAAACAAGGTTAAGTCTAAAAATAAACTTGTTTATAAACGAGCATAAACCCTAGCCCAGACATAGTATTCATATAAATATAATAATTTTCATATAATTTAATATATATGCGTGCTTGTAAGTACATAACTAATTTTAAGCATAGAAATATAAGAATCACATAACAATTATTTGTATTCTTTAAAATTTGATACATGAGACAATTATGTAGCTGACTAACTATATATTAAAATGTGTCTATATTTTGGTACTTGCGTGTAACGTCGTTATGAATTTTTTTTAAGCCTTTTACTTTTTTGAAATGGTTTTTGTTTTCTTTTTCTAGTTTTTTACTGATTAACTTTTTTTAACGTCTTTGTTACGGTTTCGTTTTTTTTTGTATAAAGTTTTTGGAATATTACTAGCTATTTCACTACAACGTGTGGGTTTGCATAAAGGTTTTATTTATTTTTTAAATAAATTTCCGAGTACGTTTATTTATTTCTTAAATGGAAACTCTTTTTACAACTGTTGATTTATTTTATAAGTTTTTGAGAACGTTAATTTATTCGACGCGCATGAACACAATTCTAGTTAGAGATAAAAGAAAAGGATTGTTAGCTGAAAAGTAAGTTTAAATTCCACATTAGACGTCGGCTTTCTAAGATCAAATGAATTGTATATATTAATAGCGTGTTTGATTGTAGATTTTTCAAACTTATTATGAGTTATAATTTTCAAGTTTTTTATTTTTCTTTTAAATCTATACTCGTTTTCAATTAAAATGAATCAAAAACATTTTTACTAAAATAATACGAATGTACATAAATACGACTATATATTTGACGAATATATAAATAGTGAAATAGACGACGACTCATTCTTCGATCGATAATTCGATACATCGACATTTCACATTTGATCTACCGCCACGTGTCACAAGATCACGCTAGCTGCTTCAACGCCACTTTCTGGTTTCCGCCTCCCACTGCCATTGCTTTTCCGCCGCCCACTAAACGACGTAGTTTTAAGACTTCCACCAAACGACGTCGTCTTCTTCATTTTCATTTCTGCACTTTTTTCAAGCGCCGAGCTCGCTTTAATGGCCAACAAACAGAGTTCATGCAAAGAAATCGGTCTATACGACTTCGAGATCGGCATAACGAAGTAGATTTGACCCGGCTGGAGATCTTCGTCGCCGGGCACGTGAGGCACGTGACAGTTGACAAACATGTCCTCCGCGCTGCACAAAAAGAAGCTCTCCGGTTGGTGACCGAAGAGGACATTTCCGGCCTTAACCGGCTGCCGGAATTCCTGCAGCCTGCCGTCGATTGAGTGGATCACCTTCGCCGTCGTTGATGTCCCGTTTCCGATCAATAATGTTCCTTGGTTTCCTGAATACTGAATCGATGCACACGTGCCCATGTGGATAATAAATAATTATGTTTAATTTGTTTAATAGTTTAGATTTTTCCGGTGTGGTGAAGAAGATGCAGGGGAAGGGTGGGGGTATGTATAGTGTGGGATGGTGGACTTTGATGGTGTGAATTATGAATTAGACAATTCGTTAGCGAGTGGTTTCTATTTTGGATTATTTGTTTGTTTTTGGACAAAAATAAATTCATGAAAAGTGGAAAGGGTGATGGTAGGATTCTTGGGTTTGAATATAAAATATTGTTTAAAAAAATAAAAAGGTAATGGATGTTTTTTTATTGGGAAAATGATAAATATGTCTTCTTTTACTTAAGATGACAAAATTATGAGAGTTTTATAACTATATATATATATATATATAAAAAGTGAATGGATCATTTGAGAAATCCTAAATATTTTGAGAACTTGCGAGAACTCGTTAAAAACAATAAAAAATTATTTATTTGTTTAAAATACTAGAATTACTATTCGTATACAACATTTTTATATGAATTGATATGTGTAAATTTGCATGTACTTGTATATTATAAACATTTTCATATGTGTAAGTCTCTCGTGTACACATGTGTAAGCATTTACCATGTATGCATGTGTAAATGTTTATAATATACGAGTACATGTAAATTTACACATATTAATCGATATAAAAATGTTGTATTTTAATAGTAACGTTAGTATTTTAGATAAATAAATGATTTCTTATTGTTTTTCGCGAGTTCTCACGAGTTCTCAAAATATTTGGAGTT
The DNA here is from genome assembly GCA_023525975.1 of Smallanthus sonchifolius. NCBI lineage: Eukaryota > Viridiplantae > Streptophyta > Magnoliopsida > Asterales > Asteraceae > Smallanthus > Smallanthus sonchifolius. The sequence continues at coordinate 3,135,338 of CM042024.1, read as the reverse complement.
CTCATTTGAACCTAACCCTATATATATATATATATATATATATATAGGGAAGGGTTCAAATACTAACCAACTTTTTATGTGATAACCGTGCTAACCACTATCAAACAATCACATAATTTATAAATTATTTTTTCTTTTAATTCTTAAAAGAGTATTTAATTATCGTGATCATATATCTTGAATATAAATACAGAAATGATGAGTTTTACATATACGTACCACTATGTTTGAGAGTGGTTATCACATAAATATTTGTTAACATTTGAATCTCACCCTATATATATATATACACACATATACATATATATCATTATTATAATAAATAAGTAACTAAGAGCACACGTGTCGCCCTATCGTGTCTCCATATCCTTTTTTTCTGTCTTTCTCTCTCTACTACTAAATGAGGGGACCCGTGTCATTCTCTAGTGTCTACTCAGCCTTATTTTTTCGCTCATCTCTTCTATTATATGGTAACGATACAATATTTTTTATGCCGTTAAAAAAAAGAATATATTTTTTAATTATGGATATTATTATATCACTAACTATATAATTTAATATGAAATTAATTATGAAAAATTATAATTTCTAAAGTTACTTATCAATTTCGAAAAATAAATTTGTAAAATGGATAGTTATTATATAATCAAGATTGTTTTTACATTTTAATCAACTCCATTATTTTAGACAACTAGATTAATAATTCGTTTTCAGTTTTTATCTATAAGTTTTTTAATTCAAAATTTTGTTTATAATCAGTTAAATTGTTCAACAGTTTATAATTTTAAATCAACATTACTAATTACTATTTAACTTTTTTCTTTATTCAACTCATATAATAGACGGTATTTCTAACATAATATATATATATATATATTATAAATTCTAGGTGTTAGCTGTTTTTTTAAAGAAAGACAAAGCCAATTTTTGAAATAAATGTATGAAACACAATTTAAATAGTAGTACGGATCATTTAAAGTTCAATAGTGGTTAGGTGGGAAATTTGCGTGTGTAGATCTAACAGGGGTCTCCCCTCTGGTGGGCTTGGGAGTTAGTGCTTTCACGGTGAGTCAGGCTGCTCTAAAAGCTGCTTCACGAGAAAGCGTGTCTTGACAACCAACACGTGTTTATACCATTTGCTTTTGACACTTTTGGTTTCCTTGCACCAGAGGCCGTGGAGTTACTTAACCGAGTACAGCGGGTCATGCATAGTAATGTTATGATCCCAAGATCTGTAGTTGTAGTTTTCAAAAGACTTGGTTTTGATATTCAAAAAGGGTTGGCGGCGCAGCTTGTTGCCCGTTTACCTTCTATCTCTATGTAATTTCCCTTTGGCAGTTGTGTTATACCAATTTGTAATAAAAAAAAATAGTGGTTCATTTTTTTAGAAATTTTCATAATTAAAAAAACTGAGTGACTGGGTGGGGCAAGGTCTAATAGCAAAATCATTTGAATTTAAAGTGATGAAGCTCCCATTAAGGTCAATGGTTCGAACACCGTTTATGACGGATTGGTGTAAATTATTATGAGTAGTTTAGGTGGTTACAAAATGTGGTATTACCATTAAAAAAAGCTCGAGTGAATTAAATGAAATACTTGTGAAATTTAATCATTATTAATGATTTTTCAAGTTTTAGTTAAAGTAAATAGTCATTTAAGAAAACCTTAGTAAATAGTAAGTAACTATTTAGGCGTGTTTTAGGAGCAAAGTATGTGTAAAGTAAAGAGCGTTTTCATCGGTAAAAGAATTAGAAAGTAAATTTCATAAGTATTACATTTATATCATGTTGTTTCCCTTGATTATAAATGATTTTATCAAACTTGATTACTATTTCAAAAGCTTCCTTTATTTTTAGTAACAAAGATTTGGTTAGAATAAACACTACAAACAAGATAATATGATAAAATGGCAATTGAAATTAAAATAATATTATAGTTATTTTAGAGCAAAGCGCGTCCAACCATATGATGTTACATATGAAACTTAGTAGCGTTTTAATTTTTTATATTATTAAAAATGATTTCTTCGCATTTTAAATGTAATTTAATATTTTAATACTTTTTTTTTTGCTATAAGATTGTCTAGTAAAAACTCTTAATATTGAAGTAGTGACCGCTCTTTGTAACAACATAGTCGTAGGGTCAAAGGTGATCCATTAACCCTCTAGAATTCATTGGATTTTTGGTATAAAACCTAATAGTTTTTCTAAGAAAAACTTGATTTTGACCCATCAGAACTTATGATAAAGCCGGCCAAGAAGTCCAGATTTCAATATTACATATACGGAAATTAATAATAATTAATAATTATTTAAATAAAGAGATATTTAGATTAATGTTCAAAGGGTTTTTGATTAAATTAATTATTTGTAATTTAGAATTACAATTTAATTAATTAATATATATATATATACTATTTGAGTCCCTGAGGTTTGTCAGTTTTAACTATTTGAGTTCTTGCTCTTTTTTTTCATCACTTTGTGGCCTAACTTTTGTTTTTTTATAACCATTTGAGTCCAAATGATTAACTCTGTTAGATTTTCTGTTAATTTTTTTTTTCTGAAATGACCAAAATACCCCCAGGGACTCAAATGGTTAAAAAACATTATATATTCTACCCTTTATCTTCACCCCCAACCGACGACGTAATACGTCGGGGCGGGACATGTACACTGTTCAAAAGCTCATGATCAAACTAAATTGTATAAATTTATTGAATTGATTTAAAAGTAAAAATACACATTTTTCTAACAATCAAAGGCTAACAATAAATCCAATTTCTTTGTCACCAAGTTCATAAGCTCTTATGTGATAAACTCGTACTTCAAACATTTTCACCTGAAACATGTTTAAAATGATAGGGTCAACTATAAATAGTTGGTGAGCATACATAGGTTTAGATATCTCATGTAGTTTTCAAATAGTTTATATAATTCATATGACACATGGTAAATAAGGCATTTTATGGAGAATCTATTGTCGAAACTGGGTGTACAATCAAACCTTGTGACTGAAGGGCATAACCCGTAGGTTATCCTAATGTAGGGCATAACACTTAATGTTATCTTGATGTAATGTCGGTAACAATCACCCTACCTGGGTGGGTTTGTCAAACACAATAGATCTATCAATGTTACCGTTGGATTGTACTGAGTTAATGATTGTACGAGTGTGTCATTTTGAAAACCATTTATTCGAGCAAATCAAGCAATAGATTGGTAGAGACTAGAATCGAGTAGGATAAACAAGATATGAGATTGGATAAAAAAACACATAGTTAAAGGTGTAACTCTCTCTATTGTATTAATATATCAAATGAAGTACCTCTTACAAAAGTCAAACTAAACAAGTATTTATACTAAGAAGACAAAGAATGAGTTCGTCCGAAATACATTTCGGTCGAAATGTATTTTGGTTGAAATCTTTTAACTTCAAAGAATTCTTCCGTCTTCAGAATGTTTTATATGTGATGGCCTAAAAATAGTTCCAACAATCTCCCCCTAGGCCATTGCATATCAAAACACAAGAATTCTGCCAAGCTCCCCCATACACTTTGCATCATCAAAGCTAGATCTTGGACTCGAATGTTTAACTCTCCAAACTTGTCGTGGTTTAAATTTGTCTTTCCAATCTTGTTTTCGTTTCGACATATTGTATGTCCAAAATGTCTTCAAACTATTAAAGACATTAACAACCTTTTCTTGAAACTTTCTCTGAGGTTGAGAAACGGCGTTCTGTTTGAAAGACTTGTGTTTCTTGATACAACAATCTCTTGATAAATGACCATGCTTTCCACAGCTGAAACATTTCTTCAAAGCAGGACATGGTCTTTGATAAGGCCCCTTTCGAGATTCTGACTTGTCTTTAGACTTCTGTTCTACAACTACTCCTTCTTTAACAAACATGAGCGGAGTAAATTTATTTGAAACGAATGGGATGGCATTAGCATTAAGTGGACTGTCTTTCTTGGACCCTAAGCCACCCTTATTGTCGAAATAATCCACACATTCTTGATTTTCTTCAGATTTGTCACTAACGCAATCATCATCAGAAGTAAGATCATTTGGAAACTTCAATTCAACTTTATTTTCTTTGGAATTTCTCTTTGTCTCTAACGAAGGAAAAACATTTGGCATAAATGGCTCTGGAATGTATGGTTGAGGCATATGTGAATAAAATCCATTTGTAGTAAATGGAGGAGAAACACTCTTGTATCCCATCTCGTTATTCACTTTATCATTAACTTTAGCCTCAATGTTTTCACCAGTTCCTTTATATCCAAGCCCAGAAGTTACTTTGTCATGTATTTGAGCTTCAATAATTCCACTAGCCACTTTTTATTTTATCAACTTTAATTGGTGTATTTGCTATCTTTTCCATCTTCTCGATCATCAATTTCTTTTCTGTTTCTCTTTCAGCAATCAACAGTTGAATCTCATAATTCTTTCTCTTTAACTGAAGCTTCACATAAGAATTTTCTTTAACACCGTCATCAATCTTCCTTTTACATTCTTTCTCACAATCTTTTAGAATTTTGTTTATAGTATGTGCATGTTTCAATGCATCCATCAGAAGTTGAATTCGATTATTGTAATCATCAATTTTCTCAAAACACTCCACAGAACACATATTTTCATTGAGCAGTTCAGAATAAGCTGTAAGTTTCTGTGACTCTTTCACTGCTTCAGCAACCAAATCTGGTTCTATACGTTTATAATTTCCTTGAGAATCATAACCGTATCCTCCTTTGATCACTATTCTGTTCTGATCAGCTTTGAGTGCATACAACTGTAGCTTTGCACACAAATCCTCAATGAGTTAAACTGTAATCTTTTATTTCTGATATTAAGTTTATAAATCTCCCATTCCTGTGGTTGAACATTGAGAAATTTATCCATGACTTCTGATTTTTCGTATTCAAGATCAACCTCCTTTAGATCATTAATCAATTTCACATATCTGTGATATTGTTCAGTCAAAGATTCTCCTTCTGCGCGTGTGAATACTTGATATTGTTTCTTTAATTGGTCTTGTCTGGTTTTTCCTTTCACATCTTCCTTATACAGATCTGGATGAACATACCCCAATTCATTTACAAACACCTTATGCACACCCCCTTCGTCAGCTATTGAAAATCCTTTTGTCTATAATTTTTTTTATTCTTTTATTATTTTTTTTAACTATCTCATTTTTTCAAAATCAGCGCCAAACATAGCTCCGAACATTCTCTAAAAATTTCGAACAAGAAAGTTTTTCTCGCTAAAATTTTTTTTTTCTCCCACACTTTTCGACCGAAAACATTGAGAATTCGGGCATGACTTTTCGACCGAAAAGTAAGATTTCGATCAGAAAGGATTTCGGACAAAATTTGAGATTTCGATCAAAGGATTTTGATCAGACTTTTCGATCGAAAAACTTGTAGAGGAGACTTTTCGACCGAAAAACTTGTAGAGAAGACTTTTCAACCGAAAACCCTTGAGATGAGACTTTTCGACCGAAAACTTGAGATGAGACTTTTCGACCAAAAACTTAAGATGAGACTTTTCGACCAAAAAGTCAAGATTTCGACCCCTTCAACAGAGATTTCGGGCGATTCAACTGAAACTCGAAAAATTTCGACCTGCAACTTCCGAACCTCAAATTAAGCCCCGAAAATCATCCCAAACTTCATCTCCACTGTTTTGCATGCTAAATACTAAAAAATGGCACTAAAAACGATCCAATTTGATGACTTTTGAATCTTGAAAAGTTGAAAACTTTAAAAAAAACTTTGAAACGTGCTTGAATCTCCCAAAACCGAGCACCGAAAGCTCTGATACCACTTGTGAAAACCGTTTATTCGAGCAAATCAAGCAATAGATTGCTAGAGACTAGAATCGAGTAGGATAAACAAGATATGAGATTGGATCAAAAACACATAGTTAAAGGTGTAACTCTCTCTATTGTATTGACGTATCAGAAACTCAAATAGTAATTTACTCATATTATTTTGAAAATAAATAAATAATCATATATATATTGGATTTTAAATGTATAAATAAAATAAATAGTTTGATATATGATTATGTAATTGTTAGGTAAATATTTGAAATTTGAAACCATAAATAGTTAGTTATCAGATAATTGATTTGAAATTTAAAAGCCTATTAGGGTTTTTGGCTTGGGAAACAAATTGAGTGGTTATAAATAGGTGTCTAAGGGTTTCATTATGATATACCAGTTTTGAGAAACGAAACCCTGATCACCACCACCCTTACGCTACCACCACCAGCCGCCTTCTTTTGCGATTCGATTCTTTCAAGTTTATTTTCGCATTGTGTTTTTCATGTACTGGATCCAGCGACGAAGTAGTTGTCTAGCGGTATCTTATTTTGGTACAGTTTTCTTCTACTCGAAAGGTACATGTTTTAACCTAATCTATGGTTGTTTTGTTTTCTGGATTTGCATCTAGACTCATGGCAGGCATTCAAATCTATATCTGAATCGGTTCGTGTGCATGCTTCCGCTCAAAATAGTTTTAAAATCCCATGTACGAAACCTAATAATGGTATCAAAGTCACTTTTGTAAATCATTAAAATAATTAATGGGTTAAACATTAATAAGCAATTATATTTTCTTTTGCCAAAACTTTTGTTTGGCAAAAAATTGCTTCCTTTACGTTTATTTGGTTGTGTATTTTGTTGCAAGTTAAAGTCCCCGTGGTTGTGTTTTTGGTTGGATTGTATTTTTATTTTTCCATGTATCTTTTTATGGACGTTTTGGAAGCCTTCTTGTAATAGTTAGGATGTTTTATTTTTGTAATTTATAATTTGATTAAAACAGGACAAGACAAGAGTTGTGTAGAAAACTAGGGGGGCAGGTTATCTTAAACTAGATTAAGTATGTATTATCCTTATTTAAATCTCAAGGTTATGAATGTGTAATGTTAACTAAGGGATAGAAATACAAAACCGATTTTATAGGAGTTCAAGTGGATGTTAACTAATCCACTTTACGTCCTCTCCCCGATTCTCCAATCGAGAGTTTGTTCCACTAGTCAGCTCCCTTAAATGGAAAGGCTCACCGATACACCAATGTCTCACTAATTCAAAGGTAGTGATCACCTTCTTCAACACATTATATCAAGATAGCATGTCTTTACACTTCACTTCTTCACTATATCAAGATAGTGAACTCTCCAAAGTATACACTAAATCAAGATAATGCATAACCTCACAACACTATGTTAAGATAATGCAACTACTAACACATCAACACCATATCAAGATAATGTTGTCTCCCTCAGTTTAACACTATTTCAAGATAATGTTCTCACTCATAAATTACATCAATACTCACCAAACACTATTAGTGAATACCCCTCACATATACAACAAGAATAATCTTTTAAGTTGTAGCACAGTTTCTTCTTTTGCTCTTGATCTTGATCTTCACTATTCAAATGATGTTAGAATATCGTTAGAATTAGAGGGAGATACATTATATTTATATTTGAAAATGTTTATGAGTAAAGGGGTGAGTGTGAAAAATGGACAAGGGCTCTGTTTATAAGCACAAGTCAAGATAAGAAGGGCACTAGGACAAGGGATCTTGATATCCCCTCTTGACCATTAGCTTGACCACTCTCACACACTCAAGCCATTTTTCCTGCATTTAGATACTAGAAAGTACTAACTGTAGACTCAAGTCACATCTTGCAACCATTAGAACCAACTATGAATGTAGTACCTATAAAATAAACCTTGTTATCCATCGGTTATAGTTGACTTTGTTTTCCCAAGATTGTGTTTGAAACTCTCCACCAACATCTCTTTCAAAATTCAAAACTTAAATCCTTTCTAAACGAGTTAGATTTAGTTACTAGGATTAGTTTTATAAAACTTTGATTTTTGTAAAAAAAAATCTTTTATGGAAATGACTTTCATTTTATAAAACTTAGTTTTATAAATCACCAGGTTAGAATTCCGTGTATTACACAGGTTGTATATTGAAAACAATATAACTTATAAATTTGTAAATATATCCTAACGTGTCAGACTATTATGATCGTCTCGTGATATATCAAGTGGAAATGTGTGTATATAACAAATTAGTATTTTTCTTTAATTAGTTATATTTTGATTTCCTATTATATATTCTTATTTAATATAATTAGTATTTTTCTTTAATAATATATTTATAATATCATTTTTATTTAATAAGATATAGGCGTATTTATTAGGAGAGGGAGACTGAAAAACCAATGTGAAGAGGCACGAGGATGTGACAAGTGTCCATCTTAAGCCCTTATTTATTAGTATAGATTTTTATTTTCATAAAAACTTAACTTTTGTTCATTTTATTTTTCTCTATAATTCCACAACATATTTATATGTACCTTGCACCTTCCTTTGTAGCATGATCATATTGTTGTTACATCTTGATTTTTCACCATAACTTTCAATTGCATTTATGATCATAACCATCACCTTGTATGTAGAATATTATGGACTTGAACTTATTATCTTTTAACATATTAGAACTTGTTTATCACATTTATTTATGATACATTGACATATCTAGTGATATGTATGTTAATATATGATCATCTTTAATAAATACTTGATTAACAAAATTTGTTTAATTTCTATCATTATCAAAAACAAGGATTAATCATATTTTAATCCCATCATAGTTAGACCTTGTTGTCCCAACAAGTTAGATATTGAAGATCAATAAATTAAGACATCACATGACTAAAGATAGAGATCTTGAAGCAATTGGGAGCAATAGTAAATAATATTTATATAAATATAATAGCTCTTATAGTATAATATACACAAACGTACGTGTTACATAAGAATTAAGAAATATTATTATATATATAATTATAATAAAATAGTAAATAATATAATGTGTTATATATAATTATAATTATATATAGACATAAAAATAATTATACATGCATGCAAATAAAATAATTTAATAATTAATAAATAGTAAACGAGTCGGGTCCGAGCTAGGCTCAAACTTAAAAAAAACATTTATGAGTTGGGTTAAGCTTTTAGATATAGAGTTTAAAACAAACTGAATTCTAGTTTAGACGAGATCAAACTTAGCTCGACTCATTTACATCCCCCAGATATGTGATAGCAAATTAGTTATATGTGCTTAAATATAACTAATACTTGTGTATTCATATAGGAGGGACTAGTAATACAATAATTAGTTGTAAGTTATAACTTATTTGATTGACCATTAATACTTAAACGAGTGCTACTCCGTTTTTTATATTATGTGGAAACGGGCGTGGCAATTATTCCTGGTCATTAATTAAATAAATATCATAGAAAATAAACTAATCTTTCCTTTCGAAAAAAAATAGTAAACTAATCTTTCCTTTAGAAAAAAAAATAATAAACTAATATTTAACGTACATGTAAAGTAGTCCATTAAATTTAACAAAACGTTCTATAGAATTACACTTCTGTTCAACTATGTATGTGAAGGAGTGTAAAAGTTCATTATTTTATTATTTAACCTAATATTTTTACTATTTACGTAAGTCATTTTTGTAAATGAATTTTAATTAATTACAATAACAAACTAAGTTTTTAAATACTATAATATCTGGGTAGGAGACGGTTAAGCAGTTTCCTAAAGTTCGCATTCGTTTTCATAATATTCATTTTTATAATTATGTAACTATTTATTGATTTCCAAATATAATGTTGTGGTGTGCTTCTTTATGATGTTTAAAATCGAGCCGTCGTAACACACGGTCCCACTAGGATCTATTATATACTCGTTAATTGACAGATTCCTTTCAAAAGTGTAATACTTGACCTACTTTTTATTGTTCTTTTTTACATGTGAAATTTTGTCAAGTATTATTTACAAGAATCTGAATATAAAAAAGAAAAAGAAAAAAGCGGACCATATTTATATATTTCAAGACATATATGATGATTTATGGATATAATTAAAGTATTAATCGTAAAATTTATATGAAATTATCACACATGATAGCCTCGACTCTATAGAGAATAGAGATGTACCTCTTTGCACGTACTTTTTGTTGGCATTGTATAAATAACAAACGAAGAGACTACAACTAATATTATAGCTAAGGCCAAGGGGAGTACCCACTGTTTTCCATATTTTTACACCCCTCCATGTCAGCGTCACATCAGATTTTACAGTTTTTTCACATTCTTCACATTCGTCACATCAGGTTTCACACTGTCACGTCATTTTCTTTATCTAATTTAATTTAATATTAATTTGTTTTAATAATTTAAAAATAAAACAATAATAAAAAAAAGAAAATAACATTAATAATAAAAAAAGAAAATAACATTAATAATAAAAAAAGAAAAAATACATTAATAATTAAAATACATTAAAAACTTAATAATAAAAATAGACTTTAATTGTTGCTCGAATCGAGATGAAGTACCAAATCTTGACGAAGATTGTTGTGTATCTCACGGTTACGTTTATATTTTGTTCGTTTACACTTTGTTGGCCTCACTAACTTCCTATAATCCAAATGTCGCTTCAAATTCTTCTTTGTTGAACTCGCAAATTGTCCGACCATCATCTTCAATGATCATGTTATGTAGGATGATACAAGTGTACATTACACGCCTTATTCTTTCGAGCTTCCACGCACGTGCCGGATTTTTCACTGTTTGAAATCTTTGTTTTAATACACCTTCGGATTCGGAAGAGGGTGAATTGAGAGAATCCATTTGAGAGTTTGGTTGAAATGGTTTGGAGAGAACTGCTCTTTGATTTTTATAAATTTATTGGTTTCTAAAATGTATACATATAGAGGTGATTAAATTTGAAAAAAAAAAATTAAATGCAAAGAGCCGTTGGGTAACGGCACAATGCCACCCACCTCTTCTCCACGCCGTGCAAATACTCACGAGCTCTTCACGAGCGTGGACCACGGCCTGCGGGCCTGGTGTTCCACGGAGCCACCTCAGCTCCACGAGCTCTTTCACGGGGTACTCCCCTCGGCCTAAGATGATTAGAAAATTATACAAACAGGAGAGAGAAAATAATTAAAAGGTAAATTTGAATTTAAAAAACACGTATTTGATTACAAATAAATTATTGCTACAAGTGAAAAGAAAAGGAAACTATCACTTTATTCTAAATAATTAAAGATTTTAAAGTATCACGACGCGTTTTCAAAGCAAACTTGTTTTTAGGGAGTGAAGCTCGTAATTTGTTTCCACTTAGAGACATTCTATAATATTTTTTATATTATATACACACACTAGAGTGGTGCTTGCGCGATACGTCAGGGAAACACGACACACCAACAAAGAGACAGTGTTAAAATCTTTGGAAAATTAATTAGTGAAATATCATATAGAAATCTGAAATAAGATTATAATATATTTGTAAATAATAAGATAACCAAACTCGGTCTGAAATAATTTTAACTAATTATCTATAACTTGTGAAAATAATTATATTATTACTTTCAAAACATTTTTTTTTCTTCATGTTCGATTGCTCGCTATAAATCGTAATCTATAAGCTTTAAATAGAGCTCATTTTTAAAAGAATCTGGTTTTTATGTTTTGTTAAAAAAAAGTTCAATTTGGCTCATTTTTTTGACCAATAAACTTGGTTCTATTTCTTTGAAATATTCCCAATTCAACATTAGAGCACACTTACTTTTAAAATCAGGTTATATTTTGTTAATTATATATAACTTTCAACAATTTTTGTTTAATCATTCATAAATTGCTTCAAGTAATTTAGTTACTTCTTGGCGATTCTTTTTAAATGGAGTTTTTTTTATAAATGACTTCACACATTTGTTTTTTTTTAAACTATGTTTTTGAAGCCTCCGCTATTTAAGATACTAAAATGGCAAATTCCAAAAAAAAAATAAAAAAAATACTTGAACCTTAACTTGGAATTACTTGTTAATTGAGGCGAGGTATTAGGAAAGTTTTCTATTCTCATTAACTGAACTGAAAAATTACAACTAAAATGAACTATACACATAGAGACTTCAACATAAACCCTAACTAACTTAACTAACTTCTATTAAATACAAAGTCCGGAACAAAAAAACCATGTGTATCTTAACATGACTCATCCGTATCCTGTGAATCTTGTGTGCATCTGGATTTCGTCGTGCTTATCTCCTGAATCTCGTGCGTACCTGGATGGTGCGCACTAACGCTCCATTGCGTACTTGGTAATGCACAACATTATTAGACATAAAGTAACTCTTACTTGGAGAAGAAGCTCACTAATATTCCAACGTTTTTCTCATATAAAGTATGATAGTTATCTTTATTATTCTTATAGTTAATCCATAATCTTCTTTAATTTTATTTTTCAGATAAACAAACACTTTCATTAGTACGATTATTCACATATTTACAACCAGTACTAGAAAATGACTTTCACCAAGAGATTTTCGACGAATGTGCTTGTCACTTAAAGTTTTTTAGTGAACACTTTCGATTCTATTTAGACATCAAAGCACCAACGACACCGACGATTAGAGTGGTCGGATCACCAAGCACAGCTGAAATTACAAACTGCATTGCCAAACCAGCCATCTCACAGCATTTCTTCACTTTCCCTTTGCTTTGATGATGATTATGGTGATAGCTTTCCAATGTACCCTTCAAGCTTGGAATTCTTGTCTCAAATTTCCCATTTTGCCCACACAAATCACCATAATTACCACTCGCCCCACCCCTACCAAAGTATATCTCATGCCAACTCTCCACCAACATCTCTTTCACACATGCCACATGGAGGTTGTACTTCTTGCACTTTGACCTATAGGTACTAGGGTGAGCATAAAAATCGAATAATCGAACTACTATCAAAAAACTGTATTGAAATAACCGAGTCGACTGACAAACCGATAGTTTGGTTATGATCTATTTGATAACCAATTTTTATGATTTGGCTATGATTATATTGGTATAAATAACTAAATTAACTGAACAGAATCAACACTAAAACCGATATTTATATATATTTTTTTTACTTTTTATAAATAATATGTTATATGCCAGAAAGATTTCATTATAGTTTTTTTTATAAATAACATAGGACTTGTCATTTATTATAAAGTAAAATTATTACTAATCTTTTATTGATCCAAGATATAATTGGACTTATTAATTGAAATTAGTTTGAATCCATCCACGTTCAAAATCGGCAGTTAACCGATTAACCGAACCATCTTTTCTTTTAACCGAATTAACCAAACTGTTTATCACGGACACCAATCGGTTATGAAAATCTTAAAACCACAACACCAATTATAGGTTCGGTTTTAGCCCATAACCAAACAGAACCTACCCATACCTGTAACTCCAACTTCGTCCTTTCCTGCCACACCTATGGCAGGCGGACCCTACTTTTCGGTACAAGTACAACTCCACCTCACCATCATCCAACATACTTGGAAGCTTGGCGCAACATGGGTGAAGGTCGAACCCGCACAACTTACAATGGTAAACGAACCCCGACACTGCTTTCTCACACGCATTACAGTATCGCGCTATGGGGCTAGGAGGGCGCGATAGGAACTGGAATGAACACTTGGTGTAGAACGGGTGGGTAATGGAAGGGGACGGGAGGGCGCAATGGACATGTAAATCATAGTTGCATGTTGTGCATTTGTAGTTGGACCCTATGCCGACTTCCTTGCAACCGTCACACTTGAATGGGACCTCGGTGTAGCCCGGTTTGAGCTGGTGTTGAGGGTGGCTAAAATGGGAGATTTCATTGTATTTCATGGTTGGTTTTGTGTAAGGTTTGGTGGGTGATCCGTTTATAAAGAAGAAGGGATCTTGTGAAACAAGATGAATATGTAAAAGAAGAATAATCGATAACGTATAGGCCGGTGAGGTATTTTGGTTAATTTGTGTAGATATGAGGTTAATTTTGAAGGGTAGCTTGGGAATGAAGCAAAACTAGATAAAGAGAATCGAATTTTGGGACTTTATTTGTATCTCCTTTTTTTACATTATGGTGAGATAAATAGAATATACATTAGAACAAATACGAAACATTTCAATAAATAATTTTTCTTATATTCAGGGGAGAAAGGATCGTGTTTTTAATATGTGAATAAACAGTTTGAAGTAGGGGTCTGACACCATACGAAACTAAACATGAAAAATTCACGACTTTGTATTTAATCAAAACGGGTTTTGTTCAGTTCAGGTCAAACCCGTAAACACGTTGAACTAATCAGGTTGTGTTCTTGTTAATTTGTCAACTTCATGAGTTGACCCGTTTATTTTTATAAAATTTAAAAATATATTATTATGATATAATTTAAAATGGTTGGCGGATCCAAGAATTTTTTCTCACAGATTCACTGTTTTTAGATGTTTCAAATTTATAGGGCCTGACATAAAAATTTTCGGGTCGGTTCGATGGTTCGGGTTGGGTAAGGTTCATCACATAACAAAAATATGATACAATCAGGGGCGACTCAACGTATTTGGTGGCCCCAAACAAACTAAAAAACTAAGGCCTTTTTTTTTCTTCCAAAAGTCACGCTAAAAACCGTCCTCTAAATAAGCAAATCACACTTAAATTTAAATGACCAAATCACGCATTAATCTAAATGAGCATATCAAAACAAATCACAGTTAAAAGATTAAGTTGATTGAATGATAAATTAATACCTTGAACATATTGAAAGATTGAGTTGCAAAATACAAACATCTTGGTTCTTGCAAGCACCCCCTGCCAAAATACAAGCATCAATGGAATCAATCAACAAACACAAATCATGATCTCAAAGCCTCCCCTGCCAAAACATACAAAAACAATCCGAACCACACACATTGTTATCAAACAAACATTATAGGACAGAAAACAATTTCACTCATTTGTTCCAATGAATTCCATCGAGAAACAAATACCTCAGAAGAAGCACCCAGATCGTCTCTGCGCTGTTTGGGTCGGTTCGATGATTCGGGTCGGGTAAAGTTCAACACATAATAAAAATACGAATTAACATCTAAAATTCATAATAGATTAATAGTATAGGAATCAAATTCAAATTAACATCTAAAATCTAAGTAACATCTAAAACTCAAATTAACATCTAAAATCTAAATTAACATCTAAACTAACATTCAAATTAACCCTAGATTTTATTTTTCAAACAAGTAAACAACAAACAACTAAACAAGTAAGTGGGAATAAAAAGTAACTAATTACTAACCTGTGGACTGTGGTGGAGCCGTGGATGGTGCGGTCAGAGGTGGGCCGGTGGCCGGCGACGGCAGCCGGCAGGGGAGCAGCTCAGCAGAAGACATGCGACAGCAGTGGAGACTGGAGAGGAGGGCAGGAGAAGACAGCCGGCAGGGTTCTTTTCTTTTCCTAATTCCTCAATCTGCGATTCTTTTTTCTTTGTTATACTAATAGCCCAAGTGATTAAGTGAAGAGCCTAACAAAAACAAGAAACAATTAAAACCCACAACCTCCATCTTATAATGCTAAGCCTAAACCAGTACACCACTTGTTAAACTGTGTATGGGGGTTCAACCTATAATTTTTAAGGGGTTCACCCCAGTGTTTTTACCTAGCGTTCCACTAAAATTTCGAAACTGGGGGGGTTCCTGTGAACCCCCTCCGACATACGTAAGTCCGCCCCTGATTATACGTCAAAATCCAAAAAATTAATAAGCATTATGTTTTATAACTTAAACATAACTATATATATATATATAGAGAGAGAGAGAGAAGGGTTCAAATACTAACCAACTTTTTATGTGATAACCGTGCTAACCACTATAAAACTATCACATAATTTATAAATTATTTTTCTTTTAATTGTTAAAATAGTATTTAAGTATCTTGAATAAATATTTTCATCGTAAATACGAAAACGATGAGTCTTACGTATACGTACCAAATAATGTTACATATACGTGACACATAATGTTTACATATATGTAACATTAACATAATAATAATTGTTACATATACGTAACATTATGTTTGGAAGTGGTTATCACATAAATATTGGTTAACATTTGGACCTTACCCTATATATATATATATATGGTAGGATCAAATAAAAAGAAGTTTTTCGCTAAGAAATGACAAAAACCTTAAGAAACGATATCAAACGAACTCCGATTGAGCTAATTTCAGCGGTGTTGGAACCGTCTCGTCGAACTCTACCATCTTAGCTCTTAGGGTTTAGCTTTTAAGGTTTAGATTTTACGTTTGAATTTTAGGGTTTTAGGCTTATGGTTTAACCTTAGGGTTTAGATTTTATGGTTTAGGTTTTTTTTAGGAGTAGGGGTGAGGGGTTTAGGTTTTTGGGGGTGGGTTTAGGTTTTTGTAGGGGGTGGGGGGGGGTTAGGTTTTTGGGGGGTGGCGGTTTTAGGCCTTTCGGGGTAGGGTTGGGGGGGGGATTTAGGTTTTTGGCGGTGCGGGTGTAGGGGGGTTTAGGTTTTTGGGTCCGTGTTAGGGTTCAATGAGACGATTTCAACGCCGCTGGAATGAGCTCAATCGGAGTTCGTTTGACCACTTCTTAGGATTTCTTAGCGAAAAACCACTTTTTAGTGAAACCGTCCCCTATATATATATATTATTATAAATTTATAATTTTAAAGTATTAATATGTAAAATATATATATATATAAATTTTGGGTTAAACGGTTCATGTTTGCCAAAATTAATGTTGCGTTTGTGTTCATGTGTTTGGCACGATTTTTAGGTTTGTATCGTGTTTGAGTTCTTGTCGGGTTCAACCTGATAACCCACAAAGATGACCTATTTAACATCTCTAATTTGAAGTAAGTTCAAAATAATAAATAGAACACCTACAATCACTTTAAAGGCAATCTCTAAAACGGTTTGAAGTATATGAGTATTTAAACGATCTGGTCACACAATCAAATACTAAGTTTCAATCGGTTTAATTCGAGTTTCTTTCATTTCTCAACCAAACATGTTATCTTTGAAATTCAGATTCTAATTCTAATAAATTTTTCAAACCAAAAAAGTTAAGAATAGAATATAGATTTCAATTAGATTGAATTTAGACAATAAAATTGTTTACAAGATTTTTAATTTTTCAATAGTGTTTGTTATATATAACATATTTAACTTATTTTCGCATCAAATAGATAAAACTTTTAAGAGAAAAATTAAGAGAAAAAAATGTTAAATAGTCAAGTCATTCTAGCCAGGAATGGTCTTCTGAAAAATTGGGTATGTTGATAGGAATGGTTGGTATAATTATACTTGTAGATTATTGTTGGAACATATTCCTTTGAATGGCAGTTGATAAAAAGGTCTATGGTATAAAAATAATTTAAAATTAAACATTAGGATCTTGCGTAAACCAATAATGTGTACTAGAGGTAAAATCTTTTTGTTATATTATCAATGGTATAAGACTACAAATTAATGGCTTAAAATAGTAATTATTTTGTTTTTTTTAATGTTAGAAAAAATGGTAATTAGGTGGATTAGAAAGGGGGATGAGGTTTACTTTTTAACCAATCATAGTGAACTTATATTTCATGGTTTCTTGATATGAAGTGGTTTAAGATCTTAATTTGGTTTATATTATTTTCTAGGGAAAACTACCATTCAACCAAGCTAGACAAAGTTGACCAGAAAATTTCCAAAATATACATTTTACTTTAGCATACGGTTACATAGACATTACTTGTGTGGCCCAATTAAAAGTCGACAAGTCAGTTAAGGTCCCTTTTTGACACTAAATTTCATAAAAAATACGGTGAGAACCACATTCTAACCAATGAAATTGTGGCACGTGTCATGTGTTGGCTAAATTTAGCCTACACTCCACATGGGTTGGAAGGCTAAAGTAGACGTCCACTTTTTAAACCGGCTTTGCCGCCGCTTCTATGGCTTAGCCGGCTCAAATTTTTATTTAGTTTTTTTAATGTATTTGTAATTTATATTTATTTAGTTTTTTTTAATGCGAATGTACATCAATTATGATACTTGGAATCATTTTGTAAATGAAAATCCGAATCAAAGTTTTTTAATTCTTGATGGGAATAGTTTTTAGACCTTTTGCATTTTGCTTGGGCCGATTGGTTGAATTATTCTTGTATATTATTGCTTTGATAGAATATATTTGTATAATTGTATATGTGAATATTTAAAGGTGTCAAAGGGTGAGTGAGACGTTTCTTATTTCTCAATGGGTGAAAAATGAAAATGAGTAAGTTTTTTAGCATGTCAACACCAAGTCGGGTAGATAAGTTAGCCTAAGCTTTTATGGCTTCACTTGAAATATATAAAATAATTATATATCAAATATGATTACCACAATTATTAATAACATCCTCAATTAATTTTATAATAAAGTGGGACAGTATAGTTGGTTTTTGGGATCCGAGGACGCCTTACGTGCTTGCAGAACGAGTCCATGACCAGTAGTATCAAAGCGGGTTTGAGTCTTCAGATAGTTTAGCATCTCAAAAGTTCTTTAAAAGTGGATGAACAATGACGATGGGAGATCAAGTGAAGGGGCCATGAGTCCATGACTGCGTTCGAGTCAAGCTTCTTGGTATAGATGTTTGTTTTCGAAGTTGTTACACAAGGTAAAATGAAGCCGTAGGGGGTCGAGTGCTCACTCGAGTTCTAAAAGGACTGGAAAATAGATCCTCATAAAGTAGGGGTGAGCAAAAAACCGAATTAACCAAAAAAATCGCACTGAAAAAACAGACGGTTTTGATTTTTTATTTTTTGAAAACCGAAAATTACAGTTTGGTTTCAGTTTTGTATTTTTTTAAAACCGAAAAAACCAAACCGAACCGAACGTATACATAAACTTTAATTATATATTGTGTGCATGCACGTTTCATAATATATATTATATTGTGTTGTGTGCTTGTATGTTAAAAATGTATACATATTTATGTTACACGTATTTGCATTAATAGTAGTTATTATTTATATTTATTGAATTTATAAATTATAATGTTTTTTTTTTTTTTAATTTTTGTAGCCCAAAATATTTAAGCCAAAATATGTGATAATCATTAGTTAATAAAAAAAATTTAGGCCCAAAATTTCAAATCCATGTTCATTATTTTGTGTCATTTTTCTTGTACCCCAAAAAATTCAAGCCCAATTGGTTTTAAAACCGAAAAAAACCGAAAACCGAACGGTTTTAAAAAACCAAAAACCAAACTTTCGGTTTTGAGTTTGGTTTTACCCCAAAAACGACCCAAACCGACCCATGCACACCTCTATCATAAAGGGTAATGGACAACCCAAAGGAGGGATCACATTCAAATGTAGTGATCAACATGAATTTGATGATCGAAGGGAGTTTCAATGAAATCGCTTAAGGGGAAAATAATCGCTATACGTTGTATCAAGTGTTTTTCTAGAGTCTCTTGAGACAAAGTAAAACCAAGTTTGCGGGATGTTTTTGCAGATGAGCACATTGTCATGTTTTGGTTGTAGGAGAATATTACGGGTCAAATGTTTGAAGATCTGCTAGAAAAAGTATTTGAACACGTGGGTTTTTGGTTACTCTTGCATATTCTTTAGAGATTGCCTCAACGATTAATCAAAGGTTTGTGGCAGAAGTGGTTTGTAGTTCTCATGTTTCATTGTCGGGAGTTGGGGTCACTCCTCTGATGAGTCATAGCAAGACGAAACTCATAATTCATAATAAAAAAAGGGAGAGAATAGCTACACCACACGTCGTACACAGGATGAGTCTGTAACACTACAATTTTATGACTTCACTTAGAATTATTTAAAAAGAACTATACATTCAATAAGATTACCACAAATATTAACATCCTCATATAATTTTTGTAAATAAAGTGGTTTTAAAAAATACAAATTTTAAACCATTTTATACTAATTATTTGGATTTTACAACTCTAACCCGACTAAACATAACCAAATGTGGTATATATTCACATAAATAGGTTAGGTTGAAGTCACTTCTTCTAATTGAATGATAATCTACAAAATTAAAAACGGCTAATGTTCTATCACTTCATGTATTTTTTTTAAATAAATTTTAATGTCTGCTACAAAAATCGAATAGGATTATTAATTATTAAAAAAGATATTTCATGGGTATTTTCACAATATATGGGATGGGCTTAAAATTTAATTTTAGCCTATATTGAAGATTCTCACCAGCCCAAAATATATTTGTCCAGTTTCCGGGTGTTCGGATTTGTTTTTTTTAGTAAACGAGTTGTTATCCAACAATAGTAATTAGAAGAAAAAACATTTACCAAAACATGATACTCTTAAGGATATTAACATAAAATAGAAAAAAAAAAAAAAACAAGTTTATCATTATATTTAGATTTTAATTATGGTTTTAGTTAGTGCTCGCAACTTTAACCAAAAATCACTAAAACGGACTAGTTTGGGTTGTGTAACAAAGCTTTTGGGTTATTTTGGGCCTATCCTTATTCTAGAACGAGTCATAACCAACAAGTTGTTTTAATTCTAAGCTTTTAGACGTGTCAAATTGGATAGAAACTTTTATCCTACTCCACACATTTTTTTGTTGACTCTGATGCACATAGAAGCACAATCAAATGACACACAAGAACAAACGATACCAAACGCTTCGAATCGAAAGCTTAGAGAAATCAAATGCTTTGATTGGCAAATTTCAATAAGAAAACATAATTAAAAAATAGTCTAACGAAACCCAAACCCTAGCTCTCAACTTATAGATGAGAGTAATAGTTTAATAAGATAACGTCAATTTTCTATTATTTCCACTCCTCCTTTCCGCCATCATCAACCCGTGGATCCCCTCTCAGACTTCGGACCGGCCCACCCAAACGAACTATCTTGTGAACCCCAACCCGTCACAAGCTCGAGAACCGTAAGCAAACCTGGCGAGACTGAGCGTAATGATGCTCACGTATCATCCTCTCCCCCTAAGAAGCCTTGTTCATAGGAAATACCTTAGCCTATAAACACAACCACCAAAGCCCAATCACAGATCCTCACAGCCCAGTGCACCAGAGACCTGCAACAACAAAACTTAAGCCTAAACAGCCCATAATAAAAACTTGGAATGGTATGGCCCATGAATTCGAGCCGCATAATAGACGCGGCCCACCAGACACCCACTAGTAACCCGTATTAACAAGCCCAAAGCTCAACACAAACTAACCAATATTCATGAATCTCTGGATCACATCCCATATTCACGTCCATCGTGGAAAACCAAAACCACATCCCATCCCTGTCGCCTTAGCCTTACCCTTTTGTTACTTCTCCACTTTCAAAGCCAACCTGCACACATCGTTGTAGGTCCAATACTATTGCAATTGTACCACATTCGAGATCTCATGTTTGAGAGCCCCCAAGAATCTCGCGACTACTTGCTCTTCCCCCTCATCTACAACAAAACGCATACGCACGTGACGTGACATATCAAAAGAAGCAATGAATTTTTCTACCGACATCATACCTTGTGTCGCCCGGTGGTAATCTAGAAAAGCCTCTTGAAGGTGGTTGGCTGGTAGAAACTTCCTGCTCATTAGCTTCTTCATCTTCATCCATGATCCCACCTTGGGCTTACCTTCCTGTTGTTGTTGTCTCTTGACGTTCTCCTATCATAGGGAAGCCAACTTCTTCAGCTTGATAATCACAAGTTTGACCTTCAACCAGTCAAAGATATCTTTGGGTCAGATCCACTCAACGATGCTAATCCAATCATTGAAGTCATCCACCTGAACACTGCCATCAAAATATGAAATCTCTACCTTGAGACCAAGATCCCGTAGTGGATTGGAACGTCTTGGGGCTTGGTCTCTTTGACAGAAAATCCAGAATGGGATCTCGTCATCTATTCCCGACCCGTTCTCCACCACCGTGTCCGTCTATTTTTCTTCGGTTTGATTCTGGTTCAGTTCTAACTCCATGATCCTCTTTTACAACCGTGTGATCTCCTCATCACGCGGATCCGGTGCGTCCCGGCGTTGCCTCGTTCAACGTTTCTACGCAAAGGAGCGCAACCTCTTCCACTAGCCATTTGATTAACCGTAGCTCTGATACCACTTGATGCACATAAAAGCACAATCAAATGGCACACAAGAACAAACGATAAAACCAAACCCTTTGATCGGTAAATTTCAATTAGAAATATAATTCAAAAAACAGTATAACAAAACCCAAACCCTAGCTCTCGACTTACAGATGAGAGTAATAGTTTAATCCAGAAAAAAATCAAACCAATAAATAAATTCAAATTTCAAACAAAAATATTGTTATTGTCTTTGCCGCCATCAGTCCATCATTAACTCGTGGATTCACCGTTGTTAAAAAAATTGTTATTGTACTTATGAATATGTTTACACTTGAGCTCCATAATTATACACTTATTAATTTAGTTGTCAGAGAATGATCCTTAAGGCTACAAACCGTTGACCCTTTTGAACAAGTTTCCATGATATTTACACTATAATCATATTCATATGACCACTTTAGAATTTTCTAATAAAAAAACAAATATAAAAGTATAGAAGAATTCAATAAATTATTAGTTATAACTTCTGCATTACGTGTATGTTAATAATATTATATATATATATATATATATACATCTCAGTATTTGTAAAAGATATCAAATATAAATTATTTTTAAAATAAAAGAGTTAGCTGACGACCCACGAGCTGGCTCGAGCATTTTACGAGACGAGGCCGAGCTCAACATTTTAGCCCGTTAAGATAAATGAGTTGAGCCTGGGCGGCTAAGCCCAATCTAGCTCGGCTCGTTTACAACCCTATCCATGATATCTACAACATTACTCAACTACTCAACAAAATTTTCTCAATCTCTTCAATTACTATAGAGACGATAATTTAAAGTTTCCCACTATAAGGAAGTGACGACATTATTAATAGTAAATTTGACTTTCTTGAAGGGACAATGAACCCCTAAACTCGCCCTCTAGTTCCCCCAAATACTAAAAGTGACCATAATTAAAAAAAAATTATCATAATGCTTTAACCTAACCTAGTAACCTTCCCCCAAATATTATCATACGCCTATACATCTTTCATTTCTGTAAAAAATATACTACAATATTTTCACAAAAAATATGTAAATCACAAAGATGGAAGAATCCACAAATTGAACAGAGAAGAAGCCATAGACAAAAACCATGACAAGAAAGCAAATACAGTCGAAATCAAATACCGGCTGCAGATTCTTGGAAGGCAGACCGACCCGTCAGCCGAAAGCAAGACATCCACCACGCTGGCCGCAGACGAGGCTGCCCCGAGTGCGAGTGTCGACAACAACTGCTTCCAATTAATCAAACACGTAACCATTAGCACCTAGTTGTGATCAAGAACTACAAAATGTTCAAATAATTGAAAGAATTGGAAATGAATAACTTCACCCAATCTCCTATAACAATTATAAACAGTATCCTCTTTTGCCGAATCGGGCAGGTTACAAGAACCGAGTACCCATCAAGCAGTGCTAAGATGAAACTCCATGGAATCACCAAACCCATAATGGTCACCAAGAAGCTGCTCAATTCATTAATCATTAAAAAGTAAACTAATTACCTCATAACAAACAAACAAAATACCCACTAAAATCCCACTCATAGCAGAAGCTTGCTACTGACAGGGCCAGGGAGGGTTTCCTCTATCCCAGGGTATAAAGAGGTTGTTCCAGCAGCGGAACCAAAACTTCTTAGTTGGAGGGTTATCATAAGATTCTGTTTCTACCAACTACAACTAAGGGGTCTAACTCATGCTTTTCTTTAAAAAGAACTCGACTTTTATATATAAAAAATGGATAAATTTTGGTGACCGAAGAGCATTTTTGATCCCCCTTGGTTCCGCCCCTAACTGCTACCAACTGAAACCTCCGGCTCTAAAACACTAATTACCTGATTAAGATTATGAATTTTGATTGAAATTATAAAGAGGGATATGAGTATATGATGTACCAGAAAGATGTATAGCTGTAAAACTGAACACCAAACGACATGAACAGAAGAGAAGCAGAAGAGAAGATGGTTTGACCGAGCCGTAGAGCGAATCCTGCACTTGTCCCGGTTGATCCCGGTACTTCATCCATCATTCAAACACATGTCACACAATTCATATGATGATGATGATCGTGTCTGCCGGTGTGGTACACCATAGTAGTTTATGAACCAGAGCTGAATTTCAGTGGATCGATTGAAGCGTGTGTCACTCCATTCATATGTTGTGATTGTGTGTTTTAATGATTACAGGTGGTGGTTTTTGGGTTTGAAAACGACAACAAGTGTTGTTTTTTTGTTGTTGAGGAATATGGATTCTTCCGGCAAAGAGAGGTTTGGGGGTGGTGATCGGTGGGTCTTTTTGAATAATTCTTTTCTTTTTTGTCAAGGAATTTAAATTATAATGATGACGTATAGAGGTGGCATCAATTCTGTCGGCGGAATAACCTTTGATCAAGAATACATGTGTGGCTACATTCGATTCATTAATTCATGTACTTTAGATTCATGTTTGTGGTGGGGATAGGAGCGCACTTCTTTGTGAATTGTACATTTTTCTTTTTAGATTAAAATTGAGTTTATGTATTTTTGATTGGATTTACATGAGTTTGTTATCACTTGGTAATGTAATTATATGATCTAAAACCTGATTTTGATTATAAAATCGCGTTCGATTGGCGAATTTATGAACCAAAATTAAATGATAACATGTCTGATTGGAGAATCGATGAAATTGGAGTTGTAATAATTTTTTTTAAAATTCAAAGTAAAGAAATTTAACATTTATTTTAAACTATTAAGGAATTAATTTAAACAAATTGGAATCTCATATTCCCTCACAACTGCTATCATTGTCACCACCCCTACCGAAAAGAAGCTACCCCTGTCACTATACCCGTCTTCTGCGTTATCGTTGTCACCACTTTCTTCACTGCCCTGACCGCCATTGGCATTGCCGCCACCACATTCCAACTTCTTTAACAATTTAATAAAGCAAACATGGTTATTTTGTAAATCAAATGCTTCACAAATTCAATTCTTTTGACAAATTTCGGTTATTTCAAATCGTAATTCTTTTAACAAAATTTATACTTTAGACAAATTTCAGTTTCTTTAAAAAGAATTATGTGAACCAAACGTTAATAACACTAAAACTTGAAAATAAACCATCATCACCTAAAAGGTGAAAAAGGATTATAAACCTAACTCATATTAAACAATAAATCATCAATAGTAAGAATGACCAAATGCTTGGTGGGTAGCCGGTTGAATATGATTTGCAAGCCACCCATATATAAAATATAAATAATAAATACATATGCAACAACCTTGATTGATAACGACCATTGGGGAGTTAGCAACAAAAAACCAAACATGATACAAACAAACCGTATTTTCTCACCTATGGGTACCCGGTGGTAATATATTCTCTGGTAACTCTATTCAACTAGCAACTCCTCGGTCCTCACATGTAAGATCATAATTTGTAGTTGTTACCTTCGACATACATGCCAACAAAGAAGAACATAATCGACAAGAAAACAGTTCAATTCAGAGAGACTGTAGTGTGTTCATTATTCGAATTAGACTCGAAATAATCGAAATTAAAACAGGGGTGGATTCTAATTCAGTTTTGGAAATGGATTTTGAAGATTACAAAGGAATTGGATTTGGAATTTGAATTTTTAAAAAAATGATTTAAAATTTAAAAGAATTAAAATTTATGAAAGGAATTTGAAATTAAAGGTTGACGGGAGAATAAACAAGAAGAATTTTTAAAAAAGTTAAACTTACAAGATGGACCAAATGTCCAAACGTGTAATCTACCCTAATGACCGAAAGTGAGACTCACACATTACCTTTCTGAATGGATCTAAATTAGCCTAAAAGTTAAATCAATAATTAAACATAGGCCCATTCTTTTATAATGGGATCCAGCCCAATAATTAAACACCCCAGGTGTCTTTTTTCATAAACTAATTCCTAAAACATCTTTGTACAGGTGGATTTTGAAAATGCCATCGACACAGTAAACTGGAATTTTTTGATCTCGGTAATGACTCAGATGGGATTTCCTACGAGATGGTGTATCTGGATTCAAAGCATCCTCAAGTCAGCTAGATCTTCGGTTTTGGTTAATGGATCTCCTACTTTCGAATTCCAATGTCAACGAGGGGTAAGACAAGGCGACCTGATGTCCCCATTTTTATCCATTATAGCAATGGAGGCTCTCACAAATATCATCAACAAGGCAAGTGACCTAGGCACCTTCCACGGATTTAAGGCTCCAAACCAAGGCCCAACTGTCTCACACCTTTTGTATGCTGACGATGCTATTATACTTGGAGATTGGTCAATACTAAATGCTAGAAACATGGCTAGAATTTTACGATGTTTCTATATGTGCTCGGGTCTAAAAATAAACCTTCATAAGTCAACTTTTTACGGAATTGGAGTGGACTACAATGATACCAACAGAATGGCGGGGGCAATCGCCTGCAGTTCAACTAGCATCCCTTTCACGTATCTCGGTCTAACAGTGGGTGCTAACATGAATCGTGTAAACAACTGGAGACCGGTCTTCGACATCTTTGAATCCCGTTTATCTCTTTGGAAAGCCTCGACCCTCTCCATGGGTGGTCGACTCACTCTATTGGAATCAGTGCTAGAAAGTCTTCCATCACATTATTTCTCATTATATAAAGCGCCGCGCAAAGTCATAGATGGATTGGAAGCTATTAGAAGAAAATTCTTCTAGGGTGAAACAAATGAAAAGAAAAAAGTCCACTGGTAGCTTGGAATCGAGTAAGTAAATCAAAGTAAGTGGGTGGTCTTGGCATCAACGATCTTGAAGACATTAATAATGCCCTACTCACAAAATGGGTTTGGCACTACAAATGTGAGGACCAAAGCTTATTGATGAAAATGATCACGACAATAGACAAGAATAAAAATAAATGGTCGATGCTTCCCCAAAAGAAAGGACTAACTGAAGTTTGGAATAATATAGCCAGGCTGGAATCAAGAATAATCTTCGGAGGAGTAAAACTACAAGAAATGATAAAACGAAGGGTGGGAGATGGGAAAAGCATATGGTTTTGGATAGATCCTTGGGCTACAAGCGTGCCTCTCAAAGATGTTTTTCCTTATCTATTTTGATTAGATCTTAACAAATCTTGCATGATAACAGACTGTTGTGATTTGCAGGTAAATATGTTAGAAGGGAAAAGGAATTGGAAACACAACCCACAGACGTTAGTGGAGCTCTCGAAACTTCAACAATGCAATCAACTATTGGAACAATTCCGTTTTACGGCAGGGAAAGATAGTTGGTCATGGATGGGAGATAGCTCTGGAACATTCTCGGTCGGCTCAGCCAGAAGATCATTATCCAAGGAAGACGTGACAAGCAAGCTGTATGTCATGGAGTGGAATAATTGGACACCACTGAAGTGTAACATTTGTGTATGGAGGGCAGAAATGGATCGCTTACCAACTTTGATCGCACAAAGCAAAAGGAACATCAACTCTCAACTCTGTCTACTTTGCGGCGAAGAGACAGAAACCGCTAAACACATTTTTATAGCTTGCTATGTGGCATCGGTGATATGGAAAATGGTTAGCAGCTGGTGCAGAATACCTCTAATTTTTGCTTTCTCAGTTAATGACCTACTAGATCAACATAAATCAGTCCCTAAAGATGAAACTCAAAAGAAAATAATCCGAGGAATACTTATCACAACAATTTGGTGCATTTAGAAAACAAGGAACGGAGTTCATTTTTCTAATGAGAAGGTAAAAGTGGAGAAGATCTTTGAAGACATCAAGTCCTCAGGGTGTTTATGGATAAAAAATAGATCAAGTAACAACACATTGGTTTAGAAAGGTTGGTGTAGCTTCAATATAAAGTAAATCATGTATATGTCTTAGTTTTGTTTTCTTGTGTTTGTTTCTTCTAGCTCTTTTGGCTAGTTGGTTTCTTTAATAAAAGTTTTCCTTTCACAAAAAAATACATCTTTATACTAATAAATAAAATTTTTACAGGAACACTTGTTATTTTCTGGTGAATTATCAGCATACTTTCTTCGCATATCTCTTTTATTAAATAATAATATTAAAAAAAAATATTTTTAAATAGAGTAAAGTTCCATTTTCGTTCTTGTGTTTTGGCCATTTTAGTCACTTTTATCAAAAAAAAAAATTTAGTCTTTTCGTCCCTGACTTTTCAAAATCTAGCCATTTTCATCCACCTGAATAACTCCGTCTACATTTTAATGTTAAATCAGAGGCAATTTGGTTATTTCAAAAATCATTCTTGAATGCCATAGAGAGTAGAAGGCAGTTGAAAAGACCAAATTGTCCATGATTTAACGTTAAAATGTAACGGAGTTAGTCAGGTGGATGAAAATGACTAGATTTTAAAAACTCAGGGACGAAAAAGGTAAAAAAAAAGTTTTTGGATGAAAGTGTATAAAATGGCCAAACCACATGTACGAAAATGGCACTTTACTCTTTTAAATATTTAATATAAATCTAATTATGGATACATATTATTTAATTATAAATAGTTATTATATTCTTAACCAGATTAATTTAATATGAATTAACATTTATCAATTATATAAATCTATTACATAAAAATATTTTAAAAATTAACTTAACATAATTTATAATTGTCACGTCAAAGTATATTTTTTAATACATATTTTGATAAGTGTATTTCTTAACAGATTACATCATATTTTATTAACATACAAGTTTTTAAAGACATATTTTTTTATTACTAAGTATATAACATTATATTTATTCAATAAAACATGTTTAATATACTGTACCATTACAAACATCAGTGATTCTCCACTAATTAAAATTAGACGCGTTTAATATTAATCATAAAAAATTTCTTTATTTCGTAATATATAGGCTACCCATTGCACTGGAGAAAATACCTAGTTGTTAAACCTTGTTCATCATGATAAAAAAAATTATCTTCATTTAATTCAAAGGATTCCTTCTCAAAGTCGTTCTTCAATCCACTTACAAACACCAGAATTTTCAAACACTATGATTCAACCACGTAAAAATTATCTTCATTTAATTCAAAGGATTCCTTCTTTCATGAGGCTTAGAGTTTCCATTTTCAAAAAAATTAACAACATTCGGTTATTATTTTAATCTATTTCGATATAATGTGTGATAGGGGTATTTCACGAATCAAATTTCGAGTTCATTCAATCACATTATTAAATTTTGAAGCTGGATTCGATTTAGATACAAAAAAACATGATTCGAATTGGGTTGATTAATTCGATTTGAATTAATAAAAAAAATAATAATTCAAACTCTAATTTTTAAAATTATGTATATAATAATAAAAGCTATATATATAATTCAAAATTTTCAAATCGAATCGAAAATCAAAATTTGAATCCAATTCAAAATTCGAATCGGTTGCTAATTACATTAAAAACCGAATTAAAAAATGAAACTGGAATTCAATTTGAATTGAATTTCGAGTTTCTCATGTTAACACCTAAAATGTCTAACATCGAGCAATTACACAAGTCTGTTATATTAGGAAGTGAATTAGCTAGTGTGAGTTTACTTTTAAAATGTGGTTTTGATCAAATCTATAAAAAAAAATAATTTGTCGGTCGAAGACTATTATGCAACAATATTATTATAAATTTAAAACGTGTGTTAACCGGGTTTTTTTTTTGTTCCGCATGTGAAAGACCTAAATATATGTTACTCTTTTTAGGTATTAGGAAACCCAACCATCCGTAGTGATACAGGGAGGGGGGGAGGGGGCATTCATAGGCATAAGGGGGTATTCCAAACAACTAAAAACCAATCAAAAAACTTTAACTCATTATTTCTGTTTTAGTTAAATAATTAGTTTATGATTAAAAATTAAACGTGGGGCGTGAAACCATTACGCACCTTAGTGATTATGTCCGGTGATTACCCCTGTGCTGATGTACCAATAACGTGGTGGGGGTGAATCACCTTGTCATTAAACCACTACGGCCTCCTCCAATGACACCAAAGGATCGTCACCTTCCTTTGTTCATGCATGCTTTTGATGTCATGGCTATCATGGAAAGACGTTCACATAAAAGCATCTTTAATGTTAGAACCCATGAACGGAAACCCCCCCCCCCCTCCCTCTTCAAATTCCTCATTCATGGTTGTCTGTGATCACGAACAAACCCTTCTCTCTCTTCTCCTCTCAGTTCGTAGAAGCTAAACCACCGCCACAGGGCCGCGAACGCCTCAATTGGATGCCCCATTGCATATGCTCTATTTGATGTACCACTAATATAAATCAGATCAACCAAAAAAGAGACTCAATAAATATAAAAAGTGGACACGACTAGAAAAAATTTAGATAACTATAAGGATAAATCAGATTGTTAGTAATATTCAAAAACTAAACTTAACAATGCTATGAAAAACTACAAATTAGACAATGAAGTGAAGATGGTATATATTATTGTCTAAACACACCCAAAACTTCAACTAGGAAGCCAATTAAGGCAAGCAATGTCATAAAAGAAAAGTAAAGAAAAGCCACTTGTTTGTTTGTCACTTAATTTGCTTTTTCATGTATAGAGAAAGAGAGAGAGATAACTTCAACTATGAAGCCATGGAAAGCAATGTTTTAAAAAAAATAAAAGTAAAGAAAAGACACTTATATGTTTGTCTTAATGACTTTGCTTTTCCATGATAGAGAGAGAGTCTCCTTTATTAGAGAGTTATGTTTGCACAACAAACGCTCTCTTTCTTTCTTGCAACAAAAATGCAATGTTCAAAAGAAACCATTGTTCGTTTGTTCTACAATGCCTCAAGTTCTTTCCAACTTCTCTTCCTCTTCTTCTACCTCACCTCCATCTTCCTTTCTAAGCTCTTGTTCTTCATTTCTGCCATTCCATTCCTCCCAAGGTCCAAATCTTAATCCCATCTTCTTCATCAAAAAAGTTTTAGTTAATTTTACACTTTCATCATTAAAAGTTGAAACCCTAGTACGTTATTGGCTTGTATATATATATATATATTCTAGTTGCACACTCTTTAATCTTTTCGTTTGAATTCAATTTGCGTTTCTTTTTGCAAATTGTATGTAAGCCAAGAAACAAGGGGGTGTCAAGAGGGTCCGCCGAACCCACGATTATCAGAATTTATTGGATTTTTGTTAAAAAAATCTAAGGTTTTTTTTTCTAATTAAAGGAAAACACGAGTTTAAACCCCATCTAATCGTACTAGGTAGAAAAATAGAAGAATGTTTTCTAATAAGTGCTTTAACAAAAACTAGGACGATGAATAGCAACAAGGACTATTGAAGTGGTAGGAGTGATCTGCTAGTTTAACCAGAGGATGTGAATAGTATTTTCTTGTCAAATTATGCTACTTCAACTAAAAGGTTCTGATTACGCCACTGATTGTATGTACAGAAACGAAGAAGAATATGAATACACTGTGTTTTCGGAGGAAGGAGAGGAGGAGGAGGAGGAAGAGGTAAGCGACGGGTATAATTACGACGAGAGTCCGGAGAAAGATAATCTGGTGGCGGATATCACCGGAGACGGTGAAGATCTTTGTTTTTTGCACACTCGAGCAACAAGTTCATGTGAAAACAGTGTAGTTTTCGATGAAGAGATCGTGGACGACCTTCCGGAGACAGCGGCGGTGCCGGAGAAGGAGGAGGCGGCGGAGACGACAAGAAGCGTAGGAAGTAGTGATGATTTGTCTTTCTACAGCCTGCCGGAATTTGAATCGGAAGAAGACAATCAAGAAGAAAAGAAGAAACCAGTGGTTGCCGGCGGTGGTGGTGGTTCAAGATCGTTTAGACACGAAGTGAATACACGCGCCGTCACGACACGTGCGACGTCTGCTTGTACTTCTTTCAGATACGTTGGAGATGAACCATCCTTACGTGTCACCAGGAAAATTGCTTTTGTGCTTGATGACGACAAAATTGAAGGTACATATATATCCTATGCATCCATGAATCTGTGATTCCAGACATGCTTTAGAAACTTGTACGTTACAACTTACAAGTATGTGATGCGTGTTGAGAATTTCATAATCTAATTTTTATTTGGGAATATTTTATTTAATAATAATCAATTTTTTAAGTGTTAAATTAAACTCACTCACATTTTTTTAAATAAAAATCACTCAACTTTCAGTATTTTTTATTATCGTGAAGTTATAAACGTTAATATTTTTAAAAATTAACCGATAGATAGAATATATGTAAAACATGGTTAATATTTAGAGATTGTATTTTTTTAAATTTAACCTGAAAAATGTAGTAATTAAGAAAATAAGTTTATTAAATAATAATCGTTACATTTAAAAACAACTTAAAAAATAACCACTAAATATAAGGGACACTGTAGTTTATTCATTTTTAATATATAAAAGTTGAATTTAAAAAAGAAAAAAAATAAGTTGAATTTAAAATAAGTGATTTTATTAGAATAATATTATTCATGATATTTATTTAATTTTATTTTTTTGTTACAGGAAAATATGTTGAAAGCGGGAAGAAGTTAGAATCGAATTTAACACAAGTGGACAAGTTTTTGAATCTGAATAACTTGGAGACGAAGAAACTTGAACTTGAAGAAAAGAATAAAGAAGGAATATTCTGTGATACGATGACGGTGGGGTCAACTTCAAAGAGTTCATCGGAATGGCGGAGCTCCATTAACTGCCAAGATCCGGGTTACGACCCGTTTTCTTCCTCGTCAAGAAGAAGCTGCCCCAAATGGGAGTCTTACACAGTGTTTCAAAAATATGATGAAGAAATGTTGTTTTTAGATAGAATTAGTGCACAAAAGCTTCAAGAAACAGGTACATGCTTTAATATTTTCTTTTTTCTATTTATTATTTTTAATTTAACAACCTAAATTAATATATTAATCTGTTATTACAAGATATTAATTTAGATAAAATTATGAAATAATCGTTTTTAATAGGCAAATTGGTTTTTAATAATCCAAATATGACTCATTGTCTAATAATAATCCAAACTAACAGTTTGGTTGGTGATAATCTCAACTTTCACTTTTGTTGTCAATGGCAGTCCCAGTAGCATTTTTTTTTGAACGGCGAACATTAAATGTGTGACGTCACACCCCCGTCATATGGGAGATCCTCGTCCAACTCCGGTCAATATGTTGTTTTAACCGGGCCCATTTGGCGTCAGAGTTGGAGAGCATTCAAGGAAAAATCTCACCCAATACGGCCCCTTCCGAGCTTGAGGGAGAGTCGAGGCTCGAACCCTGGATCGGCGTGGGTAAAACCCTGGTGCATCAGCCTAAAAACTAGGCCTCATTTGCATCAGCCTAAGAACTAGGCCTCATCGGCAATCCCAGTAGCATAATCATTATATATTTCCACCTAAATACCACTCGATTTCGCTTGTATGTTTCTACATTTCATTTAAAATCATCATTTTGAACAAAAATAAGTGTAAATCTATGATTATTATGCTACTAGGACTGTTATTGACAACAAAAGTTAAAGTTGAGATTATCATCAGTCAAACTGTTAGTTTGGATTATTATCAGCCAATGAGTCATATTTTGAATTATTAAAAATCAATTTGCCTTTTTAATATATTGCATTGTTGATTTTTTTATATACATTTACTAAATTAATATTTTTGTTAGTTAATTAAGTCATCTTTAAATATCATCTAAAATATTTGAAATATACAAATCCGATCAACTTTTTACTTTTTTTCTTATTCATGCATGAAACTTTTGTCACGATTTATCGCACAATTTCAGAGTCGTTTAGGTCGTCAACAACGTGTCCTTCATCAATATCCGAGAAAATCGTTCACAAACTATCATCAAGAAACAAGAAAACATCATGTGTTTATCAGAATTCGTATCACGAATTAGAAGCGGCGTATGTTGCACAAATTTGCTTGACATGGGAAGCGCTTAACTGGAACTATAATTTCTTCCACCACTTAAGTGCTTCCCGTAGAGATTCTGACCCCGGATGTCCGGCCTACATCGTGCAACAATTTCAACAGTTCCAAGTGCTTTTACAACGCTACATTGAGACCGAATCGTATGAAAATGGTAGGAGACCGGTAGTTTATGCCATAAAGAGAAGCTTGGCTTCTAAGTTGCTTCAAGTACCAGAGTACCGAGGTAACAACATATAACATTAAAAACTTATTCTATACATGATTGAGTAGATAACTGAATAACCGAACTATAGAAAAAACAAACTAAATAACCAAACAGGCTGAGAAAAAAATATGGTCGGTTATGATCTTTTGATAATCAATTTTTATAGTTTAATTATGGTTATATGTGTATAAATAATTGAATTGACCGAATTAACATTAAAACAAGCCTTTATGTTTTTTTTTTAATTTTATAAATAATATATTATATATCAGAAAATTTTGTTATATTTTTTTATAAATAAAATATTAGTTGTAGCTTATTCTTCTTTGAATATAAAAAATCTTATATTTTATTAATTTGACTCAAGATATAATTGGATTTATTATTTGAAATTAGCTAGACTATGTCCACATCTAAAGGAGGCTGTTATCTATACTAACCGAACCATATTTTTCACTAACCGAATGAATCAAACCGTTTATTACAGAACCTGATTGGTTATGAACATCTAAAACCGAAATATCGGTTGTAAGTTCCGTTTTAACCCATAACCGATCGACCCGATCCATATTCTATCCCTAATTTTAGATTCTATGAAATAAAATTTTATATTTCAATAAGAAAAAAGGTCGATTTTTGTAGATTCTGAAGAGGAGAAGAAAGACGAATATTTGGGGTCAAGAATTCCTTCTTTATCATTCCTCAAAATCATGGAGGAAGCAATCAAAACATTCATGAATTTTCTAAGGGCTGACAAGGAGAACAGTTTCAGATATTTGTAAAGATCTTTAAAATCAAGAACCCTAGAATTTCAGTCGACCCAAACCATCTCCTCTTGCTCAAGAAAGTCAACCACAAGGTCAGAATCCCACCATCTTTTTTCCCTAATACGTGGCATTATTTTAAGTCTAAAAACCAAAATTCCATTTTTAAATGGAGACAAATAGTAAAATCAAAGTTAATAGATAGAAAAAAAGAAGAAAAATAAGTTTGCATCAAATTTTTAATGAATTAGGTACATTTTTAAGTTTATATATCAAAGTTGCATCTTTTATTTAAAGATTATGGGACCTACATGTTTTGTACCAAAGATTTGCTTTTCACCCTACTCCTTTTTATCTAAAATGTGAATTGTCACACTAATTAGACCAAAATCATCTTTATAATATCTTACAAATGTTTGTCAATTGGAAAAGTGGTTATTTTATTTTATTTTATTTTATCTTTGAGTAAACTGTTATTTTTGTTCTTGTGATTTAGTCATTTTTGTTAGTTTCATATAAAAAATTATTTTTCTTCTGCATATTCTCGTGGTTTACAAAACTTGTCATTTTCATTCAATAGGTTAACTTCTTTTATATTTTAACGTTAAATGAGAGGTATTTTTGTCTATTTATATATTTCTTTAAAATATATAAAAAAAGAATTATATTGATCAAGTTAAGTGATTGAACACAATTACCTCTCATTTAACGTTAAAATATGGATGAAGTTAAGTGATTGGATGAAAATTGCAACTTTTGCAAACCAGAAGGATACATAGGAGAAAAAAAAACTTTTGAATGAAACTGACAAAAATGGCTAAACCACACGGACGAAAATGGTTGTTTACTCTTTATCTTTTAATAACTTGAAACGTCACTTTAGAAGATCTTATCATTGTTTTGGTTCTATGCAGAAGAAGTTAAAGTTAAGAGATCTACAACGATCGCGCAAGTGTTTTCGCAAAAGGCGGACTAAGCAAGAGAATGAAATGGAGTTATTGATGGCACAAATAGACTTAAAAGTGGTGTCAAGAGTTCTGAGAACTACTGATCTAAACGATGAACAGTTGCACTGGTGTGAAGACAAGATGACCAGAGTGAGAATTAGTGATGGGAAACTACAAAGAGATTCTTCACCACTTTTCTTTCCAGCACATTGACATGCATGCATGGCCCACCTATAGTTGCTTATTGCTTTCATGATTAGATTCTGAATGTGCACATCATCATCATCCATGATCCCACTTTGCATGGAATTGAAAGATAAAGAGAATATCCCTTTAACTAAGTGTTCACCTGTTTTGTAAATAGATTTGGTGAAGGAAAAAAGAAAAGGTGGCCATGCATGTGTCAGAAAAGCCACATGCAATGATGGATGATGGATGGTATGACGGTGCTAGCGATTTTGGATTAATCAACCTTTTTATCATGTTTAGTGTATTAATGTCTAGACTTAATAAACCAATCAAAACTCTAGGTTTTGTTTGTTAAACAATGACAACAATGTGACATGAAACAATAATATTTGAATAATTAAAATGTTCTTTTTATCTTGTCATCTTGCTTTTATGATAACTCGATTAACAGAAAGTTGGACCCGTCATCTAATTTTACGGTCGTTGAATTCAATACATTAAAAATGATAAGCCGGATGTAAAAGAAGAAACCTCTTGAGAAAAATTGATATGATATTGAACGCCTAAGCTATTACATCAAATCTAGGAAATCCAAATTCGATAGGTCGAGACAAATTTTGACCTTCTATGAAATTAAGGGGGTGTTGGGATGTGCTTTTGAAAATGACTTATTGGCTTTTTGAAAAACTAATAAGTCAATAAGTCATTTCTAAAAGCCAGGATTTCTTGGCTTTTAAGAATGACTTATTGACTTATTGACTTTTTAAAAAGCTAATAAGTCAATAAGCACTTTTCCACCACACTCTCAAACACCCTCTAAATTGGTTGTCTAAATAAATTTGTAAATTATTCAAATTAAAGATTCGTTCGTTTATACAATAGAAAAGAAAATTTTTTGTTAAAACTAAGGAAAATGATGAGCGTCAAAATCCGGCTCCAGATGATGGAACTCGGGTCAGACAAGTTGCTTATAGCCGTTTGTCACATGATCCGGCTCGTTGATACTTTTCATCCATTACTTATGTACGGGATCCATAACTTCAAAGAGAGTGAAGGTATTTCGTTTTAAGTTGATCTTTTCTAGTCCTTTTGCTTTTATTCAGTTGCTCCAAGTGTAAATCTGTTATCTCTTGATCATCATAAAATCAGGATTAGTATAAAAATGATATTGGTGGAGGAAGGGTGAATCAAAAGTTAAAGCTGGTAAAAGATGGATTTTGAAATAAAAAGTTGGCCACATGATACACGCAAGGGATAAAGAAGGCGTAGACCATAGGCAAGGGCGAAGCTATGAAGGGGTCTGTCGTTTTTTCCGTTACTAGTATTAATTTTTCCGTTTTCGTCCGAAATTTTTTTTACGTATAGAGCCGGCCCCTGCTTATTTTTTACGGCCCCCGCTTCTTAGATTTTCAAGCTCCGCCACTGACCATAGGAAAAGTAGTTCGATAAATAAATATATAGAATCTGACACTAGCTTGACTGTATTTTATACTTTAAAAATAAACCAATTAACGAAATTATTTCAGCTTATTTGTATAATGAAAGTCTTTTGGTATTAAATTTCCACCAACAATTAAACCAATTAACAAAAATAGTTTCAACTTGTTTGATATATAACTAAATTATCTTAAAATTATATTTGAACACTTGTTCGAAAGTCTCATAGATTAAGAAAATATCTTAGATTAATTTTGATACAGTGTAACATCGAGCATTTCATGCAAACCAATATGTCTGCTGCTTTGTTCATGAGTGTCACACCCCAAAACCAGGGTGCGGCATAAACGTTGTATTTACTCATCACACACAGCGTAAGACTTTACAAACTCACTTTTAAATACAGTTAAACCCGGTGATTTAAACCCTCACCGTAGGATGTCGACTTCTCTTATCAGATAGCACGGAGATGTCATGCCACAGCTCACTCTGATATACATACTAAAACGGGTCAGTTTATGCTGGTGAGTCTATAACTCTCAAAACACACATTCTTTCATTACTATTATGATTGACCTTGAAGTTGAAACTCAATAATGGAGTAAAAGCCTAAAAGGGGATCTGTGAACTGTACCAAAGCTTTTAAGGTAAGATTTTGGTACTTTAACTTCCATAATTTACCTGAATTTATTTATTTTTGCTACCCGAAGTTCATATTTATAAGTACCACGATACGGCAATAACTAATATCAACCATACATTACGAGTGATCAATGGTTCAAACCAGTCCGATCTGATCCGAATCGATATGGTATGGTTTTTCTTTAGAAAACGAAACAGTTTGGGCGGATCCGATTTCGACTTTCATTGACTCAATCCGAACAGGTTTTAAAACCGATCCGATTTGACAAAAAAAAAACCGGTTTTATGCACCTACCTATAAGTAGAGGTGCACAAATCCGGTATTCTCAAGAACCGGTTCCGGAAAACCGGGTATTCTCAAGAACCGGTTCCGGTTCTTGGTTGAAAAACCGGTCCCTATGTACCCGGTTCCGGGTATTCAAGAACCGGTTCCGGTTCTTACCATTTTCGGTAATTCAAGGCGGGTATTTCAAGAACATATTTCCGGGTATTCGAAAAACCTAGTTAAACATATAAATAACTATCTTAAAAAGTCCAATAACATTAAAAACTTAAAATGTTACAAAATAGATAATGTTTAAAACATAAACTCATAAAACAAAGATAAATTATATAAAAAAACTAGATCGTCTTCGTTTTTTTCTTCGTGACTTCATTTTATGATACTAAGTTAAGGCCATTAAAATGTCAAAAAAATGCCTAAAAAGAAGCTCTAACGGCTATATTACCGTTATAAAATGGTCAAAAAAGTTGCCAGCACGTTAGAAGAACCGGTTTTAGGAGAACAGGTTTTAGGAAGAACTGGTTTCGGGGATTTTTAGAACCGGTTTTGGCTAGAAATGAACCTATCCAGACCCTACGGGAAGGTCGGTTCCGGTTCGGTTCAGGAAAAACCGGTTCCGGTTCCTTGGACGGTTCTGGTTTCGGTTCCCTTTTTTTTTGTTCACCTCTACCTATAAGTACACAAGCTAACAATAAAGAAATCTACAGTGCATAATTTTGGTTATAAAATGGTTAAGTTTATAAAAAGCTAGTTTTGGTATTGGGCCTGGTGAAAAGCTTGTCCCTGGCCCACGCCCACTAACTGTGTTTGGCCTAATGGCCTCCTGCACCCACCCACTTTTCCCGGACCAACCCTTTTGTTGCTATTGTGATAGTTGCTGACTTGATACATGTGGTTTAAACACCAACATGTCCTGAGACAAAAGGTGGTACTCAAATTAGTTACAACTAGTTTAAGGGACCCCGTGTTGCGCCGGGGGTGTATAGCCAAGAAAAAAAATTAACGACGTTGCCGTGAACTCGCGCGTTGAAGGAGACGTTGATAGCATGTGAAAGTTTGTAGAAGAAAAACGAAACATAGACGTTGCTGATAACATTCGAAACTTTATTTAAAAAAGACGAAACACCACGTTGCGAAGGGAGCCTAAAAACGTGAAAAGAAAAAAACAGACACGACGTATCAGTATATTTGGAGATGAGCGGTGAACGGTTAAAAAAACGTTTAAAACAATTGGTCGACTTAAAATTGACATTACGAAAATTCACGTTGAGACATGGATAAAAATAGGCACGTCACAACGTCAAACTTGAAGATTTATAAAAGAAAAAAATAAATAAAAAATATTAAGTTAAATTATTTAAACAATAAAACAAAAAAAATATTACATTAAATAGCAAAGAAAAGAAAAACAAAAAACAAATATTAAAAATGATGACCTAATACAATATATTTGTTTATTAAAAAGTGACATGACATAAATAAGCTTTGAGATTTTCTTATAAAAAAATCAAGTAATAAATATAGTATTAGAAGATAAATAGGGATGCATTACTAATACAACAATTTCAAATGTCGGTGAAACACTATTCATCACGGTTATTCTTATCGGTTCATACACAATTAGCAAATTTGCTTCACCACCTGGCCCAAGTAAACGTTTTTCTTTCTGAACTTCAAGCCCAACAAGGCTTGCCTCTAAAACTGTTTGTTTAATTATTTGTTTTTCTTTTATTTCTTAATTTACTTTTTCTTTAACTTGGTTTTTCTTTCTAGCCTTTTAATTTAACTTGGCATTCTAATATTTATGTGAATAATATTTTTTATGCTTTGTTAATTTCAAATGTCGGTGAAACACTATTCATCACGGCCATTCTCTTTGGTTCATACAATTAGCAAATTTGCGTCGCCACCTGGCCCAAGTAAACGTTTTTCTTTTTGAGCTTCAGGCCCAACAAGGCTTGCCTTCAAAGCTGTTTGTTTAATTATTTGTTTTTCTTTTACTTCTTAATTTACTTTTTCTTTAACTTGGTTTTTCTTTCTACCCTTTTAATTTAACTTGGCATTTTAATATTTATGTGAATAATATTTTTTAATGCTTTGTTAATTTCAAATGACGGTGAAACACTATTTATCACGGCTATTCTCATTGGTTCATACAATTAGCAAATTTGCGTCACCACCTGGCCCAAGTAAACGTTTTTCTTTCAAAGCTTCAGGCCCAACAAGGCTTGCCTTTAAAAGTGTTTGTTTAATTATTTGTTTTTCTTTTACTTTTTCTTTAACTTGGTTTTTCTATCTACCCTTTTAATTTAACTTGGCATTCTAATATTTATGTGAATAATATTTTTTTATGCTTTGTTAATTTCAAATGTCGGTGAAACACTATTCATCACAGTTATTCTCATTGGTTCATACAATTAGCAAATTTCCGTCACCACCTGGCCCAAGTAAACGTATTTCTTTCTGAGCTGCAGGCCCAACAAAGCTTGCCTTCAAAACTGTTTGTTTAATTATTTGTTTTTCTTTTACTTCTTAATTTATTTTTTCTTTAACTTGGTTTTTCTTTCTGCCCTGTTATACCTCAGTTAATCACGGTATAATCTTTTAGCTAAACAAATT
Source organism: Smallanthus sonchifolius (assembly GCA_023525975.1). Classification (NCBI taxonomy): domain Eukaryota; kingdom Viridiplantae; phylum Streptophyta; class Magnoliopsida; order Asterales; family Asteraceae; genus Smallanthus; species Smallanthus sonchifolius. Next base: position 3,094,300 of record CM042024.1, on the reverse strand, counting down.
TATTTGTACCTTTTTGTTTTTATAAACATTCATTTATACAACAACGTGCCCATTTCGTCATTTTAGAATATGTCGGTGCTACATGTTCTTTTTGTCAACATTTTTATGTTCATAACTGAGCCGACAGACCTATTTGGTTTACACCTCGTGCCATTAAAAACCGACTGGTTTAGCGATCGCAACGACGTGACGGTTTCATAACTGTAACACCCTGACCCATACGTGTTACTATTACAGAGTCGGATAAAAAAACATAATTCTATAAATATCTTAAAGAGTTTAGAAAATATTTAGTCCAGCAAAACACGCCGCAAAGCGCGGGTAATGTTTACTAGTTAATTATACATATTTGTTGTTTTTGAAGATGTGAATGGGTTTTGATGTGGTCTTCCTTATAGAACTAATTATAAAAGAAGGGTTAAGTGTCTTTTTCATACCGTTGGTTATTTGGTGCAATGTTAGCCCCAAGACTTCTTATAGTGAAGGTCTTGGGTTCGAATCCTGGCCACATAAAAAAAAAGGGTATGTGGTCAGGTCAGGGGGGTTTACCCAGCTGGGAGTTTCTCTTGGGTGGGCTGCCCTGGATGTTCTAGGTGTTGCATCGGTGAAACCCAATTATCCTAGAATATCTAGGTGTTGACGTTCAAAAAGAAGTGTCTTTTTCATCCATGTGTTTTGCTAAAAATTGTCATTTGAATCCAAAGGTTTAAATCTTGTCATTTGAATCCAAAGGTTTAAATCTTGTCATTTGAATCCAAAGGTTTCATAAAAATTATCATTTGAATCTATTTGACTACACATAATTAACACTGTTAACATTTTCCGTTAAACCTTCCCCACTTTAGGGGTATTTTAGTTAAAATAATTACAAAATAAAGAACCAGCCCCATATGAGGGGTTTTATGTGTTCAATCTCTTTAGGTAATCGCAAAACACGAATTACCACCCTCAAAATCAATCTCTTTAGGTAATCGCAAAAAAACGAATTACCACCCTTAAAATCAATCTCTTTCGTCCCCACAATCAACAGTAAACGTAGTAATCGCAATCGTAGTTTCGTCCCCAAAATCAATCGCAAGTAATGTTTGAAGAAATCCGGTTTGTTCGTGGCCCTACGGGCGATTTTGATCCACATGAGTTTTACGATAAGTACGTTCGTCACCACCACAGTTGCTATCACCATTGTACTATGAATGTAATCGACCCTACTGTTTGGTTTGGTGTTTTGGCCCTATTATGCATTGTTCTTGATTTTGTGATTATGCGCTACTATTTGGGCAAAATTATGTAACTATGAAGAATCACTCACTGATCTTGGTGTTGATATTACCAACTGATATTGTAGTATTTTGTTGTTGTATTTTTATTGCTAATTTAATCTGCTAATATAGATCATTACTGGTGCTATTAGATGTCATGTTGTCGTTGTTTTCATCATGTTTCAGGAGGTTGTGTACCGATTTTTTTAGCTATGTGGGGGTGTTATTATTGAATTTTGTTGAAGTTAATTTAAGGGTCCATAGTCTTTCTTATGGCTAATTGACTGGCATGCCATGTAAGCATGATGTGACGGTCAACTGGAACATGGCAATACATGGTATCGAGGTTGCCATTCCTAAAGTTAGGTCTCTCAGGTATGTTGGTTGGACACTTGGAAGAAGGTATATAAGCATACAGTTGATCCTATAAATGGTAGAGATATGTGGTCCCCATATGGCTTGCTAAAAAGATTGAACGCACAAAACCCTTCACGTGGGTGTGGTTCTTTATTTTGTAATTGTTTTGACTAAAATACATCTCAAGTGGGGAAGGTTTAATATAAAATGTTAACGGTGTTAATTAGTAATAGTCAAATGGATTCAAATGACAACTTTTATGAACTTTTGGATTCAAATGACAAGATTTAAACCTTTGAATTTAAATGACAATTTTTAGCAAACCACATAAATAAAAAAAACACTTAACTCTAGACACAAAACAAAAAAAGACGTGCAGAAAGGTTCGAATTCAGGTGCTTTACCTGGGATGCAATGCAAACGCGCAACCATCAGACCAAAATGTCATAAGTTGTTAACAATCCAAACCAGCATGTATATATGCAACAAAAAAAGCGAAACTTTTTAAACATGGACCAATTACAGGCCGGTACTGTAGATACCAACCTGCGACTATTACTGATAGTAATGTGCCCCATCATTAACTTACTATGTCATGAAACATGAATAACCATGAATCGAACATATTTTTGAACTTACAATTTGTCTCATATCATTAACTTACACTTAGGCCTCCTTTACTTTTGTACTTTGTTTCTTTTTTACCAGATCAGATTTTGTCACATGTCGCACACATTGTCTTGATATTTTTTTCTTATAACTTTTAAAATATGATATTTTATAAAATTTTGAAAGTATCATTGCGGTGTGTCTATTTTTATCTAAGTTTCACTGAAAATTTCGTTCAAAACCGAGTTTTTTGTGATAACGTACAAGTTATTGAAGCCCAAGATTACAAGCCATCGAAGCTGATTTAAGGTTTTGTTTGTTTTATAGTTTTTTTTGCTCTTAAATTTTTAAAATATGATTTTTTTAATTCCGGATTTGCCTGTTTCGACTTGATTATTTTATGTGAATTTACGATGCTATGCCCCAATTTTTTAGGTTTTATTTTATAAAGTTTTAAGGACATTAATTTTTTTGGCCGTTTAACACGCCGCAACATTCGTGGTTTTAATACTAGTTTATTACAAGTTACAACAATATCAGCCTTATACTCAAATTGCATGAGTGTAATTAAATAGTGATTGTAATGTGTCTAGCATAAGACAAGGTTTGGTAATCTCTGTCGAATACACAATTACAAAACCGTGTCATGTACCCGGTCTCATACCCCTCAAGTACCCGTTACTCAATACTTAACGGGTACACGGGTATCCCCATGGTATCGAGTATACCCGCTTATATTCTTATGTGGTTAAAAACTACTCATTGGAATGTCCAATACACGAAACACGATCTCAAATTTACCTCAACAACCGACTGGATATATTAAATCCTTAACTACATTTTTAACAATTATATAATTTTAGTAATTTCAAGTTTCTAACAAATTGAACATATTATTTATTATTTTTTTAAAATTATATAATATCTGAATATATTCAGGTGAACGGTATGAATAATTGAACGGGTATCACCTGATCCTATATCTGCTCCAAACCCCCAAAATTTCAAAAACCAATCCCATACTAGTCCCGTCCTAAACATTTCGGATTTTCCTGTCTGATTATAATTCTTTTGTCATTCATCCCCATAAAAAAAACATTAAGCTTGGTTCTAAAGGTATCACTACAACAATATCACCCTATCCCGACGATTTTTTTTGACCCTATAGCGACGACTTGTCGTCGGTATAGGCTATACCGACGACATGTCGTCGGTATAGATGTCGTCGGTATTGCTTCGTCCCAATAGCCAAGATTGTCGTCGGGATAAGCGTCGTCGGGATAGGTCAGCCTATACCGACGACTTGTCGTCGCTATAGGGTTTAATTAAAAAATTAAAAAAGAAACCTTATACCGACGACATGTCGTCGGTATAGAGTCCTACCCTGTACCGACGACATGTCGTCGGTATAGGTTGACACTATACCGACGACATGTCGTCGGTATAGGCTTTTTTTGTTTTTTTTAATAATTTTTGAAAAAGGCCTATAGCGACGACATGTCGTCGGTATAGGTCTTTTCTGTTTTTATTTTTTATTTTTTAATTTTTAATATTTTATCCAGAAATATTAAATTTCTAAAAACAAAAACCTGCAAATCATAAATATAAACCATTCAAACATTCAAATCGGATAAAAACTAATATCCGAAACATAAACCAAACATTCAAATTGTTCGACACACAAACTTGTTCGACACACAAATTTTTTCGACAAATCAAACATTCAAAACATAAACTTGTTCGACACACAAATATGCAAATTGTTCAAGACAAATACCAACAAAAAAGGCAAAGGCTCAACAACTCCAAGCTAATTATCATCGCTGCTAGTTCGGCGATCCCACATTCGACGCATTTCATCCATTTGTCGTTGCATTTCAAGCATTTGTTGATTATGTGTACGACGTTCTTCCTCTCGTCAACCGCAACGAGTTTCGAACTTGTAACAAAATTAAATAAAGTTACATATACATACAAACATACATAAGCATATGAATAAATACCCTCTTATATACCTACACATCACAATTACATACATACATACATAAATAAAAGCCCAATTACATAATTACAAATATATACACACAAACATACATACATAAATAAATGTCCAATTACATAATTACAAACATATAGATACAAACATACATACACATATATACATTCATATTAACTAATCATCATAAACACAAATTACACACATACATACAACCTAATCATCCAAACTAATCATCAAAAACATAAATTACACACATACATACACATACATACAAACTAAACATTCAAACTAATCATCATAAAGACAAATTACACACATACATACACATACATACAAACACTAAATTACATAAACTAAATTATATAAAATAATCACACATCTAAACCAAATGACCTAAACTAATCATAATTTAATAATTCCATCATACATACAAATATACATACAAACATACATACATACACATACATAACACATACATACAAAATCATAAAAATCTTAGATCTAAACCAAATTTCATCACAAATTAGTAATTAAAACGTACCTTCACAAAGCTAGAAATCAAGAAACGGTGAAATTCCTCCAAAACCTAACCAAAATAAACAAACAAAACTTCAAAATCTTGAAAAAGTAGCTAAAATATGAAACCCGGATGTTACCTCACCTTAAATCCCGAGAGTTTTTGTGAAAGTTGCTCCCAATAAATACCATCTTATATACCTACACATCACAATTACATACATACATACATAAATAAAAGCCTAATTACATAATTACAAACATATACATACAAACATAAATAAATGTCCAATTACATAATTACAAACATATACATACAAACATACATACACATATATACATTCATATTAACTAATCATCATAAACACAAATTACATACATACATACAAACTAAACATTAAAACTAATCATCATAAACACAAATTACACACATACATACACATACATACAAACACTAATTTACATAAACTAAATTATATAAAATAAACACACATCTAAACCAAATGACATAAACTAATCATAATTTAATAATTCCATCATACAAATATACATACTCATACATACAAACATACATACATAACACATACATACAAAATCATAAAAATCTTTGATCTAAACCAAATTTCAACACAAATTAGTAATTAAAACGAGTATTTACCTTCACAAAGCTAGAAATTCAAGAAATAGTGAAATTCCTCCAAAACCTAACCAAAATAAACAAACAAAACTTCAAAATCTTAAAAAATTAGCTAAAATATGAACCCGGATGTTAGCTCACCTTAAATCCCGAGAGTTTGTGTAAAAGTTGCTCCCAAATAGCCCAAAAACGCTGAAATCGCCGGAGAGACAGAATTGGGGGAGTTTTGGAGAGTTTTTGATGAAAATGAAGTTCTGTCGTCTGGTTTCCCTATTTGTTCGCGCTGCACCCTATAGCGACGACATGTCGTCGGCATAGGTACACTTGTCGTCGGTACAGGTGGACTATAGCGACGACATGTCGTCGGCATAGGTTTCGTAGGGTGTTGACCAGTCAATAAAGGTAAAAACCCTATCCCGACGACATGTCGTCGCTATAGGGTTTTCCAGAATTTTTTTTAATTTTAAAAAAAAAATTATTAAATAAAAAAAACAAAAAGTAAAATCAAAATTAACCTATAGCGACGACATGTCGTCGCTATAGGTTTTCCCCAAAAATTCATTGGGCGCCAGTTTTCCCTCCAACCTGCTCAACCCTATAGCGACGACATGTCGTCGCTATAGGGTGTCCCATTCAAAATTTTGGAAAAACCCAATCCCGACGACATGTCGTCGCCATAGGGTTTTCCAGAATTTTTTTTAATTTAAAAAAAAAAATTATTAAATAAAAAAACAAAAAGAAAATCAAAATTAACCTATAGCGACGACATGTCGTCGCTATAGGGTTTTCCAGAATTTTTTTTAATTTAAAAAAAAAATTTATTAAATAAAAAAAAAATCAAAATTAACCTATAGCGACGACATGTCGTCGCTATAGGGTTTTCCAGAATTTTTTTTAATTTTAAAAAAAAAAATTTTGACCGACGAAAATTTATTAAATAAAAAAAAAAAAAAAAAAATCAAAATTAACCCTATCTCGACGACAAGTCAGTGACTCCCGATCCAGATGTTATGTAAATCCTCAATCAGAAGACCCACGTCATTGACACGAAGAAACCTCACAAAACCAAACACAGAACCGACCTTTGATAACCGATCGGATAGATACACATCTGCAACTATCCCATAATCCTCGCAGAACTTCCAAATCTCATTCACTGAAGAATTAAGTGGGAAATTCGTGATAAAAATCGAAACCGTTACCTGAGCAAGATTCATGGAATAAGAAGGATTTTTAATCGGAACCCCACCGTGCAAGACATTAGAAGTCTGTTGATTGCCTTCACGATGTCTCGGACGTTTGTGAAACACCCAAGACCAGCCTGTATGGCCCCAAACTAGGTACCCTACAGTTGATTGAACTCAGAACATTACAATCCTTTATAAAACGATTTGTCGTTTATTGACATGTTAATAACCCACACTTCAACACTAACTCATAAGGGTTCAACGACCCAAGATGTAACATCCCGGTTTTTCATAAAATAACTGGATTTGTAATTATGTAAATTATTGTAAAGGTTAACGGGGTTTTGGCGGGTTTTATTTAAAAACGTGAACAAAACCAAGCCCGGGAGACCTTGGGTGTGCGTGGGCCAAGCCTGGCCCTAGGGAAGAACACCCTTTAGGGTGCAACGCAAATATGGAGACCCCATTTTCATATTCAGCCGTCGAAGAGCAAGGAGGAGAGGGAGAGAGCCGTTCATCGCGTTTCAAGTCCGATTTGATGTATTTTGTCGATCTCTAATCATCCTTAGTGTGTCGGGATCCTTGAATCAATACTACACATGTTTCATAATTCTAGGGTTTAGAAGAGAAGTTGAGTTTCAATGAAGACGAGGTGATTCGGGAATTCGATTGGCACGGGTTCTCCGATCTAGAGGTATAATCTTGAAAACCTTCCTGTTTAAATGCTTGTTTGTGATCATAGGGAACCTTCATGTGTGTGCATGGGTTCGGCCGAACCCTAGAGGTGGCCGGTTGGGGGGATGGGTGTCCGACGAGGCATGGGGGATGGGTGTCCGACGAGGTGGCCTATAGCGACGACATGTCGTCGGCATAGGTTTCGTAGGGTGTTGACCAGTCAATAAAGGTGTCCGATGGGTGTCCGACGAGGCATGAGGAAGCCCGGAACCCGTTAATTACACAAGGAGGAGAGGGAGAGAGCCGTTCATCGCGTTTCAAGTCCGATTTGATGTATTTTGTCGATCCCTAATCATCCTTAGTGTGTCGGGATCCTTGAATCAATACTACACATGTTTCATAATTCTAGGGTTTAGAAGAGAAGTTGAGTTTCAAAGAAGACGAGGTGATTCGGGAATTTGATTGGCACGGGTTCTCCGATCTAGAGGTATAATCTTGAAAACCTTCCTGTTTAAATGCTTGTTTGTGATCGTAGGGAACCTTCATGTGTGTGCATGGGTTCGGCCGAACCCTAGAGGTGGCCGGTTGGGGGGATGGGTGTCCGACGAGGCATGAGGAAGCCCGGAACCCGTTAATTACACAAAGAATTTTTCCAGAATTTTTTTTAATTTAAAAAAAAAAATTTGACCGACGGAAATTTATTAAATAAAAAAAAAACAAAAAGAAAATCAAAATTAACCTATAGCGACGACATGTCGTCGCTATAGGGTTTTCCAGAATTTTTTTTTAATTTTAAAAAAAAAATTATTAAATAAAAAAAACAAAAAGAAAATCAAAATTAACCTATAGCGACGACATGTCGTCGCTATAGGTTTTCCCCAAAAATTCATTGGGCGCCAGTTTTCCCTCCAACCTGCTCAACCTTATAGCGACGACATGTCGTCGCTATAGGGTGTCCCATTCAAAATTTTGGAAAAACCCTATCCCGACGACATGTCGTCGCCATAGGGTTTTCCAGAATTTTTTTTAATTTAAAAAAAAATTATTAACTAAAAAAACAAAAAGAAAATCAAAATTAACCTATAGCGACGACATGTCGTCGCTATAGGGTTTTCCAGAATTTTTTTTAATTTTAAAAAAAAAAAATTTTGACCGACGGAAATTTATTAAATAAAAAAAAAAAATCAATATTAACCTATAGCGACGACATGTCGTCGCTATAGGGTTTTCCAGAAATTTTTTTAATTTTAAAAAAAAAATTTTTGACCGACGAAAATTTATTAAATAAAAAAAAACAAAAAGAAAATCAAAATTAACCTATAGCGACGACATGTCGTCGCTATAGGTTTTCCCCAAAAATTCATTGGGCGCCAGTTTTCCCTCCAACCTGCCTCAACCCTATACCGACGACATGTCGTCGCTATAGGGTCTCCCTGCCAAAATTTTGGTTTTGACCTATACCGACGACATGTCGTCGGTATAGGGTGACCTATGCCGACGACAAATGTCGTCGGTACAGGTGGCGTCGGGACAGGGTCAATTTGTTGTAGTGTATTGTGTATTATTGAATCGAAATTCAAAAATAGAAAAGAATTGTATATTGCCTAAAAAACAATTGAGATTTTATATATTGAAAGATATATTCTGGTAAACAACATTGAGAAAAATGGAAATAATCATAATCATTAATATAAATTATAAATAAAACTAGTCTAGATTACAAATTTAACCGTACATTAAAAATAAATGAAAATTAAAAAATCTATTAAATTGAGATTAGTTATCGTGATTCACGCCGTATTGTGGTTCATCATCGAACCCTCTTTTATATTTATAATTTATATTTATACTAGGTTAAAATCCCGTGTATTACACGTGTTGAATAAATGTAATATTATATATTGATTAACAAAAAAATTATTTTTTAAAAACTCGTGTTTTACACGGGTTAAAATAAACCCGTGGAATACAATATAATCTGTTAACACATACACTCGTCAAAATATGCAGGAGATTTATTAATATAAAAATTATATATGTTTTTTAAATATATTATTATTAAAAGATATAGGTGTATTTAATAAGAGAGAGATGCGGAAAAAAAATGATTAGAATGAATATGGAGACAACACGTGACATGAAAAACCTTTATTTATTATATAACTAGTTTAGATACAGTGTCTATACACGGGGTGAGAAATATCAATACATAAAATTTTTAAATCTTTATGTATATATTTTACAGGTGTAAAAATATATTACATATACTAAAAATATAAAACAAATTCAAAATAAGTAAAAATTAATTTATAATTGAGTTTCAAAAATACGTTAATTACTATTTAATATAATAAAGGATATTAAATAAATGTGTTTATTATAATAAAGGATAATTTAAAATAAATGTGTTTTATTAGTATAATTAGTATTTTTTTTAAATATATATTATTATTAAAAGATAGAAGTGCATTAAATAAGAGAGAGATGCAGGAAAAAAAATAATGAAACTGAATATGGAAGGGACACGTGGCATGAAAAATCTTTATTTATTATATAGTATAGATATAGATATAGATTCACTTCAAATTGTATCGTATCATATTTAGGTAATAAAAATATTAATATTAAATATACATGATCAAAATACTTAAAATTTTATATTTACTAATTTCACTAAATAAAATATACAATGTGACCATTATGTATGTTATTTCTCCTTCCACGTCAAACTCTCATATCCTAATGCAAATATCATCGCCCGTGAAACATTTAGAGCATGTGGTATACATGTGTGAGAGGGTCTTGTGAGCATGGCTCACGGCGTGATGGTGTATGCAACACCACCCGGGGGTGGGTGAGATGGTGGCGTGAGGATCTTCACGGAGGCTGAGAATGAATGGAAGAAGGAACTAAAAGATAATTGATGTTTATTTCTTTCTTTTTTTTTCTTATAATATTTTGTTTATAAAGTCAAAAGGTTTTTAAGCTATTATTTTGTTAGTTGTCGTTTGCTGACTCGTTTGATTATTTTACAAACAAACTTAATACGCTTAGTATTTTATTATATAAGTTTTATAAAAAAAAATGACTAAATTACAACTTTTGTCTTTTATGTTTTCCAAATTATGGAATGAGTACTTTAAAACTTTTACTTTCACTCACTTTCCTTTATTTAAAAAGTTCTCTCATTTCTTGTCCTTTTGACTAACTGAAATTAAATATTTCTTTTAAGTTAATGACATTATTGTCTTTTAGCCCTAAAGACAATAAAGTAAAGTTTATATTACAAGAATTGTCCTTTAAGGCTAAAAGACAATAATGTCTTGACTTAACAGAAATATTTAACTCCAGTTAGTCAAAATGACAAAAAATGAGAGAACTATTTAAATAAAGGACAGTAAGTGAAAGTAAAAGTTTTAAAGGACCCATTCCATAATTTTGGAAAACATAAAGGACAAAAATTGTAATTTAGTCTAAAAAAAATCATAGTTTTTTATGTTTTTTTTTTAATTTATGTAATTTTATTTATATGAAAGTAATAAATAAAATTAATATAGCTTTATTTAATGTAATTTTATTTATATAGCTTTTAATGTAATTTTATTTATATAAAATTAATATATAATGTTATTAAGAAATTATAAAATGCATTTAATGCTAACACCACACTCACTCACTTGGGTATTTTATTTGTCAAGTGAGTGTGGTGTGAGAATTGAAGAAAATGACGTGGCGTTACGTCGCAACCATTTTTTCCCTCACTAAACCTTCATTCACTTGGATATATCACATGCTCTTAGTCACATCCCGTGCATATTTGATAAATGATGCAACCTTCCATCTCAATCACTCACTCACTCCTAAAGCTCAAGAGACTACCCTGCTCAATTACTTAGTTCATTTCATTAATGAAACATGTCTTGGATTAAATGCATAGCGTGACAAGTGTCATGCATGTATTATGTTGTCTGCCAATCAAAAGATATCGACATTGGTGAGAGTGTTTTATACACATAAAATGTTCAACTTGGGTAAAAATGTTACCTCACCAAATCAAAGTAAAAGTTTCATGGAAAATATTTAAGAGTTTTCCAAAAAGCATTATCGAAGAACATAAGAAGCCTAAGCTATGTCTAAGCTGACCTATTTCATTTTGTCAATTGATCGGTTATTTGGCGAGACTCCTTTAAAAATATGTTTGTTCATTCTATTCTTGCAGTATGTCTTGATAAGAAGTGAAAAGCATATTCACCACTCCTCGTTCTATAGTTGCCATTCTTATACGAAACCGCCATTTTCTTAAGAAAATATAGAAGTGTATGGAATCTTTATGCGTAATATTGTATCGAGAAATGATTGGGAGACCTAATGATCATCAACCTAACAACGAGATTGAAACATTTGAAAAAGGCAATATAAGAGCTAAATGGTAGATAGAACATATGATCACATGGAAGGCACGTGCAAGGACTTGAAAAGTGAGTACGTGACGTGGGGCCTGAGTTAGCGGATGAGCATCCACATGAAAGTGTTAGAGCATGTGGTATATGAAAGTGTTAGAGCATGTGGTATACCCAAGTGAGTGAGGGTTTAGTGGGGGGAAAGTGGTTGCCATGTGGCGCCACGTCATATTCTTCAACTCACACCAAGTGAGTGAGGGTAGGGAAATACCCAAGTGAGTGAGGGTGGTGTGAGAATTAAATGCATTTTATAATTATATATTAATTTTATATAAATGGTACAATTATACAAACACAAGGTACAACACCATCAAGGTTCTATCCATCCTCTCCTTCCTGTGAGAAACCTCACGGTTCACCCTCACCCACCCCCTCACGCTATCAAGGGGGCGGTGTGCTTTTCTCCTTCACTGCGTGAACTACCCTCACGGAGGGGCTCACCAAGAGTATACCACTTGATCTTAGGAAAGCTTAAATCTAACTATAAAAAAGATCATTCTAAAAACATGATAAAATGTCAGTTAATTTTTATAAAAGAAACAATGGTTTTAACATATGAGTTCTATAAAGGAAACAATAGTTTTAACATATAGATTCGTCAAAAATTCTATTAATAAAGGTATCGAATGTGGTCGATTTTCTTGTAGTTTAACTCTCAAAATCATCGTCGATATAGTTGTTGAAGTGAATATAAAGTATATAGTATAACCTCTAAAACTATATGTTCTTTTAAGGTGTTCATCGAATTGGTTTTCGAGTTATTCAAAATTGTTTTTTTTAAGTAATTCGCATTAGAATTCGGATTTGTATAGACAGAATCATAAGGAAAAATAAATAATAAATGATAATATACAAGATAAAAAAAAGTATATGTATTGTTTTATATCAAAATAAAAATTATATATATATAATCCGAGTTTAAATATTTAGGTCAAATCGTTACGAAAACCACAAATTTAAACTCGATTCGAAAACCAAAATTTCAAAATTCAGGTTGGATGCTAACTCGATTCCAAACCAAATTCGTAGTTCGAAATCAGTTCACTTCGAATTTAAGTTTGATTCGAAAATTGAACCCCTATTTTCGTAAGTGAATAGATACATAACTACAAATAGTTTTGAATTTAGAAAGCAAGACTTTAGTAATATAAGGTCAACATAGAATTTTTGAGCATAGCTTTTAAAGTAATGGTAATATTGGTGGGAAGCAAGTAGGAAATGGTAGACTTTTAACCCAAGTCGTATAATTGCATATATGGCCACTTGTTTACCAAGTCAGTCAAGCACATGCAATAATATAAATATCATACATGTATGGTCTCATCCCTAGAACACAAGAACCTTTTGTTAGGTTGCTTTCATTAATTGATTTTACAATAAATATATCAAACTTTTATTATATTATGAGTATCCTTAAGCTTTTTATTATTTGTAAATGAGTAAAACACTAATACAAATATAATTAGTGATTGAATCAAAACTTTTTTAATTAACGTTAATGATAGATTTTTTTTATATTCATTTCAACTAATACATAAGTAACAACTTAAAATAGCTAACTAAAAAAACCAACAAATGTTTAATATTTTCATGTTAATAGAACTTTATAAGGCTATGTGAAGTGGGGCAACTCCCCTTGCCTTCACGCTCCCATCTCATTCGTCCACCTCACACAGACGCAGTGGAGCTCCACCCACGTCTTGACCACACTCAGGGAAGCGTCCCACACCTTCTCTCATGGAGGGGCAGTGCGGTGTTCCACGCCCCTCACATCAACCGATCACGCCCGACAGAGCCGGCTCAACCTTTTTTTCCTTTTTGGTGGCCTAAAGTGAAATGAAAGTTTGGGCCCCTTTTCCCAAAAGCAGGGGCAGGAACAGGCAATGGACCATGCTTCTAGAAGTGCGTGCATTTATAAGTTAAAACTTGTGGCCCTAAAAAAGTGAGGGCCTAAAGCACTAACTTTACTTTCCTTACCCTTGACGCCCTATTACGAGACCATTACACATAGCCTAAGAGCACGGGGTATACCCATTTGATATTGGTGTGATGTGATAATAAAGTGCACGCCACGTGGCGCCACGTCACTATCTTCATTATCACACCACCCATCACTTGACAAGGGGTATACCCGTGTGATTGTGGTGGTGTGATAATTAAATGTTATTTTTTTTTAATTTCCATTTAAATAAAATAAAACATAATAAATAATATTCATTAATAATAAAAAAAATCACATTAATAATTAAAAAAAAATACATTAAAAATAATAAAAAAAATTACATTACTAAAATTAAAATTACATTAATAATAAAAAAAATTACATTAATAATAAAAAAAATTACTAATTATTTGAATTTTCGTAAACATACTCAATCAAGTCCGCCTTTAGTGCGTTATGAATTTCTTGATTGCGTATTTCTTGTCGGTTTACTCGCTTTTGATCTTCATCGATTTCTTCGTACGTAACCTCCTCCTCATTTGGGTTGTATTGACAAATTGTCGCAGCTTGATCCTTTAAAATCATATTATGCAAAATCACACAAGCATACATAATGTTCCAGATTTTGATTTGAGACCAAGATCGAGCCGGCCGTTCGATTATATGACACTTATTCTTCAATAGACCGAACGCTCGTTCAATATCTTTTCTTGTCGCCTCATGAGCCTTTTTATAATTATTACGTTTAATACCTTTCGGACACGTAAGAGACTTGACAATTGTTGCATATTCCGGATATATTCCATCGGCTAGATAATACCCACGCTTGTAATGCGATCCTCTAAGTTCAAACGATGAGTCGGGTGCGGTTCCGTTGATCATATCGTCGAATATAGACGATTGATTAAGAACATTAATGTCATTGTTCGCACCGGAAACGTCAAAGAATGCATGCCAAAACCATAGATCATTTGAAGCCATGGCTTCAAGCATAATACTTGGTCGAGGATGATCGTCGCGTGCAAATTGACCTCGCCACGCACTGGGGCAATTTTTCCAATCCCAATGCGTGCAATCGATGCTACCAAGCATCCCGACAAATCCGTGTTTAGCTTCATGAAAAACATATAACTGTTGAATGTCGCTAGCCGACGGTTTACGTAAATATCTCTTACCGTATAATAAAATTATAGCTTTAGAAAACTTGTAAATACATGACCTGATCGTTCGTTCTGACATCTTCAAGTAATTGTCAAACGAATCACTAGCGGTACCATACGCCATTTTACGAATCGCGGTCGTACACTTTTGAATGGAGGTGAAGCCAACCCGACCTCTCGCGTCAACACGTTGACGGAACCAAGACACGTCTCTCTCGAGATCTGTATTAATTCTTAAAAATAATCCCCGACTCATTCGAAATCGTGTATTAAATTGCTACTCCCCGTACAAACAACCTTCGTCAAAGTAATCTTTAAGTAAAGTGTGTTAGCAGCCGTCCGGTCACGGTTGAGACGTGCGCTTCGTTTTAATGGTCTTGAGGACGATTCTGCCCCTTGCCACCACCTAACCGCCGCCGATGCCATAGCTCCGAACGCTGTTACCTGGGCTTTCTCGCTTGACGATGAAGACATTTTAGAATAGTGAGTATAATAGTAGAAAATTAGAAGATTAGTAAGTAAAAAAATGAATATTATGGAGTAAAATTAGGTTTTTATAGTGAGTAAAAATAAATATTATTAATTATTATTATTTATATAAAATTATTATTTTCCAACGGTACATTTTATTACCGTTCAACGGTAAAATGAATTTCATTTTGTTTCTCGCGTGAAAAAGATCACGGCTCATAACCACGCCGTTATAAAAATGGTGAGGGGGCGGTGTGGCTTCATGATCACGCCGTGAAAGGCTTGTCCACTTAGGATCACGTCGTGTGATTATGTGGTATACCGGATGACCTAAAGTCAAAAAGCGACAACCATAAGAATGTGAGAAACGACCGTTGGATAGTGTTTAAGGACGTACGTAATGATTGGTCTTAACCTTCAAAACTAAATTATCTTGTAATAATAATTTTATAATTGAATTGAATAGTGAATAAAGAAAGAACTTGTAACATGGAGATTCACAAACTCTCTTATTGATCATGTGGGTATATACTCGTGTAATAAACTATTTTTTAATAATAAATTTTAATTTTATTACGATGTGGTTGACCCGCCATAAGGGGAAAATCATTGCCACACCACACTTCATTACTGGTTTGTACATATTAAAACAATGATCATGTCAATTTTTTTCACGTTATAATATGTCATTATATTAAACGAGTGGGCGTATTTCGCGCGATGTTACAGGATGGTTAAAACTTTTAAGGCTCGGTTTCAACAACTTGTATACTGTTATTAACCCCGCAAAAAAAAACTAACGTTAAAACGTTGATAAAAATAAGCACATCGAAACCATGAGCGAAACAATTAAGGGGCCTAGGCCCCTCCCATTTTTTGCTCAGAATTATTGATTTCAGCCCACTAGGTTTATTTCATATTAGTTATAGTGTTTGGGCCCCTCTTAATCCAGACCAAAAGCCCAAATATGTTCCACAAAGACCTTAAAGGTCGTCAGACTGAGTTGTAATTATTCTTCCTTTGACGTTTATGTATAAGAAATGTTTTTTTTATTTATGGTCTTTATTTGGTAAAAAAAATTAGTTTTTTTATGTGTAATATTTTCAGCCCCCCAATTTAATTGTTCAAGTTCCGCCACCGGTCGAAACGGCAAAACCGGAATTTTATAAAACAACATATTTTAAAGGTTGTAAGAGGAAAACAAAAAAAAACTATATATAAGAGCAAAACCGGAATTTTATAAAACATCATACCTTCTACGTTCGTGCTTCGATGCCTTGTATGTTATCACGAAAACTCGGTTATGAATGAAATTTATTTCGAAACGTAGATAGAATTAAGTACATCACAACGGTGCATTTGTAATTTTATAAAACATCATATTTTAAAAGTTATAGGAAAAAAACAAAATATGCCTAAAATTATTTATAAAGATTAAAATAATTAAGAAATTTAAAATAGAAAAAATAAATAAAAAACTCAAGTTGGCGAGGATAGCCCGGCGGGGGAGGAGAGGGGCATCAAACCCGCGTCTTTATGAGTGAAAATGTTACTGTTCTATTGTAATAGATATAATAGTAACATTATAATCTTTTTTATCAAATGATTAAAATTATGTCTTTTTTGATAAAAATATAATAATGTGTTAATTTTGATGACATAAACCTGATTACATGTTTAGTTAATGATTGATAAGGATGACAAACAAACACAAACCTCACGACAAACCCAAAACCAGAAATATTTGGAAAGGATGATGGGACGGGTATTTGAATACATGACCAGTTTATATTTTTTGACATGTATAACACAAACATTCTAAATTGTAATAGATATAATAATAACACTATAATTCTTTTTTTTTATCAAATGATAAAATTATATCCTTTATGATAAAAATATAATAATGTGTTAATTTTGATAAATTAACCCAATTACATTTTTAGTTAACGATTGATTGGGATGAACAACGAACACTAATCTGACGAGCAAACCTGAAATTATAAATATATTAAAGGGTTATTGGATTTTAATAATCCCACCTTTTACCAATTGGCCAATAATAATCCCAACTGAGAATATTCTTACCACTGGTCCCTACTTTCAAACTATTTTGTTACATTGGACTTCCCGTTAAAAAAACGTAACGCCGTTAGATTTTATATGGCGTGGACATCTGCAAACCACAGGAAAGTCGAGCCAAGCTAGCAGTGGTCTCGTGGTGGGTTTTGAATTGGCTCTGGTGGTGTTTAACTGGTCTCGTTAAACACTACCGTTATCTCTGTTTGGACTTGCCTGACCAACGAGACTAGTTAAACACCACCAAAGCCAATTTCAAAACCCACCACGAGACCACTGCTAGCTTGGCTCGACTTTCCGGCAGTTTGCAGATGTCCACGCCATATAAAATCTAACGGCGTTAAGTTTTTTTAACGGGAAGTCTAATGTAACAAAATAGTTTGAAAGTAGGGACTAGTGGTAAGAATATTCTCAGTTGGGATTATTATTGGCCAATTGGTAAAAGGTGGATTATTAAAATCCAATAACCCTATATTAAAAGGGTAGTGGGACGGCTACTTGGATACGAAACTGACTAAGGGATTAGTTTTATAATTTTTGGCAGGTATGAACGACTATGATATTAGGTGATACATGTCCCGATTACCCGAAACATACATATCCATTTATCTGAACTATATAAGTAAATATTTTCTTTTTATTTTCTTTTGTTCTTGGGTGAAAGTGTAATATACTAGTCCGCTGAATTTTTTGTTTTTACATTTCTTATTTCCTTGAGTAATAAAATTATATAAAATTAGAATAGTAAGAAATGTACTTGAGAATCTTAACGGATAATTCTTAATAAATTAACAGATATGGTTAGGTTTAAATGAGAACTCATAAATACTTGAGAACTCGCGAGAACTCGTCAAAAAACCAAATAAAACCAGTTTTTTTGTTTTCACTAACTTTATTATTAAAATATAACATAAAAAAATGATTTTTCTCTTCAATTAATTCATCCCTTCTCTCTAAATTATTCTTAAAAATATTATATACATGTGTAAATGATAACCACTTACACATGTGTAAGTGGTAAACTTACACAAGTGTATATGTTTTTTTAATATATGAAGACATGTAAATTTACATATATAAATTAATTTTTTTATATTGTATTCTAACAATAAAAATAGTAAAAAAAAATTGGTTTGATTGGATTTTTGACGAGTTCTCGCGAGTTATCAAAATATTTAGGAGTTCTCAAATGATCAATTCTCTTAACAGATATACTAGATAAATACTTAACCGTAATAAGTATTCGAATACTCGATACGTATAAGACTCGATTTACCAGCCGGGTATGAGACTACATTATATTGAGAGTATAATGAACATAGCGGGACATGGTTTTCCCTTCGAAAGGACCACTAAATTAAAAAGGAACCATAATGTTTATTTAATTGTTTTTAACTGCAGTAAATAGATAAAACAAAAGTAGGAGATTAAAAGTGTAAGATGTGAAACAGTGTAGGGACCATAATTGTAATTTCTAAAGATGACAAGTATTCCGTCACGGTCAAGGAGGAGCTTTTTTAAAACAGCGGGACACATGTCATCTTCTTGACCGATAATCCAACAGACCGTCTTTTTTACTCAGCTGTCAGTATAGCATCCCCCTGTCACCATACCCTACTCTTTGGACCTAAAGACAGTTACGCCATACCTATATTTAATAGAATACCCCAAAAATAAGTTTATAGTGATATAAATTCAAATTTAATGTGCGATACACCAATTAAAACGAACAAAGTTTTTAAAAGTAATTAACAAATTACTTAATTATTATTCCGTTTAATTTGAGCAAAAACTAATTATAGAATTATTTTAAAAATTATAATTTATATAAAATAGTTTGAAAAATATTTCGGTTGACATTTTAATCTATTAGTTGTATTCATTTTTGTAGTGTTTTTAGTTGTATTTTTCTGATTTATTATTATCATAATACAAGTGGCTAATTTAATGATGATTTGACTTGATAATTATACATTATTAGGTCATGAATTGTTGTTAATTCCCTCAAAGAATTCTTACTTGGAGGTAAATTATAATCACACTAGTCAATTTTAAAAAAAATAATTACCAAACTGACTTATTTTCTGTTAATATGGTTTGAGACATCATCTTTCTCATCGTCTCTATAAGTTACATGTTGCTTAAATTATGAAACTAGTTTGTTTTAAAAATATAATTACCAGATTTAAAGATTATTAAATATAATTATCAAGACAAGCTAATTATTTCACTATTTTATAAAATTATCATCAATATAATTTAAATTAAACCCTTGCCATTTGAAATAGGGTTGTAAAGGAGCCAAGCATGGACCCGTTTAAGATCATCATTTTGAGCCCGACGTTTAAAGCTCGAGTTTAACTCGTGGGTAGCTTTTCAAACTCGAGCTCAACTAAGGCTCTGCTAGTTTTGTTACTATTAGTTATTTTTTTTTTATTTATACTAATACATCATTACCTGTATATATAATAATAGCTATAATTTTTATATATACATAATATACATTATTTAGTTATTTTTATCATATTTTATTAATAATTATAATTATCGTATAATTAAAATTATTATGAAATTATATACATAATATATTATATAAAACATATATAAATAATATACTTATTTACAGCGAGTCCGGTCAAACTTCAAATTAAGGCTATGTATTATGGTTTCACTTAAAAATGAAAAACGTCATGCCACGTAGTCATGAGTGAAACCACTAACCAGAATCACTAAAATGTAATGGTTTCACTATCCACATTTAATTTAAAATTAATGTTTTCTTAAACCGTGATTCGCCCCACCTACCCGTTCAAAACACCCCAAAAACGTTGTGGCGTTGTTCCACACTTCCACGTCCTTTTGGGTTGACTTGGCAAGGGGCTTGAGCCCTCTACATAGCCTAAGCGCGAGTTCAAATTCATTTAAACTCAACTTGATTCAAACATTTAATGATATGATCTTAAGTAACTCACGAGTATGTCGACTTGCTTAACACTTTCCAGAAATGAGGTACAATTTGGTAGTTCTTGAATTGTACAGGGGGCGGTAGTTAGTGGGTCTTCTCTCACTTGTATTGGACGCCCCTTCCCTGCAAAGAGAACAGAGAGATACATACATATATAGACAGAGAGAATATATATATACATAGAGAGAGAGAGAGTAAAGAACAAACCAAAGGGATAAAAAAAACAAACTAGAATAGAACAGGGTACCTCTTTATATATTCCGATCTCCCCCCTTTCCCTCTGTTCTTCAGAGCTAAAATTTCAAATTTTCTGTTACTGAATTGGGATTCATCTGCTTCATCTGGGTCTTTGAGAATCATATTCATGGGGGAGAAATAATTTCTAAAATATGAAGGAAAAAAGCATTATGAAGAACAGAGTAGACCAGCAAGCTTCAAGAAACTTTATATCCCAAAAATGGACAATTCTATTATGTATTTGCAGTTTTTGTTCAGGATTACTCTTCACCAATAGGTACATACATGATCTCAACAGTTTATATTAAAAATTCTGATTCTCTGTTTGTGTGGCCTTCCTTTAATTTTTTATATTCTTTATGTTAAAAAAGACGCACACCAACTGTTTGATGTTATTCCACTGAGAACAAATACAAAGAAACTGGATTTGATGATGTTACAATTTTATTATATGATTCATGGATTTTCCTTATTTAGTTGTTCTTGGATGTATTTCTGTACATGTGGTCATGTGCCCATTGTTTGTAACAAATTTATGATGTCTGGTACTGTAATTTGTTGGTGAAGATATATTTCCATCATTGGTTTCTATAATTTGATCATTATTTGTACTTTGATCTAAAACAAAATGCATAGTAACCTTTTTTTTGGAAATATATAAATAGGCAGTTGGTAATTTGGTATCCTCAGAATTATTTTACTGTTATAACTAGAAATTTTTTATTTTTTATTATTATTTTTTTTTTTATTTATAGGTTTTTTACAAAGATGTTGGATTTATAATTTATGAAAAATTGGTTACAGAATGTGGACAGTGTCTGACTCTAAACTTGTTACAAGATCAACTGCTCTAGAATCTGAAGGCCTGAAGTTAGTATCAGAAGGTTGTGATCTAAGAAAGGTATGATTTTTTTTTTCAAGAAAATTTTGAAATTAGTTTCTATTATGAAATTAATTCTGATCAGTTTTAATAAAATTGATTGTGTTGGGGTTGTTTAGTTACAGATGAAGAATGTTAAACGCGACCCGAAACAAATATTTGGGGAGGTGTCAAAGACTCATCAGGCTGTAGAGTGAGTTTTACTTGCTTTTATATTTAGGGGGCGTTTGCGATTGCTTATTTAAACAAATTAATTTTTTGATTCCACTCATTTTAGGGTAAATTAAGTTGTTTATAAAGCAATTCGAGATTTGCTTATTTCAATCTGATATTATTTATGAATCTAAAATTACAAGTTTACCCTTATGGTGAAATAAACTATCTGCTTCTTTTATATGTTTAAGTAGTTTAAATTAGCAAATCCCAATCATCTCCATAATCTTTGAGCATTTTATATGTGAAATTTATGTTTTTTTTTTAATAAAATATGGTTTGTTGATCAATTATAGGACATTAGACAAAACAATATCAAGCTTAGAGATGGAATTAGCTGCAGCTAGGTCCATCCAAGAATCTATTGTGAATGGAGCTCCAATATCACAAGAAGAAACAAGGAGTTCTTCATCTGGGAAGAGAAAGTATTTGATGGTTGTTGGAGTAAATACTGCTTTTAGTAGTCGTAAAAGAAGAGATTCAGTACGGGCTACTTGGATGCCTCAAGGTTTGTGAGAGTCCCATCAATTCGGGTTTTGTTTTATCTCTAACGGGTCAAATAGGTAAAATAAAAAAATTGCTATAAAGCAAAAGAGGGTCAAATAGGTCGTCAAAGTCGTCTGAAGTGTATTTATAATGCATAAACTTTCCAAATATTAATTAATAAAATATTGTTATCGACCATATTTAAGACACTAATTATTGATTGAAAAAATAAATTAACCCATTTTGTCACATCTATTGCACTAACTTTGGCATCTTTAACTGTGAAATGTATAGGTGAAAAAAGAAAAAAATTAGAGGAGGAGAAGGGCATTATAATTCGTTTTGTCATCGGTCACAGGTTTTTTTTTCTTTTTAATTTTCTTTATCACCTTTGTAACAAGTGATTAACTTTTTGACCCATTGTGCCTGACTTTCGGTACAAACAAACCACTATTCCTACAAAATTCATTGAAGAACATCTTTTTTAACTATGTAGCATGTTATATGTTCAGAACTCGTATCAAATTGCTTGGATTTTAATAATAGTTATAGTTTGTTCAATAATGGAAAAAGTATGGTCAAATATATCAACCAGTGAACTTTTGTATCAATAAAGCATGATAACATAAACTTTTCAGAATTTCATGTGCCTTAGATTTTTATGTTATTAATCATTTGGGCTTCCACCTTTAATGTGTGTGTATATATTTGATTATTTATTTATTTATATAATGTACAGATAAGAATCTAAAATTTGTGAGAAATGTGAACTGAATTATTTCTATAATTTTTTTTGCCAGTGCCACGGTAGGGGGTATACTGGACCGAGCTATTGAAGCTGAAGACAGAAAGCATGGTGATTTCTTGAGACTGGTATATCTTTTTTGAGTCTTTTTTTAAAAGAATTTTAATAAATTGCTTTCTTTAGTTGAAAGTTCAATAATTAATAGTTCTTGACATGAATATGAGCAGGACCATGTAGAGGGATACCTAGAATTGTCTGCAAAGACAAGAACATATTTTGCAACTGCTGTAACAATGTGGGATGCAGAATTTTACATCAAGGTTGATGATGATGTCCATGTGAACATAGGTAACTTTGACCTCTCCATAATTGAAGTCAACTTTTGACTTTATAAAGTCAAACAACTAACTTTAAACTCAAAATAAAATCGATATGCAGCCACACTAGGTCATACATTAGTTAGACATAGGAAGAAGAAAAGGTTATATATTGGATGCATGAAATCCGGTCCGGTACTCGCTCAAAAGTAAGCCAAATAATAGTCTTGATTTTTAAATATCAAAAAAACCTTCAAATTATTGCATTTTTTATTAATATTTTGATGAAACAGAGGAGTTAGGTACCATGAACCAGAATATTGGAAATTTGGCGAGTCAGGAAATAAGTATTTCCGCCATGCCACCGGACAGTTATATGCCATTTCAAAAGATTTAGCTACTTATATCTCATTAAACCAGTTAAGTTTCATCTGCTCAAGCACACAACTTTATTTGTTCATCCATTTATTTATTCATCCATTATATGCTGGTTTTCTAACATTCTGTTAAAAAATAATCTCAGACACGTATTACACAAATACGCAAATGAGGATGTTTCTTTAGGATCTTGGTTTATTGGACTTGATGTTGAACATATTGATGATCGAAGATTATGCTGTGGGACTCCGCCTGGTAAAGTTTCAAACTTTTTGATCTAGTGACTACCACAAATATAGCTAGCAAAATGGGTGGGTTTGGTGAAGGGTCAGATTAAAACACAACCCAAACCGACCCATTCATAATTGGGTCAAAGTTGCCACATCTGAATTGGTGTTTAGGTCTTCTTATCAAAACTGCTTATTTCTTTATGGCCTTTTGAAATAAACAACTTCAAACTGGTTATTCAAAACAACTTATTTGATTCACAAATAATCAGATAAGCATTTTAGACAAACAATCTCAAATACGTTGAGAATGTCAGAACGACTTATTGATGTATCTAACACAATACGCCGATGATGAATTTTAATAATCAAATACAAGTACCTCCTAAACACAAACAACACTTTCAAATTTTAGCGAATGGTACCATGTTTTTGTAGATTGTGAGTGGAAAGCTCAAGCCGGAAACATATGTGTAGCATCATTTGACTGGACTTGCAGTGGCATTTGTCGGTCTGTCGACAGGATTAAGGAAGTCCATAGACGATGTGGCGAAGGCGAAAATGCTGTTTGGTCAGCCACATTTTGAGACTACTTATTTGTTGCATTTTCTTTCTAAATTTGGAAAGACTTGAAGATCAAGAAACTGAAGTAAAAGTTTGTAAAGATCACAAAAAGTGTATATTTTGACACCATTGGAGTGAAGAGGCAATTGAAGAGATGCCCTGCTATGCAAGATTTCTTCAAAAATATTACAACTAGAGGAATGCAAGCAAAGCAAGAGGCTCGCTCTTTGCACATCTGTTTATTTCTATTTTTGGTATTTATAATTTCACTTGAGCAGTTTTAAGGCTATCTAGGTTTAAGTTGTAAGTGACATATTGATCTTTTAATTTATATAAATATATTAAATTTTTTATTTTAATTTTTTTAGTTATTTTCTTTAGATTACATAACTCGTTGAAGACTAAAAAAGTTACTAGTTAAAACAGGTTCGGATCAAATAATACGGCTTTAGTTGGCTTAATCCATCAAAAAGTTTCTGCCCGTCGTTATAAAATGCGGTTAGCCCGTAAAGACTTTGTTCGCCAATAGGCTCTTCCTGCTATGCTACGGTTGGTTCGGGTTCAAGTCTAGTTAGATTTGTCAAAAAAAACTCTTAACAATTTTTGTTTAAATTTGATATTATATTAAATGTGGTTTAATTATTTTTTTTTATCAAGTAGTAATATAGTTCTTTTTAGTAAAACAATTTAAAAAGCTATAAACACTTTGTAAACTTTTTATTATTTTGTTTATGTTTTATGGTTAATTTATTAATTATTTGGCAGTTGGGAAGGCGACCTAGGCTACAACTACAAGTCTACAAGGACAATGCACCTTAAATTTTGCCTTGTGACTTTTGTGGTTGACTTTTTGACTTTGTTGGGTCAACTAGAATTTAATAATATTTAACATTTATATATTTAAAAAGAATTAGGTGTGGAATTTATGAAAAGAAAATGATAGCAGTATTAATAAGATGGGACTTGAAAATGTGATTTTAGGGACCAAATGAAGATGGTTTGGTGACCAACAATCGCCAATGACATTCAACCTAAAATCATAGCCACCAAATTGTTAGTTGAACCTCCGATTAAATAAAGATTTATTCCCAATGTAAATTTTTTTATATATGATATTAAATATTTTTATCATATTTAGAAAACTACTTTTTTTTTCATCAAAAAAGACATCTTAGAGGTTAAATTAAACTCAAATTGGTTTTTAATAATTCAAACTATGACTCACTGGCGGATATCAGTGATATTAACCCATACTAACAATTTGGCTGTTAGCAGTCTCAACTTTCACTTTTGTTGTCAAGTGTAGTCCCAATAGCATAATCATAATGGATTTACACTCGGTTCCCACTCGATTTCGCTTATACGTTTCTCCATTTCATTCAAAATCATCATTTTGAGCGAAATAAGGGTAAATTAAGTGTACATCTGCCTTTAATAACAAAAGTAAAATTTAAGACTGTTACTAGGAGTCTCCAAGTCCTTACCTCATACTCCTTTCTAACGATGGGTCGTTGTCGCAACAACAATATAAAATCCAAGAAAAATGCCAATAATTGGATGGCATTAATTTCATATTTATAAATTATGAACATGGTTTTGGGAATTAATAATATAATATAAAGATTTTTTTTATTTATTTCATCACAAAAACGTCTTACAAAATTATTATTTTTTACTTTCTCTTTGTTTCTTTCTTCATTTTGCCATCAATAATAAAAAAGAACATCGAATAATGGTGAGATTTTGATGTACACGCAGGAGCGTATCTAAATGGTTAATCAAGAACAAGGTGTCACTCAAATGTCTGAATCAAATGTTTCAGTCAGCAAACTTAAAGCTCACGAATATTCATTAAAACGTAATCAGCTAACTAAACAAGAACCCTAGATCCTCTTTTATCGGGATAGATCAAAATTCGAATATGAACTCAGCAACAATTGACTAAACACATGGGCTCAGGCCCTAAGACCCAAAAACATAAAACTAGACCCAACAAATCCTTTCCTTAAACTGAATTGCCTCATGTATTCAGTTTAACTTCCACATCTTGAACTCCAAGCAACTTTCTCAAACGTATCAAGCTTCACAAGCTTTGTCATTGCATCTGCAATCTGCTCCTCACTTCTGCAAAATGATAGCTTCACCACTTCTTGATTTACAAGCTCTCTTAAGTAATGGAACCTCACATCAATATGTTTAGTTCGTCTATGCATCACGGGATTCTTAGATAGCTTAATTGTTGAACTATTATCACAGAAGATTTCCATGACACCTCAAGATTTAACATTTACGTCTTCCACCAACCCTTTCATCCAAACACAGTGGCATGCACACGAAGTTGCAGCCACATACTCTGCCTCCGTTGACGACAGTGTAACTATTTCTTGCTTCCTGGAGCTCCAACACACTGCTGCATTACTGAGTAAACATACATCGGATGTACATCGTCTGTCTTCAATATCTCGAGCATAGTCACTGTCTGTGTATACTTTCAGCTTTCCAATGGAGCTTCTTTCATAAATTAAACCATATGTATATATACCTCGTAGATAGCGCAGTACTCGTTTAGCAATATGCATGTGCTTTTCTCTTGGATTACTCATGAAAAGAGACATTAAACACATTACATATGCCATATCAGGTCGAGTTACTGTGAGATACATCGAGCTGCCCACCAGCCGCATATATTCAGTGACATCAACAGCCTTCCCTACACCAGCTTTAGTAAGAATTGTGCTTGGAACTATGGGATTTTTGACTGAATTTCCTTCCCACATCCCAAACCTTTCAAGAACTTCTTTTGCATAGTTTTCCTAACATATCCGAATTCCATCATCATTCTGCTGTACTTTTACTCCAAGAAAGAATCGCATTCTTCCCAAATCTGTCATCTCGAACTCTTGCTTCATTGATTGTTTGAAGCTTTCACACATCATATGATCATTGCCTGTATAAATCAGATCATCTACATATAAACTTACGATGATCATTTTATTCCAAACCTTCTTTACAAACAAGGTGTGATCATAGTTGCTCTTCTTGAATCCTTCACGTTTGAAATAGCCTTCAATTCGTTTGAACCAAGCCCTCGGGCTTGTTTCAGCCCATATAAAGCCCGTTTCAAACGATAAACCTTTCTTTCTTCCCCTTTCTTGATGAAGCCTTGAGGTTGTTCCACATGAATAGTTTCTTTTAGCTCTCCATGCAGGAAGGCGCTTTTTACATCAAGTTGGAACACGATCCAAGAGTTTTGTACAGCCATAGTCAATAATGTTCTAATCATGTCCCACCTAGCCACAGGAGCAAAGACTTCGTTGTAGTCCACACCCTTTGTTTGAGCATATCCTTTAACTACCAACCGAGCCTTGTACTTGTCAACCATTCCCTTCTCATTCAACTTGGTTTTGAAACCCCATTTTACTCCAATTGGTTTTGTGCCATTTGGAAGCTCAACAAGTTCCCACCTATTATTCAGTTCTATCGACTGCAGTTCACTTTCCGTTGCCTTTAACCATTTCTCTTCTTTACTTGCTTCTTCAAAGGTTGTTGGATCTTCCATTGAACTGAATAATGCAAAGTTTGCTTCGTCTTCTGATAAACTTTCCCCACTTTGATAATCATCCATCCAAACAGGTGGTTTTATGGTTCGTCTTGATGGACCTGCTGAAGTTGGCTCGACATTTGTGGTGTCAACATCAGAACTTTCTTGAGTATTAGCTGTATTGGGGATAGTGTTTTGGTCTACCCCATTTTGTTCTGCAGGCTCTGATGTAACATTTTGTTCATGTTGGGTTGCACTTTCTTCTTCCCTTTCCACTATCAACTCGGTTTGCCCTACCTTCTTTTCATTCCAGATCCACTTTCCATCTTCTTAAAAAATAACATCACGACTAATAACGATCCTTTGTTGAACAGGATCGTAAAGTCGATAAGCTTTGGATTCTGAGCTTATGCCTAAAAAAATGCACTTGTGACTTCGGTTGTCTAGCTTAGTTCTCAGCTGTTTTGGTATGCGTACATGACCAATACAACAAAAAACCTTAAAGTAATCAACATTCGGTTTATTACCAGACCAAGCTTCTTTAGGTACCTTTTCTTCTAATGAGGTTGTAGCACTCCTGTTGATCATAAATGTGGCCCAATTTGCTGCTTCTAACCAGAACCACTTTGGTAATGATTTCTCAGCCAAAAGACATCTAACCATATTCATAATTGTTCTATTTCTGCGTTCCGCTACTCCATTTTGTTGTGGAGTGAACGCAGTGGTTAGTTGTCTTTTGATACCATTAGTTTCACAAAATTCATTAAAGGACCTTGAATTGAATTCTCCCCCCCACCATCACTTCTCAAGCCCCTGATTTTACACCCCGTCTCGGTTTCTATCGTAACTTTGAATTTCTTAAATGTATCAAAGCTTTCTCCTTTGTGAGACAAAAAATAAGTCCAATTCTTTCGAGAGAAATCATCTATAAAAACAAGTATGTACCTTTTTCCACTATGAGAGATTGGAGTTATAGGGCCACACAAGTCAGTGTGAACAAGTTGAAGCCTTTCAGATGCTCTCCACATACTCTTCTTCGGAATACTTTCCCGTTGTTGCTTCCCGACATTACATACTTCACACCCCTTTGATTGGCTTGTCACTTTAGGTAGCCCTTTGATCATTTGTCTGTATTGCATCAATCGAATAGTTTTATAATTTACGTGCCCAAATCTTTTGTGCCAAAGTTGAGTAACATTCTCCTCTTCAACATGCATGCACTGACTTGTGAAAGCCTTCATCACACCATGAACAATAAACATTATGTTTTTCGTCATCTGTGAGGTCACGATCAGTCCCCTTTGTGGGTGATAGAGTTTGCATGTTCCATTCCGAATGACCAGCTCTAACCCTTTCTCTTGCAATTGACCAACACTCAAGAGATTTGAAGTCAAATCAGGTACAAAATATACATTTGTAATGACTTGAATAATTCCTTCTACTTCAAACCTGATGTCGCCAATGCCTTTGACACCTAGCCGAAGATCGTTTCCCAGTTTTACGCTGTGCTTGAACGTGTCATCCAAATGAATGAACCAGTCTCTTGTTCCTGTCATATGATTAGAACATGCAGAATCCAAAAAGCAAATCTTATCTGTTGTTGCAACTTATGCATGTGTCAAGAGCAACAAATCTTCACCTTCATCATAGTTTACCGGTCTCTCACCTTGTGGACATTCAGACAGAAAATGTCCCATCTGATGACACCTGTAACACTCTATCGATGACTTGTCAAATTCTGTTTGAATCCTCCCAACTGCTTAGTCTTCCACGTCCTCGACCACGACCAGAATATGAATCAGTCTCTACCTTTAGGACTTGTTCGTTGCTGCCTTTGCGTTTGAGTTTCTGTTCATGAACCAGTAGTGAACTCTGCAATTCATCCACGCATCTATATCTTTCGACTCTTGAACTGAACAGACAACAAACTTGAATTTTTCTGTCATGGATCGAAGGATCTTCCCCACAATTACGCATGTCATTAGCCAGCACCATAACACGACCAAAGTACTCAGTCATGGTTTCTCCGTCCATCTCTAGGACTTCAAACTCCCGGCGCAGCCCAGATCTGTTTGGCCGTCTCTTTCTGAGTAATTGTCTTCAATATTTGTTTGTCAATGGACTGAAACAAATAATTTCTTCAACAGCCGTCACTTGCTCACCTTCCCGGTGTTCACCATACCCAGTCTCGCTCACTCGCCAATACTCTTTGGACCTAAGTAGGTTTTCCATGACCAAACTCCAATGATCATCGTCACCGTCAAATCGAAGAACACATTGAGTCTGGAAATTGGTGGTTTCTTCGGCCATGGCTCTCACGTCTCTCTTTTGAATTCCCGCTCTGATACCACTTGATAGATTCAAGTAATATCAAAGACTCAAAAGATTTGTAATGAAAGCTTGGCAATATATAGGCCCAGCCCTTGTTCTCATCCAATAGTTCATTGGCTAAAATTTGGATTTCGTTGATCAAAAACAACTAAATATGTTGTTAATTACTGAAAGATATAAATTAGTCGTAATATATAGACTTTTAATTTCTTTCCAATAATTTGTATATAAATTGTAATATCATAAATATTTCAAATGAATATTCTTTTTTATTATAAGACCATGAAATCTTATTATAATTCGCCAAAGAGAATCACAATAATATAAGAAATAGTTATTACCGCAAGAAACATAAGTTCAATTATAATAAAAATATAAAGAGAGGGTTTAGACTTTTATTAAATTTGAAGCTCCTTTATAAAAATAAGTTGTTCCATGCCTACAAATCGAAGGTCATAAGCAAAAGTTATTGATTTGATATTCTATTAGTAGTAAAATCAAAGGTTGGTGGTATTATTTACCGTGTTAAATCAGTGAACAATACGTTTTTTGTGTTTATATACATATTAAGTCTGAGATTAAACATAAAAGTGGTGTAGCTTCAATTTTCTTAGGGAGGACGGAGTGGAGGCACGGGTTAGCCACGGATTCCACGGGTTGGACGACGGGTAACACCGCCGCAACGATAGCGGGCTTCGCACGAGTATAGGGTCACGGGTATTAAAGCCCGTTGGAACCTGATCGATTTAATGTAGCCGTTTGAGGATTATGACCGTTGGAGGGGACCGTTGGGGGGGGGGAGGGTATTTAAATAAAAAAAATCAATTTTATATATTATCTCAATTAGTTTTTCACCTATATATATATATATATCTTTACACAATATTATTTTACATATTCTCTCACAGATAAATCTCAAAATGTTTAAGCGCGCTATTTACATCCCGGAATCATTTAATAGTTCGTCATCGTCCAACTCGAGTAGTCTTGAATTTTTAAACCTCGTTGTTCAAGCAGCCGAAGTTGAGTAATATCTTACGGACGGCGAAGACGAGTAGTATTTTTTTTATTAATTGTACTTTTTTATTATTTTTTTTATTGATTGTATTTATTCATTAATTGTATTTTAATTTTATGTTTATTTAATGAGATGTGATTTTTTTTAATGAAATATTATTTTAATAAAAAAAATTGAAGGGCTTATTGGTTCTACAACCTCCTTTTAGAGTTGAAAAGGGTTCAAGATGATAAAAATGACATGGTACATTTTAATTGGGTAAAATGAGAGGGTTCCATGGGTACCACTCCCTCCACCGTTTGTTAGTTGTTATTAGTTTAATTGTTGTTTACTAGGTGTTATGGAAAGGTTTTTGAAACGAAAATCATGTTATTCAGGACATAGTTTAGTTGATTTAGATAAACGTTCTTGGGATCCTGCCGATAGGAAAAGAATTTTGGATTATCACCATGCTTAAAGAGATAAGATACGAATAAAGTATTTACTTAACGGACCTTGTGAGCTAACTTTTTATATTAAAAGGACTACAGGGGTAAATTTTGAAAAGCCATTTATTGTTGACTTTTATCAACCTTCACAATTTTTAAAAAAATATAAATAACTTTTGAGTAAATTACAAAAATCGTTCTTTATGTTTATAGCATTTTTTCATATATTGTCCTTTAGAACAAAAATTGTCAGAGATCGTCCTTTATATTTACAAATCTTGCACGTTACGTCATTTGGATCTAACCCAGTTAAATTTTTCAGTTAAGTCTGGTCATGTGTAAGACACAATGAGGGTACTTTTGTAATTTTACCCATTTAATTAAAAAATATATTAATTAAAATATATATAAACCCTCTCTCTCTCTCTCTCTCCCCCCTCTTTCTCTCTCTCGTCTCTCTATCTTCTCTCTTTCTCTCCACTCTCTCTAGAGGAGAGAGAGGAGAGAGAAATAGTGGGTTTATAGATATTTTAATTAATATATTTTTTAATTAAATAAGTAAAATTACAAAAGTACCCACATGTGTCTTACACATGACCAGACTTAACTGAGAAATTTAACTGTGTTAGGGTCAAATGACGTAACGTACAAGATTTGTAAATATAAAGGACGATCTCTGACAATTTTTGTTCTAAAGGACAATATATGAAAAAATGCTATAAACATAAAGAACGATTTCTGTAATTTACTCAAAAGTTATTTATATTTGTTTAAAATTTGTGAAGGTTGATAAAAGTCAACAATGAATGGCTTTTCAAAATTTACCCCTCTAGTCCTTTTAATATAAAAAGTTAGCTCACAAGGTCCGTTAAGTAAAATTACAAAAGTATCCATATGTATTGAAATGGATGTGAATTTTTAGCATGGTGTTTAATTTATTTGTAAATGGTGTTTTAATTTTTAGCATGACATTTTTTTTAAGCATTTACCCTTACCATTTAAAACACGTGTCGTATTCTAGTGACTTTTACACTTCTTAGTTATAGTTTATAATTCGTTGTATTATTGTAACATTGTGTAATATCATTTAATAATATTGACAAGTCTTATTCTTTACAAACATTTCCACAACGTTTAATAAGCAAGAAATGTGTGGGCCCCACGGTATTTATATCTAAAGTATTGTAAAAATGTTTGTAAATTTCATTTCTCTATTTTTTATTAACGCGCCCATGTTTTATAGCACGTACATGGATTGCATCATAGTTTATTCAATATTTTCTCTTAAAACAATTTGAAAATCTCTAGTAGTTTTGTAAATTGTAATATATAAAAAGCCATGATTTGCTTATTGACCAAAAGTCAAACGTGGTTATTAAACGATTTGTTTTATTTAAACTTCGTCCGTAGGTATTTAAATTTTTTCCATTTTTACAACACATATTTCACCTGTATTAAAAAGTCTTTAGGTATTTATTTGTTCACTTTTCTAAAAAAATGAAAATATTTATATTTAGTAACTAAATTAAATAAAAATAACCCAAAAGCATACATTTAATAACCGCAACAGAAAATCATAAATACGTTTAAATATAAGAAAAAAGATTAAGTACAAAATAACAAAATGAAACATATCTACAACTAATTCCCATTTCTTATAAAAAAATTAATGTTTTCAAAAAATATTAAAAGCTTTAATGAATATTGTAGTTTGTGTTTAAGTCGATGCGTTTTAAATGCAAGAATTAAAAACATTCCTTACTCCATCTTCGGCTTTTTTTTTTTAACAATCTTACATTTTTTACCGGCATTTAATCTACTTCTATTAGCGAACATCATCAAAACCTGCACACTACAGGATTCGAACCCTCACCCATTGGTGAGTAAAATACACCATTTACCACTAAGATGTCCTTTTGAGGACTTTTGACTATCTTACATAATTTTTATGATAATAAAATTTTAAATATAAGCAAGATCCGAATATATATAAACAACACAAAATCTTATTTATAAAAATACATTAATCTCTTGAATATATACATATACACACACTTCACTATCATTAATACCAACATCACCGTCACCGCTACCACCACCATTTTCTATGACAAAATCAGAAATCAAAACACAAAACCAAAAGAAAAAAAAAATAGATGAGATGATTAGCACAAAGATCAGAAGCAACATGCACGTGATATTGGCACGGCTCAATCAGAAAGCAACATTCAACACGTTATTTGAACATTATGTTCTTATTGAACCGAACCAATATCTCGTTCGATCGCTTCAACAAACCTAACTCCTAAAGCATAGACATTCATATATCTAAGTTGTTAATGAAAAGCAAATAAATAGGAATGGGAATTAGAAGAGAGGGTGTTGGTGGTGGTAGGGCATTGAAGGAGTGGAATTAATTATTCCAACTACCCAAACAATGGAATTAAGAAAAAGAGTGGGGGGAGTTGGAATCTGAGTTAATGAAGGAGCAGAAAGATGTCACGGGGACAATTCCTGGACATTTATTAGGGGTCACGCCAGAGGATGTTTTCCCTCTATTTTAACTAAAGGTTAATTGCATTCCTAATAATTAATAAATATGTATATATTTTTTTTCCATTTGAAGAAGGAGAAGATGGGAACTAGAAGGCCTCCGGTGGGAGTATCAAAAACATTTATTAGGGGTCAAGACTATGATTATGAAAGAATTGTCTGGTTGAAAATACACGGGGTCCAACTGGGAGATTCTAAATTCACTTGGCTCAGAGATGATGGGTCAGTTGCTAGCAAACTAGACAGATTCCTAGTATGCAGCTCCTTTCATAATATCTGGCCTCATGCGTCAGTTAGGGCCCTAGAAAGGAAATGGTCGGATCATCGTCCGATAGTTTTAACGTGCAAAATTTTTGACTATGGTCCGTGTCCCTTCAGATTATATAACTCTTGGCTATCTTCTTACGATCTCCCGATGGTAGTTTACAACTCCTGGAAGTCTAAGGTGGTCAAGGGCAGGCCAGATTTTGTCCTCTCGAAGAAAATCAATATACTTAAGAAGGATCTAAGAGTCTGGTGCAAAGATAAAAGGTCAATTCAAAAGGCTGAAGGGTGCGGTTTGTCTGAGGAGGAAAAGGAACAGAGGTTGGGGTGCAAAAAGAAACTAATAGAAATCCACAATCAAAAGAACTTGGATTTAAGGCAGAAAGCTAGAATTAGCTGGTTAGTTGAAGGGGATGAAAACTGTCTTTCTTTCATGGGGTCATAAACGGGAAAAAAAGTCGTAACAGAATCAATGGTTTAACTATCGATGGGGAGTGGGTGTCCGAACCTGCTGTAGTCAAAAGGGAAATTTTAAACAGAACCTTGTGCCACCAGGCCTGCATTCTTAAACTCTAACCTGGGTAAGTTATCGGATATGAGCAATATTAAGCTGGAAGAGTGCTTTTCGAACGCTGAAATCCAGGAAGCTGTATGGCAGTGTGCCGGGGGTAAAGCCCAGGGTCCGGACGGCTTAAAATTCGACTTCATTAGGAAGTTTTGGAAACATTATGGGTAAGGATTTTATGAAGTTTATGAAGCACTTCGAAGCCAAAAAGTCTTTCACAAAAGGTAGTAACGCTTCCTTTATTACCTTAGCCCCGAAAGTTAACGACCCGGAGTCAATTAACGACTTCAGGCCCATTTCTCTAATTGGGGTGATGCCTAAGGCCCTTGGCAAACTCTTAGCTTTGCGTATTCAAAATGTTATTGGTTCTGTGGTGGGCCCTGAGCAAACAGCTTTTCTAAAAGGAAGGAACATTTTTGATGGTCAGATTTTAGTTAACTCGATTCAGGCTTGGGATAAAAGAGCATCGGTAAAGATGATGATGTTTAAGGTGGACTTTGCTAAGGCTTTTGACTCACTAAACTGGGGTTTCCTTGATTCGGTGATGGGTCAAATGAACTTCGGATTAAATTGGAGGCACTGGATAATAGGATATCTCAAGTCCGCTCGAGCTTCTGTGTTAGTGAACGGCTCTCCGACATATGAGTTTCAAATGGAAAGGGGGGTTAGACAAGGTGACCCTATATCCCCTTTCCTCTTCATTCTCGCTATGGAAGGCCTCTCGGCTATGATGAAATCGGCTACCCAAAATGGTATGTTTAAAGGAGTTACTCTTCCAAATAATGGCCCAACTATTACTCATACTATGTACGCGGACGATGTATTCTTTCTTGGGGAATGGGAGGTCGAGAATATTATGAATCTCAAACGGATTCTGAGATGTTTTTACTTATTATCGGAGCTAAAAATCAATTTTCATAAAAGTAAGATAATTAGAGTGGGGGTCTCGGAATTGGAAGCTTCTGCATTCGCAGAACATATGGGCTGCTTGAGGGACTCTTTTCCTTTAGTGCATCTCGGGTTGCCTATAGGTGCCAACATGAAGTTGGTCAAGAATTGGGAGGCGGTGATAAACAAATTCAAAACGAAGCTTAACAAATGGAAGGCCAAAAATCTTTCTTTTGGTGGGAGACTTACTCTTTCGAAGTCAATCTTGGGTAGCCTGTCCCTGTATTATCTTTCGATGTTCAAGGCTCCTTGCAAAGTTATCAAAGAGATGGAATCAATAAGAAGACGATTCTTATGGGGTGGTATTTCGTCTACAAAAAAAATTCACTGGGTCACTTGGAACAATGTTTTTAAGCCTAGAAGAATGGGTGGGCTTGGAGTGGGAAGCCTTAGTATAATGAATCAAGCCTTTCTTACAAAGTGGAAATGGAAAACTTTGGCTGATCCGAACAGTTTGTGGGCCTCCTGTATTAAAGCTATACATAACGCCCCCTTGGGGTCTCATAAGGAACTTCATGAAAAACCTATCCGTGATTATTGGTCGGCAATTGTTATAGCTTCCAATGATTTGGGTCCCTTGGGCTCTGCTCTCAACAACCAAATAAGGAAACAGATCGGAAATGGGTGTAATTCTTCCTTTTGGAAGCTTCGATGGTTCGGGCTTGGATCTTTCAAGATGCTATTTCCATACTTGTACAAAATTGAAAAATGCAAGTCATGCCGGATCGCGGACAGGGTGGTGATCCTAAATGACAGATCTGTGGGATTTAAATGGGAATGGACGAACCAATCGATTGCTAGAAAAAGGGCTGCAGAAATTTTAGATCTGGAAGACATGATCAGTTCTTACAAGTTTGCGGTAGGGGCTGATAAATGGGTCTGGGTCGGGGACAAGTCGGGTGCATTTTCTACGGAATTGTGCAGGAAATGGATTGACGATAAGTCCCTATCCGCTACGAATCTGAATATAATATGGTGCAAATGGGTTCCTCTTAATGTTCGGTGCTTTGTTTGGAAATTACTGCAATATAGGCTTCCGATGGCTAAGTCGTTGGTCGCTAGAGGTATCCAACTCCCTTCTTCTCTATGCTCTCTTTGTATGTTAGATATAGAATCGGAAGACCACTCTTTCATCTGTTGCCCGGTCGCGAAAGAAACTTGGAGCAGAATTAGTACTTGGATAAGGGTTAAAATATCGAATCAATCATCAGTTATTGAATTGGCAGATCTATTAAAGTCCTGGTCGGGTTCGAAGAAAGTAAAGAAGATAAGATGTGTTATTGTCTATTGTACGCTGTGGTTGTTATGGAAGGCAAGAAACAAGTGGGTATTCTCAAAGGTTAGAAAATCAGTGAAGGAGTTAGTGGAAGACATAAAAATACTAAGCTTTGACTGGTGCACACTTAGGGGAAAAAACCGAAATAGTAGCCGGGAGGTGTGGACAGTGAATCCGATAACTGGAATAGGCTAAGAATGGTGGCCCGATGTAACCTGTAACTATTGATACGTGGTTTTATTTTTTGTTTTTCTATTGTTTTGGTGATGCCGTTTGGCGTGGTTGTAACTGAGGTATTGCTAGTTCCCCGTTAGTTTTTCTATGAAAATTATCATTGTTGTCGGTAAATTTTTTTTTTTTAATAAATATAGGTATGGACAAGAATTGGTTTCAAAAGAGGAATGGAATCAGAACCAAAATATAACCAGCTTTTAATTTGGTTAGGTTATACGGTATTGATTTTTTTTTTCTTTTTTATTTTTAAATGTGAAATGGTTTAGGGGTGTAAACGGGTTAACCTGAGCTGAAGTTCACCTAAGCTCTAGCTCCGATTGTTTAACTTAAGAGGCTCAAGCTCTACTCGTTTCAATCTTTACTTCTAAAGCTTAAGCTTGACTCTGGGCGATTTTCAAGTTTGGGTTTGACTCGTTTATTATTTGTTAATTATTCAATTATTTTCATTTTATACATATATGATTATTTTCTATATATGTGTAAGTATAAATTTATATATAACATAATGTATATATAGTTACTTTTGTCATTTTTATATATAATAACACTATGTTAGAATCCCGTGTATTACACGAGTTGAATAAATGTAATGTGATATACTTAGTAATAAAAAATTTATGTCTTAAAAAACCCGTGTTAAATAAAATGTAATGCAATACGTTAACACATACACTCGTCAAAATATGTATTTAAAAAAATATACTTTGACATGAAAATTATAAATCCTGTTAAGGTAATTTTTAAAACATTTTTTTTCAACTAAATATTAAAATTTTTCTTTTATATAATTGATAAATGTTAATTCATATTTCGACACGTTAATTTTTTGTATATACGCGGTATCAAATTTTTTTTCAACTATCTATAATTTGAGTATGATGTTGCTATATTAGAAAAAACTTTTAGTGTGTCGGAATTATTTGATACTTCATATATGCAGTCATCATACTACATATATGCAGTATGATGATACTGTATATATGCAGTATCAAAAAAGTTTCGACACGTTAATTTTTTGTTTTTATATAGCAGCATTATACCCAAATTAAAGATAAAAATGTTTAATTTATTAATGTAATTTAAAAAATAATAATAATAACGTATGAAAAAGTTATTAAAGTTTAAAAATTGAGGAAAATTTTTTCTAGTTTTCTCATGGGAAGGGGTTTTCTCATAAACCCAACCCTATATATATATATGAGAAAAGTGAACATGGGGCTGTTAATCATCTAACTTAGATGCGAAACCTAACAAACGACGTAGTTTTATGTTTCCTCTCCCAATCAGTTCATCAATTTCACTTTCTGCAAACATTTTGTCAAAAAAAAAAAAAAATGATTTGCGTCCATATTCCTGCTTCCGACGAAAATGATTTCAATCAAAAAGAGTCTAAATTTATGTTAACGTTTTATGTCAATCTCCAGGAAGAATCTATAATTTTTATTGTTTGAATATTAGTTTGTAGTAAAAAGGTATCAGGATATGAGGAAGCCATCTCGATAACCAAGAAACATGATTTTCTATTTTCTATATTTTTACTCTTTGAGCATTAAGATATCAAAGTTGTGAGGAAGCCATTTAGCTACGTGAGAAATTGATCGAGAGTAAATATTAGGGATAATTGAAGAAGAGTAAATAGAGTTTCAAAAGAATTAAAATTAATTTTAATTTGTTTTAATCAAAATTACGTCATTTTGTTGGGTTTCACATCTAAGTTAGATGCTTAAGACTAAACGTAATGCCGTAGGGCTGTTCAAAAAGCTCGCGGCTCGCTCGAAAATCGCTCAAAAAAAGCTCGGCTCGAAAAAAGCTCGGTTGTAAACGAGCTGAGCCGAGCTGACTCGAATTGTAATCGAGCCGAGCTCGAGCTAGGGTTGGGTTGGCTTGGATCGGCTCGGGGCTCGGCTCGTTAGCTTGTCTAAATAACTAATATATATGTGTGTGTTATATATGTGTTATATTTGAAGTATGAGGTTTTGATTTTTTAAGTTAATTTGTTTTCAAGAACTCTAAGTTTTGAACTAAAATTTTATTTTATTTACCGTTGTATTTACTCTCAACTTTATAAGTTTTGAGTTATGTATATTTTTTTTGTCTTTTATATATTGTCCCTTCCATCTATTTAGTTTTTTTGAAGCCAATAAACTTCAAACCGAGAATAAAAAACTTTTTTTTGTTTATATATATTAATGTGTAAAAAAAAACGAGCTAGCTTGTTGGATCGGGATCTACCTTGATCCAATGATTCAACACATTAACCGAACCAAATCGTGCGGAATCCGATTTGATTGGCAATCCAATCTATGACACGGATCGGGTCTTAAGAAACGAGCGGATTAGATGTCGAGACGAAGGTTTCTATCAACCCTTTGGTGTAGAGAAGTTGGATACAAGACCTGGAAACTCTCAACGGACAGAGATTCGACAATACAGGTGCAGAGAGTTTGTGTTTTGTTGGTCCTGCTCTGGTCAGTCTCTCTATGTGTATATCTGTTGTATTTCCGTGTTGTATGTGCTCATGAAGTGAAAGTTATATATATAGTGCAGAGGCCATTCGTACGAATGAGCCATGTGAATGGACTCATTCGTGCGAATGAATCAGCAGAATGGTTCATTCTTAAGAATGAATCATCAGAATGGTTCATTCGTACGAATGAATCATTCTCATGACTTATTCTAGCGAATGAATCATTCTCATGAGCTATTCGCGCGAATGGATCATTCTCATGATCCATTCGTGCGAATGGGCCTTTCATTAGCACGATTGATCAACGTTATTGCTATTTATCAGATCGTTTAATACACAGTCATTATATATGAGTAAACATTAAGGATAAACATGTAATTTCATTACTACATCAAATAATTACATTAAACATAGATGAAATACATATTACAAGGGATTAGGGACATATTATGCATCTACATACTCCCCCTTGGACCTAGATCCCTTCAAAATGACCTAACTAACATTAGTTGGTCTTCAACATCTCTTTTGTACGAGTTTTCCAGTTAACTCCGGCGTGTATGTCAAAAGCAAAGCATATACGTATTACTTTCACATACTGCAACGCCTGGTCTATATCTGCAACTTCAAAAAACGGTTGACACTTGTATAGAGTTGTAACATCTTGTTCAGACAAGTTGGTCAGCCACAAGGGATCAAAGACCC
Source organism: Smallanthus sonchifolius (assembly GCA_023525975.1). Lineage (NCBI taxonomy): Eukaryota > Viridiplantae > Streptophyta > Magnoliopsida > Asterales > Asteraceae > Smallanthus > Smallanthus sonchifolius. The sequence continues at coordinate 3,053,607 of CM042024.1, read as the reverse complement.
TGATGGTCTCCCATGACCCTTCTTTACAAAGCACTATAACAGCTTCACCAGTACGCCCATCATAGTACCACCATTTGAACTGATCTGAGAAGTCCTGGATCATTTTCCTTAAAGGAATCTTCTTCATGATCGTTGGAGGCTTCCACTTTAAGACAATTAGGGGCTTCTTGGTGACTGGATGAACCTTTTCCTTATGAATGTAACGTGTAGGCATTTGTGGCTTGAAGTTCACCCACTTCTTCCGGTATTCGTATTGTAATTGACGTTCAAACCATTCGGATAGACCGGAAGATTCGCTGTATAGAAGCTTTAGACGCGCCAATTGATTTACTTCAAATGCGGGCAGCGTCTTGAAATCATGAGGGTACCTGAAATATTGTATGCCCTTCTCTCTTTTTATAGCATAGCAGCTTAAGTCGTTGAAGTATGCCCAACTGATTATACGACCATCAGACTTGTGTCCTTTGAGTCGATAAACTTTAGTGTACTTGGTTGGAGGAGAGGACTTTGAGATCTTTTTTAATTCGGCCATGTATTCCATCCACTGAATTTTACATTCATTCAGCTCGTCAATGTCAATAGTGGAGGGACCGGCTTCATCCTGTTTGTTGTCGATAATGCGGTTGACCTCCTCGTCGAACTGCTGAGTGAATAAGTCCACGAAGGAGGGAAGATCATCACCATCTACTGATGTGTACTTTGGATATTCTTGATCAGTGATGTCTTCGACTTCAACCTCATCAACGTCTTCTAGTTCGTCAGAAGAGGGATAATCAGTTGTTGAAACAGATGCCTCTTCAGTAATGACTTCGTCAGGATTCATTTGAAATAGCTCGGCAATCTGTTCTTTTGACAAGCAATGCACGATTTCCCCTTCCTCTTTGTCATAAATAACTGAATGTTGGATGATCCCTTGCATGTCAAGCACATAAGTTAACTTTGAAGGTTGTTGCTTGAGAGGCATCACATCCAAAACTTCAGTGCCCTTTTGTGTATCTGATGATGGGCCTTCTGATTTGTCTGATTTTTGCTTAGTGCGTGCCTCTGCTTCTGCTGTCTTTGAAGCACTTGATGCAGCACCAGCATTGGCACCATCATCCTTATCTTTGTCATTATTATCATCATCATCGTCACCATCATCATCCTCGTCATCATCATCATCATCATCATCATCATCATCATCATCATCGTCACCATCATCACCATCTTTGCGAGCACCCTCAATTCTGGGTGTCGTGTCCCTTCTGCTTTCTAAGTCTTCCAACAGTCTCTTATTTTCCTCCTCTATCCTTTGTATTCTCTGAGCATGTGCATCAACAGTTTTAGACAACTGTTGATTCTGGTTTGTAGCAGTGAGAAGGAGGGCTTGTTGATCATTGCATCTATTGGAAAGACTTGTGATGGCTTGGGCTTGTTCAGTATTTTGCAGAGTCAACTGACTGATCTGCGAGCCCTGAAGATCTAAACGCTTTGACTGTTCTTGATTTTGAGCCAGAAGCTGCAGTACCAAGCTGTTTAGAGTGATGATTTGATCGTTCAACGAAATAGTCGGCAATGATGTTGATGACTCAGCTCGAGTAGTGGCTGGCTGTGATGTATGAGCAGTCGTGTAGATGGGAGGAGGAATCGGAGGCACAGTTTGTGTCTGAGGCATGGATGTTGACATTGGAGCCTCAGACCTGGTGGCAGTTGCTGTTGTAGCAGAGGTGCTCTCCGTCCTTCTGACAAGTTTGAACTTTTGGCGTTTGGCCATTCTCTTCATTCTTCCTTTCTTGACTGGGGTAGATTGGGAAGAAGGAGCAGCAGATACTTGTGGACAGTCAGGGACAAAGTCAGCATCCCTGACGTCATCATCATTAACCCTTGAGCTTCCTTGATCTGCTCCCCTCTTTCGTTTTGTGGCGACCAATCTTGCCCCTTGTTGACTGATTTCGAATTCATCTTCAGTTTCCTCAGAATCAGTAAACAGGACGGTGTCCAGGTTAACGTCTTCTGGGTTAGTTGGAAGGGATGAATCGATAGCAGTAACAGTAGGAGTGGTGGCAGCGGTAGATGGAACATTAGGAGCATTGCCACCACCTCCCTGACCATCTTGGTCGTCGTCATCTTGGTCGTCAGCTGGAGGCACAACAATATCCTCCCTGTCAGAATCACTATTATCGTGACGCCAATTTCTGTTTGCAGGTGCCATATAATCAGAATTTGCCAGATGTCCAATAAGGCGTTTATGTGGAGGCTTTGTTGGTCTTCCCCTATAAGTCTGTACCCGGTTTAGTGTGACATCAGTCATATGCTCCAGCCTTATCATGTCAATATCGGATCGTGGCAGTAGAGGAAGTTGGTCATCGATTATCATCTGTAAGAATCGGGGGTACATGAGATACGCATTGTCCCCTTTTAGCGAGATGTTTTCCTTCAGGTGTGTGAACACCATCTCTGAAAAGTTGAACGGTATGTTCAACACTAGTGCCACAAATGCGCTCTGTATTGTTTCGCGCATATCATCAAATCCGCCACGACGGGAACCGAGGCAGTGAAGAAGAACGTGTCCTAGATATTTATACTGGGGACAGAGGTTCGCCTTGTTGAGAACGCCTTCGGCGACATTCCCGTCGTACTTTATTCTCATGAAGCATCCACGGACCAGATATTTATCCAGTGTCACTGGATCTTCAGGATGATCACCGAATTGACACAATCGGCGAATGTGAGAGGCAGATACAATAACCTCCTGTCCTGCAATCTTTCCCCGTATCACAGTTGGAGAAACTTCACAGTCTATTTCAGCTGTGGCCCAGAATTCCCGTTGATGAGAAGCATAGGGAGTGCAGATATAAGATATAGCATGGGCTATCCTGGATCGAGACAAGAACTCGATCATTCCAATAAACGGTCTTGCATTCTTTGAAGTTGGGATCATGTAAGCACAAATGTTGCTTTTTGTTGAAGCTTTAAGAACAACTGGAGCTCTGTGCGCCATAACGATCAGTCTGCAAACATAAAAACATGAAGCACATCAGATCAGTACATGCAAGATTTTGGAAATATGAACTTTTGGACCATTTTCCCTCTGTACGAATGAACCCTAAAAGTTGGTTCATTCGTGCGAATGGATCATTCTGCCTATTTATTCGTGCGAATGAGTTTCATTCATATGAATGAGTATTCATTCGTGCGAATGAGTCTTCATTCGTGTTAATGAGCGTTCATTCGTGTGAATGAGCATTCATTCGTGTGAATGAGCATTCATTCGTGTTAATGAGCATTCATTCGTGTGAATGAGAATTCATTCGTACGAATGATCATGAAGAATGTGTCCATTCGTATGACAGACGGGTCGCGATCCAAATTGTCCAAAAATCAACCAACACATGAAAAGATTTGTCGAAAAAGACATCAACACACTCGACTATGGTTTTCAACCAATATTCGACATTTTAATTGGTTTATTAAGTCAGATTTTAAGATTTTAGGTTTGGTTTTCGTTTTGAGCCCTAAATCTAGTCGAACATCCTCGAATCGGTATACACTTGATGAATACTTGTAGATTTATACCTGTAAAAAGAAATCGAATGATTAGATCGTGATTTGACGGAGTTTTGTTCAAAATCAGAAATTGATCGAACAGACGTGCGAATGCAGATTTTGAATTGTGCGAATGATGCTGCACATGCGAATGAATGGCGTATTTATAGGATGGCCTGGTTCATTCGTACGAGTGGATGAGCATTCGTGCGAGTGGACTCTCATTCGTGCGAGTGAACCAGATTTGATTCATTCTGCCACTCATTCATACGAATGGACCATTCTGGTCAGTCCATTCGTGTGAATGATCTATTCTCCTCATCCATGCGTACGAGTGAGCCATTCTGCTCATCCATTCGTACGAATGGATAACCTCATTTAGTAAATTAAACTTTTCAGGTTAAATGAGGTATCCGACCACATTGGTCTTGACAACAATTTGATTATGAAGTGAGGGATCAATTATGAAGTTTTGGAATAGTTTATGAAGTACAGGAACGATTTGATCAATCAGGGAGTCAAGCGGTTTTCAAATTTGGTTGATAACAGTCGTTCGAGTCTTATCAGATAATCTAAAATTCAGAAAAATTAAAATCTTTTTGGATTTTTTGAATATGTAATACTGAAAATAATATCAACAAGATATATACACGCATGTCTTAGTAAGAATGATCCTTATGAGAAATCATACAGACTTAGTGACTAATGATCTGAGACATTTTGAATTTTGTAGATACAACTATACAATGGTATTTACACATCTTTTTGTGAGAAAGATCCGAACATAGGATCAGTACTAAACTCATAGCAATCAGCAACATTGCAAATTATCTGAGCTTTAAGTACACTTAGTCAAAATGCGATCATTGATATGTTTGTCCATCTTAAACTTATGCAGACCTTTTCTCAACACTTACAAGATGATCTTGAAGGATTAAGTCCATTATCTGTGTGTCCCACACTAGTTAAGAATTGACTTGAATTACTTTTCAAAACATGTTAATGTTTCAAATCAGCACAACTTACTTAACCAATCATCATAAGTTCATGAGATCTCAGTTATTCCCTGTTGCTTCTTTACTAGACCAAATTTTTTTTTTTTTTTTTTTTTTTTTTTTTTTTTTTTTTTTTAGTATTCACAGTGACAGCCATCAGCTCATGGACGGCTTCAGCCAGGTATTTACAAGGCAATATGGCACGTATACAGCTAACGGTGTTTGTGTTCATCTTATCCCATGGATGGCTTCAACCAGGCTGCAACCCGGTAATATGGCACATATACGGATTCGGATTCATACTTTTATTTTATTCTTAATCGCATGGACGGCTTCAGCCAGGTATTTACAAGGCAATATGGCACGTATACGACTTCAGAATCTAATTTTTAATTTTATAACTACTTTCTGATATCTCATTAAACCGATGATAACTGGTGTGCATAGAATGAGAAACACCTTCAGTTTCTATTGTTGATTTTCGTCAATCCTTTCACCATTATGTGACTCACAAGACAATATCTAATATGGTATTGATTTATCATCAATGGTCGAGATTCAGTAAGATAAGCCTATCAATGCATCACATGTCGACTTAGTGTGACTATTCACTATGACATTAAATGCAATGTGCTTCATACATATGGTTAGTGTGCCATCACTTCCCAAAGGTTGGATACGATTTCTCATTTTTGAGTTTTTCAGATGTTTTTGGGTTTTAGACTGTACAAAAATGGAAAATCTTTTTTTTTTTTTTTTTTTTTTTTTTTTTTTTAACAAACTGTACACAAAATAGAAATCTTTTTGGAGTCTCAGAAAACTAGCGTCTGTGTACTATCATTTTTCTCAGCGAGAGATCATTTTCTTACTGACATTTTCTCCCCCTAAAATTTCAAAATGAAAAATCTTTTTGAGTTTTTGAGATTTTTAATAAACGCAAGAAAGAAAATATATACATGAACGTAATTGATAAAAATTAGTTTAGATTAGGAACCCAAGCCTTTACGGTCTTGGATTTTCCAGACTCATCTACAACCGTACAATCCATCCATTGTCCTTGTGGATTTTTGGAACAACCACCTGACTTTGAAGTACCGTCGTCAGAAGCATCATCTGATTTTGCTTTCCACACATGTTCTTTGTGCAACGACTGTTTGTGGTAAACAGTGGATTGCTTAACGATTTGTACAGGTGTGGAACTCGAATCAGAGACCAACAAGTCATGCATCTTTTGTTTAACTTTCTTTTGATGCACTTGTTGTTGGGTAAAAGAGTTAGATTTTGACTTTAAAACCTTTTGTTTATTTTCTGAAAAATTGTTAACTCTTTTACTTGGCTTCTGAAGATAAGGACAGTTGACAACAATGTGTCCTTTTGTACCGCACTCAAAACAGTATCTCCGCTCAACCATCCTCGGAGATCTGTATTGATTTTCACTTTGGTGAGATTTTGAACCACCAGCCTTAGTTTCTTTTTGTTCAGCTGAAGAGAGTGACTTGTTTGATTTAACAGACTCTCCAGCTTTAACAAAATTAACCTTTTTGATTGAGGCTTTGGTTACTTGACTCTTCTGATTAGAAGTAGTGGGATAAGCTGGACGGCAATTGGTTTGTTTAATTTTAAAAACAGTTTTAGAAGCAGATTTTGAAATACCAATGCTGTCATTCTGAGGAGCAGACGAGCTATTGTGTCCCAAACCACGAGTAGGGCACTCATCGTCGTCTTCATCCCACTCTTCTACTATTCCATCAACACACTGGGACTTTGAGGTCGAAGCACCATTATCGTCAACCTTTTGTTGAGAAATTTTGTTTTCGGTTGGATCAACGACAAGTGGCGTTTTGACCTTAAAGTCAATGATTGGGTTATCATCCGGTGTGTTTACCATGGTATTCAACACCGGTGGAGGACAATTTTTATACCCAAACCCAGCATTTTTCTGTCCTGGAGTGGACCGTGAAATCATGTAATCAAGAAGGTAAGAAGAGTTTGAATAACTTTTCAACTTTTGATTTAGAGTTTCATAATCACACTCGACAAGCACCAGCTTTTTCTTTGTTTCATCAATCGTGTTTAAATAAAAAGTGATAGCATTTTGTTTGTTGATAACACAGATTTCTAATTCATGAACTTGCCTGTTTAAAAGATCAATTTTGTTTTTGAAGGCAAGTTCGTTTCCCTTTAAAACACGGTTTGCTTCAAGACAATTAGTTAAATCAGCAATTAAATCTGTGTTGTGACTTTTAAGTGTCTCAATTTTCTTTTCAAGTTCATCACAATTTAAACACGGTTGAGATTCAGACTCACTTTCAAAACTTTCAGAATTTACCTGAATGCCTGTGGATGTTTTTACCATAAAAGCACAGCTACAGGTAGATTCAGAAGAGGAATTGTTAGTATCCACATCAGCTTTTGATTGACCTGAAGAGACGACAGATGATTTATGTTCATTCTCAGGTGTGAAGCCAGAACTGTTTGAAGATGTGTCGTCTGCAGCTGATGAACTTTCTGAAGCAATCTCTTTCTCAGCATCAGAATCTGATTCTTCATTGATTTCTACAGTCTTTGCCATGTAAGCTCCATCCCCTGAACTGCCATCAGTTCCAAATTTAAAAGACCAATCAATAGTCTCATCTGTTTGAACAACCATAGCTTTTGTTCCACTTGAAGTGCCTTTATCTTGTGTAAGAGTAACTGGAACAATGTTTGTTTCTGTATTTTGGGTTTGTGGCTTCGGTTGGCTTTGACGGTTGTTGAAAGGGTTGCGGTTTCCAGTCTGTTTAGGCTTTTCACATTGCCTAGCAAAATGCCCTTTCTCACCACAGTTAAAACAAACAACAGCAGATAGATCAAATCCATAAGTAGTGTCTTTGTTCCCTTCGAGAGTTTTACCAGTCCTTTTTACATAATCTCTCGCTCTTCTGACTGCACTTGCAAGAGCCCACATTATATCAATTCGATCCATTTCATCCTTATCAATCTGAGCATAGTCTTCTGCTGTCAGATGACTGTTTCCAACCTGTCCAGCAACAAGACTGTCATATGAATTGACAACGGTAGACAACAGCGCCATATGTTCCTTGGCCACTTCGATAGTAACTTTGTCGAAGTTGTCTGTTTGCAATTTAATGGGGCTTGGTTGAGGAGTACTAGCAGTATTTCCCTGCTGTGGAACCGAGCTTGAAGAAACTGAAGCGTGAGCTTTTGAAGACTGGCTGGCTGAAACATTTGACGTGTTTGATACAAACGCAGTCTGCAAAGGAGCATTTTGTTGAGTTGATGTAGAATAGTACAATGAAGGATCCTGAGCTTGTACGCCTCTCTTTAACTTCCACTTATTCATCACCTCTTGTTCTCTCAATTTCTGAAGAAATTCATTTATGTCAATGGTTTCAAGAGTATTGTTTTGTTTGAGAACCATCAAGAATGAATCCCATTTTGGTGGTAGCGCATCTGCCAAGCATTGAACCTTTTCTTCTTTTGTTGTTTTGACCCCATGGGCATGCAATTCACTCAACAAGTGATAGAATCTCTCAAATAGATCATCTAAGGACTCATTCCCAATATACATGAAATTTTCAAATTCCTTCTTAATGGCCTTAGCATTGATAGCTTTCAACGAAGCATTTCCTTCGTGACGTTGTTCTAAGGCATCCCACAGAGATTTTGAAGATGTAAACTGCCGGAATTGATGAAATATTTCTCTTGACATGGCCTGAGATAGGATAGCATATGCCTTCTTTTCTAAGTCATAATCTTTCCTTTGTTGTTCACTTAAAAGGGAAAGAAAAACAGTACTTCCATCCTCATTCAACACCTTTTGATATCCACTCTCTATCATCATCCATAAGTTTGTATCAACTCCATTAATGTGTATCTCAAACCTGTTTTTCCAGTGATGATATTCGTCCATTGTCATGAGTTTTGGAGCCTTGTTAGCATTTCCAGCTTCATTATCGATTAATAACAAGTTTTGGATTTTGCTGTTCTGACTGGCAACAAAGGCTAAGTCCGACATTGTAAAAAACGAAGTTTTTCGACACTTGAAAAAATTTCAGAAGAGATTTATGCGAATGGGTCTATTCGTGCGAATGGAATTATCTATTCGTGCGAATGGAATTATCTATTCGTGCGAATGGAATTTTCTATTCGTGCGAATGGAATTTTCTAGTCGTGCGAATGGAATTTCTATTCGTGCGTTTGGAAGTTTGAACAATGAGCGGGAGACTTGATCTATTCGTGCGAATGGTAGGAGCCATTCGTGCGAATGAAGTTCATCATAGTAGCCATTCGTACGACAGAGAGCAGTTTGACTTTTTTGCACCAAAAAGCACCAATGATTGATCCTTTTATCAGATCTGGAAATTGAGATGATCAGATCACTCAGAAACAATAATCACAAGATTTAAATGTGGCTAAACAACGATCAAGTGATCTTTATAACATTCAAGAGGATAGAAAAAGCAAGATTTAAAGGCAAGATCAGATTTTCTATGTTGAATCTAGAGCACACAGCTCTGATACCACTTTGTTGGATCGGGATCTACCTTGATCCAATGATTCAACACATTAACCGAACCAAATCGTGCGGAATCCGATTTGATTGGCAATCCAATCTATGACACGGATCGGGTCTTAAGAAACGAGCGGATTAGATGTCGAGACGAAGGTTTCTATCAACCCTTTGGTGTAGAGAAGTTGGATACAAGACCTGGAAACTCTCAACGGACAGAGATTCGACAATACAGGTGCAGAGAGTTTGTGTTTTGTTGGTCCTGCTCTGGTCAGTCTCTCTATGTGTATATCTGTTGTATTTCCGTGTTGTATGTGCTCATGAAGTGAAAGTTATATATATAGTGCAGAGGCCATTCGTACGAATGAGCCATGTGAATGGACTCATTCGTGCGAATGAATCAGCAGAATGGTTCATTCTTAAGAATGAATCATCAGAATGGTTCATTCGTACGAATGAATCATTCTCATGACTTATTCTAGCGAATGAATCATTCTCATGAGCTATTCGCGCGAATGGATCATTCTCATGATCCATTCGTGCGAATGGGCCTTTCATTAGCACGATTGATCAACGTTATTGCTATTTATCAGATCGTTTAATACACAGTCATTATATATGAGTAAACATTAAGGATAAACATGTAATTTCATTACTACATCAAATAATTACATTAAACATAGATGAAATACATATTACAAGGGATTAGGGACATATTATGCATCTACATAGCTCGACGAGCCACTAGCTGGCTCGATCTTTTTACGAGCCGAGCTCGAGCTCAATTTTTCAGCTCGAAAAAAAAATCGAGCCGAGCCGAACTGGCTCGTTTAATTTCGAGCTCGAGCCAAGCCTGGCTCGGCTCGGCTCGTTTACAGCCCTACGTAATGGTAGCGTCGTGGCTGGGGCGTGGTGCCACCTCACCCACCACGGGCGTGAAACACCGCGCCCGCCAGGTGGGGGTGGTGGGTTGAAGGTGGTGGTGTTCACGGCGTGGGGGTTCTCTTTTTGACCGTTAGGGCTATCCGTTGGAGGGGGGAGCCGTTGGGATTGCATTTATTTAAAAAAAAGATTTTTTTTTAAATTTAACCTATATAAATACCAACCAAAACAACTAATTTTCTACACAATATTTCTTCATTCTCCTCTATATTTTTTTATAAAAATTATAAAAATGCTTCCATGGCAATTTGTAAACAACCAAACCACCCGAACAACCCGATGGGGGGGGGGGTATGTTCCACAACCCCCGGAGGCGAACCCGTTGTTAACGTTTGCAAATTATAGTAATTACCAGACTTCAAATCCTTCTACACCCGATTTTTTATCCGACTATATACAAGACTACGTAACCCCCCAACCGTCACCCGACATTGTACCCGAAACTCAACCGCCACCACAAACAAAAAGAACACATAAAAAGGAAGCCACTACTTCTACACCCGAAGCGGGTACGGTTAAAGGGCGTTTAGAAAAGTGGTCGCCGGATGAGGAGCTAGCTTTGGAGAAAGCGTGGATCAACGTGTCGGAGGATCCAATCGTTGGTACGTATTATTATTATAGAAGTATTATTATTTTTGTAATGTTTTTTTATTAAATGGTATGTTATTTAATTTTATAGGACGTAACCAAAAAGCCGGAATTTTTTGGAAAAAAAATATATGAACAATTTTGTGAAGCAATGGGTAAAAGCGGATACCGTACGGAGGACATGGTAACCGACAAGTAGAGGGATATCCGGTTGAAGGTTGACAAGTTTTCTGGAAACTACAAAAACAAGTTAAACAAACGCCGGAGTGGTCAAAGTGACCTTGATATCTTTCAAGAAGCGTTAGAAGCGTATAAAGAAGATAATAATGTGTCGATGTTTAAAATGGTTCCACTTTAGGAATTATTGAGAAAGTGCACGAAGTTTGAACAAGTCCCGTTAATGGGACAATCATCGTCTAAACGATCAAAAAGCTCATCCGGCAATGACGTCAGTCAATCTAATTCGGATTGACGTAACATTAATCTCAACGAATCGGGCGATGAGTTTGAGTTTCCGGAAGAAGTCGTCCGCCCTATCGGAAGAGACAAAGCAAAAAGAGCCGCATCATCGCCTCCACCCAAAACAACGAGTACAAGGAGAGTTTAGACACTATGAGACTTTATTTAATGAAAATAAATGAGATATCCGAGAGAAAGATCAAAATAAATGAGGCAAAACAAAAGGCGAGCAATATGAGACTTTATTTAATGAACATCGATCATTTGGTTGGCGACGAGCGGAAGAAATTCCTTAAATTGAAGAAAAATATAATATGTAGTTTAGTAGTTTCTTTTAGTATTATGTTTTTTTTAATATTATGTTTTTTTTTTAATATTTCGTTTTAATTTTAATATTATGTTGTTTATTAAATATTATATTGTTTTTTTAATATTACATTTTAATTTTAGTATTAATTAAACTAAAAAAAATAATAATTATGTAACTATTACAAAACTGGTCACCTTCACCCCACCATTACATACCTGGGTGAAGGTGAAGGTGGGGTTGAGTTCTGACATTGTCTACGTGACGCTTACGTGTAACAGGGTGTGCTCTCACCTTTACACTAGCATTACTCTTAGTCTAACAGCCCTATATTCACTTTCCCATGTATATATATATACTTGGAACAAATAAGACTTAATTACTTATATAATAAACTAAATAGAGTTCTTTTAGTATTATCTTAAAATCACTCATAAATGCATATTATATAAACTTTAAAACAACCTAGATTTTTTTCACCCGCGCTTCGCTGCGGGAGTCTAGTCGTTATCGGGGTCGGCTCATTTTGGTGGATAAAACTTAAGTCGAAATGCAGACTCGCTATAGCGCACGAAAAAAAAACTCGAATTTTAACATAACTCCATTAAAAAAAAAAGTTAAAACTGAAAGTTGGCAAAAAAACAAAGAAACCGCGCATTCCGTTTAAAAAAAAATTAAACGAACGAAAGTTAGCACAGGAAAACGAAATTAATAGAAAACTAAACGGGTTAAAAACGTATCTTATATATACTATGAGGGGCTAAAACGATTCCCCTCGCAACACGGCAGGGACATTGTCGAATTTGGTTCGGCTCGTTTGCGGGGCTAAAAGTTACGTACAGTCGCTATAGCGTACGGAAAAAAATACTCGTTTTTGAATAAAACTCCGTTTTTAATAAAATTTATATCGAAACGTTGACAAAATAAAACCAAAGAAAGTTGCGCTTTCCGTTTTTAATGAAAAAGTAAATAATGAAAGTTATAACAGAGAAACGAAGTTATTAGAAAAGTTGACGGGTTAAAAGTGTATATTATATATAATATGAGGGTTGAAAATAAAAAAAATATATTATGTTACTGTTCACTAGAGGTGCACAAACCGGTTTTTTTCCGGAACCAGATCCGGACCGGTTCCGTCAACGATGGTCAACAACCGGATCCAATGGAACCGGTTCCGGATCGGATCCGGTTAAGAGAGTGGAGACTTGGAACCTATTGGGACCGGACCGGATTTATGGAACCGGACCGGACAAAAAAAACCGGTTCCACCGGATTTAAAAATTAAAAAAATTTAAAAAAATTAACAAAGATACACTATAAAATACATGTTTTATTTATTTTGTAGCTTTTTTAAGTGATTTAACAATAGGTCGTAAAAAATAAATACAAAAAACATAATTGAATCAAAAAATATATATTATTTATTATGTTTTCAATCTTCTTCGTCGTAGTCTTCGTAACATCGGTTTTCATTCTTCTTCGCTTGAGATACGTTGGGCTTCATCATAAGCTTGTTCTTCGTCCGAAAGTGGATTCGCCGCCCCTTGTTCTACTTCGAATTCATGTATTTCTTGTTCAAAGTCAAGCTCGCCTTCTAGTTTTGCAACATGTTGTACACGTTCGGCGGCATCCAAATGGTCCTTCAAGCAAATACACATCTCCATAGATTCCGGTGTAAGCCTCGTTCTTAGAATAGATAAAACCCTGCCATTAAGAGAAAAAGCAGATTCCGAAGCTACCGTAGAAGCTTGGACGGTTAGTAGGTCACGGGCCATTGCGGCTAGAACGGGATATTGGGATTCCCTTCCTTGCCACCAACTCAAGATATCAAAGTTTTCAAACTCTTCGGATCTTAGAGTTGAAATAAAGTCGGTTACTTGATATCTCCCAAGCTCGCTACTTGGTGTGGTTCCACGAGCTATTTTAGTATTTTCGTTTCTTAAAGTGTTAAATAAATTTAGCATCAGGTTCCTTGACTACTAGAACTTGAACCCGAACCCATTGATTCACGTATGTTTGATGGATCACCACTTCCACCATATTTGCGTAAATAATAATCAAACATATTATTAAAAGCCGAATTGAAATCCCTTATTGCCTTTGATTCAAAATTTGGGTCTTCCTCGAACATATTTAAATCATCCGATATTGATCCAATTAATGTTTCAACACCGATTACATTAATCGTTGGGTTTAAGGCGGCCGAACATGTAACAACGGCCGGCATTTCCGAAAAATATTTTTTAAATTTAGCTTTTATAGGTTTTACCATTTTTTCAAAAATAGGGCCGTGATATTCAAACTCTTTTAATTTATTACTAATAAAGTATAATTGTTGAAGTATTAGCGAAGACGTGTGATAATAAACCAGAACCGGTTCCAAATTGTCCAAAAAAAACCGGTTCCATTTTGTCCGATTTTTATCCGGTCCGTCAAAAAAACCAGAACCGGTTCTGGATCCGCCGGTTCTCACAAAATCCGGTCCGGTCCCAAAAAAACCGGTTCCAGACGGATCCGGTTTCGGATAATCCATCGGATCGGATTCGGTTCCGGTTCTTTTGAGCACCTCTACTAACGGGTTTTTAAAGTTAGTTAGTAATTGTCGACGGTCTATAGCGTGGTACTGTTCAGATGGTGCTAGAGTTTGAAGTACTTGATACAAGTTGACGATCCATCTTTTTTTTTTCACACTTTTTTGTTTACATATGTATAAATTGCCTCCTGATGCTAACAAAGAAGGGCAAGCGCCCGGTGATCCGTCTGTTGCTCCATCACTCGCGAGACGCAGGTTTCAAGTGTTGACGTCAGCGAGGTTTTTTTTAAGTTTTCTTAATAGCTTAAATTAAACAATTCTTTTTATTTTCTTAATAATTTAAAATATGGCCTATATATGAATTTTTTTAGTAACAATGCTAAATTTGGGTTGTCTTTTGGATATTCAATTATCTTAAATCGCTATCGCGACATGTACGTTTTGATGTTTAGGATTAAGCCACCACAACTTTGTACGATTCTTTTTACGTGCTTTAACTCGTCGCGTAGCGCGAGTCATATTTACTAGTTATACATAAAAGAGGTAGGTTATTTGTATAAGTACTATTTATTTGATATTACTTGTCTCGGATAAGTTTCTCGTTTAAAAATACCAATTCACCACTCTTATAATATAACAGTTTGGATGGATTTACGTGTTGTATCGATTATTGGCTTATTGCGAGTTTGCAACCACACATTTTGAAAGAAAAGCCCATTGTGCTTTGAAATTTTGCCACTTGCCCTGCCCATGTCCCATGGAAGTAGAGGTATAAAAAGCAGAATCGGTTTTGAACCCGAATCGGAACCGATCTTGAAACTGGTTTGGCAAAAAACGGTTAGGAACCGACCCGAACTGTAGGGTAGAAATCGGTTTGTAATCCTAAAGGCTGAAACCGATTTGAACCTGATCAAACCCGAACCGAACCACTCAAAACCCAGTTTTCAAACTCCCTCAGGAACCGGTTCCAAACTCAAACCAGTTTGACCAAAACCCGGTTTTGACTATTATTGAACAAACCCCGAACCAGTTTAAACCTAAGCCCGGACCCAAAACCCAATTTGTACACCTCTAATTCTCTAAATGGAAGGATAATTCGGATCCGATTATTCTAGAACGTCCAGTAGGCCCATATATATTTATTGGGCTAGTTCGGTACACGTCGTCTGAAAGGTAGAAAAGACAATACCCAAGCCCAGTAGTCGCCCCCAACCACATACTTGATCAAAAGCATTATGTCCCACCCCATTGGATCCACCTGCACCTCTCTCAATCCATCTATATAACTAGAGGTGCACAAAAAAACCGGTTTGGAAATCCAAACCGGTTCCGAACCGGAACCCGAACCGCCCCATAACCGGTTTTGTGTGAACCGGTTTCAAACCGAGACGAACCGCCAGTTTACAACCGGTTTAACCTATTTGTGCGACGAGCGGTTTACAACCGGTTTTTTGTGAACCGGTTTGAGAAACCGGTTTGGTAAACCGGTTTGAACCGGTTTAACGGTCAAAAAAAAAAACTAGCCGTTGGGACCAATTTTTGACCGTTTTTTGACCGTTTTTTGACCCATTTTAACCCCCAAACACATTATAAATAGGTAGTGGGTGTTTTGGTTAAATCACACTTCTCAAACGCTCAAAAAACGCTCAAAAAATTTCAAAAAACGCAATGGCAGGTTCTTCAAGTTATGGTGTTTCCTCTAACGAAGTTAGCGTTGTGAAAATAATACCAACAACGAGGAACCCCGCAATTTGGTCAAACTACGATCTATGTGAGTTGTCTAACGGGTTGGAACGTGCTCGTTGCAAAAAATGTGGTGGTTTTTTTAAAAAGGAATCAAATTCTACTCTAAAAACTCATCTGGAAAAATCGTGTCCGAGTTTGAAGAATATTCCAGGTGAGGGTCAAGCATCTATGACAAGCGAGGGTGGAATTTGAAACTTCGATCCAAATATTGTTCGAGATAGAATGGCGAAATTAGTTATTCAAAGAGGTTTGCCGTTCAACCATTTCGACAACCCGCTCACGACGAGGATGATTCAAGAAGCCCTTCAACCACGTTATCATCAAGTAAGTCGTAGTACTCTTAGACGTGATTGTCTAAAAATGTGGAAAAAAGCAAAAAAAGAATTAATTTTAGGTTTTGAAAAATTGGAAACCGGTGTGAACTTAACCACCGACGTTTGGTCGGCTCCACATGGTATTCCCGACTCATATATTTGCGTTACCGCTCATTGGGTTGATCCCAATACGTGGCAAATGATGAAACGTACAATCGCGTTTGATATGTTTGAATATCCGCACACGGGTCAAAATTTATTTCACATTTTAGATGATGTGATAACTGATTTTAAATTACAAAATAAATTATTTTCAATATCTTTTGATAATGCCTCAAATAATACAAATGCGGTTCAAAAATTAATATTAAAATATAATCCGATTTGCAACGGCGCTTTTTTCCATAATCGATGTATTGCACACATCATCAACTTAGCCGTGCAAGACGGGCTTGGGGTTGAACCCGTTATTGAAATAAGTAATGCATTTCGAGTCATGCTTAAATACGTTTTTAGTAGTAGTAAAAAAAGATACCATGAATATATTAGATTATGTAACGATACGGGTTTGATTTGCTTAGGTCCCAATTGGGACCTCCCAACAAGATGAAATTCAACTTATAAAATGTTTCATAGTGCTATACGTCAAAAAGATACTTTATCAATTTTTCATGATATGCTTTCCTCAAAACCGCGTCGTAAAATTCAAAGTTTTCCGTCTACGAGTTGGGACATTCTTGAAAATTTAACCGAATTGCTCGAAGTTTTCAAAACCGCCACTACTTTTTTATCCGGGGTTTATTACCCCACAAGTCCCTTGGCTCTTAAACAAATATTTCTAATGTGTAACAAATTAGCCGAACTTGAAAATAAAAATACTCTTTTTACGACAATGATAAAACCGATGAAAGAAAAATTTGTTAAATATTTTAAAGAAATGCCTCCGGTTATAACTTGTGCCGCCGCATTAAACCCTACAATTAATGTTTACGGTGTTGAAACCTTGATTGATAAAATAACTTACGATTTGGATTTGAATTCCGAAGATATTCATTTTTCAACCGTAACAAAAACTTATTTTAACAAATGTTTGCAAGATTTGTTTGATATTTATTTACATAAATATGGTACAACACAAACCCCACATGATACGATGGGCGCGGGCGCATCAAGTAGCAGCTCGAGGAATGTGAACTTAAATTTGTATAACGAAATGAGAAATGAATTTACTAAACGGGCTAGAGGGTCCATCCCGAGTAGCGAACTCGGAAGGTATACGGGAACAAACTTTTTATCATTTATGAGTCCGGATGTTTTTGAGGACTTTGATATTTTGGCTTGGTGGAAAGGAAACGAATCTACTTTTCCGGTCCTTTCCGCCATGGCCCGTGATTTACTAACCGTCCAAGCTTTCACGGTAGCTTCGGAATCCGTTTTTTCTCTTAGTGGCAGGGTTTTATCTATTCGAAGAACTAGACTCACTCCCGCGGCAATGGAAATGTGCATTTGCTTGAAAGACCATTTGGATGCGGTAGATAGGAGACAAAATAGGGCTTCGCTTGAAGAAGAAATTGAAGTTGAAGAACTCATACACGAATCTGAGGTTAACCAAGGATTGGCGAGCCCACTTACAAATGAAGAACTCGCCGAAGATGATAGACTACGAGGATCCAATAGTAACTCCGAGAATGACGGCTAATATTAAACAAAAAAACTCCAAAAAATAAAAATATATATATTTTTTTCTCGTATTGTAATGTTTTGTGATTTCCGAACCCCTACAATATGAATAAACGTTGAACTATATGTTTTTCTTTTTCTCGTATTGTAATGTTGTAATATTTTTTAATTTATTTTAAATTTTTTTTTTTAAAAAAAAAACCGGTTTAAACCGGTTCACCAACCCGAACCGGTCCAGAACCGACCTGAACCGGTCCAGAACCGACCTGAACCGGTTCAATAGGTTCGACATTTTATACTTGCAAAACCGGTTTAACCCGAACCGGTTTGGGTCAAAACCGGTTTAGTGTTTGCGTTGACCAAACCGGTTCGGGCCGGTTCGAAACCGGTTCGGTTCAAAAACCGCCTTTTGTGCACCTCTATATATAACTGTCAATTCCTAAACTTAGATTGCACCTCTCTTCAATATAAGATATAGATTTTGGAGGGAAAAACTAATAGAAATATTTTTTATGAGGATAATCAGGGAAGACGAACCGATAAAAAAGAGACGGAGGTTTAGGAAGCGAAGGTGCCATCAATGAAAGAGCATTATTCAAGATTTTACATCTGTACAAGATGCGTTGTTATCTTGCTTTGTTGGCATAAGCACGCAAACGCTGTTTAGGGGGGGTGTTTGGATGTGCGTTTTCTACTTGATTACCGGTTTCTAGTGGTCGGATAAAGTAAGTCTGACTCTGACGAGTCGGGTCAAATAATCACTTTAGGAACAATTGTTATGTTCCTAAAGTAATTATCTGATCCCTAAATAATCATTTAGACTCGCTTTACCCTGACACTAGAAACGGATATTGACAAGAAATTGTAATAATGAAGTGGAAAACACACATATAAACACCCCTTGTTTCGGGTATGCATGCTTAGGCCTAAATATAGTTATGGTATGAACTTATGCTTTCATGAATGAATGATGATGGAAGATTATTTATCCCTAAAAGCATATAAACGAATGCGCAAAAATAAGGTTATGTGAAAATTGGACTAGTTAATCATCCATATGTGTTCTGCAATGTATAGAATTCTTGTAATTTGAAAATGAAATCATTTGATATGAAAGCAAGATGGGATGATGATGATGAAATGTGTTCACTTAGATGATGAGCATTTGTTCTTGATCCATTTGAAACCAGTGGAGGTACCTTTCTTCACTTTGTGAGCTCCAACAATGGCAGCAGATTTAGCCTTCACTAATCCAGTGGATGCAGCTGCCTTCACCTGGTCCATCTTCTTGTTGTTGTTGTTGCTCTTATTATTCTGTTTTTCATAATCTTTTTCTTCATCGTCAAAAACACCAGTTCCCCATTGATCAGACCAGGTGTTTGTCTTGCTGCCCATACCGACCTGAAATGTGCTACAAATTCACCAAATCAAATTGCAGGATCTCAACAATTCATTCAATGGCAAATTGGCAACATTCAAATTAGGGCGGGAAAAACATGAAAACTTTGATTTTTTTCTTTCAAATTTGTTATGAACTGTATAAAAATAAAATTTAGGAATAATGGTAAATTCGTAGCATAATCCATACCAATTTCAAATCGAAAAGCAGTAGGTTTGACAGCAAATTCAAAAGGCGTATCCAGTTTCTAGAAGATTTTGAACAATCTTAAATCTAAAAAAACACAATTCGAGTATCTGTTTTTATGTTTCTAAACCCTAATCCCAAAGGAAGTTTCAGAGATTTCAAATTGATGTGAATTCCACGATAAAATTTGGGAATAATGTGAAAATCGGAGCCTAAACATATCAATTTTGTAACCGATAAGCTTGTAGTAGGTAATCTAACAAAATCACAATTAGAGTATCTGTTTTTTGCTTCTAAACCCTAATCCAAAGAAATTATCAGAGATTTCAAAATTGATGTGAGCTCCATGATAAAATTTGGGAATAATGTGAAAATAGGAGCCTAAACATATCAATTTTGTAACCGATAAGCTTGTGGTACGTTTGACATCAAATTCAAATAGCATATCCAGATTATCGAATAAGTTTGAACAATCTTAAATCTAACAAAATCACAATTCGATTATCTGTTTTATTTTTTATTTTTTTGCTTCTAAACTCTAATCACAAACGGATTCTCTGAGATTTCAAAATTGATATGAAATCTACGATAAAATTTGGGAATAATGTGAAATTCGGAGCCTAAACATGTCAATTTTGTAACCGATAAACATGCAGTAGGTTTGACATCAAATTCAAAACGAGTATCCAGTTTCTTAACGGCAAAATCGAAGATCTGAACAATCTAAAACCTCTTTTTTCTCCTTCTAAATCCTAATTACAATTTGTTCAACAGCATCAGTCTAAATCAATATACACATTCCTTTCACAAATCAAAATACACATCATATACGCATGCAATTAAGATTATCAGCGAAGAACACAAAAGAGATTACAAACAATCAATTGAAGAAAAGAAGTTAAACTTATCCGAACTGAAAATTCTCAGAACCCAAGCGTCGGGAAACACTGTTGCGATTAAAACCCTAGCACACATAGATAGAAACATAAAAGGATACATCAATAGATAAAAGTATAAAACCCTACCTTACCTTATCTAGTGGTGATGATGATGATTTGTTTAGAGAGAGAATCGAAGTTGATGATGATGCCTGAGACCCAACGAGGCTGGTGAAAGGTTCAAGTCAAGAGGGCGTGTGCACGATCGTTTAATAGGCCCATTACGATAGATATAACTACATTCATCTCTACTACCGTATAGAAAGGATATAAAGGTAATTTAATAAATGTATAAAACATATTTAATTACCGTTTAACCCATCTCTCACTCCATCTCATCTCACTAAAGTCAGTCGCGGTCCCCCACCCTTTCCAGACGTCCACACCTCCGGCTAGAGATGCACAAAAAAACTGGTTTGAAAACCCAAACCGGTTTCAAACCGATACCCGAACCGGTCGTGAACCGGTTTAGACCAAACCGGTTTCAAACTAGTTTAAACCGCCGGTTTAAAACCGGTTTGAAACCTATACATTTAAACCGGTTTAACACGAACCGAACCGTTTAAAAACCGCTTAAAAACTGGTTTCAACCCGGCGACGCCATTAAACTCACATTCAAGTCGGCGACTGTTCCTCTCCGTAACTGACCACGCCAGGGTTGAAGTTTCCCTCTTCTTTCGATGATAAGGTAACAGCAATTGCAGGTGTTCCAAGGTAAGCACCGCTTGCAGTTAGGGTTCAATTTTTGTTCTTCTTTTGTCGAGTTACATACGTTCAGGCTGTGATTATTTGATTACAAGATTATATATTTGTGTAAATACAATTCTTCCTTGCCAACATTCTTCCTAGACTACAACGGATTGATGTTCTACCTTCATTTTAAAATTTAATTAATCCCTTCTTGATTAGGGTTCAGAATCTAGCCACCAATTGGACAAAAAACCTCGCCTGCTTCGGTGCTGCTCCTAATACACTGATTGTCATCGTTACACTCTTCATTCAGGTAATTCGTCTTTGTATTGTTTCCTTGGTTTAATTATGTTATACTCGTGTGAACCTCGTTAATTTTGCCCTAATATTGACTTGATGAAATTAATTTTAACATTTCAATTGATACACAACACATGCGTTATTCTTGTTTGTTACACAACACATTGCAATTTTGACTTTAAAAAATGAACTTTATGATGTAGTTTTGCATTTACGTTAAGATTAGTTGAATTCAAAGTAGGTTAACTGAAATTATCGTGAAAATCATCACTGGTTAGGGTATGGAATTTACGTTAGTGGCATAATTCATACTCAATTTGGCAGATTGGATGAGTTCTGCTTATGATTTTGTGCTAAAAGTCTCAATTTGTTAATCAGTTTATACTCGATTCAAAGAAATGATTACTACTTTGTTATTATTGGTTCTGTTTTGAAGGCATGTGACTGAGTTTAGTTATTTTTCTACCTGTTAAGAAGATGAATCTATCTGGATTGACTGGAAGATCTATAAAGTATTGTTTCCACCTCCATTCAAGATGTCCAGAGGTGCCATGTAAGCGCACTTCGGTTTTTCAAGATAAGGGTAAACGTAGAAACTTCTTTTGTCTTGAAAGGTAGTTTTACTGATTACTTGTTTATGACTTTATATGTGGTAACTGCATTTTTTTTTCTGATATTATCCACGGATCATCTAAGCAGACGAGATAATTTGGCTGGTTCAAGCAGATATGTCACAAAGAGAACATTTTTGGTGAAATCTGCCATGGATGCTTCCTTCGGTGATGCTAGAGATGAATCATCTGGTAATTTGTAGTTCCATATTGTGTAATAAAACGGTCATAACGGATAACACTATCTTTTATAACCCATTTGATTATAACTGATTATCTGATTCCGTTTATTTAATATCACATAGTCACCTCCAAAACACACATTCAACTGCCCTTTTTGTTATTTCCAATATCACCCCTATTGATTTATGTGAATTTCAATTTCTTTGATGGAGTTAATGGAATCCAAACCCCAAAACCATATGTTGTTTTTCTAACTGCAGCCATCTTCCCAAGAATCAACGTAAAGGATCCATACAAAAGACTTGGTATCAGCAAACCATGGTTTGGTTTGCTTGAAGGGGTAACATCTAACACAAATGCTGCTCAGCTTGTTGCACTTTTGTAGAAGCAAAATGCTCTACGAAGGTAGTTATCTGTTTCCTTATTTGCTATGCAGATCTCTGATACACCAAGACTTGTTTTACCTTGTTATATAAATATTGATTGAATTTGCTTTTAATTTCATAGGTGGTTGGAGTACCTGTGACCTTGAACGGTGATCTTAAAAACCAGCTTGTTGAAGCAAATGTTGGTTTTGATACTATTTGCAAGGTATAGATACCAACAGATTGAGCGTATGCAAATGTTACAGAGATTCATATGTTTATGGTCTTGATGTAAACAATATTCATATAGTTGTAAAATTGTATCAAGATTATCAATTTGAAAATGGAGAGCTGGTTTTAAATTACCTGTAACTGCTCAAGTTCTTTGTGGATGATATTCGTCCTTTTGTGATTTAATGTAACACTTTATAAAATATTTTTGTTGTTTTTTTCCTTTAGGTTAACTCTCAACTCATCAGTAACGTCTGCACAGATGCTCTTTCTGCTGAAAAGGTAAATATATTCAAGTACAACAATCCCTATATATTTTTATACACTGATGTCGGAGGTGGCAATTTTTGTCTCATTTACTTATAAATTGGTCGATTTGAGATGTTCTATTTTTTTTCTTAAACCTCAAATGAAACGGTCAATTGGGTCAAAAAAATATAGCTAAAAGGGGAACGGACAAACTGGTTCAGACTTGCTCATAGTCTATTGTAATGCATACAACCATCTTAAATTGTTCTATTCAAAGATTTAGGTATTTGTTGTATCAGCATTGTTTTGTAATCTCCTTATATAAAAAAAGTTCCTTCTTAAAATGTTATCGCTTTTCTTTCTTTGCAGTATTACTATTTTATCCGGCTCATGGGTAGGAAAGCATCTCATGTTGCTGTGGAATGCTCACTTCAATCGCATCCCAACATGGTGGGTTTTCATTTCCTTCCATAATAATTTATTTTTTTTAATTATTCTTGGATTAAACTTTCATACTTTCTTATGTAGGTTATCCTTGCTGAAGAAGTTGCTGCTTCAAAGCTTACCATTTTTGACATAACTAAACAGATTTGTGATGCCGTGCAAGCCAGGGCAGAGCAGGGTGTGTTTTTCCTCAAAATGGTCAAATAAAAATATTAGCTAAAAAGGTTACAGGTCACATGGGTTGAAAGTCGCCCAAAAGCCTATTCTTAATACATACAACATCCTAAATCGTACTTCTAGATAATTATAATAATTTTAATAACAATAATATTGTGTTTGTAATCATAATTAACATGTGAATTATTTATTAAAAATTCACAGTCTTCTTCGACAAGGTGTTGCTGCTGATAATATATCCACACAACTGTCACCTTGGGCATCTGCGTTGTTTGAATTTATGCCTCCTTTTATTAGGAAACAGGATTGTTTTAAACATAATTCTGCACATTAGAAATGGATAAAAAAATACTCATATCTTAAACACTAATGTCGATACTCGTATAAATCGTTTTTTATTACAGCTTCTTCTCCATCCTAAATCAGATGACTCAGCCCAGTTGTGTCAGGTACTTTATTGGCAACCTTCTTAACACCATAAAAAAAATTAACCTGTGTTTCTCATGCATTAATCATTTGCATACATCATTTCCAGATTGAAACCAAGAAGCTCCTTGTTGAACTTGTGCAGAAAATAACAAGCGACTGGTATTATTTTACTTTGAAGCTAGAACATCTTACTCTATATATGTGTGTGTGTAGCATGCTAATGTATATCTTTTAATATGTTAACAAAAAGAAGGAACATACAAGAGAAAGAAATTTAATGCCATCTGCCACTTCTTTGGCTATCACGGGTTCTTTGCCATCAAAATGACTATGCCTATGTAAGTATATATACTTAATCAGATGAATGGGTGGGTTGGGTAACGAGTCAAAATGCCTATGTAAGTATATATACTTAAACATATTACTTTTTTTACGAGTTGAAACAGTTAATGTTAAGTTGATATGAAGCCGATTTTGCTAAAGAAACTTAATTATTTATTTTAATAACTAATGCGTCAAATATGATTATAAAAGTTACAGTTTTTAACATCACTGTGGGTCAAATGGTTTTGGAGGTTTTATGCATTCAATATCACTCAAGGAATTGAACGAATATCTTGACAAGGTATACACTGTTCTAAAAATGGCAAATTTAGCGGGTTGAACAGGTCGAAATTGATCGGAAGTGGTTGAACCAAAACACTCTTGTCAACAAAAATAACTTTTATACACAAGTATGTCGATTATGATTACTAAATATATTATTTTCAATAAAGATCCATTTTTTTATATAATCTGATTTTGGGATGTTTTATATCTATATCTATACTACTATATAATATATTCAAAGGGCATTATTGTAATTTAACTAAAATTTTAAGACACATAATACAATTTGTTATGCATATGGTACAGCTTACCAATGCATAAAATATATTAAATTACCCTTTAACCCCATTCAATTACAGCCCCTCTTATGTGGTAACCGCCAGACCCTTTCGTCTCCTCTGTTTGTGTGTGCGTCTTTTGTTATTTCACCTCTTGGAAACACATGCAGAGAGTAAATGCCACTAACCTAGACATCTCCTCGCTTCCTTCACCGCTTCGTTCATCGACGCTCCTTTCATATTGTCTTCATCTTCAACCTGGGTTCAACGATCCGTCCATCGAGGTAAGTTTCTCAAATCAATAGTTCTTCAAGCTGGTCACCGATTTTGTTTTCTCGGAAGAAGAGCATTATGATGCACCAAAGGAAAAAAGAATTAAGAATCAATTCGGATTGATTTTTCAAAGCGTATATGACGGTAATTCGTTGTTTTTGTCTCGCCGTGTACAGAAACCCTAATTTTTGTTATAATATTATATAGTTAAGCTTACGAATATTCTGGTTGTTTCCGATCTACAATTGAATGGATATATGTTGTTAATTGCTAATTGTGTTGATATTATTTGAATATTATTTGATTGATTGAATGTAACAAAAGAAGGATCATCGGCCGTATTACTCAAATGGCGAGCATTCGTTAACTTATGTTTTATGGTAGTCTCAAATGCTGCAAATTTTCTTTTATAGGTATGCAGAGATCCACGATGGGGACGATGTTATGAGAGTTACAGTGAGGATACCGAACTTGTTCAAAGTATGACTGACATTATATTAGGATTGCAAGGTGAAATTCCAAAGGGATCGCAGCTGGGTGTCCCGTATGTTGCTGGAAGGAATGTACAATATTAGGTGGATAAAATTGTCTTTTCAATGAAAATGTAAGACGCCGGATATAAGACGCCGTATCATGCCCCCTGACTCCATAATCAAGGGTGTATACAGTCATGGTGTCTTATTCCATCTTCAATGGTCAAAGAATGCATGCAATGGTGATCTCATTACTGGATACCTTAAGAACAAACTTGATTTCAAGGTATATTTGTTGTTTCATCCTTGTTCTTGTACTAAAGTTTTTAACTTACGCGATCTAACAACTATTATCAGGGTTTTGTTACCTCAGATTGGGAGGAAATTGACCGAATTACTTCCCCTCATTCAAACTACACTTACTCTGTTTTACAATCATATTTTGCATGTAAATAACATTAAAAATATCATAAAGTGGATAAAAAGTGACTATGGGTCAGCTTGACCCACACCAAAATACCTGCTTTGACCCATTTTCCCGCCTGACCGACCCGCCTGTTTGTCACCTCTAAAGTTTGCATCCAACATTATGTTAGTGTTTGGATTGCCAATAACAATTCAGACTTGTTTGGCTGCACATGATGCTAGACTCTGGAGAATTGTATTTGCATACCGGTCTTGATAAAATAACTACTTGAGTAATGTCATTATGTTTTTAGGTATACTGTATTGCTGGTAGGTTTGTGTATTTCAGATGACGGTCCAAGCTAAATGACTAAACTGAAAATGAAATAGGTCACATGGGTGAATCAGGTCAAACGGGTTGTAAGAAAAATTAAAGTTAATAACTATTTTCGTGATTTTATTTAAAAAGACTTCATAGTTTGCTAGAAAGCTTTTATTTTTTATATGTTTATATATTTTAATATATATTGTTTTGGCAATATAAAATTCATATTGAAACATATTTTTGTAACTACGAGGCAAAATTTCTCAACTTTGAGTTTGTATCAGAAGACACAGGTGGTTTTGCGGGAAAAAAAGACAGACCAATGGTCAATGTTTGCAGATAGAGGAATATAAAAGATGAGGTGTGACGTTTGCAGATAGAGGAATATAAAGGATGCGGTGTGAAAATGGGCATCAAAACACTGCTAAGGAGGGTAATACCAGATGATGTAGACTAATTTTAAGTCTTTGGTCAGTTGGGCCCACATTAAGGAATAAGAGTTTTAGGTTGTTGAATCAATGTTTGAATGAGAATAACAATAATATGATGAGATGGGCTTTGTTATCAAATGGACTTTGGAAAAAATGGTTATTATTGGGGTTGTTTACTTTGGATTTTCTATTGGGCCGTAAACCACTTGATAAACTAACGAAACACGAGTACAAATCCGTACTTTTAATCCTCCGCCGTAGGGCGCGGGTTCCCCACTAGTTGTTTTAAATATAATACATAATACGACTTTTTTTTCCCCAATTATTTTATATAATTATCTTTCATTCGATTCCCTGTTGAATTATAGGGCCGTCTTCGAGATTTTGGATGCACATCCCTTTAGAACATGGAATTTCTAAGAGATTGAGAGTGGAGGGCCTTTAAAAATTGTTTTTTTGACTTATTAGGCCCACTTAAGAACGTGTAATTAGTAATAAGTTTATAATTTTTTTTATATATGTTAATCGACGTACAGTACCTAAACGAGGAAAAAAAATGGGCCCCTTTGAAACATGGGCCCTGTGCGGTCGCCCACCTTGCACATCCTCAAAGACGGCTCTACTGAAGAGTAAAGGTCCGATTTGTCAAATATTAGTTACATGAAAAGTTTACGTTAGTTTTTACTTTTTACGGTCATCTACTTAAAATTAGTTCTCTCTTAAGTTGTGATTTTTATTGAATACAATTATAAAAGATAATATTAGAAGAAGTTTTTATTATTAATGATAAATAACATTGAATTTAAACATTAAGCTTGCTATCAATAATTGGATCGAAGATGAAAGACAAAATGATGAAGCTTCTCATATTCAAGCCAATTCTCGGCTTGGAACTCACGGGTAGAGGTGCACATAAAAACCGGTTTGAAAAAAAAAACCGGTTTCAAACTTAAAACCGAACCGCACATGAACCGGTTTGGGCCAAACCGGTTTCAAACCGGCGGTTTTGGACCTGGTGAACCCAGTTACTGATGAAGAACTCGCTGAAGATGAAAGTGTACGAGGCTCCGCTAGTAATTCTGAGCATGACGGCGAAGAATAAAGAATAAAAACTCCAAAAAATAGGGTTAGGTTTTCAGGACTTGTAAACCGGTTTAACCCAAACCGGTTTAGGGCTAAACCGGTTTTGACTTAATATTGACCAAACCGGTCCGGTTCGGTTCAAAAAACCGGAATATGCACCTCTACTCACGGGTTTCATCAAGAAAAAAGGGACCGTATAGAGTTAAAAAAAAAGTGTATTATGGAGTGGGATGCAATTAGAAAACAGGACCTTATGCAAAAAGCGACATTGAAATGGGCAATTGATGGTGTCATGGTGAGAATTCAAGCTTCTTTCATAAGGTTACTGGGTTAGAATGCCGTTTATTACACGTGTTGAATAAATATAATGTTATATACTTAGTAATAAAAAAATTATGTCTTTAAAAACCCGTGTATTACACGGGTTGAATAAAATTTTACGTGACAGTTATAAATTTTGTTAAGTTAATTTTTAAAACATTTTTTAGCTAAGTATTAATTTTTTTTATATAACTGATAAATGTTAATTTATGTTAAACTTTAGAAATCCGGTGTATTACACGAGTTAAATAAAGACAATGTTATATATACCTTTTAATAAAGATTTACATATTACATATTTATGAAAAACGTTTTATAAAAATAATTATAGAAATCATTATTATTTAATATGAGAGAGATGCGGGAAACAAAAAATTATAAAAACAATTAAAGAAACTTGTATAATTAATATGAGAGAGAGAGACGGGAAAAAAAAAGTTGAGATTGAATGAGAGAGTGACAATTGTCACATCAAAACCTTTATTTATTATATAGTATAGATTTTTTTTTTGAACAAACTACTTCCACTAAAAATTAACCTTTTCAGGTGACATGCATTATTAAATAGAATTCCAACAAGAGATGCACGGGCATAACGAGGCGTAAGTATGGTAACAATGGTGTGTCCGGTTTGTGGCTACTTATAATTATATGTTCATTAACATATGCTTATTTATTAATATTTTATTTAATTCTAAATGTTACTAGTTCAATTTTTATATTTACTGTAGTTGTTATTGTATGATAAGAAATCCTTAAATTAAGTTGCATATTAAAAATTATATAATATTTGTATAACATTTATAAAATGTATTCATTAAAAATATGTTTATAAAAACTATATACGCGCACAAACACATATAAACATAAGAAATCAAGATGGGTAAATAAGTGGGATGTTTGTAAACTCGACTTTCGAATACCAAAAATACATATAATTTTTTTTTTCACCGGTGTCACGTAACACCGATACCACAATGTATGTCCGTCCATTCGTCTAACATAAGATGCAAAAATATATATAAAAAATGTAGATTTCAAACCCAAAATTACATGTTAAATCTGCAAAATCGCATGTGGATAGTAACCCAAACAAACACCAATCTATCCAAATCCTTGATTCAATCAAAACCAAACAATCACAAATTTGTCTGAAACTTAATTCTTCAAACCAAATCGTTACCTTAAATCATGTGTGTCTATGTGTGTGAATCATAACCTGAAATCCTAAGATCAAATCATAACCTAAATACGGGCACACATAGTCATGAATCGAGATGGACAAACAAACACACATACAACCATATCCATGAACAAACAACAACTTATGTCCCCAAACCTAATCGAGAAGAAGCCATGCATACATACAATGTTGAAAGTATCAATTCCATTTATTTCTAATTGTGATATTTTTTTTAATATGTTTTTCTTTCTATGGTTATGAGGTGGGCTTTGATGGGTTGGAACGAAAAGAGGGCTTTTAGCAACTGGGCTTGTGACTGTAGTGCTGGGCTAGGATTAAAGACTTTGGATAAAATACCCGTTGGAGACCCGAATGTGACCCAAAAGTATATAAAAAGAGGCTGCTGAAGAAATAAAAAAAAGGATGATCGTTCACCTTCTCTTTCTCTTCATGTTTTCTATCTGATGCGATCATTTTCATCTCTCTCGATTTGGAGTTCTTAGAATCAAGTTGATTTGTTATGTTCTTGAGGATGATTACAGTTCTTAGTCTCAGGTTATCACGTTGATAATATGTATTTCATCTAGATTGTTCTTGTTCGACTGTGTTTAGTTTTGAATGATTTATATTTCTCATTAATTCTGGAGTTGTAATAATCTTTGAGTGAAATAAGAGTTTAGATCTATGTTTTTACATAAAATCATGTAAGTATACATGATGATGGCAACAAGGAGGTGATTGGTATGTGATGCTTGGGGGGAGGGCGAAAACAAGGCGATGGGCGGAGACAACGACAATAGCAAGGTAACAGGTGGTGACTTGGACGATGCACCGACCATAGATTGATTGTGTTAGACTTGGACAAGTGAACAAACCAAGATCAATGCCAAAAGATCTCATGTTAGTGCAAAGCAAAATTAACGCATCGTAGGTGCATGGTCGATGCACTGTCCAATCGTAGATTGACGACGTTAAAATGTAGATGAAACCAAATAAATTAAATAATTTAACAAATGAAGAATTAAAGAACGAGAAAATCAAATCCGGTAACTAAATATCAAATGCAAGTTGAAAAATTAAAGATTAACATAATCGAATATAAATACAAAATCGTTAAGGTTAAATACAAGATGCAAGATAAGTGAAACCTAATGGAAAATGTTAAGAGACAATGATTGCTAAACAAGTTTTATAAAACTATAAATGATTTTATAAAAAAAGATTTTATATAAAATATATTTAAAATTTTTTGAAGAATTTGTATGAAACAGATTAAATGGGTATCTTTTAATTGATGTGGAAGTATATAAAAAAGTTGGTTGGAAAAATTTTCAAAAAACATGTTTTATGTCTTAATATTTACAACTTATATATTTTCATTAAAGCCACAACCCTTTGGGTAAACGATTCAAGTGGTGTCCAAAAGGAGCACAAACCACCAGAAGACATGCATTAATCGACCATCGTTACTTCTCCAAAGATGATTCATGTCTCTAATTAAACAATCATTCAACCCACACTTAAACAACCTATTTCACCTTAATATCGGAAGGAAAAAAGATTAATTTAATTTTCAAATATAAATACCCACACACATATACATTTCTTACACTTAAAAAATTACAAATTTCACACTCTAAAAATTCAAATTTCAAAGGTGATGAATTTTTCATCCAATGAGGAAACTAGTCCTATAGTGACGATTTTTATAAACACGATCGTGTCCGCTGCATCCACTATCTAAACCAAAGAAGGTGAAAGTCCGATATCGATGTCGAGAGCAACTACTTTGAACAGAGATCGTGAAGGAGGTCACGATCGTCCAATGAGGAAACTAGTCCTTTCTGTTACATGACCTTGTGTTCTAGATTTCTAGTCGACATAGTAATTCTGTACTCAGAAGGTTAGAATGAGAGAATGGAAGAAGAGATTCAATATATCAACATGGAGAGAATGATTCATGAATGATGAGCATGGGCTATGTATCAAATTTGTATGAAATTAAAAGATTTAAGGTTAGTCATTCATGGAGGACTCAAGATAACCACTCTTATCGCTTAGTTTGAGCAATCAAGGCTTAGTCTACGAATTTGGATGTGCGGTGTGTTAGTAAAGGTAATAGATTAAGCACATGGTCTTGTGGCCTGTTGGCATTGGTGATTACCCTTTACAAAAATGGTGTGAGTTCATATCCCTACAAGTACAGGTTGATTAAGTGATATTTTGGAGTAAAAAAATTATTGTTCTGAAAAAGGTAATAGACTAAATCGGTAACTTTTAAAATACCACATAAATAGAAAACATAACTTACATATATGTATAGAGGGCCGTTCGTTTCATAACCAATAATACGTTGAGACTTGAGAAACTACAAAAACCGTATACTGCATTTATACTTATTGTTTTGAATGTGATACCCAAGATAGTTATTTATTTGTCTATGTTTATTTCTCCACCTACTTTTGATTAACCTTGACATCAAATTTACGTCAACCTATTGTTTTGGACTTGGATGTTAATCGAGAAGTATATAAGTTTGAGAGTACTCACATGGGCCAAGTCCAGCCCACTCAAGCTGTGACATGTGACTGTGGGTGAGTATGGAATCAATAGGTGTACAACCGGATAACTTTACTAAGTATAAGTAATAATACGTACTAATATTTATAATTTTCTGTATTCTGTAAATATTATAATTGTATTTTTTGAAATTACGATATTTTATGGAGGCCTTTTTTAAGTTTTATTGGAAAAGTATAAAAATATTGAGTTGAGTAAAAAGTTTTAAACATGTCATTCCGTATAAAAACGTTATTGTCATTTCACTTTCAAATTAATATATCAATACCATGCTAAAATAAGCAATAATAATATGGATTTACATTACAAAAACCAATATACTTTTATTAAAAAAAAGTCTTTCAACCTAATTTTTGTATATTGAAGTCAACCAACTTATAAAAATAAACGAAAAATTCATTATAAATTATTTGTGTTTGTTAAAGTCCTTAAACATATCTAAAATGCCCGTACCTATGAATTCTTGTTAAAAATAATGACTATCTTTAAATTTGTCAAAATTTGATAAAGTAACTTTCAACGTTTTCGCAAAAAAGAAAACTATATCATCATACTTTTACTGATTTAAGAATTAGGAAGTCATTATTTAAAAAAAAACAAAACAAAAGTACATTCATTTTGGAAAAGTTTTAGGAATATTAACCTTCAAAAAAGGGTTGAGCTACTTTTTCATTTACCTTTACAATGTTTTTTAATATACCAAAATATTAAATGGACTTTTTCATGAAAAATAAGAAAGCATATTGAGTTTTCATGGTATTAATTGGTTTAGATTTTAATTTAAAAACTACTTATATTAATTGGTTTTCGTGGTATTAAGGTTCTTTTGCTCAAATATATAACATCTTTAAAATTCAAGTTAATATTAGTTTTATATTATATAACTATGTTAGAAACGAATGTTATAGATGGATTGAATAAATAAAATATTAAATAATTGGTAATAAAGATTTAAGAATTATAAAAAATATTAAATAGTTAGTAATAAATAAAAAATAAAAAAATATTAAAAATAATTACTTATTTATTAGGTATAGTATAACATATAAAGCTAGACATCATATATGGTGTAAAAAAAATACTAAAATGTTGCAAACCTAACGAAAATATTGCTATAAATAGAAATGTAGATTTCAAGGGTTTGTACCATCTCCTTCTGCATCATGTTGTCCTCTTACATCACTTGCTTAAAATAAAAAAATTGAAAAAAATTGAAAAATTAAACTATTCACGGAATTTATTTATATTTAAAATTTGAAAATATCATGGATTATAACTGTATAAAATGAAGTAAGGAAGCAAGTTCGATTCACCTGGCTTGGCCATCGTCATTAACTTATATAAGATGTTTTCCTATTTTTCATTTCAAAATAATTCTATTTTTTATAAAAAAATATATATTAAAATTGGAAAAGATAAAATAGAATATTTTAAAACTCAAAATGAGTGTAAGTGATGAGTTATCCCCTCATGTAATATGAGGCAAGGGAGTAAGAGTGGTTATTATTTTAATCAGATTAGAAAAACTGGAATTTAAATTCAGTTTTTAAATTTTCTAATATGTTTTGCATCCAAACCAAATATTGAATTCGGTTTTTGAAACAAATTCGAACATGTGATTTTTGAACCTGTCTGAAAATTCAAATTCGAATTATTCATACTTTTAATTTCATTTATAAATAAATATACGTTTTTATTTTCTTTTTCTCATAACTCGGTTTATTAGAATCAACATGAATTAAAATCGATTTCGATTGAGGAGGGGAGACAAGGTTCCCATTTTAAAGTGAAAGAAAACATGGCATGAGGGAGAGGGGATTGATTTGTAGAGGAAGATTAAATGGCATGAAATTGGGTTGCATGAACATGTAGTGAATCTATATATGACCCTAATTGCATGCTCTCCATGCTTCATTGCTCATGCAATTTTTGTGTTTCCAAGAACAATATTTTCAATTATCCTGCTTTTTATTTTATTATTTTTAGTTATCTACAATTTTCATTTTGTTTATTTTATTCTAATGATGTTAATTTGTAAATATCAAATGCATACCCAAACATCATACTAGCTTGAAAAAACCTGAATCCAATTCACCTTAGTGTATATATAGGGTAGTTAAATACGAATCTAAAATTAGTTTTAGATAGATAATTATGGTAACCGTATAATGCATTTGCCTCTTTGCTTTTAATGTGGTACATATAGCGGTTATATATTTTTTATTTTTTTAGGAACGACAGCAATCACATAGAAAAACTAAAGAGTAGCAAGGCGCTAGCAAGTCGATAAAAAATACAATTAAAAGACCGGGAAATACACCAATCTAACCAAGACAAGCTATTAAAAATGTTGAGTCCTTGATCCCGGTATCTAAAGAGTGGGTCCACCTCTAGTCTTTAATCTAAAGCATTTGTTAAAGAGTAAACTGCAGTTTTCGTCCCTGAGTTTTGTACAAAATATCAGGTTTTGTCCACCTGTAACACATTTAATTCACGACGTTTGATGTTTTAACACTTTCCGTCCCTGGTCCTTAACTTCGTTAACTTTTCTGTAGTTTTTGTGTGAAATTACTGATATACCCTTAACTCCATCTTCTTCTTCATCAGACCACCCACCACCACCAATCTGGTCGTTTGGTGCTCGCCAGAGTCACCGGAAAAACGTGAAACGTTTCTGGTCACCGGATCTGTAGCCGGAACCGTAGTCGTTGTTGCTACTAGCCCCGTCGAAATGTCGGATCCACTAAGATCCAGACCCGAATCATAGCTTGTAACCAGATCCGTCATGTGGTGTGGCCCATCGGAACTCCACTGTCGTCGGACCACCTCACCAGCCCTCAGTGTTGCCGGAGGTGAGTTTCGTGGTGGTCGTAAAAAATACGAGTACCCCGTCTCCAGTCATTGCTTCTTGAGGCTGTAACACCTTCACTCCTACACATCGCAGCCGCCGCCGTCGTGTTTGTCTCCTTAGGCTGCCAGGAGAACGTAAGCTGCCGCCGTCAAGTTCCATCTTTATCGCCGTCATCTTCGAGCACACCACCATCGGTAACTGTCGGAGCTCGCTGGAGTGTAACCAGAGGAGTCGGCCTGTAACATCCTGAGTTTTTAGAATATGAAATAGTCCTCGAGTATTAGAATGAACAGGAGTAAAGGAGGATCGGGCTTGGGCCTTAGCCTGGGTGCTCGTATGGGCCAAGACAAGGGGCAATAATGGGCCCTTATAAGCACCAAGATCAGCCCCAAACCCTCATTCTTGCACCATCTTCGTTTTTATAGAGAGAGAAAGTGAGAGAGAACTTAGAGAGAGAAAGGTGTCGGTTTTGCTCCAAGATCGAACCATTCTTCTTCTCCAGTGTTTACACGAAGCTTTGCTGAAGAAACGAGCTGATTTGAGGTAAGAAACTAGCTCAGATTTGAGTTTTTGTTAGAAATAGGTTTTTAGGGTTTTTGGGTATAATCACATAAAGATTGCATTTTTACGTATAAAAGCACATGAAAAGTATAGACCAGGCTTCATGGGAGTTGGAGAAGTGATTTAAACGTAAAAATTTATGGTTTTAGATCGAAAACGAATCTGTTATAGAATTAGGGTTCTTGGCTGACTCTTAGCGAAGAAGATGAAGGGAGAATCGGCCTCCTGTAGCATGACACAAGTCCTGAACACAAGTTCAGGCGACTCTCTAGAGTATCAGCCGACTCTTGAGAGGGCCGGCCGACTATGTCAGCCGAATCTTGAGAGTGTCGCCCGACTATGTCAGCCGACTCTTGAGAGTTTTAGCCGATTGTCTCTGCCGACCCTCCAGTGTAACAGCCGACACTTGCAAGTTAACCGATTTTTTGTATTGTATTCGCACAAATCACGTAGCACTCGTGTAGCCGAGCTTTTAGTTTCAGTAGACATAATATCAGGTGAGTTCTAATCCCCTTTTTGCCTTCTTTAGGGGCGGTGTGCATACTTAGTGTAATATTTTTATTACATATTTTATATTAATAAACAAAGTGAAAAGATATGTTTTAGTGTAAAGTTTAAAAGAGGCAAATGTACGTTTTGAGCAAAGTATAGTTATATCATTGGCAAGCGTTTACTATATTTTCATATACATAAACAAAGGCATGATATATATGATAAACTATGTTTCAGTAAGCAAGTTATATTATTGGCAACCGTTTACTATATTTTGATATACATAAACAAAGACATAATATATGTTAGTATGATCAAGTTAAAGAAAGTTTATGAACAGAATGTGAATAGTCTTCCTATGGGAAGTGAACCAGTTGGATAAGGTCCTTGTGACATATGTTACTTGTATAGGATGCAAGACATAGGTGTTACCCATTAGTAAGAGTCTTGATGGCTCGTTAACAGTTGTACAATTGGGATGAGTGACGGCGGTTGCTCGGGGGACTACGCAATCCCCCATGTACCAGTTAAGCAGTATTGATCACGAGGACAATACCCATGAGGACAACATCGTGTCGTGTGGTGTTGATCACGAGGACAACATCAATGGGTCACGAGGACCAAACTATGCTGAGCGGTATTGATCACGAGGATAATACCAGTTGTTGATCACGAGGACAACGTCATGTTAAGCGGTATTGCTCACGAGGACAATACCAGTAGTGACAAGGATTTGACGGTTAAGTGGTACTGATCACGAGGACAATACCAGCAGTGATAAGAATTGACGGTTAAGTGGTATTGATCACGAGGGCAGTACCAAAAGTGACAAGGGATTGACGGTTACCTTATGAATGTTTTAAACTGTTTTGAAAAGCGAAGTATGTAAAGTTTTGCCTTAAGGGCGGTATGTATGTATTAGTAAATCTTTTGTATAATTGATTTAAAGTAAACGTTAGAACTCACACAGCGTTGCTGATTTTTAGTATGCATATCAGTTAAGTGTAGGTGGCAGTAGATGGATGTGGATGCTTGGCTTGGCGAGGAGAGTTACCCGAAGATAAGTGTCTGGCATCCCGCTTATGTTATGTTTTAGTTTGATGTTGTTAAAGAAAAATTGTATTAGACATGTTATGTTTCCGCTACGTATGTTGAAGTTTTAAATCGTTTCCGTTGTGTTAATGAATGCCTTATGTTTAAAGTGCTATATGTTGTTGAGTAAATCCAATACGTGAGGCCTCCTGGGTTTGGGGCCTTACACAGCCCTTCCCCCTCTCTCCCGTGTTCTTACCCTCTCTCTCTCTCTAGATGGCTATGTGGTGGTTGGTGGTGGTGGTGGTGGTGGTGGTCTGATGAAGAAGAAAATGGAGTTAAGGGTATATAAGTAATTTTACACAAAACTAATAGAAAAGTTAACGGAGTTAAGAACCAGGGACGCAAAGTTTTAAAAACCCCAAACATCGAGGATGAAATATGTTACATGTGGACGAAACCTGATATTTTTTTCAAACCTCAGAGACGAAAACTACAGTTTACTCTTTGTTAAATAAAGAGTGAAATAGTTATGTCAATTAAACACCATCTAAATCCCTCTTATCTTACCTAGTTACTTATTTTCCCTACAACAAGATTACAACTAATTGCAAAATTAAAGATGTGAGAACCCATTAAAGGTTGTATAAGTTGGACTTTTCAAATCGTGGGTTTAAACGAGTCTGATCAACCCGTAAACAATCATTTTATATATTTTTAAAGTTAAAAATATGAAATATAAAACTTTAAATATAATTACAATCTTATATTATCAAAATTTGTAAAATAAACCCCTAATTTTCAATTTCGTTGTTCTTTTATCTGATAATGACTATTATATCTTTTATTTAAAATTTTCATCACTGAAGTTTTAAAACTAATAAAATGTTTAGGAGTGATTTAGAAAACCTAAGTCAATTTTAATATTATTTTATTCAAAAATCAAATTTCATAAACAAAAGACTTATAAATAAAAGTAAAAACAAAACACTCCTAGTCAAAACTCAAAAGTCAAAGTGTCGTCACAATCAACTCTAGGCGTGTTAAATATTCGATTTTAAACCGATTAAATCAAAAACCTAATCGAATCAAAACTGTATAAAATTGAACCGAAATACACATTCAATTTTAAACCAAACCGATGAACATCTCTAATTAACTAGGCCATATAAATAAGCAAAAGTTTTCTTTACCTAAAAAGGTAATAATGATCGATGTTAAAACCGTCAAGAGATGCCAAAAAGAAAGCACACAATCATGTCATGCTTTTTATATGGAGGTTGAAGATAAATCATACTCGAGTTAAAAATTCGATCTTTTTCAAGATGATAAGAAAGAGTATAACATTTTCTTATCCAGTATGTGACATTTTTATTATTTACGTGATAAGTAACAAAAAAGAAAGAACAGCAAACGTCAGAATACTTGAAAAGTGCACCGGCAAAGTGCG
Organism: Smallanthus sonchifolius; assembly: GCA_023525975.1. Lineage (NCBI taxonomy): Eukaryota > Viridiplantae > Streptophyta > Magnoliopsida > Asterales > Asteraceae > Smallanthus > Smallanthus sonchifolius. The sequence goes on along the minus strand of CM042024.1, from coordinate 3,015,456 downwards.
AAAAGACGGAAGACATGTAACATGAAGCAAAGTTGCGTTCGCGTTTAGGTATGTCTTTTTCATCAATTTGTTTCTTTATCGGTATGTTATTATAACACTTGCAAATAAGCATGCTAAAAATAGATATATTCGTCTTGATGCTTAGGATTCAAGCTTGCATTGTTTTTGTTTGTTTTTAAATGGTTTACAAAAATCTATACTATATAATAAATAAAGGTTTTTAGTGCCACTTGTCACCTTCATATTCATTCTCATCATTTTTTTCCTGCTTCTCTCTCTTATTTAATGCACTTCTATCTTTAAATAATAATATATATTTAAAGAAAATATTAATTACACTAATAAAAACATTTATTTTAAATTATTCATTCTTATAAGAAACTTTAAAATTTAATTATGTAACTTTTATTTCAATCAAATAGTAATTGAAAGTCAAATTACATTAAATAGTAATTAATGTATTTTCGAAACTCAATTATATATTAATTTTTACATATTTTGAGTTTGTTTATATCCGTAGTATATGTAATATATTTTTACACCTGTAAAATATATAAATAAAATTTTAAAAATTTAAATATTGATATTGTTCACCCCGTGTGTAGACACGGGATCTAAACTAGTATTCAAATAAATAAAAGGAAATATAAGGCCTCTAAATTTAGAATTAATAATTGCGTGATTTAGGATAAATAAATAAAAGGAAACGCGCTTACGACTTACCTGTCATACAATACCATATTTCGGGGATTTTTTAATATATAAAAGTTATAGAAAATCAATAATTTCCATGGCCAAACTGTTACTTTCTAAATTAGGAATTGAAGATATTTTAAAACCATATTATCACTATGATACATAAAACAGTTATTTAATTAAATAATCGCCTTTATTTTCACTTTTTCACTATATTACATACATGTTTTTTATGTGATTCTTATTGTTTAAAATTGTTTCTGTATTAAACACGTTTCACATTTACAATAGCTTTTCACTTCACCAAAATCTTTAAAATGACATTTTTATACTGTCTGCATTCAATCAAAAATTTTCGATTAGTACATAGAAAAATGAAGAAAGACTACAGGAATCACTTAATACATTTATGGATTAAATTACATGGATCGTCTATGTGACGAGGCGAAATTTCAATACATCGTTTTGAAATGGTTGATTTGAAGCATTGTGGTGAAAGAAACGGTTCGAGGTTTGATTTTGGTTAAGAGCCAAGTTTCTATTTCTACGAATGAGTCGTTTACACATTTTTTGTTTTGATTTATATATGTTAAGCGACTTAATCATGCAAAAACAAAGTTCAGAAACTTAATGACATAAAACGTAATAATCCATAGTTTCTTCGAATTTCGACCGTCCCAAATTATAAGTTTTTCCTAATTGCCTTTCACATAACATATAACACTACTCGAACTCGAACTCTATTTATAATTATTAAAACTTTTCTAACGTATGGAAAACCTTAACCAAAATATGACCGTTAACAACAGAATTAAAATTGATTTTCACACCACAAATTTTTTACTTATTGAAATTTTAACCTCATATTTTTTAATGATATTATATGAAGGTAAAATTATCAAAAGCAAAATATTTATTATGTACAAAATCAATGTTGATCGTGTACAAATCACTCCCTTAACATGATAAGAGAGCTAGCCATTCACTCTCACCTAGTTACACCAAACTAACCATCTAACTAAACCCGGGCATGTTGTTCCAGCCGCAGGACCCCATGGTCCAGTCGTGGGCATGGTCACGGTCACGGTCATGGTCCGTCTCGACTTGATGGTCTATTCCCACCATGTTCCCGTCCGAAACATCAACGGGTTTCTCGTTTGACGGATCTTCATTTCCACCATACCAACCCGTCGGGAAGTCGAGCCAGCTCGAGAAATCATCATCTATCGTGTTCATTTCATCGATTCCATCGCTTTGGGATTTTCCACTGATCTCTGTAAAACCATTTAACAGAAAAAATTAATAAAAATAATAATACTGATACTGATGCTGATACTGGTAATACTGAAATACAGATCTAAAGCATAGCTTACCAATGGATGAATGGCCGGAACTCGAGTCATCTAAAGTCGTTGTCTTATTGGCATCCCCGGGTTCAAAAACCGACTCCAAAGTAACGTTTTCAGGTTCTTCCATTAGCGGATACTCGTGAGTGATTTTCTCTATACCCGTATCGGTTTCTGACGACTTACATTCGCTAGAAAGCATTTGAGAGCTTATTAAAGCTCGCGATTCGCCTAAAACATCCTCTAACAAACCGCTATTTCCACCAGAAGATATGTAGGGTGAAATCGCGTCACCATCGTTCGATTGCATGATCAGATGATCATTCGCCGTGTTTGAAGAACACGTTGGCGTGATCGCTTGAAACGATGATTGGATCGAAGGGAGATCTTTTTCTGCATACGGTTCGATTTTAGGTATTTGAATCATGGCATTATTGGATTGAAGGGGGCTCGGGAAACCTTGATTGAAGAACGACATCGAAGACGACGAGCTATTCCTATTCTGGAATTGAGCGTTTGGATGAACACTTTTGAAATTAGATTGTGAATTTTGAACATAAAACGGTGGGTTCATGACAGGGTAATTTAGGGGATCGAACAACAACGGAGGTATCGAATTGATGGTGTTTGCGTGATTTGATGATGGAGATGACGACGAAAATGGAATCGTTTGATTCTGCAACGATTGTTCGTGGTGGCGTCGATGGTGATGCTGGAAATCAACAGGATAAATCGGTAAACCCGCCCGTAATCGTCGTTTCAATCTCGTGTTCCAGTAATTTTTTATCTCATTATCTGTCCTTCCTTGAAGCTGAAAAAAAATACACAAACACACAGAAATATGAAGATAAAAACAAACAGTAATTTTTTCAGTTTAAATTTAAATTTAAAATGGTTTCTGGTAGTTGCTTCTTCAGACAGCGGATTACCTTAAATCCGTTATGTCAACATGCAGATTACCAACAAACCGTTTTAAATTCCAAATTTATCTAAAGACCAAAAATTACATACATGAAGCGCCATACGAGCCCATTTATTGCCGAATTTCGAATGAAGCTCGATAATCTGACGTTCTTCTTCTGGCGTAAACGCTCCTTTCTTCAAATTAGGTCTTAAATGATTCGCCCATCGAAGCCTGCAACTCTTTCCGCATCTCATCAACCCGGAATTCCGTTGCACAGCATTCCAATTCCCCTCACCGTGTTTCTTCACGTACTCCATTAAAATCGTGTCCTCCGCGGCCGTCCACGGCCCTTTTTTCAAAACCTGTCCTCCGCCGTTCGTCCGTGCACAACCACCACCACCGCCGGCGGAGGAGGACATGTTTCTCGGTGTAGAGGTGGCGCCATCTTCCGGGGCCATATTTTTTTTTATCAAATTTGTACACTGGGTTTCAAATCTCAATGAATTATCATATGCAAAATGAAAGAAAGTGTTGTTGATTTTGGGGATTTAGATTGGAGATTGATTTGAATGGAGGATTGAAGAATGGGGGCTGAAAGTGGAAAGGGTGAATTTGTGTGGGAGACTTTATAGGCTTCAGATTGTATTTCGGAAGTAGCTTTTGTTTTTGTGAATTATATTCATGCATCTTTTCCTTATTTTTAGTCTCCATTTTCTCTTATTTCTTTTTCCTATTTAAAATTATGTAATCTTTATTTATTTTTATTTTTTTTAATTTTTATCTTTAATTTTATCATCTTTCTGAATATATTTGTGATGTTAATCATTTTCTCTTTTACATTAATAAGTTATAATGGTTTATAGAAATGTTATAAATTTTTTATGAAACTTTAAAGTATTCTAAATATATAAATATTATTATTTAATAGTATTGCTTATTTTTTTTTATTGAAAACAGTTTTTATTTTGTTTAATATATTTTAGGAAAAGAACAGTTAACTTACAAAGAAAGTAAGTGGGTATGGGCCCACACAAATCTCCTACAATGGGTTTGAACATGGGGTCGATCGAGTCATAGGTAAGTCATGTGAATTGTGATAAGTATTACCTTAAACACGATTAGTAATTTGAAATTAGTTTACTTAAAATTAGTAATTTCAAATGCTAAACTATACTTATAACAATTGTATTCTAATTTTAATAATTTTATGTTTGTAACAACTTCATGTAGCATGTTAAGATTATATAATCTATACTATCTAATAAATAGGTACAATTTTGGGACACATGTTACTTTCTGGTGCATCCTTAATACGGTTTTTCCGCCTCTCTCCTATTAAATGTTAATCTAATTATGGATACTTATTACTTAATTATGGATGGTTATTATATCATTAAGTAAATGAATTTAATATTACCTAACATTTATCAATTATATAAAAAAATAATACCCGATTGAAAAAAAATGTTTTAAAAATGTACTTAACAGAATTTATAACTATCACGTCAAAATACATTTTTAAAGATATATTTCGATACACGTATGTGTTAACAGATTACATTATATGTGTAATACACGGGTTTATTCAACCGGTGTATTACATAGGTTTTTAAAGACATAAATTTTTATTACTTAGAATATAATATTACATTGATTTAACCCGTGTAATACACGGGATTCTAACCTAGTTATATTAATATATTTGGTTTATGTATAGGTAAACAGGTTTGGGTAACCAGACGAGTATCACCTAATACCGTAAATGTCCCAAATCAATGAAAATTTTTATAAGTTACTTACATACCTGAATATTGGGTACCAAATGTTTTGGTTTGGCTGTTGAGTTTTGGTTTGGTTTCGGTTCTTTTGCCATCCCTAAGTTATGGTGTACTGACTCGAGTGCTATAAAAGGATTTGAGGTGTGAAATTGTGTTGAAGTTTAGTTACAACTAGGGGTTTACCCATACGGTGTGGCAAAGATGTTGTAATATGAGCTTTCAATAAATAATAAACATTGAGTTGTGCTGACGACTTCTGAGGACTTATAAGAGAAAAAGTGTTAGGGAAGAGACTCGAACCTGTGACGCCCTTTATAAAAGCATGAGAAATGAATAAACTTTAAATAAAAATTTAAACAATAAAAAACATTAATTTTTAATAAAGTGATGATGTGTAATGCCATTATTTTATTTGATATATTATAAAAACTATGAAATCGTTATGATTAATATCAATAAGCTGTGTGAATTTGGTTTTGGGTTTAAATCGGGATTTTGACGACTTAGGGTTAACTATTGTAGAAGATGACTCACATTCTTTAATCAAGTAACTTATGTTTTGGAGCTTAACACAATCAACGGGTTAACCCGAGTGGCTCTGTGACTTTGCACAACGCTACACTTAACACTACAGGCCCTATAATAATGTTATAGGGCTCGAATTATGTTTTTGGCTTGACAACATTATAGGGCTATAGAGGGATTTACTTAAACTTATCAAGCGGCTCAGTTAAGTTGACCATGGACTATATATATCAGGTGCTATTAAAGGAACTAGAATTTACCCCGCGCGCGTTGCGGCACGCTTAACCGCGACTCGCATGCTGTGACGCATTAACATTAACGTGTCTACATAAGTTAACTTGTTTACATAAGTTAAGTTAGGTTGTTTACATGAGTATCATAGATTTTCTTAGTTAGCTACTAATTATACATGATCAAAATTACATAAAAAAACCCGAGAATGCCTTTATACCTCTTGACCATGAGTAAGAAGAGGGGTTTAAAGCACGACATCAACCTCTGAAGAAGTGGTAAAACCAATCAGTTGCATTCATATACAATCAGTTGCGGAGTAGTATTGATGCATTACCTGATGTTTACAACTGATGAAAAGAACTATTGATCAGAGCCAAATGAATGCAAAATGTAATCCAATTCACAACCTGAAGCAAAGAATCCAAATGATAAGTTTTGAAGCTTTCTAAATTACAACTTTTCCACCAAAAATCGAGGGATCACACAAACCAGTCAACAAACAGACAATCTAAACTATTAATACACTCGAATACACTGCAGAATTTAAAATAAAAAAACAGTGCAGAATTAATAAAGATACACTGCAGAATAAAAAAAATACACTGCAGAACTTCAAAAAATTCAGAACTAAAAAGATATACTACATAATTAGCTTGAAGCATCAAACAAATTGAAAGTCACCCAAATTCGTTTTTCAAATCATACAACCTCCTGAATCATGTTATTCAATAAATAATTTATTTATTATTGTAATAAAAATAACTTGTTTTGACCCACTGCCAACCCACGGGTCTTGCCACCACTATTAGAAACCAAAAAAATCTTACTTTACTATATACAATAATATATGCGCCCTTTCAAATGTGTTTATTGCATGTACAAACATTTGGGACTATAATAGCGAAAAACTGTATTTTAGCCAAAGCAAAAGTTACCTTAAAATGAAGGATGGTTTTCTTTAGGAAATCTGGTACTGGTTGAAAGTCTGCATAAAAAATTGCTACAAACTCGTAATCATTTACATAATCACAACTCATAGCAGATTTTAGATTCCCCGCCTTGTAGCCAGTGCGAATAAGTCGGTGTCTGAATACTATATGCACACCTCTATGTTGCCACCTGTTTACCTCTACCTTGGTAAGAGCCTGAACAGTTGTATCATCTGAATCATCAAGAACTTGTACAAGCATCCTTTCTCGAGGCCAGTCTTGGATGCACACTGCTGAAATAGATTGCTGATAGACCTAAAGACAACCAAATTATATAAAACATAAATGATTTGTTAATCTATTACATATTACACAAGTATACCGAATTGCTGTTATTTATTAATTTATATTTGTGTTTTATAATAATATTGTTATTATTTTAACTTGGGTGCAGGATGGTAGAAGCCCGAGTGTAGGCGGGTTTTCAAATAGATTTGCAGAATGGGAGACCCATGGGGATATTATGTTCCCTTGATAAGTTTTGTCAACAAAACCTAAAAACAAATTACTTTCTTACCCATGAGCCATTGAATTGAGTCATTCCCTCCAAAGGATGTGTGCTGCAAAGGAGAAATAAATGGTAAGATAATACCATTAAACCTGCATATTTTTAAATAATATAGAACCCGACAACCCGCATTTATGCTAACTGTTGTAAAAAGATGTATTAAAAAGCATTCATGAGAGGATTAAAACCCTTGTATAAGCACAAAGAGTAAAAGGCTACAGTTTTTGTTTTCACAATTTGAATTTTTGTAAATAATTTTGTTTAATTAATTTATTTGATGTTTAATTTGGTTTATTTCTTGTTAGTACCTGGCCTTTCATGATGATTGACACTGCCAATGGAGGGATCCATACATCTGTCAATCTCGTTTCAGTTTCTAATTTGATGTAGATTTGGAATTACATATTTAGTTTTAAACTCGTTCAAAATTGTTTGTTATTTATATCGTCTTTTGACCCGTTTCAGTCGGAATGCAATATGAAACATCCAAGCACTAACAGCAACCGATCCACCGATTGTACCAAAAACAGCATAATACAAACATTCGTCAAGCTCTGCAAAGGCGGTGCCAAATAATTCGCCCTAATTTCGAGCCAACGCGCGTAAACATACTTAACCAAATCCGATGTTAGAATACTCGAATTCATAAAAAGAAGTGTCAAGGCATGGACATACAAACCTTAAACCACTTGCATGTTTGTCTCTTCATCAAACTTTATTAGCCACCTATATAAGTCACTTCCTTCTTACCTATTAGGTAATCCTTATTTCCTATCACACCGACCCGTTTTACCTGTTTAAAAAAAAGACCCATTTGACACGTTTAATAAAACTAATATGTGCAACCCGCTTAATAAAAAAAGATCGTTTATCCGTTTTACTAAAACTGACATGTCTCTCATTCAATAAAACTTACCCGATCGTTTATCCGTTTTTACCAACCTAAATAAAATGTTTTACCATATTCTGCACAAACTTCACCACACCTATCATAAGCTTCACCTAATAAACCAAACTAATTGAAAAACCAAGAACCCAAAAAGTGTTCAGAAATGAACTTCATTCAACAAAAAGAAGGATTCCATTACCTGAGTAGTCGGTTGTACACAAACAGCCACGATTAATTTCTTTGCTCCTAAACCAGTTGAAAAGCTAATCCAAAATCAAAGGCAATGCAAATAAAATAGCGTCAACATTCACATCATAATCATAATTAAAATCAAAATCCAATTCATTTTGGAACGATAGACAATAACAACAATCGGAATCAAACGAAAGTGAGAGACAATAACAACAATCAGCATCTGTTTGTGTGTTTGTAATCGATGCTTCAAGATACGGGTTTTCGATTTATAAACAAAATTCAACCTGTCATGTTTTTCATATCAATCAAAATAAAAACACTAACTACAAAACCTCGCACTCACATCAGCTGTTCAATCTAGGACCATAGAAGGGAAACTCAACTAAAAACCCTAGGGTCTTTATCAGCCATCAGGAAGAAAGCATACCTGGTTGTTTGGAACAGGAGGACCTCCAACGCACGGAATAACATCCTGAAATGAAAACCTGATTGAAAAACGCAATTGAAAGCATACCTGGTTGCAAAATTCCCAAACACCCAATCTTGAACCAAACAAGCAAACACCATGTTAAAGGTAGAGAAAACAACTAATGTGGAATACTAATTGAATTCAAATTATACCACTGCCATCTTATATACAAATAACACCAAGTATTAAAAAAAGGTGTTTCTTAAGACCAAATAATAAAAATCTAAGAACGTATTTTACCGAGTTCTGATGTAAACAGATTTCTAGCCATATCAGGAACAACAACAATTTATAAGGCTCAGATCTAACAATTGGACAAAGAAACATAAATCCACCAGGTCTGCAAATAAATCGGTTGCAACGTGATAGAAACACTTGTTCCTTTCATATTACCATCCGGATTGCCTCGCCAAGATGCGGATTTTCACAATTTTTTAATAGAAGTAATCATTACAGCCTCTTTGTTCAAACAAAATCCATTGTAAAAAAACCCAAATATACGAACTTGTTAAAAATTATAAACCTTTTAGGGAGAAACAGAAACCATACAAGTGTTAAAGACGTACACAAACAAATCGCCAGCCGACCAAACTTGAGAAATACCACAGCCACTGCGGTGCAAGAACCACACCACCAGCGGCTAGGGTTAAGCAACAGGGAAAACACAGCCACACTATCGCTTACCAGCATGAAGTTCCGTCGAAGGCAACCAAACGCGACCGCTACCACAGCGGCACCACCACCACACCACCGCCACCTAGGATGACATACATAAAAGCCAGAAAAAGCATACCTGTACACGATCGCTAGGACGACGACAACGACCATCTGGAATGATGGTGAAGGGGAAACCCTAATTTGGGTGAAAAGGGAAAAGAAGCGGGCCAAATACATAAAGGCAGAAGAAGCACGCAAAGCCGGCTTGTACATGTGGTTGTTCATGTTGTAAAACCCTGTTTTTAACTACTCATCCCCATGAGCCTTAAAAGAATGAGTAATTAGAAGTCATTATTATGAATAATAATATTATATCTTTACATAAATATAACTTATCATCTTAAATGAATATGATAACATGTTTTTTATTATTAATAATTCTTCGGCTTTATATGTTTATATCACATTATTAGAAAAATAAATGAACATAAAAGTTAGGGAAAAAATAAGTAAATAAAACTGTCCTATTATTATTATTATTATTATTATTATTATTATTCATGGGCTTTAATGTTTGGGCTTGGACTTTTAAGATATATATGAGGCTATTAGCACATTTCAACCGTTCCTCTTTTTCGCCAGCCCAATTGAATTAGAGGGACTTAAGATTTAAGAACTTTCAATATTGGGTCAATTCGGGTCGGTATAAAAACAGCCATTTGGTAACTTCACAATTCCAATTTTCAAGCCTACTAGTTTTGCTATATATGATTTTTTTTTAAATATTGGTATAGGTTCTTGTTATAAAAGTCGATATTTCTTTGTGGAGAATTATGTAAACTGAGACAAGAATTGAGGAAATTTTCGATTGATTATTTGAACTAACTGAAAATTACAATTGAAAGAAACTATATATACACAGTCTATCTTGAGAATCCATATTTAACTAACTTAATTAACATGATTAAATACAAAACAAAAACATCCGAAGTTGAACGTTCCTTAGTCCGGAGTTTGAAGTTCTTCATCTGAAGTTAAGCTCCGGACAATAAACTTAGTCCGGAGTTTGAAGTTCTTCATCTGAACCTAAAATTCATATAAAGTCAACATAAAGATTCACCTTTTGATTCAAGCACGAAAGCTGCATCTGCATCTCCCTGCAGAATACTACCATTTTCCGGTGGCGGCCTGGTGGGTGAGCCTCTGTCATCAAGAACAATCAGTAAGAAGAACACATGTATGATTATTATGAATAAAGATTAGCAGTTACTTAGATATACAATATTTATTTTCTTAATTTGAAAACAATGTGTTATGTAAGCATCAGGATGACAGCTAAACAAAGAGACATGATTATCTTTAATAAATATAAATTGGGAATGCAACATCTAACAAGTTTGACATTGGGAAATTGATGGAGGTAAAAGGAGTTGGTTCAAAAGTTCATTCCTGAGTCAATTGGTAGAGATATTGAGAATGCAGCATCCAACATCTATCCATTGCAGAACGTGTTCATCCGCAAAGTCAAGATTTTGAAGGCACCCAAGTTTGACACTGGGAAATTGATGGAGGTAAAATGCTGACTTTTATATATGTCATTTAGTTGTTCGCTTTGATCATTGATGCTTGTGTGATCTGATCGTAACAAAGTTCAATGGTTTTATTGAATTGACATGTTTATTGTTTCTGTACTTTTTTTTCCTTGTGTAGGTTAACTATCACAGGAAAACAGTATGTTTGATCATATTCCAAAAGTAGTTCAAGGGAATGTTGGGCAAGTACTTGAAGAGAAAGATGAGAGAGATGTGAAGGCAGAGCTTTGTGTTGATCTTGAGCTGAATAAGGTTATTGTATATGTAATGTAATTTTTAAATTCAGTTATAAAAATATAAATATATATATATATACATTTTATAATTACATTGTCTTTATTGTTCACGGGACTATAACCTAGTAGTTTTATTTACAATTTTTAACTAACAAAATTAAATATCTAAAATAAATTTCAATAAGACAATGAAAAAAACATCTTGTTATTTTAAGGATAAAAAAATTTATTTAAATTAATATTTTTGACTGAATTTGTATTTTTATGACCATCCAAAACTAAAAACATTATACTATTGAGAAAAGACACATTTAGTTGGTGGAAAGAAAGAAGGGAATATTTATATTTATATTTATATTTTAGGAGGGTAACCTTTGGAAGGGCACTATGGGAGTAGGTTTTGACCTGTACCTCAATTGTGACCAGGTTCAATGAACCTTTTAATACCTAAAACTAACACCCTCCTATTTAATCAAATCCACAGTCCTTATAATTTCTTCCAAAATCTCTTCATAATTTCACAATTTAATTATTAATTTTCTAATATGCAAGGAGTCTGGTATTTTCAACCTCTTTTCCTGCTTCTATCAGGTATCTTCTGCTTTTTTTCAATTCTCTTTTTTCTTAAATAAATATTATATTGGTTATTATATATATATATATATATATATATATATATATATATATATATATATATCTGAAAACCATATATAAAATAACCAAATCTTTGTCGTTTGTTTATTTATGGTAAATAAGTCGATTCCCAGAAATAGGCAACACTATCACTACGATAGTTGTTAAATATATGGGCAGAAGCCTTGGTATCTAATATGATCGTTTTCTTATAGTCTGACCAAATATCTGTCGTTTGTTTATTTATGGTAAATCAGTCGATACCCATAAATAGGCAACACTATCACTATATATGATAGTTGTGAAACTATAGTTTGATTTCTTAAATTATCGTCCAACAACTCTAAGACAGTATATAAGTTTAGGGTTCATATCTTTGTTTTAGGCATTCTTGATGACACAATTGAATAGAACATAGAACATTAGCATTTGGTGAAAGAATCTCAAGCACTAGATTCATGGTTTCTTCACAGGATCTTTGATTTTGATCATAATATTTTGGTCTAAAACTCAAAAGTAAACACTTAGTAGTCTCTTTTGAGCTCCAATTGATTCTTCTTTATCATGGGAAAAATCCAACCATCCATTAAGAAATCTAGAGAGAGAAAAGTAAAGGGAAATCATATATATAGAGAGAGAGAAATAAAGTATACATTTCAACTCTTTATTTGGAATTATAGTAAAAAACATGATCTTTTATAGAGATATCATTTACACAGGAAAAATCAATTCATATGTAGAGGGCCTTAAAATTAAAAAGAACAAAAAAACTGTACATTGTAATAGTTAGATAGTCATTGTAACAGTTTTGGATGCACCGTAGTAATCAACTGTGCATAACCTGTCTTGAAAAAATGTCGTGTTTTTAAATATATAAAAATATTATACTCAAATTAAAGATAATAAAACTTAGATTTTACGCCGTAACTTAAAAAAAAAGTATATTAAAGATATTAGAGATTGAAAAGATTAAAGAGTTACTTTAAATAAAAAGTCAAAATTGGCAACTAAATTAACATATAATCTTTTGCTCTTTCAACCATTTTTAGCTTCCTATTAATTAAAATTCTCCGTCACATTAATGATTAATGTTCCATGGCTTTCTATTTTTCATATGATATTTTTCCTTTTTATATAAAAATCCCTCATATATATATATGCATGCATGTATGTAAAACACTAAAAACTGTGAGTATACGTAGAACAAAATGAATCTTTTATTTTTATCAATCTTAAAATATTATAATTTTTTTAAAATATAAGAAAAATGATAGATTTATAATGTTTACTTGTCTCTCATGAAATTTAAAAAAAAATGAAAAAAATTGTGTTTATGTATATAACCTACACGTATAATTCATGTGTAGGTTATATTATATGCATACAGTGGCGGATCCATGAATTTTTGTTAGTGAGTGCACAAAAATGGGTAGGGCTAAAACAAGTCGGGTCTAAACGAGTCAGTTCAAAATTGATCGGGTTAAGACAACTCATACTTATTTACTTAACATCGTTGTAAAAACGAATCCTTATTTATTTATTAATATAATTAATTTGACAAAAGTGTACAGATAATCAAAATGATTTTGGTAATTCTATGGTTCATCTAAATACCAAATGATCGGTTAAAAATAATATTAAATAAAAGACAAAAAACAATAAACACTTGTAAACAAAAAAAAACATTTATAAATCAATTAATTAATTAATCCAAAAATATATTACTTATCAACTCAATTTAATTAGTTATAATTAATATCTAATATAAAATATTTAACTTTAGGATTATTTAAAATTTAAATCAAACTAAAAGGTTAATATGTAACTTTAGTTGAACCAAAGGAGATAAATATGCAAATGTTCATTTATATTCACCAGTCTCTTTATATGCAACTTTACCCATCTTCTTCTTTCTCTGCAACTTTCAAGAACCTGCAACTTTGAAAGTGTTCATTTAAAGCACTCGTCCATCTCTCTGGGTTCGTTCATCATCGGAAGTCAAGGTGCCTCATAAATATTTGAGTGGGGGCCTTCATAAAAATGTTAAAAATTTTCTATTGTTGCCATGAATTCCAGTGGCTGCCTCACCCCCTTCTAGTAAACAAATAGATCCGTCCCTGCATGAACATAACCTACACATATGTAGATAAATGTTTAGATATATCATATATAAAAACATATGAAAAAAATTAGTTTAGTGGTTTTTATGTACATAAACATTCATATTCATATTTGTATGTAAGAATTACAAATTTTAAAAGTATAAATCATAGATAAAAAACTAAACATTCATATTTGTACGTATGTAAGAATTAAATGTTGTTTATCAATAATTTTAACATTTTTATTAGCATGCCCTTGTAAGACAAGGGGTAAATCAGCTAGTAAAACATATAATAAGTTAGATAATTTTAACATGTCTTATATTACATAAATCATCAATGTGGTAAGTTAAAAATACATATAAATCGTCCATGTGTTATATTAAAAACACACATATAAGTTTTTCATTATTTTCTTTCATTTCTAGTCCTTTAAGTGGCCGGATAGTTAGTTTGAAGACATTTATGTCCAATATACATAGGATGCATTTGTGAACAACTTAGTTTTTTTTTACTTTTAAAAACCAAATCACAAAAATATGTAATCCTCCTCGTTACTCCCTTAAATTATTAACTACCATCAAAACCATCACCACCACCACCACCGCCGCCGCCGCCGCCTACTGGTATATTATGGATATACATTAGGGGCGGAACCAAGTGATGGTCAAGAGGTCCATCGACCCATGATCATCAAAATTTATAAATTTTGTTATATATAAGAGCTGAGTTTTTTTTAAGAAAAATATGAGTTGAACCCTTAATTATATAGTTAGTAGAAATAAAACCTTGTAATTACCCTCCGACTAAGAAGTTTCGGTTCCATAATGTCAGTCTGTCACCTGGGGGCTGCATTGTGGTGGACGAGGAGGTTGGTAAGGGGAGGAGAAAGGGTAGTGTTTGTATAAGAGAAAATGAATGGGATGAGGGATTCTTGATCTGCTTCCAAAAGAATTACTTTCTTGGATTTGGCTTTAAATTTAGAAAAAAAAAATTATATGTTATTTTCTACAATATTTGTACTCCCTAAAATCTTGTTTCATTTTCTTCCTCACTTTACATATTTTTTTTAACATCAATTTTTTTTACATTTAAATCTATCTAATCTTACACTTACAAATTAATATTTAAACTCACATCCCTTCTTTTTTTTTTTTTTGGGGGGGGGGGGGGGAAATACCATTACGTATAAAATACTAGGTTAAAATACAGTGTATTATACGGATTGAATAAATATAATATTATATATTAAGTAATAAAAACTTTATTTTTTAAAAACTCGTGTTTTACACGGGTTGAATAAACCGTGTAATACAATATAATATGTTAACACATACACTCGTCAAAATATGTCAGAAGAAATTTTATTAATATAGAGATTAGTATTTCCTTTAAAAATATATTATTATTAAAAGATAGAGGTGTATTTAATATGAGAGAGAGACGGAAAAAAAATGATGAGAATAAATATGGAGGCGACACATGACATGAAAAACTTTTATTTATTATATAGTATAGATTTTGAGGGGCATGTTCTTTTGAGAACCAATCATATGTTGAGAACCGTGAGAACCACACAAAAAGTGTACATATCGCTTTAGTGAAAAAAGTAAAATTCAACAACAATGTTTTATTTATCTATTCCCACTCTTAGTTTGAGTTTATCTCCTCTCTCCTGAATTTTTTTTAAGAAAAGTATAAAAATATGCATATATGCATTCATTTGTGCATATAGTGTGAGTGCATATATGCATTTAAAAAAACGATTATAAATTCGAGGTCTTTTAAAACCAAACCTTAAACATATTGAAATGTACATGAATTCTAGTCAATTTATATTATAAATAGAGCAAGAGTTACTGCGGTTCTCACGGTTCTTAACATATTGTTGGTTCTCAAAAGAACATACCCCTAGATTTTGAATATCAAAATTCTCAAAGTTGTTGATATAATCAATTGATATTTAACTATTATACGCAGATGATACTCATAAAACGGATCCGAGGGGCAAAAATTGATGAAGACGCGATTTTGATCGTTATCTTGAACTATGACGAGTTCCCCTTTAAAACTTCAAATTTCCCGCTTCCATAACGACTTCTTTCGCTTGTTGGAGAAGTCGTTCGTTTATATTAGAATTTATTGAAGAATGTATTTTTCATGGTTTATTCTTCATTAATTATCAGCGATATTGTGAAATAAAATCGTTTCATTTAATTTTTAATAAGTTATGAATCTTATATTTTAATTTTATGGAAATAATATGTTATGTGTCTGCATATTTAAATTAATTCTGCATATGTTTAATTAATTCCTTTTTAATGT
The DNA here is from genome assembly GCA_023525975.1 of Smallanthus sonchifolius. Lineage (NCBI taxonomy): Eukaryota > Viridiplantae > Streptophyta > Magnoliopsida > Asterales > Asteraceae > Smallanthus > Smallanthus sonchifolius. The sequence goes on along the minus strand of CM042024.1, from coordinate 2,999,378 downwards.
TATGTTAGTTTGTTTTCCATGTTTGATAGTAGTGTTCCTAGAATATATGAGTTGTTGGATCGAATTGAGTCTACGATTACTCAAATGATCGATCTTCTCAAAAACCGACCTCGGTTCCCAGCCCCTACCACCGCTTCCGCCACCACAACACCACCGGCCACTGCCGGCTCACTACCACCAACCGCTGTTATCAAACCACCTCCTTCAACCGCTCCACCACAGCCACCAAAACCTGCCACACCATAAGTCACATTGCCACCAAACCCCACCCCACCGTCTCCACCAGCACCCACACCTCCACCATTCCCGCGTTTTTGCTCGAACTTTCCCATCAACCCAACCGCCATACCGGTTCGTGTACTCGGGCCTCCTCTATTCGAATGCACCACCGAAAGCTCCCCGAGGAATAGCGAGCCATTGGTCAAGGAGGCGATCGTGGAAAGCGAGTGGCGTCCGCCATGTCCCTTCACTAAAACTACTTCGTATGCCACCGAAAGAGTCGAGTGGCGTCCACCGTGGAAATTCGCCTATGTCATGTCCCGATTTTCAACCTTGCGGACAAGGTTTCTTCAAGCGGTGGGGAATGTTATGTGTCTGCATATGTTTAATTAATTCCTTTTTAATGTTATGTTAGTTTGTTTTCCATGTTTGCTAGTAGTGTTCCTAGAATAAAGGAGTGGTGGATCCATGATCCCCTCCACGGAGTAGTAGTTATTAGTGGCTAAGTGGCTATTGTCATTTCTTTTCTTTATATTGTTTTTCTCATGTTAGTGAATGCATATGCGGAAATGAATTAGTAAAAGTCATTGTTTCCCTCTAATTTTCTCTAAAGCTTCTCTCTATTTTCTTTGGACCATTTGATTAACGATTCGGTTCGTATCAGATTATCAAATTGTATTGTAATGATATTTTGACGTTTAGCCCTTTTTACTGCACCATGGTAGACTAAAATAATAGGAATTTCCTTCCTTTATTTAAGATATTAATTTCCAATAAAATATTATATAGAAAGTTTTGGGTGTTATACTAAGTTATGTTTAAGCACTTGCAAATACAAGGATTTTATATTCATATCATCCAAATCGATCAATTTATATTGGTGAACAATTGCATGCTATAAGAATAACGAATGTGATTGAAAAAGTTATTTATGTTTTTAAAAATCTTTATAAAATAGGTGTTATTAAAAAAATATTTTTTAAATGATTGTGGTTTCAACTCATCATGTCTTTTTATTTAGTTTATTTTTTACCAACTTATTGTACTTTTTTTTTAAATTTCTTCAGTCAACCAATTACAGATCTTTTTTATTTTTTTTAACCAGCTCGTTATATTTTTATTCTTTTTTATGTTCGTCAACCAACCCATTGTTCTTTTTATTTGATCGTTTTACAAAATTGTAAATTAGTTTATCATTGTTTATGTTATTTTTATTTCTGTATTCAAAACAGTAACAACGGATTTTGTTATTTTATTTGATTATTTTTCATAAATATGATTTACGGATTTATAATTATGATTCACATATTTAATATTTAATATTAAAGTATGACTGTAACAATAATTATGTTTTTTTTAAAAGAAAAACGTTTAAAGTTTATTTTTGTATTCATGTTATTGAATTTAAAAATTTACGTTTGAAAAATGCCAAGAAAATTTAAAAATGAGGACGCTTTTATTATTTTAGTTGGGTGGTCAGATATTATATTGAATATTGATATTCCATTTAATTAAACATTAGTTTATGAAAGAAATTAGTTTTTAAGAAACCAAGGACATTTATAATCTACTTTTATTAAAATAAATAAATAAAAAAAAGATTTAAGAATTTTATGTTTTAACCTAAAAAGTTTATTGATTTTTCATTCTAACCCTATATATTTCCTATTTTTATGTAATAGTTTTATGACGACGTATGATAATAACATCATACGTCACTTACAAGGATAAAAGGGATATTCCACTCCAATCAACTTAATCATACATGAGAAGTGGCCCACATGTCTAACAAGAAGAGATGATCCCCCACCGATGAGAAGGAAGGTATCAATATCATTCGGTTAGAAGAGAGAGAAGCATAAACCCTAATGAAGAAGCCTATAAATAGGGACGACTTCAGAAAATAGCGGGGCATGTAATTCTGAGCTTATTGTACTCAAAAGGATTGTAATCGGAAAGTTAAGATTAATGAGAGTTTTACAATTCTTCATTTTATAATAATTGATTAATTTCACATTTTATACTAGTTTTAACTTGGAAACTTTGTTTTTTCGTGTGAAATACTTGATACATGCATGTACTTTATTTAATTATATTGATTTTATGTGGGAAGCCTCATCTTTGACAAATGACAATGATGGTTAATAAGTCAACTCCACAACTGATTTTCCCCCAACGGTTTAACGTGGACATATGCATTAACTACTCATGCATGCAAATGCAACTTTAGTTTTAGTCTATGCTTGTACTACGTGCTTTAAGAATTGTTCAAAATGACACTATATAACCATGGATTTATGCATGAAAATATGTATAAGTTGATTTGGAAGTATGGGAGGGTATTCACGAAAATGGGTTTGCATGGTTTTTCTTTTGATCGCCATTGGGTCTCAATTGAGTGTGATTTGTGTTGGAGATCAGAGTATTGAGAAAGATACACGGCGTGGTAATGATTGTGGGTTTGGAAGGAGAGGGTGTGGTGGTCGGAGAGGGGGTGGGGGTTTAGGGGGAGGTTCAGGAAAGGGTGGTGGGTTTGGAGCTGGAGGAGGAGTAGGTGGTGGTGGTGGTATTGGTGGTGGAGGTGGTGGTGGTAGTGGTGGAGGTGGTGGTGTAGGGGGAGGGTCAGGAAGTGGTGGTGGGTTTGGGGCTGGAGGAGGAGTTGGTGGTGGTGTGGGGGGTGGTGGTGGTGTAGGAGGTGGAGGTGGAGGTGGAAGTGGTGGAGGTGGTGGTTTAGGAGGAGGGTCAGGGAGTGGTGGTGGGTTTGGAGCTGGTGGAGGAGTTGGTGGTGGTGTGGGGGGTGGTGGTGGTAGAGGAGGAGGTGGTGGTGGCGGAAGTGGTGGAGGTGGAGGTATAGGAGGAGGTTCGGGAAGTGGAGGGGGCTTTGGAGCCGGTGGTGGAGTAGGTGGTGGTGTGGGTGGTGGTGGTGGTGTAGGCGGTGGTGGTGGTGGAGGAAGTGGTGGAGGTGGAGGTTTAGGAGGTGGTTCAGGAAGTGGAGGGGGCTTTGGAGCTGGAGGTGGAGTAGGTGGTGGTGGTGGTGGTGTAGGCGGTGGTGGTGGTGGAGGAAGTGGTGGAGGTGGTGGTGTAGGAGGAGGTTCAGGCAGTGGTGGAGGGTTTGGAGCCGGAGGAGGAATAGGTGGTGGTGGAGGTATTGGGGGAGGAGGTAGAGGCAAAGTTGGTGGTTTTGGTGCCGGTGGTGGCGTAGGTGGTGGTGGCTTCTGATGTTGAATTTATGAAAAAGTATTTATATGCATGTAATTTGCATCATTTCTGTTTGAAGTTATTGTATTGCTAAATGTATAAGACTTAAGGTTTGATGTTATGTTTACTCTATGGTTATACAAAACCTATTAATTATTATAATTAATCCACATTATACACTACGAATATATAACCATCAACTAAATTAATCTATAATTAAAATAAAAAATTAGTTTTATAATTTCGGGAAAAAAAATAGATGATGGCAAAATTCTAATGGATGATTTAGATAATAACACATTAACACATTTAAATTGAATTTTTTTCTGAAATGATGTTGTTTGAGATTATTATTTCACAAGTGATGTTAATTTTTTTTTATTTCACAAATGGTGTTTCCTAGTTTGCTAACCACGGATTGTTGATTTTGGTGGGTATTCGTGGTTGGGAACCACGAATTGGTACAAACTCCATTTTCCAACCACGAATTGGTTCAAACTCCATTTCCCAACCACGAATTGATGTAAAACCCCACTTCCCAACCACGAATTGGTTCAAACCCCACCTCCCAACCACGAATTGATGTAAAACCTCACTTTCCAACCACGAATTGGTTCAAACCCCACCTCCCAACCATTAATTGATGTCATTTTAACTTACCAACCATGAATTGGTTGTTACCAACCACGAATTGGTTAAAAACTATAATCCTAACCACGAATTGTTCTTTTTTTTTTCTTTATGTGTACCAATTCGTGGTTCCCAACCACGAATACCCACCAAAATCAACAATCCGTGGTTAGCAAACTCGGGAACACCATTTGTGAAAAAAAAAAAAAAATAACACCACTTGTGAAATAATAATCTCAAACAACACCATTTTAGAAAAAAAAAATCCCATTTAAATTATGATGAATATATCTATAATTTATTTTTGTTTATTATTTAAATCAAATTCAGAAAAAGCCATGAATAAATACGATAAATAAAACTGTTACATTATGTTTATATTCCTATGATTTTATTCTTAAAACAAACTCATTATTTGCGATGCATTGATGTATTGCCTAGGTTATATCATCGAATGAGGCGACCTTTTCTCCTTCGTTTTATAGCCACGAAAACAATCGATGATAGCTATTTGTCACATGACTAGTTTCATAATCATGACCCACCCTAAACGTTCTTTCCAATATTTAGGGTTTAAAATGCTTTTACCATCGTGTCCGAAGAAATTAAATATGAAGTTTGAAACGGTTTCCCCAATCTGGTAGCTCATATGCGTTAATGACGTTGAATTTTTATCAAATTGATCAACTCACTAACCATTAATTTCTTCAACTACTCGGACAAAGTAAATACTCATTTGTACAACTGATCAGATCAAAATGCCATCATTGATGTTTCTCGGCTCGCTCATTGACCGGACACTCTTGTATCTTTCACTTTTTAACGAGGGTTTTTTATCATTTCTTTTACGCGTTTAAAAATGATATAATATAACTCTCGTAATTAATATTTCAAAGAATTTGAGTAAATGCCGACATTCAGACACAAGTGCAAACATTGCATATCAAATAGCGAGAAGAACATGTCAATCTTCATGGATATAAAGACATAAAAAAGAAGCTAAAAGTCTTTCATGGGACATGATAGATAATAACATGCTTTAATTGCACATGTCTATCCATTTCCCATCTCACATCCAACCCGTTTTCATTTCCTTTTATAATAAAAAATTAAAAGGAAGCTCTATGAGTTGGCATCCAATAAATCAGCCCTATACAAGCATTCATTGATACGTAGTTGTAAGCAAGTGGATATGAGCCTACATGTCTATATAATCCAACTTTCTAAAAGAGGCATCAAAGTAAGTTTAGGTTGAGTCATATACACTTATGGGGTTGTCTCATAAATGGGTTTGTGTTCTCATTCTTCTAATCAGCATATTGTGTCACATGAGTGTAATCACTCACGGAGATGAAACAATCGAGGTTGGGAAATGGAGTTGTGATGAATGTCGAGTTAACCGACGTAGGTGTTGCCCTGGAGGTGGTCCAGGCCGAGGACGTGGTGGCAGGCTTGGTGGTGGTCACAACGGTGGTGGATGATTGGGAGTAGGTGTACCATTGGAGTGGATGGATGTGGTGACAATGGTGGTGTTCGAATTGGTAGTCGCAAAGTAAAAGCTTTCTTTATTGGTATAATTATTATATTTTGTGTTTGAGTTTATATCGTAATATTAATGTATCTAAACTCTAAAGTTCTAAATTTCTTCGTAATGAATTCGGATTTTGAAAGAAGTGCATCTAGATTCTATCTGGCGAATTAAAGCGTTAAATGGATATAATAAGTCAAAGTAAGTAAAGTTAAGGATCGAGAGAATTTTATACACCATTTTTTTTTTCGAACGTCGATGGCCATACAATATGTTTACCTAGGGAAGGTTTGAACCTGGGTTTCTTGAGAGACCTTTCAGACACATCTTTTAAAGCTTTTTAATTTAATATATACCTGATCAATACAATTATATCAACAAACGATTTAACATCATTCCAAAACATCATTGAGAATGGCACTTCTCTCTCTTTCAAAAAGTCAAAAAGACCACAAGAACCCGAGTGCACTCTTGTTGACATTTAGGCATGGATTAGATGATTTTGGATGCTTATGGCCACACATATAAAGCACCGAAACTGTATAATATGGGGTTTAGGTGGTTTAAGACCCCATACATCATACCAAACACCATGGAAATTAATGTACTCTAGCTTCCCAACCCACTTTAGTTCAGGACTTCCATCGAACACATTAGGCACAACCAAAAACCTCATCCTTTAAATACAATTGGTGCTCTGATTGGTAACGTTGTAATGTAGAGATCCAGTGGCAACTTACCGTGAGTGGTTGATTGGAATATCTCAACTTAATGAGTGGTTAGGATACACTTCTTCATCCTCCTCTTCCCTTAGCCTAGGTGGTGGTGTAGTCGGCGGTGGAGGTGGAGGTGGTGGAGGTTGAGGCAATGGTGGAGGGTAGGAAGAATAGGTGGTGGTGGTGTTGGAGGTATTGGTGGTGGAGGTGATGGTTGTTGGGAAAACAATGCTTTGAAAATCATTAATCTCTGGTTTTGATAATAATAAAAGTAATTAACTTGTATTATCTTGTGCTAATAACAAGTGATCATATATCACATATATGTCTCTAAACACTCAAGCTATCAAGTGTGCATGATCAACAACAACAACACTACGAAGTCATATGATCAACAAATGTCACAAACAACATGCAAAGTAAAGTGGTGGTTATACAAGGATTATTTTAGGGAAAGTTATCAAAATAGACATTTGACTAATACAACTTCCCAAAATATACATTGACTTTTAGCCTACGAATTCATAGTCATTATCTCACAACAGACGGCTAAAGCCGACTAATTAGCCGTCATAAAATTCAGTGCACAACAGACTTCTGGTTCAATGAATACTCGACACGTGGCAGGCTAATAGCCGGGCTATTTAGCCTTAGCCGGCCGTTAGATGGCCCTTATCCGGGGGGTTTCTGCACTTAGCCGACCGTTATAAGGTTTAGCCTTAGCCGTGAGCCTGGGCGTCGGCTTAGCCGACCGTTGTAAGTCTTAGCCGGTCGTTATAAGGCCCTTAGCCGAACGTTATAAGTCTTATCCGGTCGTTATAAGGCCCTTAGCCGGCCGTTATAAGTCTTAGCCGGCCGTTATAAGTCTTAGCCGGCCGTTATAAGGCCCTTAGCTGGCGACTAAGCCACGTGTCGAGTATTCATTGGACCAAAAGTCTGTTGTGCACTGAATTTTAGGCCGGCTAATTAGCCGGCTTTAGCCGCCTGTTCAGAGAGAATGTCTATAAATTCGTAGGCTAAAAGTCAAAGTTTATTTTGGAAAAACTCTTAGGTTAAATGTCTATTTTAGTAATTTTCCCATGATTTTATCATCAAATGTTCAAGATCAAGGCTTAACTAACAATGTGAATATGTTGTGAAAATTAGAGAGAATAAAATACATTAACTAAAATCATAATAAGATTTATAAAAATATAATTTTTTTATAAAAATCAAGTCATTTTCCAAAAAAGATTTTATAAAACATAGTCAATGTTTTATAAAAACTCAAGTGTTTATAAAAATACTTTCTAGAACAAATTTGAATTTTAAAAATAAAGTAGGTTGGTGAATCTTCCATTTGTAGAAGTATCCCAACACAGTTTTGTATAGAAAACACAAATGACCAAAAATAGCTATAGGTTAAGACCAAAGTGGAAGACATCTTCCCTATTTTACAAAAAAAAAACAAAATTATAACTCATAATTTTAGTAAAAGTCTTTCAAATGTAGTAGATGATCAAATGGATCAATTAAAAAGGCTTAAAACAGTTTTATAAAAATAGAAATGACTTTGGAGTGTGAATTGGAAAAGCCTTAACGTTCACAATTTGTACCAAAAAATGGACAGAGGTTCCATGGTTGATGGCCGGTCGACCGTGGCTTGTCTAGCTCCCACTTTTTTGGTTTTCAAATTTTGCCTATAAATTGAAATCCTTGTTTAACCTTTTCACTTACCCCTTTTGCTCTAACACTTTCAAATACATATCTAATATGCATCTCTCTAATTTTCATCATATTTAAACATTTTTGAAGAGAGATTAAAGATCAAGATCAAGTGAAGATCTAAGAGCAAAATAGAAGTTGTGCATCAACTTTCATCAATCTAATTATTCTTGTGCTTGTAATTTGTGTGGTAGTGTATTACCATTTTGTTGAGAGATTTTTATAAAAGGCACTCACTATACTTGTGTATGTGAGTTAGTTGTCATCATTATCTTGATATAGTATATTATTGGATTAGGTAACACTATCTTAATGTAGTATTGAGTTGTGAGGTATTACATTATCTTGACATAGTATAAAGTTGTGTAAGATTGTAAAGACTACTATCTTGATATAGTGAGTTGAAGAAGATGATCATCACTTTTATTTAGTGAGATGTTGTACAAGGTGATCACTACCTTTGATTAGTGAAACGCTTGATGTACCGATTACCTCTTTCGTTCAAAAGAAATGTTTAGTGGAGCAACTCTTGATTGGAGAATCAGGAGAGAACATAGAGTGGATTAGTTAACATCTACTTGAACCTCTATAAATTCGGTTTTGTCTTCCTAACCCTTAAACTCTTTACATTATTGTTTGTTTAAGTTATTCATGTTTAACAAGTGTTAATCCATATAAGTTAGTTTTTTTAATCAAGCAAATATTTTTAGAAAATATATTCACTCCCCCCCCCCTCCCCACCCCACCCCTTCTATTTTTCTACAATGGTGGTGGAGGTAGAGGCAAAGGTGGTGGTTTTGGTGCCGGTGGTGGAGTTGGTGGCGACTTCTATAGAACATGTTGTAATTGTTATTTGTCAATTTGAAGGTATTCTGTTGCTATTGTATAAGTCATAAGGTTTATGCTGCGTTTACTCGATCTTTATATCCCTGTGTAAATACAGAGGCTAAGTCAGGTATCGGATACGCCTTTAGTCGATCTTTATATAGAACATGTTATAACTAATCCACATTCTACACTATAAAATTTAAGTATCAACTAAATCTATAATTAAATTAAAAAAAATGTGAATCGAAGTTTTACAATTTCAGGAAAAAGTAGATGATAGTAAAACTTTAATGGCTCGTCATGAGATGACAACATATGTACATTTGTAGCTAATAAATAAAAAACTGGTTACGTCACGTGTCGTAGTTCTCTGATCACAAGATTCTTTTTCTCGATTATTTTTCTTCATTACTAACAATTTAATATTAGTTTATTATTTCCTAAATCTGTTGGTATTTATAGGGGAAACAAAGTGGAACACGGTGATTATTAACAACCACGGAACACGTTGGTATTTATAGGGGAAACAAAGTGAAACAGTTCAAAAAGGAATTAAAACGAAAATAATTTGCATTAAACGTCTTCAATGCAATTTACAAGTGCGTCATCAAAACGCCACATTGCGCCCATGCCACACGCGCGAGTGTGCGAGTGCGCGCTCGAGTACTTCACATCCACTAGTGTTTGCCTTAAAGGAAACTAATTACTTAGGAGACTCCCACTAATATACCACTCCAAGATTGGTCCTCCCACCTATGTGGGACAAGTTTTCACACTTTTTTCTTCCAATTTTCACAGCTTTACACAATCCTAAGCACCAAACTTCGAGTATCGATATCTCATTCATAATAGTTCCGTTTTCGACGTGGTTTTGTTTGTTGCGAAGCCTTCACAACATAGAACATAAACCCAAAAAGAAATAGGCAAAATACATCGTTTGAGTATATTTATTTCTGTTCAAAGTTGACAAAAAATCATTTTTGTAACTTAGTGAAAAACACATGTTCTCCCCTAAAAATTTCCAACATATCCTTCATTTCACAGCCATAAAAACGAGCGATATATGATAGCTATTTCTCACATGACTAGTTTTATGATCATAACCCACCTTAAACGTTCTTGTCAATCTTTTGGGTCTAAAAGGCTATTACTCTTCGAGTCGGAAGAACTTAAATATGAAGTTTGAAATGATTTCCTCAATGCGATAGCTCATATGCGTTTAATCAGGTTAGTTTTTACAGACGGATCAACTCGCTGGCGTTATAATTTTTCAACTTTTCAAACAAAGTAAGCACTTATTTGTATAACTTATCAGATCAAAATGCTATCATAATGGTTCGTAACTCGCTCACTGACCATATACTCATATCTTTCACTTTTGATAAAAAAAATTATTTATCAAAAAGTTCTTTTGCCTATTTGAAAACGATATAATATAACTTCTGTAGTCATATTTTGAAGAATTTGAGTAAATGTCGATATCCAAGCACAATAATTAAGTGTAAAAATTGCATATTAAATGGAGAGAAAATATGTCGAACTTCATGCATGTAAAGACATAAAAAGAAGGCTAGAAGTCTTTCGTGGGACATGATAAATATAAAGAATAAAGGCGACAATAACATCGCTTTAAATGCAGATGTCTATTGAACTCGATAACACAACAGCTTTGAAGATGAATCAACCATGCTTCATCTTCTCTGTCTTGGTCCAGATCTGTAAAACCATGAACTCGTTAGAAGGGGTCAGAGACCAGAGTCTCTGGACCACCCTCCAACGCTCAAGTTAGTCGGTTTATCATCATCTTATCAGAATAACATGTAAAAATGTATGAGGAAGTAGGGAGAGCAAGAGATAGAGAAGGAAAGGAAGAAGAAGATATATACCTTGGAGGTAAACTATACTTTATATAGGGATCACGTGGGCTAGGGTTTCCATAAGTCTTCATGCGTTAAAGATGGAGATCTTTAAGAGTTCAAAATTTTGCAACAATTATAAGAGTTGAAGATGAAGGCTTATACTCATTAGTCATACTCAAAATTGGCTTTTTGGTAAGTATACACACCTTAATTTCATATAGAATGCAATGATTTTGTTAAAATTGTAGTTAACAAAAGACTAAACATGATGTTGGAAATTCCTAGGTAAAAACATATGTTTTTTTCACTAAATTACAAAGATGAGTTTTTGTTAATTTTGGAAGGAAATAAATATATGCAAACGATGTATTTTTATCTAATTCTTTCTGGGTTTGTGTTCTATGTTGTGAGGGCTTCTCAAGGAACAAAACCGTGTCCAAAACGAAGTTAAGATAAATGAGATATCAATGTTCAAAGTTGGGTGTTTAAAGCTGTGTAAAGCTGCGAAAATTAGAAGAAAAATGGTGAAAACTTGTCCCACATAGGTGAGAAGAGTAGGGGACAATCTTGAAATGGTATATTAGTGGGAGCCTCATAAGGTATTTGTTTTCTTTAAGGCAAACACTAGTGGGACCTGCATTCGCACACGTGCACGTGTGGCGTGGGCGTAATGTGACGTTTTTATGACGCACTTGTCACTTAAAGAGAAAATTTGGTCATCATGATCAGGTTACTCCGGAGGGAGATACTCCGGAGAGCCAACCTACTCAGGAGGAGGAAATCTGGTCAGCATGAGCGGTTACTCCTGAGTAACAAGTTCAGTTCCGCAGCTACTGTTACACAGAATCTTGAAACAGAAGTCAGTTACGATTTAGAAAATTAAAATAGAATAAAATGCATTAAATACGTTTAATGCAAATTATTTTCGTGTCAATTCTTTTTGAACTGTTTCGACTTTGTTTTCCTTATAAATACCAAGATGCTCATTGATTGTTAAACATAAAAAAAGGCTTGTTTACCAATTTTGTTCTTCCTACTCTTCTACTCTTAAGGTATTTTTTTAGGTGCTAGGTCTTCCCCGACATTATATATTGCTTCTCCGATATTATATATTGTTTCGGCTGTTATACCCTGGAAACAAACGATTCTTAGTCAAAATCAGAGCCGATGAAGGAGTATGCACATTAATTGGGGAAGAAACTTGAGCTCTATTGGAAACCTTTGAGGCTCCATCACCAGAAATCATTCCCTTGGACACCCCAAATTCAAACACGCATTCATTAATCTTCGAAATCGGACCAGAAAAACCTCTAGAAGTTTCAACCTCCGAAGAAATTGAAAGAGTCCGACCAAATCCCTTATCCGGTGGGGTCAAGGGGGCGCAAATGAGGCCGCCGATTTCTTATGTGACCGGTCCATCTAGAAGAGAACACCGGCCAAATTACCGATCAGAAGGAAAGTGCACCTAAACCGGCGCAAAGAGAAAGGAATTAAGGTTGAACTAACCGCCACCACCCACCCTCTCCCTTTCCCTCGTTTTCAGACCCTCACCTCTGTTCGATCCGTCTACCTTCGTCGCCAGATCGTATGGGCAAAAAATCGAAGTGACCACACACAACACCACCACCTGAATCGCTGGTCGCCTGAAAAACGATGTAAAGGAGAGGAAGGAGACGACGTGAAGAATGGTAGACGTAGATCTGTTTTGGTTTTCTTCATTTCAAGTGGTCTCAAAACATTTTTATTAATATAGTAGCTTAGACCCCGTGTAAAATACACGGGTAAAAAATATCAATACATAAATTTTTTAATTTTATTTATGTATTTTTATAGGTGTAAAAATGTATTACTATACATATACTAAGAATAGAAAACAAAATTCAAAATACGTAAAAAATACGATATAATTTGGTTTCGAAAATACGTCAATTACTCTTTAATGTAATTTGACTTTCATTACTATTTGATTGAAAATAAAAATTACATAATTTGATTTCAAAGTTTTCATAGTAAAGAATAATTTAAAATAAATACGTATTATTAGTATAATTAGTAATTTATTAAAAGATATCGGTGCATTTAATAAGAGAGAGAAGCGGGAAAACAATGATGAGATTGAATATGGTGACGACACGTGGCATATAAAAACTTTTATTTATTATATAGTATAGATATATATATATGATATATATATATATATATATATATGGGACGGTTCCACTAAAAAGTGGTTTTTCGCTAAGAAATCCTAAGAAGTGGGTCAAACGAACTCCGATTGAGCTCATTCCAGCGATGTTGGAACCGTCTTATCGAACCCTATCCCGGACCCAAAAACCTAAACCCCCCTCCACCCGCACCCCCAAAAACCTAACCCCCTCCAACCTTACCCCGAAAAACCTAAAACCACCCCCAAAACCTACCCCCCACAAAAAAAAAACCACACTTTGTGCAAACAACATGACCATCCGTGTGATTACTCTAAAATGAAGTAATAACTTTATCCTAAGCCAGGGATAAGGCTACACCTGTTACCAAACACCACTCTTGAATCACCAATAGTCATGACTCGAACGGTCAACCAGAAGCCCCTATCGGTTCGTTAGCAAGTCGGTATAACCATAAATCAACCCATTGTAAAAAAATTCCAAACCCTACACACACTGCATCATCGTAGTCGGCGATCGATCCACCGATCTAGGGCTCCAGTAAACTTGTGATCCACAACGATGATTTACCTGTTTTTCGCTGTTCTATTCGTCGAAATGTTGACGATTCTGTTACTTTTGTTCAAAACTCCACTCCGAAAGCTTTTGATAATCGGATTAGATCGTGCTAAACGTGGAAGAGCTCCGTTGGTTGTAAAATCCGTCGGCGCCACCGTTTTTGTAATCATGATGTACAACGTGTACAGCGTAACGGAAATCCAGAGCCGTCCGGCTGACGTCATTAACCCTACCGATCAAATCATACTTGCTTACCACATGCTGGAAGCTTCTCTCATGGGTAATTTCCTTGCAATTGAATTGGTCGATCAATTTTAGTGTTGTTTTTGAGAAATTTATTACTTCGATTGAAATTAGGGTTTGTAATTAATCAGTGAAGCTAGGGTTAAGTGCAGTCGAGTTTTTGCTATGAATCAGTTGGTTTTTTGCTTGTTCAATCGAAGTTGTTGCAAGGTTTCTAAACTAATATATAAGTATTAAGTACTAATTTCTACTTGTTTGATAAAATATTTTTGATGAAAATATTTGAGCAAGTAATATGATACAATTTCGATATTAAGTGGTAACAATCACCGCCAGACTGCAGATCTTCGCAGGAGGGGGTGGTGTTGCCGCACTAACCGCAGTGCCACACCACCGCACCTTCTTGGATCCTTGGTATTGTGTGGCGAGATGAATGGATAGTGCGGTGATAATCCACCGCAGTTTTTGGTTTGTGCGGCGCTGCACCATGGGGAGACGCCGAGACGGTGTTGCCGCAACTCACCTCAAGTCCACACCTTCACCGCATGTTGCGGTGGGGGTATAACTCACAGCCTTACTAGACTTCGTAATCGAATATTTAGAATTATGTAATTGAGTTTTGTTTGGATGTGTGTGTTTAAAGTGATTAGACTTCTTAATCCGAATCATATGATAAATAATCATTTGATTAAAGATAGTGTTGGGTGTGAAGGCTTATTGGACCGAACTGGGCCAAATGGGCCCGGTGGGCCTGGGCCTAATTGGGCTGTCGACCTGCACAGGGCTTTGGGCCTGTTTGCAGCTGTTCTTTGGGTCAGCATAGGGGCTGGCGGCAGCCTTAGGGCTGTTTAGCCCTTAGCTTGCTGATTAAGTTATTGCCATAATTAATAACCCTAATCTAGTATTATTTATATCCACTCTATTTTAATTGTATTCCCTGAGAACCTAATAATAAAGAACCCTAGTTGCAAGTGGACGTAGGCCAATCTAGGCTGAACCACTATAATTCTCGTGTCTCTACTTTTCTGTTTATCGATTGATATTGTGTGTGTGTGATTCCGCTGCGATAACGACTTTTTAATCTGTATTATATTGTCTCTAAAAGTTCAATTCAACTGAATCAGAAGTTCAGAACCAGCTTTACCAAACACTGCAAAACCGAATCTTGCAGAACATCCAAACACCCATAAATTTAGGGACTTAAGTAATCATACGGCTATACATTTACCTCAAAAAAAGTTTTGTTGCAATGACCTCTTTCTTTTTAAAGTTCAATCACATTGATCATAAAAGATCAGATTTAGAATCATATTTGTCAAACAAGTTGTTTTCAGCTTTCTGATGTAACTCTTGTTAAAAATTTGATTCATTGTAGCTTTCTGATGAAGTAGTTTCACTCTCAAGTTCATGCTGTTAATTTCATAGGTTTCTCTATTTATGTGAATTTAATATGAAATAGAATCATAGTGTAGTTTGGTTGCTAGATTTATTCAATAACACTTGCTAGATCTGATCACCATAAGATTCCTAGTTGTTTCAATTATCTTGATGATCCTACACATATAACTGCTTATTAGAGATCGCAAATTTTACCCATTCATACACAAATGGGTCGACTCGAGCTATGTTTTATCTGTAATGGGTCAAGTGGGTTAAACTAAAACATTTAACTATATAGGGAATGGGTCAAGTGGGTCAAACGGGTTGGAAGTCATCATAATGTTTTTCAAATGCATAATACCTTTTAAATGGCCTCAACTAAAAAGAATTTAGATTATTACTCAAATAATGTAGTTTTGTCGTTATATTTAACATATTAATCATCTATAAAAATTTAGAGAAAAAAAATGACGAGTGTTTGTTGGTCGGCCCACCATGCCTGTTTTGACCCGTTACCCAACCCGCTCCCCTTTTGCTAATGCTTTTGTCAGGCTTTTTCAGATGATTAAGCAAAATCCTTGTTAATATTGTACTAAATTCGGGTTAACTTTTATTAATTAATTGATGCAGGATTCTCCCTTTTCCTATCACTAATGATAGATAGACTACATCATTACATAAGAGAACTTCGAATACTTAGAAAAACCATGGAAGCTGCAAAGAAACAAAACAGAGCAGCAGAAGAAACCAAGAACAAAGGCGCAGATGAGGTTAAAATCCTAAATGATGAATTATCTAAACTGAAAACACAAATTAAGCAACTGGAATCTGAACATGAAACAAAGGAAAAAGAGATCAAATCTGCGGAAGCTAATTCACTTGCTCTCAAGAACCAATCAGAAGGCTTTCTTCTCGAATATGATCGTTTGTTAGCAGAAAATCAAACTCTTAGAGATCAGTTGCGGGCCATTGATGAAAGTGTGTCTCATTCTACTGGAAAGAAGAATATGTGAGGTAAGAAAATAACCCAAGTGTTGAAAAACCAAGAATCTAATATTCGACATATTTTATCATGGGTATTTTGGTAAATTTTCGGCTTTATATTTGTTTCCTAAATCTTAAAAGAATTATAGTTGCAATGTTGCTATCTTTTTATCTTTCTTTTTTGTGTTTACTAATTCATTTTGTTTCACTTTTTGGAAAGACCGTGCCTGAGCCCGTTCAAAATTAGCCTGGCCCTAACCAAGTTGCTATATCCCAGTTCTATGAAAAGCCCGACCCATTAAGGGACAGATTTGGGGTCTGCGGTTGCAACTGATCTTCATCATATCCTAACCGGGCTATTCTTTTAAAATGGAAAGACTGGGCATGACCGCATGAGCCGAAATAGCATTGGTCCAACCAAGCTGCTAAATCCCAGCCCTACGAAAAGCCTGGCCCCGGTTAAAACTAGAGGTGCACAAATCGATTTTTGGGCAAACCGGTTCGGTTAGAAACCCCTAATTTTTTAAGCCTCAAATGTCAAATGCACAAGTATGAAATTTAAACAACTATAACTGTTTAACCTTTTAAACAAACCCACATAGTATCTTATATTCATATTTTAAAAGTAATAAAAAAAACGAATTGTTTCATGTTCGATTCAATGTTGTTAATAGTGTTTCGGTGTTTACATATAATCACTGGACCAACAACTTTCTTCGACATTAACTGAACCATTGGTTTATTAATAGTTGCTTAAATTGGTTTATTCAATTTCGGTTCTTTTTTTTTAAAGCTCACCACTAAAACCCCTAATTATTTAATTTAATCTTAAAAAATAAAGAAACAACAACCCTTTTCATGTAAGCAAAAAAATTGTCATACAAGAGCACGCACGGTAGCGGATCTCAAAAGCGAGTCTAGGTAAGCGGCTGCCTAAGCTGTCATAAACAACCTCTCATCCCTTCACTCACATAAACCCGACTCTCTTTTATGAGAGCACTAGGTTAGAATCCCGTGTATTACACGAGATTGTATATTAAAAAAGATAAAACTTATAAATTTGTAAATACGATATAACTTGTCAGATTATTATGATTATCTCGAGATATATCAAGTAGAAATGTCTGTGTATATAACAAATTAGTATTTTTCTTTAATTAGTTATATTTTGATTTTCTATTATATATTCTTATTTAATATAATTAGTATTTCTTTAATATACTTATAATATCATTATTATTTAATAAGATAGATGCACATTTATTAGGAGAGAGATGAGGGAAAACTAATGTAAGAATGCATGAGAAAGTGACAAGTGTCCACCATAAACCTTTATTTATTAGTATAGATTCTATCATAAAAGTGACTCTCTCCACTCTCATCTACATCATGCCCTCTCTTACACATTATACTATTTCTTCTCAAAAACATTCTAAAAACCATCTTAGAAGTTCTAATTTGTTTTGACCCTTTGAGTAAGTTATGTTAACAAACGTGCATATTATAAAACTTAAAAATTCAATAGTAATATTACATGCTAGCTTAAAAGGCAATGCTCAGGAACAGTTCTTTGCTGCAATTCAACCGTCCTGCCACATGTTAATTTGCTTTTGGTTAGTTTTTTTTTTCTTTTCAAAATTCTGATTTTTGTTCTTTATATATACATCTTTCTATACACTTCAAACCAAAATGACCTTTGATTGAATTGGTAAAGCGTGCTTGCCCTCCCTCCCTACCCCCGCCCCCCTCCCGTGATTTTTTCCAACTGTTTTGCATTTAATCAAGAATTGAGCTTCTTTTTTTTTGGTTTATATGGGACACTTAAGTTTTTTGTATATGCATTTTGATCGTTGCGAGATTCATGCCGCAACGCGCGCCGGGGCAACCCACTAGTTAATAATAAAAATTAAGTTACTCCTTATTAATATTAAATTGTGATTGGATTAGCTTGAAGTTGAACCGTAAAACATAAGCACAAATTGCAAATTTCAGGCTCAACAGGGTCTACGACTGGGCTTTTTCGAGGCGGAATAAAAACAAGTCTAGCCCATTATATTTTACAAATCGTCAACTTGTCCAACTCATTCATAAATTGTCAAATTTGACCATATCGCACTTAACTATCATCTCACTTGTATATACTTTTAGCTTGAACCGTAAAACATAAGTGGTTCTTATGGTCAGGTTATATGTGTATAGATAACCGGATTAACCGAATCAAACCGACATTAACAATCAACCAGTATATTTTTTATTTTCTATAAATGTTACATTAAAATGTTTTTTATAAGTAACATATTTGTTGTCACTTATTCTCTTCTATAAAATGATTGCTAATACTTTATTTAACCCAAGATATAATTAAATTTATTAATTGAAATTAGCTTTAATCCACTCGCGGAGGTTAACCGAACCATATTTTACAATAACTGAATTAATCAAACTGTTTACAACTAAATCTGAATAGTTATGAAAACTTAGAAACCAAAAACAATGATTATAGATTTATAGGTTTGGTTTTAACTTATAATCGAATAAATCCAACCCATGCTCACCCTGAAAGGGTTGCCTTCGCTTCTCAAGCCTTGTCTTTCAACCAATTCAGGACCATACTTTGCACCTATGACCCGGGTTTCGTGAACCCAAATCAAGACTCAAACGCGAAGTGGCCCGACCTAAAGTATATATAATATGCTACTATGCGTGACTATCGTCGGGCAAAACACACATGTATATTTGCAAAAATCAATTAGTTATTTTGGAAAATATTAAAAATAATAATAAGGACACAGAAAAGGACATTTTGATTAAATTTTATACACCAATTCTTTATTTGTGGGGTTGAGGTCCATCCCTATGCTAATATTGTCCAAAAACAACAAACACATGGATCTCATGTCACCTTATAAAGCAACACCTCGATTTTGATTTTTAGGAATCAAAGTACCATCACTCCATTCTCAAGAGACCAATATAAATCAACACATTAAAGATCGGTCCCCAAGCCTAATCTCCACCTCTATCCCGGTTCCCGCTCATGCCAACCATCTTTTTCTGGTCTCTTAAGAATGTATATAGGGAAAATCGAACCTTAAATGCAACCGATCTCTAAAATTATTTTGAAAACAGTTTATGTCCAGATCAAGGTCTAGGTCGAATAAAGTTAATATGTCAAGCAAGTTATTACATATGACTTATAATACATTTTGAAGTTATATATTGCTATTAGTATTTAAAAAAATATATTGTTTTTTAAAAGAAATATAACTAATACTGTACTTAAATTTAAAAGAGTATAAATTTAAAAAATAAACCTCGTAAAATGTACATGGAGATTAAAAAAATTGATGAAAGTAGCTTTAAATAAATGAAAAAAGCTAAGCATTGAAAATGTGAATCCAAGATACAATTTGTTTAAACTTTATTTATGACTATTTATATATTATATACAACATTAATCGGTAAAGATACGGTTCTTATTGTTTATTAATCTATAGGTTAGAAACTCATGTATTATACGGGTTGAATAATTATAAATCTCTAAATACTTTTTATGATTGAAATTGCGTATTATGTATAACAATGAAAAATAAAAAATTATAATTATTATTCATAAATCTCTAAATACTTATTTGTATACAATATTTGATATTCTATTGATAAGTTTACTATCTTTATCTAAGATTATCCTTATTGATTCCATTAATTTGTTGGTGTGATGAAAAATTTAGTTAACTAATCTCATGTAAATAATGAATCAACAAATCAACAAAATAGAAATTCAGATTTCCGTATTATAAATAAAAGTTGAAGAGAAATAGCGTTAGAATTGTTTATTAAGATTAGGTGTAGTCAGGTCTTTTAACACATCAAGTTTGTTCAAGAAAGTTATTTTTTTATTCCACGAATCTGTTAATAGATATAGTTGTCAACATATGTCTTTTAAAAAATTGAACCTTGAAAAAAATATATTATAAAAGTTAAATGACGTTTTTTTTTAATTATTTCTATATAAAAGTTAACTACATAATTTAAACGTAACATTTAATCGTAAATTTAAATACAATACCTAATTTAAAACATTTGTTAAAATGTAATAGCAAAAAGGAAGTGGATTCAAAAATTAAATATCAAACCCAAATATTAAGTATTAAACAAAGAATAAGCGGTAATATAGAATATAAATATGCTAGTTAAGTTAATAGTATAAAATATTTAATATCAAATTATAAATATTAAACACTAAATTAAATATCAAAGATTAAACTGAAATTGCTAGACCAATTCCATAAAAATAGATTTTGATTTACTAACAATCACGTATATTGTATAGTAAAAATTTTAATCTTAATAACTCATTATGCTGACATTATATATATGGGTCGAATGATTATAGTCAAGTATCCAATTTGGGTTGGTCAAAAAATAGAAGTTGCGTGTTTTCTGTGTTTCATCTTTTCTTTTCTTGATCGTAAATTGTTGGTGTATGTGTGTTATTAAAGTACATATAATATAAGTGACATCGTTGGGCCAAACACACATCCTCATGTGTTGATTATTTATCATGTATATTTGCAAAAATCAATTAGTTATTTTGAAAAATGTTAAAAAAAATGACAAAGAAAAGATAATTTTTTGTGGGGCTGAGGTCCATCCCTATGCTAATATTGTCTAAAAACAACAAACACATGGATCTCATGTCACCTTATAAAGCAACACCTCGATTTTGATTTTTACGAGTCAAACCACCATCACTCCATTCTCAAGAGACCAATATAAATCAACACATTCAAGATCGGTCTCGACGCTTAATCTCCACCTCTATCCCGGTTCCCCGCTCATGCCAGCAATCTTCTTCTGGTCAATATAGTTCTTCTTAAGGATGTATATAGGGAAAATTGAATCTTAAACGCAACCGATCTCTAAAATTATTTTGGAAACGGTTCATGTCCAGATCAAGGTCTAGGTCGAATAAAGTTAATATGTCAAGAAACTATTACATATGACTATTAATATATTTTGAAGTTATATATTGCTATCAATATTTTAATTTTTTTTTTAAATAAATATAACTAATACTGTACTTAAATTAAAATAGTATAAATTTAGATAATAAACCTTTTAAAATGTACATGAAGATTAAAAAACTTGATGAAAGTAGATTTAAATAAATAAATGAAAAAAGCTAAGCATTGAAAACGTGAATCCAAGATACAATTTGTTTAAACTTTATTTATGACCATTTATATATTATATACAACATTAATTAGTAAAGATACGGTTTTTATTATTTATTACTTAACTAGGTTAGAAACTCATGTATTACACGGGTTAAATAAATTCAATTTGTTGTAAATCAGTAATTTCTATAAACATTTGTATGTTGAATGTAATCAGTCATTAGCGAAATAAGAAATAATGAATATTTAATAATTATAAATAACAAATAATGAGATTTAAGAATTATAAATAACATATAATGAAGATTTAAGAATTATAAAATTATATTTTAAGATAAGATATAATTGAAATCTTCTTATGATTTAGTAAGTTTTAGTAAGTTTTAATAAAATATTAAAATAAATTTTAGATATTTAATTATTTAAAATAATTATTATTAACAGGAGAGACAATTATAAGTATATAGACCATGAAGAGTTAACTTCTTTTTGTGTTTGTTGAAATTAAATCTTAGCCTTTTAAAATACCCATAACTACCATAAGATTAAATCTCAGCCACTCTAATTCCAAAATTTTGACAGTGGAGTTTTTAGGGCTGGAGTGTGCTTTTTCACACGGATTGCCCACGATCTGGGAACTGTAACTCCGCCCACTTCCAAAATCAAAATCCCCTTTCATCTTCTACAATGAACGCTCACACAGTCAACTACCGTGTTCCATGCTCGCCCGCTATTTCCCCATCTTTTCATCTACAAACCGCAGTCCAATTCGATGTTATCCATCTCCAATAGAATCGATGTATCGTTTCTATCTAGTGTTGCTTTGTTATTTTATCATCTCCAATGAAAACAGGTTTGATTTGCTTCACCTACAACAGTTTCTACCATAACTTTAGTCAATTTATTATACGCTCTCTCCCCCTCTCTTGCTCTCCATCGATTCGTATAATTCGACCGATTTGTGTAATTGAAGTTTATTCTTCGAATATTTTCAGTAGCAATATTAGTTTCATCGCTGAAATTGCATATTCATGGCAGGTAATTTTATATATCTTGATTTCTAGGGTTCGTATTAAGTATACTGATTGATTGCTTGAAGTGATAACTGCTCTTGATCTGTAATTTTTGAGTTTTTCAGATAAAATTCAAGAATTCGAAACCCTAGAAGTGTCTGATACATGTTAAAGCTTAAATCCTGAACGTATTCCATATAATTCGTTAATAATTTTGTCTAATTTTAATTTTTCTGCTTCGTGTTTCGATTTCAGAAAATGTGTTGGTGGTGAGGTAGAATCTTTAATCAATAGTTGTTATAATATCTTAAACATTATGTTTTTGTTTCAGGATTAATTACATATATAACTTGAATAAAATGAACTTGGCAGGGCCATCAGGAAGCGATAGCAAGGGAAGGGTTCATGTGTACGCACTTAAAGAAGCAATTGAAATATTCTGCAATAAGGATGTTGCTAGAAGTTCAAGTGCAAACATGAAGCACATAGTTTCACTATTTTTTAGCCTCCCAGGTTTGTTTATTCACATTTTTACAATTATTTGTTTATTAGGTTACAATTTATTTGGATTTGACCATATGTTTATTTGCTTATGCATCTGTTTATTTGCATCCAACCATATGTTTATTAGGTTTTAAAATTGGGGGAAATTTGGCCCCTTTAATTTGGCAATTCATTGGATAGGATGATGTTAATGGATATTTTGTTTCTTTGCTTTTTAATCTAATTGATTGTTTCTTATCAATGTCTTTCATGTAGTACCAGAAGTAATGAAAGCACCTAATAGCCTTACCAGTAAATATGATTTTGTCTATATTAAGGTAATGAAATCCTGTCTTTTGGCCTATCCAATTAAAATGAAATATTCCATTTTTTGGTACTGTTCTGTAGAGATTATGGTTCATGGCAAACCTTCTGGTTCGGCATGGGTGAATATGGTAGAATGAATAAGGTATGCAGCCGAATATTAAAAAAAACTCATTAATACTTGAGTTCTCAGTTCTGTCATTAACATAACATACTTTATATAATAGATCTTGAAGGAGCTTTACGAATCTTGTCAACGAGCAGATGAAAAGAAAGAAACTCAGTTATTGGATGTTTATGCAATTGAGATTCAACTGTACACAAAGACAAAAAAGAACAAAACACTAAAGGTGAGATGATTTAAATATTAGGTTTTTGTTACATTCAACTGTACATTTGGGCGGTTTTCAACTGTTTGACCCATTCACCCATTTCCCTTTTGTTGTTAGAGATTAAACATAACTCGTATTTATAAGTAAATAGGTCGAAATGCTACGTCTTGTATTTACTGTGTTGTTTTGTGCAATGGTTGGCTAAACATATTTGTTTGATGTTTAGGTCTAGAAGATCAATAAAATGAGGCTTGCTGAATACATTGAGACAATGAGTGGAGTGAAGGTTTTATATAACTTATTTCCTTTGGGGAAATTTCAAGAACAGTCAAGGTAGCAAGTTAGCATGAAATTGAGTAAATTTGTGCAAGTGCAGGCTGCTGCAGATAATGAAATTGTGTAAATTTGTGCAAGTGCAAGCTGCTGCAGATAGAGCATATGTCGATAAGAAGAAATGGAACGAAATGAGCATACTTTGTACCGCTGGCTCTGCAAGATTTAGCAACGATCGAACTATTGGAGATTATGCAGAAAAAAACATGGGGAATCTAACCCTATAAATGCCCCTTTTAACTGTTTTCTTTTGTGCTCTAAATGCAATTCATATGGTCAATAAAGTAGTTTCCATCTCTGTATATGTATATTGGCAATATGTAGATTCTCATTTCAGCTTTGTAATATCAAAATCATATTCACTTACCTAAGCACTTCAAATTTACATGTGTAATTTCAAATTGTAATATTCATTTAAACATGCATCCAAACAGCCTTTAAACTTTAAAGTATAAACAACGAGAACAATGAGATATGATGCACCTTTTATTTGGTAAATATGAGAAAACATCATTTTCTATATTCTATATTTCTATTCATGGATTCCATTTTGAGTTGTCTGATTAATGCTTTCTTTTACATCCCCATTGAAACCCTGAAACCCTCCACTGAGATATAATTCAGCAAGTTTAAGTTTCGGGTCAAACTCAGATTGAGTTGTGTGATGAGTGAAAAAGCAGTTGGTTGGTTAAGTGACTGGTTGAATTTGGTTTGATACCGACTTGATTGATTTAAGTGATCTTGGAGAATGATTAGTCAAAATATTTCATAATTAATGGAAGCTTAATGGTGGGTAATTAAGTTAAGAGTTTGTAATCTTTGTACATATTCAACTTATAATATTATGGCACGAAAAAGAAAAACGAAAACGAAGGAATTGGTTTGACCATTTCTTTCTTGTAAAAACTCTTAAAAAATTGTTTATTTAGAAAAAAAAACTAGTGGGTTACACCCACGCTCCATGGCGGGGGCGGGCCGATTTTTAACAAATATTAAACGGACATATAGACGTAAGTAAAACAACATTATTTTAAAAGGAATGCATTGCTAAAATAAATGCAACAAACAACCTTGATATAAAATGAATGCAACTAAAGTAATAATGCAAGATGCAAGTGCAACTCAAGAAGACAGTTTCAAAGCTCTGTTACAGAAGCCCTGGAAGACACTACCGACATCTTTTTTTATGATGAAGACCGAAACAAAATATATACATAGAACACGTTTAGTTTGATCCACGTGTGGTTTAATTTAATTAATCTGAAAAACCCGGAGTGGGACGGTTATAAAACTAGTTATTTAATAGGAGAGACGGTTTTTTTTTTCAGAAGTCGACACGTGACAGATAAAGTTATTCATTTATTAGGGTATGGGGTATACCATCACGGGTACCCCCATGTGAGCCCCCTCACGGCGTGAAGAGGTATGGAACACCGCCCCTTCTCGCGTGAGGGGGGTGAGGGAGTCACCGTGAGCAGCTTCACGTGAAAAGGAGAAAGGAACTAGCCGTTGTAGCCGACCGTTTGGGTGCTTTTGACCGTTAAAAAAAACTATTTCAATATAAATATAAACCCAATCACCAACTCTAAATACAAACTATAACGAACCAAAATCCGGGTTTCGTTATAAAAATAAATAAATGTTCTAAATAATATTATGGTGGAAATAATATTTTTGAAATAAGTTAAAACAAGTGGGTTTTAAGTTTGTATAGAGTTATGTTAGTTTTTGTGTAGTTTTGAAATGAAAATGGACGAAATGGAAGTTGAGGGACTGAAATTGCAAATATGGCAAATCTGCCATATTTGACTAAAATGAAGTCAAAATTCAGATTTTGAGTTGGAGTGGGGGTCGATGCTTTCAAGAGAAAAATAGAGGAGTTTTGAAGCTAAATCTTGCAATTGAAGCTTGTATTGAGAAGGTGTTGGCTTACACATCATCCTTCTAACATCAAGTAAGTGATTATTATTCATTTTAGTTCACCTTTGTTGAGTTCATAGATGGGTTTTGTAGAAATCCAGAAATTTATGATGCATGTGGTTAATTGATGTTAAATTGTTGATAATCTAGCTAAACTAAAGGTAAAGAATAGTGAATAACATCCTAGAACCCTTTGATTTTGATTATAAGAAATTAGGGTTCATATGGAAAGAATTAGGGGTTTTTGGGTTATGATGATAGGATGATGAATTAATGATAATTAAGTGTTTATATGATTTTAGACACTTGAAAGAACACCAAATTAACCTAATGATAAAAATTGAATGAAAAATTAGTGTTAAGGTAAGGATAATGAAACTCAAGTAGGTGAGTTTGGGGTGAAAGAGGGTGTTTGGATATGAGTATAACTCAAACGGGTCAGTTTGGGTTGGAAATAGGAAATTGGGTTGTGAACCCAATTAAAATGTGATTTTGGTGTATGATGGATTAGTAAACTAGATGAATGTGTTTAGGTAATCAAATTACAAAACGTGAAGTGGAATCGGGACTTTCAAATCCACAAGGTAAGTGCTTTTGCACTTAGTAATTAGTGAAAAATGGTGTTATATGCAATGTTGTATGCATAATGTGTTAAGTTGCATAATGTGTTATGTGGTATGAATGTGTATGAATAAGTGAATGAATGTAGTTGTAGTATTAATACTATAATGGATATGTAGATATGGAGTTATGGTCTAAGTACCATAATGGATATGTGAATATGAAGTTATGATCTAAGAATCATAATGGAAATGTGGTGATGAAGTTATGGCTTATGTGTCATAATGGAAATGGAAATGTGTTAATCATGAATATAAAATGAAAAGAATTAAACTTGTATGTGATATGCAAGTGATATGTAGCCTAATGGCAAATTGGGTGGAAACGGGTCAAATGGGTGAATGAGTGAAACAAGTAAAATTTTACTTGTTTGTTATTTTTATCTTCATTACTAATGGTGATATATGTGGTGTTATGTAGGAAAATCTCCGATGTAGTCAAAGTCAAGTCCAAGGCATTGACGGGATTCTCATATGCGTACATGTTGGTTTTGGGTTGTATTTAAGTTTTATTATGGGTGTAAACCGACACATGAATGTGTTCTTTTTGGTGTAAAGTTATGGTGTTTGAAAGCTTTAACCCAAACCCAAGTGTTGGGAGAATTTTATGTCAAGATGGAAAAAGTTGGAAAAATTTGGTATCATTATCTTCATCTTCAAGTGACGAAGCGACTCAAATGATGTTCCATGCTTGGACAGTCGCAGCGATTATGTGGTAGCAAGAAGCTGAATCATCACAACCTTTAACACGAAGTGCTCGTCTAAACCGTGAACGGTCGGCTGCTAACGCACAACTACTCCAAGACTACTTTAACGAAGGGTGTACGTATGACGAGGAGCACTTTACTAACCGGTTTCGAATGGGACGGAATTAATTTTAAGGATATTAAATGATATCGAGAGAGAGGTTCCTTGGTTCCGACAAGGGGTTGATGCGAGAGGCCGAGTTGGTTTTACCCCCGTGCAAAAGTGTACCGTCGCGCTTCGTTAATTGACATACGGAACCGCTAGTGATTCGTTCGACGATTATCTGAGTATGTCTGACCGAACTATCAGGTCATGTATGTATAAATTTTCTAGAGCTATTATTAGATTGTACCATAGTAGGCATTTACATAGACCGCCGGCTAGCGATATTGAACAGTTATATGCAGCGCATGGAGCTAAACACTGCTTGTCGGCATGTTTGGAAGCATCGATTGCACGAATTGGGATTGGAAAAACTGCCCCAACGCGTGACGAGGTCAGTTTGCACGTGGTGATTATCCTAATTCGAGTATTATGCTCGAAGCAATTGCATCAAATGACCTATGGACTTTGCATTCATTTTTTGGTGTTGCCTGTTTCAAGAATGACATTAATGTTTTTTTATTTTATGTAACTTTTATTAATGTTATTAAAGTTTATTTTAGTTTCATGGAATTTTAGTAATATAATTTTATTTAAAAATGAATATTTTATAAAATATACATTTAATGCTAATTTGGGTATCCGTCACTTGGGTATTTCCCTTGCCAAGTGAGACTCAAATGAGAAAGAAACCAAGCTGAAGTAGCGCTTAGGTGGCATAAAAATTTACTTTCACTTGACATTCTAAAGTGAGAGTATACCAAATACGATAAAGATTAACACATGTTGGGCGGATAAAAAGGAAACATAGAAGAAAAAAAAACCGGCCTTTTTACTTTTTAGGGCGGGCTGGGTTTTCTGGGTCCATGTAGGATATGGTCCATATGGAATAATTACTATTATCTTTTTGGTGGTTAGACAATTTAAAACTTAGAAGGTATATTTCGAACTTGATTTTTCATCAATCAAAGCATATGCTTCAGTGGCGGAGCTTGAAAATTTTCGCAGGGTGGTCGGGAATTTTTTTTTCATATAGGGGGCCGGAACTATAAAATTTTCGGCCGAATACATATAAATTAACACTACTTAGCGAAAAATCGACCGAATACGTATATATTAACACTTCTGAGCGAAAAATAGGGGGGGCGGGGCCCCCTCGGGCCCCTTATATCCTCCGCCCTTGATATGCTTCATTTTGTTTGTGTAGTGACTAGTGGTATTGGGATGCTTAGAGTTTTTTAATACTTTGTAAATTGTTTCAGGTTGACAGGTTTACACGTTGAGCAGGTAAACTAAGACACAACACATATATTTATTTTGTCAAAGTCATTAACCTTGACATGAACACACTTAAATTGTTTTATGTTTTTTGTTAATCCATTTATTAACGACTCCTTTCGGGTTGACCCTTTTAATAAACGACTTATAGTAATCAACCGAAAATCTAATTATCTCGTGTTGTTTTCAGTTCATGTGAACTTTACCCTAATTTTGAATTTGATTTTGATTTTGAATTGCAGTGATCTCCGCAATCAATTTTAATTATTCATCAATTTTAATTATTCATCTTATTCCACACCTTATAAACTAATAAAACGTCATTTCGATTTCTTTCATCTATCTATTTCCATACCCTCATTAAACTTTTTATCACAATCAAATTCAAACTTAAAACTTTTACTATTTTACGTTATTTTATTATCCACCTTAAGTTTCAATCTATCTCAAAATAATTATACATTTTTTCTTGATTAAGTTTCTAATATTGACAAAAC
This sequence comes from Smallanthus sonchifolius, assembly GCA_023525975.1. Classification (NCBI taxonomy): domain Eukaryota; kingdom Viridiplantae; phylum Streptophyta; class Magnoliopsida; order Asterales; family Asteraceae; genus Smallanthus; species Smallanthus sonchifolius. The sequence continues at coordinate 2,970,537 of CM042024.1, read as the reverse complement.
ATAAAAAGAACATTTAATTATTTGCCAACGATAAAAAACGTGTACTAACTAAATTAAACAAGTAAATGTTGTAATAGTTATATACGACTTCCCTTGAACAAAAAGTGCTCCAATTCAGGCTCGGGTTAAACCTGACCCAACCAGTCTAGTCTAGACTGAAAGTATGAGTCAAGCATCAAGCTTCAAACTCAATACCTATTAGACCCTGAGCTTTACCTCAACACCATGCTATAACTCAGACTGAACCATATGTGGTTCAAGTATGGTTCAGGTAAATAATGTACATAAAATAAAACTAAAAAAGTTAATCCAAAAACGGTGCCGTTTTATTTTAAAAACTGCATTTGCAGCTATTGGTCTACAACTAACTTTGTTGTTGGTATCTACAACCTAACGAACAGCTCATCATCTTCCCCGCCACTCGTGGAGCAACTCAATCCAATCCACCACCGTCCCGTCACCTACCGCCACCTGTCACAGCCCCACTGTTTGCTCTTCCATCAACATCTCGATTTGTTCTGACTGTGATCCAATCAGTTTCCCCCTTTTCACACTTCCAATTTGGCATCTCTGACTTGCACGCCAACTGTTTGATTATTTGCCTCAAAGAGTATTGATCAAAATCAATTCCCACCGACGACGTTTCCTTCATCGAGTCCCACACGTCTTGATCAAGTACACTTGTCGGTGAACCCGATTCCGTTCTGATCTTTTCACAAACAATTTGGTTCAAAGCGTCGTCGAATTGTCTAATAAACGGATGTTCGAGAAGCTCTATCGCGGTCCACCTGCGTCTAGGATCCCGAATCAAACACTTACTAACAAAATCCATTGCTTGATCCGAAAACCCATCCGGGATTCCCGGGACTTTGCTGGAAAATGCAATTCTGTAAAGAATTGCTACCGGGTCATCAACATTTGGCCACGGTGAATCACCCGTGGCCATTTCAATGACAGTACATCCAACCGCCCATACATCCGCCGGAAACCCCTGTTCCTCGCCTCGTGCGACTTCGGGCGCCATGAACATCGGCGTCCCACAAATCGGGGCCGCCTGGTCGGCCCATTTAGCACAACCGAAATCCCCAATTTTCGCGCCACTTTCGTTTATTAAAATATTTCGTCCTTTGATATCGCAATGCACGATCCCATTCGAATGGATGTACTCTAACCCTTGAAGTATTTGTCTCGTGTACCTTGCAATCTCCAACTCGTTTAACCCGTTTCGGGTTTTAATCAAGTCGATAAGCGAACCACCCGACATGTAATCCATAAACATATTGTAAATAATGTTGTTATTTTCCGTAGTGGTGTCACACCCTTTGTAGCTCACTACATATGGACTATTCAAGATTGACAAAAAATGTTGTTCCTTTTGCAAGCTCGAGGCGTGCTGGAAGTTCACCGATTTGACTGCAAAAAGATCGCCGTGGGCGGAGGTGGCGGCGGAGACGGTGGCGGTGGAACCACGACCAAGAACAGGGCCTCTGGTCCACTCCATGTTCGCTTTTTTTTAACGATATATAAAATAACCCGACTAGCAAGAAACCAGAGAGCAACAACAAGATACTCTATGTTTGGTTAAGAATAAAGATAGAGTATGGTTTGAAAGAATTATTGATTAATAAGGTGTGTATATATATATGCGTGTGTAGTTGAAAAGGTGTGAGGAGTTGTAGTTATATGGTATAGGTGGCATGTAGAGTTGACGGAATCTTTAACGGAAGTTAAAGTTGTTTGACGACGTGGCAAATTATGGATGGGGAGTGACAACTTATTGGGCAGGCCAAGACGGCAGCTACGTGGCAGAGACACTTGTCATCAAGAGTATGTCTTCAAATTGGAAATATTATACCTAATTTAAACTTGCGGGATTTTGTTTCATAATTTTTGGAATGAATATGTTTAAGTGTCACAAAATAGATTAGTTATATACTTGAATAAAAGAATTGTTATTTATGTAGTTATATTTTCTAATGTAAATGGCTAATTTTATGACAAAGATAATGTAGATCATTACAACTATCGTTGATGGTTTGTTTTAAGGAATTTTTTCAAATTACAATTTACACGTCGTATAAAATTAAAAATTATATACAACGTACCATAAAATTTGAAATGAATTGCGAGCACATCACAAAACATGAATGAGGGAACACGACACGTCAATGACATAACACTACGGAAAAGCCCAACTTCAGGCTGATGAGGGAGTTACGGTAAACTGTGATTTTTTTACTTGCTACTTTTCTAGGTTTGAGGATGAGATGCATCGCCTAATCAAGTAATCAATTGGCCCGTTCAAGTTAAAAACAAAAACAAATAACCGGCTAGATTGAATAATCGATGTGCCGGATGGTTCAACCCTTGGTGACCAAAGAATTAAGCATACAAACCGAACCAATGATATGGTCAATTCTAGATCTGACCGGTCTCATATGATTTTCAAAACTCGTGTAACATTTGCATCTATTTAGCTTGAATTTGGTAGCTTTTAAGTGTAAGTTTTACATTTATGTATTATCTAATAAGTTAGACATAAAGTTTCGACTATCGAGTCTACCACGAAAAGGTTTATATAGCTAAACATCTCTAACTATATAGGGTCATTAGATAAGGATGGATGTTTTTTTTCTTGACTTTGAAAACCAAAGTTTTTTTTTTTTTTGAGGGGGGGGGTGTTTAAAAGTTGTTGGTATTAAGTATTCCCCTTTTTGGTAGAATATCCTCTCAAACTTCGAGTAAGTTAACATACACTTTTGTCCAAAAATAAAGTCTTGGGGCACATACTCCAATCATGGGTTATGTTTCAACTCAATATACCCCATTTTTTATTCATTTATGATTAGAAAAAATATAGTGGCTTGGCGTCACCTGTCATCTCATTATCAAGAGACGTTGAACACCGTTACGAGGGGGCGTTAAGGAGGCGCCATGGGTTTAATGGGCGTGAGAGGGTGGGAGCTGAGGTGGTGTTGCTCCAGTTAAGGTGGCTCAATTAGCCGTTGAAAGTGGGGGCACCAAAAGGATGAGACGTTGCCCCACTACACACGGTCTTAGTTTTACAAACTTTTCCCTAATTTGACATTGAACCCATTAAATCAAACAAATCAAATAGCTTATTGTTACTTACACACCACTTGTGCATGTAATAGTTATAAAATATAATAACTGTTTTTTTATTTGTTTATTTGACATGTGTATGGTGTGATGGTTTTATTGCATCACTCAACATCTTCTAGAAAATGTTGGTTTTTGTTAACTTTTGAATGAAGTGTTAGTTGGGGAATGATTTGGTTACTAGAATGGTAGTTATAACTTCTAAATCAAGATTGTTATACTTAACGGCCCCCTAAGCATTACAAGGTTGAAAAATAATCTATATTTTTATAAGATTTATTCCACACTCCAGTAATTATTTTATTAATTGTATGAATTTTCTTTAAATGAAATTACAATTAAAAATAGTGTATATTAACTTGTAGCTAGCAATTTAACACACTAAATAGTGTATATTAACTTGTAGCTAGCAATTTAACACACTGTTTATTAATTATAATATGAAAAATATTCCATTATATAACTATAACTTTTTAATTGTTTATTAGGCATGAGGTATACCGGGCATGAGTGAGACTCGTGTAAAAAAAAAGTGTACGCCACGCGGACGACACCTCATCACCAACAATTTTCACATGGCAAGGGGTATACCCATATGAGTGTGAGTGGTATGAGAATTAATTATTTTTATAAAATTTAATTGAATGGTGTTAGTGTAGTGTGTGTGTGAGAGAGAGAGAGAGAGAGAGAGCCATTTCAATTTTCACGCCTGTGAAAATTCTCACGGGGTGGGTTTTCACGCCCCTTTCATGGAGAAGGCGGTGGTGTTTCACCCCCTTCTCACGGCCCACACCGAATGACCTTAGTTATAATATGAATATTTTCTGTTGAACTATAGTTAAAGTTAAACGAATCAAGCAACAACTGGTAATGAAAAATTTTAAATATTAGAACACTTAATATAAAATCATTACACTTAAAAAATATCATTTTTTATAAGAAAAATTACATGAAAATACATTTAAGAGTTAATTACACAGATAGTTCACATGATTTGCGAAAGTAAATGGGTGTAGTTTCTCCCGTGAGTGGGCTCCCGTCGGAATCTCACATCTCCCTTCACGCCATCTAGGAGACGGTGTGCCACACCCTTCACTCCCGCCGGAATCTCACCCCTCCCTTCACGCCACCTAGGAGACGATGTGCCACACCCTTCACAGGGTATACCCTTCGCCCTAAACGAAATAAATATATAATTAAAATTTGAAGTGCTTGTCCATGAAGTTGGCTAGATTAGTTAGGCGGACGTAAAGTGTATTTTGTAGAGGGAAGACCTATATGCGTGTCCCATAAGATAATTTTTTCAATTTGATTAATTATTTATATATTTTCTTTCTTATTTGGTTGCTTGTATCTTTATTCACACTCCATGCACGTGTCCTTTCACTCCAAAGATCTTCAATTCTATTTTAAGCAAAACTACCTTTTTCTTTTTAAATTAGGCAAATTTCCTAAAAAAGAAAAATAAAACTAAATAGAAGTTTTTACATAAACTGTAATTTATAACTAATAAACTTTTAAGCTTGGATTTTTATTTTTTAATGTAAGAAACTTTGATTTTTTATCTTTTAATGTAATTAGTTACTTTTAAAAAAACGTAACTAACTTTTTTCCTTTCTAATTTGAAAATTTTTCCTCCCAAAACGCCATTTTTCCTTGACGGTTATGGGTTTAGGTTGGATATGAGAAACGGTCTTGCTGAAATAGATGACAGAAGAAAAAAAACTCCTCTATGAAGACGACAAGAGAAAATTATCTCACTAAAGAAGTTGGTCTTAATGGATATCAAGAATAATCAATCAAGAATCAATCATCGATATATATAAAATCATATGTATTAGAATAAGAACATGGGATCAATTATGATGAATCTGGTCGGCCATCGAAAGTCAAAGCATGCCGTTTTTTATGATGAAATTGATCAACGATTCTTTACAGTTTTTGGCATATATATATAGCCTATGAAACAGTACTAACAAGGTGGTTATACCCCTTCGTTTGGAGTACTAGAAAACTGTCATTAACCATCAATTAACGGTCTTTGATTTTTGTCAAGTTTGACTTTTGTTTTCCGCCTTGTGACCAATGTCTAATCTAATCTAATCTAAATACATAATAAAAAATAATCTAAGTCTAAATTACATTCCAATAGATCTTCCCTGTAAAGTGTCATTTTTTTCTCTCACTTTCGCCGCCTTCCCCTACCCACGGCGTTGCTGTTTTCCCTCACTGCTGTCACCGGCTACGAGTTCTTTTTCTCACCGATTGCCGTTGTGAAGGTTTGTTTTCATTTATATACAACTTGGAACTTTTTTTTATTTTCCTAATTATGATGTCATTTTACATGGTATGCTCAATTAGTTTAGAATTGTGATGTGAAACATATTTTTATATATAACTAAACAAGTTTTAAACTTTTTAGTTACCAAATGTGACCTTTACACAAATGATACCCCCTAGCACAATTTCTTTAACAACAAACCATCTAAAAAGTTTATAATTGACAACTTTAGTTAAAGAACTATTTAAAGAATTAAGCCCTTGTCCTTACCTTATTTTTTATAATTAGACTTTTTTTTCCCTTAGAACAACACATTAATTTTTATATTAATCGTGTAGTTAAAAATGAATGTTCCATTTAATAGAGCCAACAATAGATATAATTAGTGGGGTTTGAAGTAAGTGTCGTAGTTATTGAAGTATTAAAATGCATATAGAGCCAAAGCAAGAGGGTCTACCTACTTTTAACACAAGCAAAAGTCAAATCAACCATGCTTCATATTTGATGGAAGGATGTGATTCATTTAATTATATAAAAAAAAGTAAGAAAACAATGATAATAATTAAAATTCACTTTATGACATTTAAATTTTATAAATTCTTTGTGATCATAGTTTGTCGTAAAAATTTTATAATTCTTTGTGATTTGTGAAGTGATTGTATATATATCATGCAATCATTTCATTTGATAAAATGTCAATTATACATATGTAATATGTTATTTATATATCTTAATCATGTTTTTCATTACAATTTAATATTCCATCAATTGGATGTGTATGAAAAATGTCATTAAACAAATTCAAGAATATATATGTAATTTAAAATCCATATTCATTACGATCAGGACCGTCTCTGAAACTTCGAATGATTTGTACGACTAGTAAAAATAAGCCCTTAAAATATAAACTTATATATATATATATAATTCATTAAAACGACGATAATTGTTATAAGAATAAACAAAACAAAAATTATTGTAACAAACGATATATTTTATATAGTTAAACGAATTGTGATGTTCTCCTAGCATTTTTGGAATCAAAGTTATTGATCAACTTTTTATAATCAATACTCTTTAAATAATCGTTCTCAATAGCTATCATTGTCAATCCATTAAGTTTTTCTTGAGAGATTGTGTATTGTAAGTAGGCTTCAACAACTTCAATTTGAAAAACTTCTTTTTGCGGATAGAATAGTCAAAAAATTCGATACGCAATTAATGCATTAGGAAAACAACCTACTTGTTTCAAATATTCTAAAACATCAGTATGATTTATTTATTTATGTATCAAAGAATCTTCGATCGCCTATCGCAATCAGCATGTTTTTTTTATTTTTCAACCGTTGATAATTGTGGTTTTTTATGTATCAAGTATCTCCTTTTTTTGTTTTTAAGAAAATAAAAAATAAATATATTTTAATTTAATTGATAAGCAACTTAATTTATTGTCACTCTCTAGAATATCGCGTAAATAAAACCTCCTTTCAACAAAAAAAGGTTTATTGGACTCCACTATAACATCTAATTTCTAATAAATTTATTTTTTATATATATGTTAATCGACTTACGATACTTAAAGCGCGATTGATTACAATTAATGGCTATTAAAAAAAACGGATATTAGAAATGGTAAACACATGATAGAGAAACACCCACGTAATAGTGGTTGTTTGGGTGGGACCATGTACCCTCATGAAAATCAAGTTTTTCTATATTTGTTAAACGTGTCCTATTTATCCGCTTGTCATGATAATATGATGATAGCTATGTGTATGTGGCGGTGGTGTAAATACAACATTCTTGAACCCAATTTTAATAGGAATTTTATTATTTTATCACCTGTTACTCTCTTAAAACGGTTTTCACGTATATATGTGATAGCTTAGAAACTCGTCTATTACAATAGCTGAATTATTAAAGAATACGATTGATAATACACTTATATACTTCTAATTACTGTTACATTAAAATTTCACGTTTCAAACTTAGTTTAAGAAATATATCACATTTTATAGCTAAAATTAAGAGAAATTTGTCAAAATAAACATTTTGATCGAAAAAATTGACAAAATATACATTGACTTTTGAAACTTAAAAAAATATTCAAATTCAAAACGAACCAATAGAATTCTAAGATGTAAGTTAAAACCAATTTGGAGGCTCAAGAAAAGTCGGTCACGTGTCAATCATGGAGCATGTCCACGTATATTTTGCCGGCTAAATTGTAGCCGTTAACTCAACCAACGGCTTCATTCTAGCCGGCCAAATCAACGACGAATGAAATGATGCCACATGGCAAAAAAAACCCGGAGGCTACAACATAGCCGTCAAATTTAAAATTGACAGTTATATGTTAGCCTCTCATCTACGTTGTAGTCCCCAAATTTAAAACAAGGGCTATTAAATGACACGTGACATCATTTCCATTGGATTTTTATACAACCGGCTATGGTGAAGCCGTTACCAGAGATACGGGCTACAATTTAGCCGGCAAAATATACGTGGAAATGTTCAATGATTGACACGTGGCCGACTTTTTTTAGCCTCCAAATTGGTTTTAACTTACGTGTCAGAATCCTATTGGTTCGTTTTGAATTTGGATATTTTTTAAGTTTCAAAAGTCAATGTACATTTTACCAATTTTCTTGGTCAAAATATTCATTTTGGCAGTTAACTCTAAAATTAATTATTAATAAGTGTTTGGATTCGTGTTTTCAAATTGATTATTGTGAGTTTATAAACATAATTTATAATCAAACACAGCTGTTAACTAATAGATATGAAAAAGAATCAATTTTCTTATAAAACTATAAAATTCTTATATTCTTTGTAAATTCATTTGGCTGCATAGAAAAAAAAGGAAAACGAAGATTGAATGGAAATTAAATGCTAAAATTAAGGGAGTAATTATATGAATCAAAGGGATTGATCGTAAGGAGAAGAGGAAGACAGGAAAACAAACACATGACATAATAGTTAATGAGTTATTAAAATAAGGATATAACCATTTAATACTTGGTTACTTTTAAATAATAAAATATAAAAATCGTATAAACTATATAATCATTTTTCTTTCGACTATATAAAAGTGATAACCTTTTTTTTCTCTAGAATTCTGTAGACACTCATTGACATCTCTTTTTTACATGTACATCCAATCATGCATACACACATTAATCTTCTCGTCAACCATTTTACGTTTCCATTCCCACTTGTTACCCCATAGTAGGGTTCTTCATTTATAACTAGTGTTGTAAAAATCGCGTCTAGGATTAGTCGCTAGACGGCTCGTTAAGGACTAATTTTGGTCTAGTCGGTCCAAAAATCGTTAGGCGGTCCAAATCGCGCCTAGGCGGCCAGATTCCGGCGAACATTCCGACGAAAACTTGAAATTTCCGGCCAAATTCCGGCGAAAACCTGAAATATCCGACCAAATTCCGACGAAAACCTTTGGTGTGGTTTAAAAATGAACATTTTTATAAAAATTACATATAAAAATGTGTGTATATATATAAAAAACTGAAAATTACATATAAAAATTCCAATCCGATTAATCCCGCCTAGGCCTCGATTAATCCCGCCTAGGCCTAGGCCCTAACCCACCGCCCGACTAGCGCCTAGCGATTCTTACAACACTGTTTATAACACAACATGGAACTAACACAAAAAAAGTTAGTTTGAGTTTAGTCTAAAAGAGGTCGAGTAAACGAACAAGTTTAACTGAATGAGTCGAGTTTGAGTCGACTAGTGGCTTTGCAGGTTTTCCCATTTAGTTTTATGCCTATTTATTTAAAACGTGTTGTGTGTCATAACTTAAATTGATTGATTATTTATGCTAAAATTTAAAAGATAAAACATAAATGAGCACTGTTATAATATCAGACTATTTTAGGCTCATCCCAATATGTATGAGCTTTAGGGTTTTCATATTGTATCTCTATATAATGTATTGTATGGATGAAGCATCTTATGGATGAAATCAGTTTCCCCTTCTCACTTTTCCCTTTTGTTTGTATCACGTTATCACGCACGTTACTCTACATACCACTGAGACTTACGATCTGCAATCCAGAACATCACAGGCAAGGATATTGTTCATCAAATCCGGGTAACAAAAATCAAACACTCTCTGTTTTTAAATTCAATAGTTTCTTTTTTCATGTTAATTTATAGAGAGATTTAAAACAGAATACAGTAACAAAAAGGTTACAGCTGATTAAAATTAGGATTTTTCTATAGAATAAAATCAAATACGAAATCAAAAGAAACAAAATTTTTCCCCACTTGCGGTTACTCTGTTTTCCATATGAAAAAAAATCAATTTATCACCTTAAATCGATATTAGTCGCCCGCGACGCACCGCCGCTGATAGCCGCCTGAACCTGTTATTGACGAGAAACAGAGAATCCGTAGTGGTTCCAAGAGACGAGAAACGGATCGGAAGTTATGGATTACCGTATAGGCTAGGACGACGTTTTTTTAGACGATCCGGTGATTTCTAGTTGAGTTATTTTGGTGGTAAATAACACCATTTAGGGTCGGCGTAGATTGTGTGTTAACATAGAACCCTAGTTCTTCTGTCACTGCTTCTTCCTCCTTAGTCCTTATAGCCCCTGTACCCATTTTGTTGTTTTGTCTCATTTTCTTGTTTTGCTAATCCAGCCCATCGTTTTGTAAAAAATTGGCCCATAAAGAGACAAATATTTTTTTTTCTCCTATTTTTTTTGGTTTTCGATGAGGGGTTTTTAATGGATTATATTTTTAAATCACTCCATTACTACACATATAGATATACTTTTAAATTTGTCACATTTTTCATCCATAATTATAACGAGTTCTTAAATTCCTTCTAAATCGTATAAAAATAACCTTATAGCATAGAACCTGCACTTCTAACTAACAAGAACCCGAAGTTCTTCCGGACTATAATTTTATATACAAGCTCGTTTTAATATCTGAATCTTTCATTTATAGATACAATGTCGAACATTTCTAAACTCGAGTTTGCCGCTCTTGACATATCCGGGAACAACTATCTCTCGTGGACTCTCGATGCTAAAATCCACCTAACTGTAAAAAATTTGGGTGAGACGATCAATGATGGGAATGAAACTTCCCTTCAAGACAAGGCCAAAGCAATGATTTTTCTCCGTCATCACCTTCACGAGGACCTGAAGAGGGAATACCTTACTGTTGAGAACCCTCTTGAATTATGGAAAAACATACAGGAACGTTTTGATCACCAGAAGTTGGTCATACTCTCAAAAGCTCGCTACGAGTGGCTACATTTGAGGCTACAAGACTATAAAACTGTTAGCGAATACAACTCCGCTCTCTTCCGCATCACCTCTGAACTAAAACTATGCGAAGAAAAAATAGCCGATGAAGACATGCTTGAAAAGACCTTCTCAACGTTCCATGCTTCAAATATGTTCTTGTCGCAGCAATACAGGGAATGTAAATTTACTAAATATTCTGAACTAATATCATGTCTACTGGTCGCGGAGCAAAACAATAAGCTCCTACTTCAAAACCATCAAGCAAGACCAGTCGGTACAAGCCCATTCCTAGAAGCGAATATGGTAACTGCTTAGAGCAGACATGGGAAAAGGAGAGGTGGCAGCCCCAGTAGAGGTCGTGGTCATGGACGTGGACGGAACAATACATGGCGACAAGAGTCTCACATTTCTAAGCCCGGTAGCGGTGAATCAAGTCGACAGGATACGGGTCGACCCCCTAGGGGGAGGCCTAGCAGGGGCCAAAACAACATTTGCTATAAATGTGGGATGTCTAACCACTAGTCCCGCACATGCCGCACCCCTAAGCACCTCGTTGAAGCTTATCAACGAATGATGAAAGAAAATGGGAAAAATGTTGAGACTAATCTCATTGAGGATGCACATAATTTATCTGGCCTGCTCTTAGACACTCACCTAGACGTGTCTGATTTCAACGAGAACGTTCGTGACGTTTAAACATTATGTGATGATTTTTTTTATGCTTAGTTTTTGTTTAGACTATGATCTTTTGTTTGGTTTCGTTTAAACTATGATCTTTTGTTTGGTTTCGTTTAAACTCTCATGATGATTTGATTCAATATCTTGTGCTAGTATTCATTGATGGTTTGATTCAAACTCTTATGTTAATCTTATCATATTCACATATATAGTCTTTTGTATTAACTACATTTTTTTATTATTATTTCCTGAAGAAATATGCTTACAAGCTCCAGAAGAGTTATTACTGGCGATGAATGTTTGGTAGATAGCGGTAGTACCAACACTATTTTGAAACATAAGAATTTTTTCTCTGAGTTTTCTACCGCAGAGACGCCCGTTGGTACTATCTCGCGTGTTAGTAACCTTATCGAAGGCTCCGGGAGAGCATGCATCATCTTACCTTCGGGTACTAAACTAATTATCAATGATGCACTATGCTAGTAAATCAAGAAGTAATTTACTTAGTTTTAAAGGTATTCGACAAAACGGTTACCATCTGAAAACATCATTAGAAAATGATACCGAATACCTGCAAATGACCTCAAACAAAAACGGTCAAGATACCATTGTTGAAAAACTAAAAGCTTTATCCTCTAGATTATATTGTACTACTATTAATCCTATCGAATCGTACATGGTGAGTAACCAGAATTTACCAGATAAAGAAACATTCACCATATGACATCACCGATTAGGTCATCCTGGTAGCACAATGATGAGGCGAATAATCAAAAGCGCAAATGGGCACCCTCTTAAAACTTTAAAAGTTTTGCTATCACAAGATTTATCATGTGTCAGCATGCTCTCTAGGCAAACTCATTACTCGGCCCTCACAAACTAAACTGACCCATGAAACCCCTCATTTCTTGAAAGAATCCAAGGGGGACATATGTGGGCCCATACATCCTCCGTGTGGTCCACTTCGCTATTTTTTGGTCTTGATTGATGCATCCTCACGATGGTCACACGTGAGCCTTTTAGCTACCCGAAATGTAGCATTTTCCAGACTGTTAGCCCAAATCATACAACTGAGAGCAAACTTCCCAGAATATCAAATTAAAAATATTCGGATAGATAATGCAGGAGAATTCACATCCCAAGTTTTCAATGACTATTGTATGTCGATTGGGATAAAAGTTGAACATCCAGTAGCTCATGTTCACACACAAAATGGTTTAGCTGAATCTTTAATTAAACGATTGAAGTTAATCGCTAGACCGCTCTTGATGCGATGCAAATTACCATCTTCTGCATGGGGGCATGCTATTCTACATGCCACTGCACTGATCAGATTAAGACCAACTGCTGATCACGAATACTCCCCATTACAATTGGTCTCCGGATGAGAGCCAAGTCTATCCCACCTCAAAATATTTGGTTGTGCGGTCTATGTACCAATACTGCCACCACAACGTACCAAAATACCACAGAGAAGACTGGGCATTTATATTGGTTTTAACTCCCAGTCTATTATTAAATATTTAGAACCATTAACGGGAGACATGTTTACAACACGGTTTGCTGATTGTCAGTTTGATGAGACAGTATTCTCAGTTTTAGGGGGAGATAAAAATAATGAAAGACTGGTAACACAAGAACTAACATGGAATGCATCATCTTTGTCAAATTTTGACCCCTGGGGTGGTCAATGTGAATCTGAAGTCCAAAGGATTATATATTTACAAAGAATAGCAAATGAATTGCCTGATGCATTCACAGATACAAATAGAGTGACAAAATCACATATAACAACATCAAATGCACCAGCTCGAATTGAAGTAATCCCAGAAGAGATTACAATACAAAGAAAATGTGGGAGACCAATCGGTTCTAAAGACAAGAACCCACGAAAATGAAAAGAGCAAAACATAGCAGTTGGTGAAAACTCAAGAAATGTTATAACTGAAACCCCAGAAGAGGTAAATGTCCCGGAAGTGACTATAATTCCATAGGAAAATGAAATTCCAGAAGAAACACCGGTACCAAACGAACATGAGATCTCTATCAATTATGTACAAGATAGTACAATTTGGAACCGAGATAAACACGTGTTGATGATATATTCGCATATGCTATAGCAACAGATGTTATTCATGAAAACGATTATGTACCTAAAACTCTAGAAGAGTGCATGCACATAAATGATTAACCAAAATGACAAGAATCCTTAAAGGCTGAGTTATATTCGCTAGAAAAGCGAAATGTTTTCGGATCTGTAGTCCGGACACCCATAGACGTCAACCCAGTAGGTTATAAATGTGTGTTTGCAATAAAGAGAAATGAAAAGAATGAGATTGTGCGATATAAGGCATGGCTTGTAGCACAAGGGTTTTCCCATATCCCAGGAGTTGATTATGAGGAAACGTATTCCCCTGTAGTGGATGCAATAACCCTTAGATTCTTAATCGACCTAGCAATCTCTAAAGGACTTCAGATGAGACTAATGGATGTCTTCACCGCATACTTGTACGGGACATTGGAAAATGACATCTACATGAAAATTCCAAAAGGACTAAAAATGCTTGAAGCATTAAAATCAACACCTCAAGATATGTGTGCTATAAAACTTAAGAGATCTTTATATGGTCTCAAGAAATCAGGTCGTTTGTGGTACAATCGACTCAGTGAATATCTCGAAAAAGAGGGATACAAATCTGATGTAACCAGCCCATGTGTCTTTGTAAAAAGATCATTCTCAAAGTTCACTATAATAGCAGTTTATGTTGATGATATAAACATAATCGGATCTCCTGAAGAGATAGAAAAAACTGCTCAATTGTTAAAGAGAGAATTTGAAATGAAAGACCTTGGGACAACAAAATTATGTCTCGGCATGCAGTTCGAATTCTCTCTTTAACAATTTTGTTGTCGAGAATGTTATTTGTGCAACGGTACATTCGTTCATCAGTCAAACTACATCCAGAAGATGTTAGGACGTTTTAATGTGGACAAAGCTCATCCGTATAGTGTACCTATGGTTGTCCGACCGCTAGATCCACATAAGGATCCTTACCGCCCACAAGAAGAGGGCGAAGAAGTACTTGGTCCAGAAGTACCCTACTTAAGCGCGATCGGTGCACTGATGTATCTAGCGAATAATACGAGACCTGATATTGCACTCTCGGTACATGTGCTAGCGAGATATAGTTCGAACCCAACACATAGACATTGGAATGGAATAAAACACATATTCCGATATCTTTGCGGGACACGAGATTTAGGTGTCTTCTACCAGAAAGATAAAACGTCCCAGCTTGTTGGATATGCTGATGCTGGATATTTATCGGATCCACATAAGGCACGATCTCAGACAGGTTAGGTATTCACATACGGTGGCACAACAATTTCTTGGAGGTCGACAAAACAAACACTTACAGCAACATCATCAAATCACGCTGAACTGATTGCACTCTATGAAGCTAGTCGAGAATGTGTGTGGTTGAGGTCGATGATCAATCATATACAAGAAGCATGTGGTTTAAAACAGATCAAGAATGTCGCACCCCAACCGACGGTGGATTATACGTCGGGGCGGACGCGGTTGTTCAATAGCACAAGGTTGACTATTAAAGTTTCAATATTTCATTAATAAATAGATTCAAAGGTTCAATACAAAGGAAATAACAAGTATACAACATTTATTTAATAAGTAGTCTAGGTCCAAAGCGTCCTATGTGATCACAAACAAGTCTCATGATGTAGAACCTGAAACATGTGAAAGAATCTGTCAACTACAAAATAGTTGGTGAGATACAAAGGTTTTGACACGGTTTAACAAGTATTTGAAAAGAATTACAATTCACTATGATTTATGCATTCTATAATGTAAGTATGAGAACATTGCATCTTAAACATTGTGCACTTCAACCCTCCAACCAAGTTTAGGCATAACCCGCAGGTTACCCTTATAAGTCTCAAGTTTAAAAGTTTAATTCAGTAACAATCACCAAGGGCTCCCCCCCGAAGGGGTCAATCAATCAAGGTGGATTGGTCAAATACAATAGATCTATCATTGTTACCATAGGCTTGATCAAAGTTAATGAATGTGCTAGTTTTAAGTTTAATCTAAGCATACAAGTCTCAAGTTTAACATAAGAATAAGCATCTAGTCATAGTTGTACAAGAATTGCATAAGTTTAATATTTTTGAACATGTTTCACCCCAAAAGTATAGAAAGGAAAAAGGGGCTAAGTATACTCACTTGGATGGATGAAGAGTATCCGATACAGATAAGTATTTGCAAGGCTTGGAGAGGGAGAATATCCTCACAATAAGCTTAAGAATATAAGTCTAAAGTTTTAAGTATGATCTATAATACTAGGACAAGAATTCTAAGATTTCAGGATTTGACTAGGGTTCCAATGGGAGATGGGATTGATTGTGTTATGAAGTTTAAATCAAGTTTATAATAAAGGTTTTGAATGAATGTCACAAGACTTGAATATCAAAGTTTCATTAGAATAATCATTAGTTAAAATAATTATTTAGAAGTTTTACAATTACTCTAGTTAAGTAATAATAATCCAAATAGTTTTCTAAGTATTCGTAAATGGAGTTGAAGTAATTGTTAAATGAAAGACTAAATAATTATTAAAGTTTTAACAATAATTATTCAAGAAATAAATAATTATTAAAGATTTATAATAATTATTTAAAGAATATATAATGATAATTATTATTTTGAATAATAATTAAGGTTTTATAATAACCATTTCAAGATTTGCATAATTATTAAGGATATATAATTATCTAATTGAAAGTAATAAATATAAACCATTTATGATTTATTCAAGCATTTGAGCAATTAGTATTTATTATAATGTTAAAAATGCTTTCATAAGTTTAAATAAATGAAATACAGTTATAGTTTAATAAAGTGCCAAATAGCATTTCTCATAAAGTTTTATATTTTAATCTATGAGTTTTAAAGTTTATAAGCCTATAAATATTTTAAATAAAGTTAAAGTATTTAAATAAGGTTTACAAGTTTAAAATTGTTTAAAGTTTTTTTTCATTTTATAGAGTTTATAAGTTTATATCTTTATGATTGTCTAATCTTGCATAAAACACGTTTTTATTTTATTTTTACAATGTTTAAGATGCAATGTTCTCATACTTACATTATAGAATGCATAAATCATAGTGAATTGTAATTCTTTTCAAATACTTGTTAAACCGTGTCAAAACCTTTGTATCTCACCAACTATTTTGTAGTTGACAGATTCTTTCACATGTTTCAGGTTCTACATCATGAGACTTGTTTGTGATCACATGGGACGCTTTGAACCTAGACTACTTATTAAATAAATGTTGTATACTTGTTATTTCCTTTGTATTGAACCTTTGAATCTATTTATTAATGAAATATTGAAACTTTAATAGTCAACCTTGTGCTATTGAACAACCGCGTCCCCCCGACGTATAATCCGCCGTCGGTTGGGGTGTGACAAAGAAGGAGCCGACAATTATCTATGAAGACAATGTTGCTTGCATAGCTCAGATCAGAGAAGGCTACATCAAAGGCGACAGAACAAAGCATATTTCACTAAAGTTTTTCTCAACATATGACATGCAGAAAGAAGGGGAAATCGATGTTTTACAGATCAAGTCAAATGAAAATTTAGCTGATATGTTTACAAAATCTCTACCTAGAAGCAGTTTCGAGCAGTTGTCACAACAGATCGGCTGCTCAGATTGAAAGACATTTGTTAATTTGAGGGGGAGCATTATACAAACTGTACTCTTTTTCCCTTAACTAAGTTTTGTCCCACTGGGTTTTCTTAGTAAGGTTTTTAACGAGGCAACATAACTGATCCAGCAGTATCAGTTTATTTTCTTGGTCCCGAAGAACCGAGTTAACATCATCCTGAAGTATGTTGTTAATTGTGTATAATGAGTAGTAATATAAAATGTCTGAGGAGGAGTGTTATAATATCATACTATTTTAGGCACAGTCCAATATGTATGGGCTTTAGGGTTTTCATATTGTATCTCTATATAATGTATTGTATGGATGAAACATCTTATGGATGAAATCAGTTTCCCCCTCTCACTTTTCCCTTTTGTTTGTATCAAGCACCAAGTTTTGTAATTTAAACGTAATTATATTATATACATTTCTATATTTTTTTTTGTAAATATTTAGTTTTTTAGGGTACTAATATATAAAAATAGAAAATTAAATAAAATTTCCGTTTAAACAAGTTGTGTTATTATCAACCTGTGAAGTATCTATATTGTTTATTTGAAGTAATATAAACAAAGATTGATGTGATTTAAACACTAATAGTCCAATTAAACATTATACACATTATTATTTTGATGAAACAATATACACTAATAATGTGAATTCCATATGACAATAATTATTATTACTTAGAGAAATAATGATATTTAATGTATGTAAATGATGTTATTTACGGTAATTGACATTTATATATTGATATTATGCATTTATAACTTTGAGATAGAACTAATACATAACATTTTATATTTTTATATTGATATTATGCATTTATGCACGGATCTATTTTATCATTTACATGTATATCAATTTACATTTATCATGCAACTAACTAGTTTTTTAATAACAAAAAATGGTTTAGTTACATTAAAGATATCGTTATTATATATATATTTCATGAAGGATAACAAAAGTGATATTAAAATGAGGTTTCTCGAACATTTCATTAAACAAATAAGGAGAGGGGAGGTCCCCTCCATCTCTTTTAGTTGTAAGGTCTCCTAGCCATTGCCAATGCTTTTGTTTGATGTTTATTTGACTATCATTTATACTTAGCATGCATACTTTTTAAAATAGAAGAAACATGTAAGGAAGAAGGATTAAGCATACATTTAAAAATAGTTTTTGATGTGTTTGCAACTCACTTGTGACATTCATGCAAGACTCTTACTCTATGTAAAAGTTCTTGTATGTTTTAGAAGTGTTTTAACTTGTTTTATTACTTGCAATTGAGAATGGAAAGAATAAGAATTGTTATGGTTTTCATTCAGGAATTTTTTTCTATGGGTCGTTTTTTTTCCGATGCTCAAATTTCTAAGTACCCGGTATAAAATTTTTTTGGGTTGGTTCGGTTTGGGTGATTGGGTCGGATCGGTCACATAATAAGATACAATACAATAATGAAAATACATCGTCATTAGAAAACAAATAGTAAAAATACAATATCATTAGAAATAAAAAAAAACGTTAGATCCTATAGTTGTTCCTTACGGGCTTTCATCTTTTGAAAACGATCTATTACATCTTCAACTGAAACATTCGCAAAGAACTCTTTTTCAATATAACAAATGTAAGAATCGTTCATATATTTGAAGATGAGGAATCAAAATTTGATGAATTTCTTTTAAGAAATCGTTCCAAAACATCTAAAATTCAAGCATTGACGTTTCACATAACATTCAATAATCCTAAAAGTACTAAACAACCAAGAATCAAGAATCAAGATTAATTGATTAAACAAGAATTACTAACAAGTAATACCTAAAATTTCAAGTTTGGAGTAAAAAAAATGAAAACTAACCTTCTTGTTGTTGCATAATCGTTGTTTGTAGGTTCAATATCATTGTTGGAGTGTTTAATTTCACTCTTTTGTTGTGATTGAAACTTCCGATTGAAACTCGCAAGTCATTCTCTGGGCTCTGTCAAATGCGAAAGAACATGAATCGTTCATTTGGATTTTTTTAGAATTCAGTTTAATATAATTAATTTGGTATTTTGGTTAATAGTTATGGACTCATGGAGTCATGGGCTTACAGTCTTACAATATAGAGTTAATTAAACTTTGTTATCGGGTTTATTAAAATGGATTATTTAGAGCCTACTAAAAAAAATATTTTTAAAAAAAATAAACTCAAAGTTTATACATTTTTTTTCTGTTAGCCTTAATTGTTACACCCAAGTTTAACGAACGGGTCAAGAATTTATTTAGTCTAAAGTCATAGTTTGAGTCATATATGTAAATTATATAACTAGGGGGTCCTTTGTGTCAAAAACCAAATATATTAATTGGTTTGAGATAAGGGACGCGTCTATAATGAACATATGCGACGTTTCTGTTTAGGGTTATAAAACCCAGTCGCAAATCAAGTATGTAATTATCACAATTCGATTGATCAATTCAAGTTTCGTTTGGGTTAATCCCTTGTTCTTTGTATTCCTTGTTTGAATGGGTTGAACATGAAACCTTGGATCTACATTTTCAAGGTTTGGAGTCAAATACTTTTTCTTAAATCAGTGGGGTCAACCTCGAAAAAAGATTGGGTCGATCAGCATTCGTGTAATATACCCGCTAGTAAAAGTTTGAAACTGACAGGGGTCGGTTGACCCCAGTACGACAAGGGTACCTCCGCCCCTACCTAAGATTATCTTGATTCTTGGGTCGTTGGTTGACACCTCTTAGATCTTGCTTGCTTGATGTGGATAATTCATCTTAAAACACGCTTCAAAAGTTGTTTACTTGAAACCCTTAATGCATGTTTATATATATTTCTTAAGTTACATGCAACTGATCCAATGGTGGGAAATTTAAAGTGTTTAAAATCGTTGTTTGATTTCATACTTCCATTGTTAAACTTGTTTTAAAACATATCTACAAACACCAACAGAATAACCACCTCAACAGTGTACTTAACGGAATACAATGTTCACCGTTGTCAAACCCGTCACCATTTACAAACCTCTCTCCTTTTTAAACACAGTAAATACACGTATCGAACATGGTAAAAATTTAAAATTAAAACCAAGTATTTGTTTCACAACTGATATATTTAACAGTTATATATGTGTGATATCTTTATTGCAACATTTACATAGAGTAGAGTAAGTATGGTCATGATGGTCTCAAACTGCTTCTGCAAACCCAACTCTTGATTTACCATAGTCAAACACCGTATGGTATTTACCCATAAAAATATCTCCCAAGATCCTGCATTAATACATTAAATACCCATATTATTTCATGTAGATGTGACAAATGGGCCGACCCGGTTATGTTCCATCTCTACGGGTCAAATGGGTAAAATAATAACAGCTAAAACTAAAATGGGTCGGGTCGCCCAAAATGTATTTTTTCCTAAAAGTTAGATCATTCGAAATAACTAACTTTGAAATCATATATGATATACTAATTATTTATGAAAAAAGTTAAAGGACAAAAAGTGTTTTGGGTCAATCCAACCCGGCCAACTCATTTTGTCAACTCTAATTTCGTTTTTCTTTAAGCTTCGCCACTGATCCAACCCATATAAAGTGTAACCGTTTTGACCCATTACCCAACCCCCACTCATTTTCCAGCTCTTATTTCATAAGTAAAACACTAAAACCGAGTGACTGTACCATAGGGGCCCACGAGGAGGTGCCACATCAAGAGCAGTAAATCCACTGATGCATTGTGCTGCTGCTCCCTCACCAATTTTCAGGATATACTGATTAATTATGGAAGATTTAACAAAAAAGATTAATCAGGTTATAAATAATTACCTTCAAAACTAAAAACCAAACGATTAACACGAAAAATAAAATAAAAAATCAGATTAATCAGATTAATATTATAAACTTACCTGCTCAGGGGAGAGGTCAAAAGTTTTACCACCAATGGTAAAAGCAACAATGGGCATGGATGAAAGACTATTGCAATCAACTCCAGATTCTCCCATTGGACTTGGCAACCGTTCACACAGCTGAAAAATAAAATAAAAAATCTTACGAGTTCAAATCGACCCATTTGACCCGTTTTCTTTTGAATAAAATGATTTTGGAGGTTTTCTGTGTTAAAAACACACTTTGGGAGACTTTCGACTTTTGACCCATTCGACCTGTTTTTTTTTACGCATAAGCCAAAATTGACCATTTCAAATGTTTGATTCGTATATTCTTTTTTGATGCTAAAGTCACTTCACCTGATCAGCATAGTTAATTATTTGTTCTTCGGTTTCATTTCGCTGTATTTTGGTTTCCATCCAAACAACAGCCATCTCGCAGAGATTACACATCTCATCATGCACACCAGATGATTTTCCATTGTTCTTGTCAACCACACTCTCAATTATCATGCTGTCAAAACATAAAAAGTTAGTTAATTGTGACATAGAAATGTCTATAATGATTATGACTACCACCATAATTATTAATTAATGACAGACTAGAATGCCCGAAGTACAAACGCGTGATACTGACCTAGTATCATGAGAACCGTCAAAGGAGCATAACCTCATTTGCGAGCAGATTCTTTTAGGTTGTGTCTACACAACATCAATAGAATGGTGCAGTAAGTTTCCAACTAAAACCAGAATTTTAAATTTAACTACTTACTTTTTAAATTATGATTAAAAAAGGAGTCTTAAACTAAAACCAGAATTTTGAATTTTAGAAAACTTCTAACAACTAATTTCTTTGCTGAATTAAAATATTTTCTTGCTGAAAAGTACCTCATGTTAGTTTTATAACACAAAGGAGTATAAGAATTTATGTTAACATTAAACTAAAAATAATTCAACTAATAAAAACGATTATACAGCAAACAAGAATCACGAAAAAAACGCATATAATATTTAAAGAAAATAGTTTTACATATCGGGTTCAAGGGACAGGGCCTTTAGGACCAGATATTCGGGCCTAACTAGGCTTTTCGATCAAATTTTAGGACTTTTTGTGCATCTTTAGCACCAATGATCAAATGTAAATATATTTATTATATAGAATGTGAGTAAGTGGAGGTACCTCATGCATGAGTATCTCAAGTATAGTTTTTCCATACTGATTGATCAATGTCTTGCATTGTTGGCTCACAACACCAGCGGCACCAATGGCTTGATTGATTTGAGTAATAACAGCCTAAAAGAGTTTTAATATCATCAAGGGATGTTACTTGTTAGTCTCATAACTTCTTTAGTGGAACAGTGATAAAATTTCATAACTACTAGAGACATTTTCCCACAAAAAAAAAATACATATGTCAAGAACTATTCCCTTCTTGATAATAAATCTTTATAGTAATTTATCTCATTTTTCATGCTTAGAAGGTCATTTGCTGCGGGTGCAAAGTTAATAAAAGTGGTATTAACAGATTGTGTATACTGAAAATGGATATCTTGGTTATATTTTATTGATCGTGGGTCAAATTAAAAAATATATATATACCGTTGGACCAGCCAACAAAGAGGTTCCAGAATCAGCAATTGCTGCACAACCACTGGAGCAAAATCCTGCAACAGAAATTGGATCTCAGAAACCTTTAAAAAGGCAGAACTTGTAAAAGATAAAACGATGCAGAAAAGTTACCGGTTGTTTTATCACCAATCAAGACATCACCCATTTCAAACTATAACAAGAGAAACTACTAGATCAGATTCGAGTTTATGAAGAGCCACCACAATGAAGTAAAAGATTAGATATATTATCAGTGGAAACATAATTATATAGATAGAATACGACTCACCTGCCAATAACCTTTCTGAGTTACAGGGACATATGTGTGTCTACCCCTGAAATGATTATTGTCAACTCCACCAAACACAAGTTCACCCCCTTCATCCTCGTCAGCATTGCGATTAAGCCAAAATGAAAATACGGGTTCATGAACAAGATCTTGTTTCACCATGTTGTACCTAAAATGATAACAAAAATAAAACTTTTCAAACAAAAAAATCAAGTTTAGTAACAGGAGATGAGTGATGAGTGAAGTATTACCAAACAGGAACAGCATTTCCAACAGAGATTTCTTGAAACCCAAGGCCAAGTATACCATCAAACTTGGCTGCTACGAAAGTGACACCAGGCTCTTTGGTAGCCTCTATAAAATCCTGGAAATGGTGACATGTCAAGATAACTAGAATCAATAAAATCATTGAATTTATTACATTCAGATGCCAAAATTTTTAAAATGTTTACTTGTTCTTTCACAACAAGATCACCAATTTTGATAAAATCTTGGCTAAAGAAACCAGAGATAGAGCCAGTTCCATATTGAATTGCAGCAGATTTCCCTGAATGAGACATTAAAATGTGGAGAATCAATTGTTTGTAAATCTCTACATTTGACATTTGGACAGCAAACTGCACACTTAAAAGTGTAAACAGATGTCTAAAATTTCACTTGGAGAACATCTCAATGTTTTTAAAACTCTTTCCCGATCACCAATTATTAATATTACCACACATTTGAGAGTGCGGACTTGTTTATTATTTCTACACGTTTATAAGTATGAAGATTGTATTACTTTTACCAAACCATAACGTTATAGTCTTCACCTAACTTGTTGTCGGATTTGGTGTAAATGAAGCTAGAGACATTTGGGTGGCGTATAAAGTAGTTTCAATGGTTGGATGGCCTTAACGAAGAAAGTTGAATAGTTGGGTAACCTCCTTATACATTACCCAGTTTTAAACTGTTTTACAAAATTTCTAATTGTGATAATAAATTTTTTATTTTTACATGTTAACAAAAACCACTAATGAATAGCATATTTGTTGTAATGATAGGAATCATACCATTTTTCTTATAGGAACTTGACTGGCTAGACTTATACTTTGAGTGAACAAGGCAGGCTACCTGCATCCATATCAAGAATGATCAGCACTTGACAGAACTTCACATCCATTGGGTCAAACAGTGCGGGAGGGACAGGGATGGCAATAGGTTGAGTATGGGACTGGAATTGGTAATCCCAGTCCTATACCCAATTATAAAACCATGTTTTGTCCCATACCCTTCCGGTATCCATTACTCGATACTCATCAGGTTCGCAGGTATACCCGTTTTTGGTCTTTTATGGTTAAAAATTACCTGTTGGGATGCCCATTACCGAAATCCAATATTCAACTACAATTCTATAAATTTAATAATTTCAACTTTCTAACAACTTCAACATACTATTTAATATATTTTTAAGAATATATAATATATTAACATATTCAGCTTCAATGCAGGTAAAATAGTTCGGGTAATCGGGCTGGCATCACCTAATGCCATACCCATCCCAAACCCTCGAATTTTTTTGAAACTAACCGCATACCCGTCCCAAATGTTATATTAGGAATCCGAAGAGGACACTCACTGAGAGGTAACACTTTGCAGAAGGCACCCACAGATTAGAACTCCCAGTATCAAAAATCACAGTGAACTTTTGAGGTGGAGTACCAATACCAATCTCACCATAATACTGAGCATCCATGTAATTCTTTAGAGCAATAACATCACCACCCGAATCCCTCAAATTACCAAGACCACCATAATCTCTTCTAGCATATCCAATTTGATTCAACTGGTTGATTTTCCTCTTCTTAAGTCCAACTCTAACCAATCCACCATTAGGACCCGAATACGCAGTAGGCGCCAGAAAAAACCAAACAAACAGCAAAACCAAGCATGCTTTGAATAGAGTACTCATATTTAACACTGCAATTAGTTATCAGCATTAGCCAACATCAAACAAAGCAGAAAACTGCTGTTTCTTCACAAATTTCAGTTATCAACTTGTAAAATATCACATTTCCATAAAACACAGTTTTAAATGCATAATGTACGATGCTTTTAAAAGCATGGTATCGGGAAACATGATATTTTGCAAGTTATCCTTGGTTTAAAAAGGTGCGCCTCAGGGCATGAGGCGCACCAGAAACCAAGCGATCAAGTATAAATGAAAGAGAAGGGAAGCAGAAAGCATTTACCATGTATTATCATCGCCGATAAAACGATGACCGGATTAGGATTAGTTGAGAGAAATTATAGGAAGGAAATGCGTAGATGAATGGTAGAAATAGAGTGATCGGAGACAATAAGTAACGGCAGAAGAGGCGTAACCTGCGTGAGTGAGAGAAGCAATATGAAAAGCAATGACAATGGGTTAGAGTTAGACACAAGTCACTTCTTCTCTGGGCACTTTTGTTGCTCCTTTATATATTCAAATCAAATATTTTCTATTAGTTTTTTTGTAGGGATGAGATCGGTACGGTATATGTATCATACCAGTATCAAAAACAATGATACCGAATTTCTAGAAAAGTGGATACCGAATCTATCGGTACGGTATATGTACCGGTACCGGTACTCGGTATCAAATGCTTATCCCTAGGTTTTTTAGTTATAATTATTTTATTTTGAATAAATTACCCTTTTGGTCTATGTGATTTGTGTACTTTAACTATTTCAGTTTAAAAATGAAACTATCATGCCCTAACGTTTAAATTCTATAACCCTTTTAGTCACTGGTGCTAACGCCGTCTCTTTTCTTTCTGTTAAATCTGATCGCATGTTCCTCACATGAAAGTATTTTAGTCTTTTTTTTCATCCCTTTAAATATCTTATATATTTGTCAATAATGGTTGATGAACTACATTTGCATATCACTATGGTTGCACTGGTTTGAGTCATGATATTGAGAAAGATGGGGAAGAAGATGATACTGAAATTGACAAATAAATAAGATATTTAAAGACGGTAGGAAAAAGACTAAAATACCTCAGGTGAGGGGCACGTGATCTGATTTGACAAAAAAAGGGACGACGTTAACACCAGAAACTGAAATAGTTGTAGAACTTAAACGTTAAGGCACCATATGTCAAATATTATTTTTAGACTGAAAGGGTTAAAGTACTCAAACCACATGAACCAATAGCGTAATTTACTCTTAAAGTTTTTTTTTTACTTTTGTTTTTCTTTATTTTTGGTTTCAAATTATTCTTTTAAAAAGAAAATTTAAGACAACGTTTTATAATTACGTTGCTTTCGGTTTTTAAAAAAAGGTTACTTTTCTAAAATTGAATTTTCATAAAAGAAACGTTTTGTATTTTAATTTTTAAATTTTTATTTGATATTAAATCTGTTTTGTAATAGTTATCTTTTTTTTTTCAGTTTCGATGGAAACGTTTTCTAAATGAGTTTTTAAAAGAGGTTTTGGTTTTGTTCTTAGAAACTAACGCATTATGTACTCAATAGCATTGTGAATATATGTGTCTATCGTATTTTTTCAGGTAAATCACCATAAAACATGAAGAAATAATAAATATTTGAAAGAGGTTGACCTCCTTGCTTCTCTCACGATACAATCCTCTTCCCGCCGAGCCCATAATTCACAAGAACATTCTGTAGTCTTAGTAATAGGGGGGAGGGTTAAGGATTTACCCGGTGTGATATATCACATTGTTCGAGGAACCCTAGATGCTGTCGGAGCAAAGGATCGTCAACAAGGGCGTTCTAGTGCGTTGTAGATTCTTATCCAAGACTTGTATCATTTAATGACGCCATGTGAATCGCTAGAAACATGTGAAGTGTATGGCTAACCCAATAACTAAAGTTTCCCAGAGTCTCAGGGATGGAACGGATTAATATAAATGTAACGAACCAAAATCCGGGTTCGGTTATAAATAAATAAATATTCTAATAAATATTATGGTGAAAATAATATTTTAGAAATAAGTGAAAACAAGTAGGTTTCAAGTTAGTAATGGGGTTATATTAATTTTTAACAAATTATAGAATGAAAGTGGATGAAATGGAAGATGAGGGGCTAAACTTGTAAATATGAAAAATCTGTCATATTTGACTTGGTGAAATCAAAATTGGGTCATTTGTGTTTGTGTTGGTCGATGTTTGCAAGAGAGAAAAAGGAGAAAAGAGGAGTTGGAGCTAAATCGTGCTTTTGAGCTTGAATTCGTGAAGGTTTTGGCTCATACAACACATTTCTAACATCAAGTATGTGTTAATCATCCTTTTGATTCCACAATTTATGTGTTCTTGGTGGGTTTTGGGTAAAATTTGAATGCATGTGGTAAATTGGTGTTATATTGATGATAATCTACCTAAACTAAAGGTAAAGAATGATTATTAATATCCTAGAACCCTTTGATTTTGATTATGAGAAGTTAGGGTTCATATGAAAAAATTGAGGGTTTTGGGATTATGATGATAAGATGTTAAATTAATGTTGATTAAGTGTTTATAGGATGTTAGACACTTGAACAAACACCAAATTAACTTAATAATAATTTTTGAATGAAAAATTAGTGTCAAGGAATTGGAAAGGAAACTCAAGTAGGTGAGTTTGGATTGAAAGAGTGTGTTTGGATATGAGTATAACTCAAACGGGTCAGTTTGGGTTGGAAATAGAAAATTGGGTTGTGAACCCAATTAAGATGTAATTTTGGTGTATCATGGATTACTAAACTAGATGAATATGTTTAGATAATCAAATTGCAAAACGTGAAATGGAATCGGGACCTTCAAATCCACAAGGTAAGTGCTTTAGTACTTACTTAGTTATTGATGATAAATGGTGTTGTATGTAATATTGTATGCATAATGTGTTAAATGGCATAATGTGTTATGTGTTATGAATGTGTATGAAAGTGAATGAAATATAGTTATAGTTTTTATACTATAATGGAAATGTGGATATGGAGTTATGGTCTAAGGACCGTAATGGATATGTGATTATGAAGTTATGATCTAAGAATCATAATGGAAATGTGGTGATGAAGTTATGGCCTATGTGTCATAATGGAAACGGAAATGTACATAGCATGAATATGAAATGAAAAGGGTGAAACTTGTAGGTGAATATGCAAGTGATATATGACCTAATGACAAATTGAGTGGAAAGGGTCAAATGGGTGAAACAAGTAGAATTTACTTGTTTGTTATGTTTTATCTTCATTACTAGTAGTGTTATGTTTATGTGATGTAGTCAAGTCAAGTCCAATGCTTTTGGTGGGATTCTCGTATGCGTTTATGTATTTTGGTGGTAATTAGAAACCCCGAATGTAAATTTGAGTCTTCGCGACACGCGAAGACCTGAATACCGGATCTGCCCTTTTGGAACTCCCTTGCGGCATGCGAAGAGAGGGTCCTAGTTCTTCGCGACACAAGAAAATATATATAAAAAAAATTATTGGGATAAATGCTTCCGCGCGTGTAATTGTTTATATTAGCTGGTGTTTTAAAAGTAGTGTGTTACAATAAACGAATCAATTTTATAAAAGCTCATTTTTGTATATACAAACTCGGGCTTTTAGACCATGTTTTGCTTTCAATTTACACTCCGATACGTATAGATTGCATTTAAGGTTTTAAAACTTCAACTTCTGGTTGTAATAGTCTCTAAATTCTTGAAGACTTCTGCTATGTGGTTAAGAAAATGTAGGGATCTTTTAAGAGGAATGTTAAACAATGTATTAAAAAATGGTTTACAAAATATGCGTGTCACACGTCATGTCTGTCTCTGACCCTCTTTTATCAGGTAAGATTCGTCACATCAGTAAATCAAACTACAAAGTCAAGCTAGTTACTAATCCTTTGTCGACGCCTTTGATGTGTTCTAAAAATGCAGGCATGGCTCATGACCCCTAGCGTAGCGAGCATGATTACATAACATCACCATGTTAAAGGCCATAAACACACAAAATAGAGTAAAAGATAACCATACATACCAATGCATGATGAGCACATAAAAGTTTATTAAAAATGTACAATATGTGAAAGTAGAAAAAGACAATACGGGCACATCTCACCTCACAAAAGGAAGTGGGGAACTACTAGAGTATATAGACAAAATGTTGAATTACGTGCAAGTTATCTAGCATTATGATATCACACAAGCATACACCATCAACATATATAGATAATTATTACGTGACAATCACTTCATCTAAGAATGATTATAAACTTAGTTTAGATAAATTATGTGTTGAGTTGTCATTTATGTAAAGTGTTAAAAATAGATAACTAATAGTAGATGCTATTAATATGATAGTTAAACTTGTATTAAAATTGAATTAACTACATAAGTTTGTTTATGCAAAATAAAATGAAAAATAATTATTAGTTGTTAATTAACAATATCTATTAATTAATTGCAAATCACTTGATTTAATGTAGTTATGAGGCCTTTATTTTCGTACTCCCCCGTTACTTGATAACCATTTGGTATTTGGACCTAGATTAGACTTAAGAAGCACAATATTTGTTGGGCAAGTGTTGTTGGCTATTCTTGCAATACAAAGAAGGATCCATGTGTATAAGACCATTCACAATGGGTGTTCATGGCCTTTGTGGCACTGACATGGTCGACAAGTACGGACTTTGAAGAGAGAGGGAATATTTTGTCGTGGCTATGAATGACCATGACTCGGGAATGTGAGAGAGGGAGACGTCCGTGGAAGTGGTTGTTCATTGCCGTTGTGGAGGCATACATAGAAAGTCGTTGGAGATGATTTAAGCTAGTTTAAGGGTCCATTTGTTGAATGCAAGCTTAAACACTCAACCATAATCCTTGTCATCGTCTCCTTTGGACGAAAGTTCAATCTCGTCCAATCGACATGTATTATGTGATGTGACCCTTATGATGATATCCTTTTATCTAAGACTTCCAAAATACAAAAGGTGTGAATTTAGATACAAAAACATTTTTTTTAGTTCTAAAGAGAACCTATTTCAAATACACAATAATGAAAACTATATAAACACTTATAAATATAACAAATTTTCCATACATAATCTCTTCTCTTTCTGGTGCCCAATATATTTGTCCAGCACTACGTACAAGCAGTGTTATAAAAATCGGGATTAATCGGTAATCGGTGGTATACCTTGTAAATTTGGGCTAGTCGGACCATTAATCGGTAATCGGGATTAATCGGCCCTAATCGGACCTAGTCAGGATTAATCGGCACTAATCGGACCTAATCGAGATTAATCGGCCCAAATTGAAATGTGAGTTTTAAACAGAATTAAGCCCAAATAATGACCCGATCCATGGGTTCTTATTTAACCTAATCGCAAAACTGAAGGTCGTTCTCCACTTCCGACATGTTCTCGCTGTTGCTTTAACCTAATCGCTACCTGCTGCTTCAAATCGACGACTACCTGTGCTAATACGGACAAGACGATGATGAATTTTGAAGTATTTAATATTAGAAGTATTTGATTTTTGAAGTATTTGAGATTTTGAACTAATATAATAATATGTTAATGTTTGTATTTGTGTATATATATATATATGTATATATATATATATATATATATATATATAAGTTTGAAAAATTACTTATAAATTCCAATCCGATTAATCCCGACTAATCTCGATTAATCCCTAGTCGGTACCCCACCGCCCGACTAGCGCCTAGCGATTTTTACAACACTGCGTACAAGTGCTTACATCATTCTCATGATACTCTACTTAAAATTGGTTATGTATTGAATGTTTCACTGCGGGGGCCAACAATATGAGATCCTGATTTTAGTACATTCTTTAGCTCCTACTCAAAACCCTTAGGAAAAGTTGTTTTCATTTCTAATATTTTTTTGGCAGGATATATTCGATCAGATTCGGGAAAAGATTCCTCAAATCAGGAGACTTTGAACCTAGTCTTGCCTAGCACGTAAAGAAGAAAAATGGTAGAGCGGCATGGTAGCGGGCTTGTATTTTTCTTTGACCGGTGGTCAAGAACAATGTAATTCTAAGACCCGGGAAGAGGGATATCAGGATTGGTCAAGAAGGATTGAAGGTATAAAGAAAAAGATGGCAATGATACATAACAAAGAGGGGAGTTCTATGTCATAGCATTGCCCGGTTCTGATTCCTACAAATTACCCAGTATGGGTTGTCAAAGTTAAGACGATAATGGGCGCGTATGGCATATTGGAGGCGATCGAACCATTGGGGTTAGGGGTTGCGGTAGATCTAAAGAAATCAAAGCAAGCCCCTTGCTTTCTTGTTTCAAGCCATACCCGAAGATATGGTGTTACAAATGGCGGGCTACATCGATGCAAAATAAGTATGGGATGGGCTGAAAACAAGGTATTTAGCAGTGGATCGGGTGAGAATGGCCAGGCTGGAAACATAGAAGAGGGTATTAGGGTTTCGTGCATACGGTTTCAAAAACAACTTTTGATCAGATACATAAACCCATCGAAAAATATACATGAACCGATCTAGGACATTACCCTAGATCGCCCACCATCAGTCCAGATACAAACCAATAAGAAAACAAACAACCATAGGGGGTTTAAACTTATATACCTTTCGCTAAACCGGTTGATTGATTAAGCTCAAAACCTTGAGACAACGATCCAGTCGCTAGATCTGGTTCACATGAATCTCCACATATTTGAACTCCTTCAAATCCAATCTTCAAGAACCCACAAACACCCGTCAATCTGAACTTTTTCGTATCACCCATAAATCACCTGCGAAACTGGAACTTGACAATAACCGAGTAGTAATACCCGAAACTGACAAAACCAGATCAAATAGAATAACTCAATGGCGAAGTGACAAAAGTGGGACACTGCGTCCGGCGGTACTACGACGACAGCAGTGGCTGGCGACGGAGGTCGGAGATCGACGGTCGGGAGTGGTTGGGTGGTGCCGATTAGGTGGTGGTAGCAGTTAGGAGTTTGTGGTTCTTGCAACCTTTTTCTAAACCTGGTTAATGGTGTGTTTCCTTACTTCCATAATTCCTTTATTTATAACCTACTACCTTATCCACCAAGTTAGGATTTGAGGGGATTCCATTAGTTACAATTAGGTATGTGTATTTATTTCATAATTACACTTATGGAACTTATTTATTTAAATGTTTAATTAACTAACATTTAGTTAATTAAATATAATTATATCCAATATAATTATAATTACAATTAAATAATATTGTAATTAATAAATATGTTACAAACATATTTACACCGGTTCATTATTAATCCAATTAATAATGATGATAATTGTTACATAAACAATTATCGCATCCAAATGTTCGATCGTCTAGACAACTTATTTCTCAAATAATTATCTCGCATGTTTATATATTCATGTAATGGACTATATTAACCGTTAATATATCTAATGATCGTAATCATTGCTCAAAGTGTAACCCTTTGAATCTTACCTAGTTAGAAGTATCGTCGAATGTCGTTACTCGGCATACTAGTCCAACAGAGGGAAATTGAAGGGCTACACGTGAAGGAGGTGAGTTAGTTAATAATTTTGCAACCAAACTTATCGGGTTAGCTTCAAAGGCGAGGAGTCTTGGATATGAGATTGAAGAAAAGGAATTGGTGAGAAGACTACTTGATTCAATGCCTAAGTCTTTTCTTCAAATTGTGGCCTCAATAGAACAATGTTCGAGTTGGATTCGATGCTCTTTGATGAAGTCGTTGGAAGATTGAAGGCATATGAGGAGCGTATCAAAGGATCCGATAGAGGAAAAGACATTCATGGGAGCTTGTTGTTTGCTAAGAAAGAAAAGGAGAAAAAGCATGTGTGTGAACATTGTGGTTGTGGAAGTTCGATGATCAATGACAAGACCAAGGAAAGGGTCGGGGGTCAGGGAAGGGTCAAGACGGTGAACGGGTCCAACGAGATAAGAGCCACGTTAAATTTTTCAAGTGCAGTGAGTTTGTTCACTTTGCGAATGAGTGCCCAAAACGATGAAAGAAGGAAGAGGCTAACTTGACGCAGTATGAAGAAGACAACGAGCCAACTTTATTTTGAATAAGTGCATGACAAGATTAAGGGGTGATTGTTGGACTAATCTTGTCATAGTCTAATAGTCTAGCAGGTTTGGTCGAAAATTGGAATTAAAGTGCAAGGAAGAAGCCGAGAGAAGTCTGGATTGGATTGCAAGGATACTAGTCCTAGTAGGAGTCTAATGTTTATTTTATTAATAGTTTGGTATTTACCTTGTTGGTCAAGTTATGTTTTAGTTTGTTTTGGTTTATCATTAAGGTATTCTAGTTGGATTACGATAAGTTTGCTTTTAGTTATATATATATGGTTGTAATTGCAAGTTTAATTAGATTCAATAGCAAGTTTACGTTTTCTTTGTTCCACCAAATCAAATTCGTGATCTGTAATATTTTCTTTCATAATCTGTATTTTATTTTTAGTTTTTTCATATCAAATTTCTCTGGAAACGAATGGATTCGAAACTAATTTATGGAAGCCATACATTTTTTTGGAATGGATATATGTTATAAAAATGGGCCTTTTGTTCTTTGGAGGTCGCCAAATAGAACATGTCGCTAAAGGATACGTGTTTCAAACTTCATATATATGTCAAATTAACTCATTAAATTTCTTCTACATTATCTCTTTAATGTATAAAAAAAAGATTTAGTAAGATAAGGTTTTGATTGATTCAAACTCCAAACCCACACGTTCGCTTAAATTATATGAAAACGACAATTGTTGCATTGACTTCTCTTTTTGTCTTTAAGTGCATTGTTATTTCTTAATCAATAGATTGAGCAATTAAACATATATTATTATTATTTTTACAATAATACCACTATGGTACACCCACATGGGTCAATTAATCTTAACCTCTCTCCAATTACACCATAATAACTACTAATAAAGAAGAAAATCACATTTATTTTTAATTATTATAATAATTGTTACATATAAGATAAATATAGAAACAATAAGACTATGTTTTTAACACCAATTTAAATTATGATTTAATGATGTTTAAAATTAAGACAAACAATAAAAGTAAACATAATAGTTTTTATTTTTACAATAATTATAATATAACTAGTTTGTCTGTTTTATTCGAACCACAAAGAATGAAAAAATCTAACTTAGCCCCACCCCACTTCAAAACAAACAACTCAAAATAAAAAAAATTAGAAACAAAAACAAAAAAAAACAAGTGTTGTATAATTAATAACCAAATAATTAAAAAAAAAGAAAAAAAAACTAAACCCTTTTAATTATTGTTAATTAATTGCGTTGAAAACTTGAGTTGTTGACTTTATTGTTCGCATGGCTATTATTGTTGCTAGTAGTTGCGCTGCCATTGTTATTGTTGTTGCTGTTGGTGGTAGTGACGTTTCCATTGCCACCGCCGTTCGGTGGAGGACCACCGCCACCTCCACCGGCACCGCCATTAAAAACTGATGAAATAGCTGCCGCTAGAACTGCAGAGAAATTCGGATCAGCGGTGAGGGCAGTCACTGTGTCCGCCAAAGCCGCCGGTGACGCCACTTGATGGTGCAACGGCGGAAGCGCCGACTGCGAGCTGCTACCAGCTTCCATATCCTGAGACATTTGAAGACCGGAGAATTTTGACTGGTTGTATAAAGCTTGACCAAATATCTGTGGCAGTAGGCCAGGGTTTTGACCGGTGAAGTTTTGATTCTGATTGTTTGAAAACGGAGATTGAAACTGACCTCCGCCGCCGCGCTGGAACGGTAACGGATTCGGAGTTTGCGTCAAATCTAACGACACGGTGGGGAACGGTGCGGAGGCGGAAATAGTTGCCATGCTTGAAG
This sequence comes from Smallanthus sonchifolius, assembly GCA_023525975.1. Taxonomy (NCBI): domain Eukaryota; kingdom Viridiplantae; phylum Streptophyta; class Magnoliopsida; order Asterales; family Asteraceae; genus Smallanthus; species Smallanthus sonchifolius. The sequence goes on along the minus strand of CM042024.1, from coordinate 2,935,843 downwards.
AGCAAGAAAGGAATGTTCTCGCAAAGAAATTGGAGTTCATGATGCCGTCGGAGCTCGGCATGGATCCGGAGAGTAGCATCCTGGCGGCGGAAGAGGTGGTGGAGGCCATCGCCATGGCCGCCGGCGGTAGAGGATGGTTGTGGTTGCCTTCATAGGTGGTGATTAAGATCGTTCTATCTTCTGCACACCTTTGCACCTGAACCGTACAACATAATCTATTATTCACTAAAAAAATGGATTACAATAATCTCAGTCGGTGGTGAATTAAAATATCTCCATAATCGTACTTGTTTTCTAACCGGACAACCGGCGGCCATGGTGCACCGGTAATATGCTCGTGGACATGGATTTCCTTTCGCCATTTTTTGTCCATATTTCCTCCATTGACATCCATCTGCAATCTAAAAACCTAACAATATTAGTTCTAAATTCATCCAACAAAACATCAAATTCACGAAACATTAAACAATTTTGTACCATTGGAGCTTCTGATCGAGCTCGAACAGAAACCCGAGCTTTCCGAATCGTTGCTTCAGTCGCTTGATCGATGTTTCTGCTGGTGTTATTCTTCGAAGAACTCAACCGCGGAACCTTATTCGAACCGTCTCTCGTCACGTGAGATCCTTGTTCGGAGCTTTCTTCCCTTTGATCGATCGTGTTATTAGTGAGAAGCGGTGGTGATCGTGAATGTTCGTCGTGCTCCGATGACGACTGTGAATTCTCATCCGTTTCAACGGCCGCCGGAGATGCTAAACCTAGATCCATAAACGGTCTCGGTACAATCATAAGCTGATCACCTCCGCCACCGTCATTACTGGTTTTTTTATTATCTTCGGTGGATTGATTTTGTTGCATCATCGTCACGAAATGCGTTTGTAACGTGTTGTATTTGACCGTCACTTCATTCAACAGTTCTTTCAATTGTTGATTCTCCATGCTCATCCTCTCCAGTTCAACTTGAACGACTGCTAACTACAAATCGAATAATTCAAAATTTTCAAATTCTAATGAATACTACGATTCAACTCAGAAATGTAAAATTTAGGTCAAAGTTTTCCACAAGGACCTCGTTTTTAGCTCGTTTATCTTCAGAATTGGGAGAGATTCCGTCATCAACTACCGACTGATCGCTGCTTGTGTTTCCGGTGACAAGATGCAAACCAGTCTGTATCGTATAGTATGTATCGTCAATAATCAAATTTAATTCAACCGACATAATTCAATCAAATTACGTAATGAAAGAAAATAAGAATCACAATATTATCAAATCTGTATTCAATCAGATATCGTACGTTGACATTGAAATCCAATTCGGTGACCGGAGATTTTGGATCTGAGGTGGAAACAGGCAATCGTGAACGATCTTCTTCATGTTTTTTATCGGAGAAGAAATCCATCTCGTTTATCTGTTTGTCATCGGTTCGATCGTGGTTGCAGTTGAGGTTGAGTGGGAATTGTATGGTGGTAGGCGGTGGTGGTGATGACGAGGTGTTGACGTTGCCGGCGGGATCCATAAGTCTGCACGTGGTGCGGTGGCTGTCGGAAAGTGAGTTGATGACGGTGGGTTTGTGTGGAAATAGCAATCTGATGGGATCTGAATCAAAGGAGAGTCCACTAGCCATTTATGAAGATAGAGAGAGAAATCAAGTCTCACAAGGGCAGTGGACTCGGCAATAAAAAGGGGAAGTTGAGACTGAATACTAAAAAATATATATTAAAAAATATATATACAAAAAAATATATTTATATATATACAAAATTTGATTTATATTTCTAAATTCTAGTTAATAAAAAGTAACATGGGAATATAACAAATATACTTATTTATTTATTTATTTATTAAATATACTATGTTAGAATTTTATGTATTACACACTACCTTAGCTCCCGTGTATACACGGGGTGAAAAATATCAATACATAAAATTCTTAAATATTTATATTTATATTTTACAGGTGTAAAAATGTATTAAATATACTAAAGATAGAAAACAAAATTAAAAATATGTAAAAATTAATATATAATTAGTATCGAAAATATGTTAATTAATATTTAATGTAATTTGACTTTCATTTACTATTTAATTGAAAATAAAAATTACATAATTGGATTTCAAAGTTTTTTATAATAAAGGATAATTTAAAATAAAAGTATTGTATTAGTATAATTAGTATTTTCTTTAAAAATATATTATTATTAAAAAATAGAGATGTATTTAATAAGAAAGAAAGATGGGGAAAAAATGATGAAAATAAATATGGATGTGACACGTGGCATGGAAAAACCTTTATTTTCTATATAGTATAGATGTTGAATAAATCTTAATTTGTTATAAACTAGCAGTTTCTATGAATATTTGTATGTTGAATGTTATCAGTTATTGGTAAAATAATAAATAATGAAAATTTAAGAAATTATAAATAACAAATGATGAAGATTTAAGAATTATAAATTTGTATTTTAAGATAAGATATAATTGAAATATTCTTATTATTTAGTAAGTTTTAATAAAATAATTAAATAAATTTTAGATATTTAATTATTTAAAATCATTATCATTTAATAGGAGATGGATGCGAGAAAAAAAAATCTAGATTTAATCATAAGTTGACACGTGACAGATTTATTATAACAAGGATTTATATATCAATGTTTTACGATAACGAGTTTTTACTTTTGTAACTATAAAAACAGTGAATTTTTAGAATCATGAATTGTCATATATACGATAATTTTAAAAATTCTAGATAGTTCGCGGGTAAAATTGCCGCATTAGACTATGTGGTCCCGAGTATACTATATAGGGCGGGTTCGTATAAGGATGTTGTGACGAATCTTGAAAATGAAACGGCATATGTTAAAAAAATTCATAATTCTGGGTTATGTTATGAACATTTTAAGACAGTTTTAACGATTAATGAAATTAAAGTGAGTTTAAGAATCGTGACTTATGACTACAAAAATGTGTTTGATATGGTGATATTTTTAGGTTTATTTTTTTAAGAGTTTGTTAAAATGATATTTAATTAAAAGTTTATGAAAGTTTAGAATTACCCGTTAATTGTTATTTTTTTCTTTTTGTTTCTGTTTATAGATGTGATAGAGGAATTAATGGGATATGATTTTGTATGTTTTTCTTTTTTTTAAAAACAATTGTTTTTGTTTAGGTCAGCGTTAGACCAAGAAAATTCATTTAAAATTAAAATAAATTTGAAAATGTAAGGAAAATAAAATATGGAGAAATAAAAGGGCAAAAATTAAAATTGACCACACAAGTTGGAAGTAATCGTTTTATTCAACGGGATAGCCAATAGAAACGGAGAATTGTACGTATATGCATAATATTATTCATTATTTTTGTTTGAATATAGTTTAAATAATTACATTAATAATATAAATATAAATTAAAAAAACACCGTTGATATTTAAAAATATTAAAAAAAAACTAGTTGAACTTCGGATTTATTTTACTCTTGGATGGAAAATATTATATTTTAATTCAAAGTTTTATCCGAAAAACAAATTGTGTCTTGAAAAGGAAAAGTCTATAAATAGAATTAAATGTTTTTTTTTCAAATATACAAAATATAAATTGCTTACAAAAATTTAATATTAAAAGGTATTTTTAGGAGGTGATGCACTGGATGCTTACACGTGTATTGCAGATATACTTTAATTTAAAAAAATGAAATAAAATATTAATTTAATTTAAAAATACAAAAAGAATAAACAATAATTTCTAAACTTAAAAGCATTCATAATAGTTTCTTTATCCTTATCATATAATTTTGCTAAAAAACAATTTATCTTATCAATTTAAAGGTATAAAAAACACTTCATATCTGATTCCTTATATTTAACTTTTTTCAATTAAATAGTACTCTTTTAATCATTTTTTTATTATTCTTTATCTCTTTTTAACTCACAAAAGAATTATAATGGAAGAATATAGAGTTGGTAAATATAAGAAATTACAATTCAATTCATACATATTATCCTTATAATTTAAGTATAAGGAAAAATATAAAGTATGAGATGGAGTGAGTAATTTGGAAAATTTTAAATTACCTTAAAATATAAGGATAAAACATGATTTACAAAACCTATTGTGAATGCTCTTAATCGAGTAAAATGTAAAATACTAAAATCCTTATACAAATAAATAAAAATTCTACATAGACTCGTGTCACTTTCTAGTAAATTCTCAGCATTATTTTCACACATCTCTCTCATATTAGATAATGATACTAAAAGAATTTTTTTTAATATTTAATAAAAAACTAATTATGGATAGTTATTATTTAATTATGAATAGTTTTTTATGTCATTAACCAATTAAATTTATTATAAATTAACATTTATCAGTTACATAAAAAAAAATTAATACTCACTTGAAAAAAAAATGTTTTAAAAATTAACTTAACAAAGTTTATTACTGTGACGTCAAAATACATTTTTTAAGATATATTTTGACGAGTATATGTATTAACAGATTACATTATATTTTACACGGATTTTTAAAGATATATTTTTTTAGTACTAATTATATAACATTATATTTATTTAACCCGTAAAGTACCCGAGATTATATATGCTTAATAAAATATATAAAGATGAATAAAAATATAAAAAATAATAAATGAAGGGAGAGGATTATGACAGGTGGATGTGGGGCCCGCAAATGAAATTGATTACGTCTGAAATTTGTCAAATATGAGATTGACGCGTTCCCAAAAGTTTCACCGCACCAAGCGGCCCGGCACTTCCTCGTGAGCACGGGTTACTTTTAAGGTTTTATAAATTTTTTACTTTAACCCCTAAAGGTTTTACTATTTACACTCTGACCATCATTTTTGTTGTTATACTCTTCTAGATGGTCTAAAGGTTATTATGATATGATAAGAATATGCCTTTCTAAGGAAGAAAAAAGTCGTGCTTACTTGTTTGCTATCATACTTGATCTATTTATTTATTTTTCTATGACTTATTCAAACATTTTTTTTTCTAATTTAAATGTTATATGCACATCCGACTAATAATACGTAATTCGGAGTGTTACATACCTTCGAAATATACAACTATAGCAAACCTTGTTAAATGTAGTCATGATGGTGAGTCATTATAATTATCGTAAGCAAAATAATTACTTTGATTACTAAAAGGTCTTAGTTTTGTGAAGTCTCAGAAAGGTTGAGTTGACCATGGATCTAACGATCGTGTGCGCAAGCTGCATGACTCACCCAGATGCACAGGTTTAAGTTTTTCAAGCAATTCGAACCGAATTTGAATCCCCATCCCATCCACGGGAACTCGTGTAGGTGTATGACAAAACCAATAAAATGGGCCTTTAGGTCTATCATTCATGTCCATATGACGCATACACACACGAGTTTAAGTTTTTCAAGTGATTCAGAGTAAACTAACACCTAAACCAATCGCACTCGCATGAAGGCTCCTTCATTATAAACCATTTACAAGTTTGATCACCTAACTATGTATGTGAAACTCAACATTTTCTCCTTCCAAATTCTATAGCATGTATACCACTTAACTCATTATAGATCACTAATAAAAATGATGTAAATCGATTAACTTAAATATTATATATTATGAGTCATATTCTTAAAGTTATATAAAGATACTAAAAATATAGTTTTTTTTCCTATATTTCCCTAACAAGGAGTAACAACCGGCTTTACTAATGTTTTGATTTTATGTACAATTTGGGCTTGTAATTTATGTGATCTTTTCCTTCCATTTAATCCCGGTGTATTGTTAGATGAAACCATTTTGTAATTTGACTAGGTGTATACAATTAAAAAAATATTGTATCAAACCGGATTAGGTATGCACTTTTAATATAAAATTAAAAAAAGACGAACAAATACCTCGAATGCACGACAACTTGATAGACGACATGATGTTGGTCTTTAGAGGCGGGGGCAGAAAAATAATTGTTCGTTTATAACTAAGATTATTAACTTTCATATTTTACATGTTTTAAATATACATGTCATCCAGATAAAACATACGGTTTAAGAAAACAAATAAAATCATGAAATAATTAAAAGGTTTTAGTATTGTTTCAATAAAATCATACTAACTTTAATTATAAAAACCAATCAAATTCTATTTATTGTTCCATTGTTGTGCAGTTTTTTACAAATGTTACATTTTTTAAATTAAATTATTTAAATAAAATATAATAATTATGAAACAATATTTAAAAAACATAATTATTATGATAATACGTTTAGTTAAGTGTAATATAAGAAATTTAATCAATTATATATTTTTTTACAAATTCATAATTACTTTTGACATTAAAATATCCATTATGTTGTATGTTTTTCTTTTATCGTAAGACTTTTGCAAAATTATTTTCATGAGAAACAGCATAAAGGCAAAAGTATAAGGGGTAAATATGCAAATTAACATATGAGAGGAAAGTAGAAAACAGAAAGGAGCCATGAGTCAACGAATTTCAGGGACCGGAATGGACCAACTCCAATCTCAGGTGGGGCCCGGTGACGACTTTCTGGGGCCGTTATTTATTTTCCATTTAGGACCTTACAATTAAGATGATGCGGCTCTTCCTCTTCAAGCGGTCTTCGATGACTATCGTTGACTGGCTCCGCATTTGGACCGGGTTCTTGTTTTAAAGGTAGGATATTGAAAGGAAAAAAAAGTTGCTTCCTTTTTGTATCTTTTAGGTAAAAATACAAATATGAGTCCTATGGTTTGAAAAGACTACATCACTACATATTTTAATTCATAGATTTCAAAATTATTTTTGAAATATGTTATCTTTACGTTTTTAATACTTTGATCATCAACCATGGGAGGCTTCAAAATCAACTCTACATAAGGACATGCATACCTTGTCCGTGTTTTGTTCTTCTCACAGTCAAAATTGGCTCTAAAACGTCTCAAAAACGCACCCTCTCTTTCTCCCTCTCTCATCCAATGGTGGATCCATATTTTTTGTGAGGGGGTGTAAAGAATGGGTCGGATTAAAGCGAACCGGGTCAATATTTACTTAAAAAATATTGTAAAACGTTTCATAATTATTTACTCAATTCAAATAACTCTAATGTTATTTAAAATTCAAATCAAGTTACAAGGTTTAAGCTATAAATTTGTTTGAATTTAAGGGGGTGAGTGTGAAAATTGCTTATAGAAAATCAAAATCACATATGATTTTGTGGTAGAGGGGCTAATGTAAAGACAATATAGCCCCTTAGGGTCTGTTTGGAATAAGTTAATGAAATGAACGAGAGAATGAAATGGACGAGTGAATGGAATGGACAAAGGAAAGAAATTGATTATTACCATTTCATTGTCATGTTGGTTACCCTATGGGAATGAAATGAATCATTATTTCATGTTGTTTGGTAAACAGAAAAATATTTTATAAAAAATAAAATATTTTTAATAATAAATTTATCTTATGGGTCGTGTCATGGGATGGGCCACGGTTTGGGCTATGGTTCGGGTCATCGGAAGGGTCATGGGACGTATCATGGTTCTGGTTATGGGTCAAGGCATGGATCGGTCATGGTTCCGGTCATGGGTCGGGTTATGGTTTGGGCCATGGTTCGGGTCATGGGTTGGGGCATGAGACAGGGCATGGGACGGGTCATGGGAAGGGTCATGGTTTGGGTCACGGGTCGGACCATGGCTCAGACCATGGTTCCGGTCATGGGTCGAGTCATAGGAGGTGTCATGATTCGAGTCATGGTTCGGGACATGGTTCGGGACATGGGTCAGACCATGGGCGGGGCCATGGTTCGGGTCATGGGATAGGTCATGGGACGTGTCATGGTTCGGGTCATGGGTCAGGAGGGCATGCGTCGGGTCAAGCGACTAGTCATGGTTCGGGGCATGGGTGGGTCATGGGTCAGGTCATGGGTCTGAGCAAGGGTCGGATCATGGATCGAGTTATGGATCGGATCATGGGTTGAGTCATGGGTCGGGTCATGGGATTGGCCATGTGTCAGGTCATGGGTCTGGCCATGTGTCGGGTCATGGTCCGGGTCATGAGTCGGGCCGTGGGTCAAGCCATGGTTTGAGTCATGGTTCGGGTAATTAATTAAACAAAATCAATCCATTCCTTGAAGGAATGAAAAAAACTCTTTCCCAAAAGAATGAAAATCATTAGAATCAAAGTAATCACATTACTTATGTAATGGTCCATTCCATTCCTATGTGATTACCAAACATGTTTTGTTTCATTCCAACGTAACGACTCATTCCATTCCACCATCCATTCATACATACCAAACATGTTTTGTTTCATTCCAACGTAACGACTCATTCCATTCCACCATCCATTCATACATACTAAACACTACCTTAACGTTTCGAAGTGCCTCCATCAAATGACAAAAATGCCCTCGTGTATGAACAATAATGCTCTCAATTCTTCAAAAATCTACCATTTTCCTCTAATTTATGAAGATATCGTGGGTTGATGTGGGTTGCTAAGAGGTGCCTTTCCAGCCCCTCCTTAAACGTTGTATCCGTGCCTGCTCTCATCCATTTACTCTCAAAGCCTGTTCTTGAGCGCTTTTCACAAAAAAAAGCCACCATGCCCTTTCTCCTCCGCATCATCCCCTCTCCTAAAAAACGCCTTAAAAGGGGGTTTGTGGCCAGGTTAGGGGGTTTACCCAGTTGGGGGTTCCTCCTGGGATGGGCTGCCCTAGATGTTCTAAGTGTTGCCCAGTTATCCTAGAACATCTAGGTGTTGCCGTTCAAAAAAAAGTTAGTTCTATTATAATGTATTTCCTTAAAACACACATACATCTCACCACCATCTATTTCGACAACGTTCATCTGTATCCACAACAAACCTCGCACCAACTCCGGTTAATACCCACCATCATACCATCATTTTTAAATATCTAAATGAAACTAACTCTATTATCACAAAATATCACAGTAAAAACGTAGCATGTTAATGTGCATCAAATTGTATGTGTTTTCAACGAGAAATCTCCCCATTTAAGTTTTTTATAGAAAACCGCACCAGTACACACTTGATCTTTTGGGGCGGTCCAGTTTTTTTTAGAGGGGTTTTTAAAAAAACCGCTTTACAAGACATTTCCAAAACAAAAAACGCCTTTAAACATCCAAACCGTCTCAAAAAATGCTCTAAAAGATAAAGGTTAAAAAAAACGCCTTTAAAAATACGTTTTCTCTCAACCGCTCTAAAAGATAAATGTGAGAGATTCTTTATGTGTTTGTTTAATTATTAATAACATATAAAAACCTTTTCAAAATTTTCAATCAGAGACGCCATCTCTCCCTCCCTCCCTCTCAACTTTCTCCCTCTATTTTCCCAACAAATTAAAAGCCCTAGATCTTATCCATTTCACCAGGTTAGGTTTGTCATGGTGGTAAATCGAAGCAAGAGAGGAGAAAGAGATGTAGCCCGTAGTCGACACAGTGGTTCAGCGGTATGTGGCGGTGGTAAATCGATGCAAGAGAGGAGAAAGAGTTGTAGCCGACACCTCCTGTGGTCAGCAATCTGTGGCGGTGGTAGATCAGAGCAAGAGAGGAGAAAGAGATGTGGTCGACACCTCCAGTGGTTCAACGGTCTGTGGAGGTGGTAGATCGGAGCAAGAGAGAAGAAAGAGAGTCGTAAACCAGCGGTCTGTTTTCATCAGTATGTTCATCTCGAGCCCTAAACCTTCCCGATAATGGCAGCTCACAAAGCGTGTGGTGGTGCTCTTCCTACCGCCGCCAGAAAAGGGGGATGAGAAGCGGGTGGTGGTGCTCTTACTACCGTCGCCGAAAAAGGGGGAAAGGGGGATGAGAAGCGGGGTGCTAGTGCTCTTCCTACCGCTGCCGGAAAAGAGGGATGAGAAGCGGGTGGTGGTGCTCTTCCTACCGCCGTCGAAGAAGGGGAAAAGAGGGACACAGTACAGTTGTTCCGGGGTCTGTCGTGGTGGTAAAACAGTGCTCCTCCTACCGCCGCCACTGCTGCCGTAGCTTTGGTGAATTTTTTTTATATTGCCTTTGATTTTTTGGGGCGGTTGTTTTTCTAGAGCGGATCAACAAACCGCCTTAAAAAATCAATTGATTTTTTAGGGCACTATTTTTTCAGGCGGTCCAAAAAGGCTATATAAAATCAAAATAACCGTCCTTAAAAATTGTTTCGATTCTTAATATTTGCTATTAAAAGCCATAGAAGAACAATGAGAATAATACACACAAAATTGAGTTAAATTAAATAAATCATGAAGACGTTTGAAATAGAATAAAACACTTTACATGTTTTTATTCTCATATACACATGCAATGCCTTTCAAATACATGGGTCGTGTAATTTATCAAACACGACTAATGGTCTACTCTAATTCTAAAACCTGACCCTCAATCAATAATATGGCTTTGCTTTACATTAAAGAGCATGGGGTATGTTTACTTCATATATCCGATACCATATCATTTCCCTCAAAAGCACGGGTTGTGCCATTTTGAAACACTCCACGTGTATATAGTCAAGGGTGTCTCTACAAGCAACTAAATCAACTGTTTTAGGCCCCCAAATATTAAGGACCTCAAAAAGTTGATAAAAATATTTTAATATATGTGATAATTCGTCAATTTTTGTATTTTTGATGAGAAAAGATAAAAGATAACAAAATGATGGAGGGTTTATTTATGGGGTACTGTAATAAAATTCGCTCTAAACATTAATATCATACGTGTTGACGCTTATATAATCATATTTTAATAACTTTCATATATTTAGAAAACTTTTTTTTTAAAAGACTCTATTTTTAAGTTCGCTTTAGGCTCCAGAATATGTTAAGACGTCCCTCAAGAAACGCAATGCTTAGAGCGCGAAAAATAAAGTTTGGGAATCGTGAAAGAGGTTAAAGGGTTGCAAAGATAAATGGTGAAACTTTTAAGTGTTAAAATACTATTAACTTATTTCTTGATTTATTTTTTTTCATATCCAATAGATACATATTTAAGTGTATTCTTACGCATTGTATATTACACTTTTAGGATATGTTTGGTATGAGTTAATGGAATGAACAAAGAAATGAAATGGATAAGTAAATGGAATGGACGAGTGAATAAATTGGATCATTTCCATTCCTTTGTCATGTTTGGTTACCATATGAGGATGAAATAAATAATTACTTCATGCAGTTTGATAGACAGGAAATGTTTTATGAAAAATAAAATATTTGTAACTAATAAATTTATACTATGGGTTGGGTCATGGGACGTGTCATGGTTCGGGTTATAGGTCGGAGCATTCACAGCATGGGTCGGGCCATGGCGCGGGTCATGGTTCGAGGCATGGTTTGGGCCATGGGATGGGTTATGGTTCAGGTCATGGGTCCGGGCATGGGTCGGGTCATGGGTTCGGTCTAGGGGCGTTCAAAATCGGATATCCGAATTTCAGATATCCGAAATTTTCGGATAGTGAAACGGATATCCGAAAAAATAAAAAAAATATAAATATAATATTTTTAAATTGTAAAAACAATTAAAAACTTAAAAAAAGATTAAAAATATACATATATAAATATATAAATATAATATTTCAGGTTTTGATCAAATTTTCTTATTTTTAAAATATAAAAACAATTAAAAAGTATATATAAATATAATATTTCGGATATTCGGATTTCCGAATTATCCGAAATATCCAAAAATTACTATCCGAATCCGAATCCGAAAATTCGGATATCCAAAATTTCGGATATCCGAATTTTCGGATAATTCGGATTCGGAATTTCGGATAGTTCGGTTTCGGATTCAAATTTTTTTAAACACCCCTAGTTAGGTCACGGGTCGAGTAATGGGTCGGGTCATGGCCGGGTCCATGGTTCGGGTAATGGGACGGGCCATGGTCCGGAACATGGGTTGGTCTTTGGTTCGGGCCATGGTTCGGGTCATGGGTCCAGTCATGGTTCGGTCATTAATTAAACAAAATCATTTCAATCCTTGAAGGAATGAAAAGAAAACACCCATCCTCCAAAGAATGAAATTAATTAGAAAGGAAAGAATCACATTCCTTATGTAATAGTCCATTACATTCCTATCTGATTACCAAACCTTTTTTGTTTCATTACAACGTAATAACTCATTCCATTCTACCATCTATTTATGAATACCAAACACTACCTTAAAGTGTGCTTGGTATGTACCCTTGTAACTATTTACACATTATTGCAATACTGAATACCTCATTATAAAAAAAGTTTGTGTTTGATAAAGTTTGCAAGTTTTTTTAGTACAAACGAATTACGGATTTAAGCCAATGAAACAAGTTAACAACAATGTTTTCACAATCGAACTGGTCAGCGAACCAGACGTCTTAGAGGTTTACTGATCGGAGCGGTTGGACCGGGCTAAAGAACAGGATAACATCATAAGTAATTTAGTAATTATATATATGTGTGGCGTGCACTAATATCAATAAATAAATATATATATATATATATATATATATATATATAAATTTAATTGCATTATATTATGGTTAAAAACATCTTAAATATAAGTTTCGTAAAGGATGTATTGGAAGACAATAGTACTTATGGTGTCTACTAGCAACAACACCACAAAAATAGTTGTATCTTAGTTAGTTTGATCTCTTGAAATCGTTAATGTCGGCCTTGGGTTCGAAACCCACATTGAACAAAACTTTTCTTTTATCTAAATCCTTTTTGCTCCCTCTCTTTACATTATAAAAAAAGTTTGCAAGTGTCCCACATCGGTTGATTGAAGTTTCCATCCCTATGTTCTCCTCATATAAAAGCAAAGCTATCCCTCGTTTCCATGTTGCTTCATATCAGCGGAACCGCTTCAGCGCACTCGTTTCTGTGTTGAGAATAAAAAAGTATAGCGTTCCGGTCTAATCGTGGTTTGGGTGAACTGGTTTAACCTCTAGCCTACTCTGGCCGACTGATTAATTCAAAAGCGGTTTAAGAGTGGTGAACCGGACTGCCGACGGGTAACGGTTCCCGATCCGGTTTTTAAAACCTTGGTTAACAGATAAACAATCAATTACTTCATGAATTTTGAAAGTGTTTTTTAATTACTGAACAAAATAAAAAAAAATATTTTTTTAGATGAATTAAATGACGAGATAAAACAAGTATTCTTTAATAGACGCTAAAGTGTGATACTTTAGCATCATAAGTGTGTGATACTTTAGCATCATATGTGTGTGATTTGGGTGTAGTGTTGGGTTTATGATATAAGCCATTTATCTATATCTATATCTATACTACTATATAAAATATATTAGAAGTACATGCTTGTAATTTATCAAAAATTTTAACACATAACACAAATTGTTGTGCATAAGTTACACCTTACCAATACATAAAATGTGTTCAATTACCATTTAATCCCACAATTAAAGCCAAACACTCAATAATTATCATTATTTAATACACATGAGATTATTTAATTCACTACATTAAGTATTATTTTAATTATAATACTTAAAATTAAGATTTAAATTTACATTTAATATTTATATTTTTATAACTAAATACTATTTAAATTAAGTATTAAATTTTGTAAAATTTCTTATTTTACAAGTTATAAGAGAAAACAAAATATTCTCAAAATTAACTATAAGGATTTAGCTAATTTAAAGACTAAAATTGTAATTTTTTTATAAAAATAATAGGTGATTAATTAAGTTAATTTAGCATTTCAAAAACTATAATTGTATTTTTAGTTAAATAATAAGGAAATGATAAAAAAGAAAAATAATAATAATTGCAAAAGAAAATAACCAGCAGGGGGTCTTCGAACTTGTGTCGCGTGTATGCGCATGTGGGTGTGGCGCGCGAACAACCTGGGCCGGCGCCCATTTATGTTCTACATCCGCTTTCGCTTGTATACGTATATAACAAATAAATAAATAAATGAAGCAGCTTAGAAAAGGGAAGAACTGGCCACGCGCGCGGGGTGTGGGGTTGGGGTTTGAGCTCGAACCAGCGCCGCCTACGTGTGAGTGTGGCATGCGAACCAACTGTGCTAACGCTCACTTTTGCTCTCAATCAATTTCAGATATATACACACGTACATACATAGATAAAAGTTTTCACGTGGCGGCATCCCATTCGTTGGGTTTACTGTCCATTGTCATCCATTTTTAATAGAGTGTATAATAATTAAAAATGTAAAATTTTAGAGACAAACTGTTAACTACCGTTTTAAAAATCTTCACACCAAACCCGACAGGTTGGTCGGAATGACCTACCGACCAAACGGGAAATAATGGTTAAGGTTTTACAGCTTAAATCAAGCCACAAACTGAATTTGAAACTGTGGATCTTCAATTATTGCGGAAATGAATTGAAGCAAAAATATTGGATGTTAATTATTTATAATTATTTAAATGCTTAAGTATATAAATACTAAATATTTACATAGTTATAATCTATACTATATAATAAATAAAGGTTTTTTCATGCCACGTGTCGCCTCCACATTCATTCTCATCATTTTTTTCCCGTCTCTCTCTCTTATTAAATGCATCTCCTATTTTTAACAACAATATATATTTAAAGAAAATATTAATTATACTAATAAAACACATTTATTTTAAATTATCCCTTATGAAACTTTAAAAATCAAATTATTTAACTTTTACTTTCGATCAAATAATAAATGAAAAATAAATTACATTAAATAGTATTTTATTTATTTTTGAAACTCAATTATATATTAGTTTTTGCATATTTGAGTTTTGTTTTCTATCTTTAGTATATGATACATTTTTACACGTGTAAAATATACATATAAAGATTTAAAAATTTTATTTATTGATATTTTTCACACGTGTGTATACACGGGATCTAAACTAGTAATAATAATAATAAGAGTAAATTACACGAATGGTCTCTGTGTAGGGCCGACCCCCAAGGGGGGACAAAGTGGGCTACCGTTCCAGGCCCGATAACCCTTGAGTCCCGAAGTTAAATTTATATATATATATATATATATACATATGTTTTTTTAAAAAAATTCAATATATTGTAAACAAAAAAAAAATCAATATATAGAGGCCTAGATTTTTTTTTACATGTCCCTGGCCTAAAACGTTTTAAAAATTCTCAGGACCGGGCCTGTCCCTGTGGTTCACCAAAATTTTGGATTTAGTCCCTAGCTTTTCAAAAGTACATGGATGGTCCCTGTGGTTTACACTTTGTAACACATTTAGTCCACAGCCAACAAATCTAAAAGTTTTAGAAGGTCCAAGTTAGAAACTAAATGCGTTATAAAGTGCAAACCACAGGGACCATACATGTACTTTTGGCAAAGTTTGGGGACTAAATGCGTTACAAAGTGCAAAGGCCATGGTTCATCCGTGTACTTTTGGAAAGCTAGGGATCAAACCAAAATTTTGGTAAATCACAAGGACCATCCCTGCACTTTACTCTAATAATAATATCCAAATATAATAAGTGTTTAAGACAGTTCGGGTTAGATTTAACTCTCCAAAAGAGCCTCAGTGATACCCGACGCTTTATACGGGGCAACCCTCTATGAATTACTAAAGTGTGTTATTTTATGATAAATAATATGTGTGTTGTTTATGGTGTGTTATTTAGTATGTGTGTGTGAGAGAGAGTAGTGTGGGTGTAGTGGGTTGTTCATATTACAAATATGTAATAAGATATTAGATATATGTCATTGTTCATATTACATATTACATATATGTAATAGACTAACCGACGATGATAAGACTATATATATATTGTATATTACACTTAAGTTTAATAGTTTAGGGTTTAAATGGAATTGTATTCAAAAGAATATATTTTTTTTGTATCGTAAACGGTTCTTTCACGTGCTTGGATCGTTAGCTTCGGCGAAATACATTTACGCACTTCCACTACCCAACGATGAATAAGCACTTTGACTAACCGACAACGGTGAAGACGATATTGACTTTTTTTTTGATATTTTATGTTTGTGTTTACTAAAAAGTTTTTTAAGATAACTACTTCGGTTATGTTTTTGTTGCATTTTGTTTGTAACAGGTCAAATTACAAACTGTACAATAACATGTTATACACGCAAAATCCCGAACGCTATCGCGAGAGAAAAACCTCCTACTTTTTTATATATGTGTATTAGGTTTTCTTGACCAAGTCAACATAGTCTCAAAATACTCAACATATGAGAAGATAATGGTCACAACATTAAATGTGGATGGCTCTAGTATAAATCTTTGGACTATGGCAAGTTTCTTGTGATCATCTTTAATTTGATAGCAACATATTATTATATTATATTATAATATTATATATATATATATATATATATACTGAAAATTAATGAACCCTAAACTTAATGTCTTGTTTTTTTTAATCTATACATACATGTGATGGTTTCATATATCATGCATCTTTATATCCAATGGAATTGTCGTTTCTTCTCAACCTTCTAGTTCATATGTATCTACCAAATGTCATTTGGTTCAAGGAGGATATTTATTTAACAAAAGGGTATGCAACAAAAAACCACTTAATTATAAGTTATCTTAGTAATATAAAATGTCATTTGTGATAACTTGCAGATGAAGGATACGATTTTTGATAGTATAGTTAGCTATTTTCATTTGTGGTTTTTCAATAGAAATAGTAACAGTCGTATATCGTGGACCGAATGGTTACATAATCCTATTTTGTATTTGTAATTGTTTCTTATCCTGGCTAGTTACTTGATAGTCGAGTCAATATTTATAATATTCTCAGCCGTTCAATATATATATATAGGGTGAGTTTCAAATGTTAACTAATATTTATGTGATAACTACTCTTAAACATAGTGTTACGTATATGTAACAATTATCCTTATGTTAATGTTACATATATATAAACACTATGTGTCACGTATATGTAACATTATTTGGTACGTATACGTAAGACTCATCATTTTCTTATTTACGTTCAAAATATTTATTCAATATACTTAAATACTATTTTAACAATTAAAAGAAAAAGTAATTTATAAATTATGTGATTGTTTTATAGTGGTTAGCACGGTTATCACATAAAAAGTTGGTTAGTATATATATATATATATAGAGAGGATCAAATAAGAAGTAGTTTTTCACTAAAAAGTCTAATAAATGACAAAAACCTTAAGAAATGAGATCAAACGAACTCCGATTGAGCTAATTTCAGCGGCGTTGAAACCGTCTCGTCGAACTCTACCATCTTAGCTTTTAGGGTTTAGATTTTACGTTTGAATTTTAGGGTTTTAGCCTTATGGTTTAGCCTTAGGGTTTAGATTTTATGGTTTGGGTTTTTTTTTGGGTGGGGGGTTTAGGTTTGGAGGGTGGGGTGGGGGTGGGTTTAGGTTTTTAGGGTGGGGGGGGGTGGGGTGGGGGGGGGTTAGGTTTTTAGGGGGGTTGGGGTGGTTTTGGGGGGGGGGGTGGTGGTTTTAGGCTTTTCGGGGTAGGGTTGGAGGAGGGGTTTATGTTTTTGGGATTGCGGGTGGAGGGGGGTTTAGGTTTTTGGGTCCGGGTTAGGGTTCGATGAGACGGTTCCAACGCCGCTTGAATGAGCTCAATCGGAGTTTGTTTGACCCACTTCTTAGTATTTATTAGCGAAAAACCACTTTTTAGTGGAACCGTCCCATATATATATATATATATTGTTAATGTTATAGTTTATAAACGAGTTTCATAATGCATAGTTAATATATTGACTTTTTAAAAATACTAAACCTAAAGCCAAAAAAATATTATAAATATCCGTTTATATAACTAAACAAAAAACCAATTGCTAAATATTTGAAAGTAACATGAATTAAATTAAATATACTAATAATATAAAAAGCCATCCATCCAAAAGTAGACACAAAATCTCACTTTTTTTGCATATTTTAATTATGATATTATTGTTTTTGTGGTGCTGTATGAGTGTATGGAAGGTACCTAAGTCACTTTCAAGTTTCATCTCAAATCAAACTACACCTATTATTTATTTATGGTTGCGTGGTGATTAATGTGTATTTTCTTTATTTAAATACTTTGTTTAATTGTTAATGTAGTTCTATTAAGATCAGGGTATGTGAATTTTATTTTTAAAAACAGAAGTTATATACGTATAAGCGTTGTTTAATACACATAATTAAAGTTAAGTAGAAAATTATGAGACCATATAAATACTTGTACCCATTATTTTAATTTTACATAATAAGACGAGTATGTAAATGCATAAACGTCTTTCTTTCTTTTACCCACTACATCTGGTTAGGACCATGTCCAAGTGTTTATGCAATAGTCGTGGTTATCTACTTGAAAGTATAGTTCAACATCAAACACATTGCTGTATAGATATAATAGCAACCTAAAACATTTTAAAATAGCAACCAAGTTTCTCATATGTTCTGCAAAAGTCACTCAAAATTTTAAAATAAACGACATTAATGTAAAATATATGAATCTTAGTTACTATTTAATGATTATTTTTTTTAAATTTAACTCGAAATAGGAGATAATATTAAGAAAAAAATCACTAAATAATAATTAGTTTTCATAATTGTTCTTTAAGTAAATTTAGAAATAAAAAATAAACATTAAATAATAACCATACAATATATATATTTCATTCAGATCACTTAATTTTTAAAAAAAATTAATGTCATTAAAAAAGTTACAGGATTAAAACACTTAAGACTATCTGTAATGCCCCTCACGCCGAAGCCTCCCTCTCATTGGGCCATCTCACCTTGTTGCAGGTCCTTCCCCTTCGTGCCCGTGACCACACTCACGCCCCTCTCACGCTCGGGCGGCGCGGTGTTCCACGCCCCTCACCCCCTCCACGTCAGCCTGGTCACGCCCCTCACTCCATCCATTACACACAACCTAATAATAGTTGATTGCTTTTAGAGAGAGAAAAAAAAACTTTGAATGAAGAGTAAAGTGTCATTTTCGTCCATATGGTTTGACCATTTTAGCCACTTTTATCCAAAAGTTTTTTTTAGCTTTTCTGACCCCTAACTTTTTAAAATTTAGTCATTTTCATCCAACAGACTAACTCAGTTAAAATTTTAACGTTAAATCAGGAGCAATTTGGTTTTTTCAAAAATCATTTTTAACCCATTTTTTAACCCATTTTTTTTATTCCCCCTTTTCCCCTCGGCCTCACACTCCCATCCTTTTCCCTTTTTAAACAACTACCCCATTTCATGCTTCCTGCCCGCCATTGTTGCCACTATCAACTATCAAGGTCTGTTGTTGAAGCTCTCTTTCTCCTCCAGGACTCAACATTTAAACCCCCATCTCCCTCTCTCCTCTTATCTGCTACAATTTTAGAACTTGGTGGCCCAGAAGATGAAATCTCCTTCCCAAACACACACCCCATTTATCCCTTACTTTATAAACCCTAACCCTCATTTCTCATGACATTCTAAGCTAGATTCACTTCACACAAACCCTAAAAAACAAAACTTTATAAACCCTAATCCAATGACTTCTTGAAAGAACAAGAACACCTAAGAAGTACGGGTTTTGATAAAGAACATGAAGAAACCTAACTAAAATCGCGAGTTGGGGTTTTAGAGGGGTGAATTTCTGTTCTGCTTTATAGATGAACAAGTATATGGCGGCAGGTAAAAATGGGGGATACAGTGATAATGAATTTAGAGAGGAATCTGATTACGGTGTCTCTAAGGAGTATGACTGCTTAAGGAATAGTAGTAATCAGGGTTATGATAGGGGAAAAAATCAGGTCTAGGGTAGGGTTAGGCATAAGGAGAATGGTGGTGGTTATCGTTCTGCATCTAGCAAGAGTTTTTCAGGCGGAAGTGGTGATGGCGGTGGGGTTTTGAGGCGTGGTGATCACCGCCTCCGAGTTGGGGATAGAGAACCTAATGAGTTGTCTAGTGAGAGTGGGTCTGATGAAGCTGTTGATTTGAAAATGTATGGTAAGAATAAAAAAAGGATCTTTGTAAAGACCAAAATGCCCCTGATAGGAAAAAAAAATGTTCAGTAGTGTTAATTTATAGTATTCAGTCGCAAATTTTATAGTTCCGCTCATTGATAGGAAAAAAAATCTCAGCCCCCCTGTTTTTTTTCTCAAGCTCCGCCACTGTTCTTCACGTTCCTTTCTTTCAATAATATATACAACGATCATTCAAAAAGAAATAAAGCTCAAGATGTTGGTCTAATAGATGAGAGTCATAACTTAAAATTAAGTTCTCGATCTTATTAACCTTTTTATGGGTTTTCTTGATCTTTTAAATGCTTAAGATTCATGTAATTCATATAAAAAAGCGTAGTTGGATCAAACATATCAAACATGATGATCGCTTAAAATAAACAAACAATGGATTTAAACATCATAAAAGTAAAATAAAGCTAGATGTGAAAGGATGATTAAATATTCAAAATGAAGAAAAATAAGTGATTAAATTAAGTTCGAATAAGAGCTTCAATGCTAATAACATGAGCCATGTATGAAAGGTGAGAGGTGAGATTTTGACTTTAAGATCTATTTTCACATCATGGTATTTCGGATTACTTTTAGTCAAAACATGCCCACAAAATATCTTAGTTGTTGCTGATACCTTCTTCTCATCTCCTTCTTTCATAACGTAAGCTCGAAGAAGGAAGAGATAGGAGGGAGTAGTTTTGTTGGTTGGATAATTGGTCACATTTTATTCATGAAATGGATTGGATTGCTATTAGTTTGGATGTCATTCAATTAAGTTATGAATAATCATGAATCCTATCTCTTTTTTTATTTTTACCAGACACCAAATGACTCTGCCCTTCCATCCCTGGGATAGATAGAGAGGGAGGGCAGATTCCGATAATATTAAACCAATTATGTAATTATATTATACTAGAGGGTAGTAAAGTGTAACATAGTTCTCTGTATATAGAGACACCTTGTAAACCTAAAAATACAATCAATACAATCCATATTTATAAGATAATTAAGTACCCATTTTATTTTATCACAATTAAGTTTCACATTGGGTTAATTTATTTTAATTGTTGTGATAATATTATGTTTATTAATACATATTTTTTTAAAACTCATGAAGTATATAGGGTCCTTTGAACTTTACTAATTGCCTTAAATTCCTAAACGTCAACCTAGTCAGGTTCGGGCCACCTCTACCCTCATTGTAGCCCCTCAAAGCCTTAACATACACCATAATACATTTGTAATTGTTAATCAAATTTATGATATATATATCGATCAACTATAAATACATGACAATTGATATAAGAAATTGTGCATGTGTACGTAGTTTATTCACTATGATATCTAATAGTAAGCGATAGACCCTTGTCATGCACCAACAACATAAGAAAAGTAAGGTTGGGATCAAACCATTGTGCTCATAAAAAAAAGTAAGTCGAAAAAGGTAGTGTCAGTCCCACTAGTATAATCATCATATATTTACACTCAATTTCGCTTGTACGTTTTTCTATTTCATTTAAAATCGTCATTTTGAACGAAAATAAGTGTAAATCTACGATGATTATGCTACTGGGACTGCTATTGACAATAAAAGTGAAAGTTGAGATTATCACATGTTTGGATTATTATCAGCCAATTAGTCATAGTTTGGATTAGAGCGAATTACAAATTACATCCTTTAAGTATTATCCAAATTTCAGTATACGTCCTTTAACTAAGGAAATTACAAATTACGTCCTTTATGTTTAAAAAAACTTTCACGTTTCATCCTTTGGACTAACGGGCGCTAATTTGTTTTCGTTAAGTCAAGTCAAATGTGTCATTTCACCTTTCTAGGGACTATATGTGTAACTAACTTAAAGATTGGGACCAAATCAAATTTATCTCTCCACCCCCTCTCTCTACCTCCCTCTTCTCTCTCCACTAATTTGTTAGCTTCGCCCAACCTGCAACTCCACTAATTTACCCCCTTTTAAAAGAAATAAACATGTTAAATTGACCCACAAGCAATAATATCATCTAAAACCCAATCAAAGTTGGTAAATATATGAAGATGATATGAATTGTGAAGAGGGGTCTATGATTGCCGTTGAATTGCTCAGGGTTATTTCTGTGGTGGTTAATTTATGTTTCGGGGGGAGATGCCCTAGGGGATTGGCAAAGTTCGTTGCCTTGGCCCCTCTCACACCGCTGCTCAAACCGGACAACGGGATTAGACCTATTGCCGTAGGTGCGATCTGGAGGAGATTGGTCTCTAAGGTGGCCATGAGGGGTGTTGGGAAGGAGATGGCTAAATATTTGTGTGACTTTCAATTTGGGGTGGGAGTTCCCAATGGGGCAGAGGCTGTGTTCCATAGCGCGAACAGATTTTCAAATGAGTTTCACTCGGATGGATCGTTGGCTATGCTTACTGTCGATTTCTCCAATGCTTTCAATTTAGTGGATAGGACTGCCCTCCTGCAAGAGGTTCGGACCCGATGCCCGTCCATTTCGCTATGGGTGGATTTTTTATATGGGTAGCCGGCTAGGTTATATGTGAGTGATGACCATATTTGGTCCACCACTGGGGTTCAACAGGGGGACCCTTTGGGGCATCTCCTTTTTGCCTTAGTTTTGCATCCGCTGGTTCATCAGATCAGGGATTGCTGCAAGCTTCTCTTCCATGTTTGGTACCTAGATGATGGTACGATTATCGGAGACGCTAAAGAGGTGGCTAAAGCCCTAGCTATTATCAGGTCGGAGGGGCCCTGATTGGGCCTTGAACTTAACGTCAAGAAAACGGAAGTTTTTTAGCCGTTGTGCAATGGGGTGAAGGTACAAGATGGATTGTTCCCTTGTGAGATTGGAAGGCCAGTGCTGGGTGTGAAACTCCTTGGGGGCGCCGTTAGCAGAGATGCAGGGTTCATCAGTAATTTGGCTGTGAAAAGGGCTTCTTGTGCGGTGGAAATGATGAGATGTCTCCCACGTTTACGGGACCCTCAATGCGAGCTCCTTTTGCTCCGCTCGTGTATGGGAGTTGCAAAGCTATTATTCGGCCTTAGAACATGCTAGCCTATGTATGTGGGGGAAGCTGTTTCAATTTTTGACAAGGGCCTCCGTGGTGTGATCGAGGATATCGTGGTTTGTGGTGGTGCTTTTTTTGGGGATTTTCAATAGAGGTTGGCATCACTTCCAACCCGTTTTGGGGGTTTGGGCTTATGTGTGGCTTAGGATGTATTTGCTTATGCATTTGTGGCCTCGAGGACACAATCTTGGAGTTTACAGGACCACATTCTTCGGGGTTGTGATATTGATGGGTTAAACTCTGATTATGGGTGTGCGATGGATCGCTTGCGCATGTCCCTCCCAAATTTCGATCTTAGCGGTTTTTCTCTAATAAGGACACTGCCCCCCCTAAAGCCCAACATGCTTTGGCGAATCCCTTATTTAGCAGAATCGTTCAGAATTTGGGAGTAAAGTTTGATTTATCATCTCGCCAAAAAGCGGTGTTTGAATGTCTCCGGGCTCCTCGGGCTCAAGATTTTCTAACAGTTATCCCCATTGAAGGACTGGGCCAGCATATGTCGGCTGTGGAGTACCAGGCTATCCTCAAGTATCGGCTAATGATTCCCTTGTTTCCGACTGATGAGCCCTGCCCAGTTTGCCGCAAGGCTTGTTTGGATTCTTTTGGTGAGCATGCAGTCCATTGCAAAGAGTTACCCGGGTTTAAATACAGGCATGATTTGGTTAGGGATGTTCTTTGTGATGTTCTCAAACGGGCAGGAATTTCTGCTAAAAAAGAGGCACCCGTGAACTTTCTGATAGATCCGCTTGAAGGGAGGTCTACTCTACGGCCGACTGATATTCTTGTGTTTGGTTGGGCAGGGGGGAAACACGCTTGTGTGGACCTTACAGGAGTGTCCCCTCTTGTGGGGCTCAGGGACAATGGGGTTTTGTCGGGTCATGCTGCTTTAAAGGCGGAATCAGGCAAAGTTGCTAAACATGAGAAGACGTGTTTGGAGAACCAACACGTTTTTATCCCTTTTCCCTTTGATACTTTTGGGTTCCTAGCACCGGAGGCAGTGGAATTCCTAAACAGGGTTCAACGAGTCGTGCATAGTAATATTTCGGCCTTTAAGACCCAAAGCTTTGTTTTTAGTATGATCGGTTTTGCTATTCAAAAGGGGGTTGCAGCGCAACTTGTTGCCCGTTTACCTGCCACTTTATTGTAATCGTCCTTCTTTTCAACAGTATTCTTTAAAATTATTAGAAAAAAAAAGTTCAAACCTTTCTTCTCCAATCTTGTTGCATCTTCAACCTCCCACAGTCTAATTCTAGATTCTTGAAATCAAACTGAGATCACAAGAACCCAAAACCCAGAAAGAAAAAAAGTGAAATTTAAGAACAAATAAAGAAAACCATTCGCATTTACCTTACCTACCGCAATACCCACTTTACTCATCCAATTCTTGATCGAGAAGGGACGACTGAGGGTGGATCTGGCCATTGCGGTGGCGGCTGGTTAGTCTTTGGACGGAATATGAGGAGACAGTTGTGGTGGTCATCGGAGACGATGGTGGTGCTTCTCGTTCCTGTTGTTATCGGGTACAGAAGCCTATCACCACACCTTCTCCCCTCAAACCAAATTGTCGGGTACAAAGGCTGGCCTGATGAACAAGATCGATCAGAAACTGCTTCGGAGAAAGTGGTGGTGCTTCTCGTTCCAGTTTTTGTGGTTGTTCCATGGAGATCGATCGAACCTGCTTCTTGATGGTGGTGGCTGTTCCATGGTGTTTGCAAGCCTGATGAACAAGATGGGGTATTTAGGATTGGGTTTAATTTTTTATTAAAAAGACCAATTTGGCCTTAATCTTTAAGTTAATTACACATATAGTCCCTAGATAAGTGAAATGATATATTTGTCCTCATGTGCCTTGCACATGATCACACTTAACGGTAAAATTTAACGGTCGTTAGGCCAAAGGACGTAACGTGCAACGTTTTTTAAACATAAAAAACGTAATTTGTAATTTCCTTAACTAAAGGACGTCTGAAATTTTGGTAATACTTAAATGACGTAATTTGTAATTCGCTCTTTGGATTATTAAAATCCAATCCACCGACTAAAAATATTCACATTTTTGTTGTTTGTTTGTTGATCAAATCTCGAAATCACGATTCTAATACCATTCAACTGTTAAATTTTTTATTTCTGAAATTTGATTCTCGGAT
The DNA here is from genome assembly GCA_023525975.1 of Smallanthus sonchifolius. NCBI lineage: Eukaryota > Viridiplantae > Streptophyta > Magnoliopsida > Asterales > Asteraceae > Smallanthus > Smallanthus sonchifolius. The sequence continues at coordinate 2,910,692 of CM042024.1, read as the reverse complement.
AAAATCTTCTGGAATGCTCTTTAAAAATATCCCGTAAGAGTCAATGGCTCACCTACACTCACACGTGGATATTCATAAGTTTTTTATTTTTCTGAACGCCAATTTGGATCACTGACGGGCCACTGACTTAGGGCTGACAATTTTTGACACGGACCTGTTAATACGACACGACAAGTAATTAACATGTCCCGTGTTTGAACTTTACAGGTTTCGTGTCTTAAACAGGTCGACACGTTAGGGACATATTAAATTAGTGTCTAAATAGGTTAAAGACCTGTTAAGACCCGTTAGGGACATGTTAACACTAAACACTTAACAATTAACATCCTTTTACCCAGCCCAAGCCCAAGCCCAAGCCCAAGCCCAAACACTTAGAGCCTTGCGATTTGCATCAGGCATAGGCATACCGTATTTTTTGCACTCCATCTTTATTCTTTTGACCTAATTTTTTTACACTCCATCAAGCCGCAACTTGAAATTGTCTTTAATAGATGTTTTGATTTGACTTTTATGGGTCTTTGTTTTAAAAAAGTTTATGATTTATTATGATAATGGATGTTATGATTCGAAATTTTCAATTTTTATGAAGTTTTGGCATTTTTTTCTTTCATTACATATGTTATATTTATTCTCAAACTCTCAAACTCTTTTTTTTATTATTTTGTTAAGGTTAGAGGTGATAATGATTGTATTTGGGACGAGTTTTAAGATTCTCAATCGTGTCTCCGATCAAAAAACAATATCCTAAGTGTATGTGTAGTATAGGCGTGAACCGGGGGCGTGAGCCACCTGGCTTTTTCACGAGCTTTGTTAGTGTTATAGATAATAAACTTACTTTTGTTGCATGATATAGTGTTGAATAAGCCAATGCGCATGTGTTTGTAGCACATTCAAAGTTTATACCTTGCTGCATGATATTTTGTACAACTATGGGAAACTCCACGCTCCGCGGCGGTGCAGTAAATTGCGGTAATGCTGACAAAATAGAAACGTTAAGGTTTACAACATAAAAGTAAAGTTACGTAAAAATAACATAAAGAAAAGGTTAATAAATACTGGGAGAAACCAAAAGAATAAAAAATAAAAACACTAAACATTTTTTTTTAAAATCCCACCCCCAAGGTTCGAACCCGGGTGGGTGGATGGGTGGGTGGGGTGGTGATGACCATCGTCAAGTCACTCAAAAACCCAATTAACCTAGATAGCTAGGGTAAGTAGGGTATCGCATTCACGAGGAGCATGTGGTTAGTGTTACACGTTCGTTTGATCATGTAGTTTAAAACACGAAGAGTTGATTATTAAAGAGATTGAATTGCATAAGCTAGAAACAAAGTAAATGAGTAAAGTTCAAGTAATTAAAAATATGGTCACACCAAGGTTTAGATTTGGGCATTCAATAGACAATCTGACTTGATCATACATTAATCACTACATAAACATAGCTTAGTTTATCACATTCGCACATAGGATGATCAAAGGACGCTTCAATCAAACAACAGTTCCTTTAATGATTCTAGACAGAATAATTTATGTTGTATGATGGGGTACTTATCAATTATCAATTCAATATCCGCCACTATCAGTCAAAACATCTTGTTCTCTAATGATGAAAACCAAATAGCATAAACAATGTTATGAAATGTTTAAAATAACAAATCATTCAACATAGAAACATGATGAACACATGAATTCACTAAAAGTATCGATTACTCAAACATATCAAAGTAAATCTATATCAAATGTACTAACAATTCAAATTGAATGTCAAATGAAATCAAACCCTACACCTAGATGCAACCATGAAGAGTTCTAGTACTTATGATAATGGAATTCGATGATGAAATGTGGATTCGGGAAGCAAGTGGCATGATTTGGATGATAAAACACTTTGTTACTGACGCCTTTTCATCCTCCTCTGCTCCTTGGCTCCCCTAGATGATGAATGAGTGAAAAAATGCGAATTTGGGATAAAAACTCGTCTCAAAACCGCCTAAAACCGCATCAGGTAGTGGCTTGGGCGTAGGCTACACTAACTCCTTAGTCTATTTTTTCAGTTTCTTCAAATCCTGCTGTCATACATCCACATTACCCACAAATACAACAATAGAGTGGGCGTACCCATACGTCCACGGGCGTAGGGCTACGCTAGCTCTCAATCTTGCCATACTTGATCCTCATGCACATGCCAAACTCCCACAACTTGAGATATCTTCGCTATAACCCTACACAAACGAAATATATACAAAGTAGCAATATTCCGTACACAATTCTTAATAAAAGTATATTAAAACATGACAAAATTACACATCCGATCATGATTCATCAGGTGGATGTGAGGGACCATCTAACTTGCGGCGACCACCAGGCCAAGCAATAGTTTGACTTGGTTTCATAACCAATTCTCCCATTATCTCCTCCAAATCATCGACTTCTCCCACCCTCTCCCTCTCATTCATTCAGTTTTCTTGACACATATATATATATATATATATATATATATATAGGATTGGGATCATTTCAAAACTCTCTTTTATCGTGTTAACAAAAAAAAAACCGTAAAAATCGATCAAATCATTATCTTTTTTTTGTGAATAACATTATTACACTAATATAACGTCATGTTATTTAGCTTAAACTCTCTTACACTTGCGAATTTACGAGTGTAAGGGAGTTTACACCAGTGTAAATTTTTCCAGAAAAATAAATATTTAGCTTAAAAAAAACTTACACCAGGTGTAAACTCACCTTACACTTGTGAATTTACGAAAATGTAAAAAAGAACATGATGTTATATTAGTGTAATAAAGATGTTCGCAAAAAAAATAATGATTCGATCGATTTTTACGGGGTTGTTTTTGGTTAACACAATAACAGATGGTTTTGAAAGGATCCTTACCCTATATATATATATGGTTAGGATCATTTGAGAACTTGTAAATATCTTAAGAACTCCTAACAACCAATCATTTTATATATTTAAGTTTTTCATTTTCTTTATTCCAAGGGTAATAATCCACATGGAAGTTATCCATAATTTTTATAACTGTTGTTTTTATTTCCTACAAAATTAAGATTTAAAATTTTCAAATCAAGAAATTTTTAACAATATCTTCGTCCATTAATTGTCCTAATCTTTTTGGGTTTAATTTTAGATACGTATATTTTGAAATCTTTAATTTTTTTTGCATTTAATTTAAGACACATATCTTCCTCCATTATTTTCTAATCTTTAATTTGCGTTATTATTTTCAAATCTTTAATTTGCGTTTAAATTTTTCTACCTAAATGTTTTCAACTTTATTCTGTACATATGGTTTAGGAATAATGGGGCTGAATTTATGAGCAACTTTTATTACTACGTATATGTATGTATTATTTTACACATATATATATAATTCTTCAAAATATATGTATCTAAATTGTTATTTAAATACGCAAGTTGCATAGTAGGTTACATAGATGTGTCATGTGTAAACTGTTTATTCATCTTTGTTAATTACATATGCTCAATTTGTTAATTGACATATTTATATCTGAGTAATTTTAATGTTTTCGTGTGTTAATAATATTTGCATATATGTAATTCAATTGTTTACACATGTGTAAGTGTCATGTTTACACATGTGTAAGGGGCATATTTGCTTATGTGTAAGTGTCCCCTTTAAATCACATAATTAATTTTCACATACTTTCATAATAAACATGTAGATTTGGTTAAAATTTCCTAGAATAATTTTTGAAGCGACAATCGTGGGTCTAAATGCTAAAAGTGGTTATTACAATTGTGGATTTTTTTAATTCCTTGCATTAAAAAAAAACTGAATAAGTGGTTGTTACTATTTTACCCTTTTTGCCTAAACTAACTCACTTAAATAACTAACTAATTACAACAATGCCCTTGTTTAATCATAACCATTGATTTATAAGATCAATGGTTATTAATAGTTCTTAGAGTTCTTAAGAAATATGAAGTTCTAATATTATCCTAACCATATATATATATATATATATATAGAGAGAGAGAGAGAGTTGAGAGAGATGAGTGAGTGGTGAGAGAGAGGCAGAGACAGAGATATGTATTAAGGAAGGAGACAGTGAGGTGAGGGTAGTGCGATTAGTGCTAAAGGTGGGGAGTGGCGATCCTAGTGTACAAAGTGGTCTAGTGGTAGTGTTGGTGGTCAGTAACACTCTTAATTTAAACACCAGCTATAATAAATATTTTACACACACGGAAGCATTTATCCCAAGATGAACACTATCATGTTCCCCTGAAGCCTGAACAAAACTGTGTTCAGATGAACACAAGAAATCACCTTCCATTCTCACTATTTTACAATTTTCATCTTTAACCCATTTTGCCATAAAATTTTCCCAACACTTAAATATGGGTTCTAACATTCAAAATAACATACTTTTGCATCAAAAACTACAATTTCAAGTATCCATTTACATCCATTAGATGGACTTCTAATTACACCTGAAATCACCAAAAAGTGCATACGAGAATACAACATTCGCCATTGACTTGATCTTGACTATCCCGGAGCTTTTCCTACATAACACCACTTGTAACAACCATTAGTAATGAAGATAAACATATCAAACAAGTAATTACAACTTGTTTTCACATATTTCACCCGTTTACACCAAATTTGTCATTAGGCTACAAATAACTTGCATTTCACCTTACAAGTTCCATTCTTTTCATTTGCCAATCATAATTAACATATTTCCATTTCCATTATGGCACGTAGGCCATAACCTCATTTCTATTATGATAATTAGATCATAACCTCATATCCCATTTCCATTATGGTACTTAGACCATAACCTCATTTCCATTATGGTATTTAAACCATAACCTCATTTACACATATCCATTATAATATTACAACTATAACTACATTCCTTCATTTACACATACTGGTTCATACACATCCATACACAACAACATAGTATGCACACATAACACATGTATCACCCTTTATCATCAATACTAAGTAAGTGCAAAGGCACTTACCTTGTGGATTTGAAAGTCCCAATTCGACTTCATGTTTTGCAAATTGATTACCTAAATACATTCATCAAGTTTAGTAATCCATCATACACCAAAATCACATTTTAATTGGGTTTACAACCTAGTTTCCTATTTCCAACCCAAACTGACCCGTTTGAGTTATACTCATATCCAAACACCCTCTTTCACCCCAAACTCACCTACTTGAGTTTCATTATCCTTACCTTAACACTAATTTTTCATTCAATAATTATTATTAGGTTAATTTGATGTTCATTCAAGTGTCTAACACCATATAAACACTTAATCATCACTAATTCAACATTCTATCATCATAATCAAACACCCCCAAATTTCTCTATATGAACCCTAACTTCTCATAATCAAAATCAAAGGGTTCTAGGATGTTAATCACCATTCTTTACCTTTAGTTTAGCTAGATTATCAACAATCTAACACCAATTAACCACATGCATTCAAAATTTCTGGATTTCTACAAAACCCATCTATGAACTCATAAATGGTGAAATCAAATGGAAGATTATCACTTACTTGATATTAGGAAGGTGATGTGTGAGGCAAAAACCTTCACAAAACAAGCTTCAAATGCACGATTTTGCTTCAATTTCACTTTCTCCCTTTTTCTCTCTTGAAAAGAACGACCCTTTCACCAACAATGACCCAATTTTGACTTCACCAAGTCAAATATGACAGATTTTCCATATTTACAAGTTTAGCCCCTAATCTTCCATTTCACCCATTTCATTCCAAAATTAGTTAAAAACTAATATAACCCCCAACACTAACTTGAAACCCACTTGTTTTAACTTATTTTCTAAAATATTATTTCCACCATAATATTAATTAAAATATTTATTTATTTATACCGAAACCCGGATTTTGGTTCGTTACAAATCACCTCCCTTATTTGGGTTTCGTCCCCGAAACTCGACTTCACATAAAAAAGTTCGGATAATATTTGAGCATTTCTTCCTCGGTTTCCCAAGTCATTTCCGCTCCCTTCTTATGTTCCCACCTCACCAAAACTTGGCTAATCTCTTTATTGCGTAAACGCTTCACCTTTCTATCCAAGATTGACACCGGTTCCTCAACGTAATTCAACTTTTCATCCAATTCATTATCATCCAATGGAACAAAAGTAGATTCATCCGCCAAAAAATTTCGCAAATGAGACACATGAAACGTGTTATGAAGTCTACTTAGTCCATCCGGTAGCTCCAAACGATAAGCTACCGCACACACCCTTGCTATCACCTTAAACGGTCCAATGAAACGTGGACTTAACTTCCCCTGTTTCCTAAACTGTATCACCCCTTTCTAAGGAGAGACTTTCAAGAGCACAAAGTCTCCTACTTGAAACTCAATTGCCCGCTTTCTATTATCCGCGTAGGACTTTTGACGATCTTGAGCCGCCTTCAAGCGAGCCTTTATTTGGTCAATACTACTATTAGTTTCCTTGACCACCTCTTTGCTACCGAGTTCCCGTTGACCAATCTCACCCCAACACACGGGTGTTCGACATTTCCTCCCATACAATCAAAAAGCTGCATACTAATACTAGAATGGTAGCTATTGTTGTACGAAAATTCTGCCAACGGTAAATAATCGTCCCAATTTCCCCCAAAATCCAATGCACACGCTCGTAACATATCCTCGGGCGTTTGAATCGTTCGATCGCTTTGACCATACGTTTGTGGATGATAAGTGGTACTAAGATTCAATCTAGTCCCCACATCCTCATGGAATTTTTTCCAAAAATGAGAAGTAAATCTCGTATCACGATCCGATATAATCGACACCGGCACACCATGACGTGACACAATTTCCTTCACATACATTTCCGCCAATCTATCCGATGAATACGTTTTCCTTAATAGGAAGGAAATGTGCACTCTTTGTCAATCTATACACTATTACCCATATCGTATCATAACCCTTTCGAGTCTTTGGTAGTTTAGTGATCAAATCCATGGTTATGTTCTCCCATTTCCAAAGTGGTATTTCAAGCGGTTGAAGCTTTCCACACGGCTTTTGGTGCTCCGCCTTTACCCTTAAGCATGTGAGACACCTCTCCACATACTTAACAATATCACGTCTCATACCCGGCCACCAAAAATGACACCTCAAATCATAAAACATCTTTGTGGCCCCCGGATGGATAGAATACTTGGATTTATGCGCTTCGTCTAAAATAGTTGTCAAAACACTTGACAATCTAGGAATCCAAATTCTATCAAAGCATGTCTTTAAACCCGTGCTATTTTCCCCAAGCTTATCAACATAAGTAACCATCTGTTCCTTCTTCAAATCACCATAAAGTGTTAACTCTTGAGCCTCCCGGATTTCATCAATAAGAGATGATGAAATTGTCATCTTAAATGACTTCACCTTGATAGGTGTATGGCTCGTCTTCCGACTAAGAGCGTCCGCTACCACATTCGCTTTACCTGGATGATAAAGTATCTCACAATCATAGTCCTTGACCAATTCAAGCCACCGCCTTTGCCTCATGTTGAGGTCCTTTTGGTCAAAGAATTACTTGAGACTTTTGTGATCCGTGTATATCGTAGACTTATCCCCATACAAATAATCTCTCCAAATCTTGAGCGCAAAAACCACGGCCGCAAGTTCTAAATCATGGGTAGGGTAATTCACCTCGTGAGTCTTCAATTGCCTAGACGCATAGGCAATTACTTTCCCCCTTTGCATCAAAACACAACCCAACCCCGAATGCGAGGCATCCTAATACACCACAAAATCTCCAGTCCCGTCCGGCAAGGATAATACAGGCGCCTTAGTCAACTTTTCTTTCAAGAGTTGAAAGGCAGATTCTTGCTCGGAATCCCATACAAATTTAGTCTCCTTTCGCGTTAACCTCATCATCGGCAAAGCAATTCGAGAGAAGTTCTCAATAAACCACCGATAGTAACCCGCCAACCCCAAGAAACTTCTAATCTCCAAAGGCGTCTTCGGTGACTACCAATCTTTTACCGCCACTATCTTGGATGGGTCGACTGTAATCCCGTTCTCATTAATCACATGACCCAAGAATTGGATTTTGCGCAACCAAAATGCACACTTAGAAAATTTGCATAAAGCTTCTCCCTTTGCAACACTTCAAGGATTTCACGAAGATGAAAGGCATGATCACCTTCACTCCGCGAATAAATGAGAAGATCATCAATAAACACAATGACTGAACGGTCGAGGAACGGTCTACACACCCGGTTCATAAGATCCATGAAAACCGCGGGCGCGTTGGTTAAACCGAATGGCATAACCGTAAACTCGTAGTGACCGTATCGAGTACGAAAAGCTGTCTTATGAACATCAACTTCTTTCACTTTCAATTGATGGTACCCGGATTTTAAATCAATCCTAGAGAACCATGACGCCCCTTGCAATTGGTCGAAGAGGTCGTCAATCCGAGGTAATGGGTACCTATTCTTCACCGTCAACTTGTTCAACTCCCGATAATCCATACACATCCTCATGCTTCCGTCCTTCTTTTTAACGAAGAGAACGGGTGCACCCCAAGGCGAGACGCTTGGGCGTATGAAACCTTTATCAAGTAGTTCTTTCAATTGCTCCATTAGCTCTTTCATCTCCGGCGGTGCCAACCTATAAGGTGCTTTGTCTACCGGCTTAGCACCCGGTATCAAATAGATCCCAAACTCTAATTCCCTCTCCGGTGGAACCCCCGGTAACTCATCCGGAAACACATCCTCAAACTGATTCACAACCGGAACATCGTGAATTTCTTTCACTTTATCGATTACCTCCGTAACACAATCCATGTACGCCTTGCACCCACGCGCCATGTACTTTGTTGCCTTCACATGAGAACACAATCTTACTTTACCTTTCATTTCACCTTCTATGTAAATGGACTCACCCGACGGGGAGTCGAGTTGTATCGCCTTAGGTCCACATAGAATATTCTCTTTGTTCTTCGATAACCAATCCATCCCCACTATCACATCAAAATCCCCATGGCCATAGGAATTAAATCAATAGGGAACGTTTCACCCCCCGCCCTTAACTTGCAATCCCTATAAAAATCATACACTAGGAAACTCTTATCATTTGCCGCCTCGATTTCTAAGGGTTCATCTAACTTGCTACTTAGAAAAGAAGAATGCTTAACAAATTTCAAAGACACAAAAGAACAACTAGCCCCCGAATAAAAAAGAACTAGTGCAAGTAAAGAGTTAATCTTGAATGTACCTGACACCATCTCCGGGTTAGTCTTTGCCTCTTCCGCCGAGATGTGGAAAGCTCTACCCTTTGGCTTTGGTATTTGAACCTTCCTATCACTTCCACCTTGCTTAAGCTCGGGGCAATCTGCTCTATTGTACCCGGGCTTGTAACAGTTATAGCACAAATGAATTTGGCTTGTACATTGACTAGCCATGTGCCCCGGCTTTCCACATTTATAACAATTCAAAGTCCCCTTCCTACATTCCCCGAAATGTTCTTTCCCACAAACTTTGCACCCTCGAGGAGAGAACTTGCTAAAAGGCTTCTTACTAGGGCTCCCTCCCTTTATCTTTTTCACCACTTGATCAACAATCTCCATTTTCCTCTTTTCTCCTCTAGCTTCTTGCCTCCTCAACTCCACTTCCCTTTCCCGACACATGTTTATCAAATCTACAAGTGTGGTAAAAGAGGATGGAGATATGCTTTCTCTGAACTCCACCTTCAGCATAGCATAAAACCTGTCAATCTTCGCCTTCTCAGTCGACACCACGTCCGGACAGAACTTGGCGCGATCAAAGAAAGCCCCATCCAATTCATCTATTGACTCATTTTTTTGCCTCATGAGGAGGAACTCCTCAGTCATCCTGTCCACTACGGCCTGAGGGCAATGATATTTCAGAAAGGTCGTCTTGAATTCCTCCCAAGTCATGGAGGTCACCCCTAATTCACCCCTCTCCTTTCGGAGATTCAACAACCACTCCTTTGCCCTTCCCTTCAGTAGAGGCACACTAAACATAACCATATCCTCGGGCTTATACTTAGTCGTCTCAAAGTTAGATTCCATATCCACCACCCACCTGTGGCTAAAGATCGGGTCCACTTGCCCATCATACTCTTTGAGCTTAATCACCATAAATTCTTTTAGGGTACTACCCCGTGGTTCCCTTTCCTTTTCTTTCATAACCTCCTCAAGAGTGAGCTTAACAACCCCTCTCATTTCTTCCATAAGAAAAGATGTGGCTTGCTCAAAGTCCTTGGCCACTTCTTCCTTAATCATTTCTTGGATTCTTGAATCCAACAGTGCATTGCTCGTTTCTTCTGTCATCTCTTAACGGAGAATTAGAACAAAAACACCTTAACATCCTTACACTTTCAATACCTTAGGTATCCATCACACTTACACTCTTATATGTATTAAGTATATATATATATATATATATATATATATATATATATATATATATCTACCTATATACATACATACATACATACATAATCACTTTCACCTAATCCTTGCAAATGTTCATTGTCATATGGTTATCATAAAGACCCTTGCACATCTCGTCTTATTAATCATATTGGCCAGACATGTTTAATAATACGTTATGTCCAATTGTAATTATCATATTCATATAACACATCACAAAACAAGTTTCGGCACACATAACACCTTGTTATTCATTCATACATATACCTATACACCATATATATATATATCCCCTTTATCAAATCATTACTAACCTTCCATTTCCGTAGGATCTGAGTCTTAGTCAAGTCCTTCATGGATTGTCGTATCATTTCCCCCATATCAAGAGCATTCGGTTTGAGTTTGTTGCTACCCGCACCAAATCCCTCAAACCATTACTCTGATACCAAGTTTTAACACCCTTAATTTAAACACCAGCTATAATAAACATTTTACACACGCGGAAGCATTTATCCCAAGACATTTTTTTTACAAAATTTCTGTCATGGTAGTGTTCATCTGAACACTACCATGTTCCCCTGAAGCCTGAATAAAACTGTGTTCAGATGAATACAACCGTGTTCATATTCAGCTCTAGAAAAGAAACAAGGTTGTTGTCATGGCTGTGTTCAGATGAACACAACCATGTTCCCTGACAACACCTTCCATTCTCACTATTTTACAATTTTCATCTTTAACCCATTTTGCCATAAAATTTTCCCAACACTTAAATATGGGTTCTAACATTCAAAATAACATACTTTTGCATCAAAAACTACAATTTCAAGTATCCATTTACATCCATTAGATGGACTTCTAATTACACCCGAAATCACCAAAAAAGTGCATACGAGAATCCAACATTAGCCATACACTTGACCTTGACTATCCCGGAGCTTTTCTTACATAACACCACATGTAACAACCATTAAGAATGAAGATAAACATATCAAACAAGTAATTACAACTTGTTTTCACCCATTCACCCATTTGACCCGTTTGCACCCAATTTGTCATTAGGCTACAAATAACTTGCATTTCACCTTACAAGTTCCATTCTTTTCATTTTTCAATCATAATTAACATATTTTCATTTCCATTATGGCACGTAGGCCATAACCTCATTTCTTTTATGATACTTAGATCATAACCTCATATCCCATTTCCATTATGGTACTTAGACCATAACCTCATTTCCATTATGGTATTTAAACCATAACCTCATTTACACATATCCATTATAGTATTACAACTATAACTACATTCCTATATTTACACATACTAGTTCATACACATTCATACACAACAACATAGTATGCACACATAACACATGTATCACCCTTTATCATCAATACTAAGTAAGTGCAAAGGCACTTACCTTGTGGATTTGAAGGTCCCGATTCCACTTCACGTTTTATAATCACTTCTCATAATCACTAATTCAAGATTCTATCATCATAATCCAAACACCCCCAAATTTCTCCATATGAACCCTAACTTCTCATAATTAAAATCAAAGGGTTCTAGAATCATCATTCTTTACCTTTAGTTTAACTAGATTATCAACAATCTAACACCAATTAACCACATGCATTCAAAATTTCTGGATTTCTACAAAACCCATCTATGAACTCATAAATGGTGAAATCAAATGGAAGATTATCACTTACTTGATGTTAGGAAGGTGATGTGTTAGGCAAAACCTTCACAAAACAAGCTTCAAATGCACGATTTTGCTTCAATTTCACATTCTCCCTTTTTCTCTCTTGAAAAGAACGACCCTTTCACCAACAATGACCCAATTTTGACTTCACCAAGTCAAATATGGCAGATTTTCCATATTTACAAGTTTAGCCCCTAATCTTTCATTTCACCCATTTCATTTCAAAATTAGTTAAAAACTAATATAACCCCCAACACTAACTTGAAACCCACTTGTTTCAACTTATTTTCTAAAATATTATTTCCACCATAATATTAATTAGAATATTTATTTATTTATAACGAAACCCGGATTTTGGTTCGTTACATGGTCACATGACGGTGTTGGTCTTAGCAATGTGTGGTCAAGCCGAGAAGATAGAGAGTTCGTTAGTGTGTTTCACAGTGGGGTCTAAAGCGAATTATAAAATCGGGGCCTTTTTCATAAAAATACAATTTTTTCTTTGAATCCTAAGACATGAAAATATAATGATGCACATTTTTTGTATACAATTTTTAAAGTCACACAATCACACGAATTAAAGTTGGAGTAAGTTTTAGTAAAAAAAAACTCTTTCAGGTATACTGATTTTTTATTCTCCATGTAAAAAATGAATTTAAATTCTAAAAATTGGGGCCTCCTTAAATATGGGGGCCCTAAGCGGCCGCTTATTTTTTTGTATAATCGAGCCACCCATGGTGTGTAACTGAGTACGAAGCAAGCCAAGGGCTGTGGTGGTTGATCAGAAGCCACCCAAGGGCTGTTGTGGAAGTGGTACACAACGGAGAAGGGCGACGATATTTTGTGTGTGTTTTTAGTGATAGAAAAGGTGGTGGGTGAAACCTGCTAGGGTTTTGCATGTGATCAAGGGTTGTTGAGGGATGATCAAGGGCTGCCAAGATAGTGGAGGTGGATCACGATCAAGAACAAGCTCAACAATGGTGGTTGGTGGCAGCAACGGGCGACGGAAGTGTCGGTTTAGGGTTTTTGAGCCTTAACGAGCGTGGGGAAAGCATGAGATCCTTTTGTATGATCTTGGTGAGTTCTATAAGACCGATTTTAAGTGTTTTATATGTTATGGGCTGATTCACGTACAGTGTGTGTGTGTGTGTTAACGGTTTTAAACAGTTAAAAGTGTGATTAATGGGTTAAACCGGGAAAGTGGTTTGTGTGGGAATTCGGGCCTGAGTTGAATGTGGATTAAGGTCACGGTGGTAATTGGGATATTCCACCTTGATAGTGTGTTAATGGTGTTTAGTATGCGTGTTAATGTGATGGTTCGATTATATGAACAATGTATGTTTATGTGTGATGTTTCAGCATGATAAACAATGAGGTTTGGGTTATGTTATATAATCAGAAGTGCGATTTTTAGTATGCTACATCATGATAAATAATATGTGAGTATTGACTAATATATTGCAGTGTGTGTGAACAGTGGATGTGTGTGTGAAGTGAGTTGTGTGTTGATCGGGATAACTTATGTATATTGGTGCTATAAGTGAGTTATGTGAACAAGTTATATTAGTGAGTTGGTGTAAAAGGAATTGTATAGATAACTCTACATGAATTTGTTTTATATAAAGAAGTCTATACAAGGAAGTTCACATGAATAAATCAATACAATTGTATTGACATAATGAGTTTGCAAAATATAATTGTAGCCTACAGGAGGCTCACGTGGACTACAACAACCTAGGAGGTTTATGGGCTTTAAAAGGATCATACGGCAATGAGCCAATGAGGTTAGATGGACATTATTCCCTCTCTCCTTTATAAACTTTTGTTAGATACTTGGATAATAGAAAGTTCATAGCCATGAACATGTCACATGTTCTCCAATCACACATACTCTAATCATTTCCGTAATCATTTCCGTAAATATGTATTTCAATGGTTTTGAGAAAAAGTAATTTGAGAATTCAAATCCAAACCACTATTAAAGATTAGCACATGTGATGTCTAGTTAAACTAACTAAGCGTATTATCTGTTTACGATTGATGATAATGAGATTAAAAAGCTAGTTGAAAATATATTATCTAAACCTTAAAAAGCGTAGATAACGAAGCTTTGACGCGTTAATAATGCCGTTTGAAGAACCAACCCTCCCAAACATTCGTTCCCCCTATTAACGCGTTAATAATGTCAACAATCCTCTTTCTTTTCCCCCTCATCTCTCTCACACACAGTGAGAGAATTTGTTCTTCCCACATCCAAATCATAGCGACTTCCCGGTGGTTTTCTCATCCGCTTTTATTTTTGGAGTCAAGCGTTTTGTTTGAGGAAAGAGAAGAAGGGGCGAGGGAGTCGTTCTTTCTTTCTTCTTCATCGTCTTCAACATTGCATTAAAAAAGGGGTTTTTGTTCGGTGACACAATTCTTCTATCTCGCGCTCTCCAAATTTTTTTTGATCCCTGAATGCCTAAGTGTTTAGGGTCTCCATTTTCAACGCCCATCTTCCGTTCACCAGTTTTACAAACACGAGTTTTGCAATTGGCTTTACGAATGGGGGAGTCGTAGATTTCAAGGCCACAATTTTATTTCCTTCAAGATCACATGAACATGCGAATTGATTTTCCATTTCCTCTTGCGGTTAATTATCGTAATCTTTTAATGAAGGAGCAAGGGAATCAACGATGGTATTAGTCTCTTCTTCAATTTCGTTACAAATATTAAATGTATTCTAAATTTGTTTTCAATTGATAGGTGGACGGAGATTACCGACGTGATCTTGGAATTGACATATACAATCGACTTTCTCTCTTCATTGCACACCCCAATTCCTCTCATACAGTCCAATCGCACTAACGTACGGAAGAGAATACGTAGGCAGCGAATTAGGGCTTTTTTTGGTGTTTGTTTGATTCAACGGTTGAGGGTTAGTAAACTTTTATATTTATTCGCAAACATTAGGAATTTAGATTATTGTTTTCTCCATCATGCAAGGTTGTGTATCGGACGAACGGAAGTTAGGGTTTTGATTTGTTTTGCAATGTTTACAACATAAAATTATGGGAACTTGAATAGGATTGGTTGTTGATCTCTGTTCTTGATTGGAATTTTATTTTTTAAGAAATTTAATAAAATTCGTCCTTTGTTTCTTCCTAAGCAGGTTTGGGTTGATTGTTTGTTATAAAGTTTGTTCCGGTCGTAACACCTTAGGGACACAAATACTAGTTTAACTTAATATGAATGTAACTTTTGAGCTATTCACGGTTAAAGGGCCTACTTTATATGCAAGAAAGCTCGTGATGATATAAACGCCAAGAAAAACTACATACAATGGTTTGATCTAACTTATCGAGCTTGTTTCCCTCTAGACCCTTGATATGTCATTATTTATACATGTTTTGCATGCATAATAATCCCCATATTATGGTACTAATTGAATAAAATTTTTGCAATTGATACTTAAAACGTTTATATTTCACAATTGCAGGTTAAACGGTGTTCCAAGAGAAAAAGAGCGAAAACAGCCTAAAAACATCAAGAAATCAAGCTTTGGGAAGAAACATGCCCGAACTTTGACCCCCCAAGAAGTCAACCAAGGTCAACACCACTCAACAATCAGCAAAAGACAAAAATAGGGAGCAGATAAGGGATGCACGACCGTGCAATGCCTATCTTGCTCCCCAAGGCTCCTCGTACCCTGCCATGTGTACCTTTTGATTCCATGGGTGTTTGCACGCCCATGCAAACCAATGTATGATCGTGCATTGCTCATTTTGAGGTCTATAAATAGATGACTTGTGTTCTTCATTCAAGACACACCTAGAGACACCCTACACCACATATATCAGAGAAGATACACTCTTCTCTAGTTCGTAGTTGTAGTTAGAGTATAGAGTAGAGAGTCTCTTCCACTTTGTTCGCAATAGGGGAGCCTACGAAACTCAGCGTTATGCTAGTTCGTATGGCCATTCGTGGCTAAACCATTTGTATTTCTTGGGTGAAGATGAAGTTTGGTGTATGTTAATGTTTAACTTATTAGTCTAATGGTATGTTTATGTTCTTTAATTATTCGCTCTTTAAACCATCTTCATGATGGACTTTTTATTATTATCTAAATTAGTCTTTACACTTGTGAGTGTTCTTGATTTTAAAGTGTAAGATCGTAAAACCTTTTTAATCAAACTGCTCTTGAAACTTATACGACTTTATACAAGCGAATTTTGATAAGCCAAAGCTTGGTTAATATTGATAAGATCGTACATCTTTATACGAGCTTGTTATGAAATCAAGAGTTGGTGAACTCACGTTGGGAACGATACGTCTTTATACATGGTCCCATTGTTGCATCGCATCCCGGTGAACAAAGTCTAATCACTCTTTTAATAAAAAATAAACTTGTTTAAGTTTGATGTCTTAAACCAACTCGGAGATAGATCTTAAGCATACGAATGTGCGGATCTATTGAAGAGTTGAGGGTAATGATGTCCCTGGCTGGGAGTCTTAATATTTTATTATTAAGAAACATAATTGTCACAACCCCGGGCTACCCCTGCCCGGGCGTCGCGAGACAACGCTGGTATCTGAATGAGGTCCCATAAATTTGGACAGCGGAAGTCTTTGTTTTTACTTGATGCCCTTTTTGTAATGAAATGTCATGTAAATAACCTCAAGGGTTAATTCTGTACTTTTTATCAAAACTTGGGATCCACGTCCCTTTTCATTTCATGATAATAGACATTCAAAAGTCTATTATATAATGTACATCTGCTGAATTAATTTACATAATACAAGCCATTTAAAATGTTTAGGATCTACGTCCGTTCCAACATTTGGTCTTGTATTAGTCTGCCACAGGGATTTAAATATGCCTAAAGATCTTGTCTTTACTGCACCACCCTGAATTTAATGATTTCTTTCACTACCTGTGAAAAACGTTTTGAAAATGAACATCAGCATAAAGCCGGTGAATCACATTTAACTGACACGAAAATGATTTCTAACATAAACCAAATTAAAGCTTTTAAGCACGTTTCTGTATGGTAAATCTACACATTCAGCAGTCTTTTTCACCTGAAATATATACCACCTACATACACTGGGTTAACTGCCATGGGGTCAACTGGCTGAGCTCTATGTCTCAGACTGATAGCCTATTCCCAGGGTCGTGATGCTAAGAACCTTGTTCTTAGTCTTATATGATACTCAGGAACTCGTCCCTCTTATAATCTGCTAAGGAACCATATCCTCAGTCTTATGATACCCCCTTTCATGATCTGTACCCAGCCACGGACCGGACTTTCACCCGTCACATGTATACCATTTGATCAAATCTACGTATGCTTATGGCCTGAATGCTATCACGTAGATTACCCTTATGATTAAAGTATTTAATTTGTTTCATGCCGTTTTCGTAAATAAAATGGTTTTATTGTTTGAAAAGCGTTAAACGTGTTCACCTTGATTTTTATGGCTGGTAGGGTTGTAGGCTTGAATTTGAGCAGAACCTCGACACGTTTCTTCCTAGGGAAGACACGATTAACGAGAATATATATGAGAGAATATATATATAATTGCGGCTATATATATATATGAATAGTTTTAACGATACCTACTTTGCGGGATTTGGACGGAACTACGGCTTGAGCAGGGTTTCGTTGGATTCTTGAACAGCGCTTCGGGACGTTGTAGAGTTTTGAGAGATCGGGTTTGTGTGAAACGAATGTTTGGAAACTGTACAGAATTTCATTCCCGTTGAAGGCCTTTTATAGGCTGATTTTCCAGTCCCTCGCGTACCGCGAGGCTGGCCAAGGGAATCTCTCGCGTACCGCGAGAGGATGAGGTGTCACGAACGGTGCTGAGTCAGCATGACACGTGTCGGCTGGTGGCAAGGGTGAATGACACGTGTTTTCCGGCCCTGACGCGTGTACTATTCCCTCGCGTACCGCGAGGATTGGTTGGAAATCTTCTCGCGTACCGCGAGAAGATGATTTTCTGGCGCATAAGCAGTCACCTCGCGTACCGCGAGGTTTTGTCAAAATCTCCCTCGCGTACCGCGAGGGAGTGAAATTTTGAATTTTATTTTCTTTTTATTTTGGGTGTTACATCCTCCCCTCCTTTAGAATAATCTCGTCCTCGAGATTCATTGAAAGAGATGTGGATACTTTTTGCGCATTTCTGACTCAAGTTCCCAAGTATATTCTGGGCCACGCCTGGAGTCCCATCTTACTTTGACCAATACCAATTGTTTCCGTTTAAGCTTTTTGATTTATCGATCTTCAATTTGTAACGGGCGTTCGATGAATTTGAGCTTTTCATTTACTTCCACATCTTGTAAAGGCATAAGCAAGGATTCATCAGCTAAACACTTACGTAGGTTTGATACATGGAATACATCGTGTACCCCACCCATCTCTACTGGTAGTTCAAGCTGATAGGCAACAGATCCGATTCGTTTAATGATTTTGAAAGGTCCAACAAAACGTGGACTTAACTTTCCTTTCTTTCCGAAACGAATAACACCTTTCCAAGGTGAAACTTTTAATAACACCTTGTCACCGATTTGGAATTCTAACGGCTTTCTTCGTTTATCTGCATAACTTTTCTGTCGATCTCTAGCCATTTTTAGACGTTCACGTATTTGCAAGATTTTATCGGTAGTTTCTTGGACTATCTCTGGTCCTGATAGTTGATTTTCTCCGATATCTGACCAACATACAGGCGTTCGACATTTCCGTCCGTACAATGCTTCAAATGGTGCGGCCTGAATACTTGTGTGATAACTATTGTTGTATGAGAATTCCATTAGAGGTAAATGATCATCCCAATTACCTCCAAAGTCTATCACACAGGCTCGGAGCATATCTTCTAGGGTTTGTATAGTTCTTTCGCTCTGCCCATCAGTTTGTGGATGATAAGCAGTGCTAAGATTCAATCGAGTTCCTAGAGCTGTTTGAAAACTTTGCCAGAATCGAGATGTGAAGCGACTATCTCTATCTGACACTATGGATAGAGGCACACCATGTAACGTTACAATTTCATTAACGTAAATTTGCGCCATTTTGTCCATACTCATGGTGTCTTTAATAGGTAGAAAGTGAGCTGATTTGGTTAAACGGTCAATGATAACCCAGATTGCATTATTTCCACGAGTGGTTCGAGGAAGTTTGGTAATAAAGTCCATAGTTATCAATTCCCATTTCCAAACTGGTAATTCTAACTGTTGCAATAATCCAGCTGGCTTTTGGTGTTCAGCTTTGACTTTGGAACAAGTCAAACATTTTGCTACGTAGATAGCAATGTTCTTTTTCATACCAATCCACCAGTAACTTTCTTTGAGGTTCTTGTACATTTTATCACTTCCTGGGTGCATGGTGTATTTGGACTTGTGTGCTTCTTCGAGGATTCGCTCTCGAAGATCACCTGTAACTGGTACCCAAATACGTTTATTCATGCGAAGGATATTATCTTTACCTTTGATCAGTAAATCAAGCATTCCTTTCATTCCTTCTTTTTCAAAGTTACCTTCCTTCAAAGCTAACTCTTGTGCCTCTTTTAACTGACTTACAAGATCAATTTGTAGTTCAAGTCTGAGAGAACGTACTCTCTTTGGCTTGGCGTTTTCTTTTCGGCTTAAGGCATCTGCTACTACATTTGCCTTTCCTTCATGATAACAAATTTCACAATCATAATCATTCAGGATTTCCATCCATCTTCTTTGTCTCATATTTAACTCCTTCTGGCTAAATATGTACTTGAGACTTTTATGATCAGTGTAGATTGTGAACTTAACCCCATAGAGATAGTGTCGCCATAACTTTAAAGCAAAGATTATAGCGCCCAATTCTAGATCGTGGGTTGAGTAGTTTTTCTCATGAATTTTCAACTGACGAGATGCATAAGCAATGACTTTCTTGCGTTGCATTAATACGCAACCTAAACCAGTATGTGAGGCGTCACAGTAAACTACGAAGTCTTCAATACCATCTGGTAAGGATAAGATAGGTGCGTTTGTCAGTTTTTGTTTCAAAGTTTCAAAAGATTCAGATTGTTTGGGTCCCCATTCGTATTTTACAGATTTCCGAGTTAAGGATGTGAGTGGGATTGCTATACGAGAAAAATTTTGAATGAACCGGCGGTAATATCCCGCTAATCCCAGAAAACTACGAATTTCGGTGGGTGACTTGGGAATTTCCCATTTGGATATAGCTTCAATTTTTGAAGGATCTACTTGAATTCCGTTCACGTTGATGACATGACCAAGAAATTGTACTTCTGTTAACCAAAATCCGCATTTGGAAAACTTAGCATATAATTTCTCTTTTCGAAGAAGTTCAAGTATGGTTCGGAGATGAGTTTCGTGTTCAACTTGGGTTTTGGAATAAATAAGTATGTCATCAATAAAAACTATGACAAACTTATCCAAGTAAGGTTTGCAGACACGATTCATCATGTCCATGAATGCGGCAGGAGCATTTGTAAGTCCAAATGGCATAACCGTGAACTCGAAATGTCCATACCGTGTTCGAAATGCAGTTTTTGAGATATCGTTATCATGCACTTTCAACTGATGATAACCTGAACGAAGATCGATCTTTGAAAAATGACAAGCTCCTTGGAGTTGATCGAATAAATCATCAATCCGTGGAAGCGGGTATCGGTTTTTGATGGTAACTTTATTTAATTCCCGATAATCAATACACATGCGCATTGATCCGTCTTTCTTCTTAACAAAGAGAATTGGGGCTCCCCAGGGTGAAGAACTTGGTTGTATAAAACCTTTCTCAAGAAGTTCATCCAATTGTTTCTTGAGTTCTGCCATTTCTGTGGGTGCCAGTCTGTACGGGGATTTGGCAATTGGAGTTGCACCAGGTACAAGGTTGATTCGAAATTCTACCTCTCGTTCTGGTGGTAATCCAGGCAGTTCTTCAGGAAAAACGTCTGGAAATTCAGATACTACATGTACTGATTCTATCTTCTTCTCCTTTTCCAAGGCAGTAATTGATACTAGACATGCCAGATATCCTTTTCTTAAGCACTTGGTTGCTTTAAGTATGGAGATTATCTGGATAGGTTTTGTGGGTTTATCACCTTGGATAGTTAGAGTTTTGTTTGTTGGTGAAATGAGTTTTACAACTTGTTGATTACAAAGGATTTCGGCTTGGTTATTGGATAACCAATCCATCCCCAAAATAATGTCAAAGCCAGTTATTGACATTGGTAACAATTGTACTGGGATAGTGAAACCAGCCAATGTAATGTAACAATTGTTCAGTGATTGAGATATTTTTATCAAATCACCATTCGCTGTTTCTACTTCATATGTTTCAGCTAAGGGACTTAATGGTTCGTTTAATAGATTACAGAAATTATAATCTATAAAACTCCGGTTCGCACCTGAGTCAAATAAGACCTTAGCATAAACATTATTAAGAAGAAACGTACCGGTAATTACGTCCGGCGTTCTCTCAGCTTGGATAGTATTCATAACAAAAGCTCGTACGGTCTTTTTGTTTTCTGGAGTGATCTTGGCTCCTGATCCTCCAGCTCTTCCGGTCCTTGCAAACTTAGGGCAATTATTGCTGATATGCCCCAGCTCTCCACAACTAAAACAAGTTATTCCCTTTTTCTTGAAGCAATTCTCAGTAGAGTGACCTGAGACCTTGCAATAATTACAGAATGGAATTTCAAAAACACACTTTCCACTATGCCTGCGTCCGCACGTTTTGCATGATGGATTGTTAAATGGTAACCCCTTTTGCCCAAAGTTCTTGCTAAATCTTTTGGCCTCGGGTTTTGATTTTATAGAGGATTCGACTTTCTTCTTTTCCTCTATATTTCTGATTAATCCAGCCGTCATGGTACCGGTCAATTCTACGGTGGACTCAATGGTTTTTGGTGAGACAACCTTCACCAAATCACGGATCTCTGGAACTAAACCGTAAATATATCGAGTTATGAGAACCGACTCGGGTTTAGCCAGGTGAGGTGCCAATCGAGCATATTCAAAAAATTTGGTAGTATACTCTCGATCATTGGTACCGACCATTCGGTGCTCCAGAAATTTTCTTTCAGCTTGTTCTTTTTCAGTCTTGGGGCAAAATTTCTTTTTCACCTTTGCCCGAAATTCTTTCCAATCCATAGCATTGGTCTTTCTCCTCCCTTTGGCAGAAATGATTGAATTCCACCATTCCAACGCTTCATTTTTGAAGGAATTTGAAGCATACAGTACTTGATCTTTCTTAGCACA
This sequence comes from Smallanthus sonchifolius, assembly GCA_023525975.1. Classification (NCBI taxonomy): domain Eukaryota; kingdom Viridiplantae; phylum Streptophyta; class Magnoliopsida; order Asterales; family Asteraceae; genus Smallanthus; species Smallanthus sonchifolius. The sequence goes on along the minus strand of CM042024.1, from coordinate 2,888,308 downwards.
CTTGCTAATTGCTATTACTGACTCCATCTTCTCTAGCCAGTGAAGAGTAGCAATACCGCCTTCGGTGCCCTTAAATTCATAAGGTTTACAGTCCTGAAAGGTTTTATAAGAACACCCTTTGTGTCTATACCTTTTTGTTTCATTCTCTTCTTCTGAGCTCTCACTGCTTAGATTTAACGATTCTTCAGATTCAGAATACTTATTGTTTGATGTTCTGGATCTTTTCGAGGTTTGAGTTCTACGAGAGCTTGCTACTTGCTCTGTGTTGGTTTTCGGAGGGTTTTCTGTTCTTTTTGAATGAGAGATTACATAGCTTGGAGTTTTGATGTTCTCTTGTACTTCCTTTATTATGGCAGGAAGCATTTCTTTAATGCTTTGTTTGACCAGTTGTTGCAATTCTGGTTGTTGAGTAGCTATTTCAGGATTATTATTAACTTCTTTTCCTTTTTCCTTGATAATGTAGGTAGATGGACCGCTATTGTCATTGTTTTGTTGAGACATCTAAGAACACAAGCACGAATTTGGGTCAAAATTTGAAGTTTATTATCGCTTAAACTTCATCTATTTGTTACAAATACAGAAATATAGATATGCATCTATATCACTTAAAGTTAGCTAATTATACAAATACTATCATTAACTTTAATCGAGAAGCACATCTCCCAAATCTTGATAGAATCTCCCCAGGGTCTCGGTCATAGCACCCTTCTGGATCAACTGATCTGCCACCCATTGTTCTGCGTACTTCCTGTCTTCCTGGGTTAGTTCGTAGTCAAATATAGTTTGTTCGTTTTTAACTACGACTTGTCTGGTGAAGTACAGTTCAGCACGTAGATCGTCAGCCTCTCTAAGAGCACGATCGAGGTGTTCATCAATTGATTTTGGCAGTTCATCATGGTATCCATAACAAGGAGGTGGTTTCCTGTGTCCCATCCTAAGATCGTGATATGCTGAGTTAACAGACCACACGACTTTTCCGTCGGTTGCATACTGACGTCCATCGGAGGGATCTACATAGAAGAAAGGTTCCTTGAAAACGGGATGTTCTGGAATAGGATCAAAGAAATACTTTCCACCACTGCCTTCACAAACGGCAGCCTTGTCGGATTCAGAAATCGAATGTGGAGTTTCTTCACTTGGGCTGGGTGGATGTTCTTGAATTGTTCCGGTAGGGTATACTATGTCTAACGACTGAGGTAGTGGCATAGATGTCATAACAGGACGTAAATATTCTCTTGAATCTTCCATTTCCACTGAATACTCTGATTCTTCCCTCAGAGGTTCAAGTCTTGCTTGAGTCTGCTCCACTTGTTCTGCGACCATTCTGTTCCAATTCTCCGGGGTCGGTAGATAGTGGACATAATCATCATAGCTTGGTACTACTTGATTAGATGATTCTCCAGGGAAGTAGTTTGGGTAATTATAAGGATAATAGTATGGATCTGACATCCTGAAATTCATTGGTTATGTTAAAGGCATCTTCCTACCGTTCGTTTAGTAGGCACAACTATTGGTTAAAGCTAAGATACTATCATACAAGTATCTAATTTTGCTAAAACCCTTAAATGCGGCTCTGATACCAACCTGTCACAACCCCGGGCTACCCCTGCCCGGGCGTCGCGAGACAACGCTGGTATCTGAATGAGGTCCCATAAATTTGGACAGCGGAAGTCTTTGTTTTTACTTGATGCCCTTTTTGTAATGAAATGTCATGTAAATAACCTCAAGGGTTAATTCTGTACTTTTTATCAAAACTTGGGATCCACGTCCCTTTTCATTTCATGATAATAGACATTCAAAAGTCTATTATATAATGTACATCTGCTGAATTAATTTACATAATACAAGCCATTTAAAATGTTTAGGATCTACGTCCGTTCCAACATTTGGTCTTGTATTAGTCTGCCACAGGGATTTAAATATGCCTAAAGATCTTGTCTTTACTGCACCACCCTGAATTTAATGATTTCTTTCACTACCTGTGAAAAACGTTTTGAAAATGAACATCAGCATAAAGCCGGTGAATCACATTTAACTGACACGAAAATGATTTCTAACATAAACCAAATTAAAGCTTTTAAGCACGTTTCTGTATGGTAAATCTACACATTCAGCAGTCTTTTTCACCTGAAATATATACCACCTACATACACTGGGTTAACTGCCATGGGGTCAACTGGCTGAGCTCTATGTCTCAGACTGATAGCCTATTCCCAGGGTCGTGATGCTAAGAACCTTGTTCTTAGTCTTATATGATACTCAGGAACTCGTCCCTCTTATAATCTGCTAAGGAACCATATCCTCAGTCTTATGATACCCCCTTTCATGATCTGTACCCAGCCACGGACCGGACTTTCACCCGTCACATGTATACCATTTGATCAAATCTACGTATGCTTATGGCCTGAATGCTATCACGTAGATTACCCTTATGATTAAAGTATTTAATTTGTTTCATGCCGTTTTCGTAAATAAAATGGTTTTATTGTTTGAAAAGCGTTAAACGTGTTCACCTTGATTTTTATGGCTGGTAGGGTTGTAGGCTTGAATTTGAGCAGAACCTCGACACGTTTCTTCCTAGGGAAGACACGATTAACGAGAATATATATGAGAGAATATATATATAATTGCGGCTATATATATATATGAATAGTTTTAACGATACCTACTTTGCGGGATTTGGACGGAACTACGGCTTGAGCAGGGTTTCGTTGGATTCTTGAACAGCGCTTCGGGACGTTGTAGAGTTTTGAGAGATCGGGTTTGTGTGAAACGAATGTTTGGAAACTGTACAGAATTTCATTCCCGTTGAAGGCCTTTTATAGGCTGATTTTCCAGTCCCTCGCGTACCGCGAGGCTGGCCAAGGGAATCTCTCGCGTACCGCGAGAGGATGAGGTGTCACGAACGGTGCTGAGTCAGCATGACACGTGTCGGCTGGTGGCAAGGGTGAATGACACGTGTTTTCCGGCCCTGACGCGTGTACTATTCCCTCGCGTACCGCGAGGATTGGTTGGAAATCTTCTCGCGTACCGCGAGAAGATGATTTTCTGGCGCATAAGCAGTCACCTCGCGTACCGCGAGGTTTTGTCAAAATCTCCCTCGCGTACCGCGAGGGAGTGAAATTTTGAATTTTATTTTCTTTTTATTTTGGGTGTTACAATAATTCTTGAACCAAATGTTGTGAGAATGAGGCTCTAGCGGTGTACCGTTCACACATTTGTATTAGTCATACCATCGGATTAGGTAACATAACATTATCATATACCAAGCGGATTCGAAGCCCAAAGCGATACTCGTTGTGATCTGATTATTCTTGAGCTATTTACTTTCCTGTTATTTACATTTTTGTTACACACTTCACGCACATTTTACATTTTATGTTATTTACTTTACCGTCAATTACTTTTCTGTTTCACAAGCACACAAATCTCACTCACTAATTAAACCGGCTAAACGATAACAAACGTTGAGTATTGGAACTCGACCGTATCCATTGGTTCGATACTTGGTTCTTACTTAAACTATATTACGCTGTGATAGGTACACTTACCTATTGTGTGTTTTAAGTTTGAGTATTTATCATTTTATAAATTTAAAGCTTGATCTCGTGAAATATTTTCATTATATAATAATTAATATATTATATTAATTATACACTTAACACGGAACACACCAACCCTCAATTTGAAGACCTTTTGTGTTAACTTCGAATCTTTGATTCCATTTTCATTGAGAATTTCGTGAAAATTAGGAATCTCAATCAACCACATAATTCTTAGTTTTTTTTAACAACAATTCCTAGATATTCTAGGATAAGTTAAACCAAATGGTTTGTAAGAAAGAAAGATAACGGTTGTCTAACCGAACGTTTTGTAAGAAAGAAAGAAAGAAGAATGGTTTATTTAATTATATGTTTTATAAACAAAAGAAAGAAGAATGTTTTATCTAACTATATATTTTATAAACAAAGAGAAGAAGAATAAGTCAAATACATTGTCTAATTTGTCAGAGTATGCGACCCAGAAAAGAAAAAGACTTGGGGTAGTAGCGTAGTCCCAAAGGCTAGTGTTACCCTAAGCATAGTAGCAAGTCTTGAGGTAGTAGTATAGTCCTTGAGACTAGTGCTACCCGAAGCCGATGTTGCGTCACGGACCGAGACCATGACGTACCATGAGAATAATCGGGACAATGCTCGGCATGGCATTGTAACGAGGATGTTGTACATCTGGGAGAAATGGGTGACGACGGTTACCCCGGTGACGACGGTTACCTGAGAAATCCCTTGTGGACACCATTGTGAGTATTGACCTTTAGACGATGAACCTTAGGGAACAATACTCCCTGAGAAGTCCTTTATGGACACGAGAAGTCCTTGTTGGACACCAGAAAGAGAAAGAATCAGATTGTAGACTATAAATGTATGACTTATTAAGAAAGAGCTAAGAATAACTAAGTATAAATTTACATATTGTATTGTAATATATTTTACTTAGTAGTATAAAGAATGTTTTTCATTAAATGAGTTTTTATATGATTGATATGAGAAAGAAATGTTTTTATGCTAAAAGATGTAAACTTGAACTCACCAGCGTTAGCTGACTATTTAGTATGTACATCAGGTAGCAAAGGAAAGAACAAGATATGAAGCCGCAAAGGCTTAGGAGAAAAAGGCTGGATGGCTGCTGCTCACAAGACTGACATCCCCGTTATCTTTAGTTTATGAATGATGAACAATGTTATGTTTAAAGTTTTTGTTAACTCTGAATTTCGTACAAGACTTTCGTTGTTGATGTTTAATGTTTAATTCATAGTTTAAGAGCTATGTTTATGCAATGTTTGTCAACTATGAGAGGTACCTGGTTTGGGTCCTTTCATAGACCTCCACTTATAGTAGGCTACTTTGTAACTTTCAACATTATTAATTGATGCAACGTTTCTCAAAATATATGCGTATAATCTATGTACATTCTACTTTAACAACAAAACATAATTAGACATAAGTCAACATATACATTTATATAACATATAATCTATGTACATTCTACTTTTACATAAAACATTAACTTCAAATATTTTGTCAAAACATAAACATTTAAACTTCTATAATAAGAGCTTACGTAAACATGGAATAACGTAATTAGACATAAGTCAACATATATATATATATATCGAATCTACGTCTTCTCGTAACCGTTAATTTCAACTTCAAGCACGGTACTCCGAAGAGTAACACGTACCAAACTTCAAACATGGTACTTCGTAGAGTACACGTACCAAACTTCAAGCACAACGCTCCATAGAGTAGCACGTACCAAACTTCAAGGATCACAGTAATCCCCTTGATGACTGTCGTCACCCCAGCTGTACAACACTTATCCAGCCACAACGGACCTTAAAAGGTATGGCCCATACATAATATACTTCACTTCGATTCCCAGAGGAACCATGGCAGATTCGTTCATATCATGACTTTCGAAAAACATTTACTTCTTTTACTTCAAACTTCAGTTAAAACATTTGTACATTTTATTAAAATAAATTCTCGTTCATAAACGCTTCATAAACTTCATTGGCAAAACATTTGATGAACATATTTCATAAACTTCACTGTTAAAACATCGCTTCATAAACTTAGTTTTATAAACTTCTTTTCGTAAACTTCTTTTTTGTTATGTATGCACACCAACCTGATGCATTATAAAACATCTAAAAGAGGGCTTCTAGAACTCACCTGATCAAGCTAGCTTCTACGTACTAAATCAACGGGTCCTGACTTGAGGTACTTACAAATCTGGATGGTTAAAACATAATCAGACTTCTGTAATACGGTTCAATCATAAGTAGGTACTTACGATTGAATTTTCCATGTCGCAACTAAACATGTAATCATAACTGTCCAATCATAAGTAGGTATACTTACGATCGTAACTTTCCAATCGTAAGTGCGTACTTACGATGATTCTGGTCAATCGCAAATAGCACTTGTGATTTGTCTGAGTCACTATGATCGTAACCGTTCCTATCGAAATAAGGGTACTTACTATCGTAACCTATTCTATCGCAAGTATCACTTACGATCGCAAGTCTTACGACGATGAGGCTGGCTTCAGCCGTCTCCCTCCCAAAAACCCTAATATGGCGGCTATGTTTTGGTTTTCTAAAAAACGTTCAAGATTCAAACTTTTTACGTCCAAAATTTCTGTTTAGCTTCATTGAACATATTTAAGGCTAGATCTTTACAAATTTTTAAGTTTTTTACGTAAATCATAAGCTTTTACTCTCAAACCCGAACCCCACCGTTAAGACATGCAAACAGAGTTTTAGAGCATGGTTCTTACTTCAGTTTCGCGTAGAACTCGACGGTGACGGTCTTTTCTTTGCTCGAGTCTTACTCCTTCAGTCCAATAGCTTCTCTACTTTTGATTAGACACTTTCTCTCTCTAGAGCTCCTCTCTCTAGAGCTCCTCTCTCTTTATCTCTAAACTTGTGAGAAAAGGTAGGGAGGCTGCCTTCATGAGGAAAAGTTTCCCTTTTATAGGCAAACCCTACCCCTCATTTACTCTTTTAACCCATTAGTCTTTAGAATACTCATTCCCACCTTATTCTTTGTTTAAATACAATGTGAATGAAAACGGGATGTTACATATAAGGTCTTTAACATTATCAATGTTCTCACTGCAACGCGTGTGTTTATGTAAAGGTTTTGTTTTTTTATATAAAGTTTCGAAGACGTTGATTTATTCGTAGTTTAACGAGGTGCAACGTATAAATGTTTTACTTTTTTTATATAAAGTTTTGAAGACGTTAATTATTTATTCAAAGTTTTACGCGCTGCAACGCACGAGTTAACACGCCGCAACGTGTGTATCTTACCACTAGTTATAATATAAAACCGTAAATATTACAAAACATAAAACCCATCTCCATCATTAATTTATTTCTCGAATTTTAAACATTAAAATATAGTATGATTATAAATAGCCTTATTACGGGCTTGCCAATAATTTGCAAATTGGGCCACTTTTGCTGGAAGCCCAGTTCATATTCATTTTTTTTGTCAGGAGGTTTAGGTTGGGCTTAAATTAAATAGCCTTATAACGGGCCTATAAATAATTTCCAGCAACGCCGGAAAGGTCTCGGTCCGTTCCGGTTCGGGTTGGGACGGGTTTGGCCTGATAAGCACCCTTAGTCGGTAGGGAGTTCAAAAATATTCGAACCCGAATTATTCAAAATTCCGAATCATAGTGATTTTAAAAAAATTCGGATTTTTCGGATATCTGAATATCCTAAATTTTATATTTATATATATTTTTTTAATTGTTTTTATAATTTAAAAATAAGAAAATTTGAATCTAAACCTGAAATATTATATTTATATATTTATATATGTATATTTTTAATTGTTTTTTAAGCTTTTTAATTGTTTTTATAATTTAAAAATATTATATTTATATATTTTTTATTTTTAATTGTTTCAGATATCCGTTTCACTATCCAAATATGTATCTGAAATTTCGGATACTGATTCGGATAGTGAAATCAACTTCTTATTTCGGATATCCTTGCATAAACTTCTTATTTGCTCCTCAAATCAGATTATTTTGACTTTAAATAATGGTCCGACTATTTATTTTATTTTACTACTCATTAATTTTATTTATATTTTTGTCTTTTTCTTTCCCATGGAGTCGGGGGTCTAAACGGGAGCAGCCTCTCTATCCGTTGGGATAGGGGTAAGGTTTGCCCTCATCACACCCTCCCCAGACCCTACTAATAGCGTTAGCTATGTGTGGGATTATACTGGGTACGTTTGGTTTGGTTTGGTTTAAATAATGGTCCGACTATAGATACACCAGGTGACGTCGTCATACGGCCGTATATAAGGCGAAAAAGGTTATACGGCTCGTACAACATCTATCAGTGGTGTACGCCGTCACATTAGTCGTTTCAGTGTCGGTCAGAAAGCTATACAGGCATATAGCTTTCTATTATACGATCTGTATAAGAGATAGACACAACTAATGCGGTCCATATAAGAAACAAATTACAACTCATACGACTCATATAACATCTGGTGTCTGAATAATAAGGTGGTGTCTGAGTAGTGTTGGCCAAACACTTCATATAATTGGGCATTTGAACAAAGATTTGGTTTTCTTACACGAAAAATTAGCATGATCTACCATAAGATGCACAATTTTTGTATGATTTCTTTGATTATGATGTTACTTGAATTTAGCACTTTTGAAGCATATGCAGTGGCGGAGCTTGAACAACTAAATTGAGGGGGACGAAAATATTACACAACAAAAAACCAATTTTTTTTCACCAAACAAAGACCATAAATCCCAAAAATGATGTGATTGTCTGGATTTGTGGAACAGATTTCGGATTTTGGTCTGGATTAGGAGGGCCCAAACACTATAACTAATATAATATAAAACTAGTGGGCCGAAATCAATAATTCTGATAAAAAAATAGGGGGGGCCTGCCCCTTATATGTTCCTCCACTGGAAGCATGGTCATAAAGAAACAGTTTGCAGCCACCTTCCCATTGTTCAGATCCTTAAAAAAATGATTGGAATTGCACTAGATGAAGCTGTTTTCAGATCTGCATTTGCCTTATACTACAATGTGATTTCTCAAATCACATAGCTGAATGATTAGTTATTTTTTCTTCAAATGCTTTGATACGTTCCGTACTCGGAAACCACTTTCCGACTGACCAAAGTCTATTTCTCCGATCGTCAACATCCTTCAACCTTCTCCGGCACAGGCATGGCGTTTCCCTACATGGAAGCTGTAGTCGCTCAGATCTAAGGTCATCGACATTGGCTCAAGGTTCCAACTTCAAATTCATTTCCCGGATCAAGGTTCAGACATCGACATCGACTCAAGACTCAAGGTAATCGACACAAGTCAAAATCGCAGGTTCATTTCATTTCATTAACAAGCTCCGGCGAGTCAGGATAGCCGACAGTCGCGATTTAGCGGATCTAGGGTTAGGGTTCCACCGTCATCTTCGCGCCGTATACCGGGTATGGTGAGTGAATTGTAAGCGAAGCTTCAAGATCAACCCTTGTAGGTTACGATCCAATTTTCGGTTGGGGATTCAAACTACCCGTCGGCAACCGCCTTCGCTTCTCGACCCGTCGGCAACCGGCTTCTCACTGGGCAGTTGTAACTCATGATCCGTAAGTTTCAACTTTTAAGCTTGCAAATGTCTATAATTGACTACTGTTTCTCGTTACATTGCCACTGGGATTGATTGATTCATCTTGAAATTTGGGGGATAATTTTGGCTGCAATTGGTTGGTGCAATAGGGGAACTTTTTAGGGCTCTTGAGGAATTAATTTCTTCAATTGGGATCTGCCGCAGTTAGCGCAATCATGACGTAGCTCTTTCTTGGTGGGGTGTCTGGGAGGGTGAGCAACTGTAGGTTGCTTTCTTCTCCTTCGTTTCTTGGGTGGGTTGATACCTGGCCTCCTTCTCACCTCGAGACGGTGAACTTGTTATCTCTTCTTGGTTTTGTTTCTTTCCAATGGGCTCTCCCAAGGGTAAGAGCATGGCATCCAGTGCCTCGGAAGGGGATGTTGGCTCCACCTCGTCCAATGGAGTGTGGCTATGCCCCTTTAGGAATTTCCACGAGTGTAAAGACGGCAAGCCTGGGTCCTCTGGGTATAACAGATTGGTCGAGCATTTTCAGCAATTTCATTTTAAAGCTGATCGTAAAGAATCCCTTCAGGATGCACTATCCAAAGATTTAGACTTGTTTTCGAATGTTGGGGAAACCCTGCGGGTTTTTGGATATTGGTTGTGTGGGAAGTGCATGAAGACACACGCACTTAGTAGGGGGTGTCATCATCCAGATGGTGTTTTCACGTTCTCTAGGAAATCCGGGTCTGATGAGGATTTTGTTGTGGGGATCCCAAGGCCACAAGATCCTGGGATGGTATTTGAGATTAGGACCCCGCAGGGACTGATGGGAGATGTCGCTCTCCTTGAACGTGTTTTCTCCCTTCCGGTTCGAACTGTTAAGAGCATCCCCCCAAGCTGTCGTTTGGCTTTTGCACAAGCTTTGACAGGTGCCATCCGAAAAGTAGTAACTTCCCCTGGGACTGTTGAAAGCTGGGTCAAACTCTTGCTCTTACCCCGTTGTACCCTTAAGGTGGTTAAGCCATCTTCCAGGCAGGAGCGAAGGTCGGGTAATCGAAAGTCCTTGCAATGTGATAGTATTTTGCGGGCCTTAGCTATGTGGAAGGAGGGCTCTGGTTTTGAGGTTTTGGTCAATTCCCTCCTCGCCGATAGTGGAGAAGGGGTCGTGCGTGGGGGGGAGGCACACCGGGAGAGAGCTGAGGAGGTTAGCCCCAACATCAAGCAATGTCTCAGGAAAGTGAGTGATGGTCACTTCACTGCTGCAGTTAAGGTGTTGTGTTCCAGTGGGGTTGCTCCCCGGGGGGAATCTACCATGCAAGCCCTTATCGACAAACATCCCTTCGCGCCGCCCCCGAACCTCCCTTCAACTCCTCTTTCCCAACCTGCGTTATCCGTGGATGAAGACTGCGTCCACAGTTGTGTAAAATCTTTCCCGAAAGGGACATCTTGTGGGCGTGATGGCCTCCGGGCCCAACACCTGTTGGACGCTCTTAGCGGCGAGGGGTCGGCGACTGCCTCGGGACTGCTTACTGCCATCACTGAAATGGTAAACCTTTGGCTAGGGGGTTATGTCCTAGGGTGCTCGCGGATTTTGTTGCTTCAGCCCCCCTAACCCCTTTGTTGAAGCCTGATAATGGAATTCGCCCCATTGCTGTGGGGCAATTTGGAGAAGATTGGTCTCCAAAGTAGCTATGAAGAAAGTTGGGAAAGAAGCTGTTAAGTACTTGGGGGACTATCAATTTGGGGTGGGGGTCCCCAATGGGGCGGAGGCGGTGCTGCACAGCGCTAATAAATTCCTTAATTCTTTTCATTCAGATGGCTCGCTGGCCATGCTTACGGTTGATTTTTCCAACGCTTTCAACTTAGTTGACCGTTCGGTTTTGCTTCGCGGGGTCCATCGCCAATGCCCCTCCATATTCCTGTGGGTTCAATTTCTGTATGCCCAGCCTGCTAGGCTATACGTGGGGAATGACCGCATCGGGGCATTCACGAGGGTCCAGCAGGGGGATCCCTTGGGACCTTTGCTTTTTGCCCTAGCCTTACACCCCTTAGTGCTTCAGGTGCAGGAAAACTGCAAACTCCCCTTCCATGCTTGGTACTTGGATGACGGGACGGTTATCGGGGACGCTGTTCAGGTTGCTAAAGCTCTTGACATCATCGGTTCGGAGGGTCCAGCCTTGGGGCTACGGCTTAATATTAGAAAAACTGAGGTATTTTGGCCGACATGCAACGAGGTGAAGGTCCGGCCAGGGCTGCCCACTGGGATTGGGAGGCCGGAGAGAGGTGTCAAACTGCTAGGAGGGGCAGTCAGCTGTGATGCCAGTTTTATTAGTGGTCTAACGGCTAAGAGGGCAACGCAAGCTGTTGACATCATGGGACACCTTCCTTTGTTGCGGGATCCTCAAAGCGAACTCCTCTTGCTTAAATCTTGTATGGGGGTTGCAAAGTTGCTATTTGGTTTGCGAACTTGCCAACCCCCCTTTGTGGATGATGCGGTTTCATGTTTTGATAAAGGTCTTCGAGAGGCAATAGAAGACATTGTCGTATGTGGGGGCCCTTTTTTTGGTGAACTCCAGTGGCGGATCGCGACCTTGCCAATGCGGCTTGGTGGGTTGGGCCTTCTGTCGGCCCGGGATGTGGCTGCCTATGCCTTTGTGGCTTCCAGGTCTCAATCTTGGGAGTTGCAGAACCACATCATACGCAACAGTGGGGTTGCTACCACTGACCCGGATTATGCCAGCGCCTTGGATCGATTGCATGAATCTCTCCCTGATTTTGATCTCGGCGGTTTCTCTAACAAGGACACCGCCCCCAAAAAACCACAGAAAACTTTTGCGAATGCCCTTTGTTGTCGAACCGCACAAAGTTTGGGAGAAGATTTCCATTTGTCCCCCCGCCAGAAAGCCGTCATTGAATGCTTACAGAGGCCTCACGCTCAGGATTTCTTAACTGTTATTCCTATTGAAGGTCTGGGTCAACGTATGTCAGTGGTGGAGTACCGGTCAATCCTTAAGTACCGTCTGATGATCCCCATGTTCCCGAATGATGAAACTTGCCCAGTCTGCCTTAAAGCATGCCTGGATAAATACGGGGATCATGCGTTACACTGTAGAGAGCTGCCGGGGTTTAAGTATCGCCATGACTTTGTTCGAGACGCGTTAATGGATATTCTCAAACGAGCAGGGATCTCGGCAAAGAAAGAGGCACCGGTTAATTTTCTTACGGACCCGGCAGAAGGGATGTCCACCCTACGCCCGGCGGACGTACTAGTTTTTTGTTGGGAGGGCGGGAAACATGCTTGTGTCGATCTCACAGGTGTATCCCCATTAGCTGGGTTGCGGGAAAATGGGTTTGTGGCGGGGCAAGCGGTTATGAAAGCAGAGTCAAAGAAGGTGGAAAAGCACGCGAAATCTTGTGAGGATAATCAGCATGCCTTTGTCCCCCTGGCGTTTGACACGTTCGGCTCCTTGGCGCCGGAGGCGGTTCGGTTCTTGGCTAGAGTTCAGCGTGTGGTCCACAGCAACTTTACGACTCCTCAGGGGCGAGGCTTTGTTTTTAGTAGATTAGGGTTTTCCATTCAGAAGGGGATGGCGGCGCAGTTTGTTGCCCGTCTACCTGCTATCTTTATGTAATTTGCCTTGTTAATTGGATTGTATCTATTTTTATCAAAAAAAAAAAAAAAATAGTTATATTATTACTTAAACTATTATGAAAGGCAAATACCATACAATAGCAAGGTAATTTTCAAAATGGTCCACTTTTGGAAGTTATACTTTTTATGTGTAATTAAAGTATTTGGAATATGCTATAATGGTAATTATAGTGTAAAAAATATTTACCAAAATTGACCATTGCCGTAACTTTAATTACCAGGTTGGCACATAAAATAGTATAATTATACGTTGCTATTATGTGGATATTTCCCGCATTCAAATGGGTTAATTCGGGTTGTGTTTTATCTCTAGCTTGATAAACGGGCTTATAAAAAAGTAGCTTAGAAATGGATCAAATGAGTGTAATGCCATTGAAAGTTTGTTCTATGCCTATCATTTTATTTAGAAATCAGATTATCACTTAAATTCTGATACACTATTTGTTATTAATTATTATTTTGAAAAACAATTTGGAAATTTAGGACTTGTGTTACGCGTGAACCCAACTTAGCCTGACACGTTTCAACCCACACCATAAATTTACCCGTTTAAACCCGAACTCGTTTTGCATCTTTCATTCGAATGACAAAAATTTGTACTTTCAGGCTATGTTTATGCATTGGATTGTCAAATTTAACTCAAATTTATTTCCTAAAAGAAAAAAACTTATTACTTAAGCAATATCTACATGTGGGCACGTTCAATACATAATCAATTTTAAGTAAAGAAGTGCATTAACACTTGTACATAGTGTTGTCCAGATATAGTGAGAGATAAACATATATAACAATTAAATCAACAAGTATATGTGTTTATGTGATTCTCCGGTCGTTCTCTACTTGAATTTAGTTTTGACCCCCTAAATGGGTTCACATAATGGTTTTTTTCTTCTTATAGGTAATTTCTGGCACGTGTTGTAAGAAACATTTGTTTGCAGTTATATGTTTTAACAATTATCATAAGAGGGTGTTTGCTATTGCTTAATCAAACTGCTTATCTGATTATTGTTTTTTGGAATAAACAACTTCAAATAATTTGGATAAACAAATCCCAAACACTTACAGTTTTTATATCTTACCATTCTTGATAGGGTTATCATTTTATTGATTTGTATTTATAAGGGAGGACATGTATCATTCTCTGATTCGCCCGGGTCATAAGCTTAAATTTCTTATTTTCACCAAAAAGATGCAACGTGTAATTATTTTTACTGATGGAAAAAGTCGAGTGTATAAAAAAAATTAATTTAGTTAGGCCATCCGTAGTGGTTTCACGCCCCGCCACGTTAGGGCCACATCAACACAGGGGCTTTCACTGCCCAGAATCACTAAGGTGCGCAGTGGTTTCACCGTATTTATTTTTTAATAATTAACTAAATTTTTATTTTTAATAAATAAAAAACTAAATTATAAAATAAAAAATACATTCTAAAATAAATAAAAAACCACTTACGTAACGAAAAATATTTTTTTTGAAAACAACTCCATTTTCGTTAAAATTTATACCTGGATGTTCAGAAAAATAAAATAAACAAGCCCGTGTATTTCATTTTTTTAATAATTACCGAGCATGAGTTATTTAGAAAAAACAAATTAAATCTTAAATAAAATATTTAATTAAAAAGAAAAGAATAAGAAATTATTAGGTGGCATATTTTGATTGGATGTAGAAATGGTGAGAAGCCCCTCTCCACTGTGAATTGCCTCAAGCCCCACCCCTTTTTGCCCCTTTCACGCCTAAAGGGGCGGTGTTTCTAGGTATGAAAGGGTGATGTGGCATTCACGCCCCCTTTCACGGGCTCCACTACGAATAGCCTTAATGTTGATATTTGGTAATTTGGTGGTTCAATTTTTCTATTGATGAAATTCCCCACCACATAAATATCAAAGAGAAACGGTGACTTTGATCCGATAATATAGGTTTGTTTGATTGCATAATGACATTGAGTAATAAATACTTTGTCTATACGTCGAGGATAACGACAATATTCATTATTATTAAGGTTTGTTAAGCAAAACCAAAGAGAATGAAAATGACAAAATAATAACTACAAAAATTTTGAAAGAAAGCTTGGTTTGCTAATTATTTTTGAACCGCACGTAATTTACTCTTATTAATTAAATCTAATAAACCTGCATACTGTATGATTTGAACCCTCACCAGTTGATGAAGGGAATACATTTATTAAAATTGGTTTTCTAAGAGTAAAACGGAATTAGTTATTTTGTCCTTACATTTAACCTAATTTGAGAAACTTTTACTTATCATTTTATAAAATGCATCTCAATTTTGTTTTCACAAGAATTCCTTTTTAAGTGTTTTCTCTATTATTTATTTGAATATTCGGGATTTATCAAAACTCGAACACATGATTATTTAATATTACAGTTTCAACAAAAGAAATTTCTACAACTCGTTTTACTAAACCGATTATATGATTAAATAAAGTATATAAAGTTGTCAAATTATGAAAACAAATAAATGAGAAAAAACATCTTGCAAACTAATAGTTCTTGGTTAAATTCGATGTACACCTCCAATTTAATGTTTGGCTATAAAGAAAAGAAACTGGTGCACATCTCTTCATTTCTAATGTGTGGATATAAATTCAAATATGATCATCTTCTTCCTAACCATTTAGGCCTAATCTTGTACCTAGTTAACAAAGCCCAATTGAATTACTCTTGATTGGTTTTTATATAAGATTTTTAGTAGTCATAATTTAAAATTAAACATTGCATATCTTATTTTTAAACGATATTAAAAAGTGCATAAAATCTTGTCGGTTTTATGTTAGGACGCATATGCCTAATACACAAGATGTGATAACGTTGTCATTGATATATAATCTAAAAAGTCAAACACTAAGCGATGTTATCAAGTATGCGTTTATAAACGTTTTAAATGCGGTACCACAATCAAGATTAAACACATAATTATTTGATGAAATAATGAATACGAATTATGCTAAATATTAATTATTATTATTTATAGGGAATAAAAATATTATTATTTGATATTAGAAATATCAAATAAATTAATAAACATTGGTTATAACTAATAACAACTATTTACCGTTACGTAAACATATATAATACAGTTTAATATTTGGGAAAAAAAATCATTTTATATAGTTATATATTTTATATAGTTAAAATCTGTAGCACTCGATCTCGACAACCGTATTTAAAAACTAAAGCTCAAAATTAAATATAAGAATAAAATTATTATGGACATTAAAAAATATTATTAAGGGTTTTTTTTAAATAATATTAAAAAAAACAGGCTAACGTCAGAATGGGCCAACAATGATGTCATCTGAACCGGAAACTAAGGGGCTGCAAATTGAACCTATGTCCAGCGGGTGTGAGAGTGGGTGGCGAACCACCAGGCCAACCCAAATGATGTTAAACAATATATTGAAAGTGTGCAGATAAAAAAACTGCAGGCTGCTGCACCACTTGGCGCAGCCTGAGTGGCCCAACCTGTTGTTGTCAATGAACAGTGATTTTTGTCACCGACTTTCGTATTTATTAGTTTGTATATATATTGCACACACATGTATATAATACATGATCTTCAAAATCATAAGCATAAACACATACTTCTTTGAGAAGGTGTTCCGGTTTCAATAAAACTCGATTTCTTAACTTAATGGTTCGTGGCTAGTATCCCCTTGAGCCTGATTGCTTTTGTGTAGATATTTTTAGATGGAGGCATCCGGTTCCTTCATCCACTACATTAACGAATTATCATATTCAACAAGGATTTGTTTTTTTTTAAATCCTAAATGGTTGTATTGTGTCGCGACTACATGGAATTGAATCAATGGAGAGAGATTTCTAATGGTACGTAGCTTCTGCTGCTGGAATGCCTTTTAAAACCGGGCATACAAATTCCAATTATTTTCTCTTAGAAATATATACTTGGTGGAGTTTAATCTGCTTGCTTGTGTAGGTGATGACCGCTTGACTAAGGCGCGACAAAGCAAAACCTCACACCTTCCATTCTTCATAATTTTCCAATATGAAAATATAAAAGTTTGTCCCAATGGGATTTTCATTCACATTTTTTGTCCACCAAGAGCGTTTTATAAAACTTTTTGACTCCCGTATTTACACTATCCTATTTTCTCATAATTTACAGGGTGCAACAAGCAATCAATATTTTACGATCAAGGGTGTAATACTCTTTAAAGCAACGGTCTCCAAAGATCCGGGTATGGTCTCAAGGCAACACGTCCATCCGTGTGCACGCTAAGGGTATTTGTGGTGGTTAGTTTGTGTGAGCCAAAAAGTGATGTCACATAAGCGTTACGCCGCCAGCTCAGTCACGCCCCTCCCTTCCACGCCCGGCCTAACATATCATTGCATGATAAAAAAAATTTTATAATCTTACACTTATAGTTGTATTAAAAATTTCAATGACGCATACAAATTGGATATGGTCTATAGACTTAACAAACCTTATTTCTTTACGTAAAGAAATGTTACAAAATTAATAAAACATATTTATAGCGACACTTTCAAGCGCATATGAATTTTATACTCGTGTGGCTTATAAATGCACACATCTTTCTCTAGAATAATACATGCAAAAATTATTATGATCTTTCATTTGCAAATATTTGTGGGTATAAAAGAAGTCATAAAAATTATGTATCTGAGTCAGGGCCGTCCCTGAGATTTCAGATGTCCTGTGTGACTAGTAAAAATGGGTCCCTAAAATATAAACTTCTATATAAAAAATTCATTAATAAGACGATAATTGTTATAATAGAACTGTAAACCGAACCCATGAAGTTGGAAATAATAGAACCGTAAACCGCATCGTGGTTTAACGATTCGGTACAAATTTTGTGGGTAGACCGAGTTGGCCCAAGTTGAACCAAGTTAGACCGATCCCAAATAATATTGACCGAGCTGAAAGAAATCGCATCGGCACACTACCGAGTATCAAGTACTTGGCCGCCTAGACCTAGTTTTATAACAATGGTTGTAGTAGATATTATATTTATATTCATTACCGGATGATGATAGTTTTTTATCGGACTAAAATGAATAAATAAAGTAACAACTTAAGAGAATAAATAAATTAAAAATCTAAACATTTTTCAGCTAAATTAAATTAACTAAAAAGGTATAAAATAAGTTATTAATAAAAACTCAAGTATAGCACAAGACTTATTTTATTTTTATTATTATAAATATTGATGAAGGAAAATTGAAGGCATTTAAGAAGGAAAAGCAGTGTAATACACGTGCCACTCACATCTATTGCTTTGGAAATGATTTATAAGTGGGTGGTTTAATTACAAAAAGATCCCTTCATCTTCTTCACTTCAATCTTACTGCAACTCACTATGAAAAAATTCCGATCAACATTTTTCACTTGTTTACTTCAGCTGTTCTTCTTCTTAAATCTGGGCCCCTCCTGAAACCAGGCCCTGTGCGGTCGCCCACCCGGCACCCCACAAGGGCCGGCCCTGATCTGAGTGATGTATTATTTAAGAAAATGGTTTGTATACCTTCTATATACTCTTACTTAGACTTAGGCCGGACCGCCACTATTTCAACATAAGTAGGAAAAAAATGAACTTATTAATTACGTATAAGCCTGGTAAAACGGGCAGGTTGGGTTGGATAACGGGTTAGAATGAGTTTGGGTCAGGACGGGTTATGACCAAAATAAGTTCGGGTCAAAACGGGTCGCTTTTAAAAAAGTGGCTCGGGTTGAAATGAGTTGTATTAGAGAAGAAAAGTATCAAAATCTGATATATATTTTTCCGCGGCTGGTGGTGGCGTTGCGGAGATGGCTGTCGGTGACAGTGGCGTCGTGATGGTGCAAGAGGCGGTGGGTGGTGGTGTCGGGGGTAATCTTAAGTGTTTTTCTCGCCAAACATGTCATTGACCCATTGTTACCCGTTTGAACCCATTGTAAATTTACATAGTTTTTATGCGACCCATCTTGACCCAAAATGTGTTAAGGTGTTACCCATTTCAGCCAGTTCTATGTTATGATGTTGCCTAAATCAACCCAAAATACAAAAATTATTCACTCAAACTAACCCATTTCTCAAACTTGAGGTCAAGATTGTGAGGTCTAATTACGTATATGTAATTTTGAATATTTTGCCACCACGAGAAAAAAAAAACTATTGGCATATTTTAATGGAAATAGATGATAACATACACCACGTACATTTGCTGCCTTCCTCAACCTTTGGGTAGGTTGTGGACAATACAATTTAAATTCCTTCGGTATTCTAATCACATTTGTATACTTTCTTAAACATCTATAAAAACTTATCTCTACACACAAATCCTACTACACAAAGACTCTTGAAAAACACCATTCTATAAGGCTTTGTTTGCACTATACTGTATGGCTTCAAACACTCCAGACTCAACTTGTCTCCCTCTACAAGAAACAATAATCCTTAACAACAAGACGGCCCGAGCCATAGAGCTTGTGATTCTTTCTCTTCTCGTCTCCCTACTTGTTTATCGAGTCGTTTATTACAAAGACCAAGACCAATACATCCCATGGCTGCTTGCGTTTCTATGCGAGTCATGGTTTACTTTCAACTGGATTCTTTGTATGTGTACCAAATGGGATCAATGCATCACGAAAACGTATCCCGAACGACTCTTGAAGAGGTAAATTCAACTTCAAAACTTTGTAATCTTGAGTGTTTGTTGTTTTGTTGATTTCGTGTAGATGATTTTGATAATCATCCATACTCGGCGTTGTGTTTTAGGGTAAATGAGTCTGAGTTTCCAGCTGTGGATATTTTTGTCACCACCACAGACCCCATCCTTGAACCGTGTATCATAACAATGAACACAGTGTTATCTTTGTTAGCGGTAGATTATCCGGCCGACAAGTTAGCTCTCTATCTGTCTGATGATGGTTGCTCGCCGCTTACGTTCTATTCCCTTGCCGAGACAACAAAATTTGCAAAACTTTGGGTCCCTTTTTGCAAAAAGTATAATGTTCAAGTTAGAGCTCCGTTTCGATACTTCAATTCGAAGTCCACATCTTTTGAAGATAACTCGGTGGAGTTCCAACAAGAATGGAAAAAGATGAAGGTAGTAATTTAGAATACTTTTTTAGTTCAAACTTTAAATATTTTTGTATATGTAATGTGTGTCGGGTTGAACTGATGAACCCCACTCATGTGTGTCGGGTTGAACTGATGAACCCCACAACAACCTTATATTCATGTAAGTCATCAACTCTAACCAAACATAACCCAGTGTAACCATTTATTTAAACAAGTCAAAAGGGTTGACTAAATTGCTAACGGGATATCAAGTTTTAATCAAATTACAAAAGTGTGATAAACTAGTTGTCATGTTGTAAATGAGTTATAATAAATAAGCTATATGGGTTACAAATGACTTTATAAAATATACTTTTTAATCTAATTTTAGTATAGCGTACGCGCTTAATTAAACAACCTAACACGGCCTGCGGTTAGACGTATAACTTATAGAAACGTTATAAAATTTGTGTTATAAAACCCATGTTAGTGACTTCACATCCCTTTTGTTTGCGTCTGATTTCAGAAGGAATATGGGGATCTTTACAAGAAGATCGATCTTGCAGCTCAGAGGCAGTTCCCATGTGATGATGATTCAGATTTTGTTGTTTTCTGTGGTGTCCACCGCTCAAACCATCCAACTATCATTAAGGTACTACGTCCAAGCATTCCCATTTGTTGTTAAAACACAAAATCTGGTGATATCATCGTAGGTATCAAATCTTGATCTGGGCCCAAATTTAACTGATAGACAAATAGATAGAGAAAGATTAATTAGACCGAACGTTCCGTGATCGTTTATGTGTGTTTATTTAATAAACAAACGAGCATGACTGTAAGTTGTTATTCACTAAATTCCGTGATCGTTTATGTGTGTTTATTTAATAAACAAACGAGTATGACTGTAAATTGTTATTCACTAAATTAAACGAACAAAAATGAACACATGTTAAATTCATTCATTTATGTCCGTTCGTTTATTTACGTTCATGTTTTTTAATTTATATGCTTTCACTTATTTTTGTTCGCTTACGTTTGTTTAAATATTCATTCAAAATTTTGTTACTAATATTAATTTAAAATCAATTTGGTTTTCATATTTTATAACACTTAAGCCTAATTTAAAATTAATTTGATATTTTTGTTTACTTTTGAAATATTGGATTTAAAGATGATGATATTTTATAATTCAATTTGAATATTTATATTTACTTTTACTTGGTATTCTTTTATGTTAGTTTTCATTCATTTATTTATGTTCGTTTATGTTCATTTGTATTCGTGCACCGTTCTTTTTTTTAATTTTCTTAACAAATGAACACCGAACAAGAAAACCTCTTCATATCAATGTTCGTGTACATTCATTTGTTCGGTTAAAGTTAAATGAACAAACACGAACAAGCCTCATCCGTGTTCGTTCGGTTGTTTGCATGCCTAATTATGATCGTAGATGCATAGTGAAACTTTTTCTGTTGTTTCCAAAATCGAGTAATCCTGACTTGAACCACTAAATCATCTTTATAACCAAACATATACTTGGAGAAACCTTGCATTTGATGTGATAATGCCAGTTTGGATGAATCTTAAAAAAATGTGGTTCCATTTGGTAATTGTTGCAGGTTATATCAGAGAACAAAGAAGGTACTCCGAACGATCTGCCTCATGTAATATACCTCTCAAGAGAGAAGAGCCCCAAACATCAGCATCATTACAAAGCTGGAGCTATGAACGTTTTGGTTAGTAAGCTTTATCTTTGTTTCCTTACACCTGTTCAAAAATAGTCAAACTAGATTTTAATAATCCAAACTATCACTCACATACTGACCGGTTCCAATTTAACCACTGGAATTCCTAACTTTCAGTAGCATAATTGTCAGAAAAACAAAATGATTCCTTATTCAACCCAAACCAAATATTACAAACCCTAAGTAGTTCAATACAGAATACAAGAACACGAAATAATAGATCTAACGAATAACAAGACTCAGACCACCATTGTGATAATCTGTAACACTAGATCTACTAAAATACACAAAGAAGAACCAGGTTTCAGCCATGGTGACGAAACCCTAGATTAGACTGTATGAAGACGAGAGGACTATGAACGGTTGAGTAAAAATGAGCGATCTGAGAAGACATATGGTGAAACCCTAGCTGCATAAGAGAAGACTCGTCCATCCTCTTCCTTTTATTCCAACAGTAATCCGGATCACCCATGGAGACCCATGACCCGTGTGTGTCTTAAAAGGCCAAACGGGTCATGGATTTGAAGCTTCTCAAAAACCAGCCATCAGCCCAATTAAATCCAGCCCACTTGAGTAGAAATCCAATCCAAGCAGGTATCCAGTTAAGATGCAATCCAGTCCAAAGGGCCCAAGATATACTCATTTATCATGCAAAAAAAATACCACATTAGAGATATTTATATACAACATGTGTTTATTATTGAATTGAAAGAATACATATATTTCAACAATAATCATAATAAATTTACAATGTTGAAAAATATTATCAATGTGTGTACCTAGTTTATTAACATTTTCTAAATGATGAGCAGGCTAGAGTCTCCGGAGTAATAACAAATGCACCTTTGATGTTGAATGTAGATTGTGATATGTATGCAAATAATCCGCAAGTTTTTCTTCATGCAATGTGCATGGTGTTTGGTTTCAAGAACGAAGAAAATTGTGCTTTTTTCCAGTTCCCTCAAGCCTTTTATGACGGATTGAAGGATGACCCGTTTGGGAATCAACTTGCTCATCTTTTTGTGCGTATATTTGCTTATTTTTCTGTTCTTAACATATTGTTCTTCTAACACCAGCCCAAAGATCCCAGCTTATCTGATTATTGCGACTAGAAGTCTAAATGATTATAAATATCAATAAATTTCTTTCAGAACGCACATCCAAACACCACTTAAGGCCTTAATTATTATATTGAGAAGAAACATATATATATATATATATATATATATATATATATATATACATATATAGGGGACGGTTCCACTAAAAAATGGTTTTTCGCTAAGAAATCCTATGAAGTGGGTCAAACGAACTCCGATTGAGATCATTCCAGCGGCGTTGGAACTGTCTTATCGAACCCTAACCCGGACCCAAAAACATAAACCCCCCTCCAACCCTACCCCAAAAAGCCTAAAACCACCACCCCACCCCCCAAAAACCTAACCCCCCCCACCACCCCAAAAACCTAAACACCCCACCCCCACCCCTCTAAAAAACCTAAACCATAAAATCTAAACCCTAAAAGCTAAACCCTAAGGCTAAACCATAAGGCTAAAACCCTAAAATTCAAACGTAAAATCTAAACCTTAAAAGCTAAACCCTAAAAGCTAAGATGGTAGAGTTCGACGGGACGGTTCTAACGCCGCTGAAAATGAGCTCAATCGGAGTTCGTTTGATATCGTTTCTTAAAGTTTTTGTCATTTCTTAGATTTCTTAGCGAAAAACTAATTATTATTTGAAAAACCCCCTATATATACACATATATATAGGGGACGGTTCAACTAAAAAGTGGTTTTTCGCTAAAAAATCCTAAGAAGTGGGTCAAACGAACTCCGATTCAGCTCATTGCAGCGGCGTTGGAACCGTCTCATCGAACCCTAACCCGGACCCAAAAACCTAAAACCCCTCCACCCGCAACCCCAAAAACCTAAACCCCCCTCCAACCCTACCCCGAAAAGCCTAAAACCACCACCCCCCAAAAACCTAAACCCCCCCACCCCACCCCCCCCCCCCTAAAAAAAAAACCTAAACCCACCCACCCACCCCCAAAAAACTAAACCCCCCACCAAAAAAAAAACCTAAACCATAAAATCTAAACCCTAAAAGCTAAACCCTAAGGCTAAAATCCTAAAATTCAAACGTAAAATCTAAACCTTAAAAGCTAAACCTAAAATCTAAGATGATAGAGTTCGACGAGACGGTTCCAACGCCGCTGAAATTAGCTCAATCGGAGTTCGTTCGATATCGTTTCTTAAGGTTTTTGTTATTTCTTAGATTTCTTAGCGAAAAACTACTTCTTATTTGATCATCCCCCTATATATAGGGGACGGTTCCACTAATAAGTAGTATTTCGCTAAAAAACACTAAGAAGTGGGTCAAACGAACTCCGATTGAGCTCATTCCAGCGGCGTAGGAACCGTCTCATCGAACCCTAACCCGGACCCAAAAACCTAAACCCCCTCCACCCGCACCCCCAAAAACCTAAACCCCCCCCCCCTCCAACCCTACCCCGAAAAGCCTAAAACCCCCACCCCCACCCCCCAAAAACCTAAACCCCCCCACCCCACCCCCAAAAACCTAAACCCCCCACCCAAAAAAAAAAACTAAACCATAAAATCTAAACCCTAAGTCTAAACCATAAGGCTAAAACCCTAAAATTCAAACGTAAAATCTAAACCTTAAAAGCTAAACCCTAAAAGCTAAGATGGTAGAGTTCGACGAGATGGTTCCAACGCCGCTGAAATTAGCTCAATCAGAGTTCGTTTGATATTGTTTCTTAAGGTTTTTACCATTTTTTAGATTTATTAGTGAAAAACTATTTCTTATTTGATCTTCCCTATATATATATATATATATATATATATATATATATATATATATATATATATATATATATATATATATATATATATATATATATATATATGGTGCATGAACTGATTACTTTCTAATAAATTCACCATAATTAATCAGTTTTAACCTTTTTTTCATGTTAAAATCAGTATATTGCAAATGGAATATCATCAATTCAAGGGACTCTCTACGCATGATCAAATTGTTTTCACAGACGAAAAGTTATTTATGGTTCATCTCCACATGATACAATAAAATCTGGTATATATACTTAGTTTAAACCTGTTTGCCACTTCATAGTCAAGTTTTTACTGTAAATGCATGTTTAACTGTTCATATTTTCTTTTATTAAACAGATAACATAAATAATGAAGATCTACATAAAATCTTTGGAAAATCAATTGAATTAAGAGAATCAGTTGCTCAGATATTATCAGAATCAAATTCGAAGATAGAAAATCGAAGGAGTCACTCTAATTTCATTGAGGCTGCAATCCATGTTGCAAGTTGTAGCTATGAGTATGGCACCGTCTGGGGCAAACAGGTGATTTAAAAGTAAAATGAAGTTACCTATTTACCCGTTCTTTTACCGTAGTTAAAGTTTAAATACTTAGGGTGTTCATTTTATATAGGGGCGCTTCAATGTAGAACATTTTTAAGTAGATAATTGCAAGAACCATATAAGTAGTGCATGACATATATAGTGGGAGAGAAAAACATAAACGGTTATGCAGTTACATAACCGCCTACGTATCACAGTTAAGTAATATGCACAAGTGTTTATGCTTTTTGAGGTTCTCAGAATTCTCTACTTAAAATTAGCTCTTAATATATATATATATATATATATATATATATATATATATATAGCGCGCGCTCACTCACACACACACACACACATATATACACACGCACGCACACACATTCATGTGCGCGTGTGCGTTTGATAAAATGACCAAAATTTGCAAAATATTCAAAAGATATTAAAGATGCATTGAGCATAGTAAAATCTAATTCCATATCATTTAAGAGATTCTGAAGTATATTCTCAGGTTGGTTGGCTTTATGGATCAGCAACAGAAGATATTCTAACAGGACTTAGTATCCATGGGAGAGGATGGAGATCCGTTATGACCTCACCTGACCCGCTTGCATTTCTTGGTTGTTCAGCCACAACATTCTCATCTTCATTAACACAACAGAAAAGATGGATCATGGGCCTTTTCGAAATCTTATTCACTAATAAAAACCCGTTGCTTCTTACTATAAAAGGAAACCTTTGGTTTCGACAGGCCCTTGGTTATTTTTATTTTTGTTTATGGGCAGTCCGTTCAGTTTACGAGCTATGTTATGCATCTCTTCCTGCATATTGTATCATCACAAGCTCACATTTCTTGCCCAAGATCAACGAACGAGCTTTTCTGATCTTCATGGGTATTTTTTTCATTTACAATCTTTATGTTTTATGGGAGTGTAAACGTGTAGGTGTATCACTTCATATGTGGTGGAATTTACAAAAAATGGGGAGAGTGAATGCTATGACAGCATGGTTATTTGGGTTTTTAAATGTGATTCTAAAGCTCATGGGTTTATCAGACACGGTTTTTGAAGTAACAAAAAAGGAACACAGGCCGAATAATGGTGATAATGATAATGAAGATGATAATGAAAGTGTTGGTAGGTTTACTTATGACGAGTCACTCATGATCATGCCAGGTGTCATCATTCTACTAGTTAACATGGTCGCATTGATCAACGGCATGTTAAGATTTTTAAAGGTTTACTATAGTGAAAACCGGATGGGGGTATTAGGGTTAGGGTGGGGAGAGATGTTTTGTAATGTTTGGGTGTTACTATGCTTCAGGGAATTCTTGAAAGGGTTGTTTGGGAGTGGGAGATATGGGATTCCGTTTTCCACGATTTGGAAATCAGGAGCTTTGGCTTTGTTGTTTGTGCAGTTATGTAGAAGATCATCTCAATTCTTTTAGATGTAATTAATTGTGATTTATGTATGATGTATCATTTGGATACAAGAATATTGTTATTTTTATCATATCTATACTATATAAGTAGGTTAAAATCCCGTGTAATACATTAGTAATTTGAATATAATGTTATATATACTTAGAAATAAAAAAATGTATTTCTTTAAAACTTGTTATTACACGGGTTGAATAAACTCGTTTATTATGCGTGTTGAATAAAATGTAATATGTTAATATATACACTCCCCAAAATATGTTTTTAAAAAATATACTTTGACTTGACAATTATATAATTACGTTAAGTTAATATATAAAACATTTTTTTTTCAACTGGGTATTAAATCTTTTTTATGTAATTGATAAATATTAATTTATATTAACTTTATTTGATTAATAAAGATCCATAAATTGATTTATATTAAATATTTAAAAAAATGTATTAGTTTAATATTATCATTAAATAGGAGAGAGAGGCTGGAAAACATACAACCAAAACCTTTATTTATTATATAGTATAGATAAATAAAGGTTTTTAGTGCCACGTGTCGCCTCCATATTCATTCTCATCATTTTTTTCCCGCCTATCTCTCTTATTTAATGCACTTCTATCTTTTAATTAAAGAAATTACTAATTATACTAATAAAACACATTTATTTTAAATTATACCTTATTATAATAAACTTTAAAATTTAATTATTTAAATTTTATTTCGATCAAATGAAAGACAAATTAAGTCAAATAGTAATTAATGTATTTTTAAAACCCAATTATATATTAATTTTTGCATATTTTAAGTTTGTTTCTATCCTTAGTATATGTAATATATTTTACACCTGTAAAATATATACATAAAGATTTAAAAAATTTATATATTGATATTTTTCACCCCGTGTGTAAACACGGGATCTAAACTAGTTAAGTAATACATTAACTGTTTTTTGAATTTTAAGAAGACAAAACTAGTATATGCATATATTAACTTGATACATTGTGAATCATCACCAAAGCTATGCGGCTGGTCGGTTTTATATGCGTTGTTTTTATATAAAGAGACCAGTGGTGTCTTTACTCTTTCAGAAAAAGTGCACTCGCTTTAGACCTTAAACATTTAGAGGCCTTCAAAAATGAATTATGGATTAGGGTTCTGGTGATGATTCACAATGATATTTAGTTTTACTTTTTCAATGTGTATTTAGAGCGTTACAAGCTCCGGTTCGTGAAATTTCAACTAGATTTATTAAATTTAATAAACATCAAACACGGTTTTTATTAAAATTAGAGTTTATACAGACATATATTTATTTTTTTGAATATCAAGAACTCCATATTTGGTCAAGACATAAGATTTTTAAATATTTTGTTAATTTGTAATATTTGTTAGAATGTTTCTTGATTTCACTTGTGTTAATTGTTTTCAATAATTTTTCAGTACAAATTTTGCCATGTAGTATAACATGGCGACTTCAGCGCAACGAGTTTGTTTGCTCTTTATGATTGTCCACTACTATAAAAACAGGCATTTGCTACGGCCAAATCTTAATTTACTTGTTTATTACGTAGTATAGATATATATTTATTATTATTATTATTTTCTTTCGGGTATTATAGTATTCACGCGTGATGACTAATGAGGTCCAAGCTCAAAAGTTCTATATTCACTCACGCATGATCACTGATATATAATTTATTTATTTTTTATTTTTATGAGTATTACATTAGTTTCCTATCTATATATCTTCACATCTTTATTTATTTTTAGTTCTTAAAAGAATAATAACCAAAATAAACGGGTTTCACATATACACTCATCTATGACTATGAATCAGATACTTGTAATGATTCACAACGGTTAACCATTATGAATAATTATTTTGTTAGATTTGCTCCCGGTTTTGCTACCGATATTATTAAATTATTTTTTTAGTATTGGTTTTCTTGATTTTGCTACATCTTTTCCTAAATTATTTTAGTTATTATTTTTTAATATTTATTCGCTACGGATTTTGCTACCGACTTTATTAACATATATTATTATATTTATCATTTTGATTTTGCTATGGATTTCGATTGCGACGGAATACCGTAGCTAAAATGTAGCAAACTGTATTCGTAGCTAATTCGTAGCAAAATTTGCGACCGATTTTGTCCGTAGCAAAAATTCATAACAAATGCCTGTTTTGTAGTAGTGGTCTCAAATCTTGTAATGACGGTAAGTTATTATTAGGATTATAAGCAAAATAATTATGTTTATTATGAAAAGGCCCCAATTTTAGTATTCCCTTTAGATTTTAGAAAAAAAAAAGTTCTATGACATCTCCACTTCATATAGTTAAATGACAAAAACATAAATGAACTTTTCGTCAAAATCTCCCACAAAAAGTGGATTTAAATTTTCTTTCCTTCACAACTATAATAATAATAATTTAAACAAGTTATCACCTTAAGAAAGAAAAAAAAATGAAGTTAGTGACTAATATTTATTTATTTAATTAATTAAGAGTTGCAGGCCTAATGAAGCATGTCTCTTAGATGACACCATCATATATTATGATGATCCATTTTACAGTATATTTTCCTATAATTGAATTGTTGTTTCTAGTTTTTCAAAACTTTAATTCAATGTTTTTATTAGGGATGAGAAGAAAAATGAAACATAATCGAAAGAATTCAGAAAACCGAATGGAAATATCATAATCAAGGTTCTTTTTATTACAGTATTTTATAGTTCGGTTATAATAATCGAAATGTGCAAATTAAACTGTCATTAAATCAAATTTAAATTTTTTATATTTATAGTCTGTTGAAGCAAATTCCGGTCACTCGGGGTAGGGCTGGCAATTTTAGGCACGGACCTTTTAACACGACTCGACACGACACGTAATTAACATGTCTTGTGTTTGACCTTGATAGGTTTCGTGTCTTAAGCAGGTCAACACGTTAAGACATGGTTAAATTCGTGTCTAAACAGGTTAAAGACATGTTAACCTGTTAAGACCCGTTAGTGACATGTTAACATTCTATTTGCATCCAGGCCCAGCCCAAGTCCAACACTCCAACCCATCTTTAGTCTTTACACTTACGCCGCATCCCTAACTCCCTAAGTCCTGACCTAATTTTGGAACTTACACATCATCCTCACACCTCTCCATCGTTGATCGTCCTTACGACGCTCACGACCTTCATCTCCATTCAAGTACTGTAGACTTCACTCCAATATCCACCTTCACTCCACCGTGCGGCTAGTCATCTCCATTCACGACGGCTCCTGTCCATCGTAGATCTAATTATTAGAGGTTTAGTTTTGGACATCTCGTGCAGGTACTGTAGATTTCACCTATTTGAAATTGATTAGGTTTAGTTTTGGACATCTCGTTAATTCAAATATTGTCTTATCATGTGGTTGTAAATTTTGAACCATTTATCGTATGGAACACTACAGGTCATCGTGCCTTATCGTGTCGTGTCTGACCTGTTATGCCAGCCCTAACTCGGGGTTCCAACCAGATGTTTCAACAGGATGGAGGAGACAATCTCATCTCGGATCGTTGGTAGAGTCATGTTATTCCTCTTAGATCATTGAGTTCTATTCACTTATCACTCTTAGAACCCGCAAGCTTCAGAGTGATTTCATACCTGGGTCACGTTAACCCTGAGTGACCGTCGTCACCCCTGTCCCGAATGTACAACCAATAAACCATTGATAGGCCACAAAGACACTACTCATGTTGTTCTTATAGCAACTATTGCTCGTTGTCCATAATCTATCATAAGGCTGGAAATTATATTCCCAAACTTCAGTCGTCAATTCCATTCATTCGACAGATTTGATTTGTAATGACTACTTTAAAACATTTTCTCGTTTTCCTTTCGTAAAACATCTCATTCGTTTATAAAACCCTTTTTCTTTCATTTCAAAACCATTTCTTTATAAACATTCCTTTTTCATAAACATTCATTTCTTGTTTCAAACCATCATTCCTTTCATAAACCGTTCGTGTCATTTCATAAACATTTCATAACCGTCTCGCAAACATTTCATCTGAGTATGCATGTCATCCTAGAAACAAGTAAATAGGGAATCTTGACTCACATGTTATGCTATCTAAATCTCTCTTACCAATTCTGTCTAAAAGCCTTACCGCCAATCTGAGTTAATGAATAACACATCAACTACTAAACTTCTAAGTCTTAAGCGAAACTAAGTCAGTTTAGCTTGCTAGTTTCGCCTGTTATACCCTAGCGAAACTAAGCGAAGTTCGCTTGCCTTACTCATAGCGAAACTATTAATTTCGCTTGCTTTGCTTCAGCAAAACTGTTAAGTTCGCTACACAAGTTCCAGGCGAAACTAGGTTGATAATAGAATTATTTGTTTTCACGTTGTAACCTCTCGTTATTAACGCGCGACTGATTCCTATCGAAACCCTAATTCTTAAATCCCCGCTACTACAATCATCCCTGTAACACCCTTAGTTTTAAACATCGGTTATAATAAACGTTTACACACGCGGAAGCATTTATCCCAAGATTTTTTTTATACTCTTCGCGTACCGTGAAGGAGCCCCAAAGTTGCCAGCCGAGAAATTTGTTCTTTGCGTACCGTGAAGAACCCCCTCCCAGTCTTCGCGTACCGCGAGGACACCCAGTAAACAGAAAATTAGTTTTTTCTCCCAGTTCCAACACTTAGCCAAATTTTCAACTTTTTTCAATCCTTCAAGACACCAAAATTTTCCCAACACTTGGGTTTTTGATAAAACATTCAAACAACATTCACATACACCAAAACACAAAATTGGGTATCAATTTACATCCTTTTTAAGATTTTCTAATTAACCCCTAAAAACTATCATATACGCATACGAGAACCCGCCAACGCCTTGGACTTGACTTTGACTACATCGGAGCTTTTCCTACATAACACCACATATATCACCATTAGTAATGAAGATAAAACATAACAAACAAGTAAAATATACTTGTTTTCACCCATTCACCCATTTGATCCGTTTCCACCCAATTTGCCATTATACTACATATCACTTGCATATCACCTTACAAGTTTCATTCTTTTCAATTAACATTCACAATTAACGCATTTCCACTTCCACATTGGCACATAGGCCATAACTTCATCACCACATTTCCATTATGATTCTTAGATCATAACTTCATATTCACATATCCATTATGGTACTTAGAGCATAACTCCATATCCACATATCCATTATAGTATTAAAACTATAACTACATTCAATCACTTATCCGGACACCTCTATACACATTCATATCACACGACACATTATGCAACTTAACACATTATGCATACAACATTGCATATAACCCATTTTTTTATCAATTACTAAGTAAGTGCAAAAGCACTTACCTTGTGGATTTGAAGGTCCCGATTCCACTTCACGTTTTGCAATTTGATTACCTAAACACATTCATCTAGTTTAGTAATCTAACATACAACAAAATCACATTTTAATTGGGTTCACAACCCAATTTCTCATTTCCAACCAAACTGACCCATTTGAGTTATACTCATATCCAAACACCCCCTTTCACCCCAAACTCACCTACTTGAGTTTCATTATCCTGACATTAACACTAATTTTTCATTCAATAATTATTATTAGGTTAAATTGGTGTTTGTTCAAGTGTCTAACATCATACAAACACTTAATCATCATTAATTCAACATTCTATCATCATAATCCAAACACCCCCAAATTTCTTCATATGAACCCAAACTTCTCATAATCATAATCAAAGGGTTCTATGATGTTAATCACCATTATTTACCTTTAGTTTAGCTAGATTATCAACAAACTAACACTAATTAACCACATGCATCATAAATTTCGGATTTCACCCAAAACCCACCAAGAACACATCAATGGTGAAATTAAAAGGAAGATAATCACTTACTTGATGTTAGGAAGGTGGTGTGTGAGCCAAAACCTTCACAAAACAAGCCTTAAATGCACGATTTAAGCTTCAATTAGCTTTCTCCTTTTTCTCCCTTGCTCAAGAACGAGCCAACACCCAAATAAGGCTAATTTTGACTTTCACTAGTCAATATGGCGGATTTTTTCCATTTTACACTTTTAGCCCCTCAACTTCCATTTCACCCATTTTCATTCCAAAATTAGTTAAAAAAACTAATATAAACCAATTACTAACTTGAAACCCAATTGTTTCAACTTATTTCTAAAATATTATTTTCACCATAATATTTATTAAAATATATATATATATATTTATAACGAAATCCGGATTTTGGTTCGTTACAATCCCCAAACCGTATTGAGGACGTCTAAGTTGTAAAAATATATTTATTTAATTCTAACGAAAATCGGATAGAGTTCCGTTTGTTTTTAGTCTAAACCCGACAAATCGAATTGTCTAATTCCCATCACCAATTCATAACCGATAATCCATATCAATCGAGCTTTAACTACTAGCATTGATAACAACTTAACCATTACGTTGACAAGTTACCTTTATCCAAAAACAATTAATCTTTGTCGGTTATTGTTTGTCAAATAAAATAATCTTTACACGTCCTACTCAAGTACGATATTCATAACCCGATCCAATAATCCAATTAACATTCTACGAGTTTAGGAATTATACCTTCTCGAGCACGAACCCGCAATACGAGACTCGACCTGATCCGCTCTTTTTAACTAGGCCCGTAACTAGACCGAGCGGACTCCGAATCGGGTGATTCGAAAGCCTACGGTCTCGTCTCATTTGCCGGTTACATTTTCAAGCAATACCATCGTCTTCTATACCTTTCAAACACCACCATCTCCACTACCGCGAGCTACTAACCACCATCGTCTCCTCCACCGAAGAACACCACTAACCACCATCAACTACCATGAACCACCATTACGCCATAACAACCAAGGTTACCACCACCGTGAGGTCACCACCACCACTACCTTCATCTTTTGGAACTCCTAACAACACCCTCATCGTGAAATTGTAATCCCACCTTCACACCCATCCCGTAGAACCAACACCATCTCCACCGTGAGATCCGTACGACCACCATCACCGTGAAGCTTACCCCCACCGCCGACCACTATCAGCCATAACAGCCACCGCAGGTCCGTTTGCTGTGAAACACAGTCACCATCCAAACCATCATCGACTGTTTCCAACATTAATACCATATCACCACCGTTCACCTCCAACCACCGTTAACCACCACCACGAACTCACCTTCACCGACACGACCGACTTCCAACCGCTCCAACACCCGCTGTCACCATTGTAGTCATGCCACAATGAAGCTACTGCTGCTGCCAGAGCCATGGCAGCAACCCGTACATCCCTCGTTACAGCCCTCATTGCTTATGAACCACCATCGCCGTCGTGAACTCCCTCCCAGACTCTTCACCGCCGTCGTTGAGATGTACGCGACCCTGCTACATCTCGCTATCGTTTCTCTCTCACTGGCTTTCTCCTTTTCCGACATGGCTGCCACCACCGGAGTACACAGCCAGATGTCGTGAGCTGCTGTACGTTGTCATCTCCTTGTGCTTCGAGACAGGGATGAACTCATCCGTGTAACCCGAGCTAGGTGCAAAGCTAGCCGGCCGGATTAGGGTTTTTTGGTGGAGGTGGGGTGTTGGGTTGCAGCCGACGAGGAAGGAAACTGTAAAGAAGCATGTGGCGACTGCAACCATGAAATTGGTGTTTTTGGTTCTAAATTTTTTTCCCTTTGGTCCCCTACTCTATGCAATAATTACGTTTTAAACCCCAAACTTGAATCTTGTAATTTAAATGATAGTAACTTTTGGGATGTTACAGTTTTTCAGAACATTAAGTGTGAACTATAATTCATTCCCGCCGGTCTTTTCGTTTCTGCTTGCGCTTGTGGCAAGCCTTTTCCTAGCCTGTAGGTTCACTGCCCGTAGGCAAATGTAGACGGGGCACGTGGCCATATGGAGATAAGGCGCGCAGCCGGTGGATGCTTGTGAGGCGTCCAACCCTTATATTGAATATAATTTGTTACATATTATATAATAAATATGATATATAAATAAAATTTGTATCGAACCATCGTCCTTGAATAAGGATCATATGATGCGTAAAGAGGGAATGTCCGCAACGTACCATTGCTCCGGTGATTACGACTTCAGTAATCACGGTGTCATGCCATGCATTTCCCCTAGTTCAATGATGCAAAATATGCTACTAAGATTTTCTAAAGTCTAATCAAAATTATAATCTCTCTTTACAAGTAGTCATCTTTTCTTATGTGTATGAGCTTAACATGTGTATATGTTTAAAAAAATAAAAATACAAATATATTCGTAATGTAAGACACGATTTAATATGTGGCTCTTATAATCATTTATCTAATTATTAAATGATCAAATATAATTATTTATTTATTTAATAACATATGGCTAGTAATTAGTTAATGGGCCTAATTACTCTTAATGGGCCACTAATGGGTTTTCCTTTGGGTGTACATATAAATAGAGAGTTAATTAGAGAGAATAGACTAATAATTCTATTCTATCACCACTAACCAAATCGTCTCTCTCTCTCCAAACCGTGAGCTCTCATTGAACTCACCTTAGCCATCCTAATCGTACACCCTAAACGGGAACCCAATCCAGATCAGAGATCATGATGTCTTCCCTATCATCGGTGAACTTAGCATGTATGATTTATATATTGTTTTCCATTATTTAGTCACAAAAACTGATCAACATGTGGTATCAGATCAGATGTTGATAAATCAGTTCTTGTTTCTTTCCCTAAACTGGAATTAGAATCGGAGAACAAAGTTCTGTTAAAAACCATATAGAAAATCGTTTTTATTTAGCTTCACGGTTTCTGTTTAACTATAATATCACGTTTTTTTGATCTCATAAAACCCGAGATCCTTATTATTTTTGAAATCTGTTAAATATTAATGTTCATGATTTCGATTTCAGTCCTGAATCTGATATTATTGAAGAACAGATTATCTGATGTTCATAAGCTGTTCTTCGTGTTCATCATTATTTTCGATGAAATCCCCTTAATTTGGGATGAATAATGATTTTGATTGTGTTTTTCCTAAAATCTTGTAACTTTATCTCCAAGATTTTGAATTAAAATATTATTTTATTATTTTAAATAAACTTGGATATACTTAATAACTTAAAAGATTTTCGAAATTTAAAAGATACAATGAAATCCCTTAAATTTAGCACTGCCTTAGAAGGTCTTAACATTCACGGTTTTGGACTCTCACGGTTGTGTTTACGGGTTTCTACTTCACGGTTTTAGAGATTCACGGGTTTTATGCATAACTTCACGGTTTAACAGTTCACGGTTTAACAGTTCACGGTTTAACAATTCACGGTTGAACAGTTCACGGTTTATGAACTGTTTCCGTGAACTATATAGGAGCCGTGAACCTTTGCTGAACCGTGAACCCCTTACTGAACCGTGAACCTTCCTTAGTCGTGAACTTTTCCTTAAGCCGTGAACCTTACCGAACCGTGAACCCTTACCTGATCCGTGAACCCTTAATGAGCCGTGAACTTTCACCTGAGCCGTGAACCCTTATGAGCCGTGAACCCTTATGAAACCGTGAACCTAGCCTTATTTCCGTCTGCCTTAGTTTAAGTTACCCCATAGACACTCTAAGTTCTTCTTTAGCAATTAGTATCTTAATTTTCTCGTATAAAATCCACTGCAGCCCCTAACTAGGGAGTCGAAACTTTGAATGGCACGAACTTCTCTGCTTGGAAAGATTCACTGATGCTGTCTCTCGGCATGATGGAATTCGATCACGCACTCGACAAGCCTGCGCCTGCTGATCTTACTGACAAAAGCACTCCTCAGGACATTATAAAGCATGAGAAATAGACGAGGTGTAACCGCATGGCTCTTATCCTAATGAAGAACTCCATCAGTCCGATCATCAGAGGAGCTATACCTGATTCTAAAGATGCCAAGACTTATCTAGCTTCTGTAGAGGATCAATTCAAGGGAACTTCTAAGGCGCATGCTAGCACTCTTATTCTGAAGTTGATGACTACAAAGTATGACGGGATCAGCGGTATTCGTGAGCACATTATGATGATGAATGACATGCCCCGTAAACTCAAGGGTTTAGACATGGAAATCAGTGACGGTTTTCTAGTGCACTTTATTATGACATCTCTTCCTAAGTCTTTTGAAGCTTTCAAGATCAACTACAATACACAGAAAGACAAGTGGACGATGAGTGAGTTGATTGCAATGTGTGTCCAAGAAGAAGAGCGTCTGAAGCTAGAGAGACCAGATGTTGCTTATTTCACGACTACTGATTCAAAGAAGAGGAAGGGCAATTTTCGTAAGAAGGAATCTTCTAAGGTCCATAAACAAGATACGAGTGGTGATTCCAACTTTAAGAACTTCAAAGGGAAGTCTCACTGCAAGTTCTGCCGCAAGGCTGGACATAGGCAAAAAGACTTCCCAGATTTTAAGGAGTGGCTGAGCAAGCGAGGTAATAATCTTTACATGATACTTGAGTCCTATAATTTAAATGTTCCAACTAATACATGGTGGTTTGATTCTGGTTCTATGGTTCATGTAACCAACTCACTACAGGGATTCCTTACAATCCAGAAGCTGGAAAGAAACCGAAGAACACTTAAGATGGGGAATGGAGAAGAACTAGTTGTCAAAGCTGTGGAAACCTTAGAACTAATTATGAAAATTGGTTTATGTATTAAACTTTATGATACCTTATATATTCCTGACATTACTCGGAATCTAGTATCAGGACCAAAGTTAGACATTGACGGTTTTGTTTGTTCTCATGGTTATGGCAAACTTTCTATTATGTTAAATTCCCAAGTGTTTGGACGTGGTTATTTGGATGATAGTCTCTATAGATTAGAATTAGATGATGAATTTTTCAAGTCTTTGCTATCATATAATATCAATGAAAACTCAACAAAGACTAAACGAAAGCGAGACTTAGAAGCTTCATCCATGTTGTGGCATCAACGCTTAGGTCACATTTCACGAGATCGCTTATCTCGACGTGTGAAGGATGAAGTGTTACCATCTCTCGATTTCAATGATTTTGAAACATGTGTCAAATGCCTTAAAGGTAAAATGACATCAACAAATAAGAAATGTGCCACTATGAGCTCTAATTTATTAGAACTCATTCACACTGATATTAGTGGCCCTTACCCCGTTGCTGGTATAACAGGACATACTTAATTTATCACTTTTATCGATGATTATTCTCGTTATATGTACTTGTATCTTATTAAAGAAAAATCTGAATCACTTGCGACTTTCAAAGATTATAAAACTGAAGTTGAAAAACAACTTGATCTTCAAATAAAAGTTATGAGATCAGATAGAGGAGGTGATAATTATGGCAGACATACTGATGTGGGTCAGGCTCCTGGTCCATTTTATGAGTTTTGTAAGGGCCAGGGGATCGTGAACCAGTACACCATGCCGGGTACTCCTCAGCAGAACGGTGTTGCTGAGAGAAGAAACATAACCCTAATGAACATGGTACGGAGTATGTTAGCTAACTCAGGTTTACCCTCATTCCTCTGGACCGAGGCCTTAAAAGCAGTTGTTCATATACTCAATAGAGTTCCTTCAAAGTCTGTTCCT
Organism: Smallanthus sonchifolius; assembly: GCA_023525975.1. Taxonomy (NCBI): domain Eukaryota; kingdom Viridiplantae; phylum Streptophyta; class Magnoliopsida; order Asterales; family Asteraceae; genus Smallanthus; species Smallanthus sonchifolius. The sequence continues at coordinate 2,850,222 of CM042024.1, read as the reverse complement.
AAAACTCCTTATGAACTCTGGACAGGAAGGAAACCGAGTCTTAGATATATGAAAGTATGGGGCTGTCTTGCCGAAGCTAAACTTTATAATCCTTTCTTAAAGAAACTTGACATGAAAACTATCACTTGTTACTTCATCGGTTATCTCGGTCACTCAAAGGGTTATAAATTCTATTGTCCTTCTCACGTCACTCGTATTGTAGAAACCAAGCATGCCAAATTCCTTGAGGATTTTAAGGTCAGTGGGAGCAGTGAAAATCCTTATCCAGATTTAGAAGATGTACAAGACGCGGGGGGGGGGGGGGAGAGAGATTCGTCGCTTACTATACCTCCGATTACTCCTCTTGAACACCACGGTGCACCGCACGTCACTACACCACCTCCTCCACACTAAGATCTTAATGCTACTCCTTTTATACCAGAGAATGAAGGCACATCAAACGACCGACATGAAGACAATGCCGAACCCGATAATCAACTCAGGAGGTCGTCTAGGTCCAAAAGGCCTACTAACTTTGATGATTATGTCACCTACCTGACTGAAGCTGAAATGGATGTTGAAAAGTTTACAGATCCTACTTATCATGAAGTCATTAGCAGTGATCAGTCTTCTGAATGGAACAAAGTTATGATTGATGAGCTTGACTCCATGAAAAAAAAATGATGTTTGGGATTTAGTTGAATTACCCAACGGTTCTAAACCCGTAGGATGTAAATGGGTCTTCAAAACTAAACTAGATCCGAATGAAAACATTGAACGCTATAAAGCGAGATTGGTTGCAAAGGGTTTTACTCAGAAAGAAGGAATCGACTATCAAGAGACCTTTTCTCCTGTTTCTCGAAAGGATTCATTAAGGATCGTGATGGCCCTAGTAGCTCACTTTGACTTAGAGCTACATCAGATGGACGTCCTGCTTCAACCCGTATATGGATTTCTTCAACTTACAGACTAGATGTTCTTGACCTTCAGGTTGAAAACCTTCAGGCTGTTTCATAAACACGTCTTCATTCAAGGCGCCGTAAACAGTTTACCGCTAGCACAGACTAACCATATAATCTTCAATTCAATTAAAAGTTTAAAACCGCAACAAGAAGTGAATTTGGTAGCCTTGTTTCTACAATCAAATGAATGCAAATCAAATCAATAAAAAAAACAAGATTCATAATAAAATCACAGATTCACCAATGAAGCAAAGTTTAAACTGGATCTCGGGCGATCATCTTAGCCATCTATATACACTATTCTCTTGCCGTTAAAAAAAAGGAACACACTATTCTCTTAATAATCCAGATCAAAAGCATACAAGTGGTACAACAAGAGGATTAATAATGTCATTAAACCATGTAAAACTAAACTCAAAAGCCTAATATACCTAATGTACACATGAATCTCACCTTGGTCTTTAACTGTGAGACGAGCCAATATCATCGGGCTTTGAGGGAACTGAAAGCTCGTTTTTAAGCATGAATGACAGGTCATGCATCTGTGACATCAGCATTTGTACATCATCTTTTAGACTTGCGGTTGCATTAGGGGTAATTTCGTCATTCTTTGATCCCTCCACATTATCTCCAGCTTCAGTATTAGCATTCCTGGATATGCAGGTATTTAGTGAAAGTGAAAACACTACAGCCTACAGGCAAGTTTCTGTTAAAAAGATGATATTGAATTGTTCTTTTGTTTATCAAAAGAAACATGTAAAGATTCAGCTTTTAATAACACCAAAAAGAGGTGTTTCTTTTAAATATTTTTAATTTTTTAAACTTGAGACAACACTGAAAATACTCCTGAAAAAAAATTGTTTTTACCTGACTGCTGTAGATGCTTCTGAAAAGATATCATACGCTGCCCGAGTATCATTTGAATTTTTGTCACCAGAAAATATATCGGACTGCAAGAAGTTGCCAAAATCCACTTCCTGTGAATTAACTGCAGATTGAAACAAATTTAATTCCGACATCTTTTCACTAGTACCAAAATCCGCTTTCTCGTTGCCACTTTCTTTCCAAGAATCTTGATTACCAGTTGAGTTTGTGAAATCATTCCATTCACCAAACCCATCATCATCATCATCTTTGCTGACCACAATACTGGGAGTAGAACTAGAACCACCAATCGCCCACTGACTATTTTGAAACCAGTCAGTAATGTCTGAATGGTGTTTGTCTGAATTATCAAGATCCGGCTTTTCAGACTGAATCAAGTCATTTGCATGTGGTTTACTATCAAATAAATTATCTTCTTTAATGGTAGCCGTGGTGTTGTTGGTACTAACTTTCTGCCAGTTAGTATCTTCAAACCAATCTGTTGATATGTCATTTGGATTATCCTGTAAGGATCCATCGTGTAATGTGTAATTATCATCTTTAATGGTAGCCGTGTTGTTGGCACTACTTTTCTGCCAGTTAGCGTTTTCAAACCGATCTGTTGATGAATCATTTGGATTATCCTGCAAGGACACGTCATTTAATGTGCTTTTTACACTACTTTTCTGCCAATTACCATCATTAAACCAGTCTCCATCCACATTTTTTGAGTTAAAATCGTTTAGATCACCAGATAAACCATCTTTTGCTTGAACAACTGAATCCAACTGCTCATTCTGCTGAAAAGTTGCAGAACCCATGTTGGCAAAAAGGTCATCTTGAAACGGGTCTGAATTATCATTCGGTTTTTTGAAATCAAAGCTCTCTGTCTGTCCAAAAGCCACATCCATGTGGGCAGACAGGTCCGCTTCAGCACCTTCAAATAGGTCAACTGATTCGAGCTTCTCATTTTCCTTTTTGGTATCTGCAAATTGAAATTCTGCATTCCAATCAGAAGTAATATTTTCTTGACCCTCAATAATCCTATGTTGATCTGCTTTACTGGCAACTGGTTGTTCTTCGAGTACATCATCAGACGCAATTGCACTCTTTTGCATTGACTTTGAAAAGAAGTGGTCAAAATCGGTTGTACCAAGATCTAAAGAACTGTTATGTTCAGAGGTTTTGATATTGAAATTATTTTCAAGTTTTTCAGGCTCATGCTGCCATGAAATTTTCAAATCTAGAAGCTCAGATAAAGTTAACTCGTCTTCTGCAGGACTCTGCCCTCCGTTTATTTCACTTCCTTCAGCTAATGACCCGATTCTTTCCTAAAAGTACATTAAATTGTATGTGAAGGCCAATAATGGAACTAACACAGGACCAAAAATGAGCATCAAAACAACACCTGATTGTAAAATTCAAGATATCATCATAACTATCATCCTAAATTACTACTTAAATCCGCATCCTAAATTACTACTTAAATCCGCCAGGATGAGATGATCAGTACTCCTGAACATGCAAAGAGAAAGATACACACTTCTAGAGTAAACAGATTATTCAACTAAATCTACCTTATTTGAATCTGGGAGAAGAAATTGCAACACTTGAAAATGTGGATTCAGATTGATTTCACTTTCAAGTTGCACCAATCAGGAAGTACAAACTCAAATCATAATAAGTTTTTAGATAGTGTTTCATGTCTTGCTCTTTAGTTTATAATACCAAATTCATGTTAGGTTGTATGATACTTAAAAATTAGGCAAACTGGATTTTGATAGTCCAAACTATGACCATTGGCCGATAATAATTTATACCGGCAATTTGACTGGTGACAGTGGGCAATCCCAGTAGCATAATCATCACATATTTACACTCGATTTATACTTGATTTAGCTCACAATGATGATTATGAATGAAATAAAGACGCATATAAGCGAAATTGAGTGGAAATGAAGTGTAAATCTATGATGATTATGATATTAGGATTGCTCTCAACAACGAAAGTGAAAGTCAAGACTCAAGACTGTCACCGGTCAAATTGCGAGTATGGATTATTATCGGACACTAGGTCATACTTTGGATTATTAAAATACAATTTGCCTAAAAATATAACATCCATGAAGATGAACAATAATTATTGGTTACTGCATATTAGGTTAGCAGTAGTGCTTTAACTAATTAGCAAATGAAAAACTAAATAAGAGGCTTCAGATCTAACTTTAACTAAAAAGAATCATATAAATATAGCTTCATATATGTTAGAGCAAGTATATTTGCAACAATGTGCTAAAATAAGGATGAATATCAATGAAATTAAGATATATAAAAGAGAAAAACCCTAACCGATCCGTTGAAGTTCAATGATTGAAGTAACCAGCTATAACCATGGGTGGAATTGAAGGAGATAGGGTCAGGATGTAGATCCTTCTTCTGGTTTTCCCCACAGTAAATGCAAATCAGTGACTGTAAGCCTCTCAGGAGCTTACCTTGACAGCTTTTGCATCTCAGGTACGACGGAGACGGGTCTAAGGAGGATATCGACGCTTCGACGGTAGAAATGGACGGTAAAGTTGTGTATTTCCGGTCAAAAGATGACAGTCCGGCGGCTGCTCGGAATCCGATCTGAGCTTTATCGATGAGATCCGTCGGTATATCGAAGTCCATTCCGATCTGCGAGTGTGTGAGTACGGTGATTATGTTCAAAAATCGGATGTGACTTTCACTCTGGAGAATCTCAGGTGGAAGTGGCGGTTGCGGTTGCGGTTGCGGTTGCGGTTGCGGTGGCGGCAAAGTAGTTTGTCGTCGGAGTTCAGTGATGGGCTTTAGGGTTATTCAGGCTGTTGTTCTGCTCTGTATTCCCCTGCTATTTAGATCAATTTTTTTTATCAAACCTTGACCCTAACTCATGATTTAAAAAAGAGTATAATCATAAATTTTTGTATTTGGATAGTATTGCTAATAATAATTCTTTTAACAATAACTAATGGTATTTTAATTTTGTAATATACTTTATTATATTTTTCTTTTGTTAAAAAGTAGACAACAAATATAAAAATATTTGTAACACCCAAATATTAAAAACACAATTTAGTTTAAATGAGAAAAACAGTCCTAATTAAAAATTTTGATGATCAAAGACATAACATGTTTAACCCAAAAGATCATATCCACATACAAGTTTACTTTGAAGTTCACCAAACATAGGTTTCCTCACAAAGAGGTATAATCAAAACAACACAAAAGACATGTCAAAAGTCTTCAAATAAGAATCCAATCCACGTGACTTGTAATCCCGAGTTTAGATCGGAGTTTTTCCTACACCAAAAACACCCAAATAAAACCCCCCGGGTGTATAACCCAAAATACGCCAAAAATCCCAAAATAGGGTGTAGCATAGGGCGTAAGGCAGAGACCCAGGGCATAGCCTACCCCCCCCCCCCCCCACCAGGCGGGCACAACCCAACTATAAGCCAAACTCCAACTTATCCAACCCAACAACCTTGATTCCTAGTGTAACAAGCATGTATACCCCATATGCTTGTTCCCATTAACCAGTAACCTTTAATTAACATAATTTCAATACACGTGGTGAGATTTATAGATCTCAAGTTATATGATCACCCTATGAAGCTCCAAGACATCAAATTGCACCTGGTTGTGAAGTTTTAAGACTTCAATCACCAAATGTCATGTGAGACTCGAAGTCTCAAATAGTAACCCTCGTGGGATTCAAAGATCCCACTTATGCCAAGCACAACACCCTCGGAAATTCAAGACTTCCGATTCACCAATATACAATCCCCACTTGTTTGCAAACAAAACACACACATATAATCACCCAAACACATAATCATATAATCAACCATACATTTCATGTGTAAGAAACAAGTTAACCAATTACTAAGTAAGTGTGAAAACACTTACCTTTTGCTTTAGACGACCCCGGTTGTTCTTCAACCTTAGCAACTTGAGCACCTAAACAATTACACCCTTGTTTAGTAACCCATTGATTCCAACATGCACACCATTAGAGCTTATGGCATTCCTAATCTAATGGTTAAATCTCCCCACCTATGTTGGTCAATTCAATCCTTAACCAAACCCCAAAGTTCCTTGGACACCATTATAATCACCATTCAACCCAAATAACCCATTTGACTCGTTAAGGTTTATTTTCCATTCACCAAAATCACCAATTCCTTATTTCACCAAATTGTTTATGAATCCAAATTTATTTTTGTGTCTAAGAACAATATAACCATTTCTCCACCAAGAACTCTAAATTTCAAAACCCCAAATTGGTGTTAAAACTACGAAATCTACAACCTTTATCATTATTAAAATTAGGTTAACACTTTTAATCCAGAAATTAGCCTTTTAAATTTCCCAATTCCATTTCGCTAGGGTTCTTTATCCAAAACCCACAAAAAACTCATCAATGGAGGTTTAGAGATAAAATGGTCCTTACTTGATGCTTAGAAGATGATGAACACCTTAAGAATCACATATTGAACATGCAATAATCAGTGTTTGGTTTTGGCTTCCCCCTACCCCCCTCTCTCTTGCAGTTCACGACACATACACACATACCTGGAATGTGTGTGTGTGTATCGACACCCCTCCCCCATAAAAATCAAACTTTAAAATTTACAACACCCCTTGCACTTCTATAATTGACCCTCTTTTCCAAAAGTCTCAAAATGCACAATTGGAACAAACCCTCATCTTTAATTAATTTACTTTATACCCCCATAATATGGTTTAACATACTATACAATAAATTGAAAGTTGGTTCATTATAATATTAAAATGGTTTTAATTGTATTAAGCTATGTGTAGTGGTTTCACACCCCATACCCCTTAGGGCTTTCTGATTAGGCTACATAGAGAGACGTATAGAGAGCAGGGCAACACCCGTGAGCACACTCATAGTCCCCTCTCACGGAGGGCCGACGCGGTGTTTGTAAGGAATTAATAAAGACTGGTGCACCAAATTAATTGAGTTTTGGAGTACATGAAAGTTTATGTAAACTTTCACACGAAAATTAATGTTCCATGTGAAAGTATTAGAGTTCTAGGCAAAAGTGTTAGTTTCGTACGAAACTATTTGGGGCTTAATATGTGTTTTATGAAATTGCAATCCTGGTTCTATAAATAGATGTTAGGCATCTTTTGTAACTAGTTGAACATATTTGTAAGCATATACACTTAATATAGTGAATAAAATTTCATCAGTTTTTTTTTTAAATTACGTCCCTACTTACGAGAACCATTACACATAGTCTTAGTAAAATGTTAAAACAAGGGTTCGTTTTGGCTTAAACCATACATATCTATTTGAGTTTGAGAAATTCATAAAGGTATTCGTGAAAAAGTAAATTTGTCATGAAAGCAATTTAACTTAATGGTGTTATTTAGAAAAAAAAAAAAAAAGTACATTACAAAAAGCTCATTAAATTTATTGACGATCTTTATTTTGAGGCCATGGTGGGACTACGATGACACCTGGTCTTGGTGACTAATGTGGATAGGCTATGACAATGAGTTGATGCTTATGTGTATGTTGTTTGAAAGCCTTCGAGGTGTGAGAGAGCGTTTAACCAGTGGAAGTTTTTAATGAATCGAGTTCGAGGTTGTCTTCATCATATGAGTGTTCATTGATATTGAGAAAGCGTAGGATTTAGGGATTATGTGGAGTTTGAGAGTATATGGGGGATGATAAAGTTAGTTTAGTGAAATGTTAAAGTTAATAGGTTAGTTTGTGTTAGAAATAAGCCAACAAGGTTCAAACTCACTCTTTAGTATTTAGACGTGATCAAATAGATATCTATGATTAAATGTCACTAGTTAGAATTGAATTGGACATAAAAATAATGAATTTAACTAATAGGTAAATTGGTTATGAATTATACTCAAAGAAACACACAAATTGGGTGGGTTTGACTATCTAAAGTAAAGTATACATTAAATTAAGTAGTCCATTTTACAATTGGATAAGAGCTTACAATTGGAGAGTTTTAATAGCCAAGGGTGGGTACATATTCAATTTTAAAGCAAAGTTACATTAAATTATCCATTTTAAGGATAAGTATGATTTAGTTCACCTAGTTGCTTAATTTCTATATTATCAACTAATTTGGTAAGTTAACTTGTATGTTAGACTTTTGTGCAGGGCCGGCCCTGGGGGTAGGCCGAGCGGGCCGCCGGTCAGAGCCCATTTTTTTAGGGGGTCTGTATATATATATATACTAGTTTAAAACCCCGTGTCTACACACAGAATGAAAAATATCAAACATAAAATTCTTAAATTTTTATGTATATATTTTACAGTTGTAAAAATGTATTACATATACTAAGGATAAAAAAAATTAAAATATATAAAAATTAATATATAATTGGGTTTCGAAAAAACGTTATTTACTATTTAATTAATTTGACTTTCATTTACTATTTGGTTGAAAATAAAAGTTACATAATTAGATTTTAAAGTTTCTTATAATAAAGGATAATTTAAAAATAAATGTGTTTTATTAGTATAATTAGTATTTTGTTTAAAAATATAATTATTATTAAAAGATAAATGTGTATTTAATAAGAGAGAAAGGCGGGGAAAAAATGATGAGAATGAATATGGAGGCGACACGTGGCATGGAAAAACCTTTATTTATTATATAGTATAGATGTGTGTATGTGTGTTTATAAAATTTTATATACCAGTTTTATATATTGGGACCTTTTTATAAAAAACTTAAAAACATATTGGGTACTTTTTATAATGGTTGGACCCTCTTTAATCTTTATAATGATTGGACCATATTTAAACTTAAAAACCAATATCAAACCAATAGCGAGCATAAACTGCGAAGAGGTGATCAAAGAGTTTGCTGGCAAGAACGCTAGAAGTGTTTCGCAAATCATCGGTTAGCTATTACGGTATGTCATGTAACATACTATATATTTTCTATGTTTATTGTTATAACGTTAATCATCGTTTAAAAAAAATTAGTTTATATATTTTGTTCGTAGGGGCCTTTTTTTTCCGGCTCGGCAGAGACACTTAAATCCTTATGACCGGCCCTGCTTTTGTGCCTATCTAGATGTGAATAAAATGTTTATTTAAAATTGACTAGGATAAACATAACATGTAATGACTAGTAAGTGACTGAAGGCAATAATATTTATTTACAAATAAGGTTAATGAACATTGTCATGTGGTTGAAAGTAATGAATTGAGGAGAATCAACCTCATGTTAATGTGTTGAAGACTTTGATCTTTAGAAAATAACTTGAAAATTTAAATTTTAAAAGTGTCAAGTTAAAAGCTAAGATTTTCACTAATTGGACATTGAGACTAGTGAATCTCACTATGACATTTAAGTTCAGAAATGACAAAAAATCTCACTATGACATTGTCCTATGTTGCATTTACAGAGTGTTTAGAACCACCGTAGGCCTACGGTGCCCAAAAAGTTGGGTGTGGCAAGCAACACGACTATGCACCAAAAAGACATTCAACTGTGTATTTGTTTAATAGCTCTCATTTTTGTATTATTGTGACAAGCTCCTTTTAAACTATACATTGCTTTCAACTTATACACTCCACACTTTATGTTTATGAATATTTGGTTTTTGATTTTAACGATTAGTTGAAACGAATATGCAGTTTTTTTTTAAATCTTACACTTAAGGCGGTGCACTCCTTATGGTTTAGCGTGTTGGTGGTATTTAAGGTGGATCATTCCTTATGGACCGATGTCTCTTCAAATAAAAAAACAGAATGATATGAGATTCGTCTAAAGTGTCATAAAGACCTACCTTCATGTGTTAGCCAGAGAATAGCAAAACAAACCAGAGGAAAATAAAAAACATACAAGGAAACAAACAACCAATTAAAAAGAGCGGACAAAGAGCCGCCTGCACGACCAACGACTAGAAACTAAAAGAACACCAATTGTCTCAGTCCAATGAGATCAGCTTAGCCCTACTTTTTAACCAAAGAAACCCCAAGGTTTTTATTTCTTCGATGATTTTAGAGATGAGAATCGGTTTACTGTCAAAGAAATGTTTATTCCTAGCTTTTCAAAGCGCCCAGCAAGCCAGAAGAATTACCGAATGAACCATCTGTTGTTTCGTAGCTAGCAGCCCCCACAAACTTTTTTCACAAAACAAATCCTTTACCGTGAAAGCGTAGATCGGTGGAAGCCTACACCACGAGGAGATTTTTTGCCAAATGATCGAAGCAACATAGTAAGCCGTGAATACGTGATCCACCGACTCCTCCACCTCCCCGCAAAGAACACATACAGATGATGGGATATGAATATTCCTCCTTTGGAGCGCCATCCTCGTCGGAATCCTATCGGCAAGCAATCTCCACCCAAATATATTTTTCTTCAGCGGTAACCAAGCTTCCCAAGAGTAAGTCGGACCTGGGGTCAGCACTCTCTGAATGGCAAAAGAGGATCCGACCGACTTGACCGAAAACGACCCATCCGGATTGCCCGACCACGACCAATTGTCCCTCCGATCACACATTTGAACCTGATTTAGTGCCAGACAACAGCCATCCAATTCCTGCAATTCACACAGAAGCAAAATATCTCTAATCCAAGACCAAGTAAAAGTTAGAGAAGTACCGGACATTTGACACCGGTCCCGGACGAGGCAAGATTTGTTAGCTTCCATTCTGAAAAGGGCCGAAAAGGAAACCATCAACGGAGCCAATCAATTTTTATGATCAATATTTTACCTACAAACAAAACATAAGGATGTAAGATTTGCTTAAGACGTCACACATTCATTCATATGATAAAATCTTTGAGGAACTAGAGGGGTTAGCATATTAGATTTTCGTCATTTTATTCACGCCGCGGATAACGGAAATTCGAATTAGGTTACGTTTCAACAGACACCGTCGCAACGCGCGGCGGGTAGAATTACTAGTTTTATCCTAAAACTAGAAAAGTTTCCACCCGGAGAGTGAATTGGGATGAGTAAACAAATTGCAGAAGTTGCCATGAAAAGATCATCGTTCTTTACCTCCCCTGTTCCTCATAAAATATATAAAATTATGTCGGTGACCGAGTGAGTAGACAACAAATTTATAACAGAAAAGCCCCCATTTTCTCCTCAATTTGCATCTATTTCCCACCATCTTTTCCAACAAGATCACACATCTTTCTTCAAGATCATCTCTCTCTCTATATATATATTATATAGATAGAAAGAGAGAGAGGAGCAGATGGTATTGAACAGGGGCGGATCGTGTAATCCGGCCGTGGTGAAGGTCGGAATTATATTATTGGGAGTGTGTTTGGTGGGTTATTTAGTGGGTCCACCTTTATACTGGCATGTTCTTGAAGGATTAGCCGCCGTCCGCCGCTCCTCCGCCGCCGTCTCCTGCCCTACCTGCAACTGCGACTGCGATTCTCAGCCCCTTCTCTCCATTCCTCAAGGTCTTCAATTTCAATATTTACTATTTTACCAATTAGGGTATCACTAATTATTGCCTGATCTATCAAATTTGGATATATTCATCTTGTTATTGCACCTAAATTTGGACTCCATGGATCTTAAAAAACCCTTTTATAATTAACAATTAGATCTTACTATTCCATGACTTTATGAATCAAATAGGTTACTTTTCAACCTTAAATTGTCAATTTTTGTATTAAATTTCATTTAACATCAAATTTGATAACAAGATTGCATTTAAGTAGCAATAAATTTGACAATTTGACTTGTGATAGTCCTTATTTTCACTTTCGTTGTCAAATGCAATCCCAGTAGCATAATTATCACAAATTTACACTCGATTTATACTTGGTTTCGCTCACAATGATGATTATGAACGAAATAAAGACGCGTACAAGCGAAAGTGTAAATCGAGTGAATCTATGATGATTATGCTATCAAGATTGTTCTCAACGAAAGCGGAAGTTAAGATTGCCGCCGATCAAATTGTGAGTATTGGTTATTATCAGTCAATGGGTCATACTTTGGATTATTAAAATCCAATTCACCTTATAAGTATATTGGATTATAGAGAAGCTCTAAGGTATTAGAATCTTTGCTTGATTAGGAAATATGAAAGACATTTATGTAGGTATTTGTTACAACTTTAGATGACTTCAAAAGTAGTTGATTGTTTCTTGTACCAAATGTGGGAACTATAAGATTTAAATGTTGTGGTTACCCGTTGCGTTTTTGTGACTTGGTTTATTAATTGAAGGACATAATGCTGATAATTTGTTTGTGTTTCTTGCAGCGCTTAGCAATGGTTCTTTCACCGGTTAGTATCACTAACTTCAAATAGTTGTTCCTTTTTATTTATATATGTGGATTATAGTGTTTTTATTTTGAATTGTGGTCAAATTGGCAGATCCTACGGGTAATTTTTTTATGTGAATGAAATGGGTAGGGTCGGGTTGACCCTAACATATTAAATGTGATTATGAAACATTTGAATAACACTTTAGGTGACTTTTAAGTTTTAACTCATCATACTCATTTTTATATAAGTTTTTACGGTTGACCCATTCGAGATGTAAGAGATATAATATAACCAAAATCGACTCATTTCAAGTAAATTGGTTGAAAATCTTACTTGATTGGAAACACAAATCGGTTTCAACCAAGATTTGGAACGTTTACTATTGACCAAGATAATCTTGATTTATAATTGGAACAAATATTTTTTTCCACGCAATTATTATTCTCTCTGTGAGTGATTATCAATATTAACATGGGGTGTAGTTCTTATAGGTTTAGGATTTGGATAGTTTAGAATGATATCTCGCAATTTCGACACATATACATGTAAATTAGTCAATTTGGGTTGTGTTTTATCTTAAACGGGTCAAGTCAAAGAAGTTTAACTAAAATAGAGCACGGAAAATAGATCAAACAGGTTGAAAGTCGCCGAGAGTTTATTTTTAGTGCACATAACCTCTTAAATCATTCTTATTCAAGGGTTTGGATTACTATCTGATTATTTTGATAAAAAAACCGTCTATGGGTCAACCCAACCCAGCCTGTTTTGATAAGCTACCCAACCCACCCATGACCCATCTTGCCACCTCTAATATGAATGTACAAGTAGAAGCATGACATGTTTAAAAATTCAAACTTAACTATATGTATAATTTATGGGCTAATGTCATTGATTAATGGTTTACTTAAGTCGGTTTTTTGGTAGTTATAGTCAGTAATGTCTCGACCTAGTAATTATACTTTTTTTAAACGGGCTAATGCGAGAGAAGTTATTTCTAATTGCTGATTATATCTCAAGTAGATTGTGCAAAGCATGATCCTGAAGTGAATGGAGAAACAGAAAAGAATTTTGCTGAGCTTCTATCCGAGGAATTAAAGCTACGCGAAGCTGAAGCTTTAGAAAGCCAACAACGTGCTGACATGGCACTTCTCGAGGCCAAGAAGCTGACATCACAATACCAGAAAGAAGCTGACAAGTGTAATTCAGGAATGGAGACTTGTGAAGAAGCCCGTGAAAAAGCCGAAGCAGCTTTGATTGCACAAAAACAACAAACTGAAATGTGGCAATCGAGAGCCCGCCAAAGAGGGTGGAAGGAAGGCGGCACTAAGGCGGTAAACACGCGTGAAAATAGGTATGTCACGGTTGCATAGTGATGTTGAGTTTTGATGTTTATGAGATCAAGTTCTCTTATTTATATAACTATTTGTTAGCTTATAGCTTGAAATATATTGTTGTTTGGATGAAGATTCTATATTAGTTTGTTTTCAGGGGTTTGTTAGGTTAATTTATGTGAAAAATATTACTTGCATATTTTGTTCAGTTGCATAAGTGTTAAATCTATTTGGCTTATCATATGGTACAGGTGCAAATAACATTTTTGTCTATTTTTTTGAATTATATACATAAATAACATGCATTATATGATTGTTAAAGCTGCATCAGTATAATAACATGATTGTTAATTTTTGGGTGTCGTTTTGGTAAGGGTACATGGGCACCTTGGCACCTCTCGGGTAGTTCGGGTTCCTCGGCTACACCGCTGCAAGGGTGGCGGGTACTTCTCACGGGTAGTGCAATCGGGTATATGTACCCGCGTGTGACTGTGGACGTTGTAAAGAGCCGTTGTCCAACGGTGTAATGACCGTTTTTTCAAAAAAAAAAAGTATATAAATAAATTGAATTTAATAAACTATAAATACATCAACCTTTTTTTTATTTTTCTACTCACATAAAAAAATACAAACATGGATACTATCTTACCGACGGAATCTACCCTACTTGGTCTACATTTGTGAAAGCGTTCGCATATCCAACCGATCCAAAGGAAAAGAAGTTCAAGAATGTGCAAGAGTCGGCAAGAAAAGATGTCGAGCAAGCTTTCGGTGTTTAAAAGCAAAATGGGGTATACTTAGGCGACCCGCCCGGGTTTAAAAGCCGGAGAAGATTAGGACCGTGGTGTATGCGTGTATGTTATTGCACAATATGATCTTAAAAGATGACGGAAATGCAATATCACCGATCTAAATAAGGGATTCTCCAACCCATCCAGTTATTGACGATAATATCCTTTCGGAGTTACACGATGCAAGTTTACATTTCAGACTTTGATATGAACTCGTAGAACATATTGCAAGTTTAAACACCCGGGGTTGGACGAATAGTAGTTTAATTAAATATTTATGTATTTTTTAATGAAAATTATTGTTTCATTTTTATTTATTATATGTAAAAAAAAATTTATTTTTAGATATTGTTATGTTTTTTTTATTGTTTTGAATTAATGGTATTAGTTTAAATGCGTAATTAGTTTTAATTTAAAAAAAATAGAAAAAAAAGAATTAGGTACTTTGGGTAGTGTCACTACCAATTTGGGTAGTCTGTAAGGAATTTAGATAAAAATAAGGTGACACTCCCCCATTGATAGGATCATATTGGGTACTTAGGGTTATGCCCCTTGTACCATAAAAAAATATCACGGGGTCCGTATCAAATTTTCTTGAAGGTCACTCGAGATTAGATCGCATATATAACAAACAAACAAAATTTATGGGGATCGGACGACCCCATTCAGTCTACCTAGGTACGCCAATGATAATAATAACAATAATAATAATAATAAAACTTCTTCGAAAAAATGATTTATAGTCTTATGCTTCATGTTCAACTTACTTAAATAGTTTCCTGCTTTCCTATCTAGTGATCTGTTTTCAACAAGTAACGGTAGAGATGCACAAATTGGTTTTTTAAACCGAACCGGTTTGGCCAACAAAAGTTAAAACCGGTTTGATAACAAATCAGTTTGAGAGGGGGATTTGACCGGTTTGATACCAGTTTTTGAGGAGGTTTTGGCCGGTTCGGTTCAAATTAAACCGGTTTGACTCTATAGGTTTAAAAACCGGCAATTTGAACTAGTTTAAAAATCGGTCCGGGTCCCAGATCGGTTTTTGATAGAGGAGACAATGGTATCAGGTTGATGTTAACATAATTTTCCTATTTTTTATTTTTTATGTATTTTGTGAATAATGAACCTATTAAATGCGGTTATAAAAACATTCCATTGTGATAGTAAAATATTTATTTAAATAAAATGATTTAGTTAAATACAAATGGTAAGATGCTTTTTATTCGATAGTTGAACACTTTAAAAACATAAATAAAAATAAATAAAATTTCAAGGGTACTTAACAATCCTGCACTTTCCTCCTTATACAACTCATGGCTTCGGTTTCTCAACGGCCGAAAATGAGGTGCCGGTTATCGTAACCGAATCATACCTAAGAAACAAGTGTGCGAGAAACAACGAAGCCGTAAAGGTAACAAAGTCTTTTCCCGCACACTGTTTGTTAGACACGCTTGGTGTACCTGATTGCGGCCCGTTTGACCAGTACAAATAAGTCAACAACTCCTTACCCTTCTCGCCCGTAAACCGATCAGCAACAAACGTTTCCGGGTCATTAAACACCTTTGGATCTTTCATCGCCAAAGCTTGGAACCCGCAAAGAAGCTCGCCTTTCTTCACTTTAAAAACTGAGTCATGAGAACTTAGATCAAAATCCTTGCGGGCCCGCCCGTACTGGAGTGGTACGGGCGGGTTGAGTCTGAGTGTCTCATAAACAAAGGATTGAACTAGGTCCATTTCTTGAATGGACTTAAAGCTCAAACCCAAACCCGACCCGGCCTTTTCTCTCACTTCTTTACGTAACTTTTCTTGAATCCCGGTCTTATCGGATTCTAACGAGGCGAGTAAACTTAGGAAAAATATCGAAAACCCTCCAAACGCATTGAACCCGAGGATGAAAAGGAGGTTATGGATCGTGTCTTCTTTACTAAGTTTGAACTCGGTTTGACCTCGTGAAATTACTTCTTTACCCTCGTTCTCGATGAATTCGTATAGTTTGTCGTAGTCAGAACTCACTAGAAAGTAAGGGTAAGCAAATGAATGTAGGAAGATTTCCACCAAGGGTTGGAAGGCTGTGATTGGGACGGTTGGCACGAGCTGAACGGCGAGCCACCGGTCCATACGGATGTAACCATTTTCAGCTATGTCCGGTGAATTAGCCGGGTCTGCACCGGCTATGCAAAGGGACGAGAAGGCAAAGATGAACTTCTGAATGGGTATGAGGAAGCTGACTGGACCAGAGGGGAGTTGTGGGTCGATGGTGTCCCACATGGTGTCTAGTAAGGTGGTTACGGTTGGGATCCAGACGGTTGAGCTTCGTTTAAGTGTGTCAATTGCGAAGCTTTTTATCTGCCAATTTAAATCCATTACAAAATTAATTTGACTGGATATAAAATTGTAATAAAATCAAATTAAACAAAATGAAATTGTGACACATATAATACTTGAAATAGTAAAATATTTAGTTGATGATTGCGATTTATTTATTTAAATAATTTCAGAAAGAAAATATTTTAATTGATAACACGTTTATATCACCATGGTATTCACGTGGATACTTGTCCTATATGAGTCCCATTAGATAAGATGAATCATGCAACCACCAAATTGTGTGTAGAGGACACCATCTTAATTGAAGTTGCAACAAAAGTGGTGCCCCCTATAGTATCTTTCAAACATCTGTCCAATATTTTAAAACTAAAAATCTAAAATCTTCATGTGATTACAATATATATATATATATATATATATATTTATACAGGGGAGTATCAAATAAGAAGTAGTTTTTCCCTAAGAAATGACAAAAACCTTAAAAAACGATATCAAACGAACTCCGATTGAGCTAATTTCAGCGGCGTTGGAACCATCTCGTCGAACTCTACCATCTTAGCTTTTAGGGTTTAGCTTTTAAGGTTTATATTTTACGTTTGAATTTTAGGGTTTTAGCTTTATGGTTTAGTCTTAGGGTTTAGATTTTATGGTTTAGGTTTTTTTTTTGGTGAGGGTGGGGGGTTTAGGTTTTTGGGGGTGGGTTTAGGTTTTTGGGGGTGCGGTTGGTGGTTTTAGGCTTTTCGAGGTAGGGTTGGAGGGGGTTTAGGTTTTTGGGGGTGTGCGGGTGGAGAGAGGTTTAGGTTTTTGGGTCCGGGTTAGGGTTCGATGAGACGGTTCCAACACCGCTGAAATGAGCTCAATCGGAGTTCGTTTGACCCATTTCTTAGGATTTTTTAGCGAAAAATCACTTCTTAGTGGAACCGTCCCCTATATATATATATATATATATATATATATATATATATATATATATATATATACAGGGGTGGGTTCCAGAGAAAACCAATAGTTAGGCGGAAACCGAGAACCACTAAAAAAATCAATTTTAACCAATAATATAATAATATTTATTTTTTATTTTATTTTATTTTTATTTTTTTATAAGAGTATCAATGTAATATTACAAATTTTTACCAAAAAATCATTTAAATATTGGCTTACGTATACGTAACCCATAGTGTTACGTATACGTAAACAGAAAACAAAAAAATTACGGTTACGTATACGTAACCCATAGTATTACACACTGTTTTAGTGGTTTTCTCGGCTTTCGCCTAACTTTATGGTTTTCTCTTGATCCCTCCCCTATAAATATAAAGGTAGTTTGGACGTATAATTGTTTCGTTTGGACGCACCATTATAACTGCAATGTTTATTCATGCGTCAGACTTACAACTTAGATGCATCGTTGTACGTTAGACACAGTTCTGTAATCAGTCTAAATACACTGTTGTAACTAGTTTAAATACACATTTATAATTCAAAATTTTAAATACATGGTTATAACTAATTTAAATGTATCTTTTAATCAATAGTGCATCAACATTTTAAGGAAATAATTTATTATACTTTTGAAATATAGAAATACCCACTTAAATTAAAGATAATAGATTTTTTGATTTTAAGGTATAATTTAAAAAAATAATAATAATAAAGTATATAAAAGTTATTTAAGCTATAAAAATTTAATGAAATTAGATACACATGTAATAAAGTATGTATAAAAATTTAAAAATCAAGAATTTCTTTTGAATAAATCATAAAATCGATGTATAAATTTATTTCCCGACAACTATAAAATTGTCAGATTGATGATATATTTAATAAAAAACGATAAATGTAACGATTCTCTATATTTTGCACATGGGAAACACTAGGTGGAGATCTTGTGAGCTTCGGGAACAAAGATAAGGTGATATTCTATCCAACTCAAAACAAAAATATAAATAAATAAATATATAAAATATCTAAACTTGACTTTTACGAAAATATACAAACTATTTTCAATAATTACGTAAATAATCATGAAATAAATATACAACTATTTTCAAAAATTTCATAAAAATATTCTTCATTTCTTTAATCCGAAACATATGAAATTATAATATCTTTCTAGAAACAATTTCGTCCCCAAATTGAACATAATCGACAAACTGAAGTGAAATTAGGTCAAAATTAGAAACAATCGAAATCATACCTGCTCATGTTGAGGTTCAGACGTATCGAGATACGCACAAACGCGCCGATCGCCGGTGAACTTCGTGCTCGGCATCCAATCGCCTACGAGGATGTTCCTCTTCTCCACTAACTCCATATCAAACATATGAGCAAACGATTTGCAGTCCAGCACCGCAATAACGTTCGGATTAACGAGAAAAAAGGGGAAACTCGGCGGAACGTTCGTACGGAACACCGTGCTTTGATTCTTCTCTATCCTCTTTCTGAAAAACGTTTCAGAGCCTTGAAACCATGCGTAGTCAAGCCGGTCGGCTAACGGTCCCAGCAACGGCAATCCGTAGCTTCCGGGGATTGTACGGACCGGCAACGAAGTCGGCTGCGATGTTATCGATGTTTTCACCGGCGGTGGAGAGGAGTATGAGTGTATTCTGAACTTGATGCGTATCTTTGAAGAAGATCTGGTTGAAATTGGGAGGTTAATGTGGCGTAGTGGAGTAGAAGAAGAAGCAGCAGCAGCGAGATCCATAGCTTGAAGCAGGGTCCAGAGATGTGTTGCTTGTGCTCTTCGATTCGACTATATGGTCAAGGTATACGACCACGTGATCCATAGGGGGAGGGGACTACTGTATTATTTATATTAGTAGAAACAAGATGGTATTGGTCATAACAAAACAATTTTGTAAGCTCAAAGAAAAGGAATATTTTTATCTTTCAACAACAAGTTGGAAGCTTAAGATATTTAAGATATTTTTATTTAGAGTAAATTACGCTTTTATTTTGTCTACAGCTTTGGTCAACTTTAACCATTCAAGTCTAAAAATAAATCTTTTGATATATCATGTTATAAGGTTCGTATTTTGTAATCATTCTCGTCTTTGTTGTCAAGCTTGTTATTTTTTCTGTTACAAGTATTTTAACTGGGGTACAAGTTATTAATGTATTATTGTAACATCCTAGAAATTCAGAAACTAATGGTTTGGGTTTGTGAACAACCCGAATCTTTATTATGTGTCATGGATAGTATGGATTTTCACGTAAAACTTTAGTTAACGAGACTTGAGGAGTCGGGTGGTCGTGTAATGCATTATTTGATATTGGAACGTATGATAAAAGAACCGCAGGGACCCGAATGTAAACCATAGAGATTTAAATACTACCTTTAAGAAAACCCTAGGCCATTCGACCTAGGCTTGCGTCGAACGACAGCAAGAAAACGGGGAGAGGAGGGGACGACCGAAGGAAGGAAATTCACGACGCATTCACGTGGAAAATTCACGCCAAGGCAAGGTAATCTTTGTACACCCCTTTCACGGGTTTCTTTATGTTTCATTGTGAGAAACCCGATTAGGGTTTGGGGCTGTGATCACGGCGGCCCAATGATGTGTATGGTAACCGGTAGTGGTGGTGGCTACCGACTGTGGTGGTGAAGGCGGTAAGCGGAGACGGCTACAAGGGTGGCGAACGACGGCGACGGCTGGAAAGGGAGAGGGTGGTGGTGTACGGTGGGGGCCGACGGCAAAGGACGCAAGGGCGTTATTCGGTTAGCATTTACACGATGGTGAGGACGAGAGGGACGTGAAACACGGGGGGTGTGAGGTGGTCGAGCACGGAGCCGACTCCCCGGCAGTGCAGATGAAGACGGTGGTGGTGGTACACGGTGTTGCGTGGTGGTGAGCGACGAGGCAATGTACGGTGATGGAGACGGAGGGTTGATAGAGCCATTCGCGTGTAGGGTTTTCCTAGGCTAGTGTTTGCATGGTAACATGCATGCGCGTAGGGACCCAACTCGAATGCAGACGTATCGTGAAGTGAGGGTTTGCATGGGGTGGTTCGGGTTTTGCATGGTCTTGAACGTACATGCATGGGACTCAAGGCGGGCACACGAGTCCTAATCAAATCGGGATCGTTATTTACGTAAACCCGTGAGACGAAGGTCTCGCGGGGAAGGGACGTTGGAATGACGAGATGAGCGTCGGGGTTTAGTTATTGTTATACGTCATTCGATGTAAGTTCAGAACATGTCTGATCATGTGATCGAACGTTTTTCAGGTTCGGGCTTCGAGCGATCGGATGAGTTGCAGAGCAAGGACCGAGACTCAGCTTAATCTGTGAGTTTCTAATCCCCTATTTAACTGTTTTAATGTTTTGGGGCTATCGTACATACTCGTGTATTTCATGCTATTAAACAAACGTGATACGGGTTATGATCTAAATAAGAAGTGTTTTATGGGTTAATATGTAATAATTAAACTAAGGGTTTACGTGGGGTCCTTAGGAGGTGTAGGCAAGAGTAATAATGTTTTGTGGGTGTCGGGTTATGACTTAGCCGAGGTGAGTCGGGGAATGAGTTAGACATTATGAGTATATATAAATAGGATGTGATATCCTGGGAATATGCGTGGGGTGCATGCTTAGTTACGAGTTATGACTATGCTGGTACGCTGTTATGTGTTTGTGTTTGCATCGTTGTCCTTGTGGCACGACAAACGGGTGTGTTTGCTTCGTTGTCTTTGTGACATGGAAAACGAGGTTGTGGAGGACGAAGTCCTTCGAGAAGTCACCAGGAGTGACAATGTCCATGAAGACAGTGATGAGTTCGGGGTGTGTCGAAAGCCCTGATGAGGGTAACCCGGGCGAGGGTGATTGTGACGAGGTATGGGTCTATGTGCATATATGTATTTTATCTGTATACGAGTGTTTATTAATAATTGTGTGTTGTGATGCTATTGCTAATAATCAAGAAATTGATTTACTGTGTTGTGTGAGAATTAGGTCGTGCCTACGACTATTGTGTGTAAGCCCTTTTTGTGTGTGTCGTTGTTAGGGCTAGTCGGGTCTATGAATAAGAGTTAGGTCGTGTAAATCGGACTTCGGAATGATACGTGTGGTAGGTTATGAGTCGGTAATGTAGTAAGCTCAAACCATGTCGGTAAGACTTACTGGGCTTTGAGAATGGATGAGTTTTGGGTGGTGGACCCTTATAGTTCAGATATCATAAATAGTATATTTATATATATTTTTTATTGTTTTTATAATTTAAAAATAAGAAAATCTAAATCCAAACTTGATATATTATATTTATATATATTATATATATATTAATTGTTTATTTAATTTTTTTAATTGTTTTTATAATTTAAAAATATTATATTTGTATATAACTGTTTTTAATTACTTTAGATATCCGTATCAGTATCCGAATCCATATCCGAAATTTAGATATATCCAAATTTTAAAACCCTGGTAACACCCTACTCCAACTTTTATAAAATTAACTTAAATTATCCTCAGTTCCATTAAATTAATCTACTTTTTTAATAAATCATTCTAGTCTAACTTGATTTATTTGTAGAATGTGTTAAAACTAGAAAATTAGCCTCGAGCTCCGCGGTGAGAGGCGGACCTTAAACGATTGAAGCGGTGACATTAACATGGCTAAACATAAAAAGAAACGTGGTTAATAAAAATAAAAATGTTGACTCCCCATGCGTTGCGACGTTAACAGAACCCAATTATTGGGTGTTCATGTTATGTCGACATTTTCCAAATTCATGATTAAAGTAAAAAAACAAAACTTTTACACGTAGCTCGTTAAACCGCGAAATCAATCAGCGTCTTCGAAACTTTGTGTAAAAAAATCAAAAGCATTACGTAAACTCACGCGTTAAAAACAACCGCTTTATAGTCGCGTGTTACAACGGAGGCTTAAACTCGCGACAAAAAACCAACATTTAAACGTTAAGACCCGCGTGTTGCGGTATTGAAACTAACGTGTTTGAGTAAATAAAAGAAACGTAAGAATTTTTTTTCACTTTGTTTGATGCAAGTCTGCATATTCTGATATTTTGTTTGATGTTTGTATAGGTGAGTTTGCTGACTGAAAGTGGTGGTACTCTTGGAACACTTGCATATTTATATGTTTACTTTGATGTGTATTAACTGTAATGCATAATATGTGTGCAGATAGTTTCGAACCTGTGACCTAAACCAAAGGCAAACAACCAGGTCTAACCATCCATCCAAAGCCACAATTTGATATTGAAATATAAAATCAAATAGAAAACAAACAATAGAAAATGTGTTGGTGTACTCCGACATTACAAATTAAGATAATATAATATTAATTAGAGTAAATTTCGCTTTTTGCCCCTATGGTTTGCCCTGTTTAACCCTTTTAGTTCAAAAAGAATATTTTTAACATATCAGCACCTGATGTTGTATTTTTGTAACCATTTCAGTCCATGACACTAACCTTGTTAACTTTTTCTGTTAAGTAGAAGGACATTTTACTCATTTTATTTCTAAGTGAACTAGTTTAACATTTTCAATCCAATAAAAAAAATTAGACTTTTTCATAAAAAAAAATTCTACTTTTTAAAAATGTTTTTTTTTTAAATCATTTTTTAGTTTTTTTTATGTACAAACGTCTTTTTTGAACATTTTAAAAAAAGTTTTTTTAACTTTTTTAAAAATAATTTTTTATAACTTTTTTTTTTCATAAAAACGGTTTAAAAAAACATTTTTTTAGTTTTTTTATAAAAACGTTTTTTTATCTTTTTCGTAAAATGTTTTTTTAACTATTTTAAAAATATTTTTTTTAAATAGTTCACTATTTTAAAAACTAGTGCACTTAAAAAAGTAAAAAAAAAACATTTTTAAAATAGTTAAAAAAGTATTTTACGAAAAAGCTAAAAAAACTTTTTAATAAAAAAAACTAAAAATGTTTTTAAAAACGTTTTTTATGAAAAAAATTAAGAAAAAATATTTTTAGAAAAGTTAAAAAGTTTCAAAAAAAACATTTTTACGAAAAAAAAAGTAAAAAACTGATTTTAAAAAAGTAAAAAAAATGTTTTTAAAAAAAGTAGAAAAAAAGGTTTTTATGAAAAAGTCTAAAAAAGGTTTTTATTGGACTGAAAATGTTAAACTAGTTTAATTAGAAATAAAATGAGTAAAATGTCATATACTTAACAGAAAAAGTTAACAGGATTAGTGTCATGGACTGAAATGGTTACAAAAATAAAACCTCAGGGGCTGATATGTTAAAAGATTACTTTTTGGACTAAAAGGGTTAAACAGGCCAAACCACAGGGGACAAAAGCAAAGTTTACTCTATTAATTATAAAAAAATAATAATAATATAATAACTTTAAAAGATAAACTAGTTTTTATATGAATGAATAGTGTTCCTCGATATTCAGAGTAAAAAAGTAACGTCTCAAACTTTCAACAAAATGTTGATAGTTTAAGTCATTGCTATTACAAAAACACAGATATTCGGTACATCTAAAATACCCTCCATATGTACATCAACTCGGTATACATCTGCTATAACATTTTTCCATATTTGCCCCCAACAACGTAACACGAGCCTATGTCGGATCTATAAACAATGTGTTGGGATCATATGGACCCACCACACCGTTCGTCAATAGGCGCATGGCTGCACCACGAGTGAACTTCCTTGCAAACAAGTAACATGGTCTGCTAGATTTAGCATCATGACTGCACCATTCGGTCCGGTTCTCAGACTTGAAATAAACATGGTCAATATCCTGCACAATTCATCATATTTAGTGCACTGCACATTTTAATAGGGGAATTGAGTTTTATACAGCAAAAGGTGATTCAAGCTTAACAAATGATGTACTTTGACGATTTTACCCTCACATCATAAGAAAAGAAAAGAAAGGGGGGTTTATGATGTAAGGGATAAACTGTCAAATATTTTTTTTTGTGTACACATCATTTTTTTATTGCGTGATAACCTCATATTAACCACCGGTGAGCACAGATTCGATTCTTATCTTGACTAAAACTCGACAGAAATCATTATTTTTTTGGCCAATTAAAACAGTTTGATTTCAGTTTCAAACGGTTTGGCTTTCAGTTTTCGTTTTTATTTTTGGCTTTTTACGCTTCAGAAGAATTGAACCCAACAATGTATTATATATAGCGTACTGCGTGGGCTTAAAATTTAATATTTCATTAGTGGAGTAATATTGTCAAAAAAGACTCAACACTAAAACTTATACTTTAAATATCAGACGAATAATCAAATATTTATTAATGAAATAAGCGAAATGGCGTAGTTTTAGTGTACTAATTTGATTCTCTGCGCTTTGAATTTTTCTTCAATTTTAACACATAAAACCAGTTCAGTTCGGTTCGGTTTTAACACATAAAACCAAACAGAACCAAAAAATTTGGTTTCTTTTTTGTTCAAAATTCAAAAACCAAACCAACAGTTTTTCAAAATAGTTCAGTTTAGTTTTTTTCTCCTGTTTTAACTCGAAACCAAATCGAACCAAAAAAGCATTTTTTTTCTCAAATTCAAAAACTATACCAGAGATTTTCAAAATGGCGTCGGTTTTTGAGTTCTGTTTTTTGATTTTTTGCACACCGCTGCATGATTTTAACTGAAATACACAAATGTTGAAGCAAATGAATAACTTGAAGCAATTAATTACCTTAATATCTTGAATGTTTTTCAGGCTAGCACTTGCATAACCAAATGTTACAGGGTGCCAGGCTTGTGTGTTCATCGTTTCAGTAGACTGGTTCCATAAAGAATAAGTCAATGTTCTTCTCACCAATTCATCTTCCAATCCACGCATCTAATCATAAAAAACGGTAACAAAATAATTGTTAGGTTTTCTATAAAGGGGTGTTTAGATGTATATTTGAAAGTGATAACGTGATATTATGAGTTATTAACTTATTATAATAAAATGGTTTGTATTAATCAGATGTTTAGGTGTATAGATTATTTATGGTGCTAACGCATGAAACAATCAAAAAAATATGTTTTTTTAATGAAAAATGATCTAATATACCCACAATGATGAAACAAATGGATATAAAATATTGCTAAAAGACGTATGATCTATATTTTGCTTACTGCAAGTAAGGTGGGGACATAATGTTCATCTGGGATGCAATTGTGTTGCTGCTGCTCTTTCTGCAAGATAATAGTAAAATAAGAAACAGTGGATTTATATTAGTCAAGGAATCATGATAAAATGTAATAACAAAGTTCAGTACATCTAAAAACGAAAAAAATGTTTTTGTTTACTTACAAGAGACCCGTTTCCCTTGCTCAGTTCTAGAAGCGGCCGCCGCTGATTTTTAAAAAAAGTAACAAAATATAAATAGACATGGTGATAAGAATAAAGATAAGAACAAAGTAACATGCTAATTAGAGGTGGCAAGATGAAATGGGCCAGGCAGGTTGGGTCATGGGTTAAAACGGGTCAGGTAGAAACGGATAATTTTTAGTACAAGTTGATATGTTGACCTGCACACGCTTTTTAGTCCATTTTGTTTTAAATAACTAATGCGTTAATTTTGGTAAGAAAAACAATATTATTATAAAAATAATCTAAAACTTTGAATTTTCAACCTATGCAACCAATTCCCCCTTTTAACTAAACTTTTGCATTTGACCCATCTCAGATAAAAGCATAACCCAAATCGACTTGTTGATAATTAAATGGGTCCAAATTGCCACCTCTAAACAAACAAGCTTCTCTTTTTGGTAAAATGATGATCATTGTGTTTATGTTGGTTAACAATAAGTTTTAAGTCGGACATACTTTATAGACTCTTTAGGAAAACTTAAACCATAAATGTACTGAATAGCACATAATTCAGAGGCATCTTCATCTCTACCTTGCAGTGTTTGTTAAATACTGGGAAAACAACATGATCATATGCAACCACTTCTGCATGCCTTCTGACCAATGTGATCCACTGAAATCATGCAACTGTTTAAAGTTAATTATGGTTAAAAAAACTGAAAAATATACAGGGATAATGTAAGCATAGGCTACCGGAATATTAAAATATTGTTACAAAATTGATTTCGTTTATACCAATTCCATCAGAAAAAATATGAACATTTGTAAAATGACGAAACTGCCCATGAGTCTACTCAAAATAATCAACTATAGATGGATTTCCAGGAAAAATATTCAAGTAGATTCACAGGCATTTTTTTTGGGAGGTGCATTGTACTTCACTTAAACCTATAAAAATTACAATTTTACCCTCTTTCTTGTCTTTTCTTGTGAGTTGTGATAGGAGGGCATATTTGTAAAACTAAAAGGTTCTGGTAGTGTACAAATCACCTCTATTTGTTATTTTACAGCTCTATATGAGGAAAATGCTTTATTGTTAGGGGCATTTTTGGCATTTTACAACTTTTAGACAAGTTTTTGGTGGAATTGTCATAAAGGAAGCTAAATTGATACTTGAATGGGGACTAATATTGTTTGGATATGTTGGTGGCCTTAATGTAACCTTCTAAATACATGGATATTACAAGAAAATGAAAATAATATCCTTTTCATTTCTATAATACCCATTCAAATGTGTCCCATATAGTAGCAATGAACCTATCGTAAGACGAATTTGTTGGTTAAAAAACAAAATTATACATGTGACACTAGCTCAAAACTATCATAACTCATAATATCCTGATTGGCTGATTTATTATTTGAACCAAAGGTTTCAATAGATAATTAAACCTAGTCTGTGTAAAAAGAACTACAAACAAAATGACCTGGGATCCTTTCCGCCATTTGTCTTCAGGTATGTCAGGAGACATCTCTGGATTATAACGTTCCTCCGTGGCATCAATAAAGCTGAAAATAATTCAAAAAAACATCAAAAATATGTAGCCTATACATTCATCAAATAAATTAAGATTTCCCCTAGACATTGAAAAGTACCTGTCCACGAAACTTCTTGGAGATGATATTAAATATGTGTATATGTAACTGAAATTGTATAGCGGAACACAACTGCGAAAAAACACACTTAAGATACACATGTTTCATCAAAACATGTATAAGGCAATAGATAATCGAGTATAACATTGAAGGCATTTTGTATGTTTAATATCACACACATAGAAACTCAGTGAAAGAAACCTGTCAGAGAGAAGAACAAATATATGATTGCGTTGATCATCAAGGGCTGCCTTGAACAGCAGCTTTTCTGCTTCAATCATAGTTGGCTTACCCCAACCCACCTGTACAATAAGGTTAAATTACGGTTTACAACACGTTAAAGATATTTATAATGTTAACTATGTCAGGGGGTGTTTGGATTTGCAATTTGAAACTGATCATCTGATTATTATTATGACTTGTACTTGCAATAATCAGTTTTTCTATGTTTCGATAAACAATCTATTTCTGATTATTTAGAGGTCAAGTAATCAGTTTCATACCAGCTCTAACAAAACTGATTATTTAATGGAAAGATAAAATTACATATTTATAACATATTTAAACACTCAGACATCCCTTCTAACCATAACCTCAAACAACATAAACACATTCAAACACGATCTTCTACAGCCCCTTTTTTCAGCAGATTAATTATCTTTTTTTTTAAAACGGCAATGGCCATCCAAGATGTTTACCTCGGGAAGGTTTGAACTTGGATCTCTTGGGAGACCTTTCAGGGTCCTTACCACTAGGCCAATGGTTGGCAGATTATTTATCTGATTCTGATTACTTCATATCACATAATCAATTTGAAAGTGCACGTTCAAACATAACATGAATGTTTAACTACAAACAAACATATTAATGGTATGTCTGATCAGTTTACCTCAGCAGTGTTGGGAGACCTTTCAGGTACCTTACCACTAGGCCATCTTGAGATGGTTGGCAGATTAATTATCTGATTCTGATTATTTCATATCACATAATCAATTTGAAAGTGCACATTCAAACATAACATGCATGTTTAACTACAAACAAACATATTAATGGTCTGTCTGATCAGTTTACCTCAACACTGTTTTCCAATTGTCGGTTGTGGAAAAATCCTGATCTGGTAGATGACGCATCGAACACAAAACCAGGCTTCGAGTGTATGTAAATTGAGAATTTCTCAGGATCTGCATTCTGTAAGTTCATCAACTTCAAATGTTTGATTATGTGTCTCAAAACAAACAAACATACAAACGTACCAAGTATAATCCCACTCATAGTAGAGCTATCGGTAGGGTCCGGGGAGGGTGTAATGGGAGCAAACCTTACCTCTATCCTAGGGGATAGAGAGACCGCTCGCTCACGCTAAGACCCCCCCGGCTCCAGAAACCTCTTATTTTTTATACAGTATATTATAGTATAGTAAAGTAATCCAGATAGCATAAAATATAGCTAAGAGTATTATAGCAAACAACCATACAAAAGTACTAACAATGAAAGTTGTAAACTATCGCTAACATACAGTGACGTACTGATGTGTCTCAAACATTACTAATTTCTAGCTCAAAAATACACTGCATAAGTTCAAATGCATACACATATATGAAGTTCATATGGACATATGGTTTGCATTTTATAAGATTTCTTTCCTTCTACATATAACAAGCTGCAGATACCAAAATTGCTGTCAAATTCTGTAAAAATCCTATCGTAATACGCCCTTAAAAACCAGCAATACTAAACTCTAGCTTGATCTATCAAATCTACTACACACTGAAGTTACATAATTATCCACCCATTCTATAAAATCTCTAGAACTTTTGAATTCATATCATCTTCATTTTTTGTGATCCAGTAAGCTCCAACTCCAAATTTGGGGAAAAAATCATAAGCACTTATAGTCAATACGGAATAGAAAAGCTTAATGATACATATACATGACTATAGGTAGTATTTTGTAACCTAATTTGAATTGAAACGTCAAGTATAGAAATTAACATAACAAGATCATAAACAAACGAACCTTAAAGAAGTTGTGCCAGAGGAAATCTAGAGGAAGATTATCACGAACAAGGAAAAGGAAAGAAATCTTCAAACCATAACTTTCGAGACGGAATCCGTCAAAACCGAAATCAGTGGCGCTAGACGCCGATTGAAGCCTAAATTGAGAGAATAATCCGAAAAAAACGACGAAACAAAATAGTATCAACAATAAGATCAAAAACTTCAAAACTAACGGCGAGATATGGCGTCTCGAAGCGGCATTTATAAATCTCTTCTTCACCGTCATAATTTTTCCGTTAAATTCGACTTCTCTTACTGCAGAGGTTGTAATCGATAGGGACGGTGGAATGCAGGTGAAGAGTAAATTAACGGCAGATTTTAGGTTTGGAGATTGAAGAAGGAAATGGAGTTTGCATCACGGGACAGCGCCGACGGTGCGGCGTCGTTGCGGTGCCGTGAGCGATCGATTTTGCAGACAAAATGTAGGAGCGAATTGGGGGCACGTGCGCACGTGAGTTGTTATGAATCATTAAATCGTACCACTTTTTTTTGAGTAAACTGTCATTTTCGTCCCTGTGGTTTGGTCAAAATTGTCACTTTCATCCAATAGTTTGTTTTTTTGTATCTGGGTCCTCGTGGTTTTAAAATATTGCCACTTTCATCCTCGTGGTTTTAAAATCTTGCCACTTTCATCCAGTCAGCTAACACCATCCATTTTTCTCAGTTAAATGAGGGGTATTTCAGTCATTTTACGTATTTGTTTTATTTCTTCATCTTTTTTACTCTCACTTTTTAATCATCCCCAATTTAACCTCTAATTTAATCATCCCCCTGCTGGCCTTCTTCCTCTTTTCTTGACCAGTTTCCGGCGAGCACCACTGAAACACCTCCGTCGCTTGTTTCTATGATTAAAAAGTGAGAGTAAAAAAGATGAAGAAATAAAACAAATACGTAAAATGACTGAAATACCCCTCATTTAACTGAGAAAAATGGATGGTGTTAGCTGACTGGATGAAAGTGGCAAGATTTTAAAACCACGAGGATGAAAGTGGCAATATTTTAAAACCAAGAGGACCCAGATACAAAAAAACAAACTATTGGATGAAAGTGGCAATTTTGACCAAACCACAGGAACGAAAATGACAGTTTACTCCTTTTTTTTTAATTCAACTCTAGAACTGTTACCGAAAAACCAGGGCCGCATCTAAAAGATATGTTCACTTCTAGAAGATGTAATTTATAAGATTTTTTGATTTATCAAACTCACTCTAAAACATATAATTAGTAATAAGTTTATAATTTTTTTATATATGTTAATCGACCTACGGTACCTAAACAAGAAAAAAAAATTCTGGACCCCCTTTGGAACATGGGTCATGTGCGGTCGCTCACCATGCACACCCTCAGAGCATTCACAACAGGTTCTTTATCATTATCTTTATAATTTAACTAAAAGTCATCATTTCATAAAAAAATATTCATTTTTTAAAAACCTCTCACATCATTCCTTATTCTTATAATTTTAAAGAAATGATTAAGGAATTGGTATATTTAAGATTCTAGTGTTTATTTTCTTATAATTTTAAGGATAAAGATAAAGTTTAAAAAACCTAATGTAAGACCCTTTTAATTTAAATCTTATTTTTTTCGCTTATAACTTAAAGATATAGTATATATATTAATTCTGATGTGGATACTCTCAAAGACGGCCTTGCAAAAAACTTATAGAACGCTAGTAATACATGTTAACCAATGGAATGAGATAAAATATAGAGTTGCTTCAAGGGGGTTTAAAGTAATTCGCTCGCTCATTCAATTTACTATTGTGCCAAATACCATTTTATTAATATAGATGCTAGATTAATGCTAAGAATTTATAGATTTAGATTTAATTATTTATAATGTTAACTGTTTTTACTATGACTTTGAAAGTGTCTTTTGTAATTTTCTTGAAATGATATTTTTACCTTTCTGGTGAAAGAAATAATAAAAAAATATAAAATTTATGTATTTCTGAGTTTAATAAACAAAAGAAAATAAAAGAAAGGGATTATGGAGAAAAAAGAAAGGGAAATAAAAGAAAAAAGAAGGGAAATGAAATTAATGAGAAAAATAAAGAAAGAAAATATATAATGTAATCTCGTATTCTAGAGTTCGAAGGATATGCACATTTTTTGATGGGAGATTATTAAAATCTCACTTTATCTTCAAATCCGCCCATTTTAAAAGGAAAATTAGGAGGAAAAATTATTAAAAAATTTATTCTCATCTTTTCACTTTCTTTCATTAAAAAACTCTAGAATACATTCTTTTCAGTTTCTTTCAACCTCCTTTCATTAAAAAACTCAGGAACATAAATATTTTCCGGCTTATTCTCACTTCTTTACACTTCTTTCTTTAAAAAAGACTCGGGAGCCCGTCCCTTTGATTTGTTTATACATAGGAAACATATTATCCGCTTCCCCTCGTAAAGTGTAACGACCAAGAATCACAATTAGAGAACGACACTTCTCTTGAGCATTACATCAAACACTTACAACATCGGCATGCCATAACCGTTGGTTACCATGAAGCCACCACTCGGCAACTCACTATATAAAACAAAATAGGAATCCTACAAGAAGAGAACAAAGAGATACAAGAAGAAAGATGTTGAAAATGGAGATATGTACTCTTACGTCATGCTTGTAGATTCGGGGGGGGGGGATGTTTGACACGACCACCAACTTTTGTTAGGCCTTCAAATAGAGCGCTTGTCATCAAACGTCACTCCACTCCATTAAACTAAATGAATTTTGGAGACGACTAATTAGAGCTGACAATTAATGACAAAACTCGTTAATACGACATGACTTAACACGAATTTAACAGGTTTAGGTCATAACGGGTAGACACATTAATGACATGATTAAAAGTAGAAGACACCAATTTAATACATATTCATGTTTTTTGTATTATCTTCTATCATTTATTTGTTTTTTATTGTTGCAAGATCTTCAAAAATGTCGCTTTCGGTGGGGTTAAGGTGTAGACTCATCAACCACGAAGACAAAATGGGCCATCAACATTCAAACCTACCATTTACCAACCACAATTCCAAATCTAGCAAAATAAAAAGGCAAAATAACATAAAGACCCACTAACTTATATTATATTGACCATTAAAACACACTTTTACCTTTTTAGTGACTTTGAATAAAATAAAAATAAATATGTTTGTAATATCCATAAATAAAAACATATTTACAATACCATGAACAAGTGAACTAGTAATCACATATTTTGAGTTCTAAAATAAAATTAAAATACGAGACCTTTTTATTTAGATATACAATAATTTTTTACATTCAAACTCATAATTACATTCCGTCTCGGTACTGTTTTTCGCAAAATCATTTGTCGTTGTCAGTTGATTTTTGAGAAACCTCTATTTTCATCAGGATTTTTTTGATATTATACAATTGAACAAATCAAAATACGAGAACAATATACAGATAGAAATGAATTCACCCGAGACTGCCAAACGACAATTCCTTGGCGGATTTTTGATGGAGATGAAACATGGGGATGTAGAGGTGCACAAAATTAGATTTTGGGCCAAACTAGACCGATTTTAAAACCGGTTCGGATTGAGTCAAAGAAAGTAAAAACCGGATCGACACAAGCCGGTTCGGATTAGAAACCGGTTTTACAAGGTGGAAAACCTTTTAATCTGATTCGGTTTGGTTTTAAACGGTTTCAACTATATATTCTCTAACCGGTTTCACACTGGCGGATCGAATCGGATTGAGACCGGTTTCACCCAAACCGGTTTCACTACCAATTTGGGATCGTATCGAATACCGGTTTCAGATCCCAAACCGGTTAGAATGTGGTGCACCTCCATGTGGATGTCTTGTTTTTCTTTAGGCTCATAAATCTTTCAATTCACAAAATACACATCGAAGATGTGACGATTTTACACTTATCATATACCAAAACTCTAAAATTTTGGGGCTCCAAAAATATAAGGACCTAGAACAGTCGTTTTTACTTATACGTTAGGGCTGCCCATGCTAGTGATACATTTCATCAAAATCTTTGTTTTTAAATAAAAAATCATAATAAACACATTTTAGTTCCTTCTCGTAATTACAACATTACAAATGAAAGCCATAGTAGCAATGACTTGTCACTTTACAAAGGGTAGAAATGGCAATTCACAAATAACATTTTTTTATACAATGAGCTTGTTGGAGCTCATGAAAATCACCTCTAAAGTTCATTACAAATTGTATAGCCAAAAGCAGCTGAATGCTTTGCATCATCCACCTTGGCCAACACAAATCCTCCTACTCAGATGCTTTCATCATTAATGCCACTATGAACCCTAACATGGCCCCTGCAATCACCTGTTCAAAATCAAACTAGTTCATTACTACCGAATTAGGGTGTCGGTAAAATGTTTATCTGCTTATTGCGTTTTGATATAGTAGTAAACTGTTTTAAAGATTGTTTAGAATTGTTTATATAAACCGTTTACCTGATTATTTGTGGGTAAAACAAGTCGTCTTGAATAAAGTCGTTTATTCCAAACTACTTATTTCATAATAATAAGCAGATAAACGATTTTAACAGGCAATCCCATACACAAAAGATAGTCATTTTTCTAAGTGTGATGTAACTCTATGGTCATGTTAGAACAATTTCACGCAAATAGTCATGAGATACGAGAATCCATGGTCGCTTATCTAATTTTACTCGCCTAAATCCTAATTATTTTCATTCTATACATGAATAATAATACATATGTGAATCTATACGCAAATAACAATACGTACATGAATCTATACGCAATATGGTGGCGCTATCACATTAGCTTAAGTCACTATTAGTGGAAAAGGTCTGATACGCGAGCAAAAGGAAATACGTGACTGAGAGTCCTGTATCTCATGGCTATATGAGCGATTTGTTTATGACATAGCAATATAGGTATAACACACTCAAGAAAACGATTATTTGATTTTCTTTAAAAAAATCCGATTATTGACATTTATTTAAAATTAAACTAAAAGATAATAGTTATATGTTGAGTATTAGACAACCAATATTTTCTCCTTTACCATCTACTTCTCTCCCTTTTTTTATAAACCATTGTCCATTGTAGTTAGATGTGGCAACTTAGGGCTATTTATTTATGTATGGGTCGATTCAACATGTGAATTATCCCTAAGGGGTAATATAAAAGATAAAAAGATAGCCAGTTGGGTCAAAATTCACCCAAGGTGTAAGTTTAATGCATAGAACCTCTTATAACTATTTATTCAAACGTTAGATTATTATTGAAATAATATAATTCTTAAATACTTGACACAAAAAAAGGATGAAAGAGGAACCTGTAATGGAGTATGCCCAAGAGAATCACGTAGAGGACTAGATGTGGATAACGGGTGCTCAGGAGGAAATTCACAGACAATCTGGTTCAACAACTGCACAAGTTTAACACAGGTAGACATGAGGATTGACACAATTGGAAGGTAAACACGAGTTAAATCAATGTAAGGGTAAAATGGTCATATTTCCTAAACACCACCAAATTTATATGATTTTGATCATTTTGCCCTTACACCATGAAAAGGTAAAAAAAAATAGTTGATTTGGCGTAAGGGTAAAATGGTCGAGATTTAGGCTTTAAACCTCTTAGTTATGTAAGTACCACATCAATATTCAGTTAAACCACCATGATTAAAAACATGAACACAACCAGCTAATAATTAGCAAATGAAATGACATACATCATATGATCATCCAGGAATATAATCAAATATTAGTTTTTTTAAGAACGTCTAACTCACATACTCTACCCTACTCTTAAATCTACACCAATGTCCACCATGGGACTAGAACTCTCAACCACTTGGGGAGGAACACCTTTACTACACACCATGATACCGCTAGGCTACGAGCCCTTTGGTCACCAAATATGAGTTAGATAGAATTAAAAATATAAGATTTCTTACTTCAGCCTGGCGACCGGCATGGAGTCTGACTCCAGATGCATCATACATAACCTGCATTGTTTCAAAATATAATCAAGACCTTATGGGAAAAGAAAACACGTTAATAAGTATACAATGGAGACTTTATAAAATTATAATCACATAAACAAAGTTATTTGTGTTTGCCAGGAATTATGTCTGAGATCACATACAATAAAAGCCATAACAACAGCAATTGCAAATGATGATGATTCAACCCCATCATGTAGACCAATGGATACTGCAAGTGCCACAACAGTTGAAGAATGAGATGATGGCATTCCACCAGAACCCACAATCTTTTTAGGATCCCATCTCTTTTCTTTATACCTGAGCATCAAAGGGTGACATATGTAGAGGTTAGTGATAATACCCACAACCCTTTCAAATTTTTTTTAACAATGTGGAAAACTTGTTGATTATTTTTAGAAATCAAAATTATAAAGCAAAAGATAATACAGCCTAGAGGTCAAGATTTGCAGTTCAGATGGATTAGATGCCAAAAATAGGGTCTAAAAATACAGAAAATATCTTGGTTTAAAAATGCACACATCAGTAGCGCACAATGAGCGCGCCACATGATGCGGCGCCTTATGCAGTTAACCAGTATTTGAACAAATTAGAATGTCAATTGCACTGCGTCCGAGTTTTTCAAATCTGATTGAACAAATCTAACCATCAACTGAGCAATGGGTTTGAGTAGTTGAACAAATTAGACCATCGTTAGAACAAATCTGACTAGAGAATATGAGGATATAAGTTAAAGTATTATCTACAAATAACTTTTTAGTATTTTCTAATAACGAACGCCTCGCATACGTGATGCGCACGCTTCTCACACTGCGCATCGCTCATCGGCTTTTGGGATCAAAACGCATCGGAGCACCACACGTTTTTAAGACTAAGACATAAATAGTAACACTATGAAAGGTATTGGTGTTTAGCGTGTTTCTAAATTTGTGGATTAAACAAAGGTTATGATCGAGATCAATTGCCAATTAGAAACTACAACCTGAACTGAGCAACATCAAAACAAAATTTGACCTAGATCTCAAAATTCAACTCCAAATCACAAATCATATGCTACATACTCCATATAATCTATAACACTCTAAAATCACCAGCACAAGATAAACCATTAACAATAATTCAGAAACGTTAAATTGAAGAATCAAACACGTGATCAAATTCAACATCAAATCAAATCAAAATTTGAACTAGATCTCAAAATTCAATTCCAAATCACAAATCAAATGCTACATACTCCTGTATAAACCATTAACAATAATTCAGAAACGTTATATTGAAGGAAATTATCGATTTCAATCTAATCGCAAGTATGACCTAAAGTTCTGCAATTAGATCGGCACTCAAGTAGAAAATTCGAACAGTTTAACACGAAGGAAAGACATTAGGTTGTTGACTGAGATCGAACTGACCAGGTGGTGATGACCTTTAGGAATTGAGCAATCGCAAAAGCAAGGAATGCCGATAACAGCGGGACACTGTACGGGAGGACCTGAGCCGAAGACGAAGGTGTAGCCGCCGTCTCCGTCGCCTTGCTAACGCGGTACGCCGCATCGGCGATGGTGATCACCTCGTCCATTGACTTTTACAGATCGATTCAACGAAGGCACAAAACCTTCGCGATTTAATTCGAAAAGTTAACTGTCGATTCAAATTTGAAATAGTTTGAATCAGTTGAGGCGACCGAACGGCGACGTTGAGGGTGGGAGCCACCGTTCAAACAATGTATCTTGTGCAACAAGACGGCCGCCTACGGTATTTAGATGAAAAAGGTACTAGTTTTGATGCAGGGTGTACAAGTAATGATTGCTACGTCCAAAAATGACAACGCGGAGTTATATTTGGAGTTTGATTGGTGGAGTCTTGTTTTGTCCAACTGGTCCACATTGAATTATCGGGTGATTAAATATTAGGCTACACACCAAAAATATGCCACGTAAGCTAACTACGGCAACTAGGTAGTGGCTTTGGTTACACTCACACTATCTGATATGTGTAGTGGTTTAGTGAGTGTAACCGGTTTATGTAATAATTACTTAGTCATTAATTTTTTATTTTTATTTAAAAAATAATACTAGTTATAAAAAAACGTAATAATACGTGTTACAAAATGATAATAAAAACATAATAATACTAAAACTACATGTGTCAAAACCATTTATGAGACCAAAATATATTTTTTTAAACTCCGTTTTCGTTAAAGTATATTCAAAAAATGGGATAAACAGGAACGGGTTGACTTTATCAAAATATTTTTTTTACTTCTTATTTTAAATAGCTTTGAATAAAATAGGTTGTAATCAAGATTTAAACATGCTATGAAGGTTGACGGTTGTAATAAATGTGTTAACAACACTGGCGAAGCTTGAAGAAAAACGCAGGGGGCCGGGATTTTTTTTCCTATCAGAGGGGGCCGGAACTATAAAATTTTTGGCCGAATACGTATAAATTAACACTACTGAGCGAAAAATCAGGGGGGGTCACTAAGCTTTCGCCAATGGTTAACAAGTTATATATTTTTATGTTAATTTTGAATGGGTTACACAAGTCAAATCAGATCACAACCCGTTTAATAAAGTGGAGTAAATATGATGATCTAAAATCATTATTTTCGTAATAAAATAGATAAATTATTGATTATAATTCTTCACTAAATTAGAAATTGACACAAAAGATGTCATCAAGAACAAGTGACCCAAATGACACTTTCAACATTTATATACACATAAAATGCCTCATTTTGATCCTTCATAATAAAGTTCCCACATTATAAAATGCCTCATTTTGATCCTTCATAATAAAGTTCCCACATTAAAACTCAAAATCCATCTTAGGGACAAGATCTTTCATCTGTAACACACAACAGTGTTCGTGTTGACTCGCTCCGTTGACTTCGGGCTGGTGTGTTTGTTCTTGATGAACGTTTGGTGGCAACCAGAGCGGGTTCTTTAGGCCACTCATCATCACTAACCCCATCATCGCTCCCGTCCCATGTGTTTTCATTATTAAAGACTGGGTGAACGTATGCATTTTCTAAGTAGTCCTTGACATTTAAACATGGCTCCCGTGCGCGTTCTAGTGTGTCTCTCATCATAGTCTCCTGTAAAGGTAAAAAAACATGGGTTACTGCTCAAACGGGTAATTTCCAAATACATAAAAAATGGCAGGTGAGATTGGGTTGGCCCACTACAAATGGGCCTATCGGGTAAAAGGCCAAAAGGGTCTAGGTGAAACGGGTCATTTCTAGGACGGTGCCAGTTGTTATCGGATTGGCTGCTACGAATGTGTTGACTTACAGCATCAAGATTTCAAGAAAAACAAAATAGAATGGCAATGTTTGAAACTAAGAACTATAAGACAGGTTTGGCAAATAGGTCAAAACGGGTTCAGATTGAAACAGATAATTTTCTAGTAAAATTTAACATGAGCTGGGTCAGTGTGGCCCACTATTATGATTACAGTTACAAATGCTACAGTAATAAACTAAATATTCAAATAAAATTATTTCAAAAGTCATATATGCATTAAAAATAAACTTTGGTCAATTTTAAACTAGTTTGACCAATTTGACTATTTCCGCTTTAGTTAAATTTTCTTTTTAATTTGACCTGTTTATGATTAATCAGAACGCAAATCATTACTTTCGTAAGTAAATGTATGCCAAAAGATATATCAACTCACCTGTAAAGGGTACCTAATAAAAGCGGGTTCAAACCGGCCCTTGCAGAACCTATGAAACCAAATGGTCAAAACCGGGAGTACAATAAGCAATGGAGTTGATTGAGCAGCTTCTTTTGTGCTAAGCAAGCCCATCAAAAGCAACTGTGAAACAATCAGTGCAGTTATGATCCGCCCATGAACATCGGGCCAAAAAGCTCCTGCACTTTCGTATTGCTGATTATATACATTTATAATCTACACTCAGAAAAAAAGAAGATAACAGTCAGTAGGTTTGAATATCAAATTTCAAACATCTAAACAAAATATCAAATTTCAGAAATAGAAGTCGCAGGTTCGAATAAATTTGTTGATTTGGGTTATGTTTAATCTTTAACAGGTCAAAGTTGATCATGAAAGAGGACAAACGGGTCGAAAGTTGCCCAAATGCCTAATTTCCTAAATTGGTATGTTCGAAGATAAGATTGTTATTATAGTAACAATATAGTTTTTAGTAATTTTATGTAACACACTAATTTTTTAGTAATTTTATGTAACACACTAATTATTATTTATAAAGAAACAATCAGTGCAGTTATGATCCGCCCATGAACATCGGGCCAAAAAGCTCCTGCACTTTCGTATTGCTGATTATATACATTTATAATCTACACTCAGAAAAAAAGAAGATAACAGTCAGTAGGTTTGAATATCAAATTTCAAACATCTAAACAAAATATCAAATTTCAGAAATAGAAGTCGCAGGTTCGAATAAATTTGTTGATTTGGGTTATGTTTAATCTTTAACAGGTCAAAGTTGATCATGAAAGAGGACAAACGGGTCGAAAGTGGCCCAAATGCCTAATTTCCTAAATTGGTATGTTCGAAGATAAGATTGTTATTATAGTAACAATATAGTTTTTAGTAATTTTATGTAACACACTAATTATTATTTATAAAGAAAAAACTGGGCAAAAAGTGTTTCGGGTCAACCAATAAAAAAAATTACCCATTTTCCCCCTGACCCAGACCCATTTCACCCAACCCGTTAAAGTATTATTTTATTCATATAGTTTCCAAATTTGCTTTATTTAAAAAATAACATTGTTATGAAAATATACTTTTTGTAATCATATGTAACACTCGATCCGTATCAACCCGTACAAAAAATTACCCATTTGATCACTTGACCCAAACCCCCTTTCACGTCTATTCAGAACCAAATTTATGAAAATATTATTACCTGATGACGGTATACAACGTAAGCCAATCCAAAGAACACGACTATAAAAGGAAGCAGAATCGGGGTGACAACAGCATAAACAAGGCCAAGTAGGAAGTACAGCTGGATTTGTGGTTCACCCGTGTTAAAAGACAAACTCCCAGGATCCATTGCTTCTTCTCTGTCTTTTTCGGTTTTTACTAAAAAGAAATTCTTTAAGTGGTAAAATATTAATGGTTTTAACCTCAATATCTCTCCTGCAACTCCAGCCCATCCATCTACCATGATATAGGTTATAAAAAAGGTTGCTTTCATAGGTATAGACGCTCCAATTGTCACTGGGATACTGTAGATGCATGGAAAAAAAATTCAAAAATTAATAAAAAAAAGATGCACAATGTACAGGATAATGTAGACAGGTGATTTAACATTAAAACGGATAAAGGCTAAACATATCAACAGTCACTAAAATGTATGCAGGAAGCGGTTCAATGAACACCTGAAATGCACATTTTCTAGTGATTTGATTTTGTGCAATGGTTGTTGATGGTTTTTAAACTCTAACAAGATATGCTTTTTCTAGGGCTGACAAAATCAATCAGGTAACGCGTTAAAATGATTTAAGTTTTAATGCGGGTCGGGTTGGCACAACATTTTCTTAATCAATTTTAAAAATTAATGATTGTGTGATAAAACATAACCCAAATCAACAATATTATTATAGTGACACTCTATTTTATATTTAATAAAGCAATTTAGGAAGTTTTATGCATTTGGATACATTTTAGATGACTTTCAATCCATTTGACCTGATTACTATTAAGTTAAATCTTTTAGCATAACCCAAATCAACCCAAGTGTTTGACTGGAACAACTTTTGACTTAAATACAGGATTGAGAATATTCTTTTACTAATTGCCAAATATCTTAAAGAGAGAGTGTTCTTGTAGATTCAGATAAAAATATCAATTTTAATGGCCAAATATTTAACTTTTACATGAGAAATTTCTAAATAACAGAAAATATTGGAATTTTCAATTCTCTAGGAATCAGGTCAACTTCCACATCAAAAAGCAGAGCATTTTGATATAATTAGTGTGGGTTGAGGAGAATCTTACTCGTTTGCAGACTGGTGGATGAAGTTATTTAGCTGTTGAAATGCAGTCCCAGTAATTATGCTTCCAAGGAAAACATTAATAAATTGGAAAATATAATATCTTGTTGCAGATCTCCTCTCTAAAGCAGATATTGAGGTAAATCCTTCAAATTTAGACATCATCATCAAGATTGAAGGTAGAATGATGAGGAAAATCTTCAAAGCAATTCCTGGAAGAACACCTTGAATAAAAGATTTTACAAATTCCCTGCAGGAAAATAGAAAGTTAAAACTAAATGTAAATTTTATGGCAACAATAGGAGGTGTTTGGATTTGTAAGCCACAATAATTAGTTATTAATGTTTGAATAACAGATATCTAATTATTAGGGCCGCAAACAAAGTAATAATATAAGGGTAAAACAAAATTACTTAATTTACCTTTACATTTAATCTAATTTGGAAGACTTTTACTACTATTTTACAAGGGGAAACACTAGACCCTTAGGACTATCTTATTTGTATCTTTTTAATATGTAAGTTTCAAGCATAACCACCAGCCTTCTATTTTCTCTCTGGTCTAATCATTTTTCACTTCTTTTAGTGATGCTTGGTAGTCATGTCCATGAAATAAAAACAAAAATGTTAGTTTTTAAGGATCTTGTTAACATTTCCCTTCTACAAAATCTCTCTCATCATCAACTAATTCCTTGAATAATCAGAATTTGTAAGCTGTTTTATTACAATTGATTATCCAATTTTGATAACCACTTTGAGAAAGCACATCCTAAAACCTCATAGTCCATACAAAGAAGAAGACCGAATATATTTTCAAAATATTGGAACCTATAGAAAATCAACACAAGATAAATTAATTACAATGAAAAAAATAACTTACACTTCCAAAATCCCCTGCATGAAAGGAGCTGCTTTCACTATCCCATCAATATTTGCAAGTGACTGTACAAATGCTATTGGGATCATGAAGAAGAATGTAAGGAAGAAAAAAGAAACTGCAATTATAAGTCTTCTAATTGTGAGTGAAACAAACGGAATTGCAAGATTATCCCAGTAAACATCACGGGGTTCTGGGGCCCACTCGGTTAACCAAATAGTTGGGTTTCTTGATTGTTCTGTTTGTGCACAAACCGCAGCCCCCCAACGTGTTTTAAAAGAAACAAATGCAGCTGGCATGACATACTTGGTGCTTTTTGTAATCTTTTCCCTCTCTTTACATATCTAGCAATTAGGAAATTGAAATATATGAATAAAGCATACAAGCAACATACACTCTGCAACAAATATATGTATGATCTGTACATTTCATTTTATTCATAGTTCATGCAAACATGTACAAGATAATAAATTTATGTCACACTCATTAATGCACAAAAAAGTTCAAAAACTCTACAACCTATACAAGTGTGTAGAAACATTAATAATAAAGGTTTGTGATTAAAATATGAGAGGTGGGTGGGGTGGGTCAGGCAATGGGTTTAAAGGGGTTGCTTCTAATGTGTGTCAAAACGGGTTGGGTTGGCCATTTGTCATATTGGGTCTATTTTGTACATCTTTTATAGATGTTTATGATTAAAAAAACCTATGTTACTACAATACTAATCTGACGCTAAAAATTAAGAGATTTACAAAGTGTATGCAACGAAGAGACTTTCAACGAAGAAATAAACCATACCCCGAATCGACCTATTCATAAGTAAATGAGTCATAATTTCCACCTCTAATAAATACATAAAAAATAATATAAACAAACTTCCAAAAAAAGTACACAACTTAACATGTGGACTGCCGTGGAGATTATAAAAAAAACGACATAATAATGTTGTGGATATGTCATAAAAGTTTATGTTGAAAGCTAACCAATTTCTCTCCACTTAAGCAAATTGTGGATATTCTTAAGTATTCCCACGAGTGGAAGTGTGTAATTCACAACTCTACACAGTTTTAGGTGTAAATATTGCCAAAAAGAATGTAGAATTAATGCAAATTTTGTAGTGACAGAGAACATGTATTTTGTTGGTACTTACTTCTTTCGATAGTTTCTCAATCTCAGATTGATAATAATCAATAGCATCAACGCTTTTCCCACACAGGCCAAGATATCCAGTCTGTTCCATTGGGAAAACAAATAAGAAACATTTATAACTAAAACACATTTATATGGACATAAAATGATAAAGAAGCAATACCTTCATTGCTGGTCTTTTTGACTGGTTATTTCTGTTATATTTCAGTTGATAATAATCAAGCCAATTCTGCTTCGTTTTCTTCTCATTTACCAGATTGGATAGTGAATTTGCATCGTAAACAACCTGCAAAGAAGGTTTATCTGTAAGATATGGAAATAATAACACATTAATAAAAATAAGAAATATCAATAGAATTACTGGTTAAGAACCTGATGAGATAAATAATGATCTGGATGGTTGACCAGAAAAAAGTGCTCCACAAGTTCATTGACCGTCTCATCAGGGTCTGGTGGCACATTTCTCACAAGCACCTAAAAAGTTAGTCTCAACATTAATTTATAATCTATAAATCATAAAACCTTCAGAAGACAGAAAAAAGGTAGTGTAACAAGTTTATATGAGCTCTTTTACCAAAACACTAATTTTATTTTTTTACTTTTGTAGCAGTTATACAATTAATTAGAAGCAAAAAGAAAAAAAAATAATCTTACAGTAAACTGATCAGGCCGCCGTTGTTCTGATGCAATAAAACGCAACCTCATTGATGCAATTATTTCATACTCTCTTTTTAAAATATAGCATGTCCAAAAGGTAAAAGTGTAAGCCATGACTAAATGAGTCCAGAACCTACAACCAATATTTACAGTTAGGATTTACAACCGAGATATGTTCAAACAAAAAAAGACAAAAATCATAAATTAATGGGGTATTTGCAT
This sequence comes from Smallanthus sonchifolius, assembly GCA_023525975.1. Taxonomy (NCBI): domain Eukaryota; kingdom Viridiplantae; phylum Streptophyta; class Magnoliopsida; order Asterales; family Asteraceae; genus Smallanthus; species Smallanthus sonchifolius. The sequence continues at coordinate 2,805,842 of CM042024.1, read as the reverse complement.
CTTGATTCTTGAATACACCAAGAATAATCGATGAAATAAACAATCTCAAACTGTTATTGTCAACTACTTAGTTTCATCCAAAATAAGCAAACTTTTTTTCTTCATCCAAACACTTAAAAGTGGTTTCAGTATTTTAAAAAAGAAGAAGCAGATAAGCCGTTTAAATAAGGTGCCCCAAACACCCCCTAAATGAGTTTTAGTAAATACCTGTTTGATCCGGTGGGAATGTTGGATATTGAAAGTTTATCTATGTCACTGTATGTTAAATTCGACTGCTCCAAAGTCCGATTAGTCCAATTCACTGGCACCATGACCGTGAAAGCAAGGCATGCAATTGGAAAAAATATTTTGAGCCTGTTACACAAGAAGAATCAAGAACATATTAAGAAAAAGTAACATCATTATGCCTGAAAATAAGCTTTTAATACAAGTAATTCCTTAAAGATTCCTATAGAGCTATACAATTTCTAGAATAAAGATGAAATTGGATGAATCCAAAGGGGTGTTTGGATATCAAATCAAACACTAATCATTTTTATTTGGGCAAATCATTTCTCCAAATCTGATAAAATAATAATCAGTTTTCTCCAAACACCCTAGACTATACTGAAAAGCACATCCGAACACCCCTTAAAGTTAGTGAATCTGAAATTGTTACAAATAACATAAACAAAACAGAAGGAATATAAAGATCATTACAAACCCTGTCAGGTAAATTCTCAAGTAAACAACAGAGTCCAATCCAGCATGATCAATGAGCTCAGGCTCTGGCATGTGCAGTGCAGTAGGCATCCAGTTCAGAAACCTCAAGTATGACCTAAAATCCAAGTTCACAAACTTTTGCACAAAAGCACCTGATTGCAGCGGGTCGTTCCTTAACCCCTTTAAATACCATTTCGGAAAATAAACCCTATCGTTTAGAGGCTGAATCCGAAGTATAGCAAATGCTACCAAAAATGCAAATGCAGTGAGGATATTCAAAGCTGCTGCAAGCCCTATTTCAGAACTTGAAGCCATATATTTGCTTCAATTAAACCGTCAACACCTGCAGAATGTTGATTCCATTAGAACATATTACATCAAAACCTGATTGAACACCTAGTAATAACATATGAATAAAATTTAAAAAAAATCAACATAATCCATCTACAAAAACGCTGTAGTTCTAATCAGAAAATTGAGCGCTCTCAGTTGAAATCAAACGGATCCAAATCAAACAAATTCACATCAAACACAAAAATTGGGGAAAACCGAAGCCATAGATTTGCTTCGATTAAACAGTAACATATTACATAGATTTCTGATTTAACACCTAGTAATAATATATGAACAACAGCTATATTATCATGATCAGTGAAAATCTAAAAAAATCAATATAATCTATGTACGGAAACGTTGTAGTTCTAATCAGTAAATTGAGCACTCTCAGTTGAAATCAAACGAATCGAAATCAAATAAATTCACATCACAACGATGATCGATGACTTAATGACGATCAAACACAAAAATTGGGGAAAATTGTAGATACGTACGAATTGGCTTCAGAATCGTGGTTTTTTAGTTCGATTTCAGCCTGCGGAAGTAGATGAAGGCTGCACAGAGAGTATGAAGCCGTTGGAGAGAGATTCAGACGAGTGATTTCGGTGTGATGAGGAGTCGTGTGTGTGGAGGGTTTTGATTGGATTGAAGAAGACAGTGGTCTCTTTCAACTTGGATTTTGAAACTTGTAAAGGCGTGGACAATGGATCGTGGTAACGGCTATATTTTAATATGGACCCTTGAGATATTTAACATAAAATCAATTTTAAATAAAACTATAAAATTAATTAGATATTTTAATTTATTTATTCTTTTAAATATGATATATTAAATGATTTTAACTGCTTCTTTTTCATTCTCTACATGCACTATATCTAAATATTTATATATTTCTTACTATTCTCAAACATAAAATTAATTTTGTATTTAAAATAACCTGAACAAAAATGACATCTCTTGTGTTAAAACGGTTAAAAGTATAAAAGTATGCCTATTTACAACCTTTTTCGTTTAGCTCTTCATATTTTTCAAGTTTAAGATTCACATTTTTCTTCTATTCTACTTCTACGTGAATCTAGCTTATCAAGAGCTTAACTTTTTTCGCTTTTTCACCTTTTTCATGTTTTAAGTACTTTTTTTCTTACTTTTTCGGGTTTACCCATGTGTTTTCTGGTTGGAACGCCAATAACATTTTAACCAACCATGAAATTCCGTTTGAAAGCAAAATCCCTACAAACGAATTCTCCGTGATGCTTCGCTATGAGTTGCCTCTTTAGAATCACGTTATATGTCACCACGAGCCGCCTGTTTAACATGTTTATTTTAATACACATAAATAAGTCCATATGAGTTCTTATATAAAAGACATTATTTTTAATTTTATGTTTTTTTATAAAGAAAATAATTTGTTAGGTATTCTTTTTGTTTTCTATATCGTAAGGCTCTTTTTTTCTTTCCACTAAATTTTGTATAAATATGGAAGTCTGTAAATTAAGGAACGGTGACATGCAAAAATACGAATAAAAATTATTTCCTTTACGAGGGTGGAGGGGTGGAACCCTTTCAATTTCAACCTAAGTACCATAAGGATTAGCCAATCTAAACACGTCACACCATTTTTTACCCTAAAGTACTCGAATGGGTTGCGGCGGTGTTCTTGCAAACCCGAACCCAAATTTAAATCCCAAACACACTTTTTCATTGATAACATTCGGCTTCACTAACCCATGGATTGAACCCCTTCCAACCAAAACAGTGGTGAAGCTTGAAGAAAAACGCAGAGGGGGCCGGTATTTTTTTTCCTATCAGGGGGGCTGGAACTATAAAATTTTCGCCGAACACGTATAAATTAACACTACTGAGCGAAAAATTGGGCCCTAAGAAAGCTTCGCCCATGAACCCAAACCCCCAACCCGGAGACCGTGTTGCGGCGGTGTTACCGCAAACCCCTTCCAATCCGAGTCCCACCCCTTTCACCCTAAGTAAATAGTTAAAAGTCTGAATGATAGTAATATAATCATAGTATCCTTGCCTTACTCTGAGTATTTGTTAGTTGTTTTCTTTTTATGCTGAATAAACAACGACAAATGTCTTGAGATAAATAATTTAAATGACACAAATTAATTTATGAATTATTTTAACAAAAAAAGCTATCTAGTATAACATAATAATATGTTTAGGGGGTGTTTGGAATTACTTTTCAAAACAACTTATTTACTTATCATCTTTTGAAATAAGGTAATAAGTTATAAGTTTGTTTGGTAAATTCAAAATAAGATGGAAGATGTGAGAAGGAGATGTCAAAATCCAAAAGTAAGAAATTCTTACTTTTGGAAATTACTTTTTGAAAAGTCAAAAGTAGCTCCAATAAGTAATCCCAAACACCCCCTTAATCTATACTAATAAATAAAGGTTTGAGATGGACACGTGTCACTTCCTCATTTCTTCTCATATTGGTTTTCCCGCATCTCTCTCCTAATAAATGCGTCTTTTTCTTATTAAATAGTAATGATATTATAAATATATTATTAAAAAATAATACTAATTATATTAAATAATAAAATATATAGTAGAAAATCAAAATATAACTAATTAAAAAAATACTAACTCGTAATATACACACATTTCTACTTGATATATTTCAAGACGATCATAATAGTCTGACAAATTAGGACGTATTTACAAATTTATAAGTTTTATCTTTTTTAATATACAATCTCGTGTAATACACGGGATTCTAACATAGTTATTTAATATAAACATCACTAATAACATAGGAAATTAATTAGAACTATCATTGATAGAAAGATAATGGGAGTAGGTATCTTCCTTCCAATAAACTCCCATACTCGTGTTTGGAATGAAATTGTGCATTAATTACGATTATATTTTTCAAAAGCTGTTTTCTTTTAACTTTCCAAACTCAACATAGTAATTATTTACAAGCTTCCAAGTGAATATTTGGTAATGTTACACCTAATACAAACACTTTTCCTTTAAATATATAACATGTAAAATTGAATAAACATAAACAATTAACTAAATACGAAAACATTTAAATATACAGTTAATTGCAAACTATCATTAAATGGTTTATTTGTAAAATTCAGCTTTAGTATTGTTAAATGTAAAACCTTCTTAACATAAATCAGAGAAGGGTTTTGCTAATGAGGGAGTTAAGAGTGAATTTAAAAAATTTAAAAGGTTATTTTCAAAAAGTTTGAAGATAATATGGTAATTTATTTTTTTAATTCTAGGTTATATAGTTGTTATCTAAGAACTTCATAGAACTAAAACTTTTGTTTTTTTAGCAATTGAAGCTGCTATTTGAAACAACAACTTTATATTTAATTTTGTGGGGAGTATCCCGTTGAAAGACCTTGTGAGAATGAGATGGATGGGCGTGGGCCGTGAAACACCACACCCCTGTGTGTGAACCATGGTCATGGTTGCTTTGCCTGGAAAATTCCACAAGTGTGGAGGGTGGATAGCAATGGCTATAATGTCGTTAAAGTCCAACGGTACAATTTTTAAATAAAAAATAATAATTTATTATTACTATAAATATAACCCTTTTTTTTTAAATAACATACACACACTCAACCAAATTCAATAAAAACACCCACATCTCTCTACTTATCCAAAAAATGGACCCGAACCAACCGAACAACGCGAACCCTTTTTGATTACCTTCTCCGCCTCCCGCTCAATACTATCAAATGTAACAACAAGCGGGTGCGGCCCAACAACTTGGCTTTTGGAACTACCAATTGCAACAACCACATACGCCTATTATCCAACAACCGCCTTTAACCCAACCATGCTATCAACCACAATTCGAGTCACCACCCGAGTCCCAAGCCATACCTGAGACCCAATACATACCCTAGACCGAAATCGTACCCGAGACTCAAACTCGCAAAAAGGGGAAAAAACCTAATTTGGTATCGACCAGCCCTCAAAAGTGGACGCTCAAGGAAGAAGAAAACTTAGCGCGGGCTTGGGTTGATATATCCGAAGACCCGATTGTTAGAAACGCCCAAACACATGGGGTGATGTGGGGACGAATTGTGGATAGGTTCCACGAATTCATAGGTCGTGGGGCATACCAGTCACAAGACACACTCACTTAAAAGTCGAGGGAGATTTGAACACAAGTGGCAAAATTTTGAGGTATACATAATAATCGAACGAACAACCGCAAAAGTGGTGAGAGTGATGTCGACATCTTGAACGATTCACTTGAAAGATACCGGGAGTTAAAAAAACAACCTTTCAAGATTCTAGGCGCTTGGGAGATTCTTAGTCGTTGTTCACACTGACATAAGGTGCCCGATATACTTCAACAAAGTAGCGGGTCGAAAAGGAAGTCGTACGATAGGGAAATGACCCCAACTAGTGGATCAGATGGTAGGTATTTTCTTGATCTCAATGAAGTTTCTGATGACTTACCAGAGGAACCCCAATGTGTAACACCTAGAAAAATCACACTTTATTTTAACTTTCAAAGACATGCGGAAAAGGTCCCATTAACGTCCATTAGAAAGCGACACCATTAATGGATGAAAACATTATTTAACAACCAACAAGTTTTGACACCAACATTACATTACAAACTCAAGTTTAATAACCTTGACGCCTAGGTTAAGTTCCCCAAAAATAACCACCCGAAAGTTTAAGCTTGAGAATCAACTCCACACGAATCATAACTCAAGACTAGATCGGAGCTTTACCTATAACAAAAACACCATGAAATACACCAAAGTGAAGTTTATTGACTTCAAGCACCCACCATACACCATTATGTGAAGTTCGTGACTTCAATCATCATTTCAACATTGTGAAGTTCATAGACTTCAAATACCGACACACCCTCGTGAGGTTCTCCATTTGATTTGACATGTACATAGGCAAATAACACATAAATTGATATGGACATATACATACGCTCATGAGTGATGACTGATGCGATAAAGGGACAGGGTGCACTCAGTAAAAGTAAAGGAGAGGGGTACGTTTAGAGATAAAACATAACCAAATTAAAATCTTGGACAAAGCCCATAAGTCCAGATATTCGATCCATCCGGGCGCCACCAAAATGTATCAAGATTTAAGAAAGAATTAGTGGTGGTCGGGTATGAAGCGGGAAGTTACGCGCTACGTGAACGCATGTTTGACCTATTTGCAAGTCAAGGTAGAGCATCAGAAATCATATGGGAAAGTCCAACCCTTGGACAGACCTGAGTGGAAGTGGGAACATATCACCATGGACTTTATAACCAAGCTACCAAATACAGCTAAAGGTTATGACACCATATGGGTGATTGTGGACCGCCTGACGAAAAGTGCTCACTTCTTACCGATTTGTGAGTTGTTTACTTCGGAAAGGTTGGTAGAATTATTCATCAAATAAATTGTAACTCGACATGGTGTACCTGTTGTAACAACTAGTAATTTACCACATAATTATTTAAATATAATTATACAAAAATTATGCTTATTAGACTAAATTTAATTAATTAGGTCTAACCCGGTTCAGTAGAGTCCAACCCACACACAAATACACAGGAAATATTAGAGATTTTCGGGACACATTGAACCTCGTATCGCGTTGGTGATAAACTAGAAATATTTAAACATCTCGAAACGTTCTCTTATATTTTTTAATAATAGAGAGTACCCACCCGGATAAAACCTAAACATATGACAACGGACTCGTGTTTTATCCAAACTACTAAACGTATATTATTTTATTATACCCGACCCGTACCCTACCAATCACGTAACGACTATTAAAATCGGGTTACATTTAGCGGGAATTATACCGAACTTGGACTAGCGGGAACCACTCCACACCCTACCTCTACTACCCCCTACCCCTACCCCCTAACCCCACGTGGCTAATACCACTCGGCCGAACCCACGCCCACAATATGGCACACCATGTCTAGGATTTGATGTGGGACTTGTCAAGCATGCTTTCTTAAAACACAACACCCATTGTGTATTACCCACATTTGATCCTATAAATAGCCCCATGCACTCCTCCCTTCAAACCACACCTCAAACACTTGCTCCTCTCATCCGAAACCAACACCACCAAGTTCCACTCCCTTCCCCTTCGGCTCAATAACAACAGCTATATATAGCACCACACCACTTTCCCTTTCTTCCTTTGTGACTCACGGCAACAACTACAAACCCATATCCACTCCTTCTCGGCTAGCCACATCCCGACCACCCCTTCCATTTTCCTTCCTTTTTCTCGGTTCCATTCCATAACTCCACCACCACCGTGGACTACTACCACCCTCACCACCCGCCACCTTCACCACTGCTCTCCCTCGGCTTACAAACGCAGCAGCAACACCAACGTAACCACCACCACATGCCCGTCCCAACCCTCGACAGCCCCACCTCAGTCCCCGTAACCACCGCTGTACACCGCTTCCACCCGTCGTAGCCTCTGCCACCTTTTACGGGTTCTTAATTTCGGGACAAAAACCGATTCTTTCGGGTCACCGTTTCTTGCCTACGGTCACCACATTACGTTCACGTGAAGCCCACGGATCATTTCGGGAACTTACGGAGTCATACGGGACGTTTCGGAAGGGAATCGGACCTCGCGTATTCACCGTCACCTTCTCCCGACTATTTACGTGAGATTTCGACTCGTTTTTTTTAACGTTAGTATAGTTGGTGATATATTAGGTTATAACCGAGATTATAATTTAAATAACGACTTTTAAACGTATCGGAGACGAATCGTGTTTTAGATATATAAAAGACGGGTTTTTAAAATAATAAATAACGAATAAAAAGCGTAGGTTAAAAACCCTATTTTCATCTTAATAAAATAAATGATTAATTTATTTTATAAAAACGCATTTTTATGGTAAATATAACTATAAATAAATTTTGCATAAAAAGGGAGATTTTTATAAAAATACAACCATATGACAAATATATAACGATCATAGTTATATATACTTTTAATACATAGATATACATGTGCGTAGACTATTGGGTTGAAAAGAAATATAATTATTTTTAAACATATTAACCCATTTTCATCAATGTATATATATAACATATAATTACAAGAAATAATTTGTATATATACACATGGACATTAAGAGTTTGAATAATAAAATAATATAATTATTATTTTATGACAACTTATTTGAGGATTTATTTTGATAAATATATATATTACATATATTTATTGTAAGGATCAATTTACACAAAGTTTTGGATAAACAAAGACTGATTCACAATATTTATTAAAGAGTTTAATAAATATAATAAACTTGAACAACAAGTCGTATCACCAGCGGCGATCGAGTCGGACCCTTGTAGATTATTACAAGGCAAGGGTCGAGACTTCCGGATATTGTCAGGTGACCAATCCACACTTAAACCATCTTATAGGACCTAAGGTGTCTTAAATAATTTAGGGCACGGATAGGTCAGGCAATTGTTGGACTTACTGCTCATCTCATCACTCATCACCTTGACAGATAAGGTGAGTCTTCACGACCCCATTTTACTATGATTTAAATGATTTTTAAACATACGGGGGAGAATACATATCTCATATTTGGATACGAGTACATACACTGATTGTTGCATGAGTTTCTTACTGTCATACTAAGTCCCCGGGAATACTATAACCGTTAGCTAGTTTAGACGTGGAACGCATGAATAGATCTATTTGGGTTGACACCCCCACCCGTGGTTAGTCGCGCTAACCTAGACTGGAGGTCTAAGCGGGTGCATACTGTCCATTCTCATACTCACAATGTTGCATGACAGAACATTGGGCGGGGCACATCGGTTACTCAGTCAAATGATGGGTACCTCATACATAAACGTCAAGTGTCGGTTATGGTAGCTCATGGTAACATGTTCATACATAAGTATTGTTTGATTAACAATGCTTAACTCATACTGAAATCTCGTAGTCCAACGGAATCATATTTTACTGTTTACTTAAACCTGTGAACTCACCAACTTTATGTTGACATTTTAGCATGTATTTCTCAGGTAACTAGAATCATGGTGCATGGGCACGCACGTAGAACATCTTATGGAGACATCCCGGAATAACCGAGGGACGTCTAGGTCTTAGCCGACAAACTCGTTGTATGAAAAGCCGTGCACTTTGGTTTTAAGTGCGGTACTTCACATGTAACGTCTTAGTGACAATTTATGTAACAACTTAGAATCTTTGATTATGAATGTTATTAGAAGTCATTCAATGTAATCAAAGGCTATGAACACCGTGGATCATCACGCCCCATGTTTCCGCCCTAGGCGGGGTGTGACAGATTGGTATCAGAGCCTTGGTTATAGCGAACTAGGTTGCATTAGTGGGCCTAGACTATAACCTTAAGCTCGAACTCCTGGAACTTCAGGAAACACATTATAGGAAAAAATAGAATGATTATGTAAGTAAATTTACACTTACGGGTGCGCAACGTAAGGGTAAATTTAAATACACAAGATTTCTGGATGATTCTGTCGTGTAAGCTACATCTAAGATTTGACAGTCGGTACAAGTTAGTAAATCATAAGAAGTTGAGCGCATTGCATATCATACCAGGCATTTAGACCTGACCTATAGGAACCATAGGTATATGTGTAGTATACCTATATACTTATATACATAACGTATCTACCTATGTTATGTCATCACAACTTCGCAAGTAACCCTCTTCTTAAGACACAACGAGGAAGAAACATCAGAACTCTTCGGTAACAGTTCCTTTCCCGATAGTAGTAGGAATCAAACTCTTACTCCTAACTCTCTATACTGGAAAGGAGAATGCAATTGGAAGTCATGCTAGTGAAGCAGACAAGGTTTATATGGTAAACCATCACACCATCCCAACGCGTCTTTGATAAGACAACACTACCACCATAGTTTCATACGTGGAACGGAAATGGTGACACATTTGGAAATACACACAAGTTGTACTCATCTCTACTATCATCGGGAAATGATGGAGCGCACGATCGACAAGAAGGACATGATCGACCAGGAGTTATTAGGCAACTCGAGAGATGGTCGTTAAACAGGAAAACGAGACACATAATGGGTTAAGGACTTGGTCCTGTACAACCTTGTGGCCCGGAGCAGTGCTATATGCTGTCGGGATTAGCATGGACACTCGGCGAACGAAGTCCATATTCTCTCTGTCCTAGCCTATCTATACGCCAGACATACATAATTAGGCTTGTGCCTATCCTATTACACCCTATTGAGTCTAGACATTAGGGTTACACTTCCATTTTCCATTCGACTATGTTGATAGTCTTATGCCGTGGTTACCCGAGAAACCTTGTACTAGACTAGTCACATTGACAGTTGAAAGCAGTGAAGCAAAGGATCTTCAAAGTACTAACGAGAGTATAATAGACTTAAATCTATTACTACCTCATCCCCGTGCTCAGTACAACAAGAGCACCAGTACGTTGACATACCTAGAGAATATGTCACCCCTCCTCAAGGAGCAAATGAACCTGACCCGGAGGACGAGTTGTCATCCGTGGATCCACTCGTCATACAAAGAATGATAGATGAGCTTGTTACCCTTAGTACACAAATCGTCGAAGCCATCCGAAATACCGGAACAACAGCAAATGGTGACTAGTAAAACCCCGTACTCATACATACGAGAAAGTATATCCCTATGGAACCCTTCTATCCTACAAACCAAAGGACTTTCATGGAATGAAAGGACTCACTAAAACCCCCCAAATAGGTAAGATACGATTATCAACATCAGTGGATGTTCTAACAACCAACAAGTGACGTACACTACCCATTCGTTTCAAGGTGAAGCATTAGCATGAAGGAATGCTCAAGTACAAACTCGAGGCAGCATTATCGTAAACATGATGCCTTGGGATGAGTTCAATACTCTACTCATTGAAGGATACTACCTTGAGAGTGGACTGCAGCCGGAGTTATGGAATCTAGCCTTGATTGATGACGAACATCAAGCATACTCAAACCGATTCCACGAACTAATAAGTCTACCACCATCAATGATGACCTCGAAAACCAAGAAGGTCAACCAGTACATCATGGAATTAAATTCACAGTATAGTCATGACTGTTGAATCTACCACTCTGGAAAATGTCGTTCTAAAGAAATGACCCTAACAAATGAGTTGTTGAAAACTAGCGCTTTAGTTAAGGATTGAGTAAGCGAAAAGGACTTGTCAATGAGAAGACAAGAAGCAAAAGACAACACATAATTACAGGACTGTTGTACATAAGCACATGATCATACTAAAGTTGCATATTCATTAAACCAAATTTCATAACAATTGTTTCACTAAAACAAAGACAAAACAGAGAACACGGTACTTCAAACAAAGTTGATTTATTATCTAGGTCTTGCAACTTCCTACGTGATGACTCTTGAATCTAACCCTCAATTATTGGCACCTGAAACATGATGAAAACAGAGTCAACTAAAAAGTTGGTGAGCATACATAGGTTTTAGCACAACAAGTATTATCAAAGTTTTGTGTACAATTCATATGATACATGGATTAATAAGGCAATCATGGAGAATCACTATTGTTTAAACTGGGCGCACAATCAAACCTTGTGACTGATAGGCATAACACGCAGGTTATCCTTAAGTGTTTTCGGCAACAATCACCCTAACCGGGTGGGTTGGTCAGACATAATAGATCTATCATTGTATACCATCGGCTTGTACTGAGTTAATGATTGCACTGACACTATGCACAAAAAGTATGTAAATGTTGTTTGCACAAATAGTGTTCAAGCATAAGGCATAAATTGCACACATTATCATAATGTTTGAATTGTAATAATTGCAAATAGTTTGAATGTAATCATGTTTCACCCCAAAGAATGTAAAAGTGAAAAAGGGCTTATGTAAACTCACATTGGTTTTGTAGCTTGAATGTACAAGTATGGGTAGTTGCACAAGTTGGTTAACTAACCACAAGGTTAACCTATGCTCGAAGTGGTATACGTATCAATGGCATGCTCAAAAGGACTAAAGTATAAAGGAATGAGCTAGGTTGAATGAGTGTGTATATATTCGTTGTAAATAATATGTTTGTCTAATAATAAGTATAGGTCTCGCTGAAGGCTTGGATGGTGTTTAGCTTGAGGCAAAGGACTACTCCCCTGTTAACAAACTGGCATCCCGATTTATGTTTCCTTTTGAACCTTGTGTTTTGGATTTAAGACAATTATTTTAATGATGGATTGTGTTCGATCCGCTACTTATTTATTAAAATTCTCTGCTTTAAGAACTATGTTATGTGATAATTACCAACTATGAGGTCTCCCGGGTTTGGGGCCTTACACTACACATACATCACCATATTTATTTCTCATGTTGCGATTTGCATGAATTTCACTTGTAAAATATTTATATTTTTTAATTTATTCAATCTTCTTCACTAGTGTTATGCATGCATTGATATCATTACTAATAGTTGGGATTTTGTTGATTTAAGTTTTATATGGTGAATCTTAAATGATTTTAATACAGCAATTGATTTATTGATGTTATGACTGTTAGATAAACAACCCAGAAGGTAACAGTAAGGTGAAATTGAATCCATGTGCATGAAAAATAATTTGAACCAAAATGGCAAGAAGCATGATAACAATAGCAACAAATGTCACAATTGTTGTTGCAAACAAAATGGAACTACTGTTGTATTCACATGAATGCTATACACGTGAGCATCACCGAGAACATGGACAAAATCACCATGAATAAGATAAACCAGGGGCGGAACTACAGGAGGGTCTGGGGTAAACTGTACATACAAATGCAACTTAACATCAACCTCTAAAAACCTTTTTACAATAACATAGATACGTATATGTGTGTGTGGATGATACAAGTGAGAAAATATAGTTTTTTGAGTGGTGACGGTGTTGGTCAATTGTTAACGGTACGCGATTGAGTAATAATAATTTTTTTATAATAAAAATATGTTTTAAAACCTTTTAGAAAATTATAATAAACTAGTAAAATGCCCGCGTGCTAAACTTGGGAAAAATTAACGTCCTCAGAAGTCTTTAAAAGCTTGAAACGCTAAGCGCAAATATGAAGACCCGCGCGTTATTGCAACACAGTTGAATGTCATACCACAAAATTCATGTCATTTGATGCACCTGTTAGTTGTTACCCTATTTAAGTCGGATGCTTCTACTTTTGTTTTGCCTTGAAGGCTTGGATAATGCTAACTTCTCATGTTGCTTCTCATATTCCTGCTTAAGTTCTTCCAAACGCTTTGGCACCTTAAAACACGAAAAACGTAGACAAATTTTATATATATATAAGGAAACCCGCACGATGTTGCGGCGGCGACAATTTTCAACGCGGTATCGAATGTCTTTTAATTTGTAAAGCATCTCGTTATATATAGAAATGCGTGGTCTATCTATGTGTTACAGATCTCAATTAAATTAGAAGAAACACCTCAAATAAGAAAAAACCATAAACATAGTAATTTAATAAAAATTCCGAACACATGAATAAAAAAGTATAAATCATAAACATAGTAATTTAAAAGTAAAAATCCGGGTGTCAACTACTTGCATCGTGATGAGATAAATTTTAGTTGTAAACCTTACACATCTCAATTATCTCATCGACATGGTTCAACCACCATTCTTCATCAAAAGAGTTACCGACAGTTTCTTTTGTCTCTTCCTCTTTGACTGCTACATATACTGAAGGATGAGTTTCTTGAATCTGGTTCTCTTTGATTGATTAAGCTAATGGAGCACTTTTGAGGACTGAAAAAAATAATGTTAAATCTGTTATATGTGTTTGATCAAAAGCCAACAATATTATAAATATAGTATAGATAAATTAAAAGCCAACAATATTATAAATATAGTATAGATAAATTAAAGCACAGGTATAAAATTAAATTGAAACCTGACACATCTTCAAAGTTCTTCTTTGTTGCATCCATAATAGATTTGTAAATTATGTGAGGAAAAAAATTAAAAAAAGTTAGAATGTTGTAAAAATGGAAGAAAAAAATGATAAATTAGATGGTAAATTTGATAAGTGTTTAAATTAATAAATAAGGGGTAAATGTTTTATACCCGTACGGTGTTCGGGTTGTTTATTGTCATAATCTCATAACTATATTCCTTTCTATTCTAAACGAAAACAATATGTTTAAGATTTAAGTACAGCTCTTTTAACTTGTTATTATAATAAATTTTTTTAACGGAAAACGTTACTCATACTTTACTTTTAGACCAATAATCCTAAACTACCACATTGCCCAGGTTTGAACCTGAGACCTCCCCTCTAAAAAACATATGTCTCTATCAAGTGGGATATCCCCACATTGGCTGTTATTATATTATATATATATATATATATATATATATATATGTGTGTGTGTGTGTGAGAGAGAGAGAGAGAGAGATCTTTCATGTTGATTACAATTTTAGTACTCATGAGATCCTAATAAAGTCCATAAAATAATTCAGGATTCCTAAATCCTTACAATAATTCGTTCAACCTGTTTGAGGTGAAACTCCAAATCAAACAGTTATATGGTATCCTTTTTATTAATCTAAATCTTTATTTTAGTCATAAGATTAGTCTAAACCATGTCTGGACATAGCTTTTGAATCAATGGCCTTTGATTCATAGATCATTATCATTGTAGGGTATGAATTATCAACCATTTCTCACATCATCTTTTGTTACTGTAGACTCAATGGAAATAGGCCCAATGGAATACTACAAGTTTTATAAAGCATATTAGTAACGAAGTATATGATAAACACCTAAAGATTTCAGTTTTGACTTTTAAAGTCATTAATTACCTCTTTATATCAAATTGATTTAAATTTCTGGGTTTCTTTGAAAAGGTTAAATTAATATTAAATCATGCAAAAGTATAGTACAATATAATGTGTTTTGAAGTTCAAAAGTCAGAAACAGCAATGAAACATGACCTCAAAATGCAAAATTAGTTAACAACCAACATTAATCACATTATAAATAAACTTACATCAATCATATCAGAAAAGTCTAGGAATGGCTGTTAAACGTCCACCTACAGCCTTCAGTGTATAGTCAATTTTTGGATTTGGCTGATAAATTAGAGGGAGTATTAGAATAGTATAATACGCCAATAAGCATCAAGTTTCAGATCTTATGACTAAAATAAATATGTCACAGTTTAGAATAGAACAGTTATGTACAAAACCGTTAAAAGATATAACACAAGTTTATTTCTCTCTAGATATAGCACACATCATATTTCTCTTCAACTTCTGCATAGTTGGCCATTTTGTGCTTCACTCTAATATCAATATATAATCTATACTATATAATAAATAAAGGTTTTTCATGCCACATGTTGCTTCCATATTCATTCTCACCATTTTTTTCCCGTCTCTCTCTCTTATTAAATACACTTCTATTTTTTAATAATAATATATATGTTTAAAGAAAATACTAATTATACTAATAAAACACATTTAATTTAAATTATCTCTTATTATAAGAAACTTTGAAATTTAATTATCTAACTTTTATTTTCAATCAATTAGTAAATGAAAGTCAAATTACATTAAATAGTAATTAACGTATTTTCGAAACCTAATTATATATTAATTTTTACATATTTTTAATTTGTTTTCTATCAATAGTTTATTTAATATATTTTTACACCTGTAAAATACATAAATAAAGATTTAAAATTTTATGTATTAATATTTTTTATACCGTGTGTAGACACGGGATCTAAACTATATCATAAAAAAAGGATGATATAGGTTAGAAGCAATTATTTGTTATTCTCTATACCATTTCGAAGTGAACGCGATCATATCGACACTAATTTAACTATTTAAGAATAAAATATGTATTTTAGACAAGGCAATGACCCAACTTGGTTTAGCATTTACACCATCTGTAGTGGAGCGTGTGAACACAGGGACGTGATCCAAATAAGCAAAGAACTCTTAGGAAGACCGCCCCTCTAGGCGTGAATGGCGCATGATTAGGGGGGGGGGGAATCAAGGGCTAGGGGTAAACCACTTCCATTAATCATCCAATCAATTAAAGCCACATAATAATTTCCTTTTCTTTTAGTTAAATAATAGTTAATTATTAAAAAATAAATGCGGGGCGTGAAACAACTACGCACCTTAGTGATTCTGTGCATTGATTACCCCTGTGTTGATTTGACGCTAACGTGGCGGGGTGTGAAAGAGGGGGCCGTGAAACCACTACACATGGCCTTATGATCTATGTTTGTTTCACTTTAATTTTTTTAGTTGATAATAATTTTAGTTTTTTTTTTGCCATAAATAAAAATTTACAACATTTTAAATCTGCTTTAATAATATAGAAATATTTGGTAACGATTAAATTTAGGGTTAATAGTGATAAAATGTTTTGCAATACAACCTTGTAATGCTCGTGCTTACAAGGAGCTATGTATGAACGGTATGGGTGTTCAAAAGTATCCGTATCTGAAACCGAACCCGAAATATCCGAAATTCCGAATCCAAATTATCCGAAAATTCGGATATCCGAATTTTGGGATACGGATTCGGATAGCATTTTCCAAAAATTTCGGATATTCGGATATCCGAATATCAGAAAATAATTTTTTTTTAAAGATATTTTCCCTATAAAGTGTTATGAATACAATATATATATATATATATAAAGTATATGACTTTTATGTTATGTGTTTAGCTCTCTTATTTTAAAAAAATATAAAACATATTCGCGTCGTAATTTCGAAAATTATATTGTTTTGGTCAAATTTATATGTTGTTTCCTAGAAAGTGTTATAAATACAATAAAAAACAACACTAAAAAGAAAAAAAAAATTAAAAGAATGAAAGTTGAGGCTACTTTGTAAATTACAAAAGTTTGATGGTCAATTTGTAATGACTTAAAACTATACTATAGCTAAGACCTTGGTCTTTAAAGCTTTTTGGTAATTTTTTTTTAAAGATATTTTCCCTAGAAAGTGTTATGAATACAATATATATATATATATATATATATATAAGTATATGTTTTTATGTTATGTGTTTAGCTCTCTTATTTTTAAAAAATATAAAACGTATTCGCGTCGTAATTTCGAAAATTATATTGTCTTGGTCAAATTTATATGTTGTTTCCTAGAAAGTGTTATAAATACAATAAAAAACAACACAAAAAAGAAAAAATAATAAAAGAATGAAAGTTGAGGCTACTTTGTAAATTACAAAAGTTTGGTGGTCAATTTGTAATGACTTAAAACTATACTATAGCTAAGACCTTCTTCTTTAAAGCTTTTTGAAATTTTTTTTTTTAAGATATTTTTCCTAGAAAGTGTTATGAATACAAAATATATATATATATATATATATATGTATATAAAGTATATGGTTTTTATGTTATGTGTTTAGCTCTTTTATTTTTAAAAAATATAAAACGCATTCGCGTCGTAATTTCAAAAATTATATTGTTTTGGTCAAATTTATATGTTGTTTCCTAGAAAGTGTTATAAATACAATAAAAAAACAACACGAAAAAGAAAAAAAAAATTAAAAGAATGAAAGTTGAGGCTACTTTGTAAATTACAAAAGTTTGGTGATCAATTTGTAATGACTTAAAACTATACTATAGCTAAGACCTTGTTCTTTAAAGCTTTTTGGTAATGGTAATATATATGAAGTATATAGCTTTTATGTTATGTGTTTAGCCTTCTTATTTTTTTTAAAAACTAAAACGTATTCGCGTCGTAATTTCGTAAATTAATCAAAAATTGGGTTTTTAATTATTTCATAAAAATGATGTTTATTTAGTATATTTTATATATTTAGATTTTAATTTAAAAAAAAACATTTAAGTAAAAAAAAACTTGATATCCGTTTCACTATTATTAATAGTGGTATTCAATGTTATTAGTTTTTTTTTAAAGGCAAATTTCTTTATTCCCGTGAGAGTGGAACTTGAATCCATTACCTTCTCAAACCTTGGTGTTTTCAGATGATTTTGTTGTACCACTGAGCCACTAACCTTCTCAAATCTTGATGTTATTAGGGTTTTCAGCAACATCTTTTAAATTAACGTTATTAAAGTGGTCGAAGAAAAAAGATTTTCTATTGTTATGTCTCAATTGAAAATTTCTGATTCCGTTACTATTAAACAAACTAAATGCCTTAGTCAAAGATATTGCAAAGTTTAAACCAAAACAAAATTAGGAGACCAAACTTGATTTGAATAACATAATCACAACTTTAATATCTAAAGAATAAAATCCTAGAAGATAAAAAAATTATTTTATGGAACAAGCTTTTAATTTAAAGTTATAATCTGAAAAATTAAAAAAAAAACTGATAAAACTAAAAACCAACATTACGTCATATTATATATATAACTAATAAAAAAAGCAATGTCAGCGTGCGAAGTTGACGTCAGCGTGCCATATGATCGTTCACTACTTACTTCCAGTGAAACATAATGTACTATCAGTTAAAACATACGTGGAAAGCTTTCTTTTTAATTTAAATACGACTACCCCCTCCCCGGCCCGACGACTTCTGAAGTTGACGTTAGCGTGCCATATGATGACATCAGCTTAAATTTATAAATATATATATATTTTCTATAACTAAAAAAAAGTTTATGAGCCGCAACGTGTAAAGGCTTTTTTTTTCATCATATAAAATTTCAAAAATATTAGTTTTTTTCATGGCTTAACATGCGTAACGCACGGGTTTTTATACTAGTGAATTTATAAAAAGTTATATACAATAATTCAAAACAAAGCATCAAATTTTGCCTTCTAGTAGATTCTATGACAAAATACCATCATCAAAAATGGGGTCTCTCACAATGTTGAGTTTCAATCTAAAGTTTTTCCCGGTCGGACAGAAAACCAGCTACATATTTAGTCTGCCGGCCTGACCCCGTTTAAACAACCTCATTTGAATTTGTCCGTTACCAGATATTACTCATAAGATTTCAATTTTTTTTCCATCCAAAATTTCAATTACTAATTAAATTTACTACTTTAAGCTTTATAATTTATTTGTTCTAGTTTTCATATTTTGTTAACCTTGCAATGCACACTAAAAGATAAAGTAGTTTCATATTTCGTTTTAAATCAGTTATATATATAATTTTTTTAAATTATCTCCGACGTCATTCGATTTTCTAAATCGATCTAACCACTTGATCAATACTGCTAGTCTGAATATCGGTCCAGTTATGAAAACAGTCGATATACATTTAACATTTTGTTTGTCCATTCAATGGTAAACACACGAACAAACAAACAAACAACTAGTTGTTTGAAGAAGGTGATCATGGATTCATGAGTCTAAACTCCAAACCATAGTTTTCTGGTACAATCAAAATCCACTCGTATGACCATTTATCATATATCCAACAATTTGACAAGATTCTCGTAAGCATCGGCGGCTGCTTTGTTCTTAGCAGTGGTTTTCTTTTTCTTGTAGTTTCCTTTGCCAATTAACTCATTATCTTTATATATTTCGATATCTCCGGTTTCAATCCATAAGTTTTTGTATTGTAGCTTGATCCCCATCTTTTGGCACGTTTCGTTTAACTTCATCACCGGGTTCAAACTAAGGTTTTCCGGTGTCGTCAAAGGTTGTAACAGATTCTTCACAACCTGTAAATCCGTCACCAAGAAAATTGTTCAATTAGCTAATTCTTAAAAAAACAGGCCGCAAAATGGTCATAAATTTGCGACCAGTTTTGACAGCCGCTTAAACCTTCGTCGCAAAAATTATGACTCTTTTGCGACCAAATTTGGGTTTTCTAATATTTACGACTGATTTTACGACCAAAATTTGTTTTTCTAGCGACTGATTTTACAACCGACGTATTTTTATTTAGCTTTTATTAAGTTTTGTGAACGTTTTTGCGACCGACTTATTTTTATTCTCTTTCTAGTTTTTTTTTAATATTACAACTGATTTTGCGACCGTATTATTTTTAATATTCAACGACTTATTTTCTACTTATCTTTTAGCTATTTTAAAAACTTTTACGACCCTTTTCACGACCGGATTATTTTATTTTTATTATTATTTTTTAAAATCTGCGACGACTTATTTTTTATCTTCTTAAATTAGCGACCATTTAGCGACGAATTTATTATCCGTCGTTAATTTTTCAACCTTTTGTTTCGGTCTATTCCTGTCGCTAATTTACGACCATTTTGGTCAGTAAAACCGCTGTCGGCTTTGATTGAACAAGGCGAAACGACTTACCTCCCATGTCTTGACCATCGAAAAATCGGTATCAACATAGACTGCACCAACGACAGCTTCAACAATGTCCGCAAGTATTTTAGGAGAATTAATCAAACCACAAGAATGCAACGGGTGTTCTTTGATTCCTTCCATAAGTTCTTGCACCTGCAAGTCTTCAATCAATTAAATAACTAAACGATAACATTAAAAATTACATCAAAATAGAAGGTAAACGGGCAACAAGCTGTGCCGCAAGTCCTTTTTGGATAGCAAAACAAAGTCTTTGAAAAACTACATTCATAGATCTTAGGGTCATAACAGATTACCCGTTCTTTCAGTGAAGGTTCATCGTGTTTGAGAAACTTGTGTAACCCGTGTTTGAATGCAACTCGAGCCAATGCTTCAGTGTCGACATTAGCGGCTCGCAACTGAGTCAACTCGCCGGACTTCATTTTCGGGTAGGAAAAATAATGTTCTTTGGCAAACATAATATTCAAAACCGAGTCACCGAGGTACTCAAGTCGCTCATAAGATTGACAAACGTCGTCTTTATGAGAGTTATGAGTAAAAGCTTGTTCTAATAACTCTATGTTTTTGAATTTGTATCCGATGATCGTCTCCGCCTCGGTGAGACTCGGGGATAACGTGGATTTTGACTCGGTGGTGGAATCGTTCATTTGACTCGGTAATAACTTCTTGTGTGTACTTGGTCTCCTTGCTATTGCCAACAATTTAGAACTTTTGTAGCTGACTTCTTTTGGGGACAAAGTTATGGTAGGGGTATGTGGTGATATATAGAGGGGGAGAGAAAAATATAAATATATATTTGTGGGTGTTATAAACAGGAACTTATATAAATAAATAACATTGACCACACGTTTCAAATGTAAGAGGGGAATTTGAACTTAAATGTAAGAGTAGAAGAACTATATAACACAAAAATAAAGATTTATTTTACATTGGTTTGGGTGAATGTTAACTAATCAACTTACTATAAATAAGAGTACCGCTGAAAATCCCTCGGTAAAGGTATGTATAAATCAGAGCACTGTTGAAAATCCCACGGTAAAGATATGAGTTGTCGGTGATTCGTCGGTAAAGTCTTTCGAGAAACCAGGCATGGGTAAACACTTCACCGACATCTTTTGCCAACGAATCACTGACCGAAAGAATTGTCGGATCATCGTGACAATATCATTGATGAATTAGCAACGAGAACTTCACCGATGGGTTAACAACGGATTTTTAACCACTGATCAACAACGGCTCGTTGATTGCTATTTTTATAAAACAAATATAAAATATTGATGGTTTCTAGTAAGTGAAAATAACACATTACAATTGTAACATCCCGAGATTTGAAAAGATAAAAAATAATCATTCACGTGGGTTAAATTAAGCAAAAGGGAAGGAACGGGCCATGGGCTTGGGCTTGGGCCGAATTAGGGAAGGAAGTTGGGCTCCATAAAGCCTCAACTCCATCCCTTTCCACCCTCATTTTCACCATTTCCATCTTTACAAGTTTTAGAGAGAGAAACACCAAGTGAGAGAAAGTGTTGGTTTTGTTTCAAGATCGAACCATTATTCTTCTCCAGTGATTACACAAAGCTTTGCTGAAGAAACGAGCCGATTTGAGGTAAGAAACTTGCTCAGATCTGAGTTTTTGTTAGAAATGGGTTTTTAGGGTTTCATGGGTATAATCACATAAACATCGGATTTTTACGTATAAAAACACATGAAAAGTATAGATCTAGCTTCATGGGAGTTGGAGAAATGATTTGAACGTAAAAAGTTATGATTTTGGATCGAAAATGAGTCTGATTAGAAATTAGGGTTCTTGAGCCGACACTCAATGAGGAAGATGACACAAAGTCCTGAACGCAAGTTCAGGCGATTGTCTGATGCCATCAGCCGACTCTCTGATAACCATTAGTCGACTCTCTGATGACCATCAACCGACTCTCTAATGCCATCAGCCTACTCTATGATGCCATAAGTCGGCTCTCTGATGCCATTAGCCGGCTCTCTGAAGAGTCAGCCAACACTAACAAGTTTAACCGATTTCACGCATTGTATTCACATAAATCACATAGCGTTTGTGTAGCACAAAGATTGTTAGTTTCCACAGTAAATCGTATACCAGGTGAGTTCTAATCCCCTTTCTTGCCTACTTTTGGGGTGATGTGCATACTTAGTGTAAAGTGTTTATTACATATTTTATGCTAATAAACGATGGCGACAGTCATGATTTAAAAAGGAAAGTTTAAAAGAGGCAAAGGAAACGTTTTATGCAAAGAATGATGCTTATGAAAGGTTTACGAACAATAAAGATATTTTTATAAGAACGAAGGTGAGGTTTTAAAGACACTAATTAATAAAGTAAAGAGAAATGTTTTTCCTTCAGGGATGAATATCACTTAGTGCCTATAGTAGGGCTTCAGTGCCTATAGAAGGGCTTCAGTGCCTAACGTAGGGCCTATAGAAGGGCTCGGTCCTATTGAAGGGCTCGGTGCCTATAGAAAGGGCTCGATGCCTATTGAAGGGCTCAATGCCTATAGAAAGGGCTCGGTGCCTATAGAAGGGCTCGGTGCCTATAGTAGGGCTTGAGTGCCTAAGCATGGCTCGAGTGTCTAAGCAAGTTTGTGCCTAAGAAGTTATAAATAGAATTAACGGTATGGTAGCAGTGTCTTGACACTAGTCAGGGCTGTTACAAATGTTACGGTGACGCATCGTGTTAACTATCCCTATTCGTCGGACTTTGGACTTGAACCATTGGGACAATACGGACAGTAAGAAAAGTTAAAAGATACTATATGTAAAGATTTTTCCATATCGACAGTATAGATACGTTCAAGCAAAACCTTCTTCTTTTAATATATGTAAAGATGTTTAATGCAAGCGTTAGAACTCACTCAGCGTTGCTGATTTTTAGTATGCATATCAGTTAAGTGCAGGTGGCAATTTGGATGCTTGGCTGGCTTGAGGAGTCACCCAAAGAGAAGATCTGGAATCCCGTTGTTATGTTTAGTATTTTATGTTTACAGTTTATGATGTTAAGACAAGTTTAAATTCGTACCAGACAATTTATGTATTTTCGCTGCTTATGTTATGTTTAAAGTCGTTTCCGTTGTGATTGTGAATGTCTTATGTTTAAGAGCTATGAGTTGATGAGTAAATCCAATACGTGAGGCCTACCGGGTTTGGGGCCTTACAAGTTGGTATCAGAGACATAGTTTGAGAGATTTGGACATCCCCGGTGTCCAGACTTAAACTGAGAATAGGACCAAGTAGCGGATGCCAGTAACGGGTAACTCAATCCAAAGCATCGGAAACGTAAAGTAAGTAAAGTTTTCCTTTTAGAGAGTCAAGATAAGAATAAAGGCTTTAGTGGAATCATGAAAGCGAATAATTAGAAAACGAGAAGTGATGTAATGGTTAATTGCAGATGGCCAGTGTATATTAACATCTTACCTTACTTATTGTGTTCTACCTATTCCCTATCTTAATGAAATTAAAACCCTTTGTTCGTTATCTTTCAGTTAGGAATGGCTAGACGTGGAGGAGCTAGAAGAGGTGGAGGAGGAAGACGTGGTGGACGGACCGGCCGCCGTGGTGGGCCACATGTGAACCAAGAGATTGATGGGAGTGTTCACACTACCCATACTGAGACTACAGTCAGTCAGCACAATGTTGAACATGCGGAAGGAGACGACCAAACGTTTGAGTTCGAGCCGGCCGTGCAGGCAGTTCTTGGCCGTGAATTCACCCAGATGATGAAGGAAACCTTACTGGTCATACTGGACGAAGCCTTGAGGAAAGGCAAGGAGAACCCCAACACAATCCCAGCCACTGAAGGACCGGTGATTCTTCTAATTATAGGAGGACCAAATCTGGTGGAGAATGTTGCACCGCCTGCCCGCGGGTGCGACTACAAAGCCTTTCAGGGTTGTGATCCACTCGTACTTACTGGAGAGAAAGAGGCAGCAAATACCCTAGATTGGATCAACAACATTGAGTCCACCATTCAACTTAGTGAATGCCGACCAGATCAGGCGGTCATGTTCGCCGCAAAGTCACTAAAGGGAAAAGCAGCACACTAGTGGGAAACTGTGAAACAACAAAGGGTGACCAAGCGGTCGAACTAATGAGGTGGGATGACCTGAAAGCGTTAGTAATTGAGAAGTTCTGCCCTAAGAATGAAGTCCACAAGGTGGAAAAGGAGTTCTTGACTTTGCAAGCTGGAATCATGACTCACAGGCAATACACTTCCAAGTACAACGAGCTGGCACGCCTGGTGCCTCATCTAGTAACCACGGAGGAGAGGAGGATTCATTACTATGTTCATGGGTTGCCTTCAAAATTTCGTACCTATGTCAAGGCCAACACTCCGAGTACTTTCAAGTCGGTGGTTATCTTGAGTGGAGTTGTGTATGATGACATAGCCTATACCGAAGTCGTCCCTGAAGCATCCAAGAGACAAGCAATCAAGCAAACAGGCGAAGACCTCCAGGGTCCAAGCTAAGCAAGGGCAAGGATAGACACCGATGGGACGTGCGGTAAGTGTTGAAAGAAGCATGGCGGTGAATGCAGGATGGGAATGATGGGATGCTATAAGTGTGGCAAGCAAGGTCACCTTTCTCGCAGCTGCCCAGACAAACGTGTATGTTATAACTGTGGCGAGAAGGGTCATTACGGCAATGAATGTAAGAAACCAAAGGCCGTAGCAAAGGCAAGAGTGTACCAGATGATAGAGGAGAAGGATTGAGAGAAAGCTTGACGCCAGGTCGGGTACGTATCTCTTCTCCTAACTGTTAAAATTTCTGTATGCCGTCAGAAACTTTTAGCCATCCCAGTTAACAAAGATGCCTCAGGAATAGAAACTGCCCCATGATTAGACCACGTATAACCAGAGGATGAATCGTCTTAGATTCTCTAGGATAGCAAATCACAATGGCCTTCATAACTAAGCTACCCAGTACAACTACGGTTCATGCCACCCATTCTGTGATTGTTATCAGTATAACTTATAGCAGGTTTCGCAGACGAAACCTATTGTAAGGAGGGTAGACTTGTAACATCCCGAGATTTGAAAAGATATAAAATAATCGTTCACGCGGGTTAAATTAAGCAAAAGGGAAGGAACGGGCCATGGGCTTGGGCTTGGGCCGAATTAGGGAAGGAAGTTGGGCTCCATAAAGCTTCAACTCCATCCCTTTCCACCCTCATTTTCACCATTTCCATCTTTACAAGTTCTAGAGAGAGAAACACCAAGTGAGAGAAAGTGTCGGTTTTGTTCCAAGATCGAACCATTCTTCTTCTTCAGTGATTACAAAAAGCTTTGCTGAAGAAACGAGCCGATTTGAGGTAAGAAACTTGCTCAGATCAAAGTTTTTGTTAGAAATGGGTTTTTAGGGTTTCATTGGTATAATCACATAAAGATCAGATTTTTACGTATAAAAACACATGAAAAGTATAGATCTAGCTTCATGGGAGTTGGAGAAATGATTTGAACGTAAAAAGTTATGATTTTGGATCGAAAACGAGTCTGATTAGAATTTAGGGTTTTTGAGCCGACACTCAATGAGGAAGATGATACAAAGTCCTGAACGCAAGTTCAAGCGATTGTCTAATGCCACCAGCTGATTCTCTGATGCCATCAGCCGACTCTCTGATGACCATCAGCTGATTCTCTGATGCCATCAGCCGACTCTCTGATGCCATCAGCCGACTCTCTAAAGAGTCAGCCAACACTAGCAAGTTTAACCGATTTCACGCATTATATTCGTACAGATCACGTAGCGTTTGTGTAGCCCAAAGATTGTTAGTTTCATAGTAGATCGTAAACCAGGTGAGTTCTAATCCCCTTTCTTGCCTACTTTTGGGGTGATGTGTATACTTAGTGTAAAGTGTTTATTACATATTTTATGCTAATAAACGATGGCGACAGTCATGATTTAAAAAGGAAAGTTTAAAAGAGGCAAAGGAAACGTTTTATGCAAAGAATGATGCTTATGAAAGGTTTACAAACAATAAAGATATTTTTATAAGAACGAATGTGAGGTTTTAAAGACAGTAATTAATAAAGTAAAGAGAAATGTTTTTCCTTCGGGGATGAATATCACTTAGTGCCTATAGTAGGGCTTCAGTGCCTATAGTAGGGCTTCAGTGCCTATAAAAGGGCTTCAGTGCCTAACGTAGGGCCTATAGAAGGGCTCGGTGCCTATAGAAAGGGCTCGGTGCCTATTGAAGGGCTCGGTGCCTATAGAAAGGGCTCGGTGCCTATAGAAGGGCTCGGTGCATATAATAGGGCTTGAGTGCCTAAGCGAGGCTCAAGTGTCTAAGCAGGTTTTGTGCCTAAGAAGTTACAAATAAAATTAACGGTATGGTAGCAGTGTCTTGACACTAGTCAGGGCTGTTACAAATGTTACGGTGATGCATCGTGTTAACTATCCCTATTCGTCGGCCTTTGGACTTGAACCATTGGGATAATACGGACAGTAAGAAAAGTTAAAAGATACTGTGTAAAGATTTTTTCATATCGACAGTATAGATACGTTCAAGCAAAACCTTCTTCTTTTAATATATGTAAAAATATTTTATGTAAGCGTTAGAACTCAATATTTAATAACCTTAATTTGGATTATATGCTGTCTTTATTTTGTTTTATTGAACAACAAGTGGAACCTCACATCAATACTATCCAAATAATTGGTTTTGCTCCACCTACAAAACAAAAATTTCTTGATCTTCAATTCATAGACTTGATTAGTCTGGGACAGTATCACATAACTCATAATATAAACTTCTTTTTTAAATTGTTTTAACTACTTTATGAGTAATAATTCATACCTTAGACGATAGAAATTTAGTACATAATCACTTTTTAGTAAAAAATTGTAAGAATCAAATAAACACTCGTAAATCTTACTTTAAATATGATACATTAGACGATTAATAAGCACATATTCCTCTCTCCTACTACTTCTAATTGTCTTTTATGTACAACTAGTGAGTCGGTTCTATACATAAAATTGTTTTTGTAAAAGCAAACGGTATACCTATGTAATTCTAGTGTGATGTGATAATAAAGTGCGCGCCACGTGACGCCACGTCACTACCTTCATTATCACACCATCCATCACTTGGCAAGGGTATACCCAAGTGATTATGGTGGTGTGATAATTAAATATTTTTTTAATTTTTATATAAATAAAATAAAACATAATATTTATTAATAAAAATAAAATAAAACATAATAAATAATATTTCATTAATAATTTTCATTTAAGTGTTGAAAAATGAAAACCAACAACCACATCCCCGGGTTTCCCCGCCTCCTGTTTTTGGCATTTCTAATTAACTTCTCTACAAATAATAATCACAAAGATCTCACAAATCAAAGATGATCAGTGAAGCAGCGATAAGATCATGGTTGGTGGTGGCGAGCATCACACGAAGACGAAGATCGTCTCTTCTTATAACAAACCTTTTACTGATCGGTCTGCTAGATCCCTAATTGTTGGCTTCGAATTGGCCGTCAGGAAATACAGATTGAAGAGGACGAAGGCGGAGACTATGAAGAAGGTGGTGGATATGACCTGTTTGGGTCCCAATAGTGTTAGATTTTGGAATGGGTGTGAAATGCTAGTCGTGAAAAAAATCAAGGGAGTGGATCACGCCTCAAGGGGGCGGTGTAGCTCCTAAATCACGCCGTGATTTCTTTGCCAACTAGGATCACGTCATCGATGATTGAGGTATACCGAATGATCTAAGTGACGGTTGTAGCTAGTGCACTTCAACTACCCAATATTTATTTATTGCAATTCGAATTCTGTCTTTAATTAGATGTAATATTTTGTCCACCATCATAGCTCACAATCTCTATCAACCTTTTTCTGGAATTGCTTGGTGCAAGTTGGATTTTGAATTATTTATTTATTTATATATTGTAGTATAAAATACACTTGGCGTATTTTATCACCACCTTTCTTTATCAACTACAAAAAAAGTCAGATTTGTATTTATTAAATTTTTGTTTTAACATACTCAAATGATTTCTATTCGTTATACATTATCTATTGGTTGACATATTTCTTATTATTTTTCTCATAGTAAGGGTGAAGGAAGTGTACCCATGAAACCCTCTTATTTTACCCAATTAAAGTTTTTCATGTCATTTTTATCCTTTTAAACCCTCTCTAACCCTAAGAGGATGGTGTGAAACCAATAAGCCCTTGAATTTGTTTTATTAAAACAATATTTCATTAAAAAAAACCACATCTCATTAAATAAACATAAAATTAAAATACAATTAATAAAAAAATTAAAATTAATAAAAAAAAATACTACTCGTCTTCGTCGTCCGTAAGATGGATGTCTAAGTTTGTGGCAACATGGGTAGTAAGATCAAACTTCAAATGAAAATGTGTGCTTTCGTTCCGCAATTCCATTATGATATTATTGGAAACAACTGGATTGGTAGGCGGATCCGTAATGTGAATCGGTGAGATTGCATTTCCGTCATCTTTTAATATCATATTGTGTAATATGATATACGCGTACATCATGTTCTTCAACATTTCTACCTTCATTTGACGTGCCGGTCTTGCAATTATGGCCCATTTTGTTCCGTTCGTCTTGACTAACTTGAAAGTATTCGAAATTTGCGTTAATGTCGTCAAAAATATTTAAAAATAGTGTCTTCGACATGCGAAATATATTTCTAAAAACGTTCTCGTTGAATTTCGGATTCTCAACAAAGTAATCTTCCATTAGAATTTCATGTGCTTGGACACGATCACGTTCCACATGTCGCCGAGTCGATCTTGCAGTGTCTTCAACTTCGGCTGCTTAAACAACGAGGTTTAAAAATTCAAGACTACTAGAGTCGAACGACGACGAACTAGTAGATGATTCCTGGATGTAAATAGCGTTTAAACATTTTGAGATTTATTTGTGAGAGAATATGTAAAAAAACTAATTGTGTTAAGGTATATATATAGGTGAAAAAAATATATTTTTTTGATTTAAATACCCCAACCCCCCCCCCCCCCCTCAACGGCTACATCCTCACCAACGGGTTTAAACGGGCTTTAATACCCCTGCCCCTAAACCCGCGTGGAACCCGTGACTCGTGCGGCGGTGTTACCCTTGGAACCCGGCCTACCCGTACCCAACCCGCACCACCACTCCGTCCACCCTAACAATAACAAAAAATATATATACATAAAACATACACACACGTGTATATTAGTTTTACTAGGTTAGAATCTCGTGTATTACACGGGTTAAATAAATGTAATGTTATATACTTACTAATAAAAAAATTATGTCTTTAAAACCCGTGTATTGCACGGGTTGAATAAAATTAGTTTACAAGTTTAACTAAGGGGTCGTTTGGTTCGTGGAATCCTCTGGAATTAGAATTGGATTTGGAATTAATTCCTTCAAAACATATGTTTGGTTGGCCAAGCAAGGAATTAGAATTGAAATTCATTCCAACGAATTCCCTCATTCGTAGGAAAGTTGAAATCCTTCCTATACCTCATGTAATTTAAAACATTCCAACGGAATGTGTTCCAATTGAATATGTCAACCAAAATTAAAATGAAAGGATCATCGACGATTATTCAGAAGCTTACAAAAATTCATCCACCAAAATCAAATGAATTATCCATTTATCAAATTCAAGTATAATAAACACCATTATGCAGAAGCTTACAAAATGAAAACCATAATCAATTCAGTTGAATTCAAAACTCTGAAATCAAAATGAATGTAATTCCAAATCCATCATGCGATTAAATTTAAAGATGAAGTCCAGGGATTTGAAACAAGCTTGCGATTCGAATTGAAACCAACCTGCAACTCGAAACAAAGCTGTTGTTCATGGATTGAATTCAGTCTTTGAAAAGGGGAATCGAACACTACAGGAGTAAATTCACTGTTAGATAGCGACTTCTGATAGATGAATAAAAATGGCGACTTCCGTTCCAGGTAGATGAAAAAGGAATCGACCGATCGGTTTGGTATCCTCGATGCGTTGGTTCAGGGAAGGGTTATTGAGTTAGCAAGTTTTAGAAAATTAGGTTAGCATTGATAGAAAAAATGGAGATCATGTTAGCAATCTAATAGAAAAAGATGAAGAATGATGGAAAGAAATACAGTCGGTAGAACATCATATTAGGTTACCAAGTTTCAGGGATGACTAAGAAACGAGGAAGGGTACTTTTGTCATTTTAAGTTTTTATTATTCCAATTCCTTTATATCAATTTACCAACCAAACATATTCACAATTTTGGTTTGCATTAATTCCAATTCCTACAAATTCCAATCCATTTAAAATATTCCAATTCCTTTCAAAATATTCTACGAACCAAACGTCCCCTAAGGGTTTGTTCAAAATTATAAAAAGTCAGATTTGTATTTAGTCAATTGTATGTTTTGTTAAAATTATAAGTTTCGTTCTTTCATCTTAAAATGAAAATAGATTGTGCTTACTTTTAAAATTTTGGATCATTTACATATATCCCCTTCTAAGTTCATTAATTACATATTTACCTAACCCTAAATTTTAATTACATATTTCCTCTTTCTAAAGCTTATATATTACATATTTATCCAATTGATTTAAAATAAATTATTGAATTACTATTTTACCCTTAATTAACCAATTAAATGACTATTTATATATATCCCCTTCCTAGATATATCAATTACATATATTCCCAATTTCAACCGAAACAAAGTCGATATTATATTAAACGCTAATAAATCCAATTGGAGTCAAAAATTTTAATCGTTAACACAAAATTAATGAATTAAGTTATAATTTCATGTTCATAATCTAAGTTTGTAACGTATCCAAATACACATCGTTTAACAGATCTAAGTGTTAATATTTTATTAATATTTGTGAGTAGAGAGAGAGAGATGAAGAGGCTGGAGGCATTCCAGCATGAATTGCAACGCTGCCATCGCCGGTCAAAAATGGAGGAGGCTTATGAACCTTATCCACAGCCTCAAACTATACAAAATTGCTATCATTACACGAACCTAAATCCTTATTATTACTATCAACAACGTCTTCACCCACGGCGATCGGGACGGAGACGGCGGAAGAAGCGGCGGCATAAACGACCTTAAAATGGAGGCTTATGGTTTCAATTGGACTTTTTGAGTTATCGTGGTTTCATTTTCGTTTCAATTAAAGTCAAACCTCTAACATCGTTAGAATAGTTCTGTTAACTTTATGTGAAAATACTAAAATGCCCTTGTTAATAAATAAAAACAAAAAACAAATTAAAAAATAAATATAAACACCCCCACTCCCTTATCATCTTCCCCAGTCATTTCACCCCCACCCCTCACTTCTGCCCCCTTGTTCCGGCCACTGAACCACCGCCGACCACCCTCATTTCTTCGGAAAATGGCGTGTGTGGTTCTGGCCGGAGATAGTGGTGCTCTTTGTGTGTGGTTCTCATACCAGATCTCAGGTTGGAGTTAGTGGGTCTAGCCGGCGGGAGATGGTGCTGCTTGGTGGTGTGTCTGGAGAGGGTGGTGATGGTGAAGCCGGAGCACGCACGCAGGTGGTTCTTGAGGTGGCCGGTGGTGTTTGAGGTGGCGGAGGTTAAGAGAAAGAGAGGGAAAGGGAGAGAGCAGGAAGATAGAGAGAGATAAATGAGGTTTTTTAGGTTTAAATATTTTTAATATTTTGTATTTTTTATTAAGGGTATTTTTGTCTTTTTAATAAAAATTTAATAGAAAAATGAATGACGTTAAAGATGTATAGCTGATTGGTACAATTGACAAACCACGAGGACTCAAAAAGTCCAATTGAAACCAGGACTGAAAGAATTTTTTTAAGAAAAGCATAGGTACTCAAAACGAAATTTACTCAAAAAGGTAATTTTTAACATTAACTTTTTGTTGTTTTGTGTGTGTATATATGAATATTTATTTTTGGTTTATTATTTTATCCGGTTAGAAAATTCGTGTATTATACGGGTTAAATAAAAAAAAGATTAAATAGTAATTAGTAATTATGACTTAAAAATTATAAAACGGTTGAACAATTTAATTGATGATAAACAAAATTTTGAATTAAAAAATTTATAAATAAAAATTGAAATAAATTATTAATTAAGTTGTCTAAAATAACGTAGTTAATTAAAATGTAAAAATAGTCTTGATGATATAATAAATATCTACAGTACAAATTTATTTTTTGAAATTGATAAGTAACGTCAGAAATTATAACTATCCATAATTAATTTTATATTAAATTTGTATAATTAGTGATATAATAATTATCTATAATGAAATTATATTAAATATCTAAAAACATATTTTTTAATATCATTATTATTAATAGGAGAGAAAAACAAGAATTTTTTTTAATATCATTATTATTTAATATCATTATTTAAATCAATTAGAATTTGTAAACCACGAGCAAAAATCTCTTGAAAATCTCTCAGACTTGGGTTCGAATCCCCTTTTTCCTCAAACTTTCACATGCTTAATCCTTTTATCCTTTTTTTCTGTTTTTTCCTCCCTAGGTTCTTTTTAGGATTTTTTTTTGTTTTTTTAATAGTTTAGTTTTATATTTCCTTTTATTAAGGTTCTTTTTAACATTGTCTCAACGTTTTCACGAACTATTATTCAAAATCAATTAATTTTTTTCGATGTTTACTATAGCGAATGAGGTTACCGTTCCGTAACTGTTACAAACCCAACCGCTTATGAGCGAACATTATCGTTTCCGCTATTTTTGTTGTTTCGTAACAGGTATCGTTATTCACTTTTTTATTTTCAACGACCTGAACTGATAACGACCAAACTACTGTGATGTAATACTGAGGAAAACGATCACGCTCTCACCACGAAGCGCGGGATCCAAATACTAGTACCCTATCTAATTTGAAATGCGATGTACAACCGTTTCCAATTGGTTCGTTTGGCAGCGCTTATTTTTCTTTTTTAGATTTAACAATGCTTTTGTGATTTATATTTAATTTGAATGACTTCTTTAAACAAAAGGTTCCTGGTCTGGAGGTTACGTTCTTTTCTATTCTATAGAAACACCTTGGTTCAAATCTCATTCCTTCATTTGTATTTTTTTTTTTGCCTATCCAATTTGAATTTTTTTTGCCTATCTAATTTTAATTGCCATGTATTGTTTGGGATGCTTCATTTTTTTATTTAATAATGCGTTTTGTATTTATATTTAATTACATTGAACTTATATAATAGAAATGTTCCTTCGTTCGTTAGTTAAGCTCCAATGTGTTTCATATGAAACAAATGGGTTCGAATCCTATTGCTTCATTTGTTTTTTTTTTTCGGATTTAACACTGCTTTTTATGTTTATATGTAATTACATTGAAATTTATTAATAAAATTTTTCTTTGGTCTAGTGGTTAAAGCTCCCTTGTGTGTTTCATCTCAAACACCCGGGTCCGAATCCCGTTCCCCCCCCCCCCCCCCCCCAAAACCTCCGCATATTTAATCCTTTTATCCTCTCTTTTTTTCCTACATTTATTTTTAGGATTATTTTAATTTTTTAATAGTTTAGTTTTATGTTTCCTTTTACTAACGTTCTTTTTAACATTGCTTCAACGTTTCCACAGACTACTATTCAAAATCAAATGACTTTTTTTGGATCGTTTACTATAACGACGAGGTTACTGTTGCATAACCGTTACAGACCCAACCGCTTATGAGCGAACATCATAGTTTCCACTATTTTTTTTGTATCGTAACCGGTAGCGTTGTTAACTCTTTTAATCTTCAACGAACCGAATCAATAACGACCAAACTACTGCAACATAATGGTGTGGGAAAACGACCGCGCTCTCGCCATGAAGCGCGAGGTCCAAATACTAGTCCTATACAATTTGAATTGGCATCTACAGTAGCATGCCACCATTGGTCCACGTGGTTTTTGGTCGGTGGCAATAAACTTTTTTTAAATTTTTTTGTTTTCACCCCTTTATACTATATATAACATATGATTTTAACCCGTTTAATTTTTTATTAATATCGTTTTCTTATAATAGCTTTCGTTCGTTATCTTTTTAAAAAAATTGGAATGCGCTATTGGTTTTAGTTGTTTTTTTTTGTAAATGTTCCGATATAATTTTTTTTTAAACGAAGTTGTATTCGAAATCGAATATTTTTTTTGTATCGTAGGCTATACTGAGCGACGTTAACGTTGCGTAGTCGTGACATACTCAACCGCTTATGAGTGAAAAGTATCGTTGCCAGTGTTTTTGTGTTATCGTAACCGATATTAGTGCTCACTTTTATGGTTTTCGACGAGCCGAACCGATAACGATCAAACTCCTGCCGCATAATGCGGGGAAAAAGCGGCCACGTTCCCGCCGCGAAGCGACATAGAGTTTCGCGCCATAGAGTTTACAGGAAAAAAAAACCCGCCGCAACTCGCGGGTTTAATTCTAGTTCTTTTATAATATTAATCAAGAACCGATTTAAAAAATATGACACTTGTTTGACTAATTCTATTAATGCGATAGTAACCCCAACAGCTAAGCGGTCTTTAAATTCCGTCCTTAGCTTTGAATGTTCGTTGTTTTATACGTTCAAAACAAATGATCCTAATAATTCATATCGTCCACTGAAAAGGAAAGCCGTACGTGTAAATAAACACATACATAATACATATTAATTTTTATATTATATTATATTATTATATACATATTATTACTATAAAATTTTAACATGGACACATGACCAGATATGACTCGAACTTTAAAATTATGCCGGACATATGACCTGTGACCGGAACACGAGTTGAATATTCATGGGTTGACACGAATAGGTAACCTGGTTATTATTATTATTTTTTATATGAATACTACAAAATTATATTTATAACTAAAATAGAAATGTGTACAAAACAATTAATGTTAAATTATATAACTTGATGTTAACTTCTCTTTTAATGTTTAGCGCAAAATACCTAACCATTACATAAAAGTTAAAACACAATTTAAAAGAACAAAAAAGATGGTTAACCCGTAAACCTGTCAGGTTGACCCCAATACGACCCGTTTATAAGTGTCAACGGGTTCGACCTATAACTAACTCGAACATGTTTACATGTGAACCCGTCACATTGACCGGACATGTGTTAGGTCCGTGTCATGTTTTCATGTTGTTTCAAAATTTTACACCCGTAGAGGAGAGAGAGAGAGAGAGCAGGAAGGAGGACCTTTGTAACTCTCTCTAAGGCCAAGTGTTATGGGCGTGGAACACCGCCCCCGGGGGCGTGATTCAATTCACGGGCATAGGGGGCAAGTGTGTGTGCGTTTGTATATGTATATGTGTATATATATACGTGGATAGTGAAACCATTACACAACTTAGTGATTCGGTGCGTGATTACCCCTCCTACTGACATGGCGGTGACATGCAGGGAGTTTTTTTCCTTCACTTCTTAGTGAAACCATTACACAGCCTAATACGTGTTATAGTCTTCTTTTATAGGGTAGGACTCTCTATTAGCCCGGTGTGTGCCGAAGCCCATACATACATACTATACATGCATACTCTTACATACATATTTTATATATACATACACCATACATACTATATATACATACATATACATACATTTTTATATATACATACACGCATACACACTACAAAATAGTAGGTTTATTATCTTCAAATTTGTTAGATGTATATATGTTCGATGGTTTGACAATAGCTCAATGGGTATTATTTTAAGGTTATTTGCTACTTCAATAATGCAGGTAAAATGTAGGTGCAACTTTAATGGCGATTGGCGTTTCTTGAATTTTATATTTAATTGCATCTTTTTAAAATTCTTATAAATTATGTCAGAAACAACATACATACATATTTTTATTCATTAAATTCAATATAATAGTGGTGAACTGTTTATTGTAAGGTCTTAAACCCAGAAGGCCTTACTTATTGGATTTACTCATCAATACATAGCACATAAACATAAGACACTCAACACCTTGCAATGGAAACATTTTAAACTTTAACATACGTAGCTGAATACAAAACATGTCTTAAACATACTTGTCAGTAACAAACAAAAACTTGTCTTTAAACAACATAATCAAAATAAACATAAACGGGATGCCAACCACTGATCTTCGGGTAACTCTCTACGCCAAACCAAGCATCCCCATCCATCTACATCCACCTACACTTAACTAATGTGCATACTAAAAATCAACAATGTTGAGTGAGTTCTAGTGTTTACTTTAAATCAGTTATTCAAAAGATTTACTAATACATACATACTGCCATTAAGACAAAACTTTACATACTTTAATTTTCAAAACCGTTTAAAAACATACAATAACCGTCAATTCCTTTACACTGTACCGCCATCATGGCTCACGTCCATGAACCGACGAGTACCTGGCCAATGCCCTCATGGCCAACGGCCATGAACCGATAATACCGCTTAACCGCCAATTCCCCTGTCACTACTGTACCGCCCCCATGGCTCACGTCCATGAACCGACGAGTACTTGGCCAATGCCCTCATGGCCAACGGCCATGAACCGATAATACCGCTTAACCGCCAATTCCCCTGTCACTACTGTACCGCCCCCATGGTCGACGACCATGAACCGATGAGTACCTGGTCAATGCCCCCATGGCCAACGGCCATGAACCGACAATACCGCTTAACGCTAAGGGGAGGTTGCGTGGATCTCCCGAGCAACCGCCGTCACCCATCCCAGTTGTACAACAGTTAGCGAACCCAAAGGTTCTTACTAATGGGCTTAACCCATATCTGATATCTTGTATAAGTAACATCTGTCCCCAAAGGACCTTAACAAGATGGTACACATTCCCGAAGGAAAACTGTTCACTTTCTTTTCATAAAACCTTATTTAACTTGTTAAAAACTTAACATATAATATGCATTTGTTTATGTATAAAAATATAATAAACGCTTGCCATAAAATATATTTCCTTTACTGAAACATAACTTAACATATCATTCCTTTGTTTATGTATATAAAAATATAATAAACGTTTGCCAATAATATATATTTACTTTACTAAAAGTATACTTTGCACATGTATTATGCCTTTGTTTATGTAAATCAAAAATATAGTAAACGCTTGCCAATAATACAACAATACTTTAAATAAATCATACGTTTGCCTCTTTTAAACATTTCCTTAAAACATAGCATTCGCCTTTGTCTATTAATATAAACTAGGAATTTTACCCGCCTCGCGTTACGGCGGCGTTGAATTCCTCACGGTACCTCAATGGTAATGGCGTCCGCTATAGCATCAAAAAAAATTACTATTCATTTTCTAAGGTTTTCAAATAATAAGGAGAATATGTAATAAACATTTTACACTAAGTATGCACATCACCCCTAAAGTGGGCAAAAAGGGGATTAGAACTCACCTGATCAGCTAGCTCAAACGTACTAACTCAACCCAACTGAAGATGCTCGAAATCTGAATCAACAGTCAAACGTGTCAGTCCTAAACTTCATTCTGATCTGAGCGAAACTAGGGTTAATTTCGCTCCATATATCAGAGCAAAACTATGATACTTTCGTTTTCTCTACACAGTGAAACTACATCAGTTTCGCCCTCATAATCATAGCGAAACTAAGCTTTCAGCGAAACTGGGTTTCGACGAAACTACATCGGTTTCTCTTTCTCAGGACTAGACGACAATAGTCAGTTTCACTCAAGGAACAGTTTCGCCTTCTCACTAGTTTCGTTAGGTCGTCTTCTCCAGCAGAAACCTAGGGTTTCTACATGGAGTCGGCGGCTACGATTTGATCTCGTCAAGACTTCTACTTTTTACTTTCAAAACCTGTGTTTTCTATTCGTGATGCTAGATCTAAGGTTTGTTTGGAATTTTAAACATAAAAATGCAACTTTTTTTAATTAAAATCTCACGAAACCCATAAAAACATAAAACTCATATATGGGATGAATCGTTACGTGAAAACACTTCCTCTACGCAACTAAACACTCTAGTGACCCGTACCAACGATCCTTGAAGCTCGGGAATGATAACCGAGACTCTCTTTATAGGTTCTCTCTCCATCTCTCTCTAGACCAGCGAAACTGTTGAAATGAGGGTAGGGAGGGGCTGATCTTGGGGCTTTTAAAAGCCCACCTCCCCTTGCTCGACCCATGATTCTCACCCAAGGCCTAAGGCCCATATCGTTTTCCCTTTTCCTTGTATGAAATCCCACGCTAAAACTCGGGATGTTACATGTATATGGTCGTATATAAACATATAATTAGTAGTTTAAATTTTTTTAGAAAGACAAAGCTAATTCTTCCTAATTCAGGATCGAGTAAAACTCGACTCAACCCAAGTAGGGCTGTTCAAAAAGCTCGCGACTCGCTCGAAGATCGCTTGAAAAAAGCTCGGAAAAAGCTCGGGTCGAAAAAAGCTCGGTTGTAAATGAGCAGAGTCGGGTTGGCTCAAATTCTAATCGAGCCGAGCTCGAGCTAGGGCTCGGCTCGTGGGCTTGTCTAAATAACTAATATATATCTATACTATATAATAAATAAATGTTTCTCATGCCACGTGTCGCATTCATATATTCATTATCATAATTTTTTCTCGTCTCTCTCTTATTAAATAAACCTCTATTTTTTCCATAATAATATATTTTAAAAAAAATATTAATTATACTTATAAAACACATTTATTTTAAACTATCTCTTATTATAAGAAACTTTGAAATCTAATTACCTAGCTTAAGTTTTCAATCAAATAGTAAATGAAAGTCAAATTACATTGAATAATAATTAATATATTTTTGAAACCCTATTATATAATAAAATTTTCATAATTTTGGATGTTGTTTTCTATTGTTACTATATATAATAAATTTTTACACCTATAAGATATATATAAAGATTTAGGAATTTTATATCTTATTATTTTTTCATCCTGTGTAGTACACATGTTCTAAGCTACTATATATATATAATAATTTAAAAAAGAAATCAAAGAGTCGTAGGAATGCTTTTAATGCACTAAATTGAAATGGGTAATTTCATAATTCAAATTCAACTTTTAAAACTTAAAACCCTAATTGCCATTTGCCAGCCCCTAGACTCCATGCTCGAGAAGTCTAGAGTCCAGACTCCAGATTGCGTCTCTCCCTCAGTCCCTCTCCCCTCCATGCTCGTGGCTCGGCTTTGGTTTACCGTTGTATTTACTCTTTAGTTTATAAGTTTTGGGTTGTGTATTAATGTGTTAAAAAATATTAATGTGTAAAAAAATTAAAAATATAAAAATAAACGAGCTAGCTCGACGAGCCACGAGCTGGCTCGAGCTTTTTACGAGCCGAGCTCGAGCTCAACTTTCAAACTCGAAAGCCAAGCCTGGCTCGACTCGGCTCTTTTACAGCCCTAAACACGAGGCTACCACTCAGGCCGAAGGCTCGTGATAATTACTAGTTTAAATCATTGTAATGATCTATATACGTTTTAAATTACATAAAGAAATTGCATTGGTTTAAAAGTCAACATGTTCCTGGGTTCCACTTCCAACTTTCAACCGTCTAATTGAGTGTCTAACTGTAAGTCGGCATAGCGAGCCGATAATTTCAAAAGTGAGTTTATTTATTTATTTATTTTTTATACTTTAATAAAAAACGTCTTATAGTATTGATAATTTCATTAGTTGTATTTTTATTTGACATCTTTTCGATCTACCCGTTTAATGTGTGTTTTTATGAATAAAAAACTACGGAAAAGCATTGACCCAATTGTTTAAACCGAAGGAGTTAAGTCGATTTGGCTTATTTGAAATATATATGATTCAGTTCACAGTTTAGTTTTGACGGTTTATGATTCAAAACTTGAAACAAGCCGTTTAACATTTATTACTTATTTATTTATTTCATTTGAGGGATATGAAGTTACCTATATCTTTTATATTAACTAACAATTCTTATCATTTTCAAAAAGTTGATACAAAATTATGTTTATAAAAATTTGGTTCAAAATCTTTAAACCATCAAAACCGGCAGGTCCAGCCAACTCAACCAACCGATCCAGATTGGTTTGTCTTTTTTCAAAATCGTAGTTAGCGGTTCGATCTAAAACGTTCATCAAAGTCAGCCGAATCGGGCCACATACAACACAAATGTGCAATATATAATTTAGACGATTATTTATTAATTTTGATAAAATGATAAAGAAAAATTTAAAAACCATAAAGGTTGGTGTTAAAAGAGGAGCAAGACCAATCAAACAAAACCAATAGTGGCTAGTAGGTGTGGCTTGTTGAGTAATGGCATCACGTTCGGTGAGCCGTGATAGCCGAAGGTGCATACACATTAGGGGACTCGTGTCATTCGGTTTATGGGCTTGACGGGCATGGAAAGTTTAACATGGTTCAACATAAAGGAACTCCTAAATCTTTATAATTAGTTTATACCCGTCTCAGTTCGGGTATACGGAATTAATAACAATCAAACATAACAAAGATGTCATCCAAATAAATTTACAAACTGACCGAACATTAACAAACGTAAAAAAAAACAAACTGATTACTTCAAATTTTAAAAACACAACAGTGAACTACTCCTCAAATAGCTTCGGCTTCTACGAACGCCTCATCTGCCTCAACTGCTGCCTTGATTGATATTGAGGACATGGATCCTAGCATATAGCTGAAGGGCTTTGTGTAACCGTATCATCAGCATTGACCTTAGACCTACACGTGCCATATTCAGCCTCTTTATCATTAGCAACAACCACCTGAATATGTTACACAATTAAGGGAATGACGATCAAAATACAATAACCATAGACATTATAACATAACAAAAAATAATAAATAATGATGACGTTGATGCTATAGTTGTGACCGATGAAATAGGTGGTCCCCATAAAGCTTCATCAAACATAGCCCAGTCACCAGGTGTAATCTAAGCAAACATTTCCTCCGTTTCTTCATCCAAACCACAATCAGTATCATCCGTTGCAAGAAAGGTGTTGTGGCCAACAGCAGATGCACCGGTGTCTTTATCTACCATATTGATATCGTCACCAATGAATTTTGATACAGTAAACCAACGAACAAAGTTGGGTGCCAAATTAAAGCCATCAATCTTTATCTTAAGAATGACCCGTCGACCAAATAAATTTTTAATAAAAAAACTCATGTATCTAATTCAGATCATCAGCACCCTATACAAAAATCACGAAATATTAGCATGCGTAATCACACAAACAAATACTCATAAACACACCAACATATACAAAAAGACATTAAATATATGTCGTGCTCATGAATTTACCCCGAACTCTAAACCTTATGGGCAGGGACACCACTATATACATACTCGGATATCATAAGACTATAAACCCTTTGGTTGTATAATATCTAGGTAAAATAAATATGACAACAAACTAACAAAACCATATAAATGTACAAAAATCAATATTATTAATTTTTCTTAGTCAATAAACCACCCAAATTTAAAGCACGACATAAACACAAATAATCGATTCTTTGTTTGAGGTTGATCAAACAAATTCAATTTTATTATATCACGTCAATTAAATAACACTTTTACAATTTTCTTGCCAAACTTAATTACAATTTTGAGCACACCTACCATTTCCATATATAAAAACAAAGGTAGTTCCCACCACCACACATTTCCATCTTGGTCTACATTTTTACATTCTCATTCTTCATGAAATCATGACTCGTTTTCACATCATTCTTTCTCTCACCTTCCTCCTCTTCACCACCACCACCACTTCAACTTTAAGGACTCCTCCGCCACCGGTTGCCGCCACTCGACAACACTTCCGCCCATCAAGAACCACACCTCCAATGTCTAATGGCCTTCTATCCGACAAGCGGACAGTCCCCACGGGTCCAAACCCGCTTCACAACAGAAGATAATCTACCCTCAAGAGACTTTACTTTGTAAGAATGATTTACTGTACTTAATTATTTTGGTTTTTGAGTATTTTCTTATTGGCGATTTAAAATCTGTTATATGTTTAAATATAACAGATTTTGAATCACCATAAAAGTTGTATCGTACAGTGGCATTAACATGATTTTTTTTTGTGTGTAATGTATTTCTTTACATAAAATATCGAGAAGAAGCCTACTATTTCTTTACATGAATTTGTATTTTTTTTTTAGTATTTCTTGTTGGCGATTTAAAATCTTTTACAATTGTTTCTTTTATGTTACTATAACTATTTGCTTAAATATACTATTGTTAATATTCGGATATTTACTTTGTTAAATTGTAACGTATATGTGGTAAAATATAAAATCATTATATTTTTTTACCACCCAATTTTGGTATACCAAATTTTTTAAATTTGTCAAAAATACACGGAAAAAATCACTTAAATCTCGTCTAAATGCACATACTTATAAAAAAAATTTAATGACTTGTTATTTTTTAAACTAGTCAAAATCCGATAAAGTGACATTCAACAATTTTGCATAAAAAAATTATACTATCTTATTTTGACCAATTTAAAAGGAAGCAAGTCATTATTTTAAAATTTTCACAAATATGTTAATTTTAGACAAGTTTAAGATTTTAATATATACCAAAATTAACATGAAGCACTTTTTTGTGTATTTTTGACAAAGTTTAGACACTTTAATATACGAAAATTAGGTTAGATACATTTTTCGTGTTAAATAAGAAATCGTGTCGGCTTTATACGGTATATTAGGCTCTAATTAAAAGGGTATAGGCGGTCGAAACCTAAAATTTTATCCGCATACGAACTTAAAACTATTTATTTGAACAGG
Organism: Smallanthus sonchifolius; assembly: GCA_023525975.1. Taxonomy (NCBI): domain Eukaryota; kingdom Viridiplantae; phylum Streptophyta; class Magnoliopsida; order Asterales; family Asteraceae; genus Smallanthus; species Smallanthus sonchifolius. The sequence continues at coordinate 2,762,708 of CM042024.1, read as the reverse complement.
TGAAAGTAGAAAAGTCAGTTTTTGATGATTTTCAAAATTGAAAGAAAGATAAAAGAAAGGAGACCATTAATGATTTATGAATTGGCCATCATGAGTCGTTTTACAAATAATTATACTCTACATGACATTTGATCATTTAAGTGTAATTGGAAATGGGGCCAAATTAAATGGCTTGTGTTAAATAAGAACAATAATAACATACAACTACCATGCACTAAATTACACTGAATCAGACCCTTACACAATTGTAAAGCCAATGCATGTGTTTCTGCTACTCACACTTCTATTTATATTTACATTTACATATATGGGTGCTCATGAATTGATGTACATTTGGATTGAAGCTAATAATAATAATAATAAGAGTCGAATTTGCTTGAGTCAACATGTTTTATTCGAGCATGAAGTTTAGCTCCTATTTAACTCTAGTCAGTTTGTACATCAATGAGTTGACTTGTTTTTGCAAACGCACGGTACTTACCTCTTAAAAACCTCATATAACAAGTTAACAACGATTTTAAATTAAACCTATTTGAATTAAGAAGACAATGATGGACTTAATTTATACGAGTCAACTACCTTATATTGTGTTATATTGAGATTTTAACAAGTTAATATACATGAGTAACAAGCCACTAGTTATTTGCAAAACCCTAAAATGAATTACACCATAGAAATTATTTGAACATCAAAAGGTTAATAATATTTTCCCTTTTATTTTGGTTATGTGGAGACAAAGTTGTAGGTGTCATAATATAACAACATGGGTAGATACTGTCTCTTATGGGAAACACATAGTGTTTCTTTCATTGATAATTAGGAATTACATGTTTGTTTGAATGAAATAAATATATAATTAAAATTACAAGTTTAATCAAATAATAGTACACTCTTATTTAAATATATTAATAACTAGAACTAGAACACACGGATTACATGTATTACATAATCTCTCTCTCTCTCTCTCTCTATATATATATACATACATATATATATATATATATATAGGGTAGGTTCCAGAGAAAACCAATAGTTAGGCGAAAACCACTAAAAAACCAATTTTAACCAATAATATAATAATATTTATTTTTTATTTTATTTTATTTTTTTATAAGAGTATCAATGTAATATTACAATTTTTTACCAAAAAATCATTTAAATATTGGCTTACGTATACGTAACCCATAGTGTTACGTATACGTAAACAGAAAACAAAAAAATTCAAAAAAATTGTGGTTACGTATACGTAACCCATAGTTTTAGTGGTTTTCTCGGTTTTCGCCTAACTTTGTGGTTTTCTCTTGATCCTTCCCCTATATATATATATATATATATAAGGTTAGAAACTCATTTGTTACGCGTGTTAAATAAATATAATATTAAATAGTTAATGATGCAGAAAAGATATAGGAAATAGTTGAAAAAATAAATATTAAATAAATGAAATATTAATAAAGGAAATATTAAATAGTTGAAAAAAAATAAGCAGCAAAAAAAATCTTTGGCTCACAGAATTGTGACACGTGGCGCAACCAGTTACTTATTTATTAGGTATATAAATATATATAATTTTTTTCTCTCTTGAAAGTGTGATTTGATCTAATAATTTTGAAACGTGGCGTAACAATTACTTGATTATTTATTAGGTATATAAATATATATCATGTTTTTCTCTCTTGAAGTTGAAAGCGTTCAATCTCCCTTTTCATCATTGAAGAAGATGAGTGTTTGTAGATGGTCTTATTATACACCAATAAACAAACAATCATTATACCAAAACTAACTATAATTATAATTTATATTTTCATCATCTAATTTATATATTTTAAAACTAGGTTAGAAACTCGTATATTACACGGATTGAATAAATGTAATGTTATATATTTAGTAATAAAAAAATTTATATCTTTAAAAACCCGTGTATTACATGAGTTTAATAAACCTGTGTATTACACGGGTTGAATAAAATATAATGTAGTTTGTTAACACATACTCTCGTCAAAATATCTTTTTAAAAAAAATTACTTTGACGTGACAGTTATAAATTACGTTAAGTTAACTTTTAAAATATTTTTTTTCAAATGGGTAATATTTTTTTATGTAATTGATAAATGTTAATTCATATTAAATTTTTTATTAATGATATAATAAGTATCATAATTAGATTTATATTAAATATTTAAATATATATAATTTTTTTAACATCACTATTTAATAAGAGAGAGATGCGAGAGAAAAAAATGTTGAGGATGTAACAAAAAATGACACGTGTCCTAAGGATTTTTATTTATTAATATAAAGATTATGAATAACAAATGTAAAAAAAGTAAACTTAAAAGATATCATGTTTACTATTTTTTATATCATCTCCCCATTACATAATATAACAACTTGGGTAGATACCGTCTCTTATGGGAAACACATAGTGTTTCTTTCATATTTAAGATTTTTTATTGATAATTAGGAATTACATATTTGTTTGATGAAATAAATATATAATTAAAATTACAAGTTTAATCAAATAATAGTAGGTGTTCGCCTTCGGTAAAAGTTGAGGTGGCAAAGTTCCACCCCGTTCCCGCTACCACACCCTCAAGCCTTAGTATGAAAGGGATTATCAATTTTCTCTCTAATAAACATAGAGATCAAATTTACAACTTACTCATAATGTTGGTATGTATCATCACTCATAATAATATATAAGTGATAGGAAATAATATTACAATCTAACTCTATACATTTTTCTTGTTTTTTTTCTTTAACGGTGAATTTCTTTACTCATGTGATACTTGAACTCAAAACCTCCGAACCTAGATTTTCTAAGAGACTTTGCCTCTGTCACTGGGCCACCAACCCAGTGGTATACATTTTTTCTTGTTAATCTATGATCTTACGTCTAACATGGGAAGTATTAGAAGAGCTAGTGATCACTTAAAATTTTAAATTCGAAAGATTAAATGCGCAAGATGATTAGTTAAGATGTGATTGAAATAGTTGCTTAAATAAATAAATGAACTAACATTGAAAAGTTGTCTATAGGGCATACAATTATTGATGGTCTAACATGTATCATCGTGTCTAGAACCACTTGGACATTTGTTTCCTCTTGACAAAACTCACTCATAAAGGTTTTCATTTTGAAGCCTTGAGAATAGAAATGTGGAGTTTGAGTTGCGAATATACGAGTTATGTTAGAAAATCAGAAGTAACTAGTGATATATTACATGCGTGTTGTGACGAGGTGTTAAAGTTCGTAAGGCTCTATTTTGACGATGTATACACTGGTATTTACGCCGCGAAAAAAGATTCACACAAATTTAGCATTTCAAAGCCTAGTTTATTAAATATTAATTGAAATATTAACTTTGAAGGCTAATCATTTTAAAAATTATTTAGTTAAATAATACAAAAAATTTAGTTGAATAGTAAAAGAAATAAAAAGAATAAAAAAGAAATCTAAAATTTAAATATTAAATTTAACATTTAATATAATTAATTGAAATAATAAACTTAGCATTTCAAAAATTAAAATTATATTTTTCGTTAAGTAATAAAAGTGGTTAAAAAATTAAAAAAAAACTAAGAAAATGCAAAAGAAAAAACCTAAAACAAAATTTATAAAAAAATAGCGAGTAATAACAAAATACTAAATACAAAAATAAAAAAAGAAATAAAGACTCATAATGAAAAAAATACAAAATACAAAAAACAAAAAACAATAAGGACTCGTGATGGGCGTACTTCGAACCCTTGGATTTTCACCATGTAGCACCACTTGTGCTAGTTTGCATACTTAGATTGTCTTCCACAAAAATACATTATTAATAATAAAGATATTAGTGGATGTATTTAAACTTGAGGATATTAGTCGTTATTATGTGAAATCTTATTATACTAAACAAACTATGTCAAATAAACGCTTAAACAAAAATCAGAAAAATAGATGCTAGACAGACCGTACTCGTCCGGCCACCAGAAAATCAAGTTAGACCGTATTTCAGAATAATTTTCAAGATTTCAAAAACCCACAATATGAGGGTCATACTCGTACGGTCCAGGTCGTACTCGTACTGTCCCTTCGGTAGTTGATTTGAAAATTTCCTTGTTTTCATCTTCCATTTCAATCCCAACCCATCCACTTCATTTGTCATGTTTAAAACTCATATTTCATAGATTTTATAAAGTTTTCGAGTATAAAAACCATAAGTCTTTATTCTATTACTTCTAAAGCATTCATGACCATGACCCGTTCTATAAATAGAAAAGTTTTAATCACAACCAAACGGGTCATGTTACAACTTATTCATGGAAAGCTTATTAGAGAATATGAACCCATGGCTCTTAATTTGACCCATTTGAAACCAAAAGCTTGCATAATTTGCTAAATTTAGTTCTCTAACTTCTCAAACACCTCAATAAAGATATATCAGATCCATTGGAAACAATCTTTGCGAATTAAACTCATCAATTCATCATTTTGGCATTCTAAGCCAAATTTGTAATAAAACATGATTTTCACTCTTTGTAATAAAGCATCCATTGTCGTCCCGACACATTCATTTCGACACTAGTGCAACCAGAAGCACAAGCTCATCAAATACACAAATCAACACGCGATCCAAGATGGTGCATTGTCAATTTAACATCTCCTAATTCTTCTACTCTTAAGCTTACCAACAAGAGACCATGTCTGAAACTAGTCTAGCAAACATAACAAGATATAAACACATATCAAGCATAATAATAATTTTAAACAAAAAGCTTCTTGATTGTGCAAGCATATGTTCTGTTCTCTGCACTGTACACTTCCCCACAAGCTGGACCTAATAACTCATCTCTCCTTCACCTTGTTATCGCTTCCTACGCTTCGGTTCCAGCTGCAAATAACAAATATTTATTTTGACAAGTGTTTATAAATAAGAGAACAGGTCAGGCAGGGTTGGGACGACTGCCTGATCCGTAAAAACCTTTTTTTACATATTTTTTTTGGATTTTGTAAGTAATTAATTCGCCAAAATATATACGCATTTCAACCCATTTGACCCAATTTCATCTTTTGGACTCTTTAAGCTTAAACCCATTTAACCGATTAGAGATAAAGATGATCCATATTGACCCATTTAGATGAAAACAGGTTGAACTCCTATTGATCAATCCAAAATATCAAGACCATATTTTCGCCGATGCAAAAATGAGTTAGAATCTGACCTTAGCCTCAGCAGATGATGATACTGGGAATGAATTCAATGGCCCTTTTGCATCATCATCAGAGGTGCAGTCAGAGCACAAAAACTGCTCCAATTTCTTTGCATCTTCAATTGTCATTCCCATACAAGCTGGATGGAACCTACAAAATGCAATGTCATATATAATTTAATTATGATAAAAATAACTAAATAATATATTATGTTATATATGTAAATACAATTATAAATACATATAAAAACTACTATATATTTAATAAATAAAATAATTAGATAACTAAAAAATAATAAGCAAGCCAACTCCGTCAAGTTAAACACTAAACGAGCCGAGCTTAGGCGAACTCGGGCTCAAAGCTTACTAGTTAACTATACATAGCAGTGTAGACCAGGGTGTTCATAAACCGTTGTAATCGACCAAACCGCCAAAAAAGAAGCAAGTCGGACGGTCTAGCCCGTTTGATACTGATACAGTTTGGTTCACTGTCTGGTTTGGCGGTTTACTGGACGTCGGTTAGGAACTTGGAACATGCTATGTAAACGAACCGGCCGTTAAAGATTTCTTTATTTATTTCTCTTTTAATTTTTGGAACATACAACTATGTATATGTATTATACTCATGAACCATCTTTTTTACATTTTAAGGAATTTTAATACAAACTAACAATTTAAAAAAAAAGAAAAAAAAATCGGTTCAAGCAGCCAAACCATCCGACTCACCCAACTCTCTCGGTTTGGTTTGTCGTTTTCCGAAACCGTAGTTACCGGTTTAGCCCATAATTTTGATCGAAACGGTCCGAACCGGATACCAAACATCCTATGCTCTAAACCACTAATTTATATCCAATATTTAAAAAAAAGGCAAATTGGATTTTAATAATCCAAACTTTAACCTATTTGCCGATAATAATTCATACTATCAATTTGGCCGGTGAAATCATCATTTTGATCCAAATCAAGTGTAAATGGACTGTAAATTTATAATGATTATGATATTGAGACAGCTATTGACAACAAATGTGAAAGTTAGGACTCTGTCACCGACCAAATTGATAATATGGATTATTATAAGCCAATATGTTATAGTTTGGATTATTAAAATCCAATTTGTAAAAAAATAAAATTGTTTGTAGCATAATTCTTTCTCTTAGCAAGTAATCCTTGACAAAACAAGACACATTTGAACAAGACATACCAGTCTTTGCATGCTTCACATTGCACCATCAAATCATCCGGATTGTAAGGCATCTCACACTTGCAGTATCTTCATACACCATACAAACCACCAATTAATTATTTAAAATTTCATAAACTTACCAGAAATCAAATCAAAACTTACACAGCAACACGATCAGGAGTGAAACCACCAGTAGCAGCTTTATACTCAAATCTACAAAAATAGTCTTCAGTGCCAACATTTTCAAGCTTCGTATAGTTCTTAAACGAATGAACAATACACTTCCCTTCGATCGTATGCGCGCTTTGAAAATCATAATGATCTGATAGAAACAGCTCCTTAACTCCATGGAACGGCCGCCGGCCTCCCAACGATTCCTCCGGCCGGTAATACCACCGGACCCTAACCTTCACGTTATTCCGGTGATCAGCCTCGAGCTTCTCCACTCGAGCCACGTACGGATGGTTATCGGAATCAGCAGGCCGAAGTAACACGCAATCGCCCGCTGTCAAAACAGTTATTAATCTCCAAACTAAAATTTCTTCACGATTTTAACCTAGAATGAACATGTATGGACTTACGTCTGACGATTTTGTTGGTGCCTTTGATTGTGTACGAATCTACGTCTTTCTTTCCAGGTTTTGTCTTCGCCATTGAAATCGTCAGCTGAGTCTGACTGATTGATGGTAAATTGAGGGCGGAAGTTATGAGAAGTACTGCAATTTTTTACGAAATCAGAGTTTGAGAAGATGAAGGAAGGAAAGGCAGAAACCCTAGGTTTTGGCTAATGGTGGTGAAGAAAGTGTCTGAAAGAGGAGGGGGAGCTGTGGTCTGGGTGGGGAGTGCGCACTGCGCACCATGTTTGATATTGGGAAATGCAATGCATTTGCATTACATAATTTCGCATTACATTATTATTCTTTAAACTGATTTTGCATTATAGGATAGGAATCTTACCCGAAAATTCAAAATTCGATTCGTATCAGACTTGAAAATTTCAAAATTATATTTGAATTTTTTTTTTTTTTTTTTAACCAAACTAATAGTTTCTTTTTTTTTTTTTCCAAATTGTATTCAATCCAATTAACAAGGCAAATTACATAAGGATAGCAGGTAGACGGGCAACAAACTGCGCCGTCATCCCCTTCTGAATGGAAAACCCTAATCTACTAAAAACAAAGCCTCGCCCCTGAGGAGTCGTAAAGTTGCTGTGGACCACACGCTGAACTCTAGCCAAGAACCGAACCGCCTCCAGCGCCAAGGAGCCGAACGTGTCAAACGTCAGGGGGACAAAGGCATGCTGATTATCCTCACAAGATTTCGCGTGCTTTTCCACCTTCTTTGACTCTGCTTTCATAACCGCTTGCCCCGCCACAAACCTATTTTCCCGCAACCCAGCTAGGGGGGATACACCTGTGAGATCGACACATGCATATTTGAATCGAATTCGAATTTTAAGTTTGTATTTGGCTTTTTGAAAATTTGAATCCGATTTGAACTACGTAACTGAATTTCGAATCCAATACGAATTTGTGGTTTTCGATTCAATTCGAAATTATATACATATAAGGCTTCTAACGACTAAAACTGCTGTAATACTTGGGGCTAACATCCAATTTCTAATGTCTAATCCACTAATGCCTGACCTAATAACCAAAAACCAATGCCCCTAAATCACTGACTAAATACCTAATCGTCTAATCATATTCCTATTGTAAGGTTGAACACTTGAACCTAATATCTAACACATCGTTATCTATCGCACAATCGTCACCCATGAAGTCAAGAACCCTAATTCAGGAACAATCATCACACAATTACCACATGTGTGTCTTTCTCGGTTTATATTCTAAACAGCCATGCAAAATAGCATGTCCACTTGTACTTTATTATGTATTCCATTTTGAGTTATCATTTTGTTCTGTAGTTGGATTTGGAGTTCATTTACTTTGTTACCTTGTTCAGTAATCGAATTCGAATCCAGCTTCAAAATTTCAAAATTCAAATAATTCGATTCGATTAATTCGAGTATTTGAATTCAATTCGTTGAACACCCCTAATGGTTCCACACTCCACACTTTTTCACATCGTCACATCAGCGTCACATCAGTTTCCACTTATTTTCCACATATCTTCACATTTGAGGGGCGTGATTCCACATTTTCACACTGTTTTCACTGCCACTTCATATTTATTTTTTAATTACATTTAATAATTTTTCTTTTAACAGTTCCACTAAATCCGTACATAGATTGTTATCGCGGTTGCATATTTACCATTCATTAGCCTTTTTAGGGCATCACTAACTACTTCTAATTCTATTGTCGCTTCAAACTCTTCTTTGTTGAACTCACAAATCGCTTGGTTTTCATCCTCTAGGATCATGTTATGTAGGATGATGCATGTGTACATCACACGTCGTATTCTATGGAGTTTCCATGCACATATCAAGTTTTTCACTATATGCCATCTTTGTTTGAGTACACCAAATACTCGTTCAATATCCTTTCTAATAGATTCTTGCGCTACTTAGAACATTTTTCTATTATAACCTTCCGAGTAAACGATTTGACAAAAGTAGCATAATCGAGATATACACTTTTAGTGAGGAAATAACCAAACCTATATCTTGTTCCTCTAACCTCAAAAGAAGAGTCTGAGTATGGTTCGATTTATCATGGTGTTGAATATCACATGGGATTGCCACATTATTAGAGAATCTTCTTTGGAAGATACTCTATTAGGTACTGGACCACATACCATGTCTATAGACATATCTTCCTCTGAGCCAAATATTTTTATTTCTCATACTAAGAACTTAAGTGCCATGGAAATTGATCAGGATGATGTACCCTCACCCATTGCCTCAATACAGAAGGTATTGACCGATCTTTCATCTATGTCACCCAATCCAAGTTCTCCACCCAAGAAGGTTAGTCCTAGGAGTAATGAAAGGCCTAATATGGAAGGGGCTATCACTACTCCTGACTCATCAATTGGTCATGAGGGTAGTGATAATATAAATAGGACTCCAACCATGGCAACTCATTCTGAAGATGTTTCTGCTGAAACTATCTTCATTAAGAGGAATCCCAAGTGGCAAGAAAACCAGGGTGACGGAGATGCAAATGTTAGGCCTAAGGCCCCATCTAGTCCCAAAGATTCCACAAGTGTGGATGAGGGAAGTGTGAAACTAGAAAATTTAGAATTAACGGCCAAATGTACCTTGTTATCTAACTAGAGTAGTACCTCCCAACAACGATGTTCCCAGGAAAGAACGACGGGTCTAGAAGAGATTTATACATCGCTCTTTCCTTAGACAGAACATTTCATTTGTCAGATAACTACATACAGACCAGAAGGTCACCTTCTAGTTACTATGACGTTGATATCAAAACACACAGCGGAAGACTAAATCATAACTTCTATTAACATCAAAACATTGTTTACACCAAGTTTAACAAAAGTTACATCATTCGTTCCTAACAAGGAACATGTCATTCGGGACTTATAGTTCTAGGCATGCCCATCATTTGGATCGTTCATCTGTTCATTCTAGTCCTAGAAATGCCTCATCTATTGTCTACCTGTGATGCGTTCAAAAACATTTGATAAAACATGGATCAGCACAAAGCTGGTGAACTCATAAACTAAAATAGTTTATTAAAATGACCCGCCGAAGTATCTTGAACACATTCATGGGCTTCAACACCCAAATTCATAGACAACTATGAATAATCATTCAGTATATATATAACCAAAGACCGTTCCACGGGTCCTGTCCAATATGTCATTCCACGGGCAAGTGAAATACAATAAGCGCTTAGAATACGTTATATATAAACAATCGGTGCAATCGTTTCAAGATACTCAAAATGTTTTAATAAATCAATCATGCCAGACAAGGTCATGATTGAGTTCATGCATCACAGTTTAAGAACTCACCTCAGCAATATTTCTGCTTATTGAATCAGTAATATGGCAAGCACCTCGGACAAAGCTCCTAAATATGCAATGATATTACTTAAGTACATAATCCTAGATTAATGGTGTATAATCAAAGCTAAACAGTAGGTCGAAACCTTACCTCAGCACTATCTACGGCAATTTGGAGTTGAAACGTTGGAAACCAAACTCTCGTAAGCGAACCGGGGCTCGGGACCGGAATTCCAGACAGTGTGTGTGAAATGGAGTGTGTTTTGTGTGAGAATGGGACTGAAGTCGATCATCTATTTATAGGGCAAGAATTGGGTCCGTGACGGACCGTTACCAGGCATGACGGTCCGTCACGCCTTGACTTGGTGGCTACGCACTTCCGGACCACGTAACAGATCGTTATGGTTCGTGACGGTCCGTCACGAGGGTGAGTCATCGGACACGTGTCAGAAACCCTAAACCGCTTCTGGGTTTTGCGGCACGGACCGTCATGACGGGTGACGGTCCGTCATGATGCGTAACGTACCGTTATGGTTGGTGACGGTCCGTTATAGGCTATTTTTCCCAATTTTTTATTTTTGATCCTTGGGATTTTGAATGTTCTCACTATAGCCCCTGAACTTATGAAGATTGGCAACTTTACTCCTTCATTTTCTTTGGGGATTCGGGATGTTATAAATCTCTCATCCTTTAAGAAATTTTGTCCTTGAAATTAAGATGTGAATAGATGAGGATATTTGGTTCTCATTTGCTCCGTTAATTCCCAAGTCTTGTCGGCTCCGATCCGACCTTGCCATTGGACCAATACCATGGTATAACTTTCTTTCTCAATTTTCGTTCCTGGGTGTCTAAAATTTTGATCGGTTGTTTAGTGAATTGAAGCTTGTCATCTACGTGTAAATCATCTAGTGTAATAGCCTGAGTTGGATCAGCTAAATACTTATGTAAGTAAGATACGTGAAATGTATTGTGAATCCGTTGTAAGGCTTCAGGTTGATCTAACTTGTAGGCTATTGCTCTAACCCTTTTAATGATTTTGTAAGGTCCGATATATCTTGGTCCTAAATTTCCATGTTTCCTGAACCTTACAACACCTTTCCAAGGTGAAACTTTTAACATCACATAATCTCCGACTTGGAATTCTAACGGTCGTCGTCTTCTGTCAGCATAACTCCTTTTTCGATCTTGAGCCGCTTTCAACTGTTGTTTAATTTGGACTATCTTATCTGTTGTTTCTTGTATAACTTCAGGTCTAGATAATTGACTGTCTCCTATTTCAGTCCAACAGACAGGAGTTCTTCACTTCGTTCCGTACAGTGCTTCGAATGGTGCAGCTTTAGTACTTGAATGGTAACTGTTATTGTAGGAGAACTCTATTAACGGTAGATGATGATCCCAATTACCTCTGAAATCAATAACACAAGCTCTTAGCATATCTTCCAGAGTTTGAATTGTTCGTTCACTCTGTCCATCTGTCTGGGGATGATATGCAGTACTCATGGTAAGTCTAGTTCCCAATTCTTTTTGAAAACTTGTCCAGAATCTAGATGTGAACTAACTGTCTCTATCAGAAATAATAGACTGTGGTATGCCATGGTGGCTCACAATTTAATTGATGTAAATTCTGGCTAACTTATCCATAGAGTATGTTTCATTGATAGGTATGAAATGGGCTGACTTGGTCAGTCTATCGACCACGACCCATATTGCATTATGCCATTTCTGAGTTCTGGGTAGTTTAGTAACGAAGTCCATTGTAATACAATCCCATTTCCAGACAGGTAATCCTAATTATTGTAATTGACCTGTTGGTTTCTAGTGCTCAATCTTAACTTGAAGACAAGTCAAGCATTTATCTATGTAAATTTAAAACCGAGTCGGGTAAAATATAATTAATTTTTTATCTTTATTTTTAATAAAATTTCTTTTTTCCTTTATAATTTTTCATATATAATGTTTCATTAAGTGTCATAATAGTTTCATTTCTAGGTTAAATATTTGATCGGGCGTAAGCTAGTTATTTGGTTGTTGTCTTATGCACACCAAATGTTTGTGAAAAAACATTGAGATGAATGCTGAAGTAGTGAAATTGCAATTTAATAATTACATTGAATATAATGCTAGGGTTGAAAGTTTCATTGATTTAAGTTTTTTTACGCGATTTTAGGTAGGGGTGTGCATGGGTCGGTTTGGGTCGGTTTTGGGGCAAAACCAAACCAAAAACTGAAAGTTCGGTTTTAGGTTTTTTGAAACCGTTTGGGTTCGGTTTTTTCGGTTTTAAAACCAAATGGGTTTGAATTTTTTGGGGGTAAAGAAAAATAGCCCAAAATAATGAACTCGGCTTTGAAATATTGTGCCTAAATTTTTTTTATTAACTAATGATTATCACACATTTAGGCCTAAATATTTTAGACTACAAAAATTATTAGTTTTTTTAAAAAATACTCAACATAAAAAATAAACATTATAATCTATAAACTTAATAAATATAAATAACATGTTATTAATGCAAATATGTGTAGCAAAAATATGTATGCACTCTTAACATAGAAGCAAACAACATAATATACTATATATTATGAAATGTGAATGCACACAATATATAATTAAAGTATATGTATATTTCGGTCCAGTTTGGTTTTTTCGGTTTTCAAAAGATACAAAACCGAAACCAAACCGTAATTTTCGGTTTTCAAAAAATACAAACCAAAACCGTCAGTTTTAGTTTGGGTCGGTTTTTTCGGTGCGATTTTTTCGGTTATTTCGGTTTTTTGCTCACCTCTAATTTTAGGTGTCGAAAGACGGAGAGATGAATGCTTTCAAGGCTTACAAAGCTTGTGTCCCAATAGCATGGAGTCCTAATATATACATAACCCTGGTTAGGGGAATTCCAGGTACCAGACGACTTCACAGGCGCACATTAGACTCTAAATACCTAAAGTACATAAATATGTTGCTTTTGTATGATGAATTACAAAAGAAATAGAATCTATGAATATTTTACAAAAAATATAAGATCAAATATCTAATATAAAAATGCATCTAATAAATAAATATATCCACTAAGCTTCTTCCTTCCCTGCAATCTTCACCTCAATATCATCAACCATCTCAATATTCATTATATTCCAGTTTTCAGTTTCTTTTTTCTCACCATCATTGCCTCCGGTATAATTCTGCACTTTATACCTGTGTCTAGATGCCAAAACCAAAAATGCCAAGAAATTAACAACTCCCAGAATGGCAAGCAACCAATAGAAGTTCTCCAGTTTACCCTTGTTTAAATTATTCGTTAACCAACTCCCGTTTGTTGCCGTGTCAGTTAACGACACTAATACGCTACTCATAAAATAACCCATAGCCAAAGTACTCAAAAATAAACCCGTACTCATTGATTTCATTCTTTCCGGTGCTTCTCTGATGAAAAATTCAAGTTGACCCACATAAGCAAAAGCTTCACCCGCACCAACCAAAAAAAACTGTGGGAACAACCAAAAAGCCGAAATTTCCATCTTTTCATTTACGAACATTTCCCGCCTTCTTTTCTCAACAATAGCAGAAGCAACCATTCCTACAACAGAAAGAACAAGCCCGATTCCAATTCTTTGTAAACTTCTGAGCCCTTTTGGGTCACGGGTTATCTTTCGGGCTAAAAGGACAATGACCCGTTCATTAAGAGATGTAAACAGGAGAATCGATATAAATAGGAAAACCGAAAATGAGCCTGCAGGAATGCTAAAGCCTGCAACTTTTCGGTTCATGAGTGTCGCTTGCTCGATAGTGAATGTGTTCATTTGAGAGTAGACTGTCCAAAAGAGGATGCATGTTGACCAAATGGGGATTAGACTTATGACCATTTTGACTTCTTCAACTTGTGTTATGGTTGAAACTATCCATGGATTATTTCTATTTTCATCTAAATTTGCAAAGTCATGTAGTATTGCAGCTTTATCAAGAGGCCTGTAGCACCAATTATATACAAGAAAATGGTAGTTACTAGTTAGTTTCCATGAAACAGTACAAAATATCTAGAAGCACATGGACTTTTGTTAATTTGCATATTAGTCCCTAGGCTTTATTTTAACATAGGGGTGTAAATAAACCGAGCCGTTCATGAGCTACTCGTGATCAGCTCTCTGAAAGCTCGAATAGAGTAGAGCTGAAATGGGCTCGAGGCTAAATTCGTCTCAGTTCTGCTCCCTCATTCATACTTCTATTAACCCCTTAACTTTCACAACTTATTGATATAGATAAAGTCCATGCACTTTAACATCTTTTACACAAAAATGTTTGTCACCTGGTCCTACCATGCCCGACCCGTTTCAACATGCTACAAAATTTAGGCGTTCTGATCTGTTACCCATTTAGTCCTCTTACGTAGAAGTGTCTGTTTGTGTTCAGTGTAAACACATTAGATGTTTAAACGTACCTGAATTTAGTCGTGTGTGGAACTTTTGAGTTGCTGTACCCATTCAAGAACCCTGGGTTCGCAGGGTACGGATGTAAAGTGGTACCACACAGCAACACGATAACAGCAATTATCATAGTACCCGCTGATATCCCATACCCCCATCCTCTACCCACATTATCTTGTATATACACCAAAACCGTCACTGCAAAAAGAGACCCGAGACTAATACAAAAGTAAAAGCGATTGAAAAAGTAGACCATCGCCTTTTCTTCCTTCGGGTCAGAAGTATCAAACTGGTCTGACCCGAAACCTGAAACATTCGACTTGATGCCCCCACCACCTAATGCTATGGTGTAAAGAGCCACGTAAAGCAGCGTGAGTTGACTTCCGCTAGCTTCTATGCATTGTTGTTTCCTGGGATGGTCACAATGTGGTGGTTTCATGCTGGGGAGTGTTGTTGCTAGGGTCAATAGTGTCACACCCTGTTTTATCAATTAAAACTTTAGATTACATTTTATTTATATCACTTTGCAGGGTTACTTGCATGGTATACCAACAAAATATCACTTATTTGCTAATATAGCTCACCAACTAACCACCACCCTAAACCCCTTACCCCACAAAAGTGACCTTTTATATATATATATATATATATATATATATATAACTTTGTATTTTTGAAATGAAAAAAAATGAATATAATACATATACATGTCTTCAAATTTCTAAAATGAAAGAAAAACCAATAATTTTTTTTTTGTTAAATGGTTGGTTTGGTTTACATGCGCTATTTCAAGTTCCAAACCATCAAAACCGAACTGTAATACCGTATATATTTCAGTTCTGCCAAACCAGTCGACTTGCTTCAGTTTAGACGGGTTCAATCGGTTATCGGTAGCGTTCCCATTTAGTCCGTAAGTTCATGTCACTTAGATGGCAATTAAATGATGATTATAGCAAAAAGAATTAGTTGGGTACCCAAATTATGCAATTGTTGTTGAACCATGCAATTAACCCTTCCTTTAAGTTTTAATTAAAAAGTGATGCAAAAAGACAACCTAATTTCCCCCAAAACGTTAGTCATCATGAGAATAGGAAGAAATGTGAAATCTCTTAATCAGTTAATCCTACCTAAATTAGGCAAAGATGTGATACTCACCACTGCACATATGGATGCAAAGATTGCAATGGTCAAATACCGACCGAGTTTAGCATCTGCCAAGAATCCTCCAAACAAGGCTAGAATGTTGAGAGCTCCCATAAAGTTCGTCACCGTGTTTGCGGATTTTGATGACGAAAGATGTAATTCTCCAACCAAATATGTCACCAGATTCATCGATATCCCCATCACACATATTCTCTCCGAGAGCTCAGTTCCTGTAAAGTACTTATATCAGGAACCAGTTCATTCAGGTTCTCACGGTTACCAAATAAAAAAGAAACAGTTCATTTCATTTTGTATGCATTACGGTTTGTGTATGATGATTACCTAAGATGAGTCCGGCTGCAAGCCAACCGCCCGTCTTCGAGTTGTCAACGGGGTTTCCTCTTAAATCAACAGCTTCATCTTTATCGGTTTTTGAAATAGCCAAAACCTGCTAAAAAGAAAGGTTTAGAATCAAAGTATGAATGATAATATGATATGAAGATGATTATACAAAAAGCTTGATAAAGAGAGGAAGTTGATGAGAAGAATTACCATTTTGGGTGTGTGTGTTGAGATGTAAGTGAGTTCTAAGAATATCAATAATATAGAGGAAATTTGTAGGACAAAGAGTAAAAGATGGTAGGGGAAAAGTAAGATATGTGATGGAAGATTTTATAAAAAAGGGGTCTCCTAAATGTTTGGTGGTCCTGTTTAAAGTTCTCTAAACCTTAATACACATACTCTAACAAGTATCTTGAAATGTGTCCGGTTCGGGTTCATTTCTCTCGGGTATTTAACGATTGAGGATACGTTATAAATACACGGTCTCAACGTGTTTGCTGACTAGGATATTATGTGAAAATAGTGGTGGTGAATTTGAGTTCATAAGTGGTTGGATTTGGATGAATTGGTGGTTCATCATATTCCTTCTTGTGGCTTATGGTGGTTAAAGTTTTCTTGTGGAGATGCTTGTTACACCTAATGAAGGTTGGAATGTTTTTGGCCTCATGTTACGTTGCAAATTTGGATCCAATCTCTATGACTGGGACCAGCCACCATACCCTCTTGATTTTTGACATTTTGCATGATGAAAATGTGGTTTCATGTGAGAATTGTACTCTTTTGATCTACTCTTGTTTGTTAATCACTCTTGGTTATGTAGCGCAATACGTACCGACTGACTCGTTCAAAAAAGATGCGTAAACGAGCCGAACCGCTTGTAGCTACTTGAGATCGGCTTGCTAAAAACTCTAATCAAGTTGAGCTTAAACGAGCTCGAGCTTCGAGCTCTAGCAGTCTTGTGGGTCAAAACGAGTTTTTTATTTATATAGTTTTATATAATGTAACTAAATATGTATTTATATAACAATAATTATTATATATAAAATTATGATAAAGAAATAATTAAATAATATATTATGCTATATTTAAAAGTTATAATTATAAATATATATATATATAATAATAATAATAAATACGTCGAGCTCGAGCTTGAAAAACTAGTTATGAGCCAAACACTAGCTTTAGAAATAGAGCTCTTAACTAGCCGAGTTCGAGCTCGGTTCGATTCGTTTACACCCCTACTTTAAAAGAACTAAATAGTTTCCACTATGATTTTAGTTGACATGGATGTTATTTATTTATTAATTTTTAACGGCAGCAAATTTATTAAAAAAGACCGGATAGCAATTGACTAACCGAACAAAAACAAGAAACAATTACAAGCAATTAAGAGGGTTTTTCAACCACTCCGTCCAAGTACAATGAAACTTTTTGTTTCTACTAGTGAACCATAAGTACGAATAATGAACAACCGAATCGAATAACGTTTCTCCTCTTTTCTTTAAACACCATTCCATTCCTATGTCTCCAAAAGACTCACCAAGGAGTGAAGGCAACCACCTTCAAAACACTTTTCTTTTCCTTCTTCATGTTAATCGACTCCATCCTATCCACAATGTCAGTCGGACCCCTCGAACCTAGTAGCGAAACATCCAGCCACTTTTCAATGAGGTCCCGTAACCGCGAAGCTATAACACAGTCCCCAACCACGTGAGATGTAGACTCAATACTTCCTTCATAATCCAGACATAAGGAGGATGGATATCCAAACCTTTATTGTTCAAATTAACTCTAGTTGGAATTATATCCATCAAAACTCTCCATGCCAAAGTGTTTACCTTTTTAGGAATATATCGATTCCATTTTGTAGCCCTCGACCCAACTGGCAACAAACAATGATCAACACCCCTTCACGTCTTTAACAGAGAATTTAGAGTCGTCCTTTAACACCCATACCCAAAATGTAGTCTCGAACATTTTAGACATATACATTCTTCAAAAATTAACACATAATATTTATGTATTTCAAAGTTCATAATAAAAATTCAAGTAACCTATTTAACAAAATACTAACTTTTATTGTAAAGTTCATACGTTTTTAATCTTTCAAAAAAAAATCTAGTATGTCACATAAAACCATAAGTCGTGTAAAACACTAAAAATTACATATGGTTATGTATATAAAGATTACTTGAATCTATGGACTAATATCACACTTGATGCTTATTTAAACATGAACTTTGTTTCATTTAACAAGATTAACTAACTAGTGAGATAGTCAACGTGAACCCGAAATCACCTACACATACATCTTATTTAAAGCCTATGAACCACCATTTAGTTTTATTTAATAATTTTACACAAAACATGTCTCTTGTAATTTATACTTATAAAAACTCCATTTTTAACAAATGTAACTTTTTTTTGGTGAAAGTTGTTACATACAACTAGTGAGTTGAAAATATATAAATCAAAGTAATAAATATGAATAAGTAGATAGAGTCCTCACTAGAAACAAGCAAGGTAAGTGAATGGAGTGATGTAGGTTGCTTGAGATACACCAAAAAACCACTTGGACTCCACTAGAGAAGCTTGAAGCACACTTGAAATCTTCAAATAATATTTGAAAAGTGAGTGTTGGGTGGAGAGTTGTTAGAACCGTGAGTTTGAGCTAGAAAGGAGGATGGGATTTGTAAGTTGTGTGGATGAATTTGTGAGAGGCTGGTTTAATTATATAGCCAAAGCAACAATGGGAATTTGGTGATGTGGTTCAAGGTTTCAGACGTGGGGGTGGGGGCTTAATGGCCGAGAATGGATGAGAGTCAAGGATTGGGTGCGGTGCTTGTATAAAGTGATATTCATACAAATGGAAAACTTGGATGAATGTGAAAGTCAAAACAATAAAATAGGTGTGTGTGTGGTATAAAAATTTGGCCAAAAAGAAACGCAGGGACGGGGCTTGTTTTGAGATTTGCATGAATTAGTATAGTGTGTATGTGTCAATCTATATGGGGTGTGATGTCTTATCAATGGTTCCAAGGTAGTCATAATGGTGTTTTGTTTATTTGAGTTGACAGCAACGATTATGGGGAAAATAAAACAAAGGAAACTAGTATGGTTTCTAGAAAGCCAAGAATAATAGAAGGAGTATTAGGCTGGTAGCGGGTATAAGTTAGACGCGAGTAAAAATGAATCCTTTTATTAAAACTAGTTTAATAAAATTTGTATCACACCCGGTGGTTCACTAGCATTAAATTATATGTTTGGTAATTTCAGTATTGCTATTAAGTGCGTTGAAATGGGTTATACTGGTTAAAGTGTCAAGACACTCGCAAATATTTTTGTGTTTTAAAATGAATCATAATTCTGGAATAATGAAAATGTAACTTTTAACCCCACTAGTGAATGTAACAAACATAGTATCTTGTATAAAACATGTGCTAAGCTTGAATAATGAAACCCATAGGTTAAAACACAAAATCCAAATGATTTATTGATTGAATAACACGAAATTAGATCGATGGATAAAACGAATCGGGTTTACAAATACGGTTAGGACCCGGATGTCACACTGCATTCCTTCGTTTAGCTTCGGTTTCGGTGTTTGCTTATATAATTAATGTTTATTGTCTGATCAACAATTGAATCACTAGTATACATGCGTACTGTTACACTGTTTTCATTTCTTTTCTGTTACTTAAACCTGTGAACTCACCAACCCTGTGTTGACACTTTTAAGCATGTTTATCTCAGGTCACTAAACATTCATGCATGGACTAGGGTTGCACCTCAGGAGTCTCATTTCATGTTTTCATTAGAAGCTTAGGTTTATGGGAACCTAAATATTTATGCTTCTATATTTTGATACTATTACTATTGCTTCCGCACTTTACATTCCGCATTTTCAAACTCTGTATTATTTATAAACTTTGTATAATGTTTAAACGGAATGTCTTTTCAAAAACCATTTAGAGGTCGTTCGAAATGATCGGGACTGATGATCCTTGACAATCACAACCCGCGGGTAGCCCGCAGTCGAATTTCAGGGTGTAACATATTGAACCTTGCAACATTAACATACATATGGTAGCTCCCAAACCACATAGATCGTAATTTATTAACCATACGATCTACATTGTCAACTCACATATACCGAACAAACCAAATCTATGCCCCAATTTCGATAAACATTTTGCTATGAATACATCACTAACCGTACCTCATTCTTAGCATCACTTCCATATGTCTTTCGTTGTCATTGTCGATAACATCTCTATGGACTTCAGATTAGGATTCATGAATTTTGATCCAATTGTTTCGTGCTCATCGTCCAAAATACTTGATTTGCAGTCCCGATTTGATTATTTCCTGTTTTCCACCCGCTGCCAACCATCCAGATGCTTGCTCCGGTCTACCATACCCGGCAAAACCCTAGAGGATGCAATCACTTATCACCGTCCAATCGAGAGAGGCTAAAATAAAATATGCAATTTGTGGATTAGAATTTGTTGTTGTTTCGTCTTAAATAGTACTCTTTTAAATCAGGAATCGTTTAATCTAAGTCATTAAATGTTCCTTTGATCACATCCGTTTAAATCGAGTTCAATCTTATGGCATTTTGGTCATGATCAAATTATATAGGAAAAATGAGCAATAGTTTTCAATCCGCCCCATTTAGGGAGAATTTCATACATACTCCTACAAAATGGGTAAATATCATATATATACCCAACTAAAACTAGAAATATCAAATGATTTTTTTAACTTATGACCATTCTACCCTTATTATATGATTTTTTAGAACCTAATTTTTTTAGAGTATAAAAGAATGTGAGAAATTTAAATAAATGGGTAAATATAAAATTTTAAGGTTGCAAATGGGTAAATATAAAATTTTAAGATTTTTGAAAAATAAGGATAAAATGGTCATTTATTAAAACGTTTTTAATAAAATGGGTACATATAATATTTTTACATATTTGTAAGCATATATATAGAGAGAGAGAGAAAGGTTTAAATACAAAGTATTTTTTGGTGAGAAACGTAGTAAGTATTTTGAATCGTTGATCTAGAAAATCAATGGTTAAGATCAAAGATGATTGTTTTAAGCATGAAAAAATTCTGAAAATGATAAAATTGGAATAGCCTACATTTGTTGACTTTTTACAAGTTCCCTCATTTTTTTTAAAACGAGCATAACTTTTTTATACGACATTATTTTTTTAAAAAAATTGCACCATAAAATCGATCATTTTATTCTCTTTAAAAAAATCAACTTTTTTTAAATGTTGACGTGCTGAGAGTGATTACGTGATTTTGCGTGATTACGTGATTATGTGATTATGTGATTAAATTATGGAAAATGTGTTATTATACAACATGCGTGATTATGTGATTATACAAATGTTGACGTTCTGAGAGTGATTACGTGATTACGCCATTATACAAATGTTGATGCGTTATTATTACGTGGACGCATTTACCCCTCGCCCACTAAATACGTGTCGCATGCTGGTGCCTTCGTACGCTAAAACCACTTTGTATGATAACCGGCCCCTATATATATACTAGTTTAGATCCCGTGTCTACACACGGGGTGAAATATAACAATACATAAAAATTTTAAATCTTTATTTATATATTTTACATGTGTAAAAATTTATTACATATAGTACGGATAGAAAACAAATTCAAAATATGTAAAAATTAATATATAATTGGGTTTCGAAAATACGTTAATTACTATTTTTTTAATATAATTGAACTTTTATTTACTATTTGATTGAAATTAAAAGTTATATAATTAAATTTTAAAGTTTCTTATGATAAAAGATAATTTAAAATAAATATGTTTTATTAGTATAATTAGTATTTTTTCTTTAAATGTATATTATTATTAAAAGATAGAAGTGCATTAAATAGGAGAGAGAGGCGGGAAAAAAATGATGAAAATGAATATGGAGGCGGCACATGGCATGCAAAAACCTTTATCTATACTATATAATAAATAAAGGTTTTTGCATTCCACGTGTCACCTCCATATTCATTCTCATCATTTTTTTCCCGCCTCTCTCTCATATTTAATGCACTTCTATCTTTTAATTATAATATATATTTAGAGAAAGAAAATACTAATTATACTAATAAAACATATTTATTTTAAATTATCTCTTATCATAAGAAACTTTAAAATTTAATTATATAACTTTTATTTTCAATCAAATAGTAAATAAAAATAAAATGATATTAAAAAATAGTAATTAACGTATTTTTGAAACTCAATTATATATTAATTTTTACATATTTTGAATTTGTTTTCTATCCTTACTATATGTAATATTTTTTTACACATGTAAAATATATACATAAAAATTTAAAATTTTTATTTATTGATATATTTCACCCCGTGTGTAGACACGGGATCTAAACTAGTTTATTTTATAGTATAGATATATGACGTTTAAGTTTTAATTAGGGATATATAAAATTGTTCTTAATTTAGTAAACCAAATATAAAGGAATAATTTGAAGTTAAGTCATATGCTCCATAATACAACATATATATCATTTTTTTTCATTCGCCAATTGAGGAAGTGATACATAACTTTAGAAGGATTCCAATTTGAATCAATGCAATCAGAAAGTGATTTGGTAAGTATTATTTCATTTTCATGAACAAATAGACTAAAAAGCTTATTCGAATTTAACTTTTTAGCGTCCGATTATATCTATACTTTTTAATAAATAAAGATTTTGATGGAACACTTGTCATTTTTTTATTCATTCTTAACATTTTTTTCTCGCCTCTCTCTCCTAATAATTATACAATTTTTTTAATTGTTTTTATATTTTTTTGTTTCCCGCCTCTTTCTCCTATTAAATAATTATTATTTCTATAATTATTTTTATAAAACGTTTTTTATTTGAAAAAATTGGTTTTTCATAAAACATTTTTATAAATTGAACATTTCTTTCATTTTTTTATAATTTTTTTTTTGAAAATAACTATATAACGTTTTTAAATTTTGTATTAAAAAACTATGTACTATATCATAAATATGTAATACGTAAATATTTATTACTAAGTATATATAATATTACATTTATTCAACCCGTGTAATACACGGGGTTCCTAACCTAGTAAATAAATAAATTAAACTATTTATACAATTTTTTTATTTGATGTTAAAATTAGATAAAATAAATTTTTTAGTGTTTATTGTAATTACTTTTACCATTATTAAAATATATTTGATTAGGTTTCTTATATAGTTATATATGTTCTACAATATATAGTTGATTAATAATATATAATACTCACGAGTTTTCGTTATTCCAAGCATCCATCTTTAGATTACTTTTTGACTTTCTTGAAGATGCTTAGTTGAGACCATTATGCATTCAAGATGGATTCGAATAACACGAAAACAACGTTTTCACAAGTTTGACACGATGTTGAAAGTTTAATCGTTTGCTAAATTCACGAGTTTTCATTTTTGAAAGAATATATTTGTGATTGTGTGGCAGAGTAGAGCAAGTTAAAATGGGTAACTTATTAAAAGTATAATTAATTGTAAGAATAACGGTTAAAATAGTAACTCTTGAGCATTCTCAACCCGTTCTTTATATTCCATATCCTTATCCTTACAATTTTACTAAAAAACACTACTTTTTCTACCTTTTCTCTACTTTTTTCTTTCTTTATCCTTATAATTATACTAAAAATCACTACTTTTATCCTTATATTTACAAAAACCTTATATCTTTTCTGTCTCCTCTACTCACAACCACTTTAAACCACTTCATAAAATATACAAAACCCACTCACATAATTTTAAAAAACGGGCTATGAATGCTCTAAACAAATATTAAAAACTGAATATTGTTTATACTTTTAGCTTCTTAAAATACATAGTTTAAAACCTAATTACTATTTTAACCGTTATTCTTACAATTAATTATATATATTTGCATTAATCTTTTCTGTATACTAATTTACATATTTCTATAATTGTATATTCACACATTTTGCAACAAGTTTTGTAATAGTAACATGTACAAGGTCCTACCACAAGATAAACTCATTAAAACTACTATTATTTTAATATTATAATTACTTTTTAACTTCTTTTATTTTTCTTTATAACTTTTAATATATAAATATATAGTGTGTTACAAAATTCCAAATATATCGTTTTGACGTGCTTATTTTTATCTATGTTTCGATATAAATTTTATTCAAAACTGGCACACGTCAAATATAATATATTTTTAATTTTTTTTACATCTTAATATTTTTTTAAGTTATGAAAATACCGTTGCAGCGTGTTTATTTCTAGCTATTTCAAAACCAAGCCGACGCAACATGCGAGAAGTGAATACTTTTTTTTAATTCCTTTTCATGCGTCTTAACACTAATTTTACAACGACAACTTTTTTTTATTTTCGAATACACTTTTGCGACATGTTTATTTTATCTAAGTTTCGATATTCAAAACCGATCCGCCGTAATTTCATACGCTTCTCTTTACATACTTAATCACATCAATGTCATTGCTGCAATACGCTCAACATCCACCGGTTGATATCACAATAAGCTCTAAATGGGCCTTGTTGCACGTATAGGTGATTTAAGTTTTTTTTTCAAATACTTAACCATTAGATAAGGGACAAAAATATAGTATTTATAAATTTATACTTTTATACATACATGTTTTGTATGGAGTAAACAGAATTTCAGGCTTCGCTTTAAGCCCTAAAAAACTCGCATACAATTACAATTACTATACGCGGTTCATCATATGAGTTTTAACTTAATAAGATGCATGTAAAATCGCATTCTCTAAGTAATTTAATTTTGCAAAAACCCCAACAAGTGGTGCAGTGTTATACGTACATGCTTCCGTTTGCATGTAATTTCCTCTTTTATCAAAGAACTCGTCTTTATGATTGGGTCCACCCACCAATGCCCCAAACACAACATTTGGGTTCGGGTCGTTTGACCCGTACCAATTGTCATAACCTTCGGTACATCCAATGAACCCTTTGTTCTCTCTATAGGACACAATCGATGCACCTCTATGGTGAACCCGGGTAGGGAATTTTGGGCCAAAGCCCACTAGATAGCTCATGTTTAATGGGTTTGAGCCTAAAATATAATCCACTTGATATTTTGCAAATTGAAGAAGCTCTTGAGGAGTTACATATCCAAGATCACATTTTAGCATTTTGCGATTCGATTTATGGAGTAAATCCGAGTACACCATTGTCAAAAATGACCCTGAAGAAACGTATTGCATGTTGTTCCATTGTCGGATGTATATGAGCCCGCCAGGGGTAAAACCGACATTATTCTTGGTACCGTTGTTTTTTCCTAGACATGAACAAATGTAGTACTCGGCTTTTGATTGGTATTGTTCTAGCATGTTTTTGTGCTTCATATGTTTTTCCTTAATAAGCAACTGCATAAAATGGTAACAATTTATATAAATTTTGAACCAAGAAACCAAAAATATATTTGAAATAATTGTCTCCCAATCATGGAGGGAAACAGAAAGGAAGTAATCATTCCTACAAAGACTTGCATACCATATGGGCTTGTCTATTAAAGGGTCCACTTTTACTTCAATCAAAATTATTATAACCATGGTTTAGTTACTTTATTTTATAACAGAAACTAAATGATTATATGATATTTTCGGGTTTAGGTTTAGCCTAAAGTGATCAAGGTTAGTTTCAGGTCAAACTCACAAACATGTTTAGCTAAACTGCTAAACAAGTTAGTCTTGGATCAACCTAACAGTTCACGTGTTGATCCGTTTATTTTTACAAGTTTTTAAAGGGTTTGTTATGTTAAACTTTGAACCTCTAAGGTTTTATCTCAACACTAAAAGTAAGCGCTTATGTTCTGTAATCCGTATACATTTGTGTTTTAGGTGAAAAATTATTAGTTTAGACTTTAGAGTAGTAATATATAAGTTAAATAAAAATTATGATTAACTAGGAGTGTTCTTGTCAGCCCGTTAAGGCACAAGTCATGTTCGGATTCGTATGTTTGATCTGACTTTTAAGCTCGTAACATGATTGGATTCTTATTAAACTTTTTAAAACTATGTTATATTTGGAGATATATAAAAAACATATTGCATAATTCAAATTATTTGTAAAAAAGTATGTGAATATTAGTAATGATTAAAAATGTATGTGAAAACTTTAAAAGTTAAAACAATGCCTTGGTGAAGCTAGAATCCTCTAACAAGTTCCTTTGACTTTTTAAAAAAACAAAAGCATCAACTCATGTGACTTTTAACTTCAAAACCCTAATTTAAAAACTAAATCGGATCAGCCGGTCGGATCAGAAAACCAGAGTGTTTGTTCGGTTTGCAAAGAAAACCGAATGTTTTAGACCGGTCAAGCTTGAAAGGTTGAGTCAAACCGAAACAAACCGGTTAACCGATTTTTTTTCCTTTTTCCTCCTTTTACAATCTATCAATTCATTTCTAATTTTATCTCAGTTGAAAAATAACCATCATTATAATCCATAACCATTTTTACATCATATCAAAATTCAACTCTATAATGAGTATTCATTGATGTGTCTAGTAATATAAAAAATAGAATCCTATTCTAAAGTGACTATTCAAATCTAAGCTTTTTATCTTTTTGATTTGAATGAAATCTTGCGTGTAAAAAAATCATAAAAAGAAACCAATATAAAGACAGAAACATGCCAATATTATTTTTATGGTATAGTTATACATATGGAACCATTATGGATTAAATTATATTTCTTTTACGTTAGAAATGTTTTTAAATATACATGTTCACGTTTTCAGAAAATAAAAGGGGTAACTTTGTAGGATAGTAACCAAATTTTAAAAGTGTTCCAATTAGATCACTGAATACAGATTTACACGATATACACCCTTAGGTATACTATGGTGAGTGACCTAATTGAAACACTTTTGAAACTTGGTTACTATTATGTAGTGTTTTTCCAAAATAAAATAAATACACAAAAGTAAATATGCACGAAATGAATACATGAAAAGTAGATGTGTGAGCACTCATATTTAGATCTTCATTTCTATCCTCATCCTCAAAATTTAGGAAAAATCATCAAAATTTTATATTTTCACTCCTACATCAGTATTTCCACCTCATATTTATAGGGAACAGTAATGTGAATCTCCATATTTGAGGAAAACTAAAGTGAAAAACCATAATTTTAGAGAGAATGAATGAGATGTGTCATGTTTTTAGAAAATAAGAAATAAATTTAGTGAATAAGATTTTTATTTAAATTATAGGGATAGAGATAAAGAATCGACTGTGAATGCTCATTTCTACATTTTAAGGCATTTCAGATGATAAACAGGCATACAATAAATACACGAAATTGTTTCACGTATTTTATAACTATATCTTTATATAAACATAAAAATATTATCTAACATAAACACTAACATGAAAATATACAAAAAATAATAATTAATTTCATGATTTTCTCTTAATTTATACCAAGTATTCATTAAAAAAAGTAGATCAGGAGCTCGCTCAATATATGACCAATTTTAAATCGTTAATTATGTTAACCGTCTTATGTATCATATCATATTATTATGTTGTATACTATATTCTAAGTAATTATAATTATAAAGATTTAGCATTTTTTTAATAAAAGAATTTTATTTTTTTTTAGCATTTCATATTTAAATAACTCTGTGGTTGTCATTTCAAACGAATTGGCTATTACTAGACCCACTAGAAACATGCTGATTTCGGGGAGACTACTAACCCGACAAATTTAAATCGAAATCAAAATCAAAATAAACAAAAATGGGGTCGGTTTTCATGTGCAGTGGATGGAAATTAAAGAAGCCGTACCTGAGATGCAAGCACTTGAATTCCGGCGAATTTAACATCCCAGCTGAATTCGGTGATGGACCACCCAATGCCACCGAATAAGTCTGCGTTATCGATCACATAACTTAGGTAACGGTGGTTGTCGGTGGCTTTGTACAACCACATCGCCGCCCACAGCAGTTCGTCCTTGTACCCACTCACTGATGTGTAGTAATTCTTTACCACTCCCATGTTTTCATCGTATTTGCCTCTGTACTTGTCCCCAAATTCGAATAACTACAAACGTTTTCCAAAATCAGATAGTTAAACGAACGAACATGCATGCGTTATATTCGTGAACAGGGCCGGTCCCGAGTATCCTCAAAACGTTTTGAGCCCGGGACATGTAAAAAAAATGGGTCTTATAATATAAACTTAATAATCATATATAAAAAAAACATAATACGGGCTTATATATATAGATTTTTTTTAATTGGGCTTATATATATAATTTTTTTTATTTCTTGGTTTTGGGTTTAGATTTATAAACAATTGAGCTTATATATATATAGATTTTTTTTTAAAAAGCACACATATATAATATAAAACAATTATAAACTTGGGCCTAATGGGAGACCGGGCCCGGGACCGTCGCCCTCCTTTTGGACCAACCGTGTTTTATGTTAATTCATTTAAGTTTACTTATGTTCGTGATATTCATTTAATTTACTTGTTAGCTATTAGTAGTACTAAGAGCATCTCCATTGCTAAAAGGCAGATGGAGACGTGGCACTGATCGGACGAGTAAAAAAGGGACGTAAGCATTATGGGTGGCGTTAGAAATGGATGTTTGTGGTTCGTCCGGAATTCTGAACGAAAAGGGCATGGATGAAATGGAATTTGTTTGAGTAAAAATCAGTATGTTTGAAGAACGGGTAGAAATCTGTGGCGATGTGACACGGTTGAAAGGGCAGGAGATGCTCTAATTGGCCAACCATTTACATATTTGTTTATTTTTATCCGTTTACGTCCGTTTTTGAAGCTTGTATTTAACTTAATTTTTTAATCATCTAATCGTATTTAGTCTTTAATTTCAGTAGTATTATTTAATTTTAAAATGTCATATATTGTTATATGATGATTATATTTAGACTTTAACTTGGGTATTATTGTTTACTTTTGAAATATTGTATATTGTTAAGTTATCTAATGGTGATGATATTTAGACTTTAACTTAGATTGTTTACTTTAAAATGTCGTATATATTTTGACTTTTAACTTGAATATTGTTGTCTGATGATGATATTTATACTTTAACTTATGTTGATTACTTTAAAAATGTTGTATGTTGTTAAGTTGTGATGATATTTAAATTTTAACATGGATATTGTTGTTACTTTTAATTGGTGTTTGTTTATTTTTATTTATGTTCGTTTAGAATATTAATAAACGAACACGAACACCTTTATTTTTTTAACAAACACGAACAAAAAATCCACTCGTTTAGGTGTTCTCATCGTTCATTTATCCGGTTAAAATTAAACAAACGAACACAAATAAACGTTACTTCGTTTACGGCCTTAAAAATACCTGTTGAGCATGATGCAATAGCAAACGAGAGTAGCGTGGGTTTGTTTTTCTAAACACAATGGAGGCCGCGGCCATGGCGGCCGCAGTCTCTCCAGCAACATCCGACCCCGGATTGTTCTCATCGACTTTATACGCTTGTCTTGACGTAGTCATGTCCTCGGGTCGTTGCCAGCAGTAGTGATCCGTGTACCCGTCACCCACCTGTCACATCATCAATTACACCATAAAATAAAAAGTAGTTGTACAGTACAAACAGTAACAGCGTGGTTCGTTGTCAGTTACCTCTGCCCATAACACGTTAGCACTAGTGTGCGCTTTGATGAAATAATCGGTTCCCCATTTAACCGCCTCCACGGCGTGATCCAACTCTCCGGCGACGGCAATGTAATCGCCGTATTCGATGATACTCCACGACATCATTGTGACGGTGAATGCCATCGGTAAACCGAACTTCACGTGATCTCCGGCGTCGTAATAACCTCCGACCAAATCCACCTGTCAACCGGAAACTCAACAAACTTAAAAAAAAAACGGTTGCAACAGAATTAGTTTTGATGACGTACGCCTTGTTCAAGTCCGTCGGTGAGTCCGGAATTGTCGCGCCAGGTGACACGTTGGCTGTACGGAAGACGGCCGGAGCGTTGGGCTTCGAAGTAAAGCAACGATTTAGCAAGGGCATCGGTGTAATTATGTGACGGCGTGGATCTGGATGAGGCAAAAATGGAGAAGATAGACAGAAGGAAGCAACAATGGTGTGAGATTGATAACTTCTTCATCGTCTTCTCCATTTTTGGGATTTTTATGTTTGTAGTGAAATTAAAAATTAAAAAAAATGAAAATGGAGATTTTTGGAGTGAAGAAAGAGGGTATGTGTGGTTGTCTTCGTTTTATAAAGTGGCAATAAATTTAAAAATGCCATGAGACATAAAAATGGTTTCTAGTGATGTTACAGGTTTTGAAATTCAATTTTCATTAATTTAATATATACGAGATGGTTATACTAAAATTTGTGGGAAGCGGGAAGTTCATCTTTCCCTCTCGGTCATAACTTTCAATTTATAACAAAATTGTTACTATGTTTATCTTAATCATTGATTTGTCTAGATTTCGTATTACCCTTCTCATGAATTATATATAATAAGTACGGAGGTTCATGTAATAAGTATAGATTCTATGACATCCCTGATTTTTATGTCTTATCCAATGATTCTACTTTGTAATCTATTGAGAATTCTAATAATATGAACCTTTTGATGGCTCATATCACTTATGATATCATTTCATTTCAAACTTCTAAGTCTGACCTAAAACGAGTATTCTATTACGCTTTAGAATGACTTGTTTATTCTAATTTAATTCTATTTGATTCGTGTACTTGCAACTTATAGTAACTTTAGATGCCTTAGACTCTAACCTAATCAAAACAATTCAAATTTGTAACTTCGTTTAACTAAAATAAAATTTTAAGGGTAAAAGTTACGCATACGTAAATTTCATTGTTTCTTTTGTAAACATTTTCGAAATCTGGTTAATTTTTGTAAATTCAGTTATATATTATTATTATTATAATTTTCAAATTTTTATAGATATATATTATTATTATTTAATTTATTAAATCAATTAAAAACCTTTAAACTTATCCTAAATGATTAAAAACAATTATTTTTATTCCTAAATCATTTTGAACTCAAAATCTTATCCATATCCTTTAAAATTTCGTGACCTATCCCTTCCCCCCCCCCCCCCCCCCTTATTTTTGAACTTTTTTTTATATAAAATTTAACAAACTATTTGCAATCCTAGCCCATTTAGCTATTTAATTTTTACCTTTAAGCCCTTAATCCCACCCTATAAACATAGCCCTTATTTCGCATTTATTGTTCACATCTCGATGATCATGTAGGGCTCTCTAGCAACTAAATGTCGTTCCTCTCATCTTTTGAAAGATTATAGCTTAAATCATTACATTCTAAGTAAGTTCTTCTCGTATTCTTGCTTGTTCATACTTTTTCTTTCAAAAAAATTCATAACTAGCTTAGATCTATGATTCCCTAACATGTTTATGTTATAATCATAGACCTATTCAAGATCAAAAACCCTGTTTTAATTAAACTTGTTAAAAAATTTATTTAAAAACTTTGTTTTGATCTTTCTTGTTCCTTTCAATTTCAAAAATCATGTTTTTACTAAAACTCCTTATTTTTAAATTAAACCCCTATAATATTCAACTTATATCCTTACTAAACTCATATTTACACTTTATTCCTTATACTTTTTAAACTTACCAAACAAACCCTAAACTTGGTCTAATATACCAATAGAGTAACCATCCAACCGGTATGTTATATGACAAGCAGAAAGTTATGTCTAAGGAAAGAGTGGTGTATAAATCCCTCCTGGACCCGTCATTCTTTCCTGGGAATGTTTCTATTGGAGGTACTACTCTAGTATACGACAACCACCTTCCTCTATTTACAATATCAACCCCTCGACTATTCTAAACTTGTTTCTAATTAACTTAACAAACTTACTTAGGGGATCCTTAAGGCATTCAAATCCAAGTTAAATCAAGTACAAGTTTAACCCTTTCACTTGCAAGGTGAGTTCGTAGCCCCTTTTTACTTTCTACTTTGGGGTGAAAAACATGCTTCTATATCAAATGGAAAACATGTTCTAGAGTCAAAAATATTCTTTTGCAGTCAATAACATATTTTCTAATTCTAGTAAGACTAAACTGGTTTATACATGTTGCTATTGTATGCCACTTTTTACTAAAAAGTCTCTCTTATTTTCTAAAACCTACACAACCATTAACTTCGTGGAAGCCACGGGAGTACGTAAATAGATCTATTAGCCTGACTAGCCCATCCGGTCCTCGGGTTGATGCATGCCAATCATTCTCGAGCGTCCTTCAAGTTGTGGATTCTAATTAACTTGGAAGGAGCTCAGAAACTGCATACTAGGCACTTATACTTAGTCTAACACCCTTACAAGGTGTTGGACGGGAGAGCTATCGATCACTAGGGTTGGTTGTGGACTCATGTATAATAGTTTAATTACTTGGAATTGTGAAACTTGTTTATGACTTGCACCTTGTTATCTATTACTATATATCTACTTAAACCTATGTTATCACCAACTTTTTAGTTGACCTATTTTAACATGTTTTTCAGGTAATGGAAACTAAGTTGATACTTCGATCATGCTAGGATTTCAAGGACTCATGGTTTAGTAGACTTAGCTAGATATTAACAAAAAAAGGTGATTTATTTGTTATACTTGTCTTGTTTGATTTCTTTGTAATCAATGTAATTAACTATTCAATTAATTGAAATATCTTTTGATCATATGTAATGATTCAATTTTGTCGCCCCATCGTGTTTCCGCCTTGGCGGGGGTGTGACAGATTGGTATCAGAGCCATGGTTATACAGGATTAGGCTACCTTAGAATGGACCTAGATCCCCTTATTAGGAAACTATGTGCTTTATTTGTTAACTGTTTCTCTAATCTTTACGTGTGTTTCTCTAACCTTTATGTGCCTTCTCATTCATCTTTCTCGAAAACAACAAGCTTATCTTGACAAACCATCACACGGAACCAGACGACCCAGAATTGCAGTCTGACGCGGAGAGCCTTTATCGGCCGAAGAATGTAGTCATAGTACGACCAGCTAACCCTACACAATCGGAAGAGTAGTAGTGCAGAAAGCAGAGTTGGACCCGACCCATTTGCAGCTGATCCACTTCTGAAGATTCGACGACTAAGCAACGGTGCTGAGACGATTCCATAGTTTGATGATTTCCAAAAAGAAAATTCACTCTTAGTCCAATGAGATCAGTATCCTCTCGTCACGTCAAAAACTGATTTTTTTCTGTTTGTTTTCATATAAAAGAAACATCATTTAAATAAATTAGGGTTTGGTACTAACCCAAAATTTTATGTTTGATTTCTGGTCCGATCTATGACCAAACCGTTAGTGAACAGAGGTATTATAAAACCCGGCTTTTAGTTCTAATATTTTTTTAAATATCTCACTATGATTCAAGAGAATTCGAAATATATTCAAAAGACAACATACATTTCTGGATGTTGTACTCACTAAGATATGTTTGCCTGTTTGGCACCACACCTACTACTAATGACAAGGAATGAGTGATAGACCATCCTAAGAATATTCATTTAGATATCTATTAAAATCTTTCTTTCTAATTCAAGCACCATTTTTCAAATGGATTAGAAGAGAATTTAGATATTAATGGAACTTTAAGTCGCTAACAAAGAATTTTATTGATAAGATGGTTAAAATTCATTCTATACAAGAGGGACCACGAGGAGGTGGAAGAAGGCCTTTTTCTTAGTGATATTCATGCTTTTAATTTCTATAGGTTATTTAGGATATAGTATCAAAGAAAAAGTAACCACCTTGTACCAAATTTCTAGCTAGATAGGCCAAGCCTTTAAGTTTTTTTCAAGGTAACCATGATCTTAAAAACATTGTTGTAACAGTAAACTTACTTTTTGTGAATCATCAATGATGTTGTGGTGAAATGAATCTTCTAAGATCTTTGTAGCCGGTTCGATCTTTTGGGGCTTTTTTTAAACAAAGGCCCGGACACCCGGTATCACCCTGACAAATGGATCACTCTTTCGCCCGAAGAACAGAAGCGTGGTGACCCGGCCCCACACCGCGCAGGAGGAAACACCCACAATTGGGAAAACCCCCTGGCTCAAACTGAAACATTTTGTCTCAAGCGAGACTCGAACCCATGACCTTTCATTTGGAAAGTACCACTCAACCAGAAGGCTCGCTTGATCTTTTTGGGGCTTAAAATAGGTTATTTAGTAAAAGAATGTTTTTTCTTAAAATTCTAACATGCGAGAATATGATGGATGCACATTTTTTGTTATGCTTTTTAAAAGACACACAATCACACATATTAGAGTTGAAGTGAGTTTTAGTGTAAAGAAAATTCTTTCAAGTATTCAGATTCTTTAATCTCATTATCAAAACCTAAAAATTATACGAAATTAAACTCTAAAAATTGAAGGGGGCTTAAATATGGAGGCCTCGAGCTTCAATTTATATATATTTTTAGTGTAGTAGAGCCGCTACTAAATCTATAGCACCGGAAAGAAGAACATGAGGGTTGGGCCGCACGAGGTAGCCGTAAAGTAAGGGGAGGAAATGATGGTCGTCATAAATTTAAAGTTAACAAGACTTGTTCCTTTATTTTATAAGACCTTTGTAGAGAATTTAAAACCGAGTAATTAATATACCTCTAATTCTTTTTACCGGCGAACATACACATTCTCTACTTTACATTTTCTCTACTCCTAAAATCACCACGTCTGCACTCTGCAGGATTTGAACTCACAATCATTTTGTTGAAAATTACACCAATTTACCTCCATAATATCTACTTGGAACTAATATACCTCTAATACATCTATAATAGTGAAGTTGAACTTCCAAACACCAACACATTAGAGAGTAAATGAGTAATTACTAGTCAGTGAAAAGATACATAAAAGTCAATTACTGTAAATTAATTATGATCAGCCGTTCCAAAAGAAAATGTAAATTAAATATAATTTTTGTAGGGATAAATTTAAAACTATAATATATCAATTTCTTTTGAAATTTTAAACTCCTAATTAGCTCAATCACTATTGTTGTATGCTAGATCGATTGCCAAATCTTGGGGTTGAAAAAGACATTACTTGACAATGACTTGGTCCACCAATTAAACATGGGATGATACCTTAATCATCGGTTCCTTTTTTGTCATTAATTATTAAATTACTTAAAAAAGCAACTTAAATATAATACTAGTCACTTTTCTATAATGAAAATAATATATATATTTAAAAAAAAGTAACTTGAATCACCGGCCTTTGAAAATCGCATGTCTCGTTCCAAACAAACTATAATACTAGTTCTCGGACTTTTTTTTATTATTTTTAAAGTTAAATATAAAAAATATCAACATATTATTCTCATTTTAATAAATATAACTTTTTATATAAAAGAACTATACGTTTTAGGTTTTATTGAATAAGACAAAATTATTATTTTAGAAGTTTTAATAACATCAATTACAAATGTAACAATAGTTATATGGTTAATATCACCAACACTATATAATAAAATTTACACTATGTGACCGAATTTTATACCACGTGAAATGTAAGACCTTAAACCGGGGATCTTATAGTTGGGTCTCATCACTCGGTATTCTCTTTAAAAACACAAGTCTTATTATAAAAACCATCAGCGGAAGTCTTATTTGAAATAGTTTTATCTCTTTTAAATCATTAACGTTCTTAACCTTACCTTACGAATGCATGTACACCAAACCGAGTAGCACCGTTCCTAAGCCAACATACCACTTGTGAATGATGTTATGCATGCTTTGAACCTGATTTGCAATTGATTATAGTTCCATATGCTGCTTGTGAATGTCTTTCAATTTGAGTAGTGTATCTAGATCATAGACTGTGTGTTTGTGCTTGTTTGATGGTTTGTTAGACGTAGTATTCCATAGGAACTGTGATTGAGAGTAAGTTAGATCTGAGTGTTAGGTTTCGATTGTGAATTGTCTGAGAGGAAATTCCCTTAGGTGTCTAGTGATTGTTGCTAATCCGAGTCATATTTGTTGATTTGAGATTACCCCGTGCATCTACGATGTATTATGGACAGTGAGACTGAGAGGTGATCTGTTTGTTGGGTACTTTATCATTGTTGGAGAGACTGAAAGGTAATCCGACCATCTGGTGAGTATACTACATCATTAGGTTTCTTAGTTGGTGACACCCTAAGAGTGATTAGGGATCCACTAGGTTGTCTAGAGTTGTTATCCTTAGATACCCAAATCCATCATTGTTTCCATAACCGGTAGAAGTTGAGCTTTGCGAGTAGGATTCCAACCTAGGTGGTATTCTTCTCATTCCTGTTATTTCCCTGAGTTCTTTGTCTGGATAATTAGAGTCGATCGTTAGTTCTGCATTTGTTAGTTTAATCAGTAGTGTAGAAAACCCCCCAATCAAATCATCTTTAGTCCGAGTCAGAGTCTAGTTTAGCTGTTCAGTGTCTCTAGGGTTCGATAATCCGGTTTACCATTAAGCTGTGCTACACTCGATAGGTACATTTGCCTGTCAGTGCGGTTTAGTTCATAGGTACTCCATTTATTACTTAGGAGTCTATGTTAGGTTTATTTGTTAGTTTTATAGACCGTCTGGACGACATCAGTGACGGCATACTACGGTGGTGGAGGAGGCTGAGTGAGGCTCTCGGCTGGTGTGAAGAGGGTGGTGGTAGTCGGGTATCCGAGAGGAGGGTGGGATAGGTGGTGGCTTACTACGGTGGCCATGGGGGTGGTGAGGGAGTGTTGCGGTGTTCGATAGGAGTGATGTTGCGACTGTCTTGTGAAGCCGAGAGGGAGAAGGGAAGGTGAGGGTGGTGGTGCACGATGGTGTTGTTGTGACCGGGAACCAAAGGGAGGGGTGGTCCTTGGGTGCTTGTCGGGTAGGAGGGGAGCAAAAAGAAGTAGGGTGGTGTTGGTGTACGGTGGTTGTCGAGGGGAAAACAAGAAGGAGGAGGGTGGTGGTATTGTTGATCGTTAGTGGTGGTGTTGAGGGTGTGGCGGTGTGAGCCGAAGGGGATGAGGGTGTGAGTTGTGGATTTGAAATGGGGACTTGCATGCATATTTATAACCACCATGTGGGTTATTACACATTAGGCATTAAGTCTGGGGGGGGGGGGTTGTAAATCTTGTCTCTAAGGAGACCATCATGTTTAGGGAGCAAAACAAAACCAAATAAAAAGTGAAGGGTGCATGTTGGTTCGGTCGTAAAGGGAATCACGAGGGGTAGGGGTGGGGGGTTAGGGTAGGTAGGGGTGTAGGGTTGGGTATTCCCGCTAATCCAAGTCTGGTATAATACCCGCGTATTATTGGTTTTTCATTCGTCGTTTACGTGTCGGGAAAGGTCGGGTATATATATAAAAATATACAAGTTTAGTGGTTTTTGTCAAAATGTGCATTCGTGTAACACGTTTATATTTAGTCTCCATATAGATCGGTATTCTCTACCATTAAAGAGAATGTTTTGATGTGTTTGTTTTATTTCCAGTTTATCACCAACGTGACATGGGGTTTGATGTGTTTCGAAAATCTCTAATATTTCCTGTGTAGGGGTTGGACTCTACTGGACCGGGTTAAACCTAATTAATGCAAATTAGTCTAATATGCACAGCTTTGTGTAATTATATTTAAATAATTACGTGGTAAAATTACTAGTTGTCACATACACGAATACACGTACCCGGTCGTCCTTGACCCTTTTAGGATTCGAGTACCCGATCCGGGTTCCATGCATGCACGTATGTGTGCCATGCAAACCCTAACCTCTCCATGCAAACCCTAACCGGGAAAAAAAAACCTACCCGTCCACCTTGCTGGCTTGTTGTCCCCCATCTCCACCATCGTGCACCACAACGCACATCACCATCGTTTCCTCCGTCCTCACCACCGTGCACCGCCGTGTATGTCCTCCATCTTCTTCACCGTGATAAAACCCTAATCGACGTACACCTCCGCTACCACCACCAGCGGAGTCTACCCGAGCCACCCGTCATGTTGGAAATGAATCCTTCATCGTCTCTCGCCGTTCGCCGCCATGAAACACCGCCACAGCAGCCGTCGAGCACCACCACCACCTCGTCGCGCGCCACCCTTTTTCTTCTTCTTTCAATCCGCAACCGATCACCATACTAACCGAGCACCACCGTGACCCCTCCTTGTTGTCCATCACCGTCACACGCAACCACCTCACCGCCGACAACCTAACACACCCATACCACCACCACAGCCAACCACCACCGTCGTCCCTTCTTAGCCGTCAGCCGTGAACATGGAAACCCAAACCCTCATCGTGACCTGAAGCAAACAACAATAAACATGTGAACGAATAGAAAGCGATATTACCTGCTCGCACTCTGGGTTTCCGTCATGCGAACACGACCCTGAACCACCGTCGTCCTCCTCTCCGGCTTCCTCTCTCTCGCTGCTACCGTCTAACAGAAGCCTAGGCCGAATGGCCTAGGGTTTGCCCAAATATGGTATTTAAACCTTTAAGGGTTCACACTCTAGTCCCCTGGTTTCTTTTTCGCGCATTTTGATCTCAATCTGTTCCCTTTAACTGGCTAACTGTCTCTTTTCGGCAGTTAAACGCACCTCGAACAACCACTCTTAATAATTCTCTTATTTAGTAAGGGTCGGGTCACCCGTTAACTTGAACCATCAACATATAGATTTCCGGGATGTTACATGAAAGAATTTGACATCATACACATGTTAGAAGTTCGTTGCTCATACTATATTTAGAAACAACTTAAGCTATTAAGAATTAGAACTTGTGTAAAGAAAATGTTACTTTGATATAAACTTATTTATTTGAAACACCCGATATTTTTCATATTTGTACTTTATGAAGTTGTTTCAAATTCATCAAAGATGCAAATTTGGTAGTTTGTAGCATGTGGAAATGTAGACAGAGAAAAAAAAAAATAACCACGATTAATTAGCACGGAAATGTATTGTGCTTCACTAACATTGCTACAAAGATCTCACCACGGGACTTTGAACATGTAGCAACTGTTAGTCACAGTAAGAGTGAATTCTTCATGTGATCTGACACCGGCACGAGAATGGCCTTATGTCAAAGGATTATGCAAGTGTGTATAATTATGTGTGGTTTGACTTATAGGAAGTCAACAAGGAACACGCAAGAACCAAGAGGTAGGATCTTCAAGCAACCGAAGCGAGTTCATACTATAACTTTAAACTCACATTTGATTGTTTTTGAATGATTTACCTTACGTTATGCTTATGAAGTTTTATGTTGTTTATAACTAAAATGTCAAGTTTTTGGAATTTCATGTGCTAATTTGCAATGTTTGAGTGAAGAGTAAATTATCTCTCAACATCATTGATACATATATGATTATGAAGTTAGAAAGTATTGTATAATGGAAACAAAGGATTTATGCAACAAGTTACTGTAAATTATTAGGAAGTTTACTAATAATGAAACGGGTCATGATTTTAACAGAACAAGAATTTTGAAAGGTCACATTTGATTTTTACATACTCAAGATCATTATAAACTTGAGAAAACAATGAATTATAAAAATGTCTACTAGCATGGGATGGTTTGGGATTAAAATGGGAAGTTAAAATAGAAAATTTTTCAGATTTGTTGTTCTAGAGTTAGTACGAGTACGGTCCCGGCCGTACGAGTATGGCTGTGCATTGTGCATTTTTGAAATCTAGAAAGTTGGTCTGAAATACGATCCGAATACAGTCCAACTTGGTTTTCGGTTGACCGTATGAGTACGGTCAATCTAGGACTACTTTTGCTGAAATTTTATAAGTTTTTTTGGCACGCATTACTCGATTAGTATGTTCATTTATAGTATTAACTAATATTTTCAAGTCGTGGATATGTTTCAGGTAAAGGATACATATAAATGAATGTTGACTTGGGAGATGCTCATATCGAAGACCGACATCCTTTTAGGTTTTACATCCTTTATGGTTATCAGTTGTAACCTTTTTTTTGTAAAGGATGTGATACCAATTAATAGTTCCCCACTCCTAATGGGTTTTATAAATAAGTATTATATGTAACATTTGATAAATCATTTCCGCTATTCGTATTTTGATTTTGAAAAAAATATAGGGCCCTTTGTAAATACTTTAAAATAGTTAAAAAACATTATTAGATTGGTTTTAAAATTGTGGGCATCATAGTATTGTACGGAAGATTGTACGGTTGTTGGTTTGGTACCTTGTTTGTGAGATGTTTTGTCGGTGCATACTTTTTTATCTAAGGTCTTAGAGGTCGGTAATGGTGTTCGTTCGTTTAGCATTGAACTTGTTCACGAACACTAACTGAATGAAATTTCATGTTTGTGTTCGTTCATTAAGGACATCGATTTGTTCAACGAACCGAACGAAGCCTTGTTTGAGATTTTTGATGTCAACCCTAATGCCTTTCGAAATGAACATTTAATAAGATCATTTTCTCATCAAGTTTTATGTACGTGTATCGAACTGATAACTAGTTATCTAACTTCACCGTCAATTTTTGAAAAAGAGATAACCTGCTTATTACAATTTTATTTATTTTGGAGTCATTAAACCCGAACAAACTGATGCTACGTGTTTTATCTTATAACATAAAATAAATTACACATGGAAGTGAAAATCATGGAAGCTTACATCATTTATAATTGAGAAGTATGAAGTTCTTACCGTGAAGAACTTAGAAGTCCTAACCATGAAGGCTATAGAGGATGCGAAGGATGGCGATTGGCGAATTGAAGGCGGCGGTGGTGGAACATAACTACAGAAGGCTGTGAGAATAGGGGAACGACATATAAATGAAAATAATGTTTTCTACTTTACTTAGTTAATTGTTAGAGTAATAAAATAAAATTAAAATTAATGAATATAAAAAGTTTAGATAAAATAAAAAAGAAATATACAAAAATCTTTAATGAACAACATAAACAAACAAACATGAACGAACATAAACGAACGTAAATGAACGGACATTCATGAACACATTACCGAGCGTTCACGAACACAATTGAACGAACAAGACCTCTGTTTATGTTCGTCCATTTAGTTAATCGAACGAAATTCCTTGTTCGTGTGCATTCGTTTATTAAACAAACGAACGTAAACGAACTTCCTGCTAAACGGTTCACAAATTGCTCGATTAGCGTTCAGTTCATTTACAACCCTAGTCCCCCTTAAACTTGTAAAATTACATATTTTCCTAAATTATGCTTGAAGAGCATTGTCCATTAAAAATTAAAAACTTGTATTTTAAGGTAATATGTAATTTTACAAGTTTAGACGTTAATATATGCGATTCCCCTTTTTAATATATGTAGTTTTCTTTGAAAATTGTTGTGAGCTTTTCGTTCATCAAAATATTCTTTAATACTTGTGTTTTCTTTTTTTTGGTTTTATTTGCATATATTTTCTTTTAATATCACTCAACATTTCTTTATGCTTAGTTTATATTTTCTAAACTTATTTTTTTAAAATATCAATAGCTTACTTAACCTCTTAATAAATTTCAATAAGCTCTTTCTCAAGCACTCCTATAGACATACTTTTTGCCTCTTGATATTAGAGTATGCGGTATATTTTTACTTGGAAGAGTCAAGTGATAGTACATTTTCTGTCACGTGAAAGCCACTTTAGCGTGATAATTTTCTCACTTGGGTCTCAGTTGGCAATGGAAATATCTAAATGAGTGAAATACCACATATTTGACCATGAGGGACCCCCATCCTACACCCACACCCACAATGGAGGACCCACCCAACACCCACAAAGTTTCCCCTTCCTCCTGTGAAGACTCACGACTGCTCCTCAAACCCCCCCCCCCCCCTCACACAAGAGGGGGGAGGTATTCCATAGGCTCTCACGGCGTGAAGACCCTCACGGTGAGGGCTCCCTCACCGTGAGGATATACCTCGTACCCTAAGGAGTTTCTAATTTCAAATCGGAGGAATTGGATTAAGGGGCGTCGGTGACGGAATTAAGTGGCAGTGGGTTGCCGTGCGGTGGGGCAAACAACGGTGAGATTTGCTTAGATTCTTGTGGGTCTCTCCTCTAAATAAGGAAGTGGTCCGGTGGGCCTCCTGCTGTCTCCCGCCGACAATAATGGTCAAAAGTCAACTCAACTACTGAGTACCGACATGGACAAAATTTTAAATTTGAAACTAAATGAAAAGCATTTGTAGCGTGGTAGTTTAAGAAAAAAAGTACAATTGTAAATTGTTGTAACACATAATATCTTGATTTTTATTTGAATTTTTATATTTTGTTTTAATAAAAAAAAGTACAAGTGTAAATAGAAAACGTGGCACATTAAAAGGAAAATAACGATCACGGTAGTCGTATATGAGTAGGTTAAATTCACATGTATTACACAGTTTTAATAAATCTAATTTTTTTTAAACCAACAGTTTTTATAAAGATTTGTATGTTGGATTTTATTAGCCAATGGTGAAATAAGAAATAATGAAGATTTAATAATTATAAATAATAAAATAATAAATATTTAAGAATTATAAATAACAAACAATAAAGATTTAAGAAATTATAAAGTTATATTTTAAAATAAAATATAATTAAAATCTTCTTATGATTTATGATTTAGTAAGTTTTAAAAATATTAGAATAAAATTTTAGTTATTTAATTATTTAAAATCGTTATTACTTAATAGGAGATAGAGTTATTTAATAGGAGAGAGAGACTAGGAAACAAAAATCTAGACTTTATCAGAAGTCGACACATGACAGATAAAGTTACTCGTTTATTGTAATAAGGATTGATAGCCTGTTTGTTTTCACATACACGGGAATTACATGTGACTTGATTTTTAATTGTAGAGAACAGGTTTTACCTTACACAACACGAATTGGACTGTTACGCTTTGAAATATAACACATTGGATCTAATTTTTGTTTTTATAATACTACTTGTATGTAGCTATTGAAAGTCGCTACCTTCTATTATGGATGTAAATGAACCGAACGATCAACGAGATGTTTGTTTACGTTCGTTCGTTTAATAAATGAACGAAGATGAACAAATAATTTTGTTCGATTAACTAAATGAACGAACACAAAACAGATATCCCGTTCCTTCAATTGTGTTTGTGAACGTTCGATAATGTGTTCGTGAACGTTCGTTCATTTTTGTTCGTTCGTGTTCGTTTGTTTATGTTATTCATTGAAGATTTTTGTATATTTCTATTTAATTAACCTTTTATATTCGTTAATTTTTTTTTAATTTTATTACCCTAACAATTAACTAAGTAATGTAAGAAACCCTATTCACATTTATGCATCTCCCCTATTCTCACACCCTTTTGTAGTTCTGCTCCAACAACGTCGTCTTCGCCAATCGCCATCTTTCGCATCCTCTACAG
This sequence comes from Smallanthus sonchifolius, assembly GCA_023525975.1. NCBI lineage: Eukaryota > Viridiplantae > Streptophyta > Magnoliopsida > Asterales > Asteraceae > Smallanthus > Smallanthus sonchifolius. Next base: position 2,719,040 of record CM042024.1, on the reverse strand, counting down.
CTTTCACGGTAAGGGCTTCTAAATTCTTCACGATTATGACTTCTAAGTTCTAAATCCTAAATCATGGGACTACCCCACTTGTCTCTTATATAGGAGGTTATGGGTTCAAACCCAGGCATGGGGTGAACTATTTGGTGTAATTTAGGAGTATGAGTATGATAGATTTGTTGTTCAAAAAAAATGTAAGCACCCCTGATTTTAACCTCCATCTGTAATTTATTTCATGTTATAAGATATAAACACATAGCACTAGTTTGTTAGGGTTTAATGACTCCAAAAGAACTAAAATTGGAATAAATAGGTTATTTCTTTTTCAAAAATTGATGGTGAAGTTAGATAACTAGTTATCATTTTGATACGGGTACATAAAACTTGATAATAAAATGATCTTACTAAATGCTCATTTCTGAAGGCATTAGGGTTGACTTCAAAAGTTTCAAACAAGACTTATTCGATTCGGTTCGTGAACCGTTCTTGAACAAATCTATTTCCTTAACGAACAAACTCGAACATGAAATTTCATTTTGTTAATGTTCATGAATCATTCGTGTACAAATTCAATGTTAAACGAATGAACACGAACAAGGCTTCGCTCAGTTCAGTTCGGTTTAATTCGGTTAGTTTGCAGCCCTACCTTCTGTTATCACCGACTGTTATTGCCATGCATCTCATCATTACTTGTGTTGCCTAGGTTTATGAACTCTATTGCACGAACCTAACACTGATTTTCCTCCGTTGATGCTTTATGAGGAGTGATCATCATTTATTATCGAAATCACCATCAATAAATCACATTCACATGTTTTATTGGAGATTTTTTTAAACTCTAATATTGACGTTCAAACCGTGAGAGTATCTTAAATTATTTTTTGAACGACAATTTAGATCACTGACGGACCACTAATTCATCCGATCATCTCTACCTCTCTCAGGAGGAAACATACCATAGGTAAGAAAACCTTTTGGCCCAACCTGGACCCCTTTTTTTGTCACAAGTGAGACTTGAACTTAAGATCTCCTCATTTTAGTAAAGTCTTAGGTATACACGTTTACCACTAGACTAAGCCAGTGGTTGTGAGTATCTTAAATAATAAATAGATTGGGTTACTCTATATGATCTCTTATGTAACCTATATACCCCTTTAACTATGTACAGTCTAATCCTACAAATTTTTTATTATTTTACACTAGTAATATATTATTTATTAGATATGAAGGTTGAATATGGTGTGACCTACATGAGGGCATAGACCCATTCAGTAATTGACGACACTTATGGAATGAAGTATAATGAAGTTGGAGTTAGGTGCACCCGTAACTCCTATACTTGTCCATGCATTTACTTCAATTATATGATTTTTGTTTTGAAGTATATATGAAAAGACACTTATACCCTTTCATAAATTGGTGTAGAATATTCGTGTCCCACAAACCATATAATGGAAAAATAAAATTTGTAACGCTTTCATATTTTGATATCGGGTGTATATAAACGGATAAAATCAATTGAACCGTACTCAAATCAAGTTACTTGATTCGATTGGCTTGAGATTTATATAATTTGGTTTACGTCATGGTTTATCAGTTTAATGGTCTAATTAATGGTTTTTTATGACGTGAGTAGGACAACGATAGGTCAACCCGCAAGGCGAAAGGACAACAAAGATATGGGCGAGCGGCGCTGGCCAACGGTGCCAAGTTGCCCCATTAGAACAAGTGAAGTCAACACCTTGAACTATAAATGAAACTGTACCACTTCCAAGGTAAGTCAGATACAAAAGTATGCGCCTCAACCCTTCCGGACTGGAACGAGGAAGTTCTTGAGCATCCCTGGAACATGTATAGGTAGTAGCTTTGGATATTATAAATACAACAAAAACTCACCTCACGTGTTCATTCCGATTAAGACGTGCTCTCTATCTCTCTTTCCCCATCTACTCTTGCAGTTTCTCTTTTTAGGATCCAATACTGATTCTAACGTCAGAGGCTGATAGTAGAAAACCCTATTCTGTGTTGAAACTAATGGTGTTGTTATCGCAGTAGGTTAGGTACTTCCTGATCTCAACCCACCTACCGGACCTTGGAGCTATAGTTTAGAATTTATAATATGCCATTTAACATTTATTAATTTTTTTCTTTTTTAAAATATATAATTATGTTTCCTGAAACCACACCCGAACCGCTAGCCCATGACCCGAGTTTTTAAGTGCTTGTCGTCGGGTTATTCAAGTTTTACTACCAGGCCCACAAATCTAAAGAGATCTGGAACTTAAATTCAAATACCAGTACAGTACACCACCTTTTTTATAATATAAAACACGACTTAACAAAAAAAATGTTTCATTTCTTGTGACATTCAATAATTTTTTGTGGAACATAAGCTGGCCCAAATATAATGACTAACTATTATACTTTGTTTCAGTTACATTTAATTTATATTTAATAGGAATAGTTTTATTAAAAAAATAACAAAATTATATAACTTACGATTATCAAACATCAAAGCATTTATGCATTAAGTACAAGTGCTCAATACATGCAACTAATGTCAGTTATTTTGTCTTAAGCCCTTGAATTATGTTAGATTTACTTTTAAGCCCCTAAACTTTAATAAATTTATTGTTTAAACATTAGACATTTTTTCTCTTTCTTTTACCAACCAAGTTACGAGACGTGACACACGCACAATTGTAACGGAGTTGCGCGTCATAGTGTACAAGTTATCCAAGCACTTGCGTACAACAACGTTGTTATTATTATTTTTTTAACTTTTTACTATTTTTAAATTGTTTTGTTTTTTTCTTTTTTCTATTTTTTTACAGGTTAACTTTTTTAACAGATTTGTTACAGTCTCGTTTTTCTGTATAGGGGTTTTTGGAATATTAGTAGCTACTTCACTGTAACGCGTGAGTTTGCATAAAGGTTTTGCTTTATTATATAAAGTTCCGAGTACGTTTATTTATTTCGTAAACGATAATTTTTTTAACGGTTTAGTTTTTCAATCACTTTATTTTATAAGCTTTCGAGTACGTTAATTTCTTTCGCACTTTAATACGCCGCAGCGCGCGTGGTAACAATTCTAGTTTCCAACAATTTTTATTTAGACATATACTTTTTATCATTGTTATTTTACGCTAACCAATTTTAAAAATTACACAAAGAAGTAACCTTTTACTTTCGATTAAACCGTGGGCTATAAAAATGGTGATAAAGCATAATGCCACGTTTTGTTGATACTTACTTGTCATTTTAATATTAAACGAATGGATCAAAAATCTTTTATTTTTTATAAAACCAAATAATAAATATGTTGAAAATTCTATTATCTTTTACAAAAAAAAATTATATTAACATTTTAACACTATGAAAAATGAAAAAAAAAACACTAAAAAAGTAAACAAAATAAAAATTTTAGCTAAAACTATTGGGTTTTGTGAAAAGCCCATATAATTTCCAGGAACATTTCGTTTCTGAGCAGAAGACCCGTTTTCAAGTAGTGTTTGATCGATTACGTATTAATCCATATTCGATTGATTGGTCTGAGGTTATCGACAAAAAAGATTTGTCTAAGCCACCTCGTTTCTTTTTGTCCAAGTTGCTTCTTTTTTTGTCTAACTCACTTCCTTTTTTGTTTGTCAGTTTCGGGAATATCACCATGGATAGATCCGAGATCTACATCTATATAGTAGGTCAGCCTGTTGGGCCTAGGAAGGATTTGGGTTTGAAATTAACACTCATGCTTGAAGAATGAATTTAAATAAATTGAATCAATGTAATAATAAAATCAATCCAAATTATAGTTTTTATAAAACCATTTTATTGAAAATATATAAATTACAATGAATGTAAGAGTTTAAGGATTAGAAAGATAAAACCGACCTTACCTCCACTATGTTAATTTAAACACCCTGTAAAAATGACATGGATAAAATAACTCATGAAGTTAAAATGTCGTGGGTAACAGTTACCTATAGATTGTTATATCTGTAGGTAGTTAGTAGTTACCCACGGAATTTTTTTTTACTGGATCAAAACTCGTGTTGGTTTTCCCTTGCTTTGTTACCGTCTCGACTTGATGTGAATGTCACAATCATATGGGAGGCAGTATGAAGAATATTTCAGTAATTCTAAAAAACATAAAGAATCCATTCTTCAAAGCTTTCCACAGGAGCTTTATATTGTTCCTGTATGCACAAAATGTATCTACCTTTATTGAAAATGTGTTACATGTGATGACAAAACAATGATGCTATAATAATACAACAATTTAAGAGTTTATCACCTATGGTTGGTCCCACCTAATCAAGCTTTATCAATCCAATATCTCTACTGTTTACGGCCGATGTGGGATTAATTAGGGTGTTATGATGGAAGTCAGAAGCTTGAGAAAACGCTATGTGCTCACTCAAACTAGTTAAATGTATTTTGACGATTCTACCCTTAATAAACGACCATTGGTCGTGCACATGACTCATAAACCTCAAGGTTTAGTTTGGACCAAAGTTATAAGTCAATTTGGTTTTCTTGATTAGTTATGCAAATCATCCACAAAGCACTTATAAAGTTCACATTTCTTTTCAATTATGAACAGCCAAAAACAGCCCCATCAAAAAGGGGATTGTAAGTTTGTTGCTTTAATCATTTGAACAAAATCAAGAATGATAAACAGAAAAACTGGTCACAAAATCAAAATTTACTCCGATTGAATCTGTGACGACGAATGAGAAGAACCAACATGATCACCAGAATCATCAGTACCCAACTTCACATTGTCAATTTGTTCACTTGTCCGGCCCGGATTCTTTAATGATTTCGAAGGAGATGTCTCAGATGAATTCATTCCACCATATGAAAGCAATGGCGGGTCAACCATATGTAGACTAGTCAATCCAGTGATGTAATTGTACGAATATGCCATCAAAGGGTGATCATATTTACAGCCCGGCCCGTATTTGCATAATCCATATAGCATATAATACGAACACATAGGTTGTCCCTGCATTTTGAACACACCAAAGAGTCATTCACAAGCATAATTCACAAGGGCCGTTGTTAAAGTGGAGTATGACTTACGGGTCTTAAAGGAAGTCCAAACGGGCCGAAGGAACTAGCATCCGGTTTAACCATATTTTCCCTTGGGTGATGGTACTTGCAGTCTGACCCGTACTTGCAGGTTCCAGTGTTCATGAAATAACGACATTCTAGTTCACCAGGCCTCTCAGGTGGGTGAGAACCCGGTATTGAAGGATAAACATGGTCAACATAAGTCAAACCATTGGTTGAGAGAACTGGGCTCATATTTCCCTAAAGATAGCAACACCAGCAAACGATTTGAGATAATTTATAATACATTTTAAAATTTAGTAAACAGTTACTTACGATGTACGGGCTCGGGTTGCGACCCGAGGAAGGAAGAAAGACCGGCAAGTAAGTTTGTGGACTCAAATATGGCCATCCAAGCCCACCACTGATACGAGTTGGTGCATAAGTCAAAGGTCCTGAAACGGGCAGTTTGGGCCCATCCAGTCCTGGTTCCGGATGATGGAACTTGCATCCAACTCCAAATTTACACAACCCGGTTCGTAAATAATGCGAACACGACTCCTGGCCCTAAAACCACAGCTTTTGTTATTTACAGTCTAAAACATAAAAACTTTCTAATTAATCAAGATTTCAGTAAAAACCAATGGTACCTGTCTCATTGGCAGACCAACCGTGTTGAACACAACTGGGCCCAAACCATGCCTATCGGGTGGATGATTATACTTGCATACCGACCCGTATTTGCAAGTACCCGTTTTTAGAAAATACTGAAACATTAAGCGAACTGGGTTGCTATTTGATTAAATTTATAACCTAAAAAACAAAATATAAAATTACAGGAAGAAACTTACGGTACAATCTGGTTCGCCAACTCTCTCCGGAAGGTTACCATTATCCTATGAATTTATAAACAAATAAAAACTAATAAAATTAAAAAAAAAAAAACCATCAAAAACAGTCAATTTGAAAATTAAAAACTATTCTATTTAATTTACCTGCACATTGTTGGCTGGATGATTAAACTTACAATCATCACCATACCCACACATTCCAGTCCTCAAATAATAAACGCAATCGCGCTCTCCAGGACGATCAGGATACGACATTGACCCAGTTTCATCCCCTTTCTTCCCATCTACCTCAACTCTCAAACTTCCTACGGATTCCAAAATCTCAAATTAAACACAAGATTCACAAGATTAAGCCTCCGAGCTCCAAAATTGTAACATATTATTATCATACGTTCACTTCCGAACTAAAACAGTTCAAAATCGACAAAATCACACGCGGGTTACAATTTGGGGATTCAAAATTAAAACAGAGCAAAAACAGAGACAGAGATCGGAATAAAATTGAAGTAATCAAACAATGATCGGAACGTAGAAACTGCATAATCATACCTTGAATGTCATCTCCAGAAGAATTAACCGGCATATCGGAAGAATCAACACCCATGAAATTGAAATTGAAATTGGTGATGGGTGATTAGGGGGAAGATGAAATCGAATTATAAAAATTGAAATTGGTGGTGGGTGATTAGGGGGAAGATGAAATCGAATTATAAAAGGCAAGGAAATCTCAACACCACGCTTGATTTATGATCGAACTTTCAATGCAATGAATGGGAAATCTGAGTGAATATTTCTTTTTCAATGAAATTTCTTTTTGATCTTTTATTATGGAATTTTGTTGAGTAAATTTTGTTTTTCATGTACGCATGAATTGTTGTCGATTGGTGATAGACGAAAGTGCCCCTGGAATTGGGGATGTGGTGCCGCGAGTGAAAGGGGTTTTTGGTAATTTCGTAATTAATTGGATAAAAATACGGTTGTTTGAATTTTAATATCCCTATATTATTGTTGTTAAGAATAATCACGGATTTGGCGTGTAGAAGAAGGGGAAGGATCCTGACCGTTGAAAAAGATGATGTGAGGATCTTTTCCGTTTGACAAATATGTTTACGACGATGATGTTTGTTTATCGGTTTTGGTGACGCACACAAAGAGTGGCGGATTCAGGCATTTTTTTGAGTTGGGGCAAAAAATGGGTCGGGTCAAAAATGTTCGTTTGAATCGCGCAAACTAAAATTGATTTAACCTGTTCGTTCTAATCATAGAAACAAAAATTGATTTAGCTGTTCGTTCGAATCATAGAAACTAAACCTGATTTAACTTGTTTCTTAGAAATTTTCAATAAAAATATCAAGATTGTAAAAACCAAAAATGAAACCTATTCGTTTGATGGGGTAGGCTTCAAGGTCCTTGATATAAATAAATTGAAAATATAATTCATGAGTAAATGATGGGCCTCATTTAAAATATTTGAGATCAAAAGTGGCATTTAGACATTGAGATGGGGCCTCTTAAAAATTGAGATGGGCCACTGTCCGGTTTAATAAAGAAAAGTCATGCATTTTACCCTCTGAGTTTGGTTGAGTGGGGGCATAATAGGACCCCCCTGGCTTCCAAATGTATCCGTCCCTGCACACAAATATAAGTTTTTTCTAATAAACTAATAAAAGAATGTTGAAAAACAAAAAACATATATATATATATATATAGAGAAAGTTTAAAATACAAAGGTTTTTTTTGTATGAAGCGTAAGAAATGATTATAAACTATCGATCTAAGAATTCAAGTGTTAAGATCAAGAGCGTGCCTAGTCAGCTTGTTTTTAAGCGTGAAAAGAGTCTGAAAGGGTAAAATGAGTATAACATACATTTGTTGATTTTTTTCAAGTTTCCCTATTTTTTAAAAACACATATAACTTTTTTATACAACATTATTTTTTTAAAAAAATTACACCATCAAATCGAGCATTTTATTCTCTTTAATTTGATTACACTTTTGCTATACTTTAAAAAAAATCGACATTTTTTTGAAATGTTGATTTGTTGAGAGTGATTACGTGATTATATGATTAATTTATGAAAATGTGTTATTATACAACATGCGTGATTAATTATACAAATGTTTTGATGTGCTGAGAGTGACTACGTGATTATACAAATGTTGATGCGTTATTATTACGCGGACGCATTTACCCCTCGCCCACTGAACTGGTGCCTTCATACTCTAAAATCACTTTGTACAATAACCGTCCCCTATATATATATATATATATAGAGGTATGTTCTTTTGAGAACCAACTATATGTTAAGAACCGTGAGAACCGCATTAACTCTTCCTCTATTTATAATATAAATTGACTAGAATTCATGTACATTTCAATATGTTTAAGGTTTGGTTTTAAAAGACCTCGAATTTGTGACACCCAGCATTTCAGGTCAATATCCATATTACATAAATGCACGTTCATACTTATTATTTCCTGATATTTTATTTTGACTAAGTAAAGTCAAGGAGTCTAGCAAAGGAGTTTATTCCATGTCTAGTAAATCTTAAAGAATTACTAGAAAAAGTAAGCAGTATAACCCGACTAAATACGAACGTTAATGGTTAAATTAAATAACCAGAAAATATATATATATATATATATATATATATATATATATATACACAAAATTTACGTTGAACTATAATTTATTTCTAAGACTAAATCATATAATATACGTAAAAGTAAAATAATGGACTTTTCGAAGACGTTACTATGAAGCGCCACTTTTAGGTACTCATACCTACAAATAATCACCTCAACGAATTATACAAACCAAGATTTCAATATTTTCTTCAACGAGCCATAAACTGGTTAAAATTATAATACCGTGAGAAATCTACCCCGAATTAATTTACCTTTTAAAAACTCTAAATAATATTAAGTTACACTTAAATCAAATTATTTGATTTAATTAACCCTAAACCCAATTCCTCATTCGGCCGAGACAGTGGGTCTTTTCCCCCCAACTCCTTGACTTTCTTAACCAAGTTTCAGAGAGAAACCATACCTTAAGTGTGAGAATTCTGATATAAACCATACCACTTCAATCACCTTTCTCACAATTCCTTTCATCACTCTCATTTTCTTACGGCAATCTTCCCAATTCTCTACAAGTCGAAGTCAAGTTTTAAGGAAAAATCCACCATAATTCGGTGTTTTAAGAAGAATTTCAAGTGTTCCTAAAGAGAGTTTAGCAAAAGATTCAAGACCACTTCTCTGTTTCTCTCAAAAATCATCATCTCTGTCCAGAGGTAAAAACTCGATACCATCCATATTATTTTCTTTAAAACCGTAGCTAAGCATACAAATCGTTCAAACGCAAGTAAGATAACAAGAAAAGTGTGTCAAATTCAAGATTAAAACATAAAAATATACAGGACTGATTCTGTCAATCAAAATTTCAGTAATCGAAACTATGAGTTTCGATACCTGTTGTTCAATCGAAACTAGGAGTTTCGATACCTGTTGTTCAATCGAAACTAGGAGTTTCGATACATGTTGTTCAATCGAAACTAGGTAGTTTCGATACTATTTTTGCCAATCGAAACTAGGTAGTTTCGATACCCAATTTACTCAATCGAAACTAAGTAGTTTCGACATCTGTTCTGTTCAATCGAAACTAAGAAAGTTTCGATACCTGTTCATCAGTCCCATGGGGCAGTAACTTAGAACTATTTTATAACGAAACAAGTGTTGAAAAACTAAAAAGATATTTAAACAAAAGCAATCAGATCTGCTAAGTCGGGTGAACAACTTGCGTTTAAGACGGGTAGTCTTAACGTGTATGTTATCCTTGTGTAATTAGGATACGGATAGGCGAGTCTGCTGTTATTCAAATATTTGCTAGCATTCATACTGTCGAGGTGAGTTTCACTAATTCCCCTTTTTCTAAAGTTTTGAAATGATTTGGGGTGGAAACATAATTGTAAAAGACTTTTGTGTGTAAATGAATCGAACTAATGATCTGACCGTATGTGTGTATTGAGGGAAAAGTAAAGCGCTTAAAGTCCTCTGAATAAATTAGTAACCATTAGCTATGGACTTAGCCCGGGATTATATGAATAGTACTATTGGGGGTGACGCCTCCGGTCATGGTTAGTCGCGCTAACCAGGGGTCCAAATGGTCGAATGACCGCATATTGTCTTACTCGCAGAAAGGCGGGGGGGAGGCACAGAATGTTGGGGTTTGGTTACGGTCTCGTACATTACATACTATTTTGTATTCCTTGCAAGCTTACAAATGGGGTCAATAGATCGGATTAGTATTCATATTCATTGGTAATACAAACAAAAGAGTTCTGATCAGGTTAAAATGATCAGGTTTTAAACAAAAGAGTTCTGATCAGGTTTTAAACAAAAGAGTTCTGATCAGGTTAAAATGATCAGGTTTTAAACAAAAGAGTTCTGATCAGGTTAAAATGATCAGGTTTTAAACAAAAGAGTTCTGATCAGGCTAAAGTGATCAGGTTTTAAACAAAAGAGTTCTGATCAGGCTAAAGTGATCAGGTTTAAACAAAAGAGTTCTGATCAGGTTAAAGTGATCAGGTTTAACAAAGAGTTTTGATCGGAAAATGATCAGATTTAAACATTGGGTTTATGATAACTCTTTATAATAACTTGTGAACTCACCAACCTCGTGTTGACATTTTTAAGTATGTTTTCAGGAAATTGAACGTGGCCATCAGGTTAGCAATGTAGGATACATGCATGCACGTGGATACGGTTTTTGGGAGGATTTCTCTTGTATAACTCATGGTCTTGAGTCATATTTGCGAAATCTTAAACTTTTGTAAACTCAATTTGATACTTTGTGATGTAAATATTTTAAACTCGATTATGTATCCAATTACATGTATGTGTTTGCGGTAATCATATGCTTTGGAAACCAGTGAATGTTACGCCTCGCGTTTCAGCCTTGGCGGGGTGTGACAGAACTTGGTATCAGAGCCATTGATTATAGCGAACCAGGTGTCTAAAATGGAACCTAGTCTATAATTTGAATGACTCACTAAAATGTTTTCATTGCATAAGCATTGCATAACCAGTCATCATGTCATGTGGATATTGTAGTCACAAGCATGTCGTCACATTCACACTCTGACCCCGTCTCTGACTCTGAATCCAACGAGGAACTTTCCACCACACGCCCCAAAAATCGAGTACAAGTTCGCAGCTCGACACCACCCAATGTTGCCCTGGGAGAACCGCCTATCGTCTACCGAAAGAAAAGCGGAGGACCAGTTATGGTAAAGAGTACTAGGAAGAAAGTTCGATTTCCACGCAAGAGAACCCTGGCAGCCCGTGACCCGGAAAACTTGGAGACTGATGAGGAACCACCTAGGCAACGACCCTGTTACCACCCTACGGTGGGGACTATCCGTTGGATGCCCCGTACCCTGGCACGATGGAGGGAGATGGATAGCATTCCCTCTACCTTTGAGCTCGGAGAGTCCTCCAACTCCCCAACACCCTTACCCCACACTGGGGAAGCCATGGAGCTCACAGTGCCTACATTAGTAGCATGTGTTCATACGCACGAAGAACGTCTTGATGATCTCCTAGATGATATTCGGGCACATGGGGATGTAGCCACGCGCTTACGTCAAAGGCTCGGATCTCGAGTACAGACTTTGGAGGATAGCACCCGAGACATACAGGGTGCCACTGACTACCTCGAGTTGAGAGCTGATATGGACTGGCAGTTCACTCTCACGGTCCGAGACATGGTGGAGGCGCTGGAAGAAAGGACTTTGGCTGCAGAATTTGTGGCTAGTGCTAGCTTTGTCATGGCGGGACTTGCCATGATGATTGGGTTGTACTCCCACTTCTTCTTTTAAACCTATTATGGGCGGGTTGTGCCCATAACACATTATGTAGTTTAAAACTTTGGTACTGATGTGGTCATGTGAACCCATCCCTTTTGTATCCTTGTCTTTTGGAACAATATACTATGTATGTTTTAACTATGTATATGATGGCTTAGGTTGTGATGATGGTTGTTTACGTTTGATGTTGTTGTATCCTTATGTCATGATCTATCATTATTATTATATAATGTTGTTCCCTCGCCAAAATAATTTAATCTCTCACTTCTTCTTTCCCACCACAAAATCAAAATCCGTCGATGCTTCTCCACAGTTTGTGCAAATCCGTAAAAGCTCCATCAAAACTCTCGTCATCGGCATCCACACTTCTTCCTCCATGGCCATTCCCCTTTCGCCTCCCCTTATCCACGACCACCACCGCCACCACCTCCGCTCCCTCCACCGGAACCCTCTTCCCCTCCTCCCTGAACCCACACAACCATTGTCGGTCCAGCTCCTGTTATGATATCGAGAATGATCGCTAGAAACAAGCGAGAATGATAAACGAGAGAAAGAAAATAAGAGAGAATGATTGAGGGTAAAATTGAAATGATTTGATTGATTACTTGAATAATGTTATAAATAAGTTATTTATAGACAAAACAAGAAAAGCTAACAAACTACTGAATCGGGCGAACTTAATAAGTTTGCCCCTATATAAAACAAGCGAACTTAGTAAGTTCGCTACTAAGTTCGCTAATACCCCCCTCAAGTTGGAGGCGTATACAACCCCAACATGGAAATGATAGCTGAATGCGGTTGACCAGTCAAACTCTTAGTGAATAAATCCGCAAGTTGATCATAAGTCTGTGTATGAGAAAGCAGAATCAAACCGGCTTGTAGCTTCTCGCGGACAAAATGACAATCCAACTCGATATGCTTAGTTCGCTCATGAAAAACTGGATTCTTAGCAATATGAATGGTCGCCTGACTGTCACATTTGAGAGGAACGGGAGTAAGATTATCAAGCCTAAACTCCACTAACAACCGAGTCAACCAAGCAAGTTCTTTATGACACGGCGAAGAGAACGATATTCAGCTTCAGGAGAACTAAGAGAAACATTAGCTTGCTTCTTGGATTTCCAAGAAATAGGACTGCCTCCAAGAGAAATGAAATAGCCACTGACAGAACGCCGAATATTAGGGCAAGCTACCCAATCCGAATCACAATAAGCAGACAAAGACATATCAGGATCATCGTTTAAGAACAACCCTGAGAACAAGTGCCTTTGACATACCGAAGAGTATGCCACACGGCATCCCAATGAGGAACACGCGGATCACTCATAAACTAGCTGAGAAATTGAACCGCAAAAGCAAGATCAGGCCGAGTATGAGTGAGAAAATTGAGTTTACCAACAAGTCGACGATAGGCCAAAGGATCATCAAGAACTTGACCTTCGTTGAGCTTGAGTTGTAAATGTAAAGGAAAAGGAGACGAAACAGAAGAAACATCGTCTGTAGGAAACTCAGTCAGCAAATCCTTCACAAATTTGCGTTGAGTCATTATAAGACCATAGGGAGATTTGAGAACCTCAATGCCCAGAAAATAGTTAAGAGTGCCAAGATCCTTGATCTGGAACGTGGAATGTAAGAAGACCTTCAAATCAGACATCTCTTGTTCATTATTACCAGTAAGGAGAATGTCATCAACATAGACAGCGACATGAACAACAGAATCCCCCATCATCTTAGAGAACAATGAATAATCATTGGGAGATCGCATATAACCTTTGGTCTTAAGAGCATCAGAAAGCTTTCCATACCACTGCCTTGAAGCTTGCTTCAAACCGTAAAGAGACTTCTTGAGCTTAAGGACATGATCAGGAGAGGATAAAGGTATTCCAGGAGGAGGAAGCATATAAATGTCTTCGTCAAGATCCCCATGTAAAAAAGCATTATTAACATCCAATTGGTATAATCCCTAATGTCGTTTAGTGGCAACACCAATGAGACTACGAATAGTAGTCATTTTAACGACAGGAGAAAAAGTCTCATTATAATCAGTTCCTGCTTTCTGAGTATCACCACGAACAACCAAACGGGCTTTGCAACGTTCAACAGTGCCATCAGCATTATACTTGACTTTATACACCCATTTGCATTTAATGGCCTTTTTACCTTTAGGTAAATGCATAACCTCCCAAGTTTGATTACATTCCAAGGCATTAAACTCCTTAGTCATAGCCTCTTGCCAAGCAGGATGTTTAGCAGCCTCCTGATAAGAAGAAGGTTCCTGAACAGAATCAAGATTGAGAAGGAGTTGCTGAGAAGCCAGAGAAAGATCAACAAGATTAACAAAATGAGAAGCTTGGCAAACACTCGACAAAGTATGAAAACAAGACGAATCAATAGAAGAAGCAGGATTACAAACATAATCCTGCAGATGAGAAGGAGGAACAGAAGGACGAGTAGATCTCTGAGCTCCGGAGGTGGAGGAGGAGGAACATGAGGAGGAGTGGAATCAAATTCAGGAGCAACCGAAGAAGACGAAGAAACAACAGCTGGATCTATCTCCTCAAATAGATCATTTAGAGAAGGGAACAAATAAGAAGGATCCGAAGAGTGTAAAGAAGGGAAAATGTGCTCAAGAAAAGTCACATTCCGAGAAACAAGAACTTGTTGAGTGTCAAGATTATAAAGCTTGTAACATTTCTTTCCAAAGGGATAGCCAATAAAAATACAAGCTTGAGCTCTAGGCTGAAATTTATCGCGTCCGGGTGTAGAAGTAGAAGCATAACATAAACACCCAAAAGTACGAAGGTGGGTGTATGAAGGAGCTTTACCAAAGAGCATCTCAGAAGGAGATTTACCCTTGAGAACCCATGTGAGGAAAATATTAATCAAATGAGTAGCAGTGAGAACGCATTCATCCCAAAAAGTTATTGGTAACTTGGATTGAAACATAAGAGCACGAGTAGTTTCAAGAAGATGCTTATGTTTACGTTCCACCACCCCATTCTGTTGAGGAACCCCAGGACAAGTAGTCTAATGAATAATTCCCTTTTGTTTAAAATACTCGGCATGATGAACACCCGAACTAAGCTTAAAAGCATTATCAGATCGAGCACGCTTCACTTTGGTACTGAACTGAGTCTCAACCATCTCAATGAACCATCTCAATAAAGCTTGTAACATTTCTTTCCAAAGGGATAGCCAATAAAAATACAAGCTTGAGCTCTAGGCTGAAATTTATCGCGTCCGGGTGTAGAAGTAGAAGCATAACATAAACACCCAAAAGTACGAAGGTGGGTGTATGAAGGAGCTTTACCAAAGAGCATCTCAGAAGGAGATTTACCCTTGAGAACCCATGTGAGGAAAATATTAATCAAATGAGTAGCAGTGAGAACGCATTCATCCCAAAAAGTTATTGGTAACTTGGATTGAAACATAAGAGCACGAGTAGTTTCAAGAAGATGCTTATGTTTACGTTCCACCACCCCATTCTGTTGAGGAACCCCAGGACAAGTAGTCTAATGAATAATTCCCTTTTGTTTAAAATACTCAGCATGATGAACACCCGAACTAAGCTTAAAAGCATTATCAGATCGAGCACGCTTCACTTTGGTACTGAACTGAGTCTCAACCATCTTAATGAACCCTTGAAGAATAGTAAAGGAATTTCCTTTAGTTGTCAAAAGGTGAGTCCAAGTAGTTCTAGTAAAATCATCAACAATTGCGAGAAAATATTTATATCCATCAAATGTAGTAGATCGATACGGTCCCCATGTATCAATATGAATAAGATCAAACATTTGAGAACTGAATATACTAATAGATGCAAAAGGAAGTTTATGATATCTAGCCTTAGGATAAACAGAACAATCATCAATAGAACAATCATGTGCACCAGTAAAAACATTCAATTGCTTAAGTTTGTACAAAGGTAAATGACCAAGACGAGTATGCCAAAGTTTCAAAGAAACAACAAAATTACAGTGAGAAAAAGAATCAACTGTAAAAGAGAAAAGTTTATTAGGATTCAAAAGATAAAGTCCGTTGAGAAGATCTCCCAGAACCAACGGACTACTCAGCGAAGGGGCCTACAATAAACAAGTAGTTTCAGAAAACTGAACAAGACCCTTTGTATCCCTACAAAGTTTAGGAACAGACAAAAGATTGTGCTTGAACTGAGTCACAAAGAAGACATTAGAGATAGAAAACGTCTTAGTGAGATTAACTGTTCCCACCTGCGTAACAGTAGATGGACTTGATTTTGGTAAAATAGGTAGCAACATCATCATTCCCTTGAGAAATAGCAGAAAGAGACTTTTGTAATTGATAATACTTGACCCCATTACTCTGTCCATACCGGTCAATTAACTCGTTCCAAAGTTGACGAGCAGTCTCAACATACAAAACACTCTCACTGATATCACTACGGGTGTAAACGAGTCGAGCCGAGCCCGAGCCTGGCACTAATCGAGTTTGGCTCATGGGATTATCCTGAAGCTCGAGCTCGAGCTCGGCTCGGTTCGAGCCTATAATTTTTGGATTGAGCTTGGCTCGTGGAGTGAAAATAAAGCTCGAGATCGGCTCGACAAAGCTCGATTTCATTCAAGACTATTAAACGAGCAAAAGCTCGGCTCGAGCTCGGTTATAGGAAGCCTTAAACGAGCCAAAGTTCGGCTCGAGCTCGATTTGGGGGGTTAAATTGAATAATATATTAAATGTATAAAAAAATAAAATAAAGTTTTACTAGGCTCGTTAAGGCTCGTGAGCCTAAACGATCTTAGAAGGCAAAGCTCGAGCTCGGACTCGATAACTAAACGAGCCATTGTTTAGGCTCGCGATCGGGATCGGGCTCGTTAAGGCTCGGCTCGTTCGAGCTTCTTACCGATCCGATCTAGAGTAGCTCTCGAGTCGGCTTGACTCGTTTACACCCCTAGATATCAGTAGACAGAGTGTTCAAAATCCAAGAAATAACCATATCATTGCATCTTTTCCATAGCTCCAGATTAGGAGAGAAAGTAGGTCTGAAAACAGTTCCATCAACAAAACCAAGTTTGTTCTTAGCAGATAAAGCAATGGACATGGCACGTTTCCAAGATCCGAATGCAGAGCCGTCAAAAACTTTAGAAACGAGTAAGAGACCCAGATGATTAGATGAATGTAAGAATAAGGGATTAGAAGAATCCATAGGGACAACAACTACGGGATCAGAAGTAGCAGGCATGACAAGAGACAGAAAGAAACGAAGACTGAAATAGGCGAATTTGTTAAGTTCGCCGAGAAGCGAACTTAGGAAGCGAACTTAATAAGTTCGCCCGTAACTGACAAGCTGAAGATCAAGTTCACCTGCGCGAACAGAAAAACGTGAAAACGATCCAGAAATCATCATAACGCAAAATCAGAAACGTATATGAAGAAATCCAACCGTAGGAATGATCAGAAACATAAAATGAATGTTTTGAACGGATCGAAACATGAAACGAACCTCAATCAATACGAAAAATGAGAAAACGGATAAAAAACGAAGAATGAGTGCGGAAAACAGAAGAAAATCACAGAATCGAGCATAGATGCTCTGATACCATGTTATGATATCGAGAATGATCGCTAGAAATAAGCGAGAATGATAAACGAGAGAAAGAAAATGAGAGAGAATGGTTGGGGGTAAAACTGAAATGATTTAATTGATAACTTAAATAATGTTACAAATAAGCTATTTATAGACAAAACAAGAAAAACTAACAAACTACTGAACCGGGCGAAATTAATAAGTTCGCCCCTATACTAAACAAGCGAACTTAGTAAGTTCGCTAACAGCCCCCTTCGCCTCCCCTCAGATCCGGCAACAACAATTCAAGATCGATCAATACGTAAGTAATTATCTCAGACCCGGCAACAACAATTGCTTTTAGTTTATATTTATGTGTTTTTGATCTTCAATTGGATGCATTTGTTTATCTCTGTATATGTTAGGTTAACTATGATAAGTTTGAGAGCTCAATGGAGTTGATAAATTGTTGTTTATTTAAGTTGATGGAGTAAATCTCAAAGTATCAGATTTAGGATTCTTATTTCTCTTTGTTAGGTTTTGTTTATAGAAAACTGATTTGACATGTAAGAGATTCTAGATCTGCTTTATTTTATTGATGTGGTAGACATGAAGTGAGACAGCAAAATTGAAGGTTGAGTATTTTCTCTTGTTAGTAGAACCCGTTATAAAATTTCTTTGATAAATGAATTCCATAGAGAAATGGGAAGGAGATAGTCTAATTGCTAACACTGATGAAGCTTACTGTTGAGTCTCTACCTTTCTTCACCTGGCTAAAATGTCAGGTAAATTAAATAGGTTTCGTTACATTTCAAATAATTACGAAGCTTAGAGTTAAATTGAAAATATGAAGGTGGGGTCGATATGCGAAATATCATCATCCTACACGTAAAATGCTTCAGAAATTAGTGACACATAATTCTGAACCGAATTAAAATTTTATACTAAATTCTGACCTTCTTGCTTACCGGGGTCCTTAGACCCACTTGGACCAGCCTCACTCTTGTTCTTTGGACCATTCTTGTTAAATTTTTCGACCCGACAGTCCCTCTTTAAGTGACCCGGTTTTCCACACTTCCAACAAGTCAAATTTGCCTTCTTGTTTAGACCCGTGTTTTTGTTACCTTGAAACTTTCGTCTCCCTTTAAACTTGTTGTTACCCTTGGATAATCCACCTTCTTCAACCATGTTAACAGAAGATGGTATAACAGGTTTCTTGTCATCATTGACCCACACTTTTTCCTGTGCTCTCAAAGACTCTTCAACCCGAAAGTGACTTCCAAGTTCAACCAAAGTCAATTCTCCTTTATGATGTTTCAGACTGTATTTACAATCCTTCCAGAAAGAAGGCAATTTATCAATGATGCTTGAAACCAAGATGGACTCATCCATCTTCATGTCATGTTGGGCAAACTGCCCCAATATCCTTAACAACTTGTTATATTGTTCCATGACAGGCCTCGAATCAATCATTTTATAATTGTTAAAATTACTCACAAGAAACTTCTTACTAGAAGAATCTTCTGCCATGTATTTGGCTTCCAGAGTATCCCACAATCCTTTTGCGGTTTCCACGTTTTGATAAACATCGAATAACGAATCAGACATACCGTTCAAGATGTGATCAATGCAGATGTAATTGTCATTCTCACACTTTGAACGCTTCCTGGTCTGTTGATCTGTTCCAGATTTCCGTATTCCAGTATCTCCGGTATGGGGGTGCTCAACACGTACACCACTTTCAGGGTAGTCAAGAGAAAGTGCATCTTCTTCTGCCAACGACGAAAATCCTGCCCTTCAAACTTCTCCAACTTGTCAAACTTACTAGTCATATCCTTCATTGATTGCCCATGCGGTCATATTTTATAGCCATGTAAGATTCAATTAAAAAAACATTCAATCATATATTTACATATTCAAAGATCTTATATTTGTTATGATTTGTTGAATTCCATGGTATTTTTTCATATAATTATAGTTGAAAGTATTCAAGTAATTATTTTCTTTTATTTCTATTTTGATTTATATTATGACTTATTTTAACTCTTTTTATATGTTTATATATATTTTGTAGATGTGACAACTTCGACTCATTCTCATATGAACGGGTCGTTTTGGGTTTTGTTTTATCTCTAGCGGGTCAAGTGGTTAAAAATCAAATAAAAGTAGTCTTAAATGAGAAGGGGATCGGTTGAAAATCGCCCTAAGTTTAAATTTCATACAAATAAATATATTTAGATTGTTATATTATAATCAGAATAATATAAATTTTTAGGTATATTTGACGCTAAGCTATACCTAATATTTGACACTAAGCTATACATAATATTTGACACTAAGCTATACTTAATAAATAAGTAATTGATTACGTCACGTGTCACAATTCTATTAGCCCAAGATTCTTATAAATGTTTGAAAATTTCCCGCTAATTTTTTTATGAGCCCAAGCTATACCTAATAAATAAGTAACTGGTTTTAAAAAAATTATTTATTGTTTTTCAATTATTTATTATCTTCTTTATTAATATTTACTTTATTAATATTTCATTTATTTAATATTTCTTTTCTCAACTATTTCATTTGTTTTTTCGGCTTATTAGTAACTGTTTAATATTTCATTGATCAAACCCCGTGTATTACACGGGTTTCTAACCTAGTATATATATATATATATATATATATATATATATATATATATATATATATATTACGTGTAATGTATATAAAACTGTAAATTGGCCCCTCCTTTGAACTTTGCAGAAAATGTGACGAAGGACAAATTAAGTAAAGACAGTTTGTCTCTATAATTCAAAGGTAAAAAGTACTGAAAAAACAGGTTTGAATTAAATTGGTCAGTTTTTTTTAGTGTCCTTGAAGTTGAAATACACATGTGGAAACATAGTATTTTCAACACTTTGTGCCTTCTGTTATTATGATTATGCATAGTGAATTGGGCACTGACCCTTGCTAATCTCACATGCATTTACTTTTTTAGGACCCTCACCCTTGCTTATATCTAACCTTTTGTGTTTAAATTGAAGAAAAATTTATTTATCACAATAATCATTCTTTAGCAAAAAATCTAATAATTTTTATTGTCTAAAAGTCATCCTATAAATCATTTTTAAGTAATTTATACTTTGACGAGTTTTTACATATCTAAATCTAATAAATAAGTAACTGACTTCGCCACGTGTCACAATTTTGTGATTCTAAAATTATTTTTCTCGTTTTTTTTTCGTTACTGACTATTTAATATTTTCTTACTAACTATTTGATATTTTTATTATTAATTCCTAAATCATCTTACTATGTAATATTTCGTTTATAATTTTTAAATCTTCATTACTATTTAACCGTGTAAAACACATGTTGCTAACCTAGTAATATTATAAAATAAAACATAGTATTATCAGACATTTTTTATAGTTATAACTACTAAATACACTTACAAAAACATAGTATTATCAAACACGTTTTTATATTTATAACTATACATGTATAGAAAAGTATTATCAGACGTGTTTTTACATTTATAACTACAAAATACATATACAAAGACATAGTATTTCCAAGACTTCGCGTCTTCTGTTCTTTGGATTATGAATAGTGGATTGGGTCTCGACTTATGGTAATTTCACTTGCATCTTGTTAAATTGTTTAATTGTTAAAGAATATTGAGGATAATACATTTTAGATATATTTATATCTTAGTGTTAGATAAGTATTGTGTTTAACAAATTGAGCATTGATTTATGCCAAGTTCATGCCCATCTACCTTTGACTATTATGTGGTCTTTAACATTAAAACAATTATTAGTTTTTAAACGTAGTCTTTAGCATAGTAATGTTATGACCACAAGATCTATGAATGTTGGCCGTTTTCTTTTTGTTTCGATATAAAAGTTGTTCATGCTATATTGAATCATTTCATCATTATTATATCAAAACGCAATAAACATATAAACAATTTTAGTAAATAATCCCACTTAGTGGTGGTGAAATGCATCAATATTACTAAAAGGGAAATACAACATGTACAAGAGATGAGATTTGAGAACATAAACATTTATTGAAACAAAATATTTACATATATAACTAGAACAAATAGATAAAACATTACATAAAACAAATTTAACAAACATATGCTAAGGTATACAACTTAAGAAAAGAAATAAGTTACAAGGTTATATATACATGGTACATAGGTATATAAGCTCAAGAGGGATAGCAATACGAGTAGTACTTGCACCACTTCACATTAAAGTTGTTTATAACGATGAATTTGAACTCTAGCAAAGTGATCAACGGGCTTGCAAGGTCAAGAAAACTCGAATAACCTTTATGAAGTTAAAAATTAGGAATAAAAGATATAAGAAGAATAAGCTCAGGAGGGATAACGCCATGATTATTATCAAAATATTGTTGAATCTTGCTCCAAATGGTCACCATATTGAGCCATGTTGTATATGAGTATTAAAAACAAGATTAGGTGGTTAGCCATGGCTTGGAGAAGTGGGTCTTTAGGGTTGAATCAAGTTGAACTTGCATGTGGTGTATGGATGGATGATGGGTGGAGGCATTTTATATAGGAGTTGGGTGGGTGAGGAGTGGGGGTGGTGGTTAAAAGGGGTTGGGTATAATCGAGTGTATTGTAATAAAAGAGGTTATTGAGGTGTCATTTTCTTCATATAAGGACAGGGACAGGAAGCATAATGAGAGTTTGTTTTCTTGGTTTTTGAGAATTTGGTACCATTCATTATTTTAGCTTTGACTTCTCTTTCAACTCCCCTTAAAAAATATATTTAATTTTTGAATTTCAAAATTAAGTTTGAGAAAATAAATACCGGGTTATCCGTCTATGGTTATTAAAATATTAAATTCTAACAATTAAATATTTAAAGTGCACTTTAATAAAGAAAAGCATGAAAAATATATATTAAAATTTTCTTTAGTGGATATTAATAAGTGGAAACATAAATTTAAGTTATAACTTTATAAAAGAAAGTGATGTAATTTTGTATTAAAAATATGTTACAACTTTTTTGGGGTTGAAAGTTGTGGAAGTACAATATTACTAGGTATGTTTCATCTTTTTCGATATATTGACAACATTTCTTGATTTTTTCAGGGGAAAAAACCTTTTTATATATGCTTGAAAATAAGTCTAATCATTAATCAAACATTCAAAGTATCTATGAATTTAACAAAAAAAAAATCATAAAAAAATATTATATGTATATACACACATAGACACGCACGCGCGAAAGTAACTATATCATATAAAATGTACTTTTGTAACTATTAAAATATGAACAAATTTTATGTCTGTGTATACATTCTATAATAAAAAGGTGATACGCGAGATTTGAACATGTAAAATAGGTATTTAAGTATGTATTTATGGGTAGGGATGGCAAAGGGATGGGTATGGACGGGTTTAGATAATCTTAATTCAATATCTAATTACGAAGGTGTTCAGTGACGAATCCAAGAATTTTCGCTATGAGGTGGAAAAAAATGGGTCGGGTCAAATAAAACAAGAAAGTAAGAAACTATACATGTGTTCTGACTGCATAATTAACAAAGTCCATTTAACCTTAATAATCATTTTAAACTAGTTAACCAAATAAGTAATAAAATTAAGAGTAAACTGCAGTTTTCGTTCCTGAGCTTTACCCCAAAAATCACTTTACGTCCCTCTTTTCAAAAATCTACTATTTACGCCATCGTAACTTTCTGATTTCATCATTTTTCGTCCTCGGACCAAACGTCTGTTATGGTTCTGTTAAATAATTGGTGAAATGACTAAAATGTCCCTTTTGCTTTAACGGTTTTCGAGGTTACAAAGGTCTAACACTTTTCATCCTCACCTCATCTTCATCATCGCCACTTTTCATCTTCTTCGTTTTTCCGTCGATACTACGGCGACAATAGTTAATGATGTTATTATTTCAAATAGGTGGCAAAAAGCTCTATATGACGGTTTTGGTTCCGGTCTGGTCTAGTCTTGTCCAAGTTCATATGTCGGGCTGTAGATTATAACCGGGAATTAGCACATAAGCAGTGTCGCTTCTAAAAGTGGCAATCGACTTTTATCCAATACAGGTCAAAAAGTTTAAACAAATAAGATTAGCTTTACAGGAAACAGATCAAATGGGCCACACGACTCACAAGTCTCTTAAATTGTATTGATAAAGCATAAAACCAAAGGATGTGCAATGGTCGAAACCAGGACCAGGCCAGACCAACCCAACCCCCAAAAGGCAATAATACTAGAACCAAGTACCAGTTTGTATAATACCAGCCCAATCCCAACCGGATCTCAAAACTTTTGGATTACTGATCAAGACTAACTACTTGCCAGCACAACAACGCTTCATTGTAAAGAGGTGAGAAACATATTTTGGACCACACCGGAATCAAATCAGGAGGGCTTGAACTAAGCCAGAACAATTACTTAAAAAAAACTCTGACCTTTTGAATCGAAACCACCAAAACCCTTCAAGTTTCTTGCAAACCAAACCTTAAACCAACCACTTCAATTTCTTCCTCAACTTCGGGTTGTTAATAGAGGTGTAGTAATGGACCAACAAATCAATACCATTGGACCTGCAAATCATCCGTGTTCAATCGATTGTCACAGAGGATTCAGAGTAGGGTGGGGGGATTGTGGCCTGCGATGAAAAAAGAAGATGGGAACGATTTTGGCGGGGGGTCGTCTTCACCGATGGGAAAGATGGAGCTCTAATCTCAGGAGCTATGGTTTATTTTCATCAGATCAAGTAAAGACCAAAATAGCTTTTAAATATGAAGTGAAAAGACACCATTGTCCCTGAAAGTTAACCATTGACTAACGGACGTTTGGTCCAAGGACGAAAAGTGATGAAATCAGAAAGTAAGATGGCGTAAATAACGGATTTTTGAAAGGAGTGACGTAAAGTGATTTTTGGTGTAAACCTCAGGGATGAAAACTGTAGTTTACTCTTAAATTAACATTGAGAAATAAACTAAACAAGAAAAATTAATTTCTCAACTAAATATTTAATCAACGTTTTATGTAAAAAAATTCAAAATAATGAAAATTTCTAGCAGTTTTTCTTATTTCCAGTTAATGAAGTCAAAACAAGGTTTTAATATTTTATTTTGTTTTGTAAGTGTGTCCTTGCCGTTAATTTTGTTTTACAGTGTGCCCCTTATCCTTAATTTTGTGTTGTATTGTGCCCCTTCCCCTTCCGGAATTAGCCTAAATAGACTTTTATAAACAAATTTTGGAAATTTTTAATGGAGGGTTGGCTGGCTTACGGGGTATCTATCCACCCCCTCCCAATAAGTTGTATCCGCCCCTGAAGGTGTCTATTAGCTAGTCTCATATGTCTAGTACCCGTTAATCAATACCCATCGGGTATAATAATTTATAATTTTGTGTGATTAAAATTTACATGTTGAATGTTAGTTACCTGGAACCTAATTTTAAACTCATTTTAAAGACCGACTTAAAAGATTAAATATACAACTACACTTCTAACAATTATATAACTTAAACTTTCTAACAACTTTACATACCATCTATTATAATTCTTTTACATTATATAATATACTAATATATTTGGTGAAACGGATTTAGGTAATTTGGTTGGTATCACCTGCCCCATCCTCATCCTCAACCCATAAAAATATCTAAAAATATTTTCATATCCCGTCTCATACTTAAATACCCGTCTCCAATGTTTCTGCTTTCATATTCTCCCCCGGGTTATGAGTTATTTTCATACCTATTTATGAGACTAAAGTTTGATATGCAAATAAAATGATGATAGGTGACTTTAGGGTCGCATATTTCATAATGTGTTTGATATAAATATAGAAGCATAACACTATTTGAAAAGTTAGCAACTTTCTATAAATGGTCCTTGGCACTCGATTGCCATAAAGAAAACAAAACTGACAGAAAAGAGAAATTCAGAGGTTCGTTCTCTCATTTCTGAAAATTAATTTTCTGATTGACCATTGACCACCTCTTAATCAATTATCTTCACACATCATACCAACTTGAATTAATAAAATAGGCACCAACCTACAAGTCTTAAATCAAAGCATATGTTATGTTCAATGATAGAAATTATGTTTTGTTCAATGATAAGACGGTGTCTCCTTCTAAGGTGGTCATAGATATAAAGGTTTTTAACTCGTTTTAGGTGAAGAGTAGGATGAAGAGGCGTACTCGGCAATGGTCTTTATTTTGTCCTTTTGATAAGGGTTAAGCATAGTCTTTGGGGAGTTTTCTTTGGCTAGTTAATTTGTATGTTATGTTCTTGATTGTAAGTTTTATTATCAATGGGGTTTTAGTGTTTTGCTAGCTCTCTTTAATAAATTTGCTTTGCTTTAAAAAAAAAATAAAAAATCAAAGTATGTTTGATCTTGTAGAGCTATATATCTTTTTTGAGAAATAATATTTGAATATTTTTTAGTAATATAATTGTAATACATAAAAAAAATATAAAAAAACAAGATAAAAATGAAAAAAATCATAGATTGTGTCAATAAACTAACCAATAAAAAAAAATATTAATAAGATATAAAATCATATAGTTAACATATAAATTTATATCTTATTAAGATATTACTTACCATTATTTTTCTTTATAAATCTTAAAAGTTGCATGGTAACGTGTATTTAGATGTGTGTAATATTCTTATTAATCTAGGGATATAAGAGCATTCACGACAGATTTTTTATCCTCATCCCTAATATTTAAAGATTTCTTTTATTTTTCACATGCATCAGAAGAGAAAAAAATGATAAAATAATAAAATAAGTATTTATTAGTGAGATATAAGATTTAAAAAGGGTGATATTCATTTAAATTATATAGATATGGATATATATACTGATATGAATACTCTAAGGAGTAACAAATATTACATTTACAAACCAATTATAAAGTTTTTGTTATATTAGTATCACATTGAATTAGAGGTAGTCTGTTAACCCGACAATTAATTTTTTTATTAATAAAAATATTTAACATTATCATTTTTATTATATTTTGACAAAATTAACTTTAATAGAAAACTTTCTTTGAAAAGTTGTAACCATTTTTTGGTCTTCCATTTGTCCCTCCCTTTGCAGTTTCCAGTTTCATGCAATTCTTCTTCCATTTATTGCTCATGTGATGTCAATCTCATACGGCCTTTCCTCATTCAATGCCCCCTGCTATTTGTATTTCCATTTCACCCCCCTCAACTTTCATCAATTTACAATTCCACCACATGCTAGTTGTGACTTCGATTTTAGTTCGTATGTTGTATTTTACTATCGTTTTAGCGTATTTAGGTATAATTATATTTTATGTTTTCGGGTTTCAGACTTTTAAGTTTAGTTTGAACAGCGAAGTCAATAACCATTGGTTAAATATTCGCATACTATTGTTTATTTGTATAAGAACTGAACTATGTGTGTTAGTTTCTGACACGACAAGAATTTTACATAAGATGATCAAAATTTAGGTTAACAAGTTTAACTAGTCTAACATGTTTAGTAGGCATGTCGTTATAGGACCCATTAGACCATGATTCAACCAATAATCAAGAAACAAATCAAAACAAGAACACTAACCCTAAAAACGAATTTTGTATGTTAATCGATCACTTCTTGAATGTTTTACATCGACACATACATACATGGTGAAATGACAGGGATAAAACGACGTTTTGTATGCGAAGCGTCGCAACCCTAAGATACGGTTACAAGGTTTACATACTTAACCCTTTTACTAACTATAACTACACATTAATACATAAACTATACTATTGACTAATTACATAAGTGACCCACTAAACTTTACATTCAAACTTGGTTAACAATTAAGGCTAACAGTCGTGTTCGGGTTGATATATTTTACATTTTTAATATAAGAGTTTTGTGTGTGGTACTAAAATTATACAATCTAGCCCATCAATAAGTTTAAAACTAGAATAAAGCATATAATTTATAAGTTTATTATGTCAACTTGTTTACCATCTGTTTAACATGTTACAACTTTATCACAACATGTTTTTAACTAGCGAACCAATTTAGGACCGATTTGCAACCAAAATTACAATCCCTCAACTCCTTTACGAACCTTTTAACACTCGAGTATAATCACTTTATAACTTATCAGCCATTTTATCATGATTAAATAAACATGTTATACGGATCATATTCACACTATATAACTTTAGTTGTGTTAGGGTTAGAGTTAATAACTTTGATAATAAATAAATAACTTTCTAAATTTATTTTTTTTTGTGAGAAATATGACATGGAATGCAAATGTGTGAAGTATATAGGGTTTTATTGCAAAATAAAATTGAATTACATCCCCAAAATTATGCCGAGTTTTTCTCTTATTGGTTTGTACACTTGATGATGGCTTGATGGTTCAAGTCCAATACATATTTCAAAATTGTCATCATTATTATTTTGTTGTTATCCCATACAAACATTTTATCTCGTTTTCATTTATAAATATTTACTTTTGAGAATTAATTAAATATTTTAAAATGCTACGTTATTTTTTTTAATTATGTGGTATATCAAACTAGTGGGTACACAACGCGAAAAAAATAAGCAAGACATAACGGTATATTATCACTCACCTCACGAAAAAAACAATGTCAAAATATTGGAAACGTAGATAAAAATAAATAAAAAAACAAAGAGAAAAAGAAAATTCAAAAATCTAAGAAAAAGAGTTAAAAAAAATACATATAAAAGACAACTTTATTAAATTTAAGAGATGTATGGAAACTTTATTAAAGTTCAGAGGTAATAACGTAAATTGGTTAAAGAAAAATAAAAGAGTAAACTGTCATTTTCGTCCATTTGGTTTAGTCACTTCTCCCTGTTTCCTCCAAAAATTTATTTTTCTCCTGTGTATTCCTGTGGTTTACAAAACTTGTCATTTTCATCTAACATGTTAACTTTATCCATAATTTAACGTTAAATGAGGGTATTTAGGTGTTTTTATATATTTATTTATTTTATCAATATTTAAACATTTAATTATTCGGTCGCCTTAACCGTATTAACCCTAATTATACGATCGTCCATGTAGGATGTTAGAAAAATATAAGTTAAAACCTTATTTCTAGAAGATTAATAAACAATTAATTATAACATAATTTTGTTTTAGGAAAGTAGATAAAATACATGATAAATTACATAATAGTTTAAATTACAACCCTTAGAAACACTTCTTCTTTGCTATTGGACCACCCTGACACGTGACTAGGGGTGTTCAAAAAAATCCGAATCCGAAACCGAACCCGAATTATCCGAAAATCCGAATCCGAATTATCCGAAAATTCGGATATCCGAAATTCGGATATCCGAATTTTCGGATTCGGATTCGGATAGTGATTTTCGGATATTTCGGATAGTTCGGATATCCGAATATCCGAAATATTATATTTATATATTTTTTTTAATTGTTTTTATTATTTAAAAATAAGAAAATTTGAATCAAAACCCGATATATTATATTTATATATTTTTATATGTATATTTTCTAATGTTTTTTAAGATTTTTAATTGTTTTTGTAATTTTAAAATATTTTTTTTATATATTTTTTTATTTTTTTTATATTTTCGGATATCCGTTTCACTATCCGAATGGATATCCGAAATTTCGGATATCCGAATTTCGGATATCCGAAATTTCGGATACGGATTCGGATAGTAAAATTTACTATCCGAAATTTTCGGATATCCGAAATTCGGATATCCGAAATTTCGGATATCCGGTTTTGAACACCCCTACACGTGACAATCTGCTATTGGTTAATTAGCCTTTTTATTAATTTCCCGTTTTTCTTTCTTCATATATACAATTTTAAGCATAATTGAAACCAGGATGACCTTTGGTTGAGATGGTTAAGTGCTCTTGCCCCTCCCCTTGGTGACTCGGGTTTGAATTCCCCCTCCCCCCCCCCCCCACCCCCACCCCCACCCCCACCCCCACCCCCACCCCTTCCCCTTCCCCTGATTTTTCCCTCTTTTTCCCCCTTTTTCCAATTACTTTTTTTTAACTGTTTATCATTTAATCAAGAACTGAGCTAATTTTTTTGTTTTCTCTTGCATGGGACACTTAGTTCTCCGTATACGCGTTTTGATATTTGGAATCACGGTGAAATGCACGCCGCAACGCGCGTGCGTGTTGGGACTGAGACAATACGATCCTGCCGCAACGCGCAGACTTGTAATCAACTAGTTTAATTTAAAACGAATAATAGATCGTTAGATTGGCACACCAAGTTGCAATTAATTGAAGTGTCTGAATGAACTCTTATATAAGTTATAACAATTGGGTAAGACCGTAAGAAAGAGATCCGAAACTAAAAGTCTGCTGGCCCATCAAAATTAGTCCAAAGGCCCATTTAGTGTTTCCTTTAAGCCTAATATGTTTAGCCCATAAAGTAATTAACTTCGATCTTTTCTTTTTTACACCTTAACTTGAAGCCATTTAATCTAAACTTAGAACACAGTTGATATATGATCTATGTTTGTGTATATTTTAATTGATTCACTTTCACTATCATTGGCTTATATATTGTTTGAGATTCAAATGTGTAATGATATGATTAGTGTTTAATTGAACCTTAAACTTTCTAGCCATTGGTGCAGAATTATTATTATAAATGCATCATTTTTATAATGATAAAATGCATATCTTCTATTCTATTAGCCTGATATAAAGTCATACGAAAAAACACAAAGAGAGATAAATCCTTACGCGTAAGATATATCAAAACTCTACTGAACAAAGTAGCGTGTTCGATACCATGATCGTATTAAAACTCTACGACGCAAAAAGTTGCAAGGAAGGATGTGGAACATGCATTTGGTGTCTTTAAACAAAGTTGGCACATAGTACACAATCCGAAAAGGATAAGAAACATAATGTATACGTGTATCATATTACATAATATGATTTTTGAATATTAAAGTCAGACGATTTATCATTATAATGAAAACGATATTCAACCAACTTTTGAGCTCAAAGAATTTGATGTCGAACACGAGAAGACCAACATTTTCTCGGGTTTTGGTGGAACATATTTACGCAAATAAACAAACCGCCGAAGACTAGATATTTAAATGTTTACGTTTATATTTTTTAATTTGAAGCGATGTATATTTTATTTATTATTATTAATATTAATATTATCTTTTTTTCTTGGTTTAAAATTATTAATATTATTTGTATTAAAAAAAGGTTGGATGAAGAATGATGGGTATACGCTCGGTTGAAAGATGACATGGAAGATAGAGAAGAGTGATAATATGACGATAATATGACATAGAATAAAGAATGATGGGTATACCTCAATGACTAAGAGACGTATAGTTTTACTTATAGTCAAATGATCTATAAAAAATCTAGCATTCTTTAATTTATGGCTCGAATATATTTTAATCAACATATTTAACATATAGAATACTCTTTTAAGAACTAAGTAACAAAAAATTAAACATGCTAATTTAAGTAGTAATAGTAATTAATAAAAACTAGAAATGTAATATTGAGATGAAATTTTCCTAAAATTAAAAAAACTTAAAACAATCAATACCACTGGAATATGAGATCCTAAACAATATTTACCAACTTTGAGATTCTGTATCAAATCCTCCTACCAAGTATTATGTCATGTTAAACAATTTGAGTTCGACTTCCCATGTTTAACACGTTTGTTGAACTCAAACATGACACATTTAATTAAACGTGTTATTTACTTAAACATTAACACGGACGTATTTAGTATATGGATTACACGCACGTCATGACACATTTAAGACAATTAAAATTAATTAGTTCAATAACATAAATGACAAGATATGACATGTTTAACCATGATTAAATGTAAGAAGCTCAATAACACGAACGGTAGACAAGTCTAAAACGATTACTAACATGACTTTGAACAAACTTTAAACACTTTGCAAAAGTCAATAATAAGTAGAAGCACCTAGGGTTTGAAATCTAGAAGAGTATATTTAATTAATTATAATATTATAAAACGACATCGTTTTGATAAACATGTCTTAAGCGTGTCATGTCGACTTGCTTACCCATTTAACACGATTATTTAAACAAGTTAGGCAGGTTGAACTCGTTTAGACATGTTATTGACACGTTTAATTCTTTTTTTAATTTCCTTGTAATTCCAATTTTTCAAATTATCTTCTGTAGCCCAATCCAATCTTTAGACCCAAACCATATATGACTCGAATCCTTTTACCCGAAACACAAGTTTGTTTATCTTTGGTTGAGTCATGTCACGTTAACAGGTCATGTTTTTGTTATGGAATCATATTTCAAAATCTTTTGTCACATTATAAAATCAAATAAACAAATACAACAAATAACGAAATTATGATATCCAAATTAACTTTTCAATGGGTCATTTGACATTAGACACTTGATAGAATGATTGGTTCTTTTCAATGTTTTCAGAATTGGACCGGACAACGAACCGGACGTCTTAGAGGTTCACTGGTCGGACCGGATTCAAGAACCGGATGACGCAATAAATAATATAAATATTCATAAAAATATATATATAAATATAAAAAATTTCAAATACTACATATATAACCATTTAAACAATTTTGAGTCAAAGACGAAGGTTGTAGGTCTGTAGTAATTTTAATTCTTTTGAATCTTCAATTTTAATTTTGATTATGGTTTTGGAGGACCTGTGGCAGCGTATAAGTTAAAAGGAAAGAGCCAAATTGAGTTAAAATTATAAATATAAGTAAGTAGAAGGACTATAAGATAAAAAATATACAAAAATAGTAAAAAAAAAAATTAAACTTCCGGTTCGACCACCGGTTCGCGGTTCGACCGCTGAATCGCTTGGACCGCCGGTTCAACCAGCAAACGGTCTCAAAGCATGTAACCTGACCGGTGAAGATCACGGTTCCCGGTCCGACCGATCCGACCGACCGACAGGTCCGGTACGGGTTTAAAAACATTGGTTCTTTTATTCAATGTTTTGACTTTTGATACTATCATTAATTCATTGTTTCTTCAATCTTCTTGAAGGTTTGAATTTTGGGCATCACGCAATCACAAATAGACACTTACGTAAGTTATATTACGGTTGATCATTTGGTGCAATGGTAGTTTTAATACTTTCTATAGTGGAGGTCTTGGGTTCGAATCCTGACAACAACAAAAATGGGTATGCGGCCAGGTCAGGGGGTTTACCCAGTTGGAGGGTTCCTCTTGTGGTGGGCTGCCCTAGATGTTCTAGGTGTTGACCCGAGAAAACCCAATTATCCTAGAATATCTAGCGTTGCCGTTAAAAAAAAAACGTAAGTTGTAGTGATTGGAGAAACAAGTAATTACTTCAATGCGTGTAATCCAAGCAACTTATTTCATTTTTTTTCTTGTAAATTGATATTTAAACTTATAATTTCATTCTTAATAATATTTTTTCTCCTTTAATTCAGGTTAATTACTAATTTTGTTAGAACTTAGAGAGGTGAGAGTGGTACCTTTCCAACCAAAGTATTCTTTCAAATTAGACCAATTAAAAGATGTCACCTCACTTAGTCAAACTACCCTCCCTAAGTACCCTCAATGGTGGGAGTGGTACCTTCCAAGTATCCTCCAACCCTCTTATTTGGACCAATTAGAAGACTATTTCTCCTCCTTTAAGCGGCTTCTTCTTCTCCTTCAGCGGCTATACAAACCCGCTAACTCTACCGCCCCACTTCTACCCGCCGAACCCGCTGGGCTTGCGGCGGTGTACCCGCAACCCGCCACCCTACCCGTCATCTACCCGTGCTCCACTCCCAGTCCCCTTAGAACCACAACTTTCTTTTTTACCGGTTCTCAATCCAAATATAATTCTTGTACGGTTAGGATTTTTTTTACCTCTTTTATATCTAATTTTCAACTATTTTAATTTTTGGTGGCATGTTGTTAAGAGGAAAAAACCAAGTTGTGTTAAATTCGCCTCATGGTGCTATTAAAGTTGTGCCTCAAGGAACAAGAGTTATTAGAAATCAAATACAAATATAACAAATGTTTTCAGAACCGGACCGAACAACGAACCGGACGTCTTAAAGGTTCACTGGTCGGACCGGATTCAAGAACCGGATGACGCAATAAATAATATAAATATTCATAAAAATATATAGAAAAATATAAAAAATTCCAAATACTACATATACAA
This sequence comes from Smallanthus sonchifolius, assembly GCA_023525975.1. NCBI lineage: Eukaryota > Viridiplantae > Streptophyta > Magnoliopsida > Asterales > Asteraceae > Smallanthus > Smallanthus sonchifolius. The sequence goes on along the minus strand of CM042024.1, from coordinate 2,685,506 downwards.
CCATTTAAACAATTTTGAGTCAAGTACGAGGGTTGTAGGTCTGTAGGAATTTTAATTCTTTTGAATCTTCAATTTTAATTTTGATTAGGGTTTTGGAGGATCTGTGGCAGCGTATAAGTTAAAAGTAAAGAGTCAAATTGAGTTAAAATTGTAAATAGAAGTAAGTAGGAGGACTATAGGATAAAAAAGATTAAAAAAATAGTAAAAAAAATAAAATTAAACTACCCGGTTCGACCACCGGTTCACGGTTCGACCGCTGAATCGCTTGGACCGCCCGGTTCAACCAGCAAACGGTCTCAGAGCATGTAACCGGACCGGTGGAGGTCACGGTTCCCGGTTTGACCGGTCCGACCGCCCGGTCCGGTCCGGGTTTAAAAACATTGGATATAACAGCAACAATCATATCTATTGGGCTAATCTTGTAATAGTCTAGTAGTCTACGGGGTGCAAGTAGGAAGTCGCAAGTTTACTGGATTGGGTTGCAAGTTTGTTAGTCCTAGTACAAGTCTAATGCTTGTTCATTTTATTAATTGTTTGGTTGAGTTCGTATTAGATTACGAGTGAGTTTTTATTTATTTGATTATTTAATTGAGTTTGAGTTGGGTTAGGATTAGTATATGGTTTATTATAAATAGATGGTTATGGATTAATTATAAAGGGTGGTTTTTTTTGTTTAATAAAATTCACTGTTCGTATTCTTGGGCCTGATTTTCAAAAATATCCGGTAAAAATTTTATCAATAACAAAGCTATTGGCAGAGTCTGAGAAGGGTGAGATGTATGCAAACTAGGGGTGTTTAAAAAAATCCGAATCCGAAACCAAACCCGAAGTATCCGAAAATCCGAATCCGAATTATCCGAAAATTCGGATATTTTCGGATTCGGATTCGGATAGTGATTTTCGGATATTTCGGATAGTTCGGATATCCGAAATATTATATTTATATATATATTTTAATTGTTTTTATTATTTAAAAATAAGAAAATTTGAATCAAAACCCGATATATTATATTTATATATTTTTATATGTATATTTTCTAATGTTTTTTAAGGTTTTTAATTGTTTTTGTAATTTAAAAATATTATTTTTATATATTTTTATATTTTTTTTATATTTTCGGATATCCGTTTCACTATCCGAAAATTTCGGATATCCGACTTTGAACACCCCTAATGCAAACCATACCTCCATCCCAATCCCCAGAGGATAGAGATCGAGACTGCTTATAGGAAGACCTCCAGCTCCAAAACCATATCAGGACATGAAAAGTATATCAGTGAAACCAAATAAAGATACATATCTTAAACTAAAATATCAAAAAATTTAGAGTTAAATACGGTTTTAGTCCCTGTGGTTTAACCAAAATAATTATTTTAGTTCAAAAGTTTAAATTTGGCTTTTTTAGTCCAATAGTTTCATTTTTGTCTCAATTAAACTTCATCCCACTAACCCCGTTAAATATTGTAAAAAAATACAAAAATACCCCTTTTACCCTTATTTTATATAAAGACTATTATTATATATAAAGACACCCCCACCGTCGGCTACCCACATCCGGCCACCCCCACCGCCGACTACCCACATCTGTTCCTGTTCCTGTTCCCAACCTGCAACCATCACCATTCATCAGATTCAGATATGAATATTCTACCACAAGATTCAGATAATATGTATCTGATGCAAACAAATACTTGGTAACAAAGTTCAAGATGATTTGAGGTAGATGGAGTTGTGATGATTTCATCTGTTTATCAACAGAGAAGGTGATCCACTGATTGGCCAACTATGAACACAATTAGAAAGAACAACAATCCAATCTAACCCAAACCCTAGACCCCTCTTTATCGTCTTCCCCAAACCAAGCTACCCAAACCCTAGACACCTCATCCCCCCAAGCCACCACCTCCCCACCTCCGGCCATACCGCCGCAACACCTCCTACCACACCTTGAGCCACTGCTATTACTTCCTTATTAGACCACAATCGCTCCACCCAAACCAATCTACCCACAACTGGAGCCACCGCTCCACCAGATCTCCATCGTCTCCCTTATTAGCTGTGACATCCAAAATTTTTGTTTTCAGACAATTAGCGAGATTACTCTAATTTTCGGGATGAAAATTCTTTCAACAATGTGACACCCGACATTTTCAGGTTAACTCCGTTAACACAAACTCCTTTATCTCAAACATTCATTCATGCATTACACTTGATTAGGGTTAATTAAGTGTGTCAGTTATCACACAAACACTCATGAAACGGTAATTCGAAGAATTACCGAATCACACGAGTCTATCCCCGAACGTTGATAATTATTAAAGAAAATAATACTTCGAACAATAATTAAATTATATTTAATATAATTTATGTGAAATGACGTGTTATGTGATTTTATGCTTAATTCATGACCTTTCGTGAAATCGCATACGTTTACGCGAAACTGCATGATTTTTATTTTGTTAGTGATTTTTATAAATGAGTTTTATAAAAATATTTGTTAGAAACTATTTTATTTAGTTAGATTTAATTAAATGTATTATAAATCTTTTAATTGATCAACGAGCCTCCTAGACTTATAATTTTAATCCATTTTGGGGCCCATGGAGTTAGTATTTAAAGTTAAAGTTAAGACCCTAACTCCATTCCATCATTTTTTGAAAATATTAGCCCCCACACCCCCTTTGGATCGATTTCATCTTCATCCTCTCAACCATTCACAAATCAATTTCCGTCTTGCAATTGTAGGTGTTTTTGAGCAATCAAAGTACCAATCTTCGTTTCTAACGGATCAAGTAAGAATTTTTTATTCGTTTTCATATATTATTTCCGAAAATCAGGGTTCTTAAAACCCTAATTTCATCCAAACAATGATTCTTTCAATAAAGATGAAAACTTTGATAATTAATTGAGTATTATTATGGTATTGGTTAGTTTTGATGATTTGGTGAAACCCTAGATGCATAAAACCGAGGGTTACTATATAAGGAAACTTTATTGGTTTTCTATATTGCATGTTAGACATGATTAGGGTAATATGAAGATGTTTATATGTTAATTGATGCATGATTAAGTGAATTGTGAAATTAGAATTCGTGTACCTAGCTCGGTTTTGTAAACTTTCTAAAAAAGGAAACTTTAATCGTCAAGATTGTTCATAGCTTACAATTTAGACATGCATGTTATGATGTGATGGTAGTTCTATGCTAGTTAGAACATAATAACGTGTTGTAACGTGTTAGATATGTGAAATCACACATGCTATTCTTAGCTTACTATAAAAAGGGAACCCTAATTTGAAATGTGATCTGCATGTTGAGTTCTAGCGCGTGTTATGTGATATGATGATCTAGGATGTGTTAGATTAATTTTATGAGCATATCAGTAACGATAGTTTCCAGGAAACACGAGTCTCAAACAAACTTACTATTTATGAAAACTTTCTATTTATGGAAAAAATGTGGAAACTGTGCTAGCATACTAGAAGAATAAGGATTTGTTGCTAAGTGTTAGTGCATGATCTTATGTGTATAATATGTTAGTATTATGCTAATCAAACATTAATTCTTACACCGAATCACCAACGGGTCGTCGGGTCAAAATTGGTCAAACATGAGTCAAACTTGTAACTCTTTTCAAAACATAAACAATGGGATTGTTTGGATGCAACGGGTCTTAAGAACCAACCCGGACACATACTCATAAACTTATGAAATATAGGTAGCCATTAGCGGGTCACCTGTCTTTCACCTGTCACTCTAGCACATACTCTAAGGTGAGTTTCATGGCGCCTCTCTTTTACTTACTTTCCTTTTTGGGGGAGAAATCATGCACACAAACATTTTAGATTTTGTATTATTGTATCATCACTTGCGTACTAAAGTGCAAACATACCATGAAAGTCCTTACATCTCGAACCGTTAGTATTGTAACATAGCAAGGTAATTTCGAGTAGTACTACTCGGTTTGACAAACCCCACCCGTGTTAGTCGTGCTAACTCGACTGGAGGTCGAACGGGTGTAATATTTACCTAGACATTTAGCCTGTGTTCGGTAGACATGGCGGAAGGCAAACAAACCAAACAGTTAGCTTCGGTTGCGAAACACTTGTAGTAGCATGACATAGACTAGCTATCTATTGATATACATTAGTTACACTATCTGGAAAACATTGAACGATTATTTACTTACAAATTTGTGAACTCACCAACCATTATGTTGACACTTTAAGCATGTCTTTCTCAGGTCGCTAAGGTACACACTCAGGATTAGGATGCATTGAAGTGCATGGTTTTCATAAACATCTTAAAACACGTTTTCATACTTTATTTACTTCGGTTTTGGGCGCATTATTTTGCGCATTTGGTTATTCTTGCACTTGGTTTTATTTACTCTTTCGCAGTACTTTCAACTTAACAGTATTATCTCGTGACTATGAGTAATATTGGTATTTTTAAAACTCATATAGTGGTCGTTCAGTATAACTAATGACAATGATCCTGATTTGTCATGCGCCTCGCGATAAAACCCTGCAGGTGGATTTTGAGGGTGTGACATTAGCGCACCATCAGCGCCGCCGCTGCTGGCCTGAGATCTCCGTCGTCTCCCCAAACCAATCGCTCCACCCTTGTTAGCGCACCATCAGCGTCGTCTCTCTTATTAGCGCACCACCAGATCTCCATCGTCTACCACAAGGTTCCCGTCGCCTGCTCCACCATCAGCGTCGCCGCCATCGTCGTAGCACCATTGGAGAAAGGCCGGGAGGGGCCGCCGGAGTTTGGCCGATCCTCCTCCCCTCTCCATCGTATCCTCTGGTGTGTTTGGGGATGAAGAGAAAATGAAGGAAAGGGTTAATAGAAAAAATTGCTAAGGGTATTATGGTCTTTTCAAAAAAGTTAAGAGAAAATTTTGGATGGAGTTAGTGGACCGGACTGTAATCGATACAAAACTGAAACTATTTGACTAAAAAAACAAATTTAAACTTTTAGACTAAAATTGTTATTTATGTCAAACCACATAGACTAAAACCGTATTTAACTTAAACATTTATAAACTAACCATGTGTTATATGAATTTATATATATTCTTTTAAATTTCCTTCTCCATCAATGCCGTCAAACGATCGCTATTGGATTTGGTTCCCCACAATAAACAGACATATTTGGTGACTTAATCACTTTTTAGCCCCAATTTTCAAACATCATGGAAATTACTAAGAGAAATATACTCAAACGAATTTTTTTAATATTTTTTTTTTCATTTTTAAAACATACTTTCTTTCTAAGCCAAACAAATGAAACATATAACTATATCTTTATATTAATATCGTGAAAAATTTTACAGAAAAAAAAGGTAAGGACAGAAAATGACTCGTACTAATTGGATATTTGGATAGAATTAGAAATAATAAATTCAAGCTAGATATAAATGTCACACATCTTAGATGCGTGATGTATTGTCTTTTAGTTACAAGTCTTTTATCACAAATTAAGTGAAAGCATGATTAGTTTTAGAAAGCTATACAAAAATTATGTTACATAATTGAGTTGATTTGGCTTTTGAATTTAAATGGAGATACAAACAAAGTTGCTCATATATTTATAATCTTATAATCAATCATATAGTTTTATAAATTTAGTTTAATTTGGTTGAGATGATTAATACTTTTCTGAATGATAAAAACTCACACACACCTTTTCATTAACTCTTATGTTTTACTATATAGTCTCGAACCCTTAATCTTATAAATGCTCATATTCTACATTCTAAAACATCAAAAGTAAAAGAAACAATGGCATGATGCTCATAAAGGGCATGACTAATACACTGATTGTGGATCTGTTGTAGGGTTTGGACAAGTCGAACGGGTCAAAAATTGAATTTAAAGTCAACAACGAGTATACGTGTCCTTAACATTTAACGTACATCAAATCTAGTAATAAGTGATGTGTGAATAGAACGCTTAACCGTTTAAAGGTAAATATATTTTATATAATGTTATATACACATCAAAATGGAAAGGGGTAAAATTAAAATTTCCCATTTTGATAGATGTGTTGGGATATGAATTATGTGCGCTTAAGTATGTAAAACTTGTAATTCATTAATGTCCTACCAGTCTGGCAACACATGATCATACATTATAAAATGCATTACTTATTTTGATTTAATATGAACATGTGATACAAGTGATAAATGTAAATACTTATATCCTACATTTTTAATGACCAACAATTAATATGTAAATTATAAAAATAAAAAGAAGATTAGATGGACATAAGAAAGACGGTTGATGAACCATAAAATAGTGTTTTTTTTTACTTTTAATTCAAATATAACATTGCTATATTTAAAACAAAACAACACTATATGATAAAACAACAAAAATATGTGATGTTTTTATAGTCAAACAACACACTTTTAAGTAACTACGTTGTTTTACCATTTAACATCACATTTTCATTAACTTTCTTGTTTTACCATAAGCACATATATAACCAGCTAACCATCATAGTAAAAAACAACATATCAAACTAACACAAACAAACCAGCACAAACAAACAAAACATTACATAAAGTAAAACAACACACCGGTAAAACAACACAACAAAACAGCAAACCAACACATCAAACTAGCAACCCAACAAACCAGCAAAACACATTTAAAAAACAGAACAATGATGTGATTGAGTAATGAAAAACCAACACAAAAAATGAAAAAAAAAATGATCACAGCAAAAACAAGAAAAACATAACCTGATGACGTAGGAGAGTGCATCTTCGATGATTAAACAGCTAACCCACAGGAAGATGACATCTCCTACGAACAAACCAACAAAACGACAACATAATAACCAAGGAGCATCTGCACAAGAACCAAGTCCTGAAGAGTCCAGCGAAGAAAATGTTGACTTGGTAAGAGGGACAAAAGGAAGAGAAGCTATATGCAAGGAAAAAAGTCAGTCTCTTACCTGAATAAGGAATGGACAGGAATCTGAAGAAAGGAAATGTCACTGAAGAATTTCCTCTTCTAGAAGAATCACGAGACCAGATAAGAGAATGGGCAATTGGTCAAGGGCATTATAAATACAGGTCCAAGGTTTCATTCAAACACACACCGGGTTCTAGGCTTAAACATATCGCCTAACTTTATCCTCTCTTATTTACTTCTCTTAGTAATCCCCTTACCTCTCCTTATAACCAGTTACTTCTCCTGTAATCTTATGTAATACTCTTTTGCATTCATTCTATAGATTATACCACTTAACCTTGGAACTCTCAAGGATAAGTGAGCCATTATATTAATAAAGCACATTTATCCTTATCGCATAGTCGTTGTAGCAACAAGTGGCGCTCACCATGGGGCACGTTTTGATCTAGTCACTTGGAAAGTGCTCCATTACTGTAAGGCCCCTTTCCCGGGTAACCTCACTTGTTGGATTTACTCATAAACATAGTCATCATTACTGAACTATTAATTAAAAACATTCAAACACAGCGGAAGCATTCATCATTCGAGTATATAAACAGCGGAAGTCTTAATTTTTAAACATAAGATAACATTGTCTTAACATAAATCAAAGTGGGATGTCAGTCATACGCCGGGTAGTCATCACGCCTTCGCACGACCCTTCTTTCTCTTACCTGAAATGTATACTAAAGTCAGCTAACGCTGGTGAGTTCTAGTTTAATGCGTTTAGATATAAACATTCTTTTCTTTACTTCATAAGTAAAGATTATTATAAAGTCATTCATATAAATACGTATTCATAACTTTTGCTTTTCTTTCATCTTTCTTTTCTTTATTAATGTGATTACATATATATATATATGCGTTCACCCTTTTTCTTTTCACTTTTCTTACCATTCTTTCTTTATCTTTCTTACGTGATTACATAGATATGCATTCACCTTTACTTTCTTTACCATTTATTGGTCATACACATAAGGGTGATCAACCCATCTTACGGTACGTATATCACAAAGACATACGCCCTCGAGCTACCGTCGTAGCCCTTTTTCTTAACCGTCCGGCACTAGAAACCGTCCGTCATATCTTTACCGTCCTACCGAAGTAGTCCGTCATATCTTTACCGTCCTACCGAAGTAGTCCGTCATATCTTTACCGTCCTACCGTCGTAGTCCGTCATATTCGCCCGTCTGCCATAAGGCATCCGTTTCCCACTTGAGCTAATTATGCAGCCGCATATTGTTTTAGCGACTTACTCCACCGTAGTGGCCTTTAATTAGTCTAACTTTCTAGACTTCCTTCTCTAGTTGCATAATAGTCAAGTGGTCGTCCGTCTACCGAAGTAGCCGTTATCATCGAAGCGTCCATAACGTTTACTTATACTTGGCAAGCAATATATACATGGATATAAAGCAAGATTTCATTCTTACACGTTATGTCATTCTTTTCATACTTGGCAAGCAATATATACATAGATATAAAGCAAGATTTCGTTCTTACACTTTGTGTCATTCTTTTCATACTTGGCAAGCAATATATACATAGATATAAAGCAAGATTTCGTTCTTACTCTTTGTGTCATTCTTTTCATACTTGGCAAGCAATATATACATAGATATAAAGCAAGATTTCATTCATTTACGTTATACCATTCATTCATTCATTCTTTGTAAACATACGTGTTGTTCTTTGTTCATAATTCATTATTCACTTTCATATGTATCTACACATATACCTTAATATATCACGTATGGTCACATTGACATTCATTTCATTTATTCATTTAGTGTATACATTCCAGCCCCAAAACATTTAAAATCATTTGCACGTAGCATATAGGGGGCACATAGAACTCACCTGATAGGCGGGTCCTGAGATACTATCACTGGCCAGTAGGCGTCTCTAGATGTCACATACAATCTGTATAATCAAGTCATACCAGATAAGACAATGAACCTAAGCGACATTAAACATTTCTATTCTTAGGGTTATATCGAAACTTGGTAGTTTCGATCAGTGGATTATATCGAAACTTTAGTAGTTTCGATAGGTTGCTTATATCGAACTTAGTAGTTTCGAAGTGTTTGCTTATATCGAAACTTAGTAGTTTCGATAACACCAGTCTTATTTCCTGAACTGTAATAATATTAATTATCGTCTTTAGGGTTTTAAAGAATATACCTCATCGAACACGATCCCGAAATGTAACCGAGACCCGACCCGAACTGTCTTTTCAATCGTCATCATTAACTCGCCTCGACTCGCCGATTATTGTTTCTAACCATACTACCATCATCATTATGCTATCATTATTATCTTGAAAGTATCATCACCATCATATGACCATTATTATCGAAACTTCCATCATGGGATCACCACCATCGAAACTACTTATCAAGGAATCATCATCATTATCGAAACTAACATAATCATCACCACCCGAAACTACCATCGTGAACTCTTCTACCCGAAACTACCACTACATGAGATAAACCACTATGCCGAAACTACTGCTGCTGCTAAATCAATACCCGAAACTACCATTTGTCACCCGAAACTACCATCTTGAACATAACCATCGAAACTACTACCTTTATCCTCTCCATCGAAACTACTCATATCATCATCATCATATCATCATCCGAAACTACTATCATCTTCCTCGAGAACTTAACTCATCACCATAGCAGCCACCAATCAATACCCGAAACTACTACAACGACCACCCTTTACTCGAAACTACCTATGAATCACCATCCACCCAAAACTAGCATTACCTGAGATAAACCACCACCACGAGGTCACCGCTGGTCCATCGTCGTTAACACCGTACCACCACTTCACCGTGACGCTCATCACCTCCGTGAGTCTCCTGCGACAAACCACCACTGCCGTCACTGCCAATACCTTTGCTGCTAGTCGCTATGCCACCATGAACCCGTCACGCTGAACCCCATGCTGCTGCCGGAGCTATGGCAGCAGCTCTCATGCTTACCGTCGTCGTCCTTGGTACTTTGAAACGGAGCTGAGCTCTCCATGTAAACGAGCAAGACACGATGGCCAAATGGTCGGATTAGGGTTTTCGAGTGGGATTTGTGCGTGGAGTTCCATTCGGGAAGGAAGAAGAAATGGAAATGAGGATGACGGCCGGAAGAAAACATATGGGTTTTTAGGTTTAAATCACTTTTTCATTTGAACCCCTTTTTACTTTACCGAAATTTCGTTTTGAGCCCTAAACTATGGGGGTGTGTAATTTGGGATGTTACAAGTCTACCCACCTTATAAGAATTTCGTCCTCGAAATTCGGTGTTTCTCGTAACAAAATTTACTCTTTGCATCACATGACTGAGTAACCACTTAGGTTCTTGTAAATTGGCATGTCTCGTGTTATGGTGATCATTCAATGCCATTCCTAGACTGCATGTAATTAGGGCTTTCATGTCCCTATTACCTTTTCTTCTCTGTAACTAACATCTCGAATGTTAGGGTGAATAGTTTAACCCACTTTACTCTTGAGCGTGACTCATGGATGGACTTAACTCGGATCCACCAAGCACTTGCGTGAATCTGACATGTTAAGCAAGTCATGGATTCCTCTCAACACTTGGAAGTGTCTCTTTGGTAGCCTGGGATCTAGTTTAAATCGTCTACTTTGTGCCCTAGACAGTTGTTATCATTCTATTTCTAAGTTGCTTTGGTTATTACGTGTACCTCATAAATTATTCTTGGTGCATTCGCCCATGAAGGGCCATACCATGTCGTTCCCGAATGAATCCTGCTATCTCGTTCCCAAAGGAATCCCATCATCTTGTTTCCGAAGGAACCATATCAGTTTGTTCCCGAAGGAACCTTGTCATTTCGTTCTCGAAGGAACCATTAGAAGCATTACTCTATCATACTTAACTTCCAGAGAAGGTATTCATTCAGACGGAATACTAGATAGGCAATCCTTACATTTATACTCCTGTACACGTAACTCCCTTCTTGCCTTTCTTTAAAACATAATCGTCATGGTTTCACATTTCTCATAATTAGTCTATTATGCACTATCTGTTCTTTGTACCATTGAATAGTCTTAGGGATTGGCATCCCTTATGACCAAAATATACATTTTCTACTTTTCGTGATCATTAAAATTTTCTGTATGTGATTCTTTTAGAATTACGTTCCTAGATTTCATTACAAATAGATGACACGTGCGGTGATACTCGATCATTCCTTTCATTTCTAGTCTCATTGTGTTCCTTATTGGCTTTTCAATTTGAGTAGTCACGTTCTATTGTCTTGTCTTAATCACTGTAGAGTGTTTTCTGACTCTTTAGGCCTTGCTAGTACTCATTTCTTTCTTCACATATTTGTTCGGAACTTGAACTTCACATTTATTCTAAACATTCAAACCCTAGGTTGGATCTGTTTTCATTTGGTTTTGCCTGCACACCCTAATTAGCATCGTGGTTCCAGTCGTTTGTTGTCGTTGATATATCTATTTTCTCATCTGAGTGAATACTCTTAGTAGTTTATCTAGGATTGTATTCTTCATGGAAAAATGTCATTTGTGCATTCTAGTACTCGTATTTTCTTTGAACATATAGTTGTGTGGTTATTTTCTTCACTTTTATGTACACTTGACCGTAGGTCCACGGTCATTCATCGTATCGCGTAAGCATTGACAATTCATGTTCAGAAGCAGTTTCTAAACGTATGTTCATCTAACATATGTAGTACTCACATCTCGTGCTAACTTGTGATCCTTGACAGCTACTTTCTCAATTTGAATCAAACAAGTGTCGAGTTCTTCAAATTCTACTTAATCAGTCTCGTCGTTCGCGGTTTGTCATGCGAAGAAATTTTCTCACTGGGTTTGATAGACTCTCTTATCGTCCTCATACTAATTCTCTTTCGGTGCAATCTTTCCTGTTTCTTTTTCTTTGCTTGACTTATTACTTTGTTACTTGTTGCATCAGGTTCCGAACCAGGTTTCTTCAGATTTCTAAACTTGTTCCTTAGTGTTACTCAACTTCAGCAACTCCATTTAAGCCTCGTTCCTTCTCGTTCCACCTTTGTTATGCCGTTGTTGTCATCATTCGTCTTGCTAATCTGTTGCGATCTTCATTACTTAAGTGACTAATCTCATAGTCCTGCTTGGAGTGATTTAATTGTTTTTGGTGACATGTGTATTAATCCACATGATAAGGTTCATCAGTATGCACGAGCACCTGTAAATTCACAATTACGTGGATCCTGACGTAATCGCCAACTTACCTTACTCGTGAATTCCTGACTCTTCTTATCATGCTTCATAAAGTGAATGTCTTCTATGAACAGTGCCTAGTCCATGTATCCTTCTTCCCTTTCTGAACTCCTAGTTAACAGGAGTCACTCATGACTGTTCGTTACTGGTCTACTTGGACCGTTGATAATCTGTCATCTTTCTTTCGTTTTAGTCTATCGAACTTCTGCTCGTTGTTTGTGATTCATTTCACATGGATCGCACCGTTCTTATCATTCGTGAGTCTTTCGTAGTACTATGCTAACACCTCTTTCACTCTCTGTGACTAATACATACGGCGGATGACAAATCGAGGCACACTTATACAGCAAAAGCTTAATAACAGTAGCTACGTGTTATTAAACATTTACTGTACTTATGTGTTCAAATCGTCTACCATCGTATGTGTTATGTGTAACTATTCACATTAGTAGTGACATTGATATTTAAGGCATGTGCTCTATGTTAAGGCATCTACCCTGAACTACAAGTATTAAACTTGCTACTTACTTACTTGTTTTGGCGTTGGAGTTGGCTACCCGTACTGACATCCGTGCGTTGGTCCCATAATCAGTTTGAGTCCAGACATTTAGGGATGTCTGAATCTCTCAAACTATTGCTCTGATACCAACTTGTAAGGCCCCTTTCCCGGGTAACCTCACTTGTTGGATTTACTCATAAACATAGTCATCATTACTGAACTATTAATTAAAAACATTCAAACACAGCGGAAGCATTCATCATTCGAGTATATAAACAGCGGAAGTCTTAATTTTTAAACATAAGATAACATTGTCTTAACATAAATCAAAGTGGGATGTCAGTCATACGCCGGGTAGTCATCACGCCTTCGCACGACCCTTCTTTCTCTTACCTGAAATGTATACTAAAGTCAGCTAACGCTGGTGAGTTCTAGTTTAATGCGTTTAGATATAAACATTCTTTTCTTTACTTCATAAGTAAAGATTATTATAAAGTCATTCATATAAATACGTATTCATAACTTTTGCTTTTCTTTCATCTTTCTTTTCTTTATTAATGTGATTACATATATATATATATGCGTTCACCCTTTTTCTTTTCACTTTTCTTACCATTCTTTCTTTATCTTTCTTACGTGATTACATAGATATGCATTCACCTTTACTTTCTTTACCATTTATTGGTCATACACATAAGGGTGATCAACCCATCTTACGGTACGTATATCACAAAGACATACGCCCTCGAGCTACCGTCGTAGCCCTTTTTCTTAACCGTCCGGCACTAGAAACCGTCCGTCATATCTTTACCGTCCTACCGAAGTAGTCCGTCATATCTTTACCGTCCTACCGAAGTAGTCCGTCATATCTTTACCGTCCTACCGTCGTAGTCCGTCATATTCGCCCGTCTGCCATAAGGCATCCGTTTCCCACTTGAGCTAATTATGCAGCCGCATATTGTTTTAGCGACTTACTCCACCGTAGTGGCCTTTAATTAGTCTAACTTTCTAGACTTCCTTCTCTAGTTGCATAATAGTCAAGTGGTCGTCCGTCTACCGAAGTAGCCGTTATCATCGAAGCGTCCATAACGTTTACTTATACTTGGCAAGCAATATATACATGGATATAAAGCAAGATTTCATTCTTACACGTTATGTCATTCTTTTCATACTTGGCAAGCAATATATACATAGATATAAAGCAAGATTTCGTTCTTACACTTTGTGTCATTCTTTTCATACTTGGCAAGCAATATATACATAGATATAAAGCAAGATTTCGTTCTTACTCTTTGTGTCATTCTTTTCATACTTGGCAAGCAATATATACATAGATATAAAGCAAGATTTCATTCATTTACGTTATACCATTCATTCATTCATTCTTTGTAAACATACGTGTTGTTCTTTGTTCATAATTCATTATTCACTTTCATATGTATCTACACATATACCTTAATATATCACGTATGGTCACATTGACATTCATTTCATTTATTCATTTAGTGTATACATTCCAGCCCCAAAACATTTAAAATCATTTGCACGTAGCATATAGGGGGCACATAGAACTCACCTGATAGGCGGGTCCTGAGATACTATCACTGGCCAGTAGGCGTCTCTAGATGTCACATACAATCTGTATAATCAAGTCATACCAGATAAGACAATGAACCTAAGCGACATTAAACATTTCTATTCTTAGGGTTATATCGAAACTTGGTAGTTTCGATCAGTGGATTATATCGAAACTTTAGTAGTTTCGATAGGTTGCTTATATCGAACTTAGTAGTTTCGAAGTGTTTGCTTATATCGAAACTTAGTAGTTTCGATAACACCAGTCTTATTTCCTGAACTGTAATAATATTAATTATCGTCTTTAGGGTTTTAAAGAATATACCTCATCGAACACGATCCCGAAATGTAACCGAGACCCGACCCGAACTGTCTTTTCAATCGTCATCATTAACTCGCCTCGACTCGCCGATTATTGTTTCTAACCATACTACCATCATCATTATGCTATCATTATTATCTTGAAAGTATCATCACCATCATATGACCATTATTATCGAAACTTCCATCATGGGATCACCACCATCGAAACTACTTATCAAGGAATCATCATCATTATCGAAACTAACATAATCATCACCACCCGAAACTACCATCGTGAACTCTTCTACCCGAAACTACCACTACATGAGATAAACCACTATGCCGAAACTACTGCTGCTGCTAAATCAATACCCGAAACTACCATTTGTCACCCGAAACTACCATCTTGAACATAACCATCGAAACTACTACCTTTATCCTCTCCATCGAAACTACTCATATCATCATCATCATATCATCATCCGAAACTACTATCATCTTCCTCGAGAACTTAACTCATCACCATAGCAGCCACCAATCAATACCCGAAACTACTACAACGACCACCCTTTACTCGAAACTACCTATGAATCACCATCCACCCAAAACTAGCATTACCTGAGATAAACCACCACCACGAGGTCACCGCTGGTCCATCGTCGTTAACACCGTACCACCACTTCACCGTGACGCTCATCACCTCCGTGAGTCTCCTGCGACAAACCACCACTGCCGTCACTGCCAATACCTTTGCTGCTAGTCGCTATGCCACCATGAACCCGTCACGCTGAACCCCATGCTGCTGCCGGAGCTATGGCAGCAGCTCTCATGCTTACCGTCGTCGTCCTTGGTACTTTGAAACGGAGCTGAGCTCTCCATGTAAACGAGCAAGACACGATGGCCAAATGGTCGGATTAGGGTTTTCGAGTGGGATTTGTGCGTGGAGTTCCATTCGGGAAGGAAGAAGAAATGGAAATGAGGATGACGGCCGGAAGAAAACATATGGGTTTTTAGGTTTAAATCACTTTTTCATTTGAACCCCTTTTTACTTTACCGAAATTTCGTTTTGAGCCCTAAACTATGGGGGTGTGTAATTTGGGATGTTACAATTACCTTCTCGTTGTTTTTGTTGTTTTAGCGAAGGGAAAATGCTTGAAGAGGATCAGTCGGTGTTGGAAGAGCTAACCCGAATGTACTCTCTAGAAGACATGGTGGAAATATCAGACATGATGGAGCTTACACTAGAAGGAGTAAGGGAAAACTTCCCCAAGTTACAGCAGCTGCTAAACGACCACGTCAGGAGATAAAGGATGAAAGGTGTGGCGGTGAGGCTCTCCTACGAAGAAGAAGCAGGTGACGGCTACGATATCACCCTGCTACAACAAATAGGGCAGCAGATACAACAGTTGAAGATCTCCACTCCTAACGCAACCACCCCTGCCCAACAAGGAGCTATCCCACAGTTGGTATCTACACCAGTCATGGGGGTAGTATCGAGAGGTCTAACCTAAATGACTCCGGAGAACACCTTTGTCCCTGCACAGCAAGGGCCGACCCTAACAGGGCCACAACTCCCGATGAGTCAGCTCCTAGCCGCCCAAAATATCCTGTATCTTCCATACACCCCGTATTACCCCTGGCAGAACATGGGGATGGGAGCTACCCCCCTTTACCAAGCTGGGCCATATATCCTTTCCAACCCTACATCACACAGTGCTAGGAGAGGCGTCCAGCAGCCAGGGAACGATAGGGTGATCTTACAGGCTGAAAGCGATGACCTCCTAGACGAACTCCTAAAGCCATACAGACCAACAGACTCGGATAAGTTTACAAGAAGGATCGTTGAGTTCAAGTTTCCCACCAAGACAAAAATGTCATCCAATGTAAAGATGTACGACGGAACTGGGGATCCCGATGACCATCTACAACTTTTCTCCGGGGCCGCCAAGGTAGAGCAATGGTCCATGCCGGTGTGGTACCAGATGTTTGTCCAGACTCTCACAGGGGCAGCCGGGGTCTGGTACAATGACATCCCTGAAGGAAGCATCGACAGTTTCGAATATCTCAGCAAAAGCTTCCTCACCAACTTTATGCAACAGAGAAAATGTGTCAAGGATCCCATTTCCCTCCACTACATTAGACAGAAGGAGGTCGAATCCTTGGAAGAATTCATGGAGAGGTATTAAAGGGAAAGTCTCCGTGTAGGGAACGCCACGGAGAGAATGAGAGTGTCCGGTTTCGTTCATGGCATTCGTACGAAACAGTTGTATGAAGAGATGGGTAAACATCCCCCCCAAAACAATGGAAGAAGCTATGAAAATGGCTGAAGCCTTCCTTAGAGGGAAAGAGGCCCTACAAGCCCGGAAGGGTCGCCTCAAAAGCGACAGAGGGAAGCCCTCTTCGCCCTCAAGATATCGTCCTATATCGACGTATGCAGATAGAATGATAGGCAGCTACTGTCACACCCCCAAATTCATTTACTTAGTGAATAAATAAACAAATTAAGGTCGCAACGATTGGTAACATTACACAACAGCGGAAGTTAAAGTAAAGACTTCTGAATATTGAACACCATTACAAATACTATAATAAACTTGTACATTGTCCTAGAACCATGTATAGGTGAAAGCCATCTTGAAGTTTGACGATCATACTTCTTCGGCTTCTAGGGTTTAATCCAAAAGGCTAACCTATTCCAACCATGCCATGACTATGAATTACCTGAAAAACATACTTAAAAATGTCAACACAAAGGTTGGTGAGTTCACAGGTTTGATTGTTGCAATGTAAAGTGATTTTCCTTGAAAACAATGATATTGTGTACATGGCCATGACACGAAACTGTTTTCCTTGAAAACATTTAAAATATGTACACGGGTTTAATGTAAGGTTGTTTTCCTCGAAAACATGTGATGACTTCATAGTCATAAAACGAGTAGTTTTCCCAATGAAAACATGTGATGACTTCATAGTCATAAAACGAGTAGTTTTCCCAATGAAAACATGTGATGACTTCATAGTCATAAAACGAGTGGTTTTCCCAATGAAAACATGTGATGACTTCATAGTCATAAAACGAGTGGTTTTCCCAATGAAAACATGTGATGACTTCATAGTCATAAAACGAGTGGTTTTCCCAATGAAAACATGTGATGACTTCATAGTCATAAAACGAGTTGTTTTCCTAATGAAAACATGTGATGACTTCATAGTCATAAAAAGAGTGGTTTTCCCAATGAAAACATGTGATGACTTCATAGTCATAAAACGAGTGGTTTTCCCAATGAAAGCATGTGATGACTTCATAGTCATAAAACGAGTGGTTTTTCCAATGAAAACATGTGATGACTTCATAGTCATAAAACGAGTGGTTTTCCCAATGAAAACATGTGATGACTTCATAGTCATAAAACGAGTGGTTTTCCCAATGAAAACATGTGATGACTTCATAGTCATAAAACGAGTAGTTTTCCCAATGAAAACATGTGATGACTTCATAGTCATAAAACGAGTGGTTTTCCCAATGAAAACATGTGATGACTTCATAGTCATAAAACGAGTAGTTTTCCCAATGAAAACATGTGATGACTTCATAGTCATAAAACGAGTAGTTTTCCCAATGAAAACATGTGATGACTTCATAGTCATAAAATAAGTCGTTTTTCCTTAAAACATTGATAATGTGTACATGGCCATAATATGAAACTGTTTTCCTTGAAAACATTGATAAAAACATTTCCACGTAAACGAATGGCAAAACCATTGGTGTATAAGTGATTGGCAGATCCATCTGCACGAAAACGTTTCAATGAATATGATAAACAAAACAAGTAATGTTGATCCATTTATAGACTAGCTAGGAATACAAATAATATGTACATACATGAGGCATAACCAAACCATGACACAGGTGTTTTGCCCCTCGCTCATACCTCACGAGCAATGTTTGAACACTATGCGGTCATTTGGCCAGAGGGACCCATGGTTAGCGCGACTAACCATGACCGGGGGTGTCAATCCCAATAGTACTATCCATAGAATCCCAGGCTATCCTTAGCTAATGGTTATAAAATATGATGGTCAGGGGGTTTTACGAGCTCCAAACGTGTTCACTCATGCAAACATAAAGGTCGGGTCTTGTTTTCTTGTTACCATATGAAAATGTTTATAAGTATGTGTTCCATGTTTTCTAAGATGTATCAAGTAATGATGTTTCGTGTTTTCAAACGTGTTATGGAAGTATGTTTCTCCCCCGATGTTTCTAAAACATTAAAAGTTAAAAGGGGACAGTGAACTCACCTCAAGTCCAGCAAATGCGATCACAAGCTCAACTGACAACAAGTGACCGCAACGATCCTAAACGGTTCCTATTGTTCAAACAAGTGTTGTCAATATCAACAACAATATAACTAGGATCGTGCCCTAACATTACGGTTTCAAATCTAAACCCAACCCATGTTGAGGACATCTAAGTTGTAGAAACCAAATTCTTTATTTTTAACGAAAATTGGGCAGAGTCCCGTTTGTTTTTTGCTAAACCCGACAATATCCAATTGTCCAATCACAACATCAACTTACACCAATAATCCAATAAACCGCACTTTAGATCCTAATACTAAAGTCATACTTCAATTCGACAATTATTTGATAAATATATAAAAACTATATAATTATAATACAATTTAACGTGCCCGAAAAACGTTCTCAAAGGACGTCCCCGACAAAATTTATAGGTCCCGTGCTACTACCTGACAATAGATATATAAGTGTTTCGGGTCATACCTTAGCCTACAAGCCGTTCTAAGCGGTTTTGTACGAAAAGCTGAGCACGACGCGAGAAGAAACTTGTTTCGCTCATAACTTGATCATACGAACTCCGATTGAGGTGATTCAAGTGGCCATGAACTCGTCTCGCCAAGCCCCACCAGCGCCGCCGGTCTTCGCCGCCGGCCGCCGCCGCCGCCGTTGCCGGAAAACCGGACAGTAACCGGATTTGGTGGTTTTGGCCGGAAAGCTTCACTTTTTCGACCCAAACTTCTTCTTATGCGTAGATCGGACTTTTAGGAACCCTTTTCTAGCAAAAGCCCCATTTGTCGAGGTCGCCGGAAAAGTGTTTTTGGCCGGAATCTCCACCACCGTCGCGAATCAGAGGGAACCGTCACCACCTTTGGAATCAGGGTGACGAGACCTAGTGGGCTAGGTGGTTCACTCGCCGCCACTCGCCGGCACCGCCGACGCCGACGCCGTGCTCCGCCGTCTGCCGCCGCAGGTCTGCCGGAGTCCGGCCACTGCTCTCACTCTCCCCCATTTTCACCTTTTGTGTGTGTTAGATTTGTTTGGATAAATGAAGAGAATGAGGGGTGTTCTAGTACTTATAGGCGGGGTTTTAATGAGTTTAATTCGTGTAACGAACCCGTCTCCGTCATGTTCTTGCGTTAATCGATTGCTCAATCTTTATTTTAAAATTCTTAGAGCTTTAAAACGTCATTAATAATATTATCCACGTATTTTAAGCCGTGAGATTTAAGTTTCGGTTGATGAACGAACATGTACGCGTTGGTACCACGTTTTCACGCATTCGTTCTTTTTAAACGTTTTCGCTCCGAGTTTGTAGAATATTTTTTTACCAATGATATTAAAATATTATTTGTTATATTTGTCGTATCGCATACGTATCGGTAACAATCGTACTGTTATTGTCAGTTTTATGAGCATCTAACGCGAATTAGCATCCGTTTATACGTACTACGCGTGTATTTATCTGTATAGTCTTTCATCTGAATATTAATACTTGATGTAAAATAATTCATTATCTTTCATAATCGTTCTGACGAATATCTGTTAGTGACTGATGTCTAACACGTTAAACGTTTAAAATACCGAATCGCGTACGTGCATCCATTCTTTCTTAAATTCTCATAACTGCGTAACAAGTCACTAGACTAAGCCGTGTGACTAATATGATATTCGGATTGTGTAAATTGAAACCTCTAACGTGTTTGGGTTCTTATTGGGCCTCATTGGGCCTAGTTGGGCATAGTCCAACAACTAGGTTTTAGATGCAGTAATTTTTGTAGGTGTCACATTCTACCGATCCGAAAATCGCCGAAGGTACAAGAATGCTCCCTACTCTCGCCCCAAAAGAAGGAAAGAACTCCAGAAGGATCACGGGGGGTCCAATTCAATGAGCTGACAAAAACACCAAGAGAGATCTTAGCCACTGAGGAGGCCCCCTTCGCTTTCCAGCCGCTAAGGCCCATGGCCAGGCTGGGAAAAGACCAGTCCAAGTACTGTGAGTTCCATGGCGACAAGGGACCTCACAAATGACTGTTTCCATTTAAAGAAGCAAATCGAGGATGCTGTAAGATCGGGAGAGCAGGCTCATCTTCTTAAAAATATCCGGGATAAAAGGAAACAGGGAAAGAGAAAGAGGACAAGCCGGTCAGAGAAAAAACAATATACATGATCGATAGCTCGAAGTCACGTGTTCGAGAAAGAACGAGAAATCAATGGGCTCGGCAAGGGATCAACTTTCCGCCTCTCCGGAGGAGGGAATATTCTTCCTCTCCCATGATCATAAGGGCACAAGTCGAATAACAGGAGATAAGGCGAGTCTACATCGACGGGGGCAGTGCCTCAGAGATCATTTACGAGCATTGTTTTCTACGGATGGGGGAAGAGGTGAAGAAAAGACTTAAGGGCTCGGATACCCCCTGGTTAGCTTCTTCGGAGAAAAAATCTTACCTGTAGGAGAAGTGGATCTAAAGGTAACATTAGGCAGGGGACAGGGAGCCAGGACCGAGGTACTAACGTTCCTGGTGGTAAGGTCCCCCTCCGCCTACAATATTCTGATTGGACGATCAGGCATCAGTGCCTTCGGGGCAGTAGTGTCCACCGCTCATTCCGTAATGAAGTTTCCCACCTCAGGAGGGGTCACGACGATAACATCAAAAGCGTACACAGACGACCTAGTAGCAGATGAACAATCCCCCCCCCCCCCCCGAGGCAGGTGATGAAGACCGTCCCCGTCAAAGCAAGGATCAGACAAAAGAGGGCATCATCGAAGTCAACAAAAGAAAGGCGAAGTTCAAACGAAGGACCAATGACATTCCACCACTTCCTTCTCAGGCTAACAAAGAGGCTTCTCCCCACAAACGCCATTTGTCCGGAAAACTCATTTGGAGCAGGAGCGAATCAAGAAAACTCCAACTAATATGGTCAAAGGCTTTCTTAAAATCTATCTTGAATAAAAAACCCTTCCCTTTTTTTTTTTCTTTAACCACGATAAAATGAAAATTTCTTATCATGTAAATATGTTTGTTTACTGTTTGATCAATCAGTTAAATGATTTGACATTTTTAACAGAGCAAAACATGAACGTTGCCCTTTTGAGGTTTTATGTCCCCCTTTGCATTCATGGCCATGTGAGCCTCTGCGTTTCTTTCCTTTGGATTAACATTAATAATAATTTTAAAGTTACTTTTTAATTATATAAATATTCGGCTGCCTATAATCAATCATAAGTTGGTTAAAAAGGTTTCACTCCTAGTAAACTTCGATTTTCGTCTATATGGTTTGGTTACTTTTGTCATTTTCATTTGAAATATTTATTTTTCTCTAATGTATCCTCATGTTTTTCAAAACTTGTCATTTTCATCTAATTGGTTAAACTCATCCATTTTTAACGTTAATTGTGGGGTTTTTTTGTCTTTTTATATATTTGTTTATTTTATTCATTTTTAAACAAATATATAAAAAGATAAAAATACCCCTAATTTAACGTTAAAAAATGGATGAGGTTAACTAATTAGATGAAAATGACAAGTTTTGAAAAACACGAGTATACGAGAAAAATAATTTTTTTGGATGAAAGTGACAAAAGTGACCAAACCATATGGACGAAAATGAGAGTTTACTCTTTACGAAATTTAAAAACCATCTTTTATGCTTAGCAATTTTTTTTTTAAATCATAAATTTATCATTTCTAAACATATATTATTAATAATAACAATTTTTTAACGATTTTTATGATTATAGAGATGTAAAGATTTTAAAAATGGCCCGATTTATTGTTTTTTTATCTTGTTTTCAAATAAAAGTGATAGTAAAAGATAATGCACAACAATTAACATTTATCTTTATAATTTAACTAAAAACAATCATCCTATAAAAAAAATTGTTCATTTTTTAAAAACCTCTCACATCTCATTCTTTATCCTTATAATTTTAAAGAAATGATTAAGAAATTAGTATATTTAAGATTATAGTGTTCATATTCTTATAATTTTAAGGATAAAGATAAGGTTTAAAGAACCTGATGTAACACACTTTTAACTTAAATCTTATTTTCTTTCCTTATAATTTAAGGATATGATGTATATACCAATACTGATGTGAATGCTTTAAGTCATAGTTTGACAACCAAAACAACTTAGATTCAATTATTCATATACTAGGTTAGAACCTCGTGTTTTACACGGGTTAAATAAAAGAAATATTAAATAGTTAGTAATAAAAATTTAAGAATTATAAAGAAAATATTAAATAGTAACCAAATAGATCGAGAGTAATTACCTTGATGTTTGTTTGTGTATTTCATGATTATATAAAAAAATAAGTACAAAGCATGTAAAATGTTATGATTTTGAGGGTAATTTATCCGATAATGAAAATAAAGTAGATACGTGAAGTTTGTTCATGTATTTCATGATTATATAAAAAAAATGCAATGTTATATACTTAGTAATAAAAATTTATATATTACATATTTATGATGTATTAATTATTACATAGTTTTTTAATGCAAATTCTAGAAACGTTATATAGTTATTTTTTTTAAATTTTTATAAAAATAATGAAAGAAATGTTTTATAGGAGAGTGAAGAGAGAAACAAAAACTTATAAAAAAATTAAAAAAATTGTATAATTAATAGAAGAGAGAGACGGGAAAAAAGACTGAGGATACACATGGGAGTGACAATTGTCCCATAAAAATCTTTATTTATTATATAGTATAGATTTGATAATCATCTTATTTTTACTAGCAAGCTTTGTTGAAAATGCCAAAATAGTTTTCCATGAATATTGAGGTCTTAAAGAAATCAAAATACACATTATTATAATATAGGGGTGTCCGCACGATGGGGCGGGTAACACAACACACTAACACAGACACTTGTAAAATGTTTGAACGATTAATTGGTGAAATATCATATAGATTTGAATGTTTAATAAAAATTTATAAAATAAAGTAATATGAAATCATATAAAATAAAAACAATTTTAAAATTTAGTTAAACAAAAAATTGATTGTTTACATAATTAGATTTCAGTTACTTTTTTTTTGTATCTAATTGCATAATTCATAAAAATAATTTTGTTTTCTTAAACTCTTAAAAATTAGTGTAAAAAGATAACCTCAAATGTATTATAATATAGTATAGATTAAATAAAGTAAAAAAAAAGTTATTTAAAATCGACACAAACTTAAAGTATAGAGTATATTATGCCTTTAATTTAAAAAGTATTGACAATGATATACAAAATAAAATATTCTAACGTACTTTTTTAAAAGGGGATAAAAAAAAGGACATTCGAATATGCTGTTTGACGGGAGGGTGTTTTATGTCATTTCATGTAATTGTGAGAGCTGCCCGCCACGTAATTCGGGTGGTTCTTGGGTCCCGCAATGAATCGTATTTTAAAATCCCCACCCGCATGTTCAACCGAATCATCCGGTTCACAAGTGGGGTGTATTAGAGTATATCCAAAAGTCTTCGTAAATTATTGAAACTAGTTTTTACCCACGCGCTTCGTGACGGGAGCATAGTCGTTATTTGTTTGACTCGTTTGCGTGTATAAAACTTACATCGAATCGCAGACTCGTTATGACGTACGATACAAAAAAAGACACTCGAATTTGAATACAACTTCGTCTTCAATAAAATTTTAACCAGAACGTTGAATTTTTTTTTAAGCAACCGGCGATTACGTTATTTAAAAAAACGTAACGAACGAAAGTTATCATAGAAAACGGTGTCGGGCCAATCGTTAATAAAATTTAAACGAAAACGTAGGCACAACGGTAAAAATAATGTTAATAGAATAATGTTAATAGAAAGGAAATATAAAACTAAATAAAAAAGAAGGGAAAAAACAAATTAAAAAAAATACCGGTTCGGGTCGTCGAAAACCACAAGGCGAATACCGGTTCGGGTCGTCGAAAACCATAAGGCGAATACGGATACGGGTTCCGATAATACCAATACCGACAATGATGCTCTTTGCACATAATAGGTTCGGCTCGTCACGGTAGCACAACGGTAACGACACTCGCTAGAGGCAGCGATAAAAAAACTCGATCTTGAATACAACTCTGTTTTTTAAAAAAATTATATCAGAAGTTTTGTGACAAATCTAAAATAAAACTTTTTTGTCAAAAAAAAAACTTTTTTGTCAAAAAAAATAAAAGGTTAAAACTTTGTGCCATATCTATAAAAAAAACTTTTTGGGTAAAAAGAAAAAAAAATAAAAAGTTACTATTGAATCCCATAGATATCAATGGCATTGTGGCAAATTTATAAATAAACAAAAGTTTGTGTCAAAAAGAAAAAAGAGAGAATCTATCCTATTCAATGCACGGCGAACTGCCTGGCACTATTCGTAGTTTTTTCCCCCGCGTTATGCGGCGGGAGTTTTGGTAGCTATCGGTTCGGCTCGTCCACGCTGATAAAACTTACGTCAAAACACAGACTCGATATATCGTACGATACAAAAAAAAACTCGGATCGCTCACAAAAAAAACTAAACAAAGTCTTGCATACCGTTTAAGAAAAAGTTAACGAAAGTTTACTAAAAAAATAAACTCATTGAACTTTTGTTACAATTTTATAAAAAAATCAAAGTTTTGATCGTATATTTCATTAGAGTTCTATGATTCAGAGTATCCTTTCTTGTATAAATGTATCGTCATGCTATTAAGTATTTTGATTTAAGTTCTTTTCTTTTTAAGAGGTGGAATAGAATAACCCGGTTGAACGGGTCGTCGAAAAGTATAAGGTGAATACCGATACGGGTTCCGATAATACCAATACCGACAATGATGCTCTTCGCCCATGATAGGTTCGGCTCGTCACGGTATCACAACAGTAACGGCACTCGCTATTGGCAACAATAAAAAACTCGATCTTAAATACAACTCTGTTTTAAAAATAATTATATCGGAACGTTGACAAAAAAAACTACAAACAGCGACGTACCCCGTATTTTAAAAAAGTTAACGAACAAAAGTTATTAAAGTAAAACGAAAAGAATAGAAAATGAAACGGGCTAAAAACGTATATTACATATACAATAAGGGTTAAAAATAAAAAAAGTAAAAAAAAAACTAAACGGGCGAATCGGAAAGTGTCAGGCGCCTGGCACTATTCGTAGTTTTTTCCCCGCGCTACGCGCCAGTAGTTTGATAGTTATCGATTCGGCTCGTTATTAACATATAATTCGCCTTGCGATTGTATAGGATAGATTCTCTCTTTTTCTTTTTGACACAAACTTTTGTTTAGCTATAAATTTGCCACAATGCTATTGATATCTATGGGATTTAATAGTAACTTTTTAATTTTTTTGCTTTTTACCCTAAAAGTTTTTTTTATAGACATGGCACAAAGTTTTAACCTTTTATTTTTTTTTTGACAAAAAAGTTTTTTTTTTTAGATTTGCCACAAAACTTCAATAGAGTAAAATTTAGTTTTTTTTCCCTCAAGTTTGATTTTTTATAAAATTGTAACAAAAGTTCAATTGGTTTATTTTTTTTAGTAAACTTTTGTTAACTTTTTCTTAAACGGTATGCACGACTTTGTTTAGTTTTTTTTTGTGAGCGATCCGAGTTTTTTTTTTGTATCGTACGCTATAGCGAGTCTGTGTTTCGACGTAAGTTTTATCACCTGCTCACAAAAAAAAACTAAACAAAGTCATGCATACCGTTTAAGAAAAAGTTAACGAAAGTTTACTAAAAAAATAAACCAATTGAACTTTTGTTACAATTTTATAAAAAATCAAACTTGAGGGCAAAAAACTAACGTTTACTCTATTGAAGTTTTGTAGTAAATCTAAAAAAAAAATTGTAAAAAAAAAAACAAAAGGTTAAAACTTTGTGCCAGATCTATAAAAAAAAACTTTTGGGGTAAAAAGAAAAAAAAATTAAAAAGTTATTATTGAATCCCATAGATATCAATAGCATTGTGGCAAATTTATAACTAAACAAAAGTTTGTGTCAAAAAGAAAAAGAGAGAATCTATCCTATTCAATCGCACGATGAATTATATGTTAATAATGAAATAGTCCCACTTGTCCCACTGATATTGAAACGTATAAATATGCATTTGGTTATTTAATTTTATTTGTTACAAAATGTTAGCTTTGTGAGGAGGAAGACAAGTGACTCGATTATGTCGTGCGGGTAAGTATTTTAGAGAATTTAAGAAAAATAAGAATAACGATGATAAATTAAAGTAAATGCTAGAATGTAGAGAGAAGTGAATATGCTTGACCTCCCATTTGAGCCTGAAGAAACACAAACCGAAATGGATCTTTTGGGTATGAGTTTCCACCTGCAAAACCGTCTTTAGCTGAGGGAGAGAGTGGAACGATCACCGCTGCAAAACAGTAAACGGCGTTAGCCTCGCCACATGGTGGGTTGTCACCTGTGACCACCCTCAAGCGTGAGGATAAGTATTTGTTCGTCGGAGATCAAACGTCGAGAAAGACTTTTTTAGGGTTTTCGAGCATACATGTTTGTGTGATGTCACCTGGTATTTATGCTAGGTTTCATCATGTCACTGTCGAGAGTGAGGTGGGCTCCATTGGTGGTAACCGAATTGTTGTTGACATCTCGTCTTCTATTGATGGTCACATTGCAATGTTTTTTTTAGGTGTGCCACCTCAGCACTGGGCTTGTTACGATTTCCCTTTCTTGCCCCTTTTTGGTTTGGCATCCGACACATTTATCGGGTTTGGTACCATATCTCTTCAGAGTCCCTTGTTTTAATAGTATAGAGCATTAATGACGAGCACGTACAAATACAGACGTCATTCTGACTTGGTAAGATTTTTCATGTGATCATTAAGCCAGTATTAGTGTTGGTTTGTATGCTATTAGATTCAGTTAATTATAGTTATTAAGCCTATTAACATGTTTGACCTGTGAAGGACATTCATGTAGTTTAGTCACACCATTAATAAAGATAATTTAAAAATAGAGAGATAAAAGTAATGACGACAAATGAGAGTAAATGCTAGAAATTAGAGAGAACTGAATATGCTTAACTTCCCAATTACAGAGGTCGTTCTGACTTGGTCAAATATGTCATATGATCATTAAGCAACATTTTGTAATATTACAAAATTTAAGTTGGTTAATCTAACATTTTATAAAAACTTTGAATTTTATAGGAGTTGGTTAATTTTATAAATTTATTGATTCTTATGAAAATAACTTGACTTTTTTTCAATAAAAACTAAGTAACTCTTCTTTATTGGTTGTAATTATCTAAATGTCTTGTATTAAACATCTTCACACCTTGTGTATTGTATGTTTAAGGATACTTACATGATTGTCGTTTGTTGCATAACCGTCTTTCTATGTCTTGACCATTGATCTTGCATCGTATCATGTTTGTCTTCATATGTTTCAGCAACCATCAATTTTATACAAATTGTCGTATTATAATATCCGTTTATATATATACATACATACATAGGGGCATGTTCTTTTGAGAACCAACCATATGTTAATGCGGTTCTCACGGTTCTTAACATATTGTTTGAAATTATCAAACAAGTATATAAATTAGCACACCACTAGAATCTTTTAAAACTACTATCTTCTCATTTTGTTTAAATCTTTATACTTATAAAACTAAAAACTTAGAACGTGTTTGTTTTAAGAGTTTTTAAAATACGAACATAAAATGATAGATTTAGGCATATTTAAGTGGGTCTTATGGTATATACCCTAATTCTTTCTACTTAATTATACTAAATTATTAATAAGATCTCAAATCTTAATCCGTCTACGGATTTAAAACAAACAATTTTGTTAATTACTCGTATTTTTTATCTCTTACTTTTTTTGTTTTCTTTTAAATTTATATTTATTTTCAAACTTTTAACCTGTTTAGTTTTCTAATAATGTACACTTTTAACTCGTTTAATTTCTAATAATTTCGTTTTTCTATAATAACGTTCGTTCGTTAACTTTCTTAAAAAACAGAATGCACAGCTTTGTTTAGTTTTTTTTGTCAACGTTCCGGTATAAATTTTATTGAAAACGAAGTTGTATTCACAATCGAGTATTTTTTTGGGTATCGTAGGTTATACCAAGTCTACGTTTCGACGTAAGTTTTATCCTTGTAAACGAGACGAACTGATAACGAGCAAACTCCCCCCACATAACGCGGATGAAAAAACCAGTTTTCAGTAAGTTCGAATGTACTTTTTACAAATAGTTACGTGTTACTTAAACATAGAAAATAAGATAGTAAATGATTAATAAACAAACACATATGATACTTGATGTTACTACAAAATCTAACGAATAAGGTGATTCTTTATATTAATGTTCAAATCTAATCCCGTGTAACTAAATATACTAATATTATTATATTGTGTTGTAACCATTGAACACTTGTCGTTTTCTTATGTGTTGAATGTTGCGCCATCTTCTGTTTATTGTCATGTTTCTCTGTTTTTTTTGTTTTGCCATATTGTCATTATAATGACAAAGTGATCAACCATTTTGTAATGAGCATGTTGGTTCGAACTCTTTAGTATTATGCAAAGAGGTTAAAACCGTGTTTTACATTCTCAAGGTTCTTTAACCTATTGATGGGAAAGTTTTATTTCCCTTGTTTTGGAGCCATCCTTTAAGAATTTCCCTTTTTTCATATTTTTGTATACGTATGTTTGATTTGGCCATATTTCCACAAAAGAAAGTGCAGTTCTCATTACTTGAATGGACTCGTGGGTCACCAAAAATGTCATTACAGACCATTACACTTTCTAGCTGTTAGACATCCTAAAAAGAGAAAACAAAAGGATTGACTAATCTTGACATCGAATGTCTCAAAAGTGGGGAGGTAATCCTCAACCCTTTCCTTCTCCTTAACATAGAACTTGCAAAGGTTCGTGGCGACCAGTGTCACGGGACTGGTTTCCCTTCCATTGTTCTTAACTTGTAGGAGCCTTTCGTATGCACTTCATTGACCTTGTAGGGACCCTCCTATTTTAGCCCCTTCCTCCATGTGTCTTCTTTGTGGCTTTCATCTTTTTTTCATGAGGACTAAGTCCCATGGTTTGAAAGTTCGTGCCCTAACCCTTTGGTTGTAATATTTTTCCACACTGGCCTTATAAATTTGCTCCCTCGCCCTAGAATCTTCCCTTCGTTCTTTCAACAGGTTTAGGTTCATCAGAACCTCTCTATCATTGTTGTCTTCCCTCGTTTCTTTGCTTATTCGGGAAGGGATACCAATCTCGGTGGGGATAACCGCCTCCGAGCCATAGGTGAGGCTGAAAAGGGGTCTTTCCATGGCTAGTCTTTTCCATCGTTCGAATTGCCTATTAAACACTCGACAGTTCCTCAAATCAATCTTTCCATATCTTCCTAGCCTCACTTTTAATCCTTCTATTACGCTTATGTTCATTCGTTCCACTTGCTCATTGGCTTGTGGGTGTGCAACGGATGTGAAACATTGCTTGACATGTAGGTCCTCGCACCATTCTTTAAAAGGATTCTCGGCAAACTATCGCCCGTTGTCTGTTACCATTCTTTTAAAGAATAAATAAGTATTATTTAATTGAATAGAGATAGTATTGGGTATAAATATTAGAATGATTTTATCAATTGAAAGATTCAGACGAAAAATGAATATTTTAGTGTTGGCGATACTAGTAGTGTCGCTTGAGTTTGTTCAAGCGACTCTAGCTAGTGTCGTCAACCTGCATGGCTTCACTAGTGACGACACCACGTGATTCTTCATCAGAGGCGGCTGACTTGAAGAACAAGGCTCAGGGACTATAAATAGGGCTTCAGGTCTCATTTGTAATTATTAGTTTTTCTGTGAGCCACCACCCCTGGGAAGCTCACCCGGGTTGGATAAAAGTTAAGTTATTTTGTTGTCCAAAATCAATGAAATTAGTAGCTTTATGTTTCTATGGTGCTTATTCTATCCATATTTGATTGTTTGATTGTTTGTTTGGCTCGCAAGAACCCGTCTCTACTCATTTCTATCAAAACAGGGTTGGAATCAAGATCAGGGGGTGTATCAGATAGACCGCCATCATAGACGTGGAGAATGGAATGTGGGAAGTTTTTGAAAGGTGAACAAAATTTAGAGAAAAAGATGTTTTTTAGTTAAATTACAGGGATAGAGATAAATAAGCCATTGCCGATGCTCCGAGTTATACTTTTATTAGTTCTTGAAGTTATCAATTTGCAAATAAATGTTATAGGTAGTCATCAATGACTCCGACATCAAGTTTGGCATGTTGTCCATGGCCTTGTGGTCTAATGGAATTGGTGATTACTCCTTATAAAAGTGTTGTGAGTTTAAATCCTATAAGTATAGGTTTAAGTGATATTTATGAGTAAAAAATTGCATTAAAAAATTTCAAGTTTGGCACACGTTTTTGTTGAAAATATGGATATAAAGGATGTCATGGTAGATTCGTAATATAAGCATCAATTATTCAACAAATTGAGATCCAAACACTTGGATCGAAATCTAGATCAACGTACGTCAATTTGTAAAAACAAAAACGAAACAAAAGAAAAAAAAAAGGGACTAGGGAGACCGGTAGAAAACAAATTTGGTAACAGTTGCAATTCTGATAAAGGTCAAGGCCTAAACCATCAAACAAGTTGGATTTTGTTTTGATTTCTCTCACAAAATCGATCACTAACACGAACCAATGTCATAGTTTTAAATCGAAAACAAAATGGATTGTAAATTCACGACTTTAATGTGAAATTAAGATATAAACATGAAAAAGAATAAAAACCCTAGCTACATAACAAAGAAAAAGAAAGGGGAGGAGAGGAGAGGATAACCTTTGTAGACGGTAAGGGTGGAGGCATGATTTCCTTGATAACTATGATGGTGGTTGACTTGGTGAAGGACGGTATAGAATGTGTTGTGCGTAGTTACACACATCTATACTATATAATAAATAAAGGTTTTTTCATGTTACTTGTCGTCTTTATATTCATTCTCATCATTTTTTTTCCGCCTCTCTCTCTTGTTAAATACAGCTCTATCTTTTAATAATAATATATTTTTAAAGAAAATATTAATTATACTAATAAAACACATTTATTTTAAATTATCTATTATTATAAGAAACTTTGAAATTTAATTATGTAACTTTTATTTTCAATCAAATAGTAAATGAAAGTCAAATTATATTAATTAGTAATTAACATATTTTCGAAACCCAATTATAAATTAATTTGACATATTTTAAATTTTGTTTTCTATCCTTAGTATTTTCACCCCGTATGTAGACACTGGGTTCTAAGCTAGTATACAATATAATATTGATAATTGATTGGTTATGTATAAATAACCTCGTCAAATAAATAACTTTCTCTAGTCACAACTTGAGAAAAAAAGTCTAAAAATATCGTCGATAAATAAATAACCTCATTAAACAATTTTTTTCCCTCATAATTCCAACTATATTCATTTATTGAGATTCTAATAAATATAAACACATGCACATACATATAGAGTTTTCAATTCGATTAATGCATTCTCACTAAAATAAGAACAAATAATAAATAAATATTTCAATAAGTATCGTAAATTAATACCCATTTATATCCACCGGTATCAGGTATACCTGATATTTAAAAATTACTTGTTGCGATGTCCGTTACCCAAAACCCGATATTAAATTCACTCAAAAGTTGAATTGAAATATCAAGCATTCAAGTACACTTTAATAATTTTATAATTTTAGTAATTTCAACTTTGTAACAATACTATTTGTTGTAATTTTCAATTCATATAATATATTAATATATTCGATACATGGTTTCGGGAAATCAAGCAAATATCACCTAATTTCACAGTGATCCCAATCCACGAAAACATTTAAAAATAATCTCATAACCGGTTTTGATTTTCTTGTCGGGTTTAGGTAGTTTTGTCATCCTTAGTTTTGGTTTATGATTTTAAGAATGGACGATTATAAATGAATATCATACATCTATATCTAATAAATAACTGTTTGAGTCATGTGTCACAATTTTGTTAGTGCACGATTTTTTCTCTCTCTTATTTTTTCTTCATTACTAACTATTTAATATTTAATTTCTAAAATTTTATTACTATTTAATATTTGCTTTATAATTCATAAATTTTTATTACTAACTATTTAATATATCTTTACTCAACTCATGTAAAATATGAGTTTGTAAAATATGAGTATGCAACTTAGTTATGTACATTTTAACACTAGTTTATTAAAAACGATAGTGTTCAGTGTTCTATCATGTTTTCTCTTTCCTTACTTTTACAAATCAAACGCTGCCTTATTTTAACGTAAGCATAATTAATGATGGACTCATATAGATGCCGAGTGTAACACTTGTATCATGTCAAAATATTACACGTTATATAAAATTCGACCCATGTAATGTGAAAAATAATCTTATATACTATCAATTCTACTTGCTATATAAATGTTAAGGTGTCACCACAGGGGTGTGTGTATATATAAATATATAAAATAAATAAGTAAATAGTTACGTCACGTGCTATAATTCTATAAGCCTAAATAATCACTTCAGCAATTTTAATATCAATCACATTATACCGCTATGACCTTACACTGGTGTAGAAAAATAGACTCTAAGACTATGGGGAGTACCCTCGTGAAACTTGGCGTGGAGGTGAGGTGGCACCGTGGTCGGCGTGGTCCACGAGCGTGGAGGGGTGGCGTGCAAATCTCCACGGCGTGAAGAAGCCCCAAATGTGACCATTTGGTCTTTGTAGCCGTTAATGGTTAAATTGGGTTTTTTAATATTTTTTTTCAAATTTAATCATCTACATATATAACCATTTTACAAACCAATAATTTTATAAAACCAAACTACAATTCTCTCCAAACCATCAATTTTTTAGTAAACATATGGACCCGAACAATCCCAACCAACCGAACACCAATCCGTTTTGGATGTCTTCGCCGCCTCCTGGTCAATACTTAGGAGGCAATGATTTATTAGTTTTTATGTTAGTTTTTAAAAAAATTTTAAATATAATGTTTTTAGTTTTTTAAATGTAATGTTTATTAGTTTTTATGTTATTTTTTTTTTATTTAAATTATTATATAAAACTAATTAAATTAGAAAAAGAAAATAATGTGACGGTTTAGAGATGTGAAACTATTTCTGTCAAATATGAATAGTGTGAAAAACTATGGAATCTGATGTGATACTCTCACATCGAGGGTGTGGAGGTGTGGAAAAATATGGGTATTCCGCCTAAAACGCCATCACTTTAAACCATGTTTGACTAGCCTCTTACCACACGACACGTGTCACGTGCCTTCTTCTATAAAACCACATTCCTGCAACTATTTATTTATAACCGCCATACACCATCCCGTTCACCTCTCTCAGAAACTTCCATCTCACTCTTTGCCATGAAAGTGGACCAAGACCTCAACCAACAGGAACGTGACATCTGTCGAACCATCGAAGTTGTTCCATCCGCCGT
This sequence comes from Smallanthus sonchifolius, assembly GCA_023525975.1. Taxonomy (NCBI): domain Eukaryota; kingdom Viridiplantae; phylum Streptophyta; class Magnoliopsida; order Asterales; family Asteraceae; genus Smallanthus; species Smallanthus sonchifolius. The sequence goes on along the minus strand of CM042024.1, from coordinate 2,651,134 downwards.
AACCAAGCAATCTACCATGGCGGCCGATAACTTCGATTCCAACGGCGAGGAGCTCTACACGCCTCCGCTCAATTTCTCCATGGTCGATAATGGCATATTCCGTTCCGGCTTCCCGGATACCGCCAATTTCTCCTTTCTCAAAACCCTAGGCCTGCGTTCTATTGTGTATGTCACTCTCTGTGTCTAATTCTCCAATTATCTATCAGTTTTGTTCAATTTGTGTTTGGAACTGATAACTAGGGTTTGAAATCGGTTGCTAGATTGATGATTAGTCCTTACGCAGCTGCCGATCAACTTGTGTGTTTGTTTTAAGCCGGAATCTGACAGTTTTTTTTGGTGTTTTGTGTCAATTTCTAGATATTTGTGCCCTGAACCATATCCGGAGCATAATATGGAGTTTTTGAAGGATAATCGAATTCATTTGTTTCAATTTGGAATTGAAGGAACTAAGGTACAAATTAGTCTTGCAATTGCAGTATTCCTAACTTTTATAGTTGATCATATTTGAAATTTACTTTGATTATGTATTCTTTGCACTCTGAATTTGTTGTGTTTCTACATAAAAAAGGCCCTGTGCATTTGCGCAGGGTTCGGGAAGGGGCCGGATCGCTTTGCGATCTAATGTACGCAACCTTACCCTACGCTTTGTGCAGGAGGCTGTTACCACGGCTCGAACCTCATGTCCTCAAGGTCACAGAGTAGCAACCTTATCAGTTGCTCAAAGGCCCGTCCTATGTTGTGTTTCTACATATTAGAACAAATTGATGCAACATTTACTATGATCATATGTTCATACTTCAGTTTTGTAGGGGCATAATTTTTCATCCTCTGGTTGATTAACTAATTATGCCCTTTGGAATTGAGATACAGTTGCTCAACAGTTATGCAGTTTGGTACTTGAAATTAGATTCCCAAAGTAGTTTGTGCTTATCTTTGGCTTGATGATATGGTTTAAGTTTCAATGCATCTATTGTCTCCATCTTTGGCATATATGTGATAGCTTTAATGGCAATATCTATGCAGGAACCTTTTGTGAATATACCCGAAGACACAATTCGTGAAGCGTTGAAAGTTGTTCTTGGTATGCAATCTATGCCATAATATTAATCACTCTAAATTGAATTTAAAAGGTATTCCATTTGGGGTTTATCTTATTATACCTTGCTGTTTACCAGATGTAAGAAATCATCCATTGTTGATTCATTGCAAACGAGGCAAGGTATGATGATCATATGAGGCATGCTGTGATATTATTGTCATCTGCATCTATATTTCCAAATTTGTTATTGATCTTACTTTTATTTCTTGTTCCAGCACCGAACGGGTTGTCTCGTTGGATGTTTGAGAAAGATACAAAGATGGTGTTTAACATCAATCTTTGATGAATACCAAAGATTTGCTGCTGCAAAAGCTAGACTTTCAGATCAAAGGTTTATGGAGCTTTTTGATGCATCTGGATTCAAAGATATACCGCCATCTCCATGTTCTTGTTCGAGAAGGTAAAAAACCGTATTACCGAAGGGCGTTTTCGTCTTTTTTTTCATGGGTTGGAATAAACCGCAATAGGTATTGATTTCTCGGAATATGTTTTAGCAGTTCAGGAATGATATTTCCCATTCCTTGAGGATTACTTAAACCAGTTTTTCTCAGCTGTTAGGACTTTAGTAAATTGTTAATGTATCCGGTTAAAAAAGTTGAAATTTAATGTATAGCGAGTTAATTCTGCTGTTAAGAGCGCGTTTTTTGGTTATGAACTTGCGATATCACCAAATAACTCTTCTACTGAACCTTCAAGTGGTGGCTCAGTGCTAAACGCTTGAGCCCATATAGCGGAGGTCTCAAGTTTGAATCCAACCATAGTAGTCAAAGGCGCCAAAGGCACACACCTAGGAGCAACTCAACACACCAATAACACCGTACGTCCGTGCGCAAAAATCTAGAAAAAAACGACCAAATTCTGCAAAAGCAGGTTTGAACTAATCTGAAACAATTAAAACGGGTCTGAAACATCTAAAAAAGGCCTGGAACCAGCCTAAAATATTTCTAGAACAACTAAAAATAACATCTTTACACTGAGTGTCTTGCTTGTCTATGGCCGTTACCTTTAAGAGACACGCCCTTGAGCGCGCTTAACGCCTTCGACTACCTAGAATCCAACTTTCTCTGGTATTCTACCTTTAACCCCATGGACGGTCACATTGTTTAACAGAGACAAGCTAGGTTTTATATGATCTCATTGTTTAGCAGTGTATTGGTGGAGTTCTTGAGTGTGTCTAACGCCTTTGACTACCTAGAATCCTAACTTCCTTTGGTATTCTACATTTAACCTCGTAGATGGTCACATTGCACCTGTCAATTGAAAGCTGTGTTTTACATGATCCCATATTATAGCAGTATATTGGTGGGATTCTATGATTTACCTGCTAACAGGTTCTCACGATTATAAAAAAAGCTTCTACCAGTATGAGTTTGGGATCCCGAACATGCTCGAAACAAGTTATTCTCGTATTAAAAGGCAAACTTAGCGGTTTGGTGCAATGATCTTTACTTGAAAAGAGTCCCAATTGCACCTTCATAGTCAGGAGATAGGGTTGGATCCCTTGCTATCTTATTTATTTTTTATTTTAATTTAGCAAATTTAAAGGGTAAGATGTGGTCATATGATTACTTAACCAGTACAAGATTCTCTTCATCTCTTGTTCTATTCTTGAAATTCCCTATTACTTTGTTCCCCCTTTTGGATATCGTCTTTTCTTGTTGCTAGCATAAGTGCATGTGGTTTTCACATGGTCGTCTATTTGTGTCCACTTATTGGTTGAATTTTACTAAAATAAATAAAACAAATTCAAATAAAATAACTTATTCATTATACCTGAATGAACATAGATTTATCTGACAACACAAAGGATTCAATTAGTACACTCACAAACCCTAGACCATCAACCAGACACAGACCATAAGAGCTTCCACAATGGTGGATGCATCAACCAAACACGTCACATCAGATTTCCAATAATACTTCAAAAACCCATTTTTTTACTCCAATCATTCATCCACTTTCAAACACTCCTATATTTTCACATCATCACATACTTTTATATTTATATTCTATATATCAATAAACTTATTTATTATAATCTTATTTTTTATATTTCGTATTATTTTAAATAATATAATATTTCAAAATAAATAAAAATAAATGAAAATATTTTTTTTTATAAAATTAAATGATTTAAAAATAATATATTTAATTTAAAAATTCATAGTTAAATTAAAAATAATATATATATATATAATTCAAATACTAACAATTACCATAATGGTATCTACTCATTCATAACGTATAACTAGCCATTGCATATTTAACTTTTGTCTTTTTCTAACACACACATACTCTCCCACTTAAATATCTCTCTCTTAATTTATTTAATTTTCTTTTTTTCTTTTTATTAATGACAATGAGATTCCGGTAAAACTTGGTAATATCATTTTAAGAGTTAAATGTCCTTTATAATTCATGAATATTGTTATTTATTTGTTTCTTTTTTTAAATGTAATGATTTTCAAACTAATATTCTTAATAAAAACAATTAATATACTTTGTTATTTATCATTGAAAAGTCAATTATTTTAACTTTGCTAAATTAAAGTCTTAAGTTATAAAAAAGTTAATAAATTAGTTTGTGCGATGTATTGCGTGTTCTAACGTGCTGCTACTTACGAGTTAACGCGCCGCAACGCGATTGGCTCTTGGAATTTTTTTATTTATTTAACTGTTTAGACTTTTTTTCTTTTAGATTTTGAAGCGGTATGGTGCCCGTTTTGTTTAGCTTTTTCGAAAACTTTGATTTGTTTAACGGTTTAATTTTGCTCTTTTTTTTATAAAGTTCAAAATCGTTTAACGTTCGTTGCTTAATGTGTCGCATCGAGATGCGGCCACAACGCGCCGGGGTATATACTAGTTTAAATACAATTTAAAAGAAGATTTAAATTTAAACGTTTATAATTTAATTTTAAAATATAATTTAATTTAATTATTTAATACACAATTTAAATTAAAAAAAATATTTTAAAATTTGAATTTAAAAAAATGTGTGGATATTTCTCATGCTGGCCCACCATCGGACCCACCTCCCTCGTTCCGTTTCATCCGTGATTCCGTCTCCACCGGACGAGAAGCAAACGGCTCCTCCATCGCTGCCTTCATCCGGTTGCTCCATCCGCCTCCACCGGACGAGCGGAAAACGCTCCATTGGAGCTGCTCTAAGAAACAAGAAGCTTCTTAAATGAACCTGGATTTTAACTTCATTTTTAGTTTTATTTAATTAACTTTTCAAATAATCAATTTTCAAATAGTGTGATTAGGGGCGGTAATTTCTGATACGATCAATAATAGGTTTTGTGTTTGCTAATATAACCCATTACCGTTTTAAAAAGCAAGTTGATCTGTTAACTTATTTAAGTTTAAAGTTTTTAAAAATTCTTCTATTTAGATTTTAGAAGGGGGATTGTTTTCAAAGCGATAGCCTTTAAAGTTTGATAATTTGATTTTCAATCTTTTTCCTCTTGAACTTCATCTATAAGTGACAATATGAAATTAACTTTTCACCTTGAAGTATTCACCAACGCTTCATTTTCAATCATTTCCATACGGTTCTCTAATCTTGAGTTAAAAAAATCAAAGCCGAGTTTGTTAAATAAGGATTAAAAATTATTAAGAAGACATCAATCAAAAAAAGGTTCATTTTAACTAGAATTGTTTATTGTTTAAATTGTAAGACCGTAAGTATTACTCATATTCACAAAATTGGTATCATGTTATAAGTTTTCTGAATTGAACTTTTAACTCTAAAGGGTCTTAGTTACACGTATCTAATGTAAGAACATAACTTTGATGATTGCGTCTAATTATACAAGTTGCAACAAAGGGAAGAAGTTTTGCTTTTGTTCGCATATACATGGGTGGAAGAAGAGTACTTGTTTCGACTCCATTTAGATCATTGTATAAAACATATAAACTATATCTTGAAACTTTATTTTAGGACATTTTAAGTTTATGAATTATTAAATTACATCTCGTGCACCTTCGTTATTTATTATAAATTTATGGGCATCAATTTCTGATACAATCCATAACATTATATGATTTTAATGGGTTAAGGTTAGTTTTTACATATAAATATACGACTATTGATCCGAGTTCAACAATCTAACATGTGAATCTGAATCCTCTCAATGAGACATAATTATGACCCCTAAAGGTGATAAGACATTATAAATAGTAAAACATTTTGTTTGATATGATGTGGATATTCTTGTTTAATTTGGGTTGGAAGTGATAATTAAAGAGGAATTCTGATAGGGTACGGAATATTACTAATTGCACACGTCGTTATTCTATACGTCCTCGTATAGTCTAATACGATGTGTATAGGGTTTAATCTCACTAACAGAGAATACCACGTGTCATTCCCTGTCTGGCGGCTGGTACTCATACGTGGCGTATTACACTATACGAGGAGTATGGATCACGGGTTATATTTTTGCTTCAAAACTTGGCAGATTTTGGTGTTTAAGAAGCATATACGTCCACGTATATGTTTTTTTTTATTTATGTTATATTTATCTTTTTTTAATTTATATAACTTTATTAATATAAGTTTGTTATTTTTTTAATTTATATAATTTTTAAGTTTTTTTCTAATTGTATAATTTTTATCTTTTTTTTTAATTTATATAATTTTTTATCTTTTTTAAACATTTATTATATTTTTACATTTATAATTTATCATTACAAACAAACAAACAAACAAATTAAACAGTACAAAAAATAACCAAAACACTATACGTTACAACAAAAAATTAAATATATACATCCAAACGTTTTTACATACATAACATAAGAAAACAACTGAATATAAATAAAAACAACAAAGCCCGACCCGCCCCGCTGTCATCCTGATCCTCCCCGCCTTCATCCTGACCCACCCCGCCATCATCCTCCGGATCCTAACGTGGCGGTGGTAGTGCTGGTGGCTCGATGCCAGCGGCTCGTGACAGATCCACAAGGCGACCAACCGCCTACATCATTAGGTCCTCCATTCGCTCGCTATGACGAGCCTGTCGCCATGAGTCGGCAACAAGTCCATCAAGCAATGCATGGGTGGCCCTATCCAGCCTAACAAACCGACGTGCGTGTCGGGGATGCTGTGGCGGCTGGTCGTGAATGGGCTCGACGTACGACTGCGGATGCGGCACACCGTGTAGCGGGTCAGGCATAGGCGAGTCCTCCTGTCCCGGCATTGGCGGCAACGGCACCGGGACACAAACCTGGTTCTGGACGGCCCCTACGAACCGAAGGCCGAGCCTCGAGAATCGATGTGTGATGTGCATGCCGCTCGTCGTGCGTCGGTCTAATCGGACAGGGGGGATGGGCGCTAACATCTCATGCTCGTGATGATGTCACGGTGTAAGAACACGCATGAGATGATTGATGAAAGCGCCGCCATACAAAAGCCCGCGCTTCTGCCGCATATAGGAAGATGCAAAATAAAGCAATACGCATGTGGAAAGGGCGCACCGAGTGCCGGTAAGGAGGCAATAGAGAAAGAAGAGGTCTCTATCGGTGCACCACTCACGGCTTTTCTGAAGCGGTGCGATCGACGCCGAGATAAGCCGGTGCAAATATCTATAGAGGGGGTCTGTAATCCCCGAGACCCTCCTCTCGGTACCCAACCAATGGCTATCTGAAACCAAACCCCAAAAAACAAGGAGATCCTCCATGTCCACCTCCGTCACCGCCTCGGAGTAAAGTGGCGTGACCATCTCGGGCTCGAAATACAAGCCCGTCGCGACGACCCACTGATGGAGGGTAAGACGATAAATGTGCCTAAAAATACGAAAGGAGACCTGTAGCGGCTCCTCTGCCTGCTCCTCCCCCTCTGGAGGCGCTAGTCCCACCTCTGAATACACGAACGTCGAAAGAAACTCGACGACTATCTCTCGGTATGTCTCCGTGTATGCAAGATCGAACAGACGGTCCCACAGTGTGTCCTCGCCGATGATGCCCCTGCCCCGCTCCGCCTCCTGGACCTCCTAGAAAAGCTCCCAGTCAACCGCCGTCCCCGGCCCCATCCTCACCTCTCGTAGCTTCTTGCATCGGCCAAAAGCGTCCGAGTCGGGAAGAAAATGCAAATAAGGGTAGCGCGTAAGATCATCTAACTCGACCATATCAATATCATCATCGTGACCCGCCATATCTGAAAATAATATAAATTAAAAATAAATTATTATTTTAATATTAAAATGTATTTTAATATAATAATATATATTAAAAATAAATTATTATTTTAATATTTTAAAAATTAATATTAAAATGTATTTTAATATAATAATATAAATTAAATGTTTTAAGAAAATATTTAATTTAAAAAAAAAAGCTATGCGCCACGTATAGCCTAATACGTGGCGTATAGCTTGTTACTGGGGAACGCAAGCCATACGCGGCCTATCCACGCCATACGCAGGTATGTTACCGGGCAACTAAGGCATACGCAACAACGCTAAACCATACGCAGGTTAGTTACCGAGAAGTTGACCCATACGCAACGTATAGACCTATACGTGGCGTATGGTTTCATCTTCTTCCTCAGATGAACTATACGCCATGTATAGGGCTATACGTTGCGTATAGTTCATCAATATAAGTTTATATAATGCTAATTCTACGCAATTTGAACGGGTAATAATCTAAATAAAAGCTATATTATTGACCGGTAGTGTAGATTACGTACCTTTACGAGTAGAATAGAAATTTTTGGAGCCGATAATCAAGAATCTCCCTTGGCTTCGTATAAGGTTTTATGTAAAAATGGGGGTGCGTTTGGCCCTGTACGATGGGAGTTCTAAGTATATCTTAGATCTATACGCTTCATATAGTACAATACGTAGCGTATAGACCATGACCTTTGGAATTATATACGGTACGTATGGCTCTATACGTAGCGTATTAACTCAAAAATATCAAAAATTTCAAATTTTCAGGGTTTCCCTCCCTTTAAAGGCAATACGCCACGTATTGCACTATACGTGGCGTATAGTATTGTTTTTGTGTTTTTTTTAATTAAATGTTTTTCAAAAATAAATACTTTAAATGTTTTTCAAAAATAAATACTTTAAAATGTTTTTTAATATAAATAATATAAAAAATAATAATAAAATGTTTCTTTAATATTTTAATAAAATGTTTTATAAATACTTTAGAAATTAATACAAAATGTTTTCTTAAAATAATTATTATAAAATTACATTATCCAACATTCGTTAGATATTGTGTATAGTTCTGCGCATTAGTTACCACTATATTCTTAAGCCGTTTGATACGATCGCTGTATATATTTTCCCATTCTGCTGCAACATCATTTCGGTGCAAAGTCCAAAGAGCATTCGGTATGGGCATTGGATAATCTCCGTCTAACTTGACGTGGATGAAATGAGCATTGTTGACATGAACGAACGATACGATTTGATGTTGAGTGTGAATGTTAGGACCATACCATAATGGGAAAAAGGTTTGATTACCGTTGATGCTTAATAGGTGAACAATCACGCCAAATCTTTGAGCAATTAAGAGTCTTGTGTATGGCATCGATATCCAACGGCTAAGGGGCACGACTTTCACATTCTGTCAATCTATAGTGTGACGTAGCTTATCATACTCTTGAAAGGCGACTCTGTCTAATACAGATCTCCACCAATCTTCTTTACCCTCCATCTCCTGGAGAAGCTGTTGGCGAATAAAAAGCCACTGGTTTTCATTTAACCCTAAGCCCACAGCTACCGATCGAAAACCACAGTTACCGTCGGGCATTACATCCTGTATATGTGAAACGTATGGATGAAACAGAGATGGAATGGAATCCTTAAAACAATTTATATTGTTAACTGCATCCTCCCCATCATCAATGGAAACCCGTTATCATTTTGTGGTTGCTTTCCTTTACTAGTCATTGAACGACGGGGTCGAGAGTCCTGTGACGGAATATACGAGTTATGTCTCACAGCTTCAAATCTGCTTTGTTGTGATTATGTGAACGAGCAGTTTCTCGCGACATCCTGTTTCCTTTGTTGTTGCTTTTTCAAAGTTGGAAGATCGCGAGTATCTTCTTGTACCACATACGCTTTCTTATTAGTTTTGCCGGGAAAGACCACCCCTGCGATTCTCGACAACAAACTTTTTTTACCTGATCGGGTTGTGACATAATTTTGTTTCTCACAAGACCAAGTACTATATACACGTCTACATTTTCATCCTCGACAAACGACGGTTTTAAATCAAGCTTCCTCCAGAAGACGTCAACCGCATCTAACGGGATTCTACCACCTGTATTAAAACGATATATTCAAAACAGTTTGGAATTAGAAAAAACATGATAAATCTTAAAAGGTGGTATTTATGACCCGTAGCTTTAATCTTTTCCAGACGACAAGCACACGACAACCACACGATGCCTTTTGTTTTCGTAAAGTTGATAACTTATACCACTCGTTTTCTAACAAATCTAGAGCTTTATGTGAAACTTTATCGTGTATGTTATCAAACAATACAATAGCTGTGTGGCTGTCCATCAGTCTTGTCCCAAACCCATGTTGTAATTGCACATACTGATCTGTAACAATTTCATCAACAAACCCAACAAGTCTATCCAGCGTGTTAGCATTTTTAAGATAGCTCTTGTGTAGCGAATGCTGGCTCTCGACTCGGTTCGTTGTACGTTGACCAAAATTGAGATTTCGGTTGGACCAGGCTGATACAAACTTTTCTTTGTACGGGTCCAACCAATTTTTGGTCACATAGTCTATAACTTCTGGAAAAATAATATGTATAATGTAAACCGTAATAAATATTTTAAATTATAAACAATATGTATAAGGTAAAAATAAAAACTTACAACCTCGTCCAGCTGAATACAGTCGTTCGTAGAGTCGGTTGAAATTGTACTGATATACATCTGGCATGGGAGACTCGCACAATACCGACCATGAATACTTGAATTTTGCCCAATCTTCGTCTGTAAACGATGCCTTGCAATGTTTTGAGATATTCTCATGTATGTGCCATCTGCATAGGTACTTAGAAGTGTCTGAGAATATTTTATCACACGCGTTCATAAGAGCTTTGTCTCTGTCTGTAACTATCACACGCGGCTTCATACACTTTTGCAACATACATTTGATTTGATGTAGCACCCAGGCGAATTTTTCCTCCCGTTCTTTAGATATAAATGCATGAGCGACACAGAAAGACTGGTGTGTGGAGGTCACACCAACGACTTGGAAAAAGGAAGCCTATACATATTTGTTTTGTACGTCGCGTCAATCATCAACACGTGCGGGAACGCACGCCACAACTCGTACGATTTCGGATGAACAAAGAATACCTCTTCCACGAAATTTGTGACGGGATCCTCCCGAGTATAGTAGACGTAATCTTTAAAAGAAAACAGGTGCTCCAGAACCTGCACTGGAGTTTTACCGGCTCTCGTTTCGTTCTTTATCTTTTGTATCAAAATATAAATGTCCTTTTTAATACACCTACTTTCAGGGTTTTGCTCCCTTATGGTTGCCAGAATGTTACGTGGCAGCATGTTTTGCGAATACAGATTCGCCACGAGAAGCTGTTCTGACTGAGACAGTTTCCTGGCAACGCGAGCGCCTCAAGATTTAGACTAGGATCATGGCTATGACTGCCATCTATCACTGTTAACTTCCAATAACCCGTATTTTCATCGTAGACTCCTTCCAATTTAAAGAGACAACCTATTTTCTTGCTACCGGCACGTCTAATCATGGTCGTAAACGTACGTTCGCCGTGTCGGTTACACACAAGCCACACCTTGATAACCGGTGCCGACGGGTCGTCGCCTTTTCTCCTAGATCGTCGGGTGACAATGATGTAACCATTATCACGTCCTCTGCGGACAACCCAATCCACCAAGTGTTCACAAGACTGAAAATTATGCAACAACAGTACGGTAACAGTTAATAAAAAACAAACTAATTGTAGGTATATATATGAAGTAATGTTATGCCTGGTCAGTTTTATACGACACGGCTGCATGGGTTTGTTCCTCGTCTTCGGACTTGTTAGCCGGTTTGTTCCCCGCGTATACGGATTCGTCGGTTTGTTGTGTCGGGTAAGATAATTCACCCGCGTATACGAAGTCGTAGGTGTGTTGTGTCGAGTAAGATTTTTCACCCGCGTATGCGAATTCGTCGGTGTGTTGTGTCGGGTAAGTTTGCTCACCCGCGTATACGAAGTCGTCGTTGTGTTGTGTCGGGTAAGATTGTTCACCCGCGTATACGAAGTCGTCGGTGTGTTTTGTCGGGTAAGAGACTTCACCGTATACGAAGTCGTCCGTGGGTTGTGTTTGGTAAGAGGGTTCACCGTATAGAAACTCGGGATTGCTTAGTGGCTCGTTCAAATATGGAAGCCTTACCCGTTGATTAGGATCCTGGTCAAACTGACAATACCATACTACCTGGTCATTCCAACCACTATACGCATCGTATGGGCTAATACGATGCGTATAGGGTACAACATACCTTCTGCTAATAATCAGAAGTGACCTCGTACCCTAAACTGTATCGTATGGCTCAATGCGATGGATATAAGGGTTCGAATGACCAGGTAGTACGATGTTTTCTAACATGGGAATTTGTGAAGGGCAATACATACAGAGCCTGGTCCGGATAGCATTTTCCGGTGTCTTGTTAGTAGTCCCCTAACTAAAAGAGAGAAATTCAAAAGATTTATTCTAGATAAAATAAATTAAAAAAACAAATGGGAATAAAATGGTAATTTCATCGTGACAAAACACACACGGACATTAGAGGTGCATATTTCGGGTATTCTCAAGAACCAGTTTCGGTTTCGGAACTGGTTCTGGGTATGATCGGTTTCGAAAAATTGGGTATTAGAAGGAACCGGTTCCGGTTCTTGGTTGAAAAACCATACCCAATATACCCGGTTCCGGGTATTCAAGGCGGGTATTTCAAGAACCTATTTTCCAGTATTCGAAAAACTTAGTTAAGCATATAAATAAATTAATTAAACATATAAATAAATAACCTAAAAGGTCCAATAACATTAAAACTTAAAATATTATAAAATAGATAAATGTTTAAAACATAAAGTCATAAAATATAGATAAATTATTTAAAAAAACTAGATTGTTTCCAGAACCGGGTATGGTATAGGATTTAGGGATAGAGGTGCACATTTCGGGTATTCTTAATAACCGGTTCCGGGTATGATCGATTCCGAAAAACCGGGTATTAGAAGGAACCCGTTCCGATTCCAGGTCCGGTTCTTGGTTGAAAAACCATACCCTATATATCCGGTTTCGAGTATTCAATAACCGGTTCTGATTTTTACCGGTTCCGGTTACAGGTATTTGGGTGGGTTCGGTTCCGGTTTTTTTGTGCACCTCTAAGTTCGGCACTAAGAAAGCAAATTAAGAGCTTACAATTTACATGGATAACATACGTGAAGAACTTGGCCCAATAGACGCCGAAGAACATGGCCCAAATTATACGTGAACAACTAGGCCTAATTTGTATTTCGTAATATCAATCGTAGGCCCATATCTTTACTGTCAACAATTAGCCCTAGAGGTGCACAAAAAAACCGGTTTGGAAATCCAAACCGGTTCCGAACCGGAACCCGAACCGCCCCATAACCGGTTTTGTGTGAACCGGTTTCAAACCGATACGAACCGCCAGTTTACAACCGGTTTAACCTATTTGTGCGACGAGCGGTTTAAAACCGGTTTTTTGTGAACCGGTTTGAGAAACCGGTTTGGTAAACCGGTTTGAACCGGTTTAACGGTAAAAAAAAAAAATAGCCGTTGGAAACGGCTATATAGCCGTTGGGACCAATTTTTGACCGTTTTTTGACCCATTTTAACCCCCAAACACATTATAAATAGGTAGTGGGTGTTTTGGTTAAATCACACTTCTCAAACGCTCAAAAAACGCTCAAAAAATTTCAAAAAACGCAATGGCAGGTTCTTCAAGTTATGGTGTTTCCTCTAACGAAGTTAGCGTTGTGAAAATAATACCAACAACGAGGAACCCCGCAATTTGGTCAAACTACGATCTATGTGAGTTGTCTAACGGGTTGGAACGTGCTCGTTGCAAAAAATGTGGTGGTTTTTTTAAAAAGGAATCAAATTCTACTCTAAAAACTCATCTGGAAAAATCGTGTCAGAGTTTGAAGAATATTCCAGGTGAGGGTCAAGCATCTATGACAAGCGAGGGTGGAATTTGGAACTTCGATCCAAATATTGTTCGAGATAGAATGGCGAAATTAGTTATTCAAAGAGGTTTGCCGTTCAACCATTTCGACAACCCGCTCACGACGAGGATGATTCAAGAAGCCCTTCAACCACGTTATCATCAAGTAAGTCGTAGTACTCTTAGACGTGATTGTCTAAAAATGTGGAAAAAAGCAAAAAAAGAATTAATTTTAGGTTTTGAAAAATTGGAAACCGGTGTGAACTTAACCACCGACGTTTGGTCGGCTCCACATGGTATTCCCGACTCATATATTTGCGTTACCGCTCATTGGGTTGATCCCAATACGTGGCAAATGATGAAACGTACAATCGCGTTTGATATGTTTGAATATCCGCACACGGGTCAAAATTTATTTCACATTTTAGATGATGTGATAACCGATTTTAAATTACAAAATAAATTATTTTCAATATCTTTTGATAATGCCTCAAATAATACAAATGCGGTTCAAAAATTAATATTAAAATATAATCCGATTTGCAACGGCGCTTTTTTCCATAATCGATGTATTGCACACATCATCAACTTAGCCGTGCAAGACGGGCTTGGGGTTGAACCCGTTATTGAAATAAGTAATGCATTTCGAGTCATGCTTAAAGACGTTTTTAGTAGTAGTAAAAAAAGATACCATGAATATATTAGATTATGTAACGATACGGGTTTGATTTGCTTAGGTCCCAATTGGGACCTCCCAACAAGATGGAATTCAACTTATAAAATGTTTCATAGTGCTATACGTCAAAAAGATACTTTATCAATTTTTCATGATATGCTTTCCTCAAAACCGCGTCGTAAAATTCAAAGTTTTCCGTCTACGAGTTGGGACATTCTTGAAAATTTAACCGAATTGCTCGAAGTTTTCAAAACCGCCACTACTTTTTTATCCGGGGTTTATTACCCCACAAGTCCCTTGGCTCTTAAACAAATATTTCTAATGTGTAACAAATTAGCCGAACTTGAAAATAAAAATACTCTTTTTACGACAATGATAAAACCGATGAAAGAAAAATTTGTTAAATATTTTAAAGAAATGCCTCCGGTTATAACTTGTGCCGCCGCATTAAACCCTACAATTAATGTTTACGGTGTTGAAACCTTGATTGATAAAATAACTTACGATTTGGATTTGAATTCCGAAGATATTCATTTTTCAACCGTAACAAAAACTTATTTTAACAAATGTTTGCAAGATTTGTTTGATATTTATTTACATAAATATGGTACAACACAAACCCCACATGATACGATGGGCGCGGGCGCATCAAGTAGCAGCTCGAGGAATGTGAACTTAAATTTGTATAACGAAATGAGAAATGAATTTACTAAACGGGCTAGAGGGTCCATCCCGAGTAGCGAACTCGGAAGGTATACGGGAACAAACTTTTTATCATTTATGAGTCCGGATGTTTTTGAGGACTTTGATATTTTGGCTTGGTGGAAAGGAAACGAATCTACTTTTCCGGTCCTTTCCGTCATGGCCCGTGATTTACTAACCGTCCAAGCTTCCACGGTAGCTTCGGAATCCGTTTTTTCTCTTAGTGGCAGGGTTTTATCTATTCGAAGAACTAGACTCACTCCCGCGGCAATGGAAATGTGCATTTGCTTGAAAGACCATTTGGATGCGGTTGATAGGAGACAAGATAGGGCTTCGCTTGAAGAAGAAATTGAAGTTGAAGAACTCATACACGAATCTGAGGTTAACCAAGGATTGGCGAGCCCACTTACAAATGAAGAACTCGCCGAAGATGATAGACTACGAGGATCCACTAGTAACTCCGAGAATGACGGCTAATATTAAACAAAAAAACTCCAAAAAATAAAAATATATATATTTTTTTCTCGTATTGTAATGTTTAATATTGTAATGTTTTGTGATTTCCGAACCCCTACAATATGAATAAACGTTGAACTATATGTTTTTCTTTTTCTCGTATTGTAATGTTGTAATATTTTTTAATTTATTTTAAAAAAAAATTTTTATAAAAAAAACCGGTTTAAACCGGTTCACCAACCCGAACCGGTCCAGAACCGACCTGAACCGGTTCAATAGGTTCGACATTTTATACTTGCAAAACCGGTTTAACCCGAACCGGTTTGGGTCAAAACCGGTTTAGTGTTTGCGTTGACCAAACCGGTTCGGGCCGGTTCGAAACCGGTTCGGTTCAAAAACCGCCTTTTGTGCACCTCTAATTAGCCCTACAAAATCTGATTTTTCCTAACCTTCACATTTGCATATAGGGTTGCAAACGAACTAAACAAACAGGAGCAAGGCTTTGTTCGTGTTTGTTCATTAACAAAAAATTTTGTTTACGAACTGTTCATGAACATATAACCGAACAAGATTTTATGTTCGTGTTCGTTCATTAAGGAAATGAACATGTTCGTGTTCGTTTGTGTTCATCCGATAATTCTATGTAACGAACGCAAAAGAACACAAATGAATGCAAACAAACACAAAGGAACACAAACGAACGTTCATGAACACAAACGAACCACCAAAAATAAATATGAATTACTTGACAATTGACATAACTATCTTCACATACTTGACATAATTATCATAAACACAATTAACAAATATTTTTAATTGATAAAATATAAAATATAAAAGCCTTTAAATACCGAATGAACATAAATGAACACATCACCGAACGTTCACGAACATAAATTAACGAGCGCGACCTCTCTTCATGTTCGTTCATTTACCTAAACGAACGAAATTTCTTGTTCATATTCGTTCATTTATTAAATAAACGAACATAAACGAACTTACCGTCGAACTGTTCACGAACTTTTCGCTGAACGTTCGGTTCGTTCGCAACCTATTCACACACACAAAAACTTAAAAAGTGTTCTTTTATGTGAAAAGTTCAAAAGGTAAATTTACAAGTTTGAAAAATGATGTTATTAAAATGATGTTTTAAAAATTATTATCACACCAAATGCAACGTCACATATACACATAGAAAAGTGTTCTTTATTTTCACAGCAAATGCAACGTGACATATACACATAGAAAATAGTTCTTGATACAACCATAAAAAAAATTTAACAATTAATTTTTACATCTATATTACCACAAAATATACCTAATCTTACACTTGTAAGAGCAAGGGGTATCCCCCCTCACGCCGTGGTCTTAGATGGAACCCACAATCACGCCGTGAACAAAAACGCACACCGCCCCCTCTTCCTTTTTATCATCTCGTGATCCTTGGACGTGGTTTTTATCCACTATAAATACCAATCTTTAACACCATCATTTCTACTCTAATTTCTGCGATTTATTTTCTACTCAACTTATACTTTCTATTTTCCCAACCCACAACAAAACATGAGTAACGATCCAAATTTTTGGGCTCAATACGCGGCTCGTGATAACGCGTTCATGGTCACGCAAATGAACCAAAACCTTCAACCCAACCCAAACTTTCAAATGTACAACTACCAATCACCCATGTCCCAAACGAGTACACCACTAGATTTTGTACCGGAAACACAAAAAATACCACAAGAAGTCGTTGGCGATACTCAAACCACCGCAAAAAAAGGAAAAAAGAAGGCGTCACAAGAGACATTAAGCAAACCAAATATCTAAAAGAAGTGGGAGAAAAACGAACCGCTAGAGTTGGTTAAGGTGTTTATCAACGTCTCGGAGGATCTCATAATCGGTAATTTTTAGCTTTTTTGTTTATTAATATTTATTTATAATTATTTGTATTTGTATTTGTGTTTAATAATTATGTGTATTCTAACTTTTGTAGGCAACGCGCAAAACAAAAAGGTGTTATAGCCGGGTTACCGAACTTTGGACCAATTGAGTTCAAAATGGACTCATATAAACGAAAAGGTCGTAAAGTTCCACGGGATCTGCCCAGAATGTTTGCGGGACCGAAGAAGCGGTCATACTGAAACTGATATTTTGGTGAGAGCAACCGGTCGGTTTCAAGACGATGTAGGAGGCAACGCACCAATAGGGTTTTGGGAACTATTGAGGAAATCACCAAAGTGGCAATCAGTAAACATTGCCCCAACCCGAACCGGCTCGTCAAAGAAACGAACATCAACCGACATTGACGCTAGTCTAGGCGCGTCCGATGGAAGATCTTTCTACGATCTCAACGTAGATGCGCCAGATGACGTGGAAGAAATACCCCGCCCGGTCGGAAAGAAAAAAGCAAATGCCCAAGCATCGGGATCGGGTTCGGTTCCAAGTCACATCGAAATCGGCTAACAAATGGTCGAACAGTTGATACTATTTAACAAGGCACAACAAGAGAGGATGGATTGAAAGATAACAAAAGAGGAGATAAAATTCTAAACATCGATCTTGATTCACTCTCCGGCCCGTAACGATTTTTAATCGAAAAAAAACAAAAGGATATCAAGGAACGTCATGGTATACTATAGTTTTTTAGTAATGTATTTTTTTTAGTAATTTGATTAATGTATTTTTATTTTAGTAATTTGATTAATGTGTTTTTATTTTAGTAATTTGATTAATGTATTTTAATTTTTATTAATGAAATATTATGTTTTATTATTTAAATGAATATTAAAAAAATATTTAACTATCACACCACCTCAATCACTTGGGTATTTCCATTGCTAAGTGATGGATAGTGAGATAATGAATGGAATGACTATACTTGTCAGTCGAATGGTGGAAAGGATGATGCTATATGGGAACGGAATGGAATGGAATGGAATGTTATGTCTGTCGATATCCTCTTTATAACATTATTAGATTTATTTGAATGAGAATGGAATGGAATGGAATGTCCGGCGCTCATGGAGGTTGATTAAAAGATATAGTGGCTTTCCATGTGGTAATTAAATATTTAAATCATATATCAAAAGAGTGATCAATAATGAAGTTTTGGAGGTGATTGGGAAGCATGGGGAATCTCAGCCGTGACCGAGATTTTTCTTTATGGTGAATAGTATGTGTCGATGTTTGTATGTTCATCTTAAACCACCAACTATTCAAGTTAAAAAAAACTATTCAAGTGAAAATAAAAAGGGAAAATAGCATTTATCCATAAGTGATGGAAGAATGTGGTTGTGGACTTGTGGCCAGGGGCGAAGCATAGAAGGGGTCAGGGGTGGCCCCGGCCCCTCTCGTTTTTCCGTTAGTAGTGTAAATTTTTGCGTTTTCGTCTGAAAATTTTTATATGTATTGAGTCGATCCCTCCTTATTTTTTCCCTAAAAAATTCTTGGCCCCCTCTGATTTTTTATCCCTAAAAATTTCAGTTCAATGCTCTATTCATATTGATTCGATAAGTTATCAGTACGAAATAAAAAAAAAGTTTGTGGATTTAAAAAATAAAAGTGTAAGTTTAGGGGGGGAAAATGAAAAGTTGAAATCATTCACCCTAAAATTGAAATCCCCTCCTATGCCTTTCGTCGATCAGTCCTGCCTCCCCCAAAATTGAAATCCCCTTCACCAGTTTACTCCTTCACCACTTCAGTGCCTCTCGCCGTCGCTCGCCGCCCTCGCTTGCCGGCCTGTTGCCGCTCGCTTGCATGTTGTCGGTCGCCGCTCGTCGCTTGCCACCGCTTCACTCCTTCACACATCCAATTCTTAGTAAGTACTAACTTAGAATTGTTAAGTATTAGGGTTAAAAACTTATGGATTATGATTCATTGATTTGATAATTTGATTTATGATTTATGAAGTGTTTGGATGAAAAAACTGCTTATGCTTAATTGCTTATCTTAGGGTGAAATTGTGTTTAAATAAGCAAATCCCAAACACCCAGAAATTGTGTTTTCTTGGTCGTTGTTGTCCCAATTGAGGTTTCTTAATGTTTTCTCTTTGTGGGTGGTTATTTTTTAGGTGTTTCAAGTTCGAGTTAATTTTGAGAAGGATGAGAAGAAGGCAGAAGCAATGTGGGTAAGTTTTTAGGAAATCTAAGTAATTTAAAATTTTGGCCGTGTTGGTCCCTCTACATATTGAAATAATTTAGTAATTTAATCATATTAACACACTGATTATCTTTTTAAATTTAAATTTGTTAGGTTGCTCAAATTCTCGGGAAGGTCGTCGGGCTAAGTTGTAATTCTTCTTCCAGGTACTAACCATTTTTCTCTCTAATCATCATAGATAATTAGATATTTAGAGTTATTTATTGTTGATTTGTTTGACCCGACCCGAATTGAATCGCCGACCCGAACGTGTAACCCGAAACATTGCGATAGGAAAAAAAATTTGGTCTCGTAACTTTCGGCCCCCGTTACTTATTTTTTCAAGCTTCGCCACTGCTTGTGGCTATGACGATAGTGATAGACTAACAACCTGTTGGTCGTTGTGGCTTTGTATCTACGAAGTACAATGATTTTAGAAACGGATCGGATCGGAACTGGTTATAAAACAAGTCCAGTTGAATGTTGGTGATTTTACTGTCATCTAGTTATTTTGTGTAATTGGATTTACTTAATGACTAGATTTTTTTTTGAACGGCAACACCTAGACATTCTAGGATAATTGGGTTTCCCCGATGCAACACCTAGAACATCCAGGGCAGCCCACCCCAGGAGGAACCCCCCAACTGGGTAAACCTCCTGACCTGGCCACAGACCCCCTTTTTTGCTGTGGCCCGGATTCAAAATCCAAGACCTTCACTATGGGAAGTATTGGGGCTACCATTGCACCAAATGGCCAACGGTACTTAATGACTAGATGAGAAGTCATAATGAAACTTCAAACAATTTGGTAAGACAAACAACCCGTTGTCAGGGCCGGCCCGTTAGTGAACCTGGGTAAAACAGTTGCTTAGGGCCCCATATTTTTAAAGAAGTTTTTGTGTAGTAATGGGCCAAGTCTGCAATCCGTATCAAAGGGATTTGGGCTTCTCATAAGCCGTAAGCGGGACGTCTGTACATATTGTTATGGACTTATGGTGTGTTATCATGTTAGGGTTTTGTACTTTTGTTGGTCGATTGATTACTGATATCTTATACAGCCTCAAC
Organism: Smallanthus sonchifolius; assembly: GCA_023525975.1. Classification (NCBI taxonomy): domain Eukaryota; kingdom Viridiplantae; phylum Streptophyta; class Magnoliopsida; order Asterales; family Asteraceae; genus Smallanthus; species Smallanthus sonchifolius. Next base: position 2,630,802 of record CM042024.1, on the reverse strand, counting down.
TTAAAAAAAAATACATATACGTAATTTGGGATGTTCATTTTCAAGTTCTTGCCATACTGTCCGGTTATTTGTTTTTCATAAAAAAAAATTTGGTTTGGTTTTGAATAAGTTCTGAAATGAAAAGTATGATATGAACTGGTTGTTGATGTCTTATGTAGTTGTTGTTCATCAAATGCTTGGATTCTCTGGGATTTAATAAAATATAAGTTGGTGACACAATTAAAACCTCATGATATCTTATCTGTTTTACCTTATTTGTTGTATGCATAGTTGATATGAAGTTATGCTTTCGTTCTATCTTATTTGTAGAGTTCATCCAATTCTTGTCTACAACTACAAAATAAGCTGCTCCGACCACTGTAGGTTCATATAAACTCATGTAACACAATTATGTAGCAAAGATACATAAATATAAGAGAAATTATATGTGACAACAAGAGCTTGAGATTAGCTCTTCCCTATGACAACATTCTTGCAACAACCACCTGCATTATACATACACAAATAGATATAGATTTTTTGAGATGGTATATGAATTTGAAGTTAAAGAATGAACTAACAGTTGGAACAACAGTGAGAATTGCAGCTAATCCAGTAGCCTCGGTTCCTGCAGCAACTCTCTCTGAACAGTCCACAAAAGGTACGTACTTTAGTCTCCAGTATCGAAATCAAAAGTAGGAATTAGGTAGTTCAGGGGGGAAATTAACTAGGGCCCCGGATTTATAATTCACTTTGGGCCCCCAAAATGGTTCAGTCGCCTCTGCCCATTGTGGCTTTGTATCTACGAGGTACAATGTTTTTAGAAACGGATCGGAACAAATGGTTGGACCGAAACTGGTTATAAAACAAGTCCAATTGAATGTTGGTGATTTACTGTCATTTTGCTATTTTGAGTACTTGTATTTACTTAATGACTAGATTAGAAGTCATAATGAAACTTCAAACAAGTTTGAAGTGTGGAGTGCACACTTGTTTAAGAATCTTGTGATTTCTGGTGATAAAGACACCATGTTGTAAGGGGGCGAAACTCACTGAACAACGAGTGTCAGGAGGTAGCGCCCCTGGTTAGTAGGGTCCTAAGGCGGCAACCCCTAGTGGGGTGCAAGGGGCAACGCCCCTGCCTAGGGTTAAACTGCCATGTCAACTTAGAAAAAAATTACTTTTCATATTTGTTATGCATTGGAAATTGATGATCATCCGGAGTAAGTTGTTCATCTAGGCTAGATTTGGTCATCCGGACCAGACTGATAATCCAGGCCTAAATGAATCAGCAATTAATGATTGACGGTTTTCAACCAATAACCGTCATGATGAATCACTGCATCGTTTTACCCCTATATATAAGTCAATTTTGGTATGTAACATATACATGAAATTCTTAACAGATTACCTGATGCTCCCACTAACAGAACTCCTGTTGGAGCGAATTGGGAGCTCATGTACCAAACACATATCGAAAGTTATATTGAAGCCACAACAACTAAAAATCCAGACAATACGCCCATTAACTTATTTTGAACCGTATATAAAGGATGGCTCTTAAAGCACAGTTATAACCGCAATTCACTTGTAAATGTTGTACTTTATACAATTATATATAAATCAATACTAATTTGTGTGTTTACGTATTCCCCACTTAAAAAAACAACAAAAAAAACATCGGATTGTACGGTTCGTGTAGAACCATACGAACCGTATTATAAAATATACATTGGTCGTTTTGCTTTATACAACCCATATAGCCAGGGACTATATAATGGGAAAACGACCCATTTCACCAATTACGATTTTCATCGGCCCTTTTCAGATGACGCTCGTATCACGTATATACTAAATCTAGTTCTTCATTTTTCATTAGAAATCATCAAGGAATACGACCCGTATACTTATACGGGTCGTATTCCCCAGTTCATTCAAAAGAATACGACCCGTATAAAAACCACGCGAGTCGTATTCCTTTTGGGATTTTGGAAGAATACGAGCCGCAAGGTTATATACAAGTCGTATTATGTTTTAACCCAGATGCACATGACCCGTGTATGTTTTATACGGGCCGTATGCCCTTGACATTTTTTGTATTTGAATATTATTTTTTTTGGTTTACGCCATGTAATCGTATACAGATTATGACGCGTAAACGTTCACGCTCTGATGCTCGATCCGATACCGAGCCCGAGGATTGGCCCCAGTTTCTAGATCCGCATCCGCATCTGTAACATCCATGATTTTTCCGGCCATATTTTTTCTATATAACATTTTAATTTCGTTATAATCCAATACATTCTGACACATAAACCATGCTTACTAGTGTCTCAAATTCAGGATTTCATTTATGCAATTTGACATTTCAACTCTACAATAAATATATAGATGTATAACATGAGAATATATCCACCTATATGTACTTGATTAGATCAATTAAATCAATGCGTAACATATAGACTTTTATCTAGTAATCTCACCCCTTTCATATATATAAATATATAGATATATATGTAGTTACACTATAAACATATACATGTGTAACCATACATATAGGTGTTTCTAATGAAATAAATCTAAAATAAAATCTATATTTTCCTATAAGGGGATAATAAGGGCAGTTTTGTCTTTTTACTTTTTACATTCCAATTCTATTTATATTTTATCAAACCAAACATAATGTAAAATTTATTTAAATTAATTACAATTTCATCGAATTCTAATTTCTTTCAAACATTGTAACTCCTGGAAAAATTCTACGAGCCTGCATTGTTGATTAAATGAACGAGTGGTTGAAAAGATCATGCCCGGCGCACATGCAAGTTCAATCACCTTTCCATGTGGTAATTAAATATACAGTCACTAGAGTGACCAATGATGAAATTTGGAGGTAAGTGGGAGTGGGACGCATGACTGAGATCTATCTTTATGGTGAATAGTATGTGTCGGTGTGTATATTAGGGTATAGCGGGTAGCGTAACAACACCGTCGCATGGTATTCGGGTAGTGGGTTCGGGTATGTGAACCCATTGTAGCCTCAAGAGATTATGTGTGTGTTGTCTTTTGAACCCGTAAGGGTAGAGTTTGCATGTGTGTTTGTAAAATTCAACACCACCCCTTCCTTTGAAGGTAGTTAAGGGTAAATTTAAGTTTAATTGATGTATACTCTTTTAATTGGTTGGTATGGCGTAGATACTTGAGGGTTCACGGGTAACAACCCCTACACCTTTATACGTCATAAACCACTATTCAAGAAAGCGATAGTGTACCGGCTAGGTTGGTTAACTACTATTCTAGAAAGCGATAAAGTGTACCGGCTAGGTTGGGTGTGTTGGCTAGACCGGTCAGTTGTAATAGTTTAGCGGTTTAAATTCATTTTTTTGAAATTTTAATTTGTATTAAAATAAATTATAAAAATACTACGTGAAAGAACTTTTCCCGTCTCTCTCTTATTAAATAATGATATTAAAATAATATATTTTTAAATATTTAATATAAATATAATTATAGATACATATTATTTAATTATGAATAATTATTATATAATTAACCATGTTAATTTAATATAAATCAACATTTATTAATTACATAAAAAAATTAATACGCGGTTAAAAAAAATGTTTTAAAAATTAAATTAACAGAATTTATAATTGTCATGTCAAAGTATTTTGACAAGTGTATGTATTAACAAATTATATTTTATTTTATTTATCACGTGTAATACACGGGTTTTTAAAAACATTTTTTTATTACTAAAATATAACAATACATTTATTAATGTATTTAACCCGTGTAATACATAGAATTCTGACCTACTTTACTAATATATAAACATAAGATGAAGAAAACTAAAATTTAAATTTGATATGTTAAAAATAATAATAATATAATAATATTAAAAATGAAATGACAATTTGCAAAATGAATTGATTAGATCATCCATTACAACTCTTACCTAAACTAAGAGAAGATACAAATCTACAATTAATACTAATACTAGCATCTCTTGAACCTTTTTAGTATCCATTGGGGAACTCACATTTCCCATATTCTGCAAAATAATAAAGAACACTTTAAACCATTAGTCCTCCCAACACTCAATAAAGAAAGCAAAATTAAAAGCAAATATTAATGACTTCTTTATGCTTATAATCTTGACCACTTTTCACCTCAAATTTGTTACTATTTCCTAACTTTGGGGGTAAAATTAGACAACATTTGATGCTTGGTATTTTCCTTTTGAGTTCATTACTTTTACTAGTGGATCACTATTGAAAACATTACCAAGAGAAACACGAGAATCACATCCACACTTGTATCTTTTTTTTTTAGAAAGACAAATCTAAACCTCATATTCAGGATCGGGATAAACCCAACCCAGCTCACCTAACTTAGGCTGAAAACAAGACTCAAACACCAAGATTCAAACTCAAGAAGACCCTAAGCTTTAACTCAACTCAGATGCTATCGGGCTAGATGCGCAACGATATGTAATTTTCCCTCTCTCTCCCATCATTATTATTATTATTATTATTATTATTATTATTATTATTAATTACCCTTGCAATTTACTAGAATAAAGTTTTTTTATTTCAACTTTAACCTCCCAAAAAAAGTACACTCACTCACTAGAATATGCCCAACATTTATTGGGAATAACTATGAATCCATAGGCCCATAATCTAAAAAGCATCTTGAATAAATTTAGTCCACCCCACCACCATGTCAGAAATGGGCCACCCCATCAAAGCACTACCAGTGCGCACGTTAGCCAATACCCTAAAATCTAGTAATTCCAAGAACATCACGGTGCTCTTTGTACTTGAAATTATCAAAATTAAAAAAGTTTGATTACATTAAAAAAATATATTTTATATATTTTTTTAACGGCAACACCTAGATATTCAAGCATAATTGGGTTTCTCTGTGGCAACACCTATAATATCCATGGCAGCCCACCACAGGATGAACCCCCAACTGGGTAAACCCACTGACCTGACCACAGACCCCATTTTTGCCGTTGCCAAGATTCGAACCCAAGACCTTCACTGTGAGAAGTCTTAGAGCTACAATTGCACCAAAAAAATATATTTTATACTAATATTTGTTTCAACCCTCATTTTATAACATAAACATTATTATTTGATTTTTTTTTAAAACCTCACATTATACATGATATGATTCAGTAAACATTTATAAATAGTTAACCAGTCTAACAGTTAAATATTTTTTTTTGTTTTCATCCTTATACTTAGATATAATTTATTATTATTTAAATATAAAAATAATACTATTGTAAAATATTAATATTTATAGGTAAGCTAATAGATAGTAGAGTGACTGAGTACTTACTAGGTGGTTGTGTAACAATGTGGGCGGCCCCACTGAAATAACATGAGCCAGCAGCGCGTCCCGTTTTCTGATAATAGCTATTGAAAGCAAAAGATGCGTGCGATTCTATCGTGTTAGGATCATAACACGTGGCACCCTGTTGTATCGGACGGCAATCTGCACCCCCTTCCCCACACGCATAATCTAGAGCCATCTGCAGCCGATCTCTCCCCACATCACTCGCCACACACCACGACCCGGACCCGGACCCGGACCCGGTCCCCTTAACCGGACTCGAAACCCTAACTCTACCTCCGCCAATATCTCCGACCACCGGCGACCGTTTGTCCCGGTAATCCTTCAAATCCTCCGTCGTGAACGGCACGTGATAAACCTTCTCCTCGTTCGGGTAAAACAAACCGTAATTCCGCTCAGACGACGGCCCATCCTTTTTATTCTCGTTAAATAAAGCGAATAGAAAAACTGTAAGCTTCGCTTTCGGCCGGAGCGGCGTTCCAGCCCCGGTGAGAATCCGTTTCACTAAATTACCGTTGTACGCCGCCGCGTTTTCAACGCTAGCTCCGATCTCGTTATCGTCACCTTTCGACGGCCAGCCGGTCTCCGTCACGACCACCGGAATATCGTCAAACTTCATCGCCGACATCGCCGCGAACACAGCGTCGATTTGAGCGTCAAACAGACTGAAATAACGTAAACCGTTACCGGCGTCGGAAACCCCAGGGTTTTCACGGAAGAGAGCGTAGTCAAGGGAAATAACGTCGGAGTTTGACTCGTAAGCGAAAAACGGGTACGCGTTGACCATGAGGTAAGACCCGGTTTGACGAAGAAACTCAAACATAGGTTTAAAAACGGGTTCAATAAGTTCTGGTCGGAAAGATCCGGCTGACGACGGGTATGAATTCTGTAACGCACTTAATGCTACCGGGGACGATATTTTAATATCCGAATGTAAATTAAACTTCACTAAAGCTTGATGGAGGTTTTTCATGGCGGGTACTAAAAACCCGGTTGTGTTTTTCGGGTCGACGAATACTTCATTTCCGACGGCGATTGCTTCGATTAGGGTTTGTGGATAGTACGCCGCCACGTTTCGTTCGATCCAGTTGGTGGCGAAGGATTGTTTCTTCGCGGCGGTGCGCAGGAGTTCGTTGGGGAGGTCGACGGTGACCTTAATGCCGGTGCCGGATAGTGACGTCAGGACGTCCGGGTCGGTGTCGTAGACTTTGACCCGGGTGATTCGTTGGGATTTCAGGAGGTTGACAACCTTTGTTGGTGATGGGAGATTGTTACCGACTCGGCCGTAGTTCACGCCGATTGAACCAGCGTCTGCAACGTAGGAACCTGCAAGTGTGAAAATGGCGAGAAGAGATATGGAAATGGAGAGGGAGAGGGAGAGGGAGAGGTGTGGGTGTGGTGCCATTTTTGCTGGGAAGATAGAAGACTTTGTTGGCGCTTGGTGGTTGTCGGGTCGGGTCATTTAAAGGGAGGTTTTCGTATTTAGTATCATTCTTGGGTTTCCGTTGGATGACATACAATGAATGTTATGGTTTATAAAAGGACTAAAAAGTTTTAAGATTAAAAGGATGCAAAGAGATTCACATGGTTTGCATTTAGTTTATGAGAAAGATTTTAGATGATTACTAAAATCCAAGGAGTGGTAGTATGGGTGATCTTTTGTATTTAATTTGGATTTCATTATTAGTATAAACTAAAGAGTTTGTACTTCAATGGTACCAAGGTGTGTAACAAAGGTGTTATTCCCTATAGGTTAAGGGTTCAAGTCCCATAGTGGACAAAAAAGTGTATATTTAGAAGGGTGTGAGTTAACCGTTAAAAAAGTTATTAGTATCAACCATTTCACATGCATTTGCTAAGAAGTAAGAACCTAACCAATTTGTTTAACAATGATATACAATTTAAGCAAAAACTAAACCTAAACGATCCATGTTGACTCCTAAGTATGTCCCATAAACATCCGAGTTTTACAATGGTTGTGAATATGAAAGCAACAAGATATCTATACGAGATCAAGGTCGGAGCAAGTACCACTTGAACCGAGGTACTCCACTATTGGCACAAAAGTCATAACTCTCAACATTTTGAGAAGCTATACCACAACTCACATTCAATAAAAAGAACACAAGAAAGATGCAAAGCGAACTAATAGTATAAGTCTAGTATACTTTAGTCCAAACTACATCGTACAAGATTGATGAAACTTGTTAACGATCATACATATTGGGTCCTACCTCATGTTGCATCACTCTATCTCCCTCGTACTTTTACAATATAATTTTTCTAAACATTCACATACATTATATACATTCAGATGTTGATCCTCAGAGGTTACAATTTCAGGTCTGGCCTTCCTTTGAGCACGTTCCAAGCATACCAATCCAACCCGATCAAAACCAAACCGACAGATCGGATGCCACAATATTGATGTTATTAATATTCTACCTTCTAACACTTCACACTTTATGATATGTTTTGCAAAAATTACAACTGCTTCTTTCAATGATTTTTTTAAGTATTGAAAACGTAGTACATGGTTTTAATATATAGTTTTAACTTTTATTTGTAAATGTGACATATGAACACAAGATCATGATGCAAGCCATACATCATAACATCACATCTTCCAAGACTTGATCACCAAATGAGTAGACACTACAATGAAAAGGAGAAAAAGCTGGTAAAATGTACGGCCATCACACAATAAAAAGTGTCTTGTCTATAACTGTTGGGGCGATATATGTATTTTTACTGGAGTGAAGGGGTGAAACACCTCCCCTTTATGGGCGTGAGAATTTTTACTGGACCGTTTATTGCCTTTGATTTTTTTTTCCAAATTTATACTATAAATATCCCACTTTTACTTTTAGTTAATTTATGTATTTTGGTTTTTTAATATAATATTAATATTTAATAAAATTTGTATAAATAAAAATTATAAAATATTTAATTCTCACACCACTCACACTCACACGGATGTACCCTTTCCCATGTGAAAGTGAAGTGGAAATTGTTGGTAGTGAGGTTACGCCCACGTGGCGTGAACATTTTTCACATGACTCTCACTCACATGGAGTATATCTCACCTTTATTGTGACTAAAAAAGGTTATGATTATTACTATAATAATAGTTAACCAAACGAGTCGATTCGATTTTGATGGTTTAAACATTTTTTTTTCAAAATGATAAAGTTAATTCATAATATAAAACATTTAAATAACTACATATTAATAAAGATTCAACAGCCAGTTTGAAGTTGCAAACCACCAGCTGAACCGTTAAAACCGTCAAGCCGCTAAAACCAAACCATAAACCGAGCTATATGAAAACAGTGTTATAAAAATCGGGATTAATCGAAAATCGGTGCATTGCTATGTAACTTTTGCCTAGTGGAACAATTAATCGGAAATCGGGATTAATCGGGGCAAATCGGCCCAATTTGAAGAGTGGGTTTTAAATGAAAAATAAGCCCAAATAAACACATGATCAATGGATCCATGAATTTTTATCAAATCTAATCGCTACCTACTTCTAATCGACGGGATTTTCACCACCAAAACACAAATGTTGCTTCAAATCTACGACCAGGAGTCCAAGACCAGTGCTCCGACCACCTGCTCATCCACCTCCAACTATTTGACCTTTGAAGTATCTTAGATTTTGAACTAATATAATAATATGTTAATGTTTGTATTTGTGTGTGTGTATATATATATATATAAAAGTTGGAAAAATTACATGTAAAAATTCCAATCTGATTAATCCCTAGTCGGTACCCACCGCCTGACTAGCGCCTAGCGATTTTTACAACACTGATCGCAAACTGGTAAACCATTTGCTTCGATTTAGACGTTTCAGTCGGCCTGACGGTTTATAAACACCCTACAACACACATTAAAAAGTATATCTACCTATCACTATCAACATAATATAAATATTAAATAGTGCCTGTTCTATACAACTATGGGTCAGTTGGTAACTAATTACAGAATATCAACTCAGTTTTAAGTTTCTCCTAGGTGGCACCTTTCTCTCCCCAGCCTCACCCTGAAAAAAATTAACACTTACTAACCAACTGTGACCTTTCTTTCCCCACAGAATTTTAGCAACTTACCTGCAATTGATTTCCAGATCTCTGTGATCTATGGCTAGAATCCAAGGGCATTGGCCTCTGGGCTGGTTGATTAAGTGTTCTGATGAACTCCTGTATATGATTATATATGCTGCAGATTTAAGAAATTTGAAAATTTTCAGTTTTCACTGAGATTTCTACTGTTAATGGAAAATATCTATAACACGGATTATATCGAATCTGACCTTAATCGATGTCTATTGCAAGCTGTAAAAAATGCAACAAATCCGTTCAAAATACTCCGAACAGCACGAAAAACCTATTGATAGAATAATAATGATGATAATGATACTTTGTAAAAACAGATGAAAGAAAATATAAGACAGACAAAGTTTAAGGTTGCAAATACCTGGGAAAAGAGGTCGTTCCAGAGAGACCGCCAAATAGAAACCTCATACGTGTTGACTGCTGACTCGGCATTTGAAGCTAACTTGAAAATCCCACTTGCAAACAGCCATATGTCTCGAGCTAAATCGTATATTTGGTTATAAACAAATCCCACAAAATTGGATAGACCGAGAATGAGACTGACTGGAGCATAGAGTATTCCCCAAAGGCACCAAAATATCGGGTACATAACAGTTGTTGCTGCATAGTATTAGAAAATATAAAGATAAGGAAAAATTAATGAATTGATAAACTAATCTCATATGATACAAGCAAGGCATATAAACAAACATTACACTCCTTACCAATTTTAGCAACCAATCTATAAACTAGTCGCAAAATAGAAATCAACTTATATTTCATTACCGACCTGTAAATTGCTGACGTGGCCACTCGTTAATAATCTATAGGTAAAAACTTATTTTTGAAAATAATTATTAAATGTTAAAAAAGATGTGTAATATAAGATGTCATGACAGCCGTTTTGAAAATTCAGCAAAAGGTTACATAGTCATTCGTTGCTATAATCAGTAATAAAATAAAACTCGGTTGCTAGAATTGGTAAATAAATTGAAAGAATTCCATATTATTAACTTACCAATAGTCCAAATAACTGAAGAGATGAACCACACAGGAATCAGTATGACTTCAATTAGATTCTCCAATACGTCCCAAGAACTTTCCATCAGAACCCAAACAAAGGAGCATAAATATTGGCCTGTTTCGATCAATAAATTCCAAACGGGAAGAACAACCTCGATAAAATCAGAGAACGGCCCCCCTAATGGCTGTGTGATAACTGAAACAAACGACCGAATGGTACGTGTCATCATCAAGAACCACATAACCGCCTTCTCAGAATTATGCAAAAACAACATGGTACCCAAGTACTTGATTCTAGAGACCATCTCCCATGTTTCTATCCAATCAAAAAGGGGTCCACATAAACGGGAGGCGGTAGCTTTAAGCACGGGGACGTTTTTGTACAAATCATAGAAACCGATAACCACCGTAACAATGGAAATTACTATGTATAGGGCCCGAGCTAGAGGGCACATCCATGGGCGGTAAATATGACAAAAAACAGGATAAGATTGGCAGAAAATTACCCAGGATGGAAGTCCAGCTTCTAATAGTCTCAGTAATCGTGAATTGGATAATATTATCTTTTGTAATTCAAATGGGAGGTCATGATCATTGAACCGAAACAAAAGCAAAACATCCTTGTACTCCATAGGTTCAGTTGTTTCTTCAAAATCATATGGATATGATGAAGTCATTGGTGTGCAAACGGTTTCACCATGAGTTATTTCGGCATAAAAACTGGAATTAATATTAATTCCTGTAGGAGACATTAGTTTCCTTCTTTTATAGGGTCCACTGGGAGGGGGCGTGTGTAGTATACTTGTTTGATTTAATGAAGTTTCTATTTTTTCACGAAGATTGCAACGAGGAGTGCAGGGAGATCCATCAGGCCCACTTGCACCAACATTCAAGATTTTTTCATCATTATTTGTACTGTGGCTGTCTGGAAATTCACTGGAAGCATCATGGAATTCATCTCCTGAAGAAGAATTAAACAAAAATGATAACCTATTATTAAATTGTTTCAAGTGTTTATATGTAGCAAATTAAGGATTGTTTTCATATATATATGCCTTTATAAAAGTTCAAAACTTATATTTCCTCTTCCAAAGTACAAAATAATATCATATTTACCCTTTCATAATACTAAATATATCATATTAACTCATTCCATGGTAGATAAAATAGAAGCAGCAAGTTATTACAGTTTGCTTCCACTAAATAAACGAAAAGGAAAACAATGTTATTACTATGAATCATCTGAAAGAATAAGGTTATATTGTTTATTGTCGGTGTAACATGTTACAAAATAATTGATTTTATTTTATATACTATATAATGGTAATTGATATTTTTAGTTTTTTGAAAGGGGAGATGTGATATAATGAAATTTGGAAGAGGAAATACGGAATTTTGAACTTTTAGATGTGTGTGTGTGTGAAATTGCACTTCAATATAACAAATACTAAGCAAAAAGGATGAAACCTACTAATCACGGCATACTATAATAATTGCCAAATAAATAAAAAAAGAAAGAAAGACAGATCAAGCTTATAGGTAAAGAAGTAGGAAGCTCGCAGATAAAGCAATTACTATCAGTTAAAGAAATGATTTTGTAACACTTCTTTTTTTTGGGGGAAATTTGGCCAACCTAATATATCAAAATAACCTTGACACAAAAGTTCCATCCATAACCACTTGACTTCACATAACTGTGACGGTAATTACACGATTTGTGTACAGAAATCACGTATTTTACATGATTCACACTTTTAATGTGGTTCAAAGATCCAGATGTTTGTTATATTAAGCAAAATCTGCGTAATAATAGGCCCATTTATGTATATTAGGTTGGTCAAAATGACCATTTGGGTGTTTTCCCTTCTTCTTTTGGTTATGTAAATCTTATTTTATTCAACTGTTATAGTACTTATAGATGGCATTTATCAGTGCATACCAGAAATAGATTAAAATATCCTACTTAATAACAGGTTTGTTTAAAGATCACAACAAGGTTCTTATTTAACCCAATTATATAAAATAACCAAAATATGAGAAGAATATAACACATAAGTTCAAGAAGAAAAGGATTAGAAAAGGTTGAGTCACTAAAAAGGATCATCTATCAGACCTCACATTTACCCCACTGGCCATGCACTAAAGCTTTAGAGAACTCTCTAAATAATACCCCACCCAAAACTTTTGAGAATTCCTTGAAAAGTCAAAATTCATGTTTTATATTCAATAATATGATTTCTTGATTTATTTTCGTCTATCAAATCACCTCAAATTTATGTCCCTTTTAAGCAACAATTCATTTTTCTTACAGTATTTAAGCCCTAATTTGATCCAGTTGACAATTTCTGAAATTTTATCCACGTATCAAATTACCTCGAACTTTATTCTGGCTAAAACTCCTCAAGAACATAAACTAGAATTTCTGATTACTAAAACTGTTCATCACTCATCAGCTTACTGCCTTTTCAAATAAGCAGTTTGAAAAAGCAACTTCAAAATGCTTATTCAAAACAGTTTAATCCACTCGCAAATAATCAGATAGGCAGTTTGAATACGCAATCCCAAACACCCTGAAAACAACTAAGTGTTGTATCGAAATCTTGGTTTAAAAAAGCGCGCCTCAGGCCCGCCTAGGCGTGAGGCGGCATAAGGCTCAGGGTCTTGGGCTTTAGGTTACATAAGGCGCGCCTTGGTACAAGAAGCGCGCACTTCTGCCCTCTGAGTCGCTTTTCTGCGCTTAAGAGCTTTTTTTTGGTATGTTTTGTTCTGTTTTGGACTTTTGCAGGTGGTAGAAACTAGTAATTTTAGATGTTTAATTAATATTTTAGCTTTTCTGCGCTTGTGGGCAAGACTAATCTTGTTTTAGGTTTGTTTGGTGGACTAATGGTTGGGTTATACCCTCTTTTGGATGTTTTAGATGTTTAATATCAAGTAATGTGTTTAACATTATTGGGAATTTAGATGTTTAATATCATTTAATGTGTATATACATAATTTACATGTTTTTATAGTATGTGCGCCTCGCGTACGAAAAGCCCTGCGCTTTTGCGATTTGCGACTCGGATTTAGACCTCGTCGCCTCGGTGCGCTTCTCGCTTTTTAAAACCAAGATCGAAATGCAATAAGCAGTTCTCAGTGCAAACCTAGCATGGAGTCGAGATGCTCTTCCAATAGATACCATTCACGCGGTGTCCCTGGAAACCATTTATTTATGCATTTTGCTGCCTGATTTATGCTATCAAATTCCCATCTTTTCATGTATTTAGCCTCTATAGCAAGAGATGTATCAGTCTGCTCATTAAATAACCAAAAAAAAAAAGATACCGATATTAAGCCATTTCAAAGCACACAAAATAATAAGTCAAGAATGCAAGATATACCTGAAGCTCATTCAAGTAATTGATACCACGAACATCTTCCCACACCACTTGAAACACAATAAACCCAAACAAGGTTCTATGCAATTTGCTATTTGCAAGCAAGGAACTCCTGAGTTTCTTAACAGGTAACAAAGCCCTCTTTCTTGATAGTGTTGCAGCATTAACCACTGAGAACCATTTTTTCAAGTTTTGGGAGTGATTCGAAGATTTAGATCTTACTTTCTGCTCAACAAACTCTGCAGTATCTTTCTTCCCCTTTCGCCCTCTTGTGTTTGCAAAAGGGGACATCCTTGACTGAAAACATAACCAACAACAACAAAAAACGAATCATAAACTCAATTGCAACATGAAATGAGATGATTGTTAGAATGATTCAAACATCTAAGAGACCTTGGTAACCATCAACTGCCATAGGTGTGCAGGCCGTGAGGGCAGATCTTCCAACCATGGCCTATTATCCACCAATACATAGAATGTCTTGCTATCAGGAGCCAGGAAAAGGCTAAGATCCGAAAGATAAGACTGCAAATCCCTGAAAATTGCAATGAATAACTCAATGCCAATATGATGCAGGGGATTTCTAAGATCTGAGAGTCGTAAAACACTTTCAGATCGAAATTATTCGTGGTTCACCCGACTACTTCAATCGGATAAAACTCAGATTGAGAACACATGACATGAATTCAAGTGGAAAATCACAATTTACAATAATGAAGATGCATCAGAATTATGTGTGAATTTACAACAAAACCTAATTTATTCTCAAAAGAGACAAATCAGACATCAATGCTTTAAAGCTGACCAGATGCAATTTAAAACTCAAAATTGATAAATCATAATTTACAATAATGAAGATGCATCAGAATTATGTGTGAATTTACAAGAAAACCTAATTTGTTCTCAAAAGAGACAAATCAGAGTATCAGACATCAGTGCTTTAAAGCTGACCAGATGCAATTTAAAACTCAAAATTGATAAATCAAGTGCGTTTGATGATGAAAAAAGGTTCGTACCCTATCTGAACACTGGTTAAAGCATAAAAGTGTCGAGTACTCTCGCATCTCCTCATGTAAACCACACAATAACCCCTGCATAAACACGATTACCCTAACTAAGCGCAATAACACACAAATTCGATACACGAGCACAAAAACGCATGAAAAATTGAGAAATCATATGAATTCAAACCTGAAGATACTTGACACAATTGCAACGAACTACTGCCGAACTTCATAACAAACAGATCGATCATGCCACGGCAATCACAGCAGCCATAAGTAATCTGTAATCAAGCAACATATGTCGGTGATGATGAAATTGTGAATTCAAATTCGTTCACGAATCGATCAATACACCATGCCTGAAATTGTTGCTGCAAATATTGAGAAGAAAGGGGAGAATTCGAATAACTTCGAGTCGAAGACTTATGTGATGGATCGCGTCAACCATACGTAAGAGACGAAGCAAGGTTCAACGGCTTTGTAAATAGAGAGAAATGTGAGGGGTAAAATGGTAATTTTGCTCTGAGACTCCTGCTCCCGCCGTCGCCGTCTGAGAATAACGCCGGTTAATTGAGTAAATGCTAAAGACGCCCACCGAATAAAAACGAGCAGGATTTCCGGGTCAAGAGTGGGGAATGCTATCATGTAACTCAACTCCATGGTAACTTTTATAGTTCTACTTGGCCCCTTGTACTATGGTCTAGTTGTATGGTGATCCTTCATTTAAGAAAAGTGGGCATCGTATACCGTACCGAATCTGGTCATCTCTAGATGGTATTGGTACCGGTACCGGTACCGAAAATACAGATACCGAATTTCTAGAAAAGTGAGTATCGAATAACGTACCGAATCTATCGATACGATACCGATTTGCTTATTGATACCGGTACTTGATATCAAATACTCATCCCTACGTGCCACTCTACAGTGGTCTTAGTGACCACCAAAAATTTCTTATTACATATGCTCTTAATATAAAGGGGATGTGTGCTAAGTTTTTATAGCATGAGAGTCTAGGAGCAAATAGTTGACAATGGAAAAGACTTGGATGTCACGCGTTATCTAAGGGACCCGGGTTCAATCCCTGTCACCATCATTAATTTCTGAGGCATGCAAATGAGGTCTAGTTCTTAGGCTGATGCACAGGGTTTTACCCACCCCGATCCAGGGTACGAGCCTCGGCTCTCCCTCAAGCCCGGAAGGGGCCGTATTGGGTGAGATTTTTCCTTAGATGCTCTCCAACTCTGACGTCAAGTGGGCCCGGTTAAAACAACATATTGGCCGGAGTTGGACGATGTTCTCCCATGTGATGGGGGTGTGCAACGTCACAACATTCAATGTACGCCGTTTTAAATATATATATATATATATATATATGCGCCGCAGCTAATAATAGCCCACTAGCATGGTTATGCTAATTACAAAATCACCCTAAATTGGTAAAGGTAAAACTTTGTTTATTTATTAATCCATCCAAACCGACAAATATATCAACGTACACGCGCTTAAACATGTAATTGAATTGGTTTCATTAGTTATTCAACATATATTCCTTTCAAAAAAAAAAAAGTTATTCAACATATATTATAATAACTATTAATTACAAAATAAATATAAATAATATTTTATGTGAGCTTATTTTATATGTATAACTAGTGAATGTTGATGCGCATTACGACGTTGATATTGATATGGTTAAGTATGTAAAAAGATGAGCGGTGACATTCATGTGGTCAAATATGTAAAAAGAAGTTTATGAAGTTATGACAGTTTGGTTTTGAATATCCGGAAGTAGGTAAAAAAACACACTAAAACAATACATTCAGAAATCAACAAAAAGTTACGCCGTTATAAAATGAGCATTAACAAAAAAATATTTGATCTGACTCGGTTTTGAATAAAATTTATATTAAAATATAGATAAAAATAAGCATGTCCCAACGGTATATTCAAAATTTAAGAAAACGTTATAGTTTAGAAGTTAAAAGATAAAAAGTTAAAAATATATTATATTTGACTCGGCCCGGTTTTGAATAAAATATATAACTAAACGTAGATAAAAATAAGCACGTCACGGTGTTATATTCGAAATTTTATAAAACAATACATTTGAAAAGTTACAAGAGAAAAAAACGCGTTTAAAAATAAGTATAAATATTCAAATTTTATGGAAAAAAATAATAGAAAATGAACCTCAAGTGCACCGGCTCGAACACACGACCTAAGGTTTAGAAACTTATTTATTAATTTCTTTAATATATACATATATATATACACACATACATAGGGAAGGGATGAAATAAAAACAAAAAATTTACATAAAAACCAAGAAAACCACTTTTAGCCAATCATATAATTTAGATTATTTAAAAAAAAATTATTATCAAGGGTGTTTCAGTAAGTGACATAACATTTATTTTTGGTACTTGTTTGTTTAAAACTATCAATCTCATGATTTTCTCCTTCATATCGTTTTCTTTTTCTTTTTGATGTTATCTCTTCTTCATGAACCGTCATCGACTTCATCCCTTAAACCCTAACAAAAACAAGCAACAAAATCGTACATAACCCCGCAATAGAGATTTGTACCATGTTTCCTCTATCGAGGGCTTGCCTAACAGAACCCAGCAACAGAGATTCGTACCAAAAGCGATGGCACCCCAATCCCCCAATCTGAATCAGACTCTCTCCGGTCATCTTGTTCTTGTTCTTGTTCCAGTGGGCGTTGTAGTGGCAATTATATAAATTACTTGCCACAGACCGAGGCAGTTGCGTGCAAGTTTAGGTGCTGAAAAAGGGGGTCTCGCTGGATCTAGTCGCAAGTCCACCGGATTGGTTTGCAGGTCCACTGGATCTAGTTGCAGGTTACCGGTACCACAACCCAAGAGTTTTCCAGAGGAGTTATGTGCTGGTAGGTTTATATGTATTGTGTTACATATACGTAACACATAGTGTTATGGATATGTAAAAGATCCTCATCCATTTGCTTCAATTTTTTGTTTTCACTTTGTGTTACATATACGTAACACATAGTTACGTATATGTAACAAATCCTCATTCATATTCTTCCATTTCTTATAGTGTTATATATATGTAACAACTTATCATTCATCTTCTTCAATTTCTTTTTTTTTCGTCTTTGTAGTTTACAGAGAATTTTAGAGATTTTGCTTTGAAAAAGTACTTGCAAGAAAGAAGAAGCCGATCAGATGTATTGATAGGAGAGAGAAAGTGAGATTTTCAAGGGATTTTGTTCATGACTAATTCGTGGTTACCTAAACGAAGATGTGTTGTTTTACCTAAATTACCCTTTTGCGTTAAATAAAATTCATTTTTGGCTCTTAATAATTACAGCTTTGTCATTAAATGAAATCAGCCTTTAATCAAACCCAATCAATGTTTGAAATGTGGTTTAAATGGTTTACACATAAAAACTTGGTTTACATTTGAGCCACACCTATTACATATATATATATACACACATACATATACATATATATAATTTGTTAATAAAAAAGAAAGTAAACTCAAGTGCACCAGCTTGAACACACGACCTCAGTTTTAGATGTATGATCGCAGAACCACCACGTTGGGTTAGCTTATTTGTTAGTTTTTTACGTTCATTCTCTCTCTATATACACACACACATATATATATATATATAATTTGTTATATATGTATAATTTGTTAATACAAAATTACTATTATATACATTTAAATTTACATTCATGCATACAAATCAATATTTAATATTAATTTAATTAGAACTTTTTACTTATTATTATTTTTTTTCGAAAAGATAATTTTATTAACCACCACCACCCCCCAATCAAAGACAAGGGGCGGGAACAGGAACAATGGAACTATAACAAAACTACAAGAGATTAAAAGAACACCATTTCTTCAACTGAAGAGACTTTATTTTTTATCTAAAGGAAACCTAGAGATTTGACGTCTTCAAAGATTTCATGCATCTTAGCCGTTCTGTTAGAGAAAATAATCTCGTTCCTAGCCTTCCATAAACACCAAGAAGTGATACCAATGATACCTTGAAGAATTTCCTTTTGAGGCTCTCCAATCCTTGTTGTCTTGTGAAGCTTAAAAAGATCTTTGACCAAAAAGGCAAATATCTGAGGAATTCTGCATCAACTACTGACCATAAGCCATATAACAAGAAGTAAACAAATGATCAGCAGTCTCCACATCAGTGTCACACAAGACGCACCTTTGCGAAGCAACCTGAATGACTCTTTTCCTCAGGCTCCATCTCCGCTCTCCAACAAAAAATGTTGCATTTAAGAGGAATCCATTATTTTACTTATTATTACTACTACTTGATAATCGTCATGCATTTTTTATTATTAATTTTAGTTTTTCATTTTGCTCATGCTGGCTAAATAAGATACTCTAGTAACAATCAAAACCCATGAAAATGATTTAGAAAAAGAACAATTAATTACTTGACTAACTATTTAAACATGAACATGATGAACTAGAGAGTTAAGAGATCCGTCTACCCACCAGCAGTCAAATTTCCTTTTATTAATAGAGATATTTATCATCATTGTTTTCTTTTAAATTTATTATATAAAATTATCACCACTACTACAATAAAACAAACAAAATAAGAGTTAGATTGATCAATACAAAACTTAGATCCAAAAACTAAAACATACTTTAAACCTTTTACTAGTTTAATATCATTAATACATATTAAAAGTTAAGTTTAGAATAAGAGTGGATTTTACTTTAGAAAGTTTGCAAGTGGCTTACGGTACAAACATGTTGAAGCATGCTTTTGTTATTTATTTATTTATTTTTTATATTCAACTTTGGTTTAAAAAGTTGTTACAGGAAATGAAAACCAAAAGGTTGCTTTGGCTCAGTGGTTTAGGCTAAAGGAAGTGACGCTGGTTCGAAACCAGCAACCCCAACCCGTTTTTTCTTGCGTTTTTTTCTGGCCAGTTTTAAAGGCTTTCGTGCCAGTTTTTTTTCTTGCGTTTTAATTTATACGCTCTTCTCACGCAGGGTGAGTTTTCCACATTTTTTAGTAACAGTTTTTATTATAAACAGCCTCATTTGTACAACAATTTACTTATACGGTGTTATTGGTGTTTGATGAAATTTTTTACCTTTAAAAAAACATTGATAATTTTATGGTAAAAATCTGTTATATAATATCAAAATTTTATTGTATTAAACTAAAAAAAACAAATACCACATTTAATTAGAGATATTATATATCATAATAAATGTTATAGAGTTGTAATCCACCCTCGTGTCCGACCCGACAAAAGTTTTGTCTCTTGTGCTAGGTTGGTTACATGCGCACTAATTATTTAACGATAATTAAGTACGATCACGTTGGTTGTTTATTATCTCACATATTTATTATTTAAGATAGTACTATCTATATTAGTTCATCTAAAAATTGATATTTATTTATTTATTTTTTAGAGGAAAAAAACCGAGTGGACTGTTTGGTTAAAACGAGTGGTAACTTGTTAAGTGGTGGCTCGGATCGTTGGTTTTGGGGCGGGGATCTAACAGGATGCTTTTCGGTTCACTCGGTAAGATATTTGATCGAAAATGAAATGTTTCCGATTGATAACATGGTTTTTGATTGGATAAAATGGATTCCAAAGAAACTAAACTTCTTTGCTTGGAGAGCGGGTCTTGGTAGAATTCCGACTAAGACGGAATTAGTGAGAAGGAATGTATTAGTCTTATCTACGGTGTGCGATACTTGTGTAGTGGCTCTTGAAACGACATATCACATGCTTATTTCATGTAATCTTGCGGAGGAGATATGGCACCTGTTGAAAACATGGTGCAATTTGAATGTTAACATTGGTGCCTCGGTATTGAACATGTTACAATTCATGGAGAGAACACAAGGATCCAAGGCTTATAAAAAGACGGGGCAATGCATCATTTTGGCTACTTTATGGTGCATTTGAAAAGCATAAAATAATAGAGTCTTCAATAACCTCAACAAGAACTCGGAGAAGATTGTGGAAGAGATCAAGGCGAACACATTCATGTGGGCGAAATTCAAAAATCTACAATGGGAAGATAGGTGTTCTTTTAATTTCAATCTGTAATTTGTTCCATATCTGTGCTTAGCGACTTGCAAATGCCTTGAATTTTTTCTATTAATATATTCTATTGCCGTTAAAAAAATTATTTATTTATTAGAACAACTTAGGCAAGTGTAATGGAACCGTGAGAGGGGGGGGGGGGCGTGATCCACATAGGCAAATAACGCCCAGGAACACCGCCCCCTAGGAGTGAATGTTACAGAATTCGTATCTTTTCTTCTGAATCAAAGTAAGATTACAAAGGAATAAATAAGCAAAGAAGCCTATGAATGGAAAGCATCTAATTAGGCCAAGAAAATAGGAACCATATATGAAAAGATAATGAGACTAAAATAAGGGGGTAAAATAAAGAGCTCCATTACTCCTCCTCAAGTTGGAGTGTGTAGATTCCTAACACCCTATTTGTCAAGTAAGGTGTGAAGTTGGTGAGACACGAGAGCTTTGGTGAACAAATCAACAACTTGCAATTTAGTATTAATGCGAAAAGTCTCAATATCCCCTGATTCAACCCGTTCTCGAACAAAGTAACAATCCATTTTAACGTGTTTTGTTCGCTCATGGAAGACAGGATTGTTGGCAATTTGTCTAGCAACTTGATTGTCACAAAATAAAGGCGTGGGACTATTCTGATCAACTTCAAGCTCCTTTAAAAGCCAACGGACCCAAAGAACCTCACTCACAGTGGCAACCATGGCCAGGTATTCGGCTTCTGCTGAGGAGCGGGAAACCACGGATTGTTTTTTTGATTTCCAAGAGATTGGGCCACCTCCAAAGAGTAATAGATAACCTGTTCTTGATCGCCTGGTGAACGGACAACCCAACCAGTCTGAATCAGAGTAGGCTGTAAGGGTCATGCCACCTTCCTTTGGAAGTAAGATCCCTTGACCCGGTGTAGTCTTTAAATATCTGAGAACTTTAATTGCTTCCTCCATGTGATTTTGTCTAGGATCAACAACAAACTGGCTTAAAATGTTTACCGAGTAAGCAATATCTGGCCTAGTAGCTTGGAGATAAAGAAGTCGTCCGACTAGTCGCCGATACTGGTTGGCATCTACTTCCGGCTCTTTGTTTTCTTTATCAAGTTTTAGATTTTGCTCCATTAGTAGCATACTGGGTCGACAACCTTGCATGCCACTATCTTCCAAAATGTCCAAAGTGTACTTTCTTTGGCTAAGAACTAACCCCTCTGAAGTTCGGGCAACCTCGATGCCTAAGAAGTATTTTAGTGTCCCAAGATCTTTAATACTGAACCTTTTGTCAAGATAAGCTTTTGTCACTTGCATCTTCAAGTCATCATTACCAACAATGATCACATCATCGACATATATAAGGGCTGCCACAAAGACTC